>JAZHFQ010000068.1:0-1433612 GCA_038387885.1 Spodoptera picta
TACGTATTGCTAGTTGGGATGCAATGTTAAAATTTACAAAAATAGAATTAGAATTATTAACAGACTATGACAAAGTTGCTTTTTTTAAAGCTGGTATTAGAGGGGGTATATCTCAGTGTAGCAATCGTTTTGCTAGAGCAAATAATAAATTCATGGAAGATTATGATAGCGAAAAACCTAATTCATATCTCACATATTTTGATGCGAATAATTTATATGGTTGGGCAATGTCTCAATCTCTTCCTGTTGGTGGTTTTGAATGGGTAGATTCTAATACAGATTATAATGTTTCGGATAACTCTGATTTCGGTTATGTTTTAGAAGTTGATTTGGAATATCCTGATGAACTTCATGATTTGCATTCTGACTTTCCGTTATGTCCTGAAAACATATGTGTGGGTAATACTAAAGAATCTAAATTAGTTCCTAATTTAAATAATAAAAATAAATACATCATTCATTACAGGAATTTAAAACAATGCGTTGAAATGGGGATTAAATTAATAAAAGTACATAGAATTTTAAAATTTAAACAGAGTTCTTGGTTAAAGAAATACATAGACTTAAATACTAGTTTGAGAACGTTAGCTACATCAAACTTTGAAAAAGACTTTTTTAAATTAATGAATAATTCTGTCTTCGGTAAGACTATGGAAAATATTGAAAAAAGAGTAAACGTTAAACTACTAACTCACTGGGATAATCGTGGTAAAGTTTTAGGTGCTCAGGATTGGATTGCAAAACCAGAATTCCATAGTTTATCAATATTTTCAGAACATTTAGTCGCAATACAATTACGGAAAACAAAGTTAATTTATGATAAACCGATTTATTTAGGATTTTGTATTTTAGATATATCTAAGACCCTTATGTATGAATTTCATTATAACTACATGATTAAAAAGTTTCATAATAAAATTAAGTTATTGTACACCGATACCGATAGTTTGATATATCAAATTTTTACAGATAATTTTTATGAGGATATAAAACCAGATCTACTTCACTATTTCGATACATCAGATTACCCGGAAAATAATATTTACGGATATCCAAAAATAAATAAAAAAAGTTAGGTTTTTTTAAAGATGAGAATAATGGTAAAGTATTGAAGGAATTTGTAGGGTTGCGATCAAAAATGTATGCCTTAGAAATAGAAGATAAATTTATAGCAAAAGCAAAAGGAGTTAACAAAAGTGTTACCAAAAAAATGAATATGGAAAATTACAAATCGTGTTTGTTTAATAAAAATGTATTATATTGTAGTATGCTTCGATTTAAGTCAATCAAACACACTATTTTTACACAAAAAATAAATAAAACATCTTTGTCATATAATGATACCAAACGATGTATTATGGACAACAACATTGATACATTGGCTTGGGGACATTATAAATTACGTTAAGTGTAATACTTTTTACTTTTATTTCTGTGTGTATATACAAAATTTGTTTTGATTGCAAAATTATGATATTACTATAATATTATATAATAGTTTATTTAAAATTTATTGTTTGATTGTAAATAGTGCAAAAAATAATTGTAGTTTTTATTTCTGATAAGTACTAAATGTATTAGAAATAGTATACAAAACATTCTGTTTTTCGCAAATTATATGTTTTAGGTATATAATTTTGTTAATATATAGTAATTTTACACCGACATTTTCATTTTTATTTCATCCCTTTAAAACTCTAGACGTGTGAAATGTATCACTTTATCCATCCGTTTACTGTTATTGTGGCAGGACCAAGTGGATGTGGGAAGTCAAATTTTGTAACAAATTTCATAAAATCAGTTAAAGAAATATGTAATTGTGATTTTAATCAGATCACATGGTGCTTTGATGAAATGCAGCCTTTATATAATTTACCAAATGTTAACTATCATCTAATTGTGATGGAAAACCCACACCTTATTATTATTGATGATCTAATGAGAGAGTCTGATGGAAGAATTGTGGATATATTTACAAAAGGTAGTCATCACAGGAATCTTAGTGTATTTTATTTAACACAAAATTTATTTCATCAAGGTAAAGGTCAAAGAGACATTTCTTTAAACTCAAGTTATATAATTTATTTTAAAAACCCTCGAGATAAAACTCAAATAAGATATTTAGCACGTCAAGTGTCACCAGATAACCCAAAATTCATTGAAGACGCCTACAGGGATGCAACTTTCGAAGCGCATGGATATTTAATGATAGATTTAAAACAGAATACAAATGATTTTTGTCGTATCAAGACAAATGTATTCCCATTTAATGGTTACTGCACAGTCTACGTCCCCACGAAAGAGTTTAAATACACCAAGAATCAAACAATTCAAATCATTTCTAAATGATGCATCGTCGACTCACCACGCATAAACATTTGCTAAACGCTTTGCATACGCTTAAACCAAAATATCAAAGAGCGTTACTTAAAACGTGTGATGAAGAAGAAATAAATTGTATTTGTGAATGTATTCATAACGTTTTACAAGGAAAGATACCTCTCAAAGATCAAGATAAACAAAAATTGAATAAACACAAAAATATACTCCGTAAACTGGTGCATAAGTGTACACATAAACTAAGAAAAAATATTATTATACAAAAAGGAGGGGCTTTCTTACCAATAATATTAGGTGCAATATTGAGTGGATTAGTAAGTGGACTAGCCAGTTAACATGGAAAATGCTAAGAAAATGATACTTATTGAACCTGGATTGATTGAAAAATTAAAACAAGAAAATAAGGTTACTAGTAATTTGTCTCGACTAGATATTGAAATGCAAAATATTATGAATAGTAAGACGGAAGACCGAAAGAAGTGGATGTTATATTTACAAACACTACAAAGATACCTTCACTTTACCGAAGAGGATCGTCAACCACTCAGATTACCAATTTATTCTGATACATCTAATGAAGATTCAAATGGATCTAAAATTGGTTTTAAAAATAAAGATAGAGATCTAAAAAGTTCAGTTGTTGCTGAATCTTTGTTAGAGGAGAAAGGATCTATTAAAAGTATAGAAAGTGAAGCAAATCCACTGTATTCACCAACACAAATACTCAGTTTAATTCCAAAAACTTATAATAAAAAAGGTGAGTCATTATTAAACTTAATTGGAATAAGTAAAAGTAAAATACGTTGGGACAATGAAGGCACAGTCATAATTGATAATGAAAAAATTCCAGGAAGTAATATTGTTGATTTAATAAATGATTCACTTAGACCCTTAAAAAAAGTGATCCGATAGGGTGGGATAGATTTGCTAAAGCATTAAAAGATATTAAAGTACCACTTACTTATATTGGAAATCCAAAGAGATGTGAGTTTATTAACCAACTTCAAGCAAAAGATCTGAACAAAACCTCTGAGATTGAAGTTCAAGAGTTTTCTACACCGAGCAGTGGAGATAAAAGATCTATAACTAAAATACGTAAAAAGATCGATTGGGAAAAATGGACCCCGTACTAGAAGAAATTAACAGGATTTATTATGATCCATCTAACCCCGCTGGTTTTGGTAGTATTGATAAATTATCAAAAGCTATGAAGGAGAAAATGGATAAAAAGCAAGTAAAGGAATGGTTACAATCACAAGAAACATATACACTACATAAACCCATTCGGAAAAAATTCCCGCGTAATAGGTACATTCTATCAAACATTAATGAGTTGTGGCAAGCTGATTTAAGTGATATGCGAACTTATGCTCAATATAATGATGGTTTCAACTACATACTTTGTGTTATTGATGTATTTAGTAAATATGCTTTTGCAAGACCAATGAAAAAGAAAAATTCAGAAACAACTAAAGAATGTTTTGAAAGTATATTTACTGAAAGTAATTCAACACCTACTCACATACAATCTGATAAAGGTACAGAATTTATTTCAAAAGATGTACAAAAATACTTTAAATCCAAAAAGATAAATTACTATACCACTAACAATCCTGATATTAAGGCTAGTATTGTTGAACGATTTCAAAGAACTCTAAAAATGAAAATGTGGCGTTATTTCATTCATAATAATACTTATAGATATGTCGATGTTTTACAAGATTTAATATACTCTTATAATCACAGCATTCACTCGAGTATTAAGATGTGCCCATGTGATGTAAGTTCCAACAATATTATGACAGTTTGGACTAATCTTTATGATAGAGGATCAAACAAACTTTCTTTAGAAAATTCTAAACCAAATTTCAACGTGGGTGATTATGTTCGAATAACTAAATATAAACATGTTTTTCAAAAAGGATATGAATCCAATTGGAGTGATGAAATATTTATTATATCTTCAATAATTGATAGATCTCCATGGATTGTTTATACAATAACTGATTTACAAAATGAACCAATAGTTGGTACTTTTTATGAAAGAGAATTACAGAAGGTCACTTACAACCCCACCTCACAATATAAAATAGATAAAATAATTGGCACTCGTTATTCGGGTAACAGAAAAGAAGTATTAGTGAAGTGGAGAGGTTATCCAGATAAATTTAACAGTTGGATTTTAGCTTCTAGTTTACAAGAAATATGAATAAAGAAAGTTTTTATTTAACTTTGCTCAGCAATAGTTCAATGGAATACTTTCCTGATAACAAGACCACAAATTTTTCAACAAAATTACCAAAAGCTATGAAATTAGAAGGTGAATGGTCGGTTGGAGTTGTCGAGTTTCAATATCCATGCACCATGTTTACTGTTCAAGATCATGAAAATGTTGTATACATCACAAAAACCATGATAATGCCTAATGAAGATAAACCATCAACAGTGTACTACAAAAAACATATTCCCGCTACCAACTACGATAACGTTGAACATATTTTAAAAACGTTAAATAGTATCAGAGAGAACTTGAAATTTCGTTATGATGAAATAACAAAATTTGTGTCTGTTTCTGTTTTGGATAAAAATATAACTTCCATAACATTATCACCCAAATTAAGTTTACAACTAGGTTATGAACCAAATACAAATCTCCTAGACAGAAATTTTGGGAAGTGTCCTGCTAATTTACACTTAGGGTTACCATCACAACTATTTCTATATTGCGATATTATCGATCCTCAGATTGTGGGTGATGTTATGACTCCGCTATTAAGAGTCATTTCATTAGATCCTTCAAAATACATTTATGGTGCGAATAAAATGCACATTTTCTCTCCACCTCACTACTTACCTGTTATGCGAAGAGAGTTCGATACGTTAGAAATAGATATAAGATCGAGCACAGGACAAAAAATCCCATTCCAGTTTGGAACCGTGTGTATTAAACTACATTTCCACAAATTATAATAATGTATTCTCATCAGGATCATCATAAATGTCCATACGAAAATTATTATTCTCATCAAGCTGGATCAGGAGTTGGAGTAATTTATAAGGGTTCACCATACCAACGTGGTCATGGTATTGGGAGCTTCTTAGGAGGGTTATTTAGATCAGTTTTACCTTTACTTTCAAGTGGTGTTCGAGTGGTTGGTAAGGAGGCATTAAATGCTGGAGTAGGACTTTTATCAGATATGGTTCAAGCCCGTCCTATGGAAGCCTCAATAAAAAATCGTCTAAAGCAAGTTAGTACGAACTTAAAACGAAAGGCTGATGACAAAATTGATCGATTTAACATGACAGGATCTGGGTATATAACTAAAAGAAAATGATTGGCCTCGTTCATTCCACCACTAACAGCGAAAGTGAAAGCTACGAAAAAACTTGGTCGAAAACCAAAAAACATCAAAGATATATTTTCAAATTAAGTATGTCTTTCCTTCATAATCATTCTTGTGAGTGCGTTAAGTCAGAATTAGATTTGTTTGCATTACCGTCTACACAAACAAGCATTGAAAATGGATTGTGGATTCATTATAAACCAATTTCATCTCTTGCTGATGATGGACCTATCGAGTTTCAAGTTCCTGGAACAGGCGATGACTACATAGATTTGTCTCATACATTACTCCACATAAAGGCAAAAGTATTAAATCAAGATTCAACAAACTTGATATCAGCTACAGCAGTAGCACCTGTAAATAATTGGTTGCATTCACTTTTTAGTCAACTCGATATCTATTTAAACCAAAAACTTGTGTCACCACCTAATAATACCTATGCTTATCGAGCATACATGGAAACCCTTTTAAACTATGCACCTGCTGCTAAACAATCTCATCTTACTTGTAGTCTTTGGTATGATGATACAGCAGGAAAAATGGATTCCACAGATGGTAAAAACATTGGATTTGTTAAAAGACAGGAATTAGTTAATGAAAGCAGGGAAGTAGAAATGATTTTCATGGTGATATTTTCAATCAAGATAAATTTTTAATTAATGGCGTTGAAATGAGTGTAAAATTAGTTCGGTCAAGAGAGAGTTTTAATTTAATTGCTGGATCAAATGATGTAAAGTTTAAAGTTTGCATTACGGATGCAACTCTTATTGTTCGAAGAGCACGAATTAATCCAAGTGTATTACTCGCACATCAGAAAGTTTTAGCTTCTACCACTGCTAAATATCCTATAACTCGTGCTGAAGTTAAAGTTTTAACTATTCCATCGGGTGTTCAAGGGAAAACTCTTGATAATATATTCTTAGGACAGGTACCCAAAAGATGTATTATTGGTTTTGTGAATAATTCCGCATTTAATGGTTCACTTACTAAAAATCCATTTAACTTTGAAAACTATGGTATTAACTCTTTCAGCTTATATATTGATGGTCAACAAATACCTTCCAAAGCTTTGCAACCATCTTTTAATAATAATATGTTTACATCAGCATATCATACTCTATTCTCGGGGACTGGTATTCACTTTCTTAATGAAGGAAATGCAATCTCTCGTGAACAGTATGCCAAAGGTTACTGTCTTTTAGCATTTGATTTAACTCCTGATTTATCAGCTAACTCATCAGCCCATTGGAATCTCATAAAGCATGGTAGTGTAAGATTAGAAGTACGATTTGAATCCTCACTAATACAAACAATTAACTGTATTGTTTATGCTGAGTTTGATAATATTATTGAAATAGATAAAAATCGAAATGTTACTGTAGACTATAGTAGTTAGGATTATAATGTGTGTTGTGTTTTAGATATATGTGTAATGCTTAATGCATTTTTGTGTGTGTGTAACTAAATGTAACATTATAAAATTAATAAAACAAATTATATGCAATATATTATTTTTTATTTCTTTATATACCTCCCCTATTTAATCTTAAACAAAACACTGTTCGAGTTTAAACTTTACATAAGCACATTGACTAAACCACTGAACATGCTGCTGCCAAGGATCATCGTCATCTTCCCAATCTTTTAAACCACCACCACAATGGAAACACTTGGTCCTGTCTCCATAGCCAGTATAAAAGAAACCGGCTTCTGCAAGATCTTCAGGCTTCTGCTGCATAACGAGAGGCCAGTTTTCGAAACTCATCAATCGTCTAGATTTTGAACTGAAAAATGGATATTCAGCTCTTAGGTACTGCATATTCTTCACTTTTTCTTCTCCAATCAATTTTGTAGTTTTGTTTTTCCATGAAGTGTTCTGTACACGTATACCGCACTCATCTCTTCCTTCTGCTATTGTTTTTCTCTCAGCATCACAAGGCGACAGCTCCTTGGATCTAATGAGTACACAGAAGTACTTTAAGTAAACAGAATCACATTCACTAATCCACTAATGAGTGTCATTGTTAAAAAAGTATTTTTTAACTTTTTCACTTTCTGCTATTGTCTTTGTAATATTGTATACGAGACCGTTTGTGTTGTCGTAGATGCTATCCTTATTATTCTTTACGTAATATTTAATCCTCGTGGTAGCGTGCTTCCAGTGATCACTAATTGGAATCTTGGATAGTTTCTTCATATCATACATTTCAATTTTTATGAGATGCGTCGCTTGGTCTCCGTCGTCAGAATTTGTAGAGATGTATGATACGCCATCTCTAGCAGCTCGTGCCACAGTCGACGATAGCAGCTTCTTCCTTTTTATTTTTGGTGTCACTTCAAAAAATTGGTCAATCGGTTGCGATTTCCTTTTTCCTCCATCGTCTGTGTTAATAACGACGATGTCATCACTCTCTTCTTCGTGTTGGGGAGAGAGTGGCGAGTAGTAATACTGTTTATAGGTATTTTCATTATCGTCTGCGAAGTTGAATGATCTCTGCAACAACAGAGTTATCACGTTAATATCAATTTGTTTACACTTAATCTGACACACACACGTTAGGAAACAACAACAGAAATACAAGTAAGTTTGTCAATAGAATAAACACTTACCTCCATGACCATTGATGCGTTGAAGTAAGTAACACAAACGTAGTATTGGTAGACGTACACAATCCACTGTGGTCAAACGACCATAGACTGACTGCATGACTGCAACTGTTCGATCTTATATAGCACCATTCTTATCTGAACTCTATGAGTCAACAAATTTATCGCACATCGCAACAGGCATGAACTTGTTTTGTGATTCCCAAAAGAATGCGATATTTAATATTTACAAATCACTATAATTGAACATTCGTATGACAACCATTGAATAGATTAGTACTGTAATAATTTGTTAATAACAGTAATATCATGGACACACTAGAATTACAAAAGCATATGAAAAAGATTCATGTCAGTCTAGAAAATAATGTTTATGCTGCTAATAGACTACCTATGTATACACATGTACCAACGTATATAATATGCAATTTGGATGCGGATGATAAACCAGGGTCACACTGGATAGCTGTACATATCGATGCGAATGGCATCGGTCAATATTTTGATTCATATGGACGAACACCTGAGCGATATCATCTTCAGTTTTTGAAAAGGAATTGTAAGAGATGGGACTGGAATGTTGATAGGATTCAGAATGATTGGACTTCAGTTTGTGGTGAATATTGCTTAATGTATTTGCTATTTAAGTTTCAGGGATGTTCAATGCATAGTTTTACGAACATATTTACAGGGAACACACTGTACAATGATATTTTTGTGGATGAGATGTTCCACTCATATTTTGTAGAAAAAAGTAATAAATTAATTAGAAAATTAAAATGAATGATTGTGTTTTATTGATGACATAGGAAATGAAAGATAATGAGGGTTACCAGTGAGTAATAGATAAGAACGCCAAAAGGGTGTTCGAAGTATAGATAATAACAATGGAGCGTTGATGAGGGTCAGGAGCACCGGAAATGAATGAGATAACAATAAATGGATTTGCAATTGATTTGCATAACTCCAGAACCACGCATCCTACGCAAAAAAGGACTGCAGAAACGTGATCAGAGCATGCCAAAACCTTTTTTTTTTTTTTTTTTTTAGGATTGGTGCGACTGATTCTCCCGGATTTGACTTGTCAAACGCGTGAGCCAGAACCGGTGAATCATCACTACTAAAGTATATATCTAGTACTTGCGCGGCTATTGAAGTTTATAAAAAAATATTGTATCGTTTTCACCCCGAATCGGGTAAGTGTTGCAAAATTATATCTATTAAGTAAGGCTATCTCAGTACAATTGTAAATCTGATAAATATGCGTTGGGCTCATTTTCTCAACTACCTTGCTATAAATAAGTGTTTGTTCAATTACTAGCTTGTAGTGTCATATATTTTTATACTGGCTATCTTTCTGCTGCTTTTATGTACATTGACTGCCTCATCATTGATCACTATTTTATGTAATCCTTACCACCTGTGCCTCGTAGTATCACGCCGCTTTTGTAGGATGCACGTAAGGGTGTGGCAGTCATGTAATATTGAGGATAGTGTTAAAGTGGAAGGTTTACACTATTCCAGGGTTCACCGCTCCGGTGCCGGACTTTGCTGATATTATTTGGACTACCCTACAACAACTTACCATCTACGCTACGACGACCACCGGACTACCCTAGTGGCCGACAAGCATTCGCCGATCTATCAGGGCAGTGGTATTGATTGATGGACTTTTCACGTGTTGGTCTTAGTGAATATTAAAGAACCCACTTGATTGTATATCTTTATATTTTATTATACCTTCCTATCATTATAGCAGCTGTTTTATTTACCTGACGAGGAAAGGTTGTTACACTGGCATTCTACGTGGAAGACCGTTTGGTGGTGTGGCCATATTGTGGCGTAAAAGTGTATTCCCTGTGGTGTCTGTGATTGAGTGTAAAAGTGCGCGTCTTGTGGCTATTAAAGTTACTATGGAGGAGCGGTCGTGTTTATTATTTTCAGTCTACATGCCAACTAACTCGCCGGACAACCTGGCAGAGTTCACCGACTGTCTTGGTGAGATTAGTGCTATCACTGACTCATGTAATGTGGAGGCTATATTTGTACTGGGTGATTTTAATGCAGGTCCTGGCGAGTTATTTGGTGTGGAGCTGGACAGTTTCTGTGTAGATCAGCAATGGTCATGTGTGGATCTGGAGATGCTGGGCCGTGACTCGGGCACATACACATATGTAAGTGACGCACACGGAAGCGCGAGCTGGATTGACCACTGCGTGGTCAGCTGCGCCGCGCGACAGTCTGTTGTGAGCGCTGAGGTACTGTACAATGTTTACTGGTCTGACCACTTGCCTTTGCAACTGCACTGTAATTTTAAAGTTTTGCAGCCTAAAACGGTAATAAAGAACGATACATGTAATAAGGTGCTGTGGGGTGAGAGAGACAAAAATCAAATTGCTATGTATACTAGATATTGTACAAAGGGACTAAGAGATATAGATTTCCCACCAGAATTTTCAAACTGTAGTGATTCCATGTGTAGTGTTGCTGACCACAGAATTATTATAAATAAATTGTATAGTAGCATTGTTTCAATATTGAGTGACTCAGCGGAAAAAAGCTTTGTTGTAAAACAGTATTCCAAGAAAGGTAGCTTACCAGGTTGGAATAAACATGTAAAGGAGGCTCACGGGGAGGCTAGGGCATGGTTTCGGCTGTGGGTGCAAAATAATAGGCCGTCGTCTGGATTTGTGCATGAAATGATGAGTACTTCTAGAAAATTATTCAAAAAGAAATTAAAATGGTGCCAGGATAATCAAAGTCGAATTAAAATGGAAGTAATTGCCACTCATCATAAATATAAAAATTTTTCTAAATTCTGGAAGCAAACCAATAAGTTGGACCCAGGACCGAGCATCCCCGTGAGTGTAGCGGGTGTTAGCGACCCTGCCCAGGTTGCCAATATGTTTAGGGACCATTTTAGAATGGAGTCCCCGCTAGGAGCTTCGGTTCCTAGTGGGCCTGTGTCGGCCGGCGGCTTGCTTGGAGACGTCGACGTCGTCGGGTTTAGCGCTGGGGAGGTGAGAGCGATGATAGGGAGCATGACTAAAGGAAAATCTCCCGGGCACGACCATCTCAGTGTTGAGCATCTGCAGCATGCAGGTGTTCACTTGTCGAGGGTGCTGGCCATGCTTTTCACATTTTGTGTTCGTCATTCTTACTTGCCGGTCGAGATGATGAAGACGCTTGTAGTGCCCATTCTTAAAAATAAGACTGGTGACGCTGCGGATATAAATAACTATAGGCCAATATCTCTGGCCACTATAATGGCCAAGGTGCTGGACGGTCTGCTTGATCGGCATCTGGACAGGCACCTAAAGCTTCATGATGCCCAGTTCGGTTTTAGACCTGGGCTTTCTACCGAATCTGCTATTCTGTGCCTCAAGCAGACGGTCCAATACTACACCGATAGGAATACACCTGTATTTGCGTGTTTTTTGGACCTCTCCAAAGCATTCGACCTTGTCGCATATGACGTGCTCTGGAGGAAGCTGTCGGAGGATACTGGGTTACCCAGTGAGTTGATTGCAGTTTTCGAACATTGGTACGGCAATCAGCCAAACTATGTTAGGTGGGCGGGGTCGCTATCGGATGCATATGGGTTGGAGTGCGGGGTGAGGCAGGGGGGGTTGACCTCGCCCAGGCTCTTTAACCTGTATATCAACGAGTTGATCGAGGGGCTCAGCGGGGCCGGAGTAGGTTGCTCAATCAATGGTAAATTTATAAACAATATCAGCTACGCCGACGATATGGTGCTGCTGTGCCCATCGATTAGTGCGTTGAGAAAACTCATCGGCATCTGTGAGCGATATGCGGCGAAACATGGACTCAGGTATAACGCAGTAAAGAGTGAGCTTCTAGTTTTTAAAGCAGGTAAAAAGAGTTACAATGCACCTACGGTTACCTTGGCTGGTACTCCACTTAAAAGGGTGTCGAAATTTAAATACCTGGGTCATTGGGTCACCGAGTCGCTTACGGATGATATGGATATTGAAAGGGAACGCAGGGCGCTGGCAGTGAGGTCGAACATGCTGGTCCGTAGGTTTGCACGGTGTAATGAGCAAGTGAAACGGACGTTGTTTAGAGCATACTGCCAGTCCTTTTATACGTGCAGCCTATGGACCAAATACACTCGGCGGGCTTTCAGCGCCTTGCGGGTCCAATACAATAATACATTCAGGGCATTGATGGGGCTGCCACGTTATTGTAGTGATCGGGGATGTTTGCAGTGGCGCAGGTAGACGGCTTCTATGCTATTCTGCGCAAAAGAATTGAATCCCTGATGAGGCGCGTGAGGGGCAGTCCTAACAGTCTCCTGAGTGTGGTGGCAGATCGAATGGATGCCGACTGTTCCATTATGAGACACTGGACGATGGTTCACGTTACCTGTGAGCCTTTGGCAGGTGCCCTAAAATTTTAATTTGTTGCAGTGGTTTATTCGGTTTTATATTTCACTAACATAGTTTATAAGTCTCTTTTTTACTAACCCAATATGGACCAACTAGTCTGAAATAAATGATTATTATTATTATTATTATAAAGGGTCTTTCAAATAGGACGGGTCGATGTTAATAATCTGTGGTGGCCATTTTGTTTTGGCGGCATCTGTCAAATCTGATTTTTCTTATTCAGCTGCTGATGCCAAATCACCATGGCAAGTTACACGGTTGAGCAGCATGTGCAAATGATAAAACTTTATTATCAAATTTTATTATTAACTTTATTGCAAACGTTGCGAGCATTGCGCCCATTTTACGGCAAACGCGGTGGTTCTTCAAAGTCTAGGTGAGCGCTACAGATCAATGATAAACAATTTTTTTTGGCTTAAATTTAACAATATGGACGTGAACGACATGTGGTTTCAGCAAGATTGCCCTACTTGCCACACAGCGAACGACACAATCGACATTCTGCATGAACGGTTTGAAGGTAGGGTTTTCTTCAAAGTCTAGGTGAGCGCTACAGATCAATGATAAACAATTTTTTTTGGCTTAAATTTAACAATATGGACGTGAACGACATGTGGTTTCAGCAAGATTGCCCTACTTGCCACACAGCGAACGACACAATCGACATTCTGCATGAACGGTTTGAAGGTAGGGTTATCTCTCGCAGAGGTGACGTGAATTGGCCACCAAGATCGTGTGATTTGACTCCGCTAGACTTTTTCTTGTGGGGTTTTCTGAAGTCGCAAGTCTATGCCAATAAGCCACATTCCACCGTTGCCCTGAAAGCCAACATAACGTAGGCCATCGCTCAGATTCAGCCGGATCTATGCAGCAGAGTCATGGAAAATTGGACCTCTCAGATTCGTGCCGCCATACGAAGCCGCGGCGGACATTTAAACGATGTCATATTCCATCCATAATGGCATAAATGGACCTTTCAAATAAAAAATAAAGTTGGTTAATATCTTACACACATCTTGTTTTATTCAATTTTAACATCGACCCGTCCTTGTTGAAAGACCCTTTAATATTAAAACTATTAATGAAATGTGGTAATACTTGCACGCCAAATATAAATTAAGAAATGTATTAACTCGAAATTTTAACCAAGATCCATTAGATATTTTATTTAGTAGTATAATGAGCAATGGTATTCGTAATGCGAATCCTAATTGCAATCAGTTTATCAGTGCATACAAAACATTGTTGATTAATAATTTTAATTCTGTAAATGCATTCTGTTGGAGCCAATTGTGAAAACGATAATAGCAAATCATTTCAATTAATATTTTAAAAAAACCTGCTAATTCAGTCCACGATGATTTTGTATGTGAAATTGATACACTAATAAGAACGACGATAGATGTTAACCCATCCATAAACTAACCTTCGCAAGGGTTGCTTAACCTTGATATAAAATGAACCATCTGCCATATAAGTTTAACGGGAACTTACATGGACATTGTGAAACAGGCCCTAATTATTAAATTATTAGAATTTTTCTGAGAGCAATAATACAAACATTAAATAGTTTAATGTGGTATCATAACTAATTAAGTTTTAATTATTTTTAGTTGATGATGGCCCACAACTACCACTTGCCCACTTTCAGGCGAAAGTGCAATAGATGAAGTAACTGTTCAAGGTGTGTAGTCAAGTGGACATTTTTGTCAGTGTGTAATAATTGTTAAGTAAAATGTCTAGCTCAGTTTGATTTTAAACAACAATATTTGATTGGAAATCAAATTGCTCTAAAGACATAGAACCTATGGAAATTGAAATGTGTACAACCAAAAATGTGTTAAATTGAGAAACAAGCATTATCTGTAAAAAATATATCCTTCAATGATAGAATAGAATCAAGATAATTATTTTCTACTGAGTTTTGGCAAGATGAATAATCATGCACAGAATTTTATCATGATGCACTTAAAATCAGTAGTAGATAAAAAGCAAAACGGTGTGAAATTTACAAATAATGAAAAATTGTTGGCGCTGACTCTCATCAAGGAGAGCCCTAAATGATATCGACTGTTACAAAAAATCTTCAAACTTCCATCAAAAAGAACATTAAACCGTTTATCTAAGATGATTACTTTTGGTGTTGGGATCAATAATAATATATTCCAACTTATTGAAAGAAGAGCTATGAATTGGGACATAAAAATCTTTGATGAAGTAGCTCTCACTCTTCATTTGACATATGTTGATTCAAAGGATGAAATAAGAGGATTTAAAGACTTAGGCGGACAAACATTCTTTAATTACGCTGACCACTCTTGTATTCATGCTCAGAGGACTATGTTCTAACTGGAAACAACCGATTTGCTATTATTTTTGTGGGGGCACAACTTCTGCTATTGAAGTTAAAAGAATTGTGCAAGAAGTTGTTGCAATGGTAGCAAATTCAGGACTTATACTAATAGCAACCAAGGTACCACGTTCAGAAGTGCTTTAAAAGGGTTGCGTGAAGATACCAAGCAGAGAAGAATTCTGAAAGGTAAACACAATGGTAAATAAGAAAGATTAAGTAATAATATAACCAAAATAAAGTATTTTCATTATTTTAATATTTTCTATATATTATGTACCTATTTATATTTTCAGATGAAACCATTGAAGTCTCAGGACAAAGGCTACGTGTGGTTTTTGACCCTCTACACTTGTTGAAAGGGTTGAGGAACAACTTATTGAACAAAAATATGATTTTTAATTGCTCAATTGCAACATGGGATGATATTCTCACAGAATATAAGTCTGATTGTCAACCGGGACACCAGAATGGGGAACTGAATAACAAACAACTAAAAAATATCAGCAAAAATTAAAAAAAATATAGTTGTTGCTACACAAGTACTCAGCGAGCAAACAAGTGCCATGGCACTTGTTTGCTCGTAAGCATGCTTAATACACTGCATTATTTGGTAAGTTCTATAAAAAACAGCACATTACGTATTTTATCAAGTGAGTACAACAATTCTAATTCAACATATAATAGATGTCGTGGTTGTTTCTTGTTTCTCATGCATGAGGGCGCTGCTTCACACCTACCCACGGCAAGTACCAATGCGACTTTTTCCGAGTTATATGTACTTTCTTTATTCAGACACCACTTACAAACGATGAAAGAAAACATCGCGAGAAACCCTGGGGTTATCATTTCTAATTATAAGTTTGAGATCGCCAACCCGCATTGAGCAAGCGTGGTGATTAATGCTCAAACCTTCTCCATGCTGTTGATGATGGTATAAATGAGGACGTTAATAATTAGTCAAATTTAATATACGAAGTTTGTACGAGATTACTAGTTGTGACGTCAACTTTTTACATCAATAACTTTAAAAAATACTTCAAGTAAGCATTAATAAAAATCTGCTTTCATGTTTTGTCTCAGAATATAAAATTTTACCAGAGGAATGTGAAGGAACAGCAGAATTCATTTTAATATTTGATAAACTGTTCGATTCTTTCAACGGTCACTCTTATCAAGGTTCACCAAAGCCATATAAACAATGTTTAAAAAATAATTCACCCCATTTTCAGTTGTGGGGTGATTTGTTGTCGATTTCAGAATCTATGAAATTTGAATCAATAGTTAAATGAAATAATTGTGAGTTGATTAAGCATGAATCGATTCCCTCAATCAAAAATTGGATACATAATATTAAAACTTTTAATGAAACGTGGCAATACTTGCACGCCAAATATAAATTAAGAAATGTTAACTCAAAATTTTAACCAAGTTCCATTAGATATTTTACCTCTATTTAGTAGTATAATGAGCAATGGTATTCGTAATGCGAATCCTAATTGCAATCAGTTCATCAGTGTATACAAAACATTGTTGATTAATAATTTTATTTCTGTAAATGCATTCTGTTGGAGCCAATTGTGAAAACGATAATATCAAAAATCATTTCAATCAATTACTTTATAAAAAACCTGCTAATTCAGACCACGATGATTTTGCATGTGAAATTGATACACTAATAAGAACGATGACCGAAATTAAAAATAATGATTCTTTGATTTATAGCAAATCGAAAAAATATGTTACTGGGTATGAAATTGAAAAAATTACATAACATATGTAACATACCGCTTCTTTTTCCCAAAGGGGTAGAGCAATAGCGCACTAGCGGCTTGGCCGCAGCGGTCAGGTCGCGGCGGCCATCGAGATAGATACCTTAGTATGAAATCGCCACAGAGCGCGCGCACCTGGTCGCACGCGACCAGCGGCCACACTCAGCCGCAGCGGCCAGCGAGATCGGAGCGGCGCGTTTGCGGCCAGTGTTCAGTCGCTGGTCGCTGCGGCCACTGAGATCTATAGTATTGTAGTAAAATCACCAGTGTGCGCGCACTAGCCGTGGCGGCCGCACGTGTTGTAGAGCTACAGCGTGATTTGTAATTATCGCGATGTCTTTCGACACGGAAAGATTTATAACAGAAATTGAGACGGAGGAGGGCGTTGTGGGACATGTCCTGTGAAGACTATGCCAACCGAGATATAAAAAGGATAATGTGGGAAGAAATAATTGAAATATTTGGAAATGAAAACTTAAGGACAACTGAAAAAAACGAACTCGGTAAGTAATGTTTATTTTATTGTGTTCTCAAAGCTACTCGATTTTGCCACGGGAGTTGTCCTTCACCCACGAAGTAGTTAGCAAATAGATCTCTGTTTTGAGTAGATGTTCTATTTCCTCTTGACGGCTGGCAGGGAGGTATTTCTTCAATAGTCGGAGGAATATACAAGGTGTCTTCGAATTTGTACCCATCTCGCTCCCGTACGTAGTTGTGAAGGACGCAACATGCTTTTATGATTGCAACAGCAAATTCTCTGTGTATGTCAAGAGGACGATGAAAAATTCGCCACTTGTTGGCTAGTATCCCGAAAGCACATTCTATGTACCGGCGTGCACGGGAAAGGCGGTAGTTAAAAATTCTTTTCTTGTCTGTCAAATTTCTTCCGGCCATATGTCACATTATATTTTCTGACAAAGAGAATGCTTCATCGCCAACTATGACAAAAGGCAGAGGCACACCTGTTTCAGTTATCGGCCTTTTGTCTGGTATGTCTAAATTATTATTTGTAAGAGCTCATTCACACGAAGACGAATCGTGATTTTTCACGAATCGTGTTTTTTCACGATTCGTTATAAATCACGATTTTTTTTGACGGGAGCAATGCTTTTTATATACCCATGTTCACACGCTTCACGAATCGTGAAAAAAGACGTAGACGGATACGTCGGTCACTACGGTCATTAGAATGACGATTCGTTAAAAATCTCGAATCGTGATTGGCGCTCGCGCCCCGCGCGCCTGCCTGCTCCGCCCGCCTGTCTGCCCCACCCACCGCGCGCCCGCTCAATTCAGTACATTCCTTTGACTTGTTAAGACGTGTAGCGCTGCGCTTCAATAAAATCATGTAGAAAAAAGAAAAAGAAAAATTGTATGACCAACAAATAAATCGCGAAGTTTTGATTGCTGCAATCAAAGACAGGCCAGTTTTATGGAATAAATTTTTGGAAATTTATAAGGACCTAACCGCTAAAACAGCAGCATGGCGGGAAATATGCATAATTTTGAAAGAAGATTTTGAAGAAATGGATCAAAAGGACCGACAGTTGTTTGGTAAGTTTTTATTGAGAAAATGTTAAATACAAATCTATACTGCCTATATTTTGTTGTCTTGCCATGGTACTGATCCAGTTTCTGATAGAAAGTAGGTCATAAATTCATTTCTCATTGAATTGCCAGTTCCGACACTCGGTGATACTTCCTGGGGTAGTAAATTTTCAAAATTAAATTCTTTTTCTAATTCAATTCCCTCCTTTTTTATAATCAAATTGTGGAGGACAGTACAAGCTTTCACTACTGAAATAGCTGTTTCTCGTTTAAGGTCTATGGGTCTATGTAAAATTCTCCACTTATTTGCTAGAATGCCAAACGCACATTCAACGTATCTTCTCGCTCTGGTTAAACGATAATTAAATATTCGTTTACCTCTGTCAAGATGCGTTCCACCAAAAGGTCTTAATAAATGTGTGTTTAAACCAAATCCCTCGTCGCCAATAATTACGTAAGGAACTTGAACTTCTGATTCTGTAAATAAAGGCCTTGGTTCGGGTATATTCAAACGGCCTTCTGTCAACATTTTCCAAAAACTTGACTCTTTAAATATTGATGAGTCGCATTCTTTTCCATAGGAACCTACACTGACGTAAACGAATCGATAATCTGAATCTACGACTGCTAATAACACTATTGAAAAGAAATCTTTGTAGTTCTCATATACTGAACCACTATTTGATGGCTTTCGAAGCCTAATATGCTTCCCGTCAACTGCTCCAAGGCAGTGAGGGAAATTGGCCTTTTCATTAAATCCACTTGCTATCTTTAACCGCTCTTCTTCCTTATTAGGAAGTGGCATAAATTCTTCATATAAATTATTCCATATACTTTGCGTCACTTCTACTACGATGGTGGAAATGGTTGATTTGCCAATTCGATAACTAAAATGAAGATCTTCATAGGAAAGTCCTGACGCCAAATACCTAAAAAAATATTTCATTAAAACGAAATTAGTGGGATGAAGAAGTCGTATTTTCATTCAGAATAAGCGTTCCCACTAGGCACCCAAACGATTTCATATGTTTGACTGGCTGCCTAGTGGGATAGATTAGGGCCCCCGCGCACTAGGCAGCCAGGCTGCGGCAGCCAGTCAAACATATGACATTGTACGGGAGCCCACGCACTAGGCAGCCACGAAATCTCGGCTGCGGCAGCCAATGAAACGCGCCTATATGCACGGCAGCCAGCTGGCTGCGCGCAGCCAGAGCGTGTGTAGGCGAATGTATGTGGCTGCGGTCAGTCTCCGCGCACTAGTTGTAGCAGCCAGACGTATTTTGCGTTCTGAACTTTGATAAGATGACTTTCGATACAGAGAAATTTATTCGGGAAATTGAAAGCCGTAAAGCAATTTGGGATATAACATCGGAAGAATACAGTGATCGGGATTTAAAGAAAAGGAGATGGGAAGAAATCACGAACCAAATGTGCTCGGAAAGTTTATCAGAAAATGAGAAAAAAGAATTTGGTAAGCATGTATTTTTATTATCTGGATTATACAGTATAATACAGGTGATTCTGCAACACCAATCAATATTTTTGTAAAGTATCGCAGAATAACTATGTATTCGTTATTGTTCTTTTTTGGTACTTAACTAGGTATTTTCACTTCAATGTTTTATTTAGATAAATAGGTAGGCACTATTCTAATGCATATCTGTTGTAACATAGTGTAACTACTTAGTAGTAATAAAAAAAAAAACTAATATTAATAAAAAAAAAAATAATTAGACTTAAAAATAAATTGTAACAATTAAGTGATGCGGACAACCGCATTATTTTATATATATGGAGTAACAGGTTCTTCGTCGCACGCCGCCACCCGGCCGCGCGACGAGCCGGCGCGAGCGCAAGCGAGACGACATTCCGCTGCCAAACCTCTTGAGGCACGGACGCTGTCGCTTTGATCAATAGCATACTTACCGTCATTGCGAATTATAAAGCCATAAATAATTATAAAATATTTTGAGACTGGATTGCTTATCCATACTCCTAATCTAAATTAAGTACCTGTAAGTGATTGTGATTCCCAAACTTGGGTAAGTTGTGCACAATTTTATATAAAGAATTTTAACGGCCATTACCTACCTTTTTTTATATTCGTTGCGTTAATCTTAAGGTACGGGCCTGTCTAACTATCGTAGCTTATTAATTTCTATCCTTGTGTAATGTTTTGCTTTGCCTTCACTATGTTCTTAGTATATGCTTGTAACCGCCTCTGCTAGCGACCATTACCTACAGTGTCGATTAAGAATCACGCCTGGAATTCTTCCCGCCTTGTAAGCCCTAATTTTCCAATGCAGTTCTTACTGCTCTAGAATACTGGCGCTGTTACCTTGAGACCGACAAAGCTTTTTTGGTCTATACTGACCATTCTTCTCTTAAATGGTTTATGTCTCTCACTAATCCAACCGGTCGGCTCGCAAGGTGGGGAGTTCGCCTTTCTTCTTTCAATTTTGAAATAAGACACCGTCGTGGTAAAGACAATGTTGTTCCAGACGCCCTATCTAGAAGTGTGCCAGTTGAGACCATTTCAAACGCTGATGCTTCCACTACTTCCGTACCTGATACTCAGGATTCTTGGTACCGGAAGATCTTCCAGGGTTGCCAGACTAGTCCTATAAATTTTCCAAGCTACAAGGTGGAGAATAATGTATTATACAGGTACATGAAGACGAAGGTAGACCTTACGGTTGAGTTTGCTTGGAAGAAGGTTATTCCTAAAGAACAACAAGGAGATATTCTGATTGAGTGCCACTCTAAACCTATTTCCGGTCATTTCGGCGTGTTTAAGACATATAAGCGCTTAGCACTTCGATTTTATTGGCCCGGTATGTATTCTAGCGTGGTTCAATTTGTTTCAAATTGTGAAATATGTCTAGCTCATAAACATTCTACCCATGGTGTCTCTGGAAAAATGGGTAGGCCTAAAGACGTTTCTCGTCCCTTCCAAGTTCTATCAATTGACTTGGTTGGTCCGTTGCCTTCTTCCCGGAAACAAAATCAGTTTATTTTCGTTGTCACTTGCTGCTTTTCTAAATATTGCTTTCTTTTCCCACTTCGTCGAGCCACCTCGAATTTGATAGTTAAAAATCTTGAGAACGATGTCTTTCTCGTTCATGGAATTCCACAAACTGTTATTCTTGATAATGGAAGTCAGTTTATTAGCAAAGACTTAGATAAACTTTTCGAAAAATACAAAATTCCCAACATACATTTTACTCCAAAGTACACTCCACAAATTAATACAGTAGAAAGATACAACAAAACAATAATAACTGCTGTTTCCAGTTTCGTAGATGGGGATCATAGATCTTGGGACTCAGACCTTCCTCAAATCCAATTCGCTATTAATAATTCTGTTAATGAAAGCACTGGTTATACTCCATCCTTTTTGGTACACGGAAGAGAGCTAGTCGTTTGTGGTTCTCATTACCTCGAGTATCCGGATCCAACAGACCTAATATTTCTACCACGTGACGCTTATGCTGCAAACCTGGGCCAATTATCACCAATATTCGATAAAGTGCAGGTTGCTTTGTGGGAAGCTCATTTAAAAAACGCACAACATTATAACTTGCGCCGAAAACATACAGAGTTTAATGTGGGCGATATCGTTTGGAAGCGTTGTTACTTTCAGAGCGATAAAGATGCTCATTTTAGTAAAAAGTTGGCTCCTAAATTTCAAAAATGCCGCGTAAAAGTCAAACGATCACCATTAGTTTACGTCTTGGAAGACATGAATGGTCGCGATCTTGGCGTCTGGCATATCAAGGATCTCAAACTCAGGGTAGGCCCGTCGTAGGCTAATTTTGTTTCTATCAATTAGTCTCCTTGCGGATTTCATTAAGTTGAAATCCTTTTTCTGGGGAGAGGGGTAATGTAACATAGTGTAACTACTTAGTAGTAATAAAAAAAAAAACTAATATTAATAAAAAAAAAAATAATTAGACTTAAAAATAAATTGTAACAATTAAGTGATGCGGACAACCGCATTATTTTATATATATGGAGTAACAGGTTCTTCGTCGCACGCCGCCACCCGGCCGCGCGACGAGCCGGCGCGAGCGCAAGCGAGACGACATTCCGCTGCCAAACCTCTTGAGGCACGGACGCTGTCGCTTTGATCAATAGCATACTTACCGTCATTGCGAATTATAAAGCCATAAATAATTATAAAATATTTTGAGACTGGATTGCTTATCCATACTCCTAATCTAAATTAAGTACCTGTAAGTGATTGTGATTCCCAAACTTGGGTAAGTTGTGCACAATTTTATATAAAGAATTTTAACGGCCATTACCTACCTTTTTTTATATTCGTTGCGTTAATCTTAAGGTACGGGCCTGTCTAACTATCGTAGCTTATTAATTTCTATCCTTGTGTAATGTTTTGCTTTGCCTTCACTATGTTCTTAGTATATGCTTGTAACTGCCTCTGCTAGCGACCATTACCTACAGTGTCGATTAAGAATCACGCCTGGAATTCTTCCCGCCTTGTAAGCCCTAATTTTCCAATGTAGTTCTTGCCATGCATACCTAGCGTTTCCCGTGCACCCCTTATACCGGCAGCTTACTGATGTGGCCCTTGTCACCAGGAATTACGTCACGGTTTCGATAACCGAACCGGACAACGAACCTGTCGCAGCACCTGAGTGGAGTGGCCGAGCTGACGGAACTACGCCTGGAAGACGGGAGCTCGCCAGGGAAGTGTGGAGAACTAAGCAAGTGCTAAAGACCTAGGCAGACCCTTCAATTTTTTTTTTGATATACCCACATACCTTATTAATTCTAAACCTAGTTTTATTTCTCTCTTGTACACGTCTTATAATTGTGACACTGTTTTGCCATTCTAACGGATTTGCATTAATAAAATAATCCGCAAATAAATCCCTATAGGATGCTGATGATCGGCTTCCTCTATTTGCGGGTCCACCGGTTATTTCCAGTTCTGGTGGAACGTACAGTGTGTCTTGAAACCTATACCCGTCCCTTTCGCGCACGTAGTTATGTAAGACACAGTAAGCTTGTACTATGGCTATTGCAAGTTCCTGTCGGACATCTAGTGGGCGGTGAAAAATTCTCCATTTGTTGGCTAATATCCCAAACGTGCATTCTATGTACCGCCTTGCCCGAGACAGTCTATAGTTGAAGATTCTTTTCTCCGCTGTTAAACTCCTACCTCCATAAGGTCTCATTAAATTTTCACATAAGCCAAATGCCTCATCCCCCACTATGACGTATGGCATCGGTACTCCATTATTTGATATGGGGCGCTTCTCCGGAATTTGTAAATCTTTGTTGACAAGTTTTTGATACAAAATGGATTTTTTATATATCGATGAGTCACTACATTTTCCATAAGCCCCAACATCTATATATGTGAATTTGTAATCTGCATCGCATACAGCAAGTAAAACGATGGAAAAATAATTTTTATAATTATAGTACAGTGACCCTGAATCGCTGGGTTTTATCACTCTTATATGCTTGCCATCGATGGCACCAACGCAATTGGGATAATTTGCATTTTCATTGAAACCATTTGCTATTTCAAGCCACCTCTCTTCATTTAATTCTGGAAACGATGACTGTCTCATATTCTCCCAAATCGCCATACAAACTTCATGTATGATATCTCGGACAGTTGTATGTCCAATCCGATAATTATGACTCAATTCCATTAAAGAACATCCTGTAGCAAGATATCTGTAACAAAGAACAAATATAATTTTCAGGTAAATCTCTACAGAGCAAGTGGAAGAACATCAGGACTAGTTACAGCAGGGAGGTAAAACGCAGAGCTGGTATTAAAAGTGGATCAGCAGCTTCGCGTAAGAGCCCATACGTATATTTCGAACAACTTCATTTTCTTCGGCCTACCGTGGTAATTAATGAAACTCAAAATAGCATGGATGAAACACGCACTGCCGAAATCAACGCTAGCAGCGGTAGTACTCAAGGTGAACGACCTGTTTCCAAAAAGAAGAAGACAAGTGACGACGATAATTTGGTGCAGGTATTAAGGGAAAGTATTGTAATGAGAGAAGAGCGTGAAAGACAGCAAGAGTCTGATTCAGATAGACTGTTTATACTTTCACTTCTAGATGATTTTAAAAACATCCCGAGACATCGTAAGATTTCTACAAAAATGGAGTTAATTGAAGTTATAAAAAGAGCTCAAATGCAAACTCACGATTCCGAATTTAGTCCGTTTCGCCAACGTAATGTTGATTATGAACCAGGGGCATCGGCCGCCAGATCATATAGACCACAAACATCGTTCAGTGGACAATATCGCCAAGGTCAAGGATACTCGACTGAATATGGACCGGAAACCACAAGCAGTGGGCAGTATCGCCAAGGTCAAGGATACTCTACTGAATATGGACCGGAAACCACAAGCAGTGGGCAGTATCGCTATGGATACTCGACACACTCGAATTATAGACAAGAAGCCTCGACCACTGAGGGCCGCCGTGGGTATTCTACGGCTGTTCCAGACAGGCAAGATAATACTGTTTATACTGATGCGTTATCACCAACTGACACAAATGCAACAGATGTGTCTCAGGGTTCTGAATTACTAGAATTATTTACTACACAGGACAACTTGAACTAGGTAATTCATTACCATACATGTAAGAAATAAATACCTAATAAATGTTAAGAGACTGATTAACAATATCTTTCATTTTCGTACTCACCTCAAAGTTATCACCAGTTTTTCTTCAGGTTTTATACAAGCTCGCATAGGAGTATCAATGCCATTGATTGAATTTCGTATTTTTTCCAAAAGGTTATCAAACGATTGCACTGACATCCTCGTGTAGTTCAAAAACCGGTCTGGGAATGCGCGAATATCTTTGAAATAGGTTTGGAATAAGCCTTTTGAGTGTCTTTCTAGAAAAAGAGGATGAATCCAGTATCTTTTCTTTATTTTGCGTTTTTTACGAGATAGGTAAGCAATAATTATAAGTTCTTCCACGTCCATATTGCTCGACGGAAGGATCTAGACTAGTCGTTGATTGGCTGTTATAACTGGCTGCGCAAATATTCTGGCTGCCGCAGCCTGGCTGCGCAGCCAGGCTGCCTAGTGCGCGGGGGCCCTTAGTCTAAATGAAAATACAACTTCTTCAAGCGCTTCTTCAATTATACAAATTCAGCTTACTAAGCATCCTCTTTTTACGAAAGCAAAAACCGTTATAAAACGTATGGGGCGTAGCCCGTACAAAACAACCACAGACCAGGTCCCTGTATATTTTATTTATGTATAATAATTCATAAATACACAGACGGACAGCGAACGGCGTTTGTGAATAGATATTCGCCCGACAACAGACCGCTCGTCTTGTCGTGACGTGTTTCGAAACCGTGTCCTTATTATTACAGTTGTTTTCTAGTATATTCATCTGTGGTTGTTTTGTAATATTGGGAATAATGCGATGTAAATAAAAATCTTCTTATAAAACCGTTCATACAGTTTTATGAATTATTGTTTCAGGAAGTTCAGTGATGAAAAGGTGGACACAATTAAGAGACACTTAGAGGAAATCATTAGATGAAAACAAAGAAACAAAAAAATCTGGGTCTGGTACAAAATCTAAGCCCTACAAATATAATCAAGAGATGAGCTTTTTGAAGCCAATTATTAAGCCAGGTGAAACTTATGACAATAATCCAAATACAAGAGATGAAGCCCAAAGAGAAAATGCAGATCAACAAGAAAATCAGAAAGAGAAACACTTAGAATCATCATCAAAAAAGAAAAGAATGGATAAAGGCAGCGTATTGGATGATAAAATGATGAAACTTGTTGATCATCAATTAAACACAATTGGAAGTGATGACCGTAACATGAATTTTTTAAGGGGGTTCTGCCATCCCTTCGGCATTTTGATGATGATCAAATACTGGAATTCCAATCTGGGGTCATTAACCTAATACAGAGTATTAAAACTGGACGAAACTATTCGAATTGGCATCAAAATTATTACAATTCACATCATCACAACTATAATAGTGGTGGTTATTATACTAAGCCTCAAGAATCACCGGGAGGAACGTCTAATAATAATAATACTCGGCCTCTTCCTGAAAGTTCATTTATAGTAAATGCAGAAGTGTCTGCAGAAACGCCCACCCCTCTACAACCTGGAACATCGCTGATCCATCGCGATGATCCAAGTGCATCACCGGCACTATCTACAGCTCTAAGTCAATTAAGTGATTATCTGGATCTATCAAATTTCTAAAAACATGTTCTAAATTATCATAAATATAACCAATAAATAAGAATAATAAATAATATAATTAGTTTTTCTTGCCTTATAGTTATCGCCAACTTTTCTTCAGGGCTAATGGCCTTTCTCATACATATATCCTGTTTTCTCAAATCCGTATCCAACCTTTGGAGAAGGAAGTCAAAGGTATCTTTAGACATTCTAAAATAAGTGTAAAATTTGGTATCATCTGCTCGTAACGAGCTCATCAAAGTATAAAAATCCCCAACACTTTGTCTTTGCCTTAAAATTGGATGCACCCAGTGTATTCTTCTTGTTTTTCTTTTTTTAGATCGACGATAATACCAGTACAAAATTAAAGTATTCACGTCCATTGTCTTTGGTAGTTACTCTCAACTGAACACAATCACGAAACAACATGTGAACGATTCCGTATTCAATGTGAACATCTATCCGTCAAGGCGAATCGTGTTTTATACCGAATCGTCAAAGACGTATCCCGTGTGAATGCAATGAAAAATATAAGGGACTCATTCCTCAGGGAGCTACGACGCACGTGTCAAAGGCGCAAAAAGTGGTGCTGCAGCGAAACGTAAATCTCCCTATGTATACTTTCAAAACCTGATGTTCCTTAAAGATACGGTAGAACCGAATACAACAGAATCAAACTTACATGATACGGAAAATATAGTCCTTCCCACCCCCGAATCAGTATCTCAAGGACAACCAAGATCGAAGAAGAAAAAGGAAGACAATAATTTGGAAAAAGAAGACCTTGTTTCGGTTTTAAAAGAAAGCATTAATTCACGAACTGAACGTGAATTATTTCTCGAAGACGAAGACAGATTATTTATGCTTTCCTTAGTAAAGGATTTCAAAAAAATACCCAAATCCGCGAAGCTGACAACTAAGATGGAAATAATTAATCTAATCCACCGAGCACAAAATACAAGATATGATCCAAGCCACTATGAACCTATGACCACTATGACAAGGTACAACCAACCTACTTACCCTCGAAGCAGTTATACCAGCCATCAAGAATATCAACAGGGATATTTTACTAAGAATTTGAATAATGAACCACTTGCCACAATGAGCTGCCGCTCTTCTCTGTTACGTCCCAATGAACCGGCGCCGCCTTTGGATTCACAAAGAGCCGAAAACTCTATCCAATCACCCGAATCAGGGTGTTACCAGACCAATCGATCGATCGATGGTAGAATGGAATAGTCGACGTCGATCGATAGTTTCCACTAGACCAATCGATCGATCGTCGATCGACGGCATCGATCGATGGTAGAATGGAATATAATGCTTGATCAAACGCGCCGCGCTCCGACTGTTCCCCCCCGCCCGCGCGCCGCGCTTCCTACCTGGCTTGTTTGTGTTGTGTTCAGTTGTGTGAAGCTCGCGGTTGTTTCGTGACGCGCATGGCAAAATGGCGGCGACCGCGTGGACGAATGAAAGAACTTTGGAATTTATTGAGCAATACAAAAACAAACCAGTACTATGGGACATTATTCACAATGATTACCGTAATAAAATAAAACGTCATGATGCACTGCTCGAAATAGCCAAATCATTTGAAATTACTAAGGAGGAAGTGGAAAAGAAGATAAAAAATTTACAAACAACATTTTCGAAAGAAAATAAAAAAGTGAAAGATAGTTTAAGAAGCGGTGCCGGACGAGACGAAATATACGTTTCTAAATGGTATGCATTTCAAGCTATGATGTTCATACAAGACAGAAATCGCCCACGATCTACTGTGTCTACAGAGGATCGTCCTCGTTCGAGCATGTCAAGTGATGTAAGTACCTACATACATATTTATATTTTTTACGGCAAATATGTTTAAGTTTAATCTGCAATTAAACAATTAGCTATACTGAACTTTTGTAGATCTTACAAAATAAAAGTATAATATTAAGCACATTAAAACATTTTCCAGTATACTCGTTTACACCAATAGATGGACTAAATTAACAGTTGCAAATAAAATAATAATACAATTTTACAAGTACATACTTATGACCTTTATTGATACAGATTACACAGTAGCTGTCACTTGTGTACAGAGTATTAGTCCAAAACAAAACTAGAAATGACTTATTTAAAAAATGTTACCTTTCAATAAAAGTGAAATTCACAACTAATAATCACGATAAAAAAAAATTTGAAATTAAAATTATCACAGGGAGCTACAGCACCCAGAGTAAGATTCCAAGGTTAACAATACTTGTATTGCCATGCAATCATACCATCGTTAGAACAAAAATATTCAGCGAACTCTTCTCTCACTAGTTCAGCTGGAGTTGGTATGCTGTAGAATAGTACAGATGACTGAATTTCTGGCGGCTGTGTTATTTCGGAATCTGCACTCTGATTTATGTTACTTGAATAACGCAACTGTAAAGACCTATAACTCTCACAATTTCTTCTTAAATAGTTGTGAAGATAAGTCGTAGCTAACACTATGTTTTCCACATTTTTCGGCTGAAGATGAAAAGGCCTTCGAAGACAGCGAAATACTGCACTTAAAATGCCGAACGTGCTTTCTACCATACGGCGAGCCCTACTCAACCTATAATTAAAAATTCGCACCTTTGATCCTTTTCGCCCTAATTCGGGAAACGGCTTCATTAAATTTTCAGAAAGAGGAAAGGCATTGTCACCTATAAAAACATATGGTGTAAGACAACTTCTTCCAGGCAATTCACTTTCTTTTGGGATTCCTCGTAGATTCATGGAATTCAAAATAGTATTTCCAAACACACCACCGTCAGAAATACGACCTTGGCATCCAATATCGCAGTACATAAAATTGTAATTCGCATCCACTACAGCCATTAGGACAATACTGTGAACTCCCTTGTAGTTAAAGTATGTGCTCCCACTGTTAGTTGGAGCTCGCATCATTATATGCTTCCCATCTATTGCACCCAGGCAGTGGGGAAAATTCCACAGCAGGTCAAAATCTTTTGCAATGTTGAGCCATCCTTCTTCCGTGTTTGGCATCTGTAAAATAAATATATACAACGTAAATATATTGAATATATTATCAGTCAGTTCATATATTTTTTAAATTATACCTATTTAAAATATATGTATATAATTTTGTTTCAGATAAATTCACAAGCATCTGAGTCAGGGATGGACAGTTCCGTTGATAGTGAAGGCAGTCGTAAAAGGCGCCTCAATCCAAATGATGCCGCAATAGAAAAAACGTTGGAGATGGTTGATTCTTTGATTCGCAATAAAAGAGATGTTGATGAGTATACATTGTTTGGAGAACAAATAGCATTTAAATTGAGGACACTAAAAACGGACTACGCCCGTATTACCGTACAGCATCATATAAATAACCTAATTTACGAAGCTCAACTTGGCAAATATGACCATCCACAAACTCAAAATCAAGGCTACTACACCACGCAGTATTCTACAAATGCACAATCTTCGAATCAATCCAACCTTCCACCCACTTCTCAATACGCAAGAGATTTAACTGGATATAGCTTTTCGCTGGATAATATCAATCTTCCATCCACAAGTGAAAATAGTATAACAGTAGAGTCGTTGGATAATTTAGAAGATGTCTCATCTGAATTGCAAGAAAATTAAACGATATGTTTATATGATTACTGTTTCTCTGAAAAAATTATAATAAACCTGAAATACTATGTATGTCTTATATTTTTAATTTCTTCGATACCTTTACAACTTCACTTACCTTATATATAACTTAACTTACGATTACATGTCCAAGAATACTTACTTTTATGTAATCCCTGAGAGAACATATGAGCGCATTGCACACTTCTGGAATTATACAAGAAATACTTTGTTGTGAAATTTTAAACGTTAGCACTAAACTTTGATATGAATCACCACTGGCTACAAATCGGAGTGTTATAAGTAACCGATTCTTAGGGGAAATTGACTGTCTGTAATTAGTATCCAATTTTGCAATTAAAGGAGCCACCATATTTAAGAGATTTTCAATATCACTGTTACTCATTCGAAAAGCATCCAAGAAACCGCTATTTAAAATGTCATTTGGATAAGATAGGCGATCTTTGGCTTTAAAAAATGGTCGCATCCAGAGTCTTCTGCGTTTGCGTCTCCGTAATAATAGTACGAGCAACATCGTACTTGCCAACAACAACGCGTCCTCTTGTGAATACATTTTGAAAGAAACTGATGGAATATTGCCGGAGTTCATCGATCAACGTCGACCGGTGCCAGTAGTCGAACAGTATCTGTCGATCAATTAAAGTTACCAGAGGCCTTAGTACAAGTTTGTTTTACGTTTAAAGTAATCGTAACGAGTACGCGTTCGGCGCTCTGATTGGTTGTTTCATTGGCGCCGGCCAATCAGATTGCCGAACGCGTACTCGTTTCGAATACTTTAAACGTAAATGAAACTCGTACTAAGGCCTCTGACCAGTCGATCAACATCGATCGACGTTGAACGATGCCATCGACCGGCAATCGATCGATTGGTTTGTCGAACAGTATCTGTCGATCAATTAAAGTTACTAGACCAGTCGATCAACTTCGATCGATGCCGTCGATCGACGATCGATCGATTGGTCTGGTAACACCCTCAAACTACTCGCAGGCCTCGCAAGATTCAGAAATAATTGAAACTTTTTATGATAATTATTGAACAACTGCACTTTTGATTATGATAATTACAGTACTTAAATACTTTTATGTACCTACTAGTTTTACTTATCTACCTGCATTCTTTTTCATAAAATAGACACAGGGACCGCAAAGAAATGATTTAAATAAAAGTAGATAGGCATAGGCTTACCTTGAAGTTACAACAAGTTTTTCCTCAGCAGAAATGCAGGGACGAAATTTAGTGACGGTGCCGGTGATAGATGGTCTTAATATTCTTAACAGTTCTTCAAACGTAGACTTGCTCATCCGTAAATAATTAAAGAACTTGTCATCATATTGCTGAAGGTCCGTGAAATAAGTATAAAATAATCCTTTTCTTCGCCTTTCACGAAGCAAGGGATGAACCCTATATTTTCTACTTTTCTTTTTCCGCTTCTTACTTATAAGATACAAAAGCACTGCTATTTCCTCAACGTCCATTTTGAAGCGCGCTGTACGTGCAACTGACGATCGTAGCCGTGGTTTTGGCCGCGTTGCAAATCGATCCCTGCGGCCTGGCCGCGCGACCTGGCCGCTGCGTCCAAGCCGCTAGTGCGCTAGAGGCCGTAGACAGAGGTGCACATTATGGCACTTCATGCCACTCTACCATGTAACACCCACTTTTCACAATTTTATGTTATGGGTCCCATGTAATAGGGGGTGAGCCTATTGCCATATTCCGGGCACAATTCCAGACTACGTGCTATCACTGACAATTTTTAAAAAAAACCCAGTAATGATTTGCCCGACCCGGAAATCGAACTCGACGACTCGGCCAACGAGACAGTAAAAAAATTAAATCGAAAATTTAAAAAAACTGTAAAATTTGCATGCGTGGTTTCTAAAGATCTGATGTGGATTTTCAATCATTCAATCACGAAGTTGATTCTACAAAAAAATCATTGTTTGAGCCAAGTGAAAGTTTTGATAATTTGATGAATGACACATCACATTATTGTTGCATGCTTACGCGATTATCTTGAATCAAATCTACTAAATAAGAAAATAAAATATATGTATTGTGCATGTGATTATAATGTTATTATAACGTGTGATCAATATAAGGAGGTAATTATTGAGTTTATTAATGATCTTTCAATTAAATAAATTATACATAGTTGGTGCAATAGGGTGAATAGGATTTTGGCTGGTAAAATAACAAAATATGATAAGAATGATCAAATAAAACAACAAGCAATTGAAATGTATAAAAAGAAGTTTAAATAAAATGGTAGTTTGGCCAACTGAACTTTGAAGTACAGAATCAAGAAAACTCCAAGTGGATTTTAATGAGAATATCAAGATTTAAGTACAGTCAAACTCCAAAGTTGACTGCCACCGTAATGACGACTATTGTTTGCGCTGCAGCACTTATACATACACGCACACATACACTCACAGGCACATTTAACCGCCCACTTACGCATTCAGTGCCCATGACGCGTCTGTGCGTTTTCGAACACGACACTATGTGCCCGACGACTCAAATATGCGTTCTATTCATTAGACCCTTTTCTTTACCTGCTGCCCGTCGACGCGCCCGATGTTGAATGAATTGAATGTTGTTCATATTCTTCACATTCTACATAATTCACCTACTTATAAAAGGAAATCAAAAAATATTATATCTCAGACCTCAAATTGACTTTACTTCCGGTCATTCGGATTTTGTTCATAGGTTTCACACTATTTGCAACTTATAGAGATACTCTATCAGAAAGATAATGATATATTAATTAATCTGGTTTTAATTAAACTGATCTTAATTTAATACTTTATATATTTGTGTCGTCTTTCATAATAGTATGTATTTTCTAAAATAAGTATCTTTTGAATTTATTGAAATCTGAATGTTGGCACTAAAGAAAGAAAAAACTTGCGAGTTGTTTACATACACGACGTGTGGACTAGAGACTGTATAAAATGTAAGTAGTATTTTTATAAATAATTACAAAGTGAACCACTTGAACTTAGAATGGATTATTTACAGTATTGGTTAGGTACTAGATTTGTGTCCAATATAGTTATTTCGTGTCTGATATTAATATTCTGAAAAGAATTTACACACAAGTGAGAAAATACAGCCATATTTAGTCAGTTTAGCATATTCTACTTGAGAATTCTCTCTTCAGGGAAGACGAAAACACACAGACTAGCGACTGGACGCCGGTGGTACAGACAGAGGCAGGTCCAGCACCGGGGCCCAGCTTGAAAGAGCTTCTCGCCGAAGCAAAGGCCACCACATTGGTGGTGGCCCCTAAAAGACGATGTCCATGGGCCGATGAGGCGGCGCAATGGCCTACGCCGAAGGGGAAGGGCGTAGGCAAAAAATCTAAGAAAGCAGTTGCATAATATACTTAGATTACTTATAGATTATAATTGTCTTTTATTTGTATGTGAACCATTATGTACCTATATTTATTATTTATATAAAATGTCGAATGCGGAGCCAGCAGTGTAGTGAGTAGATGGTTATAGGTAGGTAGGCTACCAATAACAGTAGGTAATGAAAGACGTCACATACTTAATATATAACGGTTGATTTACTTTTTAGGACATATAGCATATCAAAAGTTGTTATTAGGTATACATAAATGCACTAGATTCAAAGGCAACTTTTTTTGACACTAACATAATAGGTACCTAAATAAATACTTATGTATTTGAAGACAAGATAAGGATTGTGCATGTATATATGTATATATCAGTCGCATAAACATTGATAAGAAAAATAAAAAGAAACGAAAGCATATCCATTCTGTCAGTTTTGCAATTTGGGGTTGCCACACGTAGAACAATTTTACTCCATTTAAAATAAGTTAAATTTAATACTGTAAAGTATAATTAAACTCAATTAATTATTCCATAATTTTTAAAATATAGAATTATAATTAAGGGTTCCAGTGTATTACTTCTTTTAATTCTTACAATTTTTTTTTATATCTTTATACCATTTCCATATCTTTACACTATTTTATAAACTGGCAACAGTTATTTGGCCAGTTCGGGTAGAACGGCACCGCGTTTTCTCAATCATTCTTCTGCAAACCTTTGTAGAAGGCGGACGCTTACTCACGTCTTACGAAACCGTGGTTCATACTTTTTGACCCCGGCTTTGATTCCGATTTCGCTTCACTTGACAAATACGACTGTGTCTAAGTGTGTTGATCCTGCTATACCTGACGACCTGTGTCACTAATCCTGACATTTTTGGCTGTATCGGAATTTCTGATCCTGATCTTCCAAAGATATTAAATGTAAGTAGGTACTTTTTGAAATAAGTTTTTATTTTATACTGTGCATAATAATTTTTCATTTTTAACAACCGCTTTCCGCTCGCGGCTGAATGACTACATATTATCGAAATACTGCGTTGAATTTATGTTCTTGTTTATTTAATGTTCAGGCATTTAAATATTTTTTGAGTAGATATATTCTTTTTCATTAAGTTAGATAGCAATATCAGCATATTTTGAGAGCAACGACCTTTTCACTAACCCAACCATCCGTGCCGTCGTATTAACAAATTACTATAGGTTTGAGGTCGAATTCGAGTTTGTTGTAGTTTAGTATCTTTTTTTACCGTAAGGTCGGTAAGGTTATTTTGGCTACTTGTTTTGGAAAACTATCTCGTGTTGATCGTTTTCTAAAATGAAAGTGAAAGTTTCAGTAATAAAAATTGTTCTATGTCCTTTTCCGGGTTTCAAACCATTTTTGTATCAATTCGAATCAAATAGGTGCAAAGTGGTTTAAAAGATTGAGAGTGCCAGGATTTGTTTTCGTAGGATGTTCGGGTTGAAGACTGTAATACTTCTTTTCCCAGGTTTTAAACTATCGTTGTACCGAATTTCTCGAATCCCATGGGAACGGAAAAACGGGTTAATGTGATTAATTTCCTCATTCATTATCAGTTTGCCCAAGTTAAGTAAATATAAAAAATCAAAACATGTTAGTGTTACACAAATGTTAAAAATATTGCACTATTTCATTTAGATGGATAATATCGAGGAAAATCTCCGAATGATTTTCGGCGAAGAAGAGGCTGAAGAATATCGGCAGGGAAGCCGGCACCGCACTATAAGTGTGACTTCGGAGCCATCTCTTCAGGGATCTGACCTCTCCGATGAGGACGAGTTGGACCGGTATTTTCTTTCATCTAACTTTATATTCATTTAGTATAGTTTTTGTAAATGGAGTGGCAGGTATTAATGACATATAATAATATATAGGACTTTCGAATCTGAGGAGAGTGCTGCTGTATCGGAGGCAGCTGGAGACTCCGAGGGCCAAGCAGAATGGGAGGAGGGCCCATTTGTTCCCATCGACGTGCCATCCACTCCACCCAGCCCAGGACTGCTCGTAAGGGGTACCGCGTCAATGACGCCTTTCCAATATTTTCAAATATTTTTTAATTTATCTTTTTTAAGGCATTTAGCATGCATGACTAACGACCATGCTGAAAAAATTATCACAGGGACAATTATGAAACCTGAGAGCCGACTCAGGAGGTGGAAAGCCACTACTGCCGAGGAAATTCTAACTTTCCTGGGTATTTTATTCTTTATGGGGACAGTTAGACTGTCAAAAATTAATGATTACTGGAAGAAATCACATTTAGTTAGTTTTAATTTACGAAAGTATATGAGCCGCAATAGATTTTTATTAATCTTACGGATGCTATACTTCAATTATGAAAGTACAAGTACTCATATTTATGATAAAGTGGATCCACTCATCGAATATTTTAATAATACCATGAAAGGTTCTGTTTACCCATAAAGGGAGCTCACGATAGACGAGTCTATGGTTTTATTTAGAGGACGGCTCGCCATTCGTCAGTATATTAAAAATAAACGCCACAAGTTTGGTATCAAACTGTATCAAAATTAGCTGATCCCAAAGGACTTGTGCACAGGATACACATGTATAGGGGATCAGCTGATAGCGAAGTGAGCGGTACTGGACACGAAAAAAGTCGTCCTCAAATTAACCGAAGACTTTATTAACGCTGGTCACTCGTTATACATGGACAATTATTACAATAGTGTGGATTTGGCAGAAACTTTGTTACGCCAAAACACGTACTGCACAGGGACACTTCAGGTGAAAAGAAGGGGAAATCCGGTAACAGTGACCAGCAAAAGATTGACAAGAGGTAGTGTCGTATACAGAAAAAATCGGAATGGTGTATGTGTCATGAAGTGGAAAGACAAAAGGGAGGTTTTGACTCTTTCCACAGAACATACACCGGATATTCTGAATACGACAAACTGGCGTGTTCGTGGCGTGTCGAAGCCTGAAATTATTATAAAATATATATTATTATTATAATAAATTCATGAAAGGTGTAGACCGGCATGACCAAATGCTGTCCTACTACCCATGCGAGCACAAAACCATACGATGGTATAAAAAAATTGGCATCCACATTATGCAGATGATGTTTTTGAATTCGTATATCATGTTTAAGAAATACGTCACCTCGTTAGTTTGCGATAAGGAATGTTTATCCCGATGGATGTTTTGTTTCAAGTCGGTACTTTGGCATCAAATTAAACACTCTGACCCTTGTTTTTTAAAGTTCGTGTATACAGATGCATTTTTGTAATTTAGTCGAAATTTTACATTCCTTGCGATCGGATTAGTTTGAGCTTTAACCTGGTCTTTTTGGTGTAATTACTGTTCTGTTAAATGATTGCATTAATTTGATTACTGTAATCACACAAAAATGCCACTGGATGCAACGGGAGCTGCAAGAGCCGTAGCTTTTGCTGATGCTTGGTACAGACAACGCCGCATTGCTCGGATGCTTGGTGTACCTCGAATCACTGTACGGGATGCTATCAGGCGCTTTCGGGAGACGGGTTCCTACACGCGGAGACCGGGACAACGCCCTCATAGGTGCATATCTGCTCGAGACGATCGTTTCATTGTGAACAATGTGCTGAGAAATCGCTTCACCACTGCTCCCGAGGTGATAACTAGCCTGTTTGAAGTACGAAATGTCAGCGTAAGTGAACGGACGGTGAGAAGAAGCTTGGCAGAGAGGAACCTGACTGCATTACATCCTGCACGCGCCCCACAATTGCTCCCACAGCACTGTAGAGCGCGACTTCAATTTGCGCGAGAATACGCTGACTGGACTACGGACCGATGGAAGGACGTTCAGTTTTCAGATGAAAGCAGAATAGCCCTACGAGGTCCAGATGGGCGTCAGCGAGTGTACAATAGTGGAAACTGATACGATAGTGAAAATTATCAGGGACGTTCAGTAATGGCTTGGGAGGGGAGCGGGCATTAGTTATGACGCTCGTACCGACCTCGTAGTGTTTGATAGAGGCAGTGTTACTGCATGCCATCTGGAGGAGGTTTAGCAAGACCACGTCGTGACATTTGCACCATTTATTGGTGACAATTTTCAATTAATGCACAATGCCCGATGCCACGTCGCTAGAATAGTGACCCAGTACCTGGACGAGGTCGGTATAAGAACATTACCGTGGCCAGCACGCAGTCCTGACCTCAATCCAATTGAACACATCTGAGACAACCTTAAAAGACGGTTTCGAGCAAGCGTTCCTGCACCAACGACCATTGGAGAACTCAAGATTGCTGCAGTAGAAGAGTGGCACAACATCCCTCAGTCTGACATCTAAGATGTCATTGATGGACTTCCAAACCGACTGCAAGAAGTCATCAGAGCCCGAGGAGGTAATACCCATTACTAAAAGACGACCACATTTTCAACAAAAATCACTAAAAAAATGTTATTTTTATTTAAATGGTGAATAAATGTAGTTTTCTACATTATAACACAGTGTTAAAATGACAAGAAGTACATAGTTTTTAAAAAAAATATCAGCCTTTCCCAGTTATAGGCAGCATAATCAGAAAATCCTGAAAATCAAGGTGGGGGTTAAATGTGCCGTGAGTATATTTATTCGTGTGAGTGATGTTCACACGGCTCTGCGTAGGGGAGATGTAGGCAATGGGAGTCAGTAGGCAATGGTGATCACCTCAAAATAACAAAAACCGAACGCGACCGACCGATTCAAACATAAGTACACGCTAGCATGACGTCACACCCGAGCGCGAGCGGCGACTGGCTCAGTTCGGCCGACGCGTTGGCGAGTAATGGGTGTGTGAAGATTTCGCGCCATTTACATCTAATTTTTCGAGTTAAGAAATACGAAGGTAAGTTACAAAATAACAAATACTTATTTCTGTACTTGTAATTTGTAATAGTCGTAGCATTTTAGCATGCAATTCAACAGCCATATTGTTATTATTACCTATAATTTCTCGCCATTTTTTTTTTTCGTTTTATGCCTATGTACGTAATCGGAGCCGGGTGATCCCAATTACTTACATACTGATCCCCATTGCCCACACTACCTAATCTCGGTAAAACAGTATTTTTTTGTTTGTAGATGCCGAAAGGGACTATGGAACACCTTGAAAAACCTGTAAAGCTCATCGATGAACAAAATTTTTCTATAAGAAAAGCCGGGAAGACAATGAATATTCCATTTGCCAGTCTTCACAAGAGATACAAAAAAAATATAGTTAATGCACCTCGTCTTGGCCGTAATACTGACTTCAGTGCTGAGATGGAAAAAGAATTAGCTGACATAATAAAAAAAATGGCCAACATTCTACGGTTGCACCCCAAACCAAACAAAAAGAGTAGCATTTGCATACGCTGAAGGCGAGACTTTACCAAAGAAGGCGAGGTTGCAGCCAGTACATCAACCAAAATTTCAACTCTAGGAAAGCATCCTCCCAGAGAAAAAAGGGGTTAAGTTGGACGATTTTGAACTTGCACAAAGTTCAAAATCGTCCAACTTAACCCCTTATAAAGATATTAAAGACCAGGATAACCAGGTTACGTCATAAAATTCATAAATTTTATGTTGTAAGGAAGAAGCTGCCAAGTCTTATTAAATAGTTACATGAAATGAAAAATGAAATCGATTTCAAGTGTAGTCGTACCACGTTGTGGAGAACAACGAAGGAGTTAGGTTTCTTGTTCAAAAAATGTAGATCTAAAAGGAATATACTAATGGAAAGACAAGACACATTGTGGCATGAAGTTTTTGTTATTCAGAAAGAATTCGAAGTAATCGCCTAAATGAGCAACGACCAGGGCCTCAAGTCTGCTAATTTTATTTAACTCACATGCTATTGAAATTCAATTGAGATTCAATCACGACTCCATTACGATTAGAACAAATTTGGTATTCTGCAAAAACTTGAATGTAAACTCAATAGAGTCGTAATGGAATCGTAGTGTAATTGTAGTTGACTCTCAGTTGAACAGATAAAGGTGTTGCAATTCAAAATCTATCAAGAAGCTGAATGAGTGAATGAACTATTTTATTAATTTAAATATACGTTTTTATCATTTTCTGTTATTCAATAACGAATTACATTGTCGGTAATGAATCGCCTTGACGATAAAACATGACTTAACGGTGTTAGAAAGAGTTTATTTCAAATGAGGTGGCTGTATTACATAGTTATCTATGACCAGGTTAATAATTAAAAAAAAACTTCTGTCATCTGGCACGTCAATGTCACGACAAATTCTACATTGAATTGGTTTATTGGCATAGTCTTAAGTCTTTTTAATAAAACCAATAAGCAATAACATACTACTAGACTAGGTACTCTCTGAATGTTTTCAGTCATAGTAGCATATCAATGAAGATCAGCCACATACGCAAGAGATAATCTAGTGCACTAGTGTGTGTGCGCAAATTAAGATATCTTACAATTACATTATGGGAATGGTTTCTATTAAAATATCGCTCCTCGTGTTCAACCAGTCTCAGGATGGCTATGTGGGTGCCGTCTATGCAGCCTAATACTCCGAGAATCCCAAATGTATAGAACCTACAACATAAAATACCAGTTAGGTAGTCATAGTAAACACAAATGTTGGAATGTACATGAAATACCCCATAGTAAGATGGCGCTTACTGTGTCTTAATTTTATTTCGGTCTTGAACATGCTTTGGCCAGATGACATATTGCAGGAGGATGCTATTGAGTGCTTCAGTTACTTGTCTCACAGCCCTTGAGACAGTGGTCTAAGACACACTCTGGCCAACAAGTGTCTGGTACGAGCCTGTGGCATAGAATGGCAGAGCAATAAGTATCTACAATCGAAGTTCTACATTACACAACCGTCGCTTAGGTACCTTTACTAAAGAAGAGGCCTATAACACTAGTCAACAGTCAAAATTTCCCGGGGGAAATACATATCATATTTTGTAGATAATCATTCACCTAATATCATAAAAATAATAATTTATTTCTATCACGTATAGAAAATGAGATTTTAGTTTTTTTTAAATTGTCACTTTTTGTATCAATATAAGAGGGTAAGCTCGAAATTTTTCGTAGAAACGATCGCAATAATATTTTGAAGTAACAATATACACTTCGTTCTTTCACCATGTCTCGCCGTTGTGTCAATTCTCCGGATTTATTTTGTTTTATTTGCGGTTTATATTCGCCGAAGAGTCAAAAAAAACGCATAACGCCTTTGATTACTAAGTGCTATCGTGCATATTTTGGTTTAGATATTCGCAACCAAGACAAATATTGGTTGCCACATATGTGCTGTTACTCATGTCACAAGAATTTGACTAACTGGTTCAATGGGAAACCAACAAAGATGCCTTTTGGTCAACCTATGATTTGGCGAGAACCTAAGGATCATGTGAGTGACTGTTATTTTTGTCTTACGGATGTCAAAGGATTATCTAAGAAATCAAAGCACACAGTAAATTACCCAGAGGTGTCTTCTGTGACGAAACCAATACCTCATTCGGAAGATCTTCCAGTACCTACGCCTCCAAGTCACGTTGAACACTCAAGTACCACTTCAGGTTCTGATGATGAATTTGAGGACATTCAAGTGGAAAGTACATCTGAATCACCACATTTGATCAACCAAGCTGAGCTCGACGACCTTGTTAGAGACTTGGACTTGCCTAAGGAAAAATCTGAACTGTTAGGTTCAAGATTAAAACAATGGAATCTGCTTCAACACGACGTTCGCGTTACTGCATACCGTAAACGACATGTTTCCTACGTTAATTTCTATTCTAAAGATGCAGATTTAATTTATTGCAACGATGTTGTTGGTTTATTGGCTAAATTGGATCACCAGCATTCACCAGATGAATGGAGACTGTTTATAGATTCATCTAAAACTAGCTTGAAAGCCGTGCTTCTTCACAACGGAAACCAATATCCATCCATTCCAGTGGCGCATGGTGCTCATTTTAAAGAAACTTACGACGTCTTAAAGCATTTATTGAATAAAATAGAATATAGTAAACATCATTGGGCAATATGTGCTGACTTAAAAGTGGTTGCTTTACTTTTAGGATTGCAAACTGGGTACACAAAATACTGTTGTTTTTTATGTGAGTGGGATAGCCGTGCAAGAGCTGAGCATTATGTTAGAAAAACTTGGCCACTGAGAACTTCTTATGATCCAGGTCAGAAAAATGTCAAAAATTACCCATTAGTAGATCCAAAAAAAGTACTTTTACCACCATTACATATTAAACTAGGGTTAATCAAAAACTTTGTGAAAGCAATGAACAAAGATGGCTCAGGCTTTAAGTTCCTAAAAGAAAAATTTCCTGCTTTAAGTGATGCAAAATTAAAAGAAGGTGTTTTTATTGGCCCAGACATTAGAAAATTAATTAAAGATCCGTTGTTCATTTCTAGCTTAAACGATAAAGAAAAGAATGCTTGGTTGGCATTTGTTGAAGTCACAGAAAATTTTTTGGGAAACAAACGATCGCCTCAATATGAAAACCTTATAAATCAAATGTTAAATGCTTATAAAGAATTGGGTTGCAATATGTCCTTAAAGACACACTTTCTGCACTCGCACCTAGATTTTTTTAAAGAAAATCTCGGTGCTGTGAGTGATGAGCACGGTGAGCGCTTTCACCAAGAAATCGCTTCAATAGAAAAGCGTTACCAGGGGAAATGGACCACTGCAATGCTTGCAGACTACTGTTGGTTTTTAGTTAGAGAGACTCCAACCTCTTCTTACAAGAGACAAGCCAAAAGAACAAAAACAAGTTTATTTTTTATGTCAAAATAATATATTTACTTCAAAATAGATATCAAAAATTTTAAAATTAAAAATAAATTTCTCTTAAAAACTATACGTGACTGAGATATTTTATTTACTGTTCTAAGTTCCCTACAGCATGGTGATTCCGAATTACATAATCAGATCTCTGGGAAAAAATAAAACTTTTTTTTTGTTGCCTAGTGTAATCTATCTATCTATATAAATAAAAATGATTTTCTGTTCGTTAGTCTCGCTAATGCTCGAGAACGGCTGAAGTGATTTGGCTAATGGCTTTTGCTTTACCTTCGTCTAACCTAGGTACTTTGTTGGACGACACATCGTATCATTGCAATGGTACGATTGCGTGATCTACCGCCGTCTCATGTGGCTGACATGCATTTCATTTACGGTGTTTGTAATGGAAATGCACGCGCTGCTGTCGAAGAGTACAGACGTCGATATCCAAGTAGACCAGTACTTGGGTACCGATCCTTCATTACCGTACATCGTCTTTTTTGCGAAAGAGGATTACTCCCGCAACAAAATGAGCCCGGCGTGATTGTTGATGTAGACGTGGAAGAGGATGTGTTACGATTAGTGCGCGCTAACCCTATGCTAAGCATTCGTCTCCTATCGATAAGAGTAGGTATACCAAATAAGAGTTTGGAGAATTCTCAAAAAAGAAGGCCTGCATCCTTATCATTTCCGACGTGCACAACATTTGGAAAATGTCGATTACGGTGCGAGATCTGTTTTTTGTAATTGGATAATTGCACAGCAAAGAGCTAATCTCAATTTTATGAGGAAGATTTTGTGGACAGATGAAGCCACGTTTACAAGGGCGGGTATAACAAATCGCCGCAATCTTCATGTGTGAGCCACTGAAAATCCACACGTCATTAGAGAAACAACTTTCCAGACTCAATTTTCCTTAAATGTATGGGCTGGAATGATTGACGGTGAACTTATTGGCCCTTTCGTGTTACCAAACAGACTAGATCAACACGCATTTTTAGATTTTATAGTCAATACGTTGCCGTTGCTTTTGGAGGAAGTACCGCTGGAAACAAGAAGGCGGATGTATCTGCAATTAGATGGAGCTCCAGCACACTTCGCACGACTACTTCGTGATTATTTAAATCAAAATTATCCGCGATGGATTGGCAGAGGAGGTCCCATTGCTTGGTCGCCGCGATCTCCCGACCTTACACCCTTAGATTTTTATCTTTGGGGCAACATGAAACAAAAAGTGTATGCCGTGCCCATTGAAAGCCGCGAGCAATTAACGGCTAGGATTTTTGCTGCTGCTGCGGAAATTAAAGAAAACCGTGAAGAATTACGTCGTACAATAAAAAGTGTTGCCATGAGAGCTTTAGTTTGTTTACAGGAGGGTGGGGACCATTTCGAAAATCTAATTAATTAAAATTCTTGTATTTTTTATTTTTTAAGTAAAAATCTGGCTATTGCTTGTTTGTTTTTATTTCCATTATCATCCTCCTTATTAGTTTAACCTTTTAGTACTCACTGCTAAAAGCGGGGACATTTAATTGACTTTCACATTTTTTTTTCCTAAATTTGACTCTTAGAGTTTTAGAGTTTTACTTTGGATTTAGTTACAGTTTGGTTTAATAATGTTCTGTAAATTTTTAGCTGTTATGTAGTAGATTACAAATAATGATTAAAAAAGTGGTCCTATGGGGATAATTTATGGACTTACACTAGTTTTTTTAAAATATATACACAATTTTTTACCGAAAAAATTACTTCGATTCCGTTTTTTTTTTCGTAGTCGATAATTTTTAGTAAAATGTTAATTAACCTGTTAAAATAACTCATAAGCTTTTGGAAATAATAAACAAAATACAAATCGACCCATAAACTTCGGAGATGTGTCAAAAAATAGAAAGCAAGTCTACAAACTCTACTTAAAAAATTCAAAATTGAATAACATGATAAATGTTACAGATAGACCCCCCCTTTTGAAGTTTATTTTCGATATTTTTTCATGAATATTCAGAATATTACGGGCGGTCACATGCGCATGGGCGACATTGTATAGTTACTGTTGATAATAAAACTGGTCGCTTTATAATAGAAGTACGAGATGAAAGTGACACTTCTGATCATAGTGACTAGAGATAGTGATACCAGTATTATATCCGGTGTTGGGCCTTTGCACGAGCACAATTATTTCAAAATAACATTGTTGTTAAAAGATTAATATAGAATTATTGAGGTTAAATATCAGGAGTTTTATTTGTATAAATAAGTTATACATCCCATCTGTAATAGCAGGTAATCATTATTAATATAGAAAACTAGGTCAAACATTAGATTAACCGACAATTGAAATCTGCCAACCCCTTTTAGGATAGCTAATAAAAGCGAAGTTGAAAATACGGTTTGAAGTTCTATAACTTACATACTTGCCCTCTTGCTCCTTCAACTTGCACTAATGAAGTTAATACGCGAAAAGTAACAACATTAAATTTTAGCGTAATTAATTTCTGAAATAACTCGCAGAATTTCCTGATCACCATATCAAATATCAACAACTTTAAGAAAAACAGTTGCTTGGATACCAAAACTCTATGGAAAGTGGTGTAAGGAGAAAATTCAAGTTCCGGTGGCCACCGCAGTGCAGCACGGCGGCGCGGCCTATGCAGTACTGGCCACGGGATTGCAATATTGTTTTTTTTTATATGATGTAATGTTTTGACGGATTGTGACGGCTGAGTGACGGTTTCTTATAAAAAAGTGTATTTTTTTATGTTTTTAAATATCATTTTATAGATTGTAATAGGTTTAAGATTATTTTTTATGCCTGATGACGGAAGCAGCAGCTACATAAACAAGGTACAAAAATGTAGCTCCTTGCTTAGTGTCAGCCTCAGCTCCTTCACCAACCCCTGTCCAGCAACTACAATTTTGAAAAACTATATCTAAATTTAAAAACACAACTCCAGTTTTAAAGAGAGTTAGAGGGAACGAACCTCCTCACGCCATGGCCGTCGCAAAAGTTCTATCTGAGTATTTGGGAGCAATTATTAACCTTTCCATTTAAGATTCTACAGGTGCAGAAAAATTTGGCTAGCAAAAAAAACTTTAACGACATTAAAGATAATTGCTTTTCTCAAACCCAAACTTTCGACCCTAAATTATCAGTACACTTTTCTCACAAAGGTTTGCTACATCGTGTAGAGTCCAAAACAGCGGATGGTGATATCCGTGGTGCTGCTAAGGTTTTATTTAGTAGTGATGTGGTCGCTACGTACTCTGCAGAGGTAGTTGTAACTACCTCTGCATTTCCTGACCCACCAAACCCTCAACTCCATTCTCTTTCTATTATTGCCCAACAGGTTCGCGGGGACATTGACTCCTTTCGAAATGGTTCAGCTGGCGGTCTCGACGGCTTGACACCACAACGTTTAAAAGACCTAATGTGTTCGAGCGCCGGAGAGGCTGGTGAGCCCCTTTTGAAGGAGTTGACGGCCTTAATCAATCTTATGTTCTCCGGCAATTTGAAGGAACCCGTATTGATGTCTTATATGGGGCTATTTTATGAGCCCTGCGTAAGAAGGATGGCGGTATTCGTCCCATTACTTTAGGTTGCAATTGCATTTGCAAAAAATTTAATGCGCCTATTGGTCTTTGGCCAGCAAAATCCAGCCCTCACAACTAGGCTTTGGTGGCAAAGGGGGCTGCGAGGCTGCAGTACATGCCCTATCTACATTTTTAAAGAGTTACCAAGGTGAGGTCGTCTTAAAGGTTGACATTAAAAACGCCTGTAACTCCGTAAGCAGGAACGCCTTGTTGACTGAAATACAAAAAGAAATCCCAATGAAAATTTACAGTTTTCTTTGGCAATGTTATAGAAACCCTTCAAAATTACTGTATAAGGACAATTTATAATAGAATCGGCTGTCGGTTGTCAACAAGGAGACCTTCTTGGACCTGCCATTTTCAGTTTCCATAAATCCAATTGTTCGTGAACTAAATTCTAAAGGGCAATGCCGCTTTTAGGCTCAGAATGGCCCAACGAATTAGTTTCAGTGAAAAAATACATTAATATTCTTCCTATGCCCTCCACGTATTCATTTATCTGTGCAAGTTGGGTATTATTTAAAAAAAATAATAAACATTAAAACGACTAAACTAATGGAAGTTGAATAAAATTAATTTCAAAATGTTGCCTTTACAAAAAAAATGTTGGCATATATAATTAATCGGAACATTTTTTCAATAATCGTAGGTAATAAGAATCGGAGTTGATTTTCTTCTAAGCAAACATTTAAATATGTTTGCTTTGAAGAAAATGAACCCTATAATGTAAATGTAATTTGGTGTAACCCCAAAAATATCTTTTGTTAATAGTTTTTACTTTTATTTTTGAACATAATATCGATATTTAAAAAAAAAATCTGTAATCGATTATCGCTTTTTGCACTTTATATGCTACTTTTGTTTATTGCGGTTTAAATTGACTCTGACGATTCTCCCATACCTGACAACCACGGCCCGATTATGGATTCTGTTCCCGCAACTCGTGACGACACTGGCGACAACTTGGATTTGATATTAGACGCTTCGACCGACGAACCCGGCATTCACTCCAGAGTGAATGCCGGGTTCGTCGGTCGAAGCGTCTAGACTAAACTAGGTCCAGACCTAGTTTTTCACAACAGTCATCATAATCATCTACTGCTGTAAGTGGTGATCTACGTTGTAGATATAAACTGCGGTTTGAATGTATCCAGGGGCCTACCACAACGTCTTAAAGCAGTCTTATTATAATCTTACTTTGTATTCTCGTACCACAACGTCTTAAAATAACCTTATAAAGAGTTCTAAAACAATCTTACTTTTTTAGCAGTTTTGATGACGTCACCTACGTACACTCAGAAAAAAATCGGTCAACAAAACCACAATAAAAGCTTTGTTAAAAAAATCTTAATAGGAGCAACAAAATACTTTGCTACTATCACAGATATCACAGATACTATGTGATATCACAGATATAACATAGTGCTAAATGCAACGTTTTTATTGTTCCGTATTTGTTGAGCTAGGAACAATTGAAAACTTGTCACCCCAAATATGCTGGTAAATAATTAGTTAGGTCGACAATGCATCATTGTATGTATATTAAAGTATAACTTTGTCCGAAAGTCTAACAAAATTATCTATTGATAAAGTGTCTAAGTAGCTTTTGTGAATTAAACAAACAATAGGAAGTTTAATGTGATTACAAAGTAACTTAAATGAGATAACAATAAGTACTATGCGTGCGAGACAATGAGGAGGTGGAAGAGGGTGGCAAGCGAGAGAGTGAAAGAGAGATGTGATCGTGGTAAAATAAATCAAATTAAACAACAAAAACATAAAAAGAACCGTGCTCATTCTAATTTCGATGGTACTTACATAACATCATAACATCACGCCTTTTTATCCCCGAAGGGGTAGGCAGAGGTGCACATTACGGCACTTAATGCCACTGTACAATGTAACACCCACTTTTCACTATTTATGTTACGAGTCCCATGTAATAGGGGGTGAGCCCATGGGCGTAGCCAGCTTTGGGCTCAGGGTGGGGCAGCAGCCAACCTATCCCCCGGGGGAGCCGATTCGGAGTCGCGGAGACCCTAACGGGTAACCGGGGCTCCGTCTCACCCAGGCGGGAGCAGTCATTCGATGATTTTCCCCCCTTAAAAAAATCCCCCGGGGGAGGGCGATGGCCCTCCGATTTTTTGTACCTTGAGCCGTTACTCTCAAACTTGTTAATCTCTTTTTGGCTAAAGACTGTCTCAGTAGGATCTCGCGATGGGGAACGAACGAAATCGCTTGACTTTTACACCCCATTAAACTTACCAGCAATTGCTTAAAGGAAATCTTAAGTCGTGGCCGTCTATTAAATTTAACAATATTTCTGTAAAACGAAAGGAGTCGGTTTGCTATCTCGGTCTAGTTTTGGAATACAACAGCTATTCTTTCATTGAACATATGAAGGCTATTAGTGAGAAAAGAGAAAATTCGCTGACGCGATTTTCAAAAGCCACCAGGGGTCTCTCTTTTCTTACGCTCAGGATCATATACGGAGCAACCTACCTGGGATGCGTGTGCTACGGGGCATCTGTCTGGGCTGATAGGGCCACAATAGGCGCGATACGGCGAAAACTTCTTCAAGGCCAGCGTCTAGCCTTGATTATCCTGTGTAAGGCTTATAGGACGGTTAGCACTGAAGCCCTACCTGTGCTCGCGGGTGTACTTTCGGTAGATCTTGAGGTGCAGCGACGTGCTGCTATGTACTACAGTGCGAGACCTAATTTGTCAGTAAGCTTTCTAGCACAACGTGATCGAAATAAAATTGCTATATTGTTTAAGCCAATAACGGACGTTTGGGATGAGCTTATAACTGAATGGCAGTGTAGATGAGCATCTTCTATTAAGGGTTGCCACCTATATCAGTTCTTCCCATCCGTGCATGAGTGGCTTGAAAGGACATGGTTGGAGGTGGATCACTGTGTTGTCCAATTTCTTAGTGGCCACGGCAACTTTAAAAGCAAATTGTTCTCATTTGAACTTATTGATTCACCATGGTGCCAATGTTCGACAGTGGAGTTGCAATACGAGCAGTCGGCCCATCACATAATCTGGGAGTGTGATCTCTGGCAATATGCACATAACACTATGTTAAATAATTTAATTGTTTCGTCAAGTGTAGTTTATTATACGGACCTTGTGGAATCTAGAACAAATTTCCGTGCGTTTAGGCACTTTTGGCATACCTACCTATTATTGGAAGCAAGTATAACAGCTCACACATAGGGCCCACTTAGTTATTAGTCAAATTTCCGTGGTGCTTGGCGACTGGGCTTCACCCAGTTGTACAGTCTCTTCTTTGTGCCTTTAGGCTTAATTCATTCTGTCTCCTGCAGTAATTCACCGAGGGAAGTGGAAACTATAGTTTTTTTCTTCTTCTCCTCTTATAAGATATGCTCAGAAGATATTCACTTTGTTGCCGGAACCAAGACAGTTACTGATGTCCCTGGGACTTCAGTATTCCGGTGTTTTCATGGTTGTATCTACTGTAGATCCTAGTGCACTGCAGTTGCAGCGGTTTAGGAAGGTTACGGCGGGCTTGTCCCATTAAAAAAAATCTCTTAATTTGGGAGGTTTATATTTTCAGGTACAGAAAATAAACAATCACACACAGGACAGATTTTTTAGTTTTATTTATGAATACTGGGTGTTTATACAGCCACATTTTGACTCGCCGTTATGTGCTAAACGATCGTTCTATTGTACAGGTCGTACATGGCTGGGCAAGCAAAATAGCGAACACTAGGATAAAATTGCATTTTCGAAATTTTGATCACATCTACCAGTTCCATCTCCTTCAATGCATTAATTCAATGCATTAATGTCCGTATTTTTTTCTTCCCTCAAATTATACCACATCTCAGCCTGGCTTGGGAAAGTATCACTTAATTTACAAAAATTAAAATTAAGATCAATTAGAAAATTTAAATTAAACAAAACAAGCAAACAATACAAATCGCGCCACGAGCCATAGAATATTTTAGTCTGCGCTTCGCGGGGCGCGGGAATGAGTGACCACGCGGTGATGGACGGCTCGGCTCACTACGCCACATAGTACCTTTTCTTTTAGGGAATACGGCTCTCGGAAGGTTAATCGACGGCGTCACGAGCCTAAAAGTTAATGCCCCGGTACGAGTGTCAGACGTACCTACCGTACGCAGCATCAATATGTCGCAATCATACCACGACATATTAGCATAATATACCGGCATAACAAGGTTAACATCAATGAAATTAAACTCCAACATCAAAGTGCAACATTACATCGAAACCCGTGGACAACCAGTTCATTGCCGAGCTCCACCAATCGCACCTCATCGATTTGAAACAGTGAAGAAAGAATTCGAAAATAATACTTACTACAAATTAAAGTTAATTTTGCGCTAAAAAACCAAAATATTGCAGTTACTAAGACGTGATTCGGAACACGTGTGGTAAAGAGATAGTGCTAGACAACGTTTATAGCGCTGTTTCGTTTTATTTCCGAGTAAGGAATAGACAATATTTTTAAATCATTCGTTCTTTCGCATCACTCAGCAGGAATAAAACATTATTGAGTAATTAAGGTCATGGTACGAAATGGAGTAGATTTTTTAAGCATGAAACAAAACTTTCTTAATATAAGATTGTTTCAGAATCCGAAGACATATTTTGGAAATCGCTGAAGTTCGAAATCTTAAACAACGATGAATAATACACGTGAAATCCATCAACTAGCTTGGAGTATTAGGAAGCCTAATGTTATACATGCTAGACGTTTGAGTTGCTTAATTTGTGGCACACATGTTAAATGTCCACATTATGAACTTGGGCAAATTAATATTTACTATGAACCTGATCTAAATATCGTCGAAGCTCCTAAAACCCCAGAAGCTCCAAATATCCCCGAAGCTCCAGATACCCCTGAACATCCAACTACTCCTGATGCTCCGACTGTGTCAATTTCACCTGGATTTAGTGATAGGTTGACACCAGAGGACACAACTGACGCTTTTACACAAAATGTTAGACCTACCAAAAGAGCTCATCAAATCGTAGAATCAGAAGACTGATTCATCAATGGAAATAATTCCCCCAAATAAGCGACCAATTCCTAAAATATGAGATGATTCCGATGATGAGGCCATATTTTAATATTTCTTCTACAGAAGGATAATAATATGTCTTTTATGTGGTCATTTTTTTATAGTTCCTTTGTTGATTGTTTTGCGTATATTATGAATGATTGTGATTAAGAGAAAAATAAGTATCAATGATTGTTATGAAAGTCTAATTTGACGTGATTGTTTTGTAAGAGATATTTAATTAAAGTATATTTTTGTTATTTTCTGTAGACTATGTGATCTCACTTGTAGACGTAGAATATAAAAAAATGTGATTTTTGTCAAAATTAATGAAGACTGACCTATTGTGATATTTTTGTAAGGCTTTGTTAATTATTACTTTTAAATAAATACCACAATTTAAATCGATAACTGACTTTTATTTTTGAGTTTCAATATTGTGTATGACCCATTTTCATAAGAGTCAATTTCATTTTAATTTTCTCGTAATAAGTTAAGACAATGTCTTATGTAGAGGGGAGTTTTGAACAAGGCTGTATATGGTTTGTTTTATTTTTATAGGAATATTTTTATTTAAATTATCTTTTAATGGAGTAGGTGCTGCTTACTGCTGTATGCAGCAGTATGAACGTGAACATTCCATACTGTATGAACGTGCCCCATATTTAATATTTTTTTATTAATTGTTATTTTTTAGAATTGCAACGATATCAAATATGATTTTACAGATTAAATACGGTCAGAAATTACAAGAACACGGGAACTAAGAGTGGAGAGGTGAATGAACAATATTAAAGCTATGGACGCTCTTTGAGAAAATCAGCAGCCAAATATGGAGTTGATACACAAACACTACACAGCCCTATTGAAAAATACGCAAAACACAAGATCTTGATAGCGAAAATCGTGTGTTCGAATCTAAATTTGCATCGCAGCAAGTTTTCACAAAAACAGAAGAGAATCTTTTCAATAAATACATCTGTTCTAAGATGCACTATGGACTAACATCTCTCCAAGTTAAAAACTTGCATATGAATTTGCTACGGCCAATGAAATTAAATATCTAGCAAGTTGGTATAATAACAAGATGGCGGGAGTTGATTGGTTAGCAAGTTTCCGAAAACTCTATAAGAATTTAAGTTTGCGTAAACCAGAAAACGCCAGTGCTGCCAGGTCATTTGGGTTTAATAAAACAGCAGTAAATGATTTCTTCCAGAACCTGGAGAATGTATACATCTAAGACAATTTATACTGCTAGGATCGGATTTTTAACTACGACGAATCCGGCTATGCACTGTGTTCAGCACACCGAAAATTTTGGCTGACAGAACCCAAAAACAGGTTGGTCAAATAGTGTCTGCCGAAAGAGGAGAACTGGTCACATTTGGTGGCATTATTTCAGCAAGTGGAAACACCATACCGCCATTATTCATCTTCCCTACATTTTAAAGATCACTTTATAGGTGTTCTTGAAGACTCTTTAGGTGTAGCCACGAGAAGTGGTTGGATAAATTCGAGCTTTTTGTTGATGTTCTAAAGCACATTCAGAAATACACCTTAAGATCGAAATGATTTTCAATGATGATGATTTTGCGCCGGTTCAGGTGCGTCATTCTAATCCTGTAATAAATCATAATGATAATAAAGGTGGTGAGGAGCATGAAATACTATGTAATGTGCTTGCTACAGATAGTACTGAACTTGCTATAGTGTAGTGGTCATGTTCCTGCTAAAACACCACCGACTTTGCCCAGAGATATCTTGCCTACATTGCTTTTACAACCTCTTGAATCAACAGTGATGGATTTTGATAACCTTACGCCATCTACTTCCAAAGTATTGAAGACGCCAGAAATGATAAGGGCTTTCGCGAAAGTTCAAAGACGCAAACAAACAAGGATTTATACAGACACCCCTGAAAAGACTACAATTGAAGACTTAGAAAAAATCAAATTGATGAAGAGATTAGAAAAAGAGCATAAAATTAAAGCAAAAGAAATGAAGAAAGCGTTGAATTTATTGAATAAAGATTATGACAGATCAAAAAGGAATAAAACTAAAGAGATAGAAACAATTAAGTAGTATCGACAGTGAAAATAAGTCTAAGAGAAAATTCTGCTTCATCTTTTGAAGTTCTTGAAGAAAACGACGAAGAAGATGATCATGAAGGGCCTGTTGACCCTGAAAATGTTAAGGATGGATGGTGGCTATGCGCTTGTACAATTAAAAAAAAAGAAGACTGTTATCCACTATGTCGGACAAATAATCAAACACTACAGTTTGACAGAAGTCATAAATACGTTTATAACCTAATTCATTGACGGTCTTATTAATAAAAATCTTAAAGCTAGGAATAGGATTTTTGATGATACATATAACAACATACTAAACATCACAGATAAAATTATCTTTATTTTATTTTTTTGTTAATTTTGACAACTAGTTCTTATTTCTGAACGAATTTTGTACTTTTTTTAATGTTGGCACTATCCAATATTTTTATGCATTAAAAATAAATGAATGTCAAATGTCACTTTGAAGAAAACTTTTCTAGTGGCGCGAAACTAAGTTTTGAAGCTGTGTTCGGACTTTGATAAAATATAATGTAAGTATATAACATATTTTTATTTGCTTGATTATATCTTCAATTACATGTTCATGTTGTAAAACATTGAAAATTACTTGATGCTACTGTCGAATTACGCGAAATCTGGTATGTTGTAGGAAAACTACAATGCGCATTGCCTGCTAAATAAATGCATGTTTGGTGAAGGGTTTTTATTTTGCTTTTCAGCATGCCGCGATTACTAGAAAGCGAAATTACAAAGTATTTAGAAACTCTTGAAGATTCAGAAGATGGCTTAGACGGCTCGGACTCCGAAGTAGAGGATGAAGGTCACTATTATCAAACAGCTCGAGATGTTCTTCGGGACCTTGAAAATAGTGATGAAGGTGAGAATGCCCAGTCTGATGAAGTGGATGCTGATCCTCCTCTCGTAATTGACAACGATCAAAATATGCCAGACCCTCCTATTTTGGAAGCCGGAGAAGCAGTACCCCAGAGTAGATCACAAGGGATTTCTAAGCGATTTCTGTGGATGATATTGACGTAAGTGCTGTTGTGTGGAAAGATAACAAGCCCGTTAACCTTCTTTCCACTTACGTAGGAGCAGAACCAGCAACCACAGTCACGCGCTTTGATAAATCGAAGAAAGAGAGAGTTGCTATTCCATGCCCCAAAGTCATCAAGGAGTACAATGCTCACATGGGGGGCGTGGACTTATTAGATTCATTTATAGGTCGTTATCACATCACAATGAAGAGCCGCAAGTGGACCATGCGCTTATTTTATCATTTCCTGGACCTCGCAGTTATAAATTCATGGGTTATGTTCAAGAAGGTAAATAATATAAAAGGAAATGATCAACTTCTCAATTTGGGTACATTTAGACTAGAACTTGCCGAAACCCTCTGCAAATTGGGTCTACCTGCAAATGGCGCTAAACGTGGTCGACCTAGTGGGAGCACAATACAAAGAGAACTTGTAATGAAGAAGTTCTGAGGACCAGCTCAAGCAATTCCTTTGAAAGACGTCAGATTGGATCAGACATGTCATTGGGCAGTTTGGCTGGATAAGCAGCAGAGGTGCAAATTCCCGAAATGTTCAGGATTTACGTTCAAAATGTGCCAAAAATGTCGTGTATCTTTATGTGATACGAAAAAAGCAATTGTTTTTATAAATATCATAATTTAGAATAAATAAACACATTTCAAAAACAATATCCACTCTTATTTTACCCATACTTGCAAAATGTCATTGAATGCGCAATGTAGTTTATAAACAACACTCACATTATTGCAAAAAAAAAAATAGTAAATTCATGTCTAGATTTTTTTACTCATTTTTCCTAGACAGTAATACATGTCTATTATACAAATATATTTTTTAAACGTAAAAAAAAATCGTCCATTTTAGGGTTAAACGAAGCCGATTTTCGACCTCATTCAATTCATCAATTACTGTCAGATCTTGAATAAAATAATCTCTATCCATTTTTATCACGATATTATAACTTTTACAATGATATTATAACAAAATGTTACTTATAATATCAGACGTTGCGTTCTTACGTGTCGTGTCAAATAAAATCCATAGTAATATTGTAAATGTGTGTGTCTGTTTATTTGTCCATCTGCCACGACAAAATAAACTGACGAAATGAAGTGGAGATAAGTCGTTGAAAGGAATAGAAAGTAACCTGGCCTACATTTTGTCTCTTTCTAACCTCCTACTTCCCGAAAATGGTGGATTTATATAGAACATTTCATGATTTTCAAGGAAGAAAGATAAAAATTGGTATGTTTACAATTGTGGCATAATTTCTTTGCAAATCTGCCCCCAACTCCATAAAAGACCGCGAGCGAAGCCATAGACCAAAGCTATAGTAACTCATAATCTGCACTAATATTATAAATAACAAAACATCTTTTCTTTATTTGTTCGTTTGAATGGATAGCCTCCGAAACTACGTACGATAGTTTTAACCCGGAAATCCCAAGGGAAGGACCTATGCGTTAATATTCCGGGACCTACCTTCTATCGCTTAAACCACTGAACCTATTTGATTGAAATTCGGTACAACTGTGGTTTGCAACCCAGGAAAGGATATTGGATAATTATTATCACTGATACCTCACGAGACTGGACCAAACCCACGTGAGAATGCTTTTAAATCACGAAAATGAATTCAATTTGTTTATTATTACCTTTTTTTAATGTGTAAATATTTTAGTTCATAGTTATTTATATTTTAAGTTGTATATATTTTCATTTAGTTATAGTTAATATTAATTGTATATATACCTCTAATAAGTATGTAAACACAAACATTTAACCAATACCTATAATAAACCTGTATGTAAGACTCTTGCAATCATGTTGTATTGAAATAACATTATTATCAAATTCACTATTCAATTTACATTAAATTTAACTTAGGGTCAGAATCGATTCTGATGAGATCTGTTAAATCGCATTAGAATTAAATGGAAAAGACTTATTCGAAAACCCACATTCTGCCAGAAGGCATTATAATACGTGGACGAAGTCGTAGGGTGTAGCTAGTCTCGTACCCGCGAGGAAGTAGGTTATAATAAAATAGGTTTTATCTGATAATGCCATACACCACTCGATACTGGTCATCAAAACCATATTGGAAACTCGATGGAAACTCGGTTGTCAATAAAGAAGAAAAAAATATCTATCAACAAAATGTCAAAATGACACTAATCCAAGCTTACACCGTCGCTAAACCATGTGGCACCATGGACTAACTTTTATTCTCAGACTAACGTTGGATTAGCTTAGTCCGACGTTACTCCTTATTTATTAATACCGAATTTGGCTATTCTGAGCCTAAACCATGGAGTAAAGTTATTCTTACTCTATTCTATGTTTATTAATAAGAGGGTGAGTGTTTAACATTAAAGATTCCTTATTTGTATAGTGATACTTTTTGAAATTGTTGATTATTGATGTTACTAATACATAAGAAATAATTAGGTACGTTACTTAATTCTAGAACATAGATATTTAAATACTGATTCACTGATAAGAAAGAAAGGTTGTATAAGGAAAACTACTTCATCAGCAAGAGATTTGATTTATAATGCCACTAATAGGTCTGTCAAACCTAAAAAACACATCATTCTGGGCATGACATTGAATAGTTTGACGAGCAGCAAAAAGATCGTAGAAATTATAAATAAATATGGTCATTGTTGTAGTTATCACGTTATTGAAGAATTGGAAACTGCAGCAACAACTACGTTATTGAATCGGTCTAAAATTTGTCCAAATGAAATTTGTAAAAGACAAGATTTATTCACAGGAGTAACCTTCGACAACTTCAATCGTTATGTTGATACTGCTTCTGATAAATATACCCTACATGATACGGTATCCCTACATGATACGGCTCAGAAGTTTCTGAGCAACTCCAAAATCCTTCTGAACATGGTGAGTGCACAGACGAGCTATCCGTTTCATGTGTTTACGCAGAACATTAAAGAAAAAGGACTCTTGATGCTATCATCCCAGAGTTAGTCCCATATTAAAAACAAAAACCGAAGATGAATGATGAATTATCTTGCAAACATCATGAAGAGGCTGATACGAAAATAATATAACATACATGCCAAATGGATGAAGATGTATCCGACGTATCAATAAAAAAATGTGACACAGACATTTTAATATTACTGCTCGGAAACATGGACCATCTTCACAATAATAATTTAAAAATTATATGGAATATGACATTAATAATTGTACAAATGGATAAATATTTCTAAACTATATACAAAAAAGAGACCTTCTATATACCAAAGCTTACCTGGATTTCATGCATTAACGGATTAACCGGTTGCGATTTTAATCAGTCCTTTTCAAGAAGAGGTAATTTAAAATATTTCAAATATTGCAGAAATCAAGTGTGTAGCGACACTAATGTGTTGACATTTTTTATGTGTTCTCAAGTGCGTAGCTGCGCCTGCGACCCTATAGCGTTAGCACGCCAGTCGTCTCCCAGCTTTGGTGTTAACCAGTAATATTTTGTAATATTATAGATTAGTTGTTAATTGTGTATTTCTTAGAACAATATAAACACAAAGTTTTACCTATTTTATTTTGGACTTTCATTGAACATACGAACTATTCTGGAGTCAAGTGAATTTAAATAAGAATACACACCAACATTCTAAATTGGTGACCCCGCGAAAACTTTTCCGTGTAAATTTCGTGAAAAATCATATAAACTACAACATGTCGATTCCTGACCTTGCGGCGATTACCGTAGCTTCGCGAATTTCGGAGTTCTGGACGCATCAGCCGAGAATGTGGTTTATACGAACTGAAGCGGTACTGGCACCTCAAAAACTAGGAGACGCCTCAAAATTTGATTTGGTAGTGTCAAAACTAGGAATTGACGCTTTAAGCCAAATAACTGATTTTTTAATTAACCCGCCTGAAACCAACAAATATGAAGCCCTCAAGGAGAAGTTAATATCTATTTATGAAGATTCTAAAAATAGACAGATTGAAAAATTAATCAGTGAAATGCAACTTGGGGATCAAAAGCCTTCACAGTTGTTGCGTCGCATGAAGGATTTGGCGCGTGACAAAGTACCTGATGACACATTAACCCATTAGTGCATAACGTTCGATTTATCGGACGTCAATAAAATCGTTATTTTAAGAACAATATGTATTTTACTCAAGATTTATCTTTGTAAAACAGTAGTTTAATATATTTTCCAACGTGGCAACATGACTGTTATAAAATATATTAACGCGCATGCTCGACAGCTGTCAATTCGCAAAATGGCGGCACGCGGTGAAAATTCTTCGCGCCGAAGGTAAGATTATTTTGTGTTTTTATTATATATTGTTTAGTGTTATGGGTGATAAATGGATATTTTGATTACTAAACTATTAGACTATTTATTTTCAATGTAATTTGCACGTAGTCACTGCTATTTTGAATGCTATGCTTGCGAATTTTGTACCGTCCGATTTATCGCACGTTATGCACGGTGGGCACTGCATGTGGTGTTTGGTTGAATTGTTACAGGTTGCAAGTTCATGAAATATTATCTGCTTTGGAGTGTGAGGAGGATGACGATTACACAGAAAATATAATTTACGTAGAGCCCCCCATTGAGAATGCCGATCAGGTCACTGACGAAGACTGTGACAAATCTGATGACGAGCATGATGCGAACCTAAATCACTTAGGACGACGACTGCTGCAAGCTAACTGCAAATTGCAACGTTTTCGAGGTGATAGCAATTTTTGTTTTCCAACGTCAGCTCTTGGTACTAATCCGGGACAGTCGTCGAATGATAATTATTTATCAAGTAATGAGTAAACTCCCGCCTAACAGTGGCGTAAAATTGTATTTCGACAATTATTTTACTTCTTTGAGCCTTTTGAGACACCTGAAGGAGCTTGGCTATTATGCTACAGGTACCTTGAGAGCGAATCGTACTGAGAATTGCCCGGTCAAAGATGTGAAAAATTTCAAGAAGGAGGCGAGAGGTTACTTTGATTACCGGGTAGCTGATGATGTATTCGTATGCCGGTGGAATGATAACAATGTTGTCACAGTAGCCACTAATTTCGAAAATTTCGAAATTACATCTGCTACCCGTTGGTCAAACGAACAAACGAAAGAAAAGCCATAGTGCAAGTCCCTCAGCCATCACTCATTTCAAATTACAATAAGTATATGGGTGGTGTAGACAAATGCGACCAGGCTGTTGCAAATTTACGAACTCGATTGCGTATAAAAATTGGTGGTGGCCCATATTTGCATATTTAGTAGACGTTTCAGTAGTAAACGCCTGGTTACTTGCTCGGAAGAATGGCTGCACAAGAGGTACTGAGTCCTTATTAGTTTTATAGCAAGAAGCTTACTTTCGTCACATGGCACACCACCACATCAAGGTCGCAAGCCAGCAAAACCAAAATGTACAATGAGGTATGACGGTAAAGATCATTGGCTAGTCCCAATAAGTACTGAACGTCGGTGTGCAAACCAATGTGGAGGAAAAAGTAAATTTTAATAATAATAATAATAATAATAATAATAAGCCCCCTAAAATCCTACCTTACGTCCTGGTTGAACATCTAACCACGTGGGGGGCGGACACGTATACAATTGAAACTTATATGGCTAACAAGGTAAAGGTAACCCATCAATATGGAGACTAGAAATAGAAGATTACGTTTAGGGCCGCTGCCCGAGGATCGTCGGGGCACGTCTGTAGCTGGTGTCAGGCGTGACAGCATGCTAGCCAGTGACTCCCGGCTGAACGGCTGGGCGGGAGTCGGGGACGCGGGGGGTAGGGGAATGTCCTCAAGGACTACAGCCGAGTTTTCAGATAGCAATAGTAGTAGAGCAACCACTCCAGCTGAGGATGTTTCGCAGGAGGCACTTGCCACTCAACCTGCGACCACCAAAGCTGGTAAACCCAGAGTGCGCATGAAATGGAGCGAAGAAATAAACCTATTTATCATGCGCACATATTATTATGTTACCAGACTAGAAACAGATAGAACTATGTATTGCAAAAAACTTCATGACCGTTTTTCCTCGAAATACCCAGAATTAAATGTTTCTGCACAAAGAATTGCCGACCAACGAAGAGTAATACTAAGAAATAAACTTTTATCTGACGAAACAATACAAAAAATTAAAACTGAAATAGCCACCCAGCTTGCTGAAGAAGCAAATAACAACAATCTTAATATATTGGCATTAAATTCAACACTTCAGTCTCGTGATGATGATCATCAAGAACGCACCCAAACTTCAACAACTTCATTACATACATCATCGGACCCTCATTCGCCCATCACCTCACATTCTTTATACACCCACACCATTGCCTCATATTCTTTAAACACACAATCCCACGCATCAACTCAAACAAATCACTCGAACACTTCTTTAGAGACACAACAATTTTATCAGGAAAGAGATATTATAGAAACAAATAACGACACAGACACGCACGAACTAGCAAATGCACTAGAAGCAGCTCTTACAAAATATCAAGGTACCGATCCTACAGCGCGCCCAAAGTTACCCCGATTAAAAGAAAACAAAATACTTTATAAATACGTTGAAATTTTCAATAAATACATATTAAACCGGTATTGTTCCATAGATTCTGACATAAATACAATTCACACGCTAATTTACTGTAGTGCATTAGTAATAAGTGAAAAGTTAGGATACAATATAAGAGATAAAGTAAGTAGAATAAAGAATAAAAAGTCAAACAAACCTAACTGGCAAATTAGAATTGAATTAGATATTCAAAAACTTAGAGCAGACATAGGGAGACTCACTCAATATATAAATGGCAACAGGTCAAGTAGGTTAGTTATGAAAGTAGAAGAAATATGTAATAAAAATAAAGTTCACTCATCCCATGAAACAAACAATAATAGACCGAATGAATTTTTAGATACCTTAAAGCAAAAATTAGCGTTAAAATCCCAAAGACTAGCTAGATATGTTAAAGCATTACAGAGAAAACAAGACAATAAACTATTTTCTAATAACGAGAAAGGGTTTTACCGATCTTTCAGACAAGGGTCGGTTCAACTATCAAATGGTATACCTACAGAAACTGATCTTACAAACTACTGGTCTCAAATATGGGAAAATAAGGGAGACCATAACCTACAAGCTTCTTGGATAAGTGATGAAGAGAATAGGATAAGCGATATAGGGCCGATGGAATTTAATGACATAACAATAGAGGACATAGGATACATCACAAGAAGGATGAAAAACTGGAAAGCGGCAGGAATAGATAGTGTACACAACTTCTGGTACAAAAAATTTATCAGTTTACATAACACAATTGCAAGAATTATCACTGATCTTATTAAAGGACAACAAGAACTACCCAAATTTATAACCAAAGGAATTACATACATGTTACCGAAAACCGATAACACCACAAATCCATCACAGTATCGCCCTATAACCTGCTTGCCAACTATTTATAAGTTAATAACATCTTGTATTGCATTTAAAATCAATAGTCACATCACAGTTCACAACATATTATCAGAAGAACAAAAGGGTTGCAGGCAGAATCATAAGGGATGTAAGGAGCAGCTTACTATCGATGCTATAGTTCTTAAACAAGCCCAATTATATAAACGTAACTTGCACATTGCTTACATAGATTACAGAAAAGCGTTTGATAGTGTACCCCACTCTTGGCTAATCAAAGTGTTGCAAATATATAAAATACACCCGAACATTATATCATTTTTACAAAATGCTATGTTAGACTGGAGAACTACCCTCCATCTTTCGAACAATAACTCTTCCATAACAACGGATGAAATACCCATTCAAAATGGTATTTTCCAAGGCGATTCACTGAGTCCCTTATGGTTCTGTCTTGCCCTTAATCCGCTTTCCCATCTCCTTAACCATTCCAACTCCGGATACAAATTAACTGATGATACCATTTTAACTCATTTATTGTATATGGACGACATAAAAATTTTTGGAAAAACACAAAAAGACTTACAAACACTAATTAATATTACAACAAAATTTAGTAAAGATATAAAAATGGAGTTTGGACTGGATAAGTGCCGTAGATTACATATACAACAAGGACGACTTAAAAGTCCCGTAGCAATAGAGGATGCAGCCGAACAAAACAACACGTTTGAGGAAATGGGAACTTCTGAAACTTACAAATACCTAGGCATACAGCAATCTAATGTTATAAATCATATACAGATAAAAAACAAACTTATCGGAGAATTTACACGTAGATTAAATCTAATTTGCAATAAACAATTATACTCTAAAAACCTAATCAAAGCCATCAATACATTTGCCATACCCGTGTTAACCTATACCTTTGGAATTATTAAGTGGACAAAAACAGACATTAACAAAATAGAAATAAAAACCCGGACAACCCTAACTAAAAATAATTATTTACACCCTAAGTCTGCAATTGAAAGAATTTCCGTAAAACGACAAGATGGTGGAAGAGGTCTAGTCGATTTAAAGTTATTGTGGGAACAGCAGATACAATCTCTAAGAAAGTTTTTTTATGATAAAGCTAACAATAGTAAAATTCATGAAGCAGTCACTAACATAGACAATAACTATACACCTTTAAATCTACACAACAAAGAGTTGCAATTCAACTCGGTTAAAGATCATCAAAAAATAATAATAGATAGATGGCGCGCGAAAGAATTACATGGGCGACATATCCACGATCTAGAACAACCACACATAGACCTTGAAGCTTCCAACAAGTGGCTCAAAACAGGTTCATTATTCCCTGAAACTGAGGGTTTCATGATTGCAATCCAGGACCAAGTAATAAATACAAAGAATTATAGGAAATTTATAATGAAAGACCCCAATACTCAAAATGATAAATGTAGGAAATGCCACCGACAATCTGAAACTATTCAGCATATCACTAGTGCTTGTCCAACACTAACCCAAACAGATTACACACATCGACATAATCAAGTCGCACACATCATCCATCAACAACTTGCCATCAAACACAAACTTTTGACAGAGCCTGCCGTACCATACTACCAATATAGACCAAAACCTGTACTGGAGATTCCAAATCATACACTATACTTTGATAGAGCTATTTTAACTGATAAAACTGTACACAATAACAGACCAGATATTACCTTAATTGATAAAGTTAACAAAATAGTATATATTACCGACATAGCCATCCCAAATACCCACAATCTACAGAAAACAATAACGGAGAAGATACACAAATATACAGAGCTTAAAGAAGAAATACTTAGAATCTGGAAAATGAATAAAGTATATATTGTGCCGTTGGTGCTCTCCAGTACGGGAGTCATCCCTAAAAACTTACATCACGGTATCCAACTCCTGGACCTACATAAAAACACATATACAACCATGCAGAAAGCCGCAATTCTGAACACCTGTCGTATTGTGAGGAAGTTTTTGCAAGAAGAGACCACCGATCAAGTACCCCATGATTTTCACTTGGTTTAGGCCCGTGAACTTCATATTATTACCGAAATTTGTAATTTCGAGAAAAAGGGAATACCTTATAATAATAATATATTTATTTGCTTAAAACATGGTATAAAATAGGTGTTACAAAAATATGTTTGAAGTACAACATGTTTTGCTAATATTTTTATAGCATGCAAAATCAGGAAAAGTTCTAAAATTAACATCCTAGGCGTGAGGTTAATTTCCTCTGCATGAAATCACTTATAGAATAGTAGTTTTGTTCATTAAGCCATTTGTGCAATTTACGCTTAAATAGATTTATATTAACACATTTCAAATCATTCGGTATATTGTTATAGATACGGATACACATAGCCAAGCAATTCTTATTATATTTTGCTGATCTAGGAAAGTCATTTAGTACAAGTCTAAATGGATCTCTACGATTTCGTGGATTGACATCATTTGCAGTTTTAAATAAATCTTTGTTTTTTGTAACGAACATACATACTTCATAAATGTAAAGCGACGGTAATGGTAACAAACCAAGTCTCTTAAATATTGGTTGGCATGACTGATCAGGTTGCAAACCGTACATAGCCCTTATGCACTTTTTTTGTGCGAGAAATGCCTTATCCCTATCCGTGCTATATCCCCACATTATTAGGCCATAGCGAAGCAATGATTCTACATGTGCATGATAAGCCATTATTGCTGTATTTAAGTTTGTAATATTTTTTATTTGCTTAAGTGCATACACAAATTTATTTACCCTAACAGATACATGTTCAACGTGGTCCTTCCAATTCATATTTTCATCTATAATTAAGCCCAGGAATTTTGTTTCACCTACTCTTTTAACTTTTGGTATCGTTAGGTTGATGTCATGTTTTGTAGTATTTGATTTATTGAATTGTATGTAAACTGACTTGTCCAAATTTATTTTTAATTTATTTTTATCTAACCAATCTATTAATTTATCTATTGTGTTGTTAACATCAAGCGCGTGGTCATTTGTTGTGTTTCCGTTCTTACGTGTTGCAACTATAATCGATATGTCGTCAGCAAAAAGAACACATTTATGGTTGGTGATATTTACGACATCGTTTATGTACAACAGGAATAAAATAGGCCCCAGCACGCTACCTTGCGGTACACCACGCCTGACATTTTTGTATTCTGATATTGATGGTGTAAGTATCATATTTTCATCAATTTTTGATATTGTTACACATTGTTGTCTGTCGCTAAGGTATGAAGCTATCCAGTGATAAGTAGGACCTCTTATCCCATATTTTTCAATTTTGTTTAACAATATGTCATGTGAAACGAGATCAAAGGCTTTTGATAGATCAAAAAACAAGCCAGTGGTCAGATAATTATTGTTTAAGTTTGTTAAAATTGTGCTTATGGTACTATAAATGGCTAGAGTGGTAGATTTTTGTTTTTGAAATCCATATTGATCTTTTTGAATGATATTGTATTTGTCACAGAAATTCACTAGACGTTTGTACATACATTTTTCGTATACCTTGGATAGTATAGGTATCAGGGTTATAGGACGATAATTATTTATGTTGTTTCGTTCTCCTTTTTTGAACAATGGTTTTACGGTCGATAGTTTAAGCGCAGCTGGGAAAATTGCTTGCGAGAATGATAAATTTATCAGATACGTAAGGATTTCAACTAACACATCCTTGCATGATTTTATTAATTTTGTACCCAGCTCATCATATCCGGATGCGTTCGTATTTTTTAGAGACATTATTTCTTGTCTAACTTCATTTGGTAACATTGGTTTAAGGAATATTGAGTTAGGAATTAATGTTTTATTGTTGTTGCTATACGTGTAGTTGTTTGTCGTAACATGTCCTAGATTAATGTAGTGGTTGTTAAAAGTAGTTGCTATTTCTTTGGGATTTGTAATAACTTTACTTTCCATATTTATGTTATCTATGTTATGTTTAATAGTGTTGTTATTAATTTCGTTATTAATAATTGTCCAAGTAGCTTTACACTTATTATCATTTTGTTTTATAAATTTAATATTAGTATTTTTTTTAGAATTGTATATACATTTTTGTAGAATTTTGGCATAGGTTAAATACTTATTTTTATTCAATGTATTTTTGTTTTCATAATATTGAAACCGCAACTTTCTTTTCATTTTACAGCTTCGCTTTAATCCCTTACTTATCCACTTTTGTTTCCCTTTATCGCACATATTAACTTTAATTTTGTTTTCGGGAAAACAGAGCTTATGAAATAAACATAATAAGTCATGAAATTTGCTAAACGCTGTATTCGAGTCATTTTCAGTGTATACTTCAGACCATGATAGATTTCCTAGACATTCTTTGAATTTAAGAATGTTGGCGGAGCTGTAATTTCTTCTGATGATGTAGTATATTGGAGGTTTTTGTGATTTGTTTTTAATGGGAAAGCTAAGTATCTGGGCCGTGTCATGATCTGATAGATGTAATGGCAGAACTGTTGCAGACGAACCTAATACATTGCTCAGGATGTGGTCAATACATGATAACTTGCGTGTAGGCACATCGATATGTATTTTCAAGTAATGGTTATTGCATAAGTTCTGAAAATCAGATGTGATGTTATTCTTTTTTAAAGTGTTGATATTGAAATCTCCAGTTATTACTATACGTTTTTTTGTTTTATATTTTTTAAATAAAGAATTTAAAAGGTTGTTTAGTTTTGACAAGAATTGACTAGGGTCCGACTGAGGAGTTCTATAAATACAGATTATTATTAGGTTATTATGTGGCACCTCTATACCACATGCCTCAAAGGTATGTTGTGATGCATGTTCTTTAACAAGTGGAATTTTCATGCACATAATTGTGTTTTTCACTAGGATACAAGTTCCACCTCTTTGCTTATCCCTACAGAAACTATCAACCATGGTATAGCTATGAAGTTTTACGTAGCACTCATAGCCTTTTTTGATAAATGTTTCAGAGAGGCATATTACGTCGGGGTCATTTAAGTCCTTTTGTAGCTCCTTTAAAGTTATTTCAAGGAGTTCTTGCTTAGATAGTAGGCTGGCTATGTTTTGGTGTAATATTCTAAATACTAATCTAGGAGAGGTGTCAGCAAAAAGTGTATTAGTTTCGAAAAAACGTGTTATTTCTTTTTATTATAGGGAAGTAGAAGGGTATAGTACCCTTACTCTTATTTTTTCCAGGTGCTTGTACATTGGTATTTGGTTGGTGTATATTTACATTTTGAAGGCGGTTAAAATAATAAGGTATGGTCCCTTTTTTTGGTTCACATGCGCCAGTATTTGGTTTGTTACTTGGTTTGTTACACATTAGTTGTCTAAGAGCTTTAGGGTTAAGATATTTTGCACTATAATCACTATAATCCACTAAGTAATTGATTGAAGCACTAATGTTATACAAGTTGTTGAATTTAGTGTTCACAAAATTACAATTTTTATATTTAACACATATATTTTTTATAGCTTTATTTAATTTAATAGTATCTAGATAATAGTTTTTTGCAACACTTAACACTATAATGGTATTATCATGAAATTTATGTAAAATATGTCTTAACTGTGACAATATGTTTCTTGCATTATGATCATTTTCTCCCACGTTTACTATAAGTTTGTCACTCGGTTTCATTTCAAGGTGCTCGCAGTTTTTTACGATTTCGCTAGTCATTGCATTTGGTTTCGTTTCAGCAATTATCCTGTATTTGTCGTACTTGGTACTCCGTCGTGAGGACATAATCGTTGCAGCCAGGCCCACACATTGTTGGGCACCGAAAATATATATTGATTTATTTGGTTGTTTGACGTAATAGGAGGTCGGTGGGTAAATTATTTTCGATTGTGTTGACAGCGGAGTACTGGTTTCATTGCCATATATCGTATCTGTATTTAGACTATTGTTACGTAGACGTTGAGTTAAGGATATTATTTGTTGAGTGAGATCAGCGATTTCTTGTTCCGCGGCGTTCAGCTGTTGTTGGAGACTTTGAATCTTTCGTTCCAGATTTGATATATGTAGGAACTCAGAATTTTGCTTGGATGATACCGGAGTAGATACTGCGTTCCGTTGTGTTAATGCCCTCTTCTGTATTGAGGTAGGAGTACTTTCCATAATGGTAGACGACTGGCACAGCAATTTTAGTGTATTATTTTCCGTGATTAGTTTTTCTATTTGTTTATGAAGGTTATTATTTTCTAGTATCAAGTTATCTAATTCTTGTTCAGTCATATTGAGCTTCGTTTTACACTGTAATAGTGTTTCTTTCATTTCTGTTAATGAGATTAAGTCCGATAGTGTTCCATCTAGGCTCTTCGACAGTTTATTAGGCGAAATATGTGATTCATTGAGGGTTTCACAATCCGAAAGTACGTGTGAGTCCATCATCGAGGCGTCATTGTTTAGTGTGGGAGTCGGTGATGGCTTCTGTTTTTTTCTTACTGTTATGTTTGATATAATGGTGCCGCTAGCACTGGCGGTCTTCTGCTTTGTAGCTGCTTTTACACACATTTTACATCGCCAATTCTTTTTTGATTCAGCGCTTAATAATCTGTATGTTTGTTCTGGGTAGCCATCGCAACAAAGTTCAAATCTGTTCGCACATACTGAACATAGAACAGTTGACTTTATATCCACGCATGTCTTGCATTTAAAACATGCCACTAGTGACATCTTGCGGCCGCTGTTGTTCAGTTTGGGAATATTATTAATTATTCGTGACATCTTTTATTTAACGTTTGAGTTATAGGTAAAGGAAAGGTTTTTTTTTTTCAAACTAGGTAAGAACAAGTTTCGCCCTCTATCGAAGTATTTGGAAACTACAGTTTGATGGTGAATGCAAATTATATTCGTCCCTTTTTGTTAGGTACTTCACGATGCAATTTTTAAATAATAGAAGAATTTCATATTAAATTTTTTGAACTCACAAAAAGATATTTGCTTGTGTCAGGATCGAACGCACGTCGCTCACGTCAATAGGTAGTCGACCGGGCACCGTATCCAATGCGCCAAGCGACCTTATATTAGGTTTGGCAAATTAGGCACCACTATTACACTATTTAAAAATGTTTAAGAAAAAATCGTTGAGGGTCAATATCCTTTTTGTTTATTTTCTGTTTGGGGCGGTTGACGTTTTTATTTTTCAAATCACTGTTAATTACTTTTATGCACTTTTACACACATTTTAATTGTTGTTGTTATTAGTTTTGGTTATTTATTAGTTATTTTAAACACAATTTTAAGTTTGTATACAAAATTTAATGTGTTTTTATTGACATTTAGGTCGGCTATGAATAACGAGTTTATATTGTTATAACTGCACTATTTATGAGTTTTACTCTTGGATAACACTTGCACTTGGTAATTAGTTGTTAATTTGTCGAGGTACTTGGTTTTCATTAACTTTTATGCACTACTATTATTTTTAAAAGAAATTTAAATGCGGCGCGTCTACTTTTACGTCTTGTTCGGTGCAGCGCCACCTAGCGGAAATGTGACGTATTTAGTATCAGAAATGTGACGTAGGCCTCCACCCGAAATGCCACATGGCATATCACATCGCAAGTTAAAATATGTTTATTTTCTGTTGCTATTTATAATAAATTTCTTCATAAAATTCGTACTTTTATTTCAACCTCTTTTGAACATCAGTTGTGTCCGCCATGCATAACGTCCGATTTATCGGACGGGCTATAAAATCTGAACTTTTTTACAAACTAAATATTTCATGTCATTTAATCGTCAAAGATACTCTAAAAGATGTTATATTATAGTGATCATAATGAAAAAGGCGTTAATAAACTTTATGCACTAATGGGTTAAGGGTGCTCTGGCAGAACCTGTTACCAACAACGGTACGTAGTTTGCTGGTAGTCACAGAAAACAAAGACCTCGATAAATTAGCTGCAGTCGCGGATGACGTATTTGAAGCAATTGTTAATTCTATTGCTGAGGTTAATCAACAACCTCAACCATCGTCAATATCTTCAGAGAATACGATACTAGCGGAAATCGCTAAATTGAGTACTAGACTTGCGCAAGTGGAGAAGAGAACTAGTGAAAACAGATCCCGAAACAACAACCGCAATCAACGCGCGCACACGGGACGAGGCAGGAGCGTTACAAGATCAGCGACGAGGAACCCGAATTGGTTGTGTTTTTACCATTTCCGGTACGCAGGAAATGTGTAAAACCTTGCGCATGGGAAAATAAGTCGGAAAACTAGGACTGGTGCAGCCACAGGCGGAAATCTGCGCCGTATCTCCAACCCACCGCCTTTGTGTTACGGACTTGAACAGTGGTTATAATTTTTTAGTGGACACGGGTGCCGATATTTCAGTTTTACCGGTGAATAATATAAATAAGTTAAAACCAGATAACCATTTTAAATTATATGCTGCCAACGGTACTGAGAATCTCAGTCTGAGATTAAAACTTATGGCATTAGAAATATGATTTTGAATTTAAAATTAAGACGAAATTTTCGTTGGGATTTCGTATTAGCCGAGGTTAGACAACCTATATTGGGTGCAGATTTTCTAAGTTTTCACAATTTGTTAGTAGATCTTAATACTAAAAGATTAATTGATCAGGTGACAACACTTAATGTTGTTGCCAGAGTAGTTAATAATTCTCAACCATCTGTTAAAACTTTAGATAGTAATCAACCATATTATTGTGTTATTGCTAAGTTTCCCGAGATTACTAGGCCCACATCATTCCAGGAACCTCCTAAGCATTCGGTTTATCATCATATAGAGACAACTGGTCCTCCGGTATTCGCGCGGGCAAGGCCGTTACCGCCGGACAGATACACTAAAGTTAAAGATGAATTCAAAACTATGCAGGAAATGGGAATTTGTAGACCTAGTAAGAGCTCGTGGGCGAGTCCATTACACATCGTACCTAAAAAGAATGGGGATAGTAGGCCGTGTGGAGATTATAGGAGGCTTAACGCCATAACCACACCTGACCGCTACCCAGTACCCCGATTACAAGATTTTACGTACGTATTAGCGAATAAAAAGATATTTACTCGATTAGGCGTTAATAGAGCATACCATTATATACCTGTGCATTCCGATGACGTAAAGAAAACGGCAATAATCACACCGTTCGGATTATTTCAGTTTAATAGAATGAGTTTTGGGTTGCGAAACGCCGCCCAAACCTTTCAACGGTTTATGACCACTGAAGTTTTAGAAGGTCTAGATTTTATTTTTATTTATATTGATGATGTTATGATAGCTAGTGATAGTGAAGAGCAACACACAGAACATTACCTTAGGATTGTATGTGAAAGGTTAAGCAAATTCGGCCTAACTATTAACATAGCTAAATGTGAATTTGGTCATATGGAAGTAGATTTTTTAGGATTTAAAGTATCTAGTAAAGGGTTTAAGCCATTAGAATCCAGAGTGCAAGCAATAATTGATTTCCCTAAACCGGAAACAGTTGAACAGTTGCGTAGATTCTTAGGAATGTTAAATTTTTATAGACCTCACATTCCTAAAGCAGTAGAACCACAGTCAAAATTAAATAAATTTATCCATCATTCTAAAAAAATGACAAGACCAAAATCCCATGGAACGATAACGCGAATGTAGCATTTGACCAATGTAAACTTAGCCTACAAAAGGCGGTTACATTATCATATCCGCGTACCGACGCACGGTGGGGCATTTATTCAAATTAGGCGGCCAAAATTATTTTCTTTGTTTTATGTATTCTAAACAGTTTATTATTATTTTATTTTAATTACAAAAGCTTTTGTTGAACATATATTCAAGTAAAACACATTTGTTAATGAGAAAATTACGGTTTATTGAAAAAAAAAAGTACACAGCTTTTTATTTTGCAATGAGGAGTCTCACGTGTCTTCACCAGATTTTTAATTCATTCGCATTTTAATATATTTCACTGTCAGACTCTTCTGCGGCCGTTTCCTCATCAGAGGAATTTTCTTCAACCGTGTGGGCCTCAGCAGGCATAAGCATTTGTATTGCTTCTTCACTATGTGGCATAGACCTTTTTTAGGTTTTGGTCTTATGCTAGATATCAAGGGATCTGAGCTGAGCAATAATCTGTTCATGACATCTAAATTGCATTGCTCTCTAGAAAATTTTCTAGCGTAATCTTGACGGTACAGTCGAATATGCTTATTACGCGCCTCTGCTGCTTCTTCTGATAGTAAACCAATAGGCAAAAGTGCATTTTCCATGACAGTTGCGCCGTGTATTAGTATTTTATGCATTGTGGGAGTCATCGGATGCCACCACGGACCCATATAGAGCAAACTTTTTTAAATCAACTTTATAAGAGCTAGATATTAGAGTTTTGTTCCTGCATTTTGTTAAAAAGGTATCTACGAGTTACTACTCGCATCCCTGAAGTACCCCCACCTTCTGCAACAAAAGGAGAACTCGTTTAAACAAAAAAATATAATAAATGGCAAATTCGATGAATTTCTACTCTATCTTTCATTGAACTTGAAACCTTTGTTTTCACGGGAGATCACGGCCAATTTAATCGTTTTTAATAAGTTTAAATACCCTTTTTTATATTACAACTGACAAAACTGATGGGACGATCCCTGAAGTATAACAAAAACGTTTGAACTACAAAAAAATAAGAATTTAATACAACAAACACGAGCATGTTTTTGTAATCTGTCTGTACTCAATATTTTTTTTAACATTGGCTTAAAACGTATTAATATGTATGTACTCTTACCCGTTATACTTGAATCCATCATAATTTTTTTCACAACACACTCCAAAATAACAATATTCACTTTTAAAATAGTAGTTTTGCAAGAAATGTCTAAAAGCAATACGTACACTTAGACCGACGATCAAGTTTAGACTGGCACACCTAGACGCGCGCTCCGAGTGGGACCGCGGGTTGGGTCGCCCATTGTTCTACGGGTTTTTACCAGTCTCAGGTAGTCGTTTTTTTTTACCTGAGACAAATTTTAAGAATTGTATTTTTGGCCGCCTAAATAGTAGAATTGCCCCTCCGTGCGACGTTCCGATTTCGTTAATGTGTGATGCATCTGACACTTGTGTAGGAGCAGTTCTACAACAATTTATACATGAAAAATGGGAACCATAAGGTTATTTTTCGAAAAAATTGTCAGATACACAAAATAAATATAGTATCTACGATCGTGAACTTTTGGCTATTTACATGGCTATTCAAAATTTTAGAAATTTATTCGAAGGTCGAGAACTGATTGTTTTTACCGATCACAAACCACTAACATACGCTTTTTCGAAATTAAATAGTAATAATGAAACGCCTAGACGAACAAGGTACCGTAAAATGTTCATTCTCTCAAATGTTTTGTCGGTTAATATCATCAAATCGGTGCAACATTTCATTTAAATGTGAACGCATCCGAAACATTTGACATTTAAGTGGCAGCACTAAGCTGGCAATTTTTTCATCCGCCATTTTTCTCTTATGTCAGGTGCAGCTGAAGTCCAGACGTTAAAATTTTTATTATTTGTGTATCAGAAAAAGCCACTTTCATCCTGAAATCTGCATAGCACATTAAGGTAATTATGTTTTTATGTTATTATGTATGAAGGAACGTCAGGAGTATCCGAGACATCTTTTGACTCCATGATTGATATTATTCGGGAGTGGGTAGTTGGGCGAGAAGAATGAAATGACACTTTAGTAGTAATCACAAAATATATTCTGTATCTTAATTATTGTAACAGAAGTACATACACTTGTAAGGAATCACTTTAACACTTAGACACTCCACCGAAAACGTAGCGCTCAATAGATGCTAACGGGTCGACTGCTCCATTCGAACTGCCACGCTCGTCGCAGTCTCGCACCGTCCGCACCCCCACGCCAGCTCTCGGTGTTGCGTCAGAGTGAATGACAACCGACTTTCCGGTAGATGGCGGCAGCGACACTTCCGGTTGACATTCACTCTTAATAATAATCTTAAAATTATAAACGCGCCGTCACGGCCAGACTGACATTAGCACGTCCTCGTGCTGCTCTTATTCTCTTGGCGTCGAGTTACACTGTAACAATGGGAAAATAAAACTCCATGGGATTACTGCTTTCACTTCGCTCGTCCTATCCTGACAATATGGACACTGTTCTTAACTAATCTACACACACTTAGAGGTATATGCGAAGTTGATACGCTTGACCTCATGCAAGCTAAAACTGACTGAGGCATCCCTTCGACCAGCCATTATCTCCTATAATGACTTGGACTGGACGACCTAGCCTTACTGGCAATCATACGGCGGACTCAGTGTTGCAGCGTCCCCTCAACCAGTCGTCAACTCATTTGACAACGTGGTCCGGAGAACTGACTCCTTATTCGTCATCTCATATGACGATTCCTCACTTAAGAGTTGCAGCGTCCCTTCAACCAGTCATCAACTCATTTGACAACGTGGCCCGGACAACTGACTCCCTATTCGTCATCTCATATGACGATTCCTGACTTAAGAGTTGCAGCGTCCCTTCAACCAGTCATCAACTCATTTGACAACGTGGCCCGGACAACTGACTCTGTATCCATCATCTCATATGATCTCATCACATGTACTAAGTCTAACAGCTTCAATCAAACTGATATAACTAACCTTGAAATTCTTCACGCTCAGATGCCGAGAGTGTTCCTGAACTTGCAGTATTAGTACGACCGCTGGAAATCGATAGTGTGTCACTATCACTCTCATTATTATCTGATGTTGGCATAACATCACTGTCATTCTGTTCTACCGCCGTCTCGGCCTCCTCACTATCATCATTGATTAATGAAGTGGCTATTTCTAGCAGACCTTTATGGCCCGCGGGTACCAAACGTAAATTTTCGTGAGAGTATTTATAAGCACGATTAGATCCATCAATGTTTTTCAGCTCATACCTATCATTTTCTAAAATCTTAGTAATTAAAAACGGACCTTTGAATTTTCTGTGAAGTTTTGTCTGATTACGCTCATTGTTTCTTATAAAAACATACTCGCCTACAGAGAACGGCTTCACGATTGCTTTGCCTCGATTAAACCGTTCTACTTCGGCTGAGGCTGCTTTTACAATATTTTCAGAGGCGTTTTGCTCTAATGACGTCTAAATCTGATCGGGGCTCGGGATCAGAATCGAATGCGATTCTTGACATGCCCAAAGATTGAGCTTTAATCCCAAACATTAATTCCATGGGTGAATATCCAGTTACCCTAGACCGCGTATTATTTAAAGCTAATTGCACATCTTGAAGTTCATCTCGCCAAGATTTGTGCGGGTCATTCTCGATCATGGTAAGAATACTTTTCAGGGTGCGCATTACACGTTCTACCTGGCCATTTGCTCTACTAGATCCTGTAGCAATCAGATGGAGGTCTATGAAATGGTCTTTACAGAAATCTCTAAACTCTCTGCTAATATAGCACCTTCCTTGGTCAGCTATAACGCGCTTTGGCGCTCCAAAAAGGCAGACCGCTTTCTTTATAGCTTTGATAGCACAGGCTGAGTCTAATGAGGGGGTGTATTCAAGAAGAACATATTTGGTAAAAGAGTCGATAATTACCGATGAATATTCTTTCCGATCGCTTTTACCACTGAGTTTTCCCGTAATGTCAATGTGAATCGTGTGCCAAGGGGTGGAGACTTTAGGGATTGGATGGAGTCTTATCTGGGTAGCACCTGACGGACCTTTCGAAGCTTTGCAAACTATACAAGAATCTACAAATTTGCGTACTTGTTTGGACATTTGTGGGAACCAATACTGCTCATATAGTTTGTCTAGAGTCTTTTCAGCACCGAGGTGCTTAATCTCTGTATGGATGTGATTGATTAAGGTCCAAGTAAGGGAACGTGGTATAACGGGGAGCCAATAGCTACTTTTGTGACGCTCGATTTTCCTATAAAGAACCCCTTTTCGAACATCGTAGGTATGGGAAACGGCTTCAGGAAGTTCTTTATTGTTGTGTTTGTTAATTAAGTCCTGAATTTCGTTATCTCTTTTCTGTTCAACTATCAACCAACCCTGGTGGAGTTCAACGAATTGGACTGATTTATTCTTCCTAGATAGACTGGCCTGGGTATAGTCCACAGGAAATTCGTCGAGCGGATTTCTGGAAAGGAAATCGGCATGTTCCATGCTAGTTCCTTGCTTATGGACAATGTCGAAGTCATAAGCTTGGAGAAAAGCCCACCATCGATGAACTCGGGGTGTGAGGTCGGTTTTAGACTTAGACGCTTTCAGCGAATTACAGTCCGTGAAGACCGTGAAGTGTTGTCCATACAGATAATGTCTAAAATGCTCAACTGCTCGGACCACGGCCAGAGTTTCGAGTTCGTAAGAGTGGTAACGAGATTCAGTATCGCTTGTCCGACGGCTGAAGTACGATATCACATGAGGTAGATTATTACGTCGCTGAATTAGTATAGCGCCGTACCCTTCAGAGCTAGCGTCTGTATGAAGTTCCACTGGGGATTTGGGGTCAAAGATCGTCAAGACTGGCTCTGATGTCAAAATGTTAACTATGGTTTTGTGAATTCTACTATGTTGGTTCGTCCAGGTTATTGGACCCTTAATTTTTGTTAGGGGATATAAAGGCCCCACTAAGCGGGTATAATTTGGAATGAAGCGTCGAAAATATGAAGCGAGACCTAAAAATTGACGAACTTGACTAGCTGTTTGTGGAGTAGGTGCGTCAGTTAGTGCTTGTATCTTTCTAGGATTGGGAGTTACTTGACCTGATTTTACGACATAACCTAAGAAATTTACTTCGATTTTCATAAATTTACATTTATGAATGTTTAAAGAGAAACCGGCTGCAGATAGGGCTTTCAATGTGAGATCTAAACGCTCAAGACCACGTGCGATATCATCAGAATAACAAAGGACGTCATCCATGTAAGCTAATGCCACCGTATCTTTTAGTGAACCTAAAGCTTTGTTAATACACCTTTGATATACTGATGCGGCATTTCTTAGGCCAAAAGGCATGGCGAGAAACTCATATTGCCCCTCAGGCGTTACGAAGGCTGTACGAGCTACGCTGTCTCCCTCAGGATCCATCAGAATCTGGTGATAGCCTGATGCCATGTCCAATGACGAAAAATAACAAGCACCATGAAGACGATCTATCTGCTCATCGATTATCGGTAAAGGGTAATGCTCTGGTCGGGTATTAGCATTAAGCTCGCGGTAGTCTACACACATTCTATCAGAATTATCTTTCTTCTTAACGAGTAATATCGGACTGGCAAAGGGTGACGTGCTTTCACGTATGACCCCCGCTTCTAAGAGGCGTTGTATTTTATCTCTAACTATATCCTTTTCTGCCGGTGATAGCCTGTATGGACGTCGCTGTACAGTTTTATGCGGGTCAATTAACTCTATTCGCATGAGGCCTGTAGAAACGCGACGTATTGGTATGCCTTCTATAAAGAATTCGCGGTATTTTTGTAGTAAATTGATAAGCGCTATTCTATGCTCGCCTTGTAAATCTGTATCAATGTCAGAGAAATCATATTGACTCAACTGTTCAACAACATTAACCTCCTTGCGTAAAGAGAAGTGAATGCGTTCGTTACTAATATCGACACTAACATTCTTGTCTAAAATATCCCTGCCAATGATAACTGGCTCACTAATGGCAATGTTGGGAACTACATGAAACAACACGTCTAATTGAATGCCTTCAACATTGATGGAACTAAGTATCTGAGAGTTACATATCACTACATTATTATCTCCTATACCCGTGAGATGTACAAGTTCGTTAGTTATTGTACCCGGTAGTTTAATAGCCATATCGGACGCTATCAATGAACAGGCAGAGCCACTATCGAATAGAAAAGAAACGAGCTCACCGGTGGAAGTGGTAAAGATGCCTGTGGCTGGCCTCCGCTCACAAAGGTGTACTTCTCTGACCGCCGGTGTCTCCTTGTTCACTTTGCGATCCGGGCATACCGATGCAACGTGCCCTTGTTGACCGCACACGTAGCAGACGACAGGGCGCGACTGAACTTGCGTCTTCACTGATCGATTAGTTGTCTTCGAAGTTGCTCTGGTGACAGGGGCTTCGCGGCTTTTACGGCAGTCCACGGCTCTGTGACCTGATATTCCACACCAGTGACACGTTCCAGAAAAACGTGTTTCGTTATAGCGGCTCCTTTTCGCTCCTGATTCATAACTATCCTGCCCTTCGTATTTACGCTTTAACGAAATACCATTGAGAACTCGTAACAACTGAGCCCTAGTAGATACATTACAAGATTGCAGCTCACGTCGTATAAAATCATCCTTTCGGCACAGCACAGATGCAACAAATCCCGTGATGACGTCTTCTGCCATTTCCGTGCGAGGTATACGCTCAATCATGCTCCAGACACGTGTTGCAGCTTCACTTGCACTTTCTTTTGAACCAATTTGGAATCTTAATATCTCATCGAAGTAGTCCTGCGGTAACATTGGTCTTCCAAATTTTGCTACAAGCAACTCCTTTATTTGCACCCATGTCAATTGCGTAGTTTTCAATTTGGTCAAACATGTAGCTGCCCGGCCTCTTAAAGCGTGTGTGAGCGCTAACAAAAGTTCTGCACCGTCTAGTTTTCTGCTTTTCACAACTATTTCTGTTATCTTGCACCAACCTTCTATGTCTGCATCTCTTTCATCCGGGTCGAACCGCACTAGTTGCGTTGCCATGCGGTTTGTATCTTCCGACGAAACCGGTGTCTTCAATAGGCGAGATAACAACGCTTCCATGTTGCACAGTAAACTGCGCGACGATGCTACGTGCGCATTACTTTCTTCTCTTTGTGAATGCCCTTCGTATCCCACTTCTGATGAAGGAACGTCAGGAGTATCCGAGACATCTTTTGACTCCATGATTGATATTATTCGGGAGTGGGTAGTTGGGCGAGAAGAATGAAATGACACTTTAGTAGTAATCACAAAATATATTCTGTATCTTAATTATTGTAACAGAAGTACATACACTTGTAAGGAATCACTTTAACACTTAGACACTCCACCGAAAACGTAGCGCTCAATAGATGCTAACGGGTCGACTGCTCCATTCGAACTGCCACGCTCGTCGCAGTCTCGCACCGTCCGCACCCCCACGCCAGCTCTCGGTGTTGCGTCAGAGTGAATGACAACCGACTTTCCGGTAGATGGCGGCAGCGACACTTCCGGTTGACATTCACTCTTAATAATAATCTTAAAATTATGAACGCGCCGTCATGTATATAATCAGGTAAACGAATATGTAAATATTTCATTGAATTGCTGATTTGGTCGTAATCTAACCACACTTTTTTGGCGTGCTTATATTATCGTTGGTACGTTGGGGTAACTTTGCGCCTGGAGCAAAGTAAACCCAAATATTATATGCCTTTCAAAAGTAAACGTAGTTTATTAATTGTAAGTGGTTATTAATACATTTTTTATCAACGACATTGTTATTTATTTTTCAGAAAAGATGCCAAGAAATTATAAGAAACGTATTGGGTCAAGAAGGGGTGCGGTGCCAGAAGACCTCCCCGTGGTGCACCCTGGGTGCGGGCGACAGTCTCCCTAGCGGGGGTGATAGGGTTGGAGTGACTGTCGCCCGCAGCAGACTTCTGGACTGGGCGGGCGAACCCGATAGGGTTCTGGAGGCGGCGGGCTGTGTGCTCATGGCCCGCGCTTCCGTGGGGCGTTTCTCCGCCTGTCTCTCTGAACGTAGCAGAGAGCGTGGCGGAGAGGCAAGGGCGGTGCTCGTTGTGCACTCACCCTGCCAGCGAGCAGCATCGGGACACAAGCTGTCCCCGATTGCAGCCGTCGATATCGTAATCCGTAAGGAGGTCACGGTCATGTTTTGTGACTCTGAACGGGACGAGGGTCTTGGCTTGGTCGCCCGGACCGCGAGGAAGATAACCTCTATAAAAAATTCCTCCAATACTAAGTTCTGGTGCGCGGCGAGAGTATGCATGGCTGAGGAGTAGTGTCAGTCGCGAGCGCACCCCCAGCTAGGGGACCAGTGGAACCTCTAGTTGGGAAACAAATTAACACTTACCCAGGTACAGGGGGTACTGCCTGGGTGGACCGAATATTTCCCCCATACTCGTGGGAATTGTATGGAGAATAAATCAAAATCAAAACCACAACCGGAGGAGGAGAGTGCGGGTGAGCTTGGCTCGCCTGCAGTAGCAGAAGAAGGGAGCCCAAGTGGCTCCGGGACTCGTGGTGAGGCACTGGACTCGTCCAGCAGGCCCCACACACGGGAGTCCAGTCGGAGGGTGTCGGACTCAGAGTCCGACACAACATTAGCGGAGCGGCTGAGCGTGAGCTCGAAAGGCTCACGCCGCCGCGCGACGGGGACGTTCAAACGCCCCAGGCTGGAGGAGGACAGTTTGTCCCCGTCCTCCGGCGCTCAGGAGGCGCCTCCCCCCAAGGTCCCCACGGCAGCGCGGGGTAGGGGCGGCAAGGGCAGCGGTCGCCGGAAACCGGCACCAGCTGCCTGCGCGGAGTCAGCCGAGCAGCTGGCCGCGGAGGGCAGGGCTCTCTCAAGCGCTGCCCGTTCGGAGTCCTCTGCGGCCGAGATGTCCGGCGTGGAGATGTCGGAGGGCGAGCGCGGCTCTGAGAGCGAGAGCTGCTCCGGGGGCCTCCAACAGGCCATTACGGCGGAGCTCTACAAGCTGGCGATGGGGAAATCCCAGCCGGTTAGGCTCCGCCTCCTCAGGGCGGCGGCGGCCACTATAACGGAGGCGGCCTTGGAGCAGTGTGCGGGGCCCACTGCGGGAAAGGTGCGCTCGGAGCTGGCCGAGATGCGGCGAGAGCTGGCGCGCTTGGCGGCCTCTAACGCGGCTCTGGAGGCCGAGCTGCGGACGGCCAGGGCCGAGCTCGCCGCTGCTCGTGGCAGTCGCCCCCAGCCCCCGGCGGAGGCCTACGTAGTCGGACTGCTGCGGGCGGAGATGGCTGCCTTCCAGCGACGTTTCGACGTGCTGGAGGGCAGGCTCTTGCGCCCCCCACTCGCGGCGAGTCAGGTCGCCCCCGCGGTCCCGCGGTCGTACGCGGCCGCTGCGGCCAAGCCTTCGACCTCGGATCAGGCTAGCCGCAGCTCCCAACCGCCGACAAAGGTGCGAACGGCTGCCCCAGCGAGGGCCTCGGCGCCCCCGCCGGCGCAGACCCTAGCTGCGCCGACGGCGCCTGCGCCTGCGCCCGCTGGGCGCAAAAAGAGGAGGGGCACTCCGGCCCAGCAGGCTGGGGTTGCGGCGGCGGCGGCGGAACCCGCCCCGCAAGCAGAGGACGGCGGCGGGTGGCAAATCGCCGGCGAGGCGAGGAGAGTCGCCAAGGAGGGCCGGAAGCGCCGAAAAAAGGCACAGCGGCAACGACGGCAGCAGCAGCGCAGGGAGAAACGCGCTGCTGCCTTGCTCCTCGCCCCTAAGACCGCGGCTGTCGTAATTACACTGCAGCCCGAGGCGGTCAACAGGGGCGTTACATATGGCGACGTCCTCGCCAAATTAAAGGGGGCGGTGACTCCTGCGGAGTTCGGGGCCCCGGACGGGTTCGCGGTCAAGGTGACCGCTACCGGAGCCCGTCTTTTGGAGGTCCCCGGCGCGACCAGCGGCCCATCGGCCGACGCCCTGGCCGAGAGGCTTAGAGCGTGCCTCGGTGCGGACGAGGCCCGCGTGTCCAGGCCCACCAAATGCCTGGATGTCAGGATTCTGGGCCTGGCCGACTCCGTCACGGAGAGTGAGGTGGTGGCCGCTGTGGCCAGAACGGGAGGGTGCCCTGCTGACCAGGTCAGGGTGGGCACCATACGTCCGGACAACTCGGGGCTGCGCACGGTGGTGGTGAGCTGCCCCGTCACAGCGGCCAAAACATTAAAGGAGGGCAAAAGGCTCTTGGTGGGATGGGTCTCGGCGCAGGTCAAGCTGCTCGAGACCCGGCCTCTGAGGTGCTACCGCTGTCACGTGGGGGAGCACGTGAGTGTCAAATGCACCTCGGAGGTGGACCGCAGCGACTGTTGCTTCCGCTGCGGTCGGCCCGGTCACAAGGCCGGCTCGTGCTCTGCCCCGCTGCACTGCAATTCATGTGCGGCGGCTGGCAAGCCGGCCAATCACCGGGTCGGGAGCAAGGGCTGCTCCCCTCCCGCCAAACCCAAGGGCAAAAGTAGGCCCTCCGCCGCCCCCGTCGTCTCCGCCGCCGCCGCCGCCGCCGCCGCCGCCGCCGCCGCCACTGCCGCCGCAGTCGCCGCTGCCGCCACTGAGGAGGTTAGGATGGACTGCCAATAATGGCTCCATTCCGCCTCCTCCAGGCGAATATCAACCACTGCGCCGCTGCTCAGGATCTCCTGCTCCAGAGCATGGCGCAGTGGTCGATCAACGTCGCCGTGGTCTCCGAGCCGTACTTTGTCCCGCCCAGGGATCACTGGGTGGCGGACCTGGACGGCTCGGTGACCATCATCTCGTCGGCCGCCGGTACCCCGGCTCTTGAGGCTGCTCAAAGAGGCCGGGGTTGTGTCGCAGTACGGTTCGGAGAGCTCGCTGTGGTGGGCGTGTACTTCTCTCCGAACCGAACTCTCGCCGAGTTCCACAACTCCTTGAGGGAGTTAGTCACCGTCGTCGTCGGGTTCCGTTCCCTCCCCGTGCTCGTCCTCGGGGACTTCAATGCCAAAAACTTGGCTTGGGGTTCCCGGTTCACCGACGTCCGGGGTAGGATGGTGGAAGACTGGGCCCTTGAGACGGGCCTAGTCGTCCTGAACCGGGGTTCTGTCCCCACGTGCGTGCGGATGCAGGGCGAGTCGGTGGTGGACATCTCGTTCGCCAGCCCTGCTCTGTCACCGAGTATTGTTGGCTGGCGCGTCATGGAGGAGGTGGAGACGTACTCCGACCACCGGTATATCCGGTTCGACGTCTCCGCCGAGTCCGCAGACCCGCCGGTCAGACAGGCCCCATGTGGCCCGCGTTGGGCGCTGAAACAGCTGGACCGGGAGCTGCTCCTGGAAGCCGCCATCGTGCAGGCCTGGGTGATACCACCGGTCAGGCCTGCCGACATTGACGATGAGGCCAAGTGGCTCCAGGACGCCATGTCCAGGATCTGTGACGTGGCGATGCCCCGGATCCGGTCGAGGCAACAGAAGCGCCAGGTTTACTGGTGGTCGCAAGAGCTGGCAGCTCTACGCAAGGCGTGCACTGCCGCGCGACGCCAGTACACCAGGCACCGCAGGCGCCGCATCCGTCCTCCGAATGCGGAGGCGAGAGAGGCGGAGTTGTACGAGGGATACAGGGCGGCCAAGGCCCTCCTCAAGGTGGAGATATTGCGGGCCAAGGAGGAGGCCCGCCGAGAGATGCTGGGGACTCTGGACAGAGATCCGTGGGGACGCCCGTACCGGATGGTACGCGACAAGCTCCGCGCCTGGGCTCCCCCGCTCACCCAGAGTCTCCGGCAAGAAGTCTTGGAGGAGGTGATTGGCACCCTGTTCCCTCGACTGTGGAGGGGGTTCACCCCTCCGTATATGACTCCGCCCCCTGCGGTGCCCGACGCGGGCTACAGCGACGACGACGACGACATCGTCCCAGAGGTGACCGAGGCAGAATTGAGAGCGGCGGCGCGCCGGATGGGCGCCAAGAACACCGCCCCAGGACCCGACGGCCTGCATGGCAAGGCATGGGTCCTGGCCTCAGAGGCTCTCGGGCCTCGATTGATAGGTCTCTACAGCGCATGTCTGGAGAGAGGCCAGTTCCCGCTTCTCTGGAAAGCGGGAAAACTGGTCCTCGTGCGGAAGACGGGGCGCCCTGCGGACTCTCCGTCCGCGTACCGGCCCATAGTGTTGCTCGACGAGGTGGGGAAAGTCTTCGAAAGAATCATTTCGAACCGCCTCGTCGCGCACCTGACGGACATTGGGCCGGACTTGTCGGACGGCCAGTTCGGCTTCCGCAGAGGGCGCTCCACGGTGGACGCCATCATGCGCGTTAGAGACCTCACGACGGGGACTGCAGTGTCCAGGGGTAAGGTCGTAGTGGCGGTGTCTCTGGACATCGCCAACGCCTTCAACTCCCTGCCCTGGAGCTGCATCTTGGAGGCACTCCGATATCATCGGGTGCCTACCTACCTCCGTCATGTAATCGAGGCTTACCTGACGGACAGGTCCGTCAGCTACCCCGGTCACCGGGGCGAGTGGAACCGGCGAGAGATGTCACGCGGTGTTCCACAGGGTTCGGTTCTGGGGCCGCTCCTGTGGAACATCGGCTATGACTGGGTGCTGCGCACCGACCTCCCGAACGGCGTTAGCACAATATGCTACGCCGACGATACGCTGGTGCTAGCGCACGGGAGGTCACACCAGGCGGCGGCCGACTTAATGGCGACAGCGGTTGCGACAGTCGTTGAGAGAATCCGGCAGTTGGGACTCGAGGTGGCGCTCCACAAGTCCGAGGCCATGTGTTTTCATGGCCGCGGGAACGCGCCACCTCCGGGTGGGTCCCAAATAACGGCGGGAGGAGTTACCATCGGCGTCGAGACGACGATGAAGTACCTAGGACTCGTCCTCGACAGTCGGTGGAACTTCATAGAACATTTCCGACGTTTGGCTCCAAAGTTGGAGAGGACGGGGGCTGCGTTTAAACGCATCCTCCCCAACCTCGGGGGCCAAACGCCTCCTGCCGGAGGTTATACGCCGGGGTCGTGCGGTCCATGGCCCTCTACGGCGCCCCTGTTTGGGCGCCAAACCTGTTGCGGCGTCCCGCTCGGACGCTGCTCATGGCACAGAGGGTCATGGCGATCCGAATGATCCGCGGATACCGCACGATCTCTGGGGAGTCGGCGAACCTCCTTGCCGGATTACCGCCGTGGGATCTGGAGGCGAAGGTGCTCGCGCGCGTGTACAGCATGCGCGCGGAGGCACGTCGCCGGGGCGAAACTCCGCTGCCGCGCCAGATAAGTGCGTGGCGGGATGAGCTCCGGCGCGATCTCATGGCGGAGTGGCAGCAACGACTGTCGCAACCGAGGGCTGGGCTCGCTGCCATCGCAGCGGTAAGTCCCCTCTTTGAGGAGTGGCTTGAGAGACGCTACGGCGTCCTCACCTACCGCCTGACGCAGGTCCTCACCGGACATGGAAGTTTCGGGAGGTACCTGTGTCTGATGGGGCGGGAGGAAACGCCCGGGTGTCATCACTGCGAGGACCGCCCTGAGGACACGGTGGAACACACGATGGGAGAATGCCCTTCGTGGGCTGAGCACCGCCGTGTCCTCAGGGAAGTGATCGGCGATGGCGACCTCTCGCGTCCGGGCCTAGTGCAGGCCATGATGCGGAGCGAGGGGGACTGGGATGCCGTCTCCTCCTTTTGCGAAGCAGTGATGCTAGCTAAGGAGGAGGCGGGACGCGTGAGGCAGCGAATCGCTGCCTCCTCGCAACCCAGCCATCGCGAAGGACACACCGGGCGTCGGGGATCGCGAGACGATCTCCGGCCACCGTAAGCGCGGGCCTGCGGACGGCGAGCATGGGTGGCTCCCCGTCCGACCAGAAACAGACCCGAGCGTGCGGCGCGTCGCGTTCCGCGCGCGCCTCAAAGAGCCATCAGACCACCACAGATGGGGCCCAATACGGCCGATGCCGATTCGGAGTCGCGGAGAACCTAACGGGTAACCGGGGCTCCGGCTCGACGTGCAGGAGAAGGAACGGGGTGGTTTTTAGTCAGTAAGAGTCTGACACTCCCTCCCGCCTCACCCAGGCGGGAGAAGTCATTCGATGATTTTCACCCCTTAAAAAAAAAAAAAAAATTGGGTCAAGAAATTATAAAAATTACTCACACGAAACTCAAAGACAATGTTTGGCTGCAATTGAAAATAAAGAGTTAACTCAAAGAAAGGCCAGTGAAAAATACGGCATCCCACGGAGAACCATTATTAATCAGCTAAGACTTCAACGATCTAAACTGCCATCTCGACCTCCCGGCGCACCAACAACATTTTCAAGTGAAGAGGAAACCTTGTTTGTCGACTGCATTTTAAGGCTGAGTGAGTACGGCTTTCCTCTCACAACTTTCGATCTTCGCAAGGTTATTAAAACATATTTGGAGAAAATTGGTAGGAGAGTTTCAAAATTTAGAGATAATTGTCCAGGTTCTGAGTGGGTATCAAGTTTCTTAAAAAGACATTCGTGTTTGTCACAAAGATTTGCGACCAATATTAAACGCAGCAGAGCAGCCATTGATAAGAATACCATCACTGCTTACATAGAACACTTGAAAGAGGTGGTTAGAGATGTACCGCCCGAAAATGTATGGAATTTCGATGAGACTAATTTATCCGACGACCCTGGTCAAAAAAAAGTAATAGCGAAGCGAGGAGCAAAATACCCGGAGCTTATAAGCAATACCTCCAAAAGTTCAACTTCTATCATGTTTTGTGGAAGTGCTAAAGGAGAATTATTACCGCCGTATGTTGTATATAAATCTAAGCAACTATGGAGCACATGGACGGAACAAGGGCCCAAAGGTGCGAGATTTAATAATAGCCCATCAGGTTGGTTTGATATGAATATTTTTAACGATTGGTTTTTTACACAAGTTTTGCCAAAATTAAATAAACAAGAGGGTCCAAAAGTTCTAATAGGAGATAATTTGTCATCGCACATTTCTGTAGACGTCCTTAGTGCCTGTGACAAAAATAATATCAGATTTGTTTGTTTGCCACCTAACAGCACTCATCTAACTCAGCCATTAGATGTAGCTTTTTTCCACCCAATGAAGGTAGCGTGGAGAAAAATCCTAACCGAGTGGAAGGCAAGTGTTCAAGGTAGACGAGAGCAAATACTTCAAAAAAGCAGTTTCCCAATTCTGTTAAACCGACTCATTGATATTTTGGAACCGACGCGGGAGGTAAACCTCGTTTCAGGTTTTCGAAAATGTGGAATTTATCCACTTGATGCCAATGCATTGTTAGAGAGGTTGCCTACACCTGTTGACCAGACTGCTTTGCAAGACTCTTTTCTACAGAGTCTTGAAGCTAAGAGGTTAGAATGGACGACAAATGGAGCTACAAGAGGACGTCGCAGGAAACTACAGATAACTCCTGGAAAAAGTGTAACTGAAGAATTAAGCACACTTTTGGACGATAAAGAAAATGAAGAATTCACTCAGCCGTCAACTTCAAAGCAACCATGTTGCCGTAGAGCCAATAGCGAAAGCTCTTACGCAGAAAGTATCGACATGTCACTTCATGATTCTTCTGATCTTTGTTCTCTTGGAGATTTAGAAAATCTTGAAGCTAACACTGATAGAGCGGCCGAAATTTGTAATGAAAAAAGCAATTTTAAACCAGTTGTGAAGGCGGTTGGGCAATATGTAGTTTTCATGTATGAGGGGGAAATGTTTCCAGGAAAAATTACAAAAATTAATAAAAAGGGACCGTATATATCTTCAATGAAAAAGTCTCTCAAATCCTGGACGTGGCCTAGACCCGTCGATGAAATTCAATACGATTGGCAGGATATATTGGGATGTATCGAAGTCCCTAAAAAGATTAGTTCACGTCGTGAAATATATTCGGTTCCTGAACTAGACAATACTTGGGGTTATTAAGTATAAAGTTTAAATATGTTAAATTTTCATAAATATTTTTATTTTTATATGTTTTCATTTTTGAGAAGTTGATCTCGTTATTTTTGACTGATTTTTGTCCAAAGACTAAATATTTGTAACCTAAGTTACTAGTTAAGATAACAGTGCCTGATATAATTTAAGAATATCAAAAAAAAAAACAAAGAAAGTGATTTTGTAACTTAATTTAAGAATATAACATTATTTCTTCAAAAAATATGGTTTATTTTCATTTTTACCCATTTTTCGACCATTAATACTATCCATAATAGGTAAAGCGTAATATCACTGGAGCATAGTTTGAATATGGCAAGTATAACTTTGCTCAAAAAGCTTCCACAATGGAGATTGCTAGTGAAACATACCCAGGAGCAAAGTTACCCATAAACATGGGTAACTTTGCTCCTTATTCATAGTTTTATATATATTATAAAATACCTAATTATGTTAATTTAACTATCAAAATATGTTAGATAACATTATATTCTTTAAATTAATACATCTGAGTATGTTTCATAATCAATAGTTTAAACAATATTCATAATTCCCTTTCTTTGGAGCAAATATTGGAGCAAAGTAGGACCATTTTACGGTACTTATTGTTCATAAGCGAATTTACGACGGACATTCGTCACATAAGTGGGCTAGAGAACATCGTTGCTGACTCGCTCTCACGAGTCACTGAAATTTATTGCCCGACTGTTATCGATTACAAAAAACTTGCATTAACGCAGGCAACTGATGCTTATATTACTCAAGTGTTAAACAACCCTCATACAAAAAGTAAAGTGGTTATTAAAAAGTTGAGTAATCCCACAGTTGACATGCCTATTTTATGTGAGGTATCAACTGAAGTGGCACGACCCTATTTACCTGAGAAATTTAGAAAAGTTGCTTTCGATAACATACATAATCTTAGTCATCCTGGCATAAAAACGTCAAGAAAGTTAGTTGCTCAAAAATACTTTTGGCCAGGCATGAATAAAGATGTAGGAGTGTGGGCTAAAACCTGTATTGGATGCCAGAAAGCTAAAATTCAAAGGCACACAATATCAGGCCTAGGTCAGTTTCCGAAATGTGATAGATTTGAACACATTCATATAGATTTAGTAGGTCCTTTAGCTATTTCTGAAGATGGATATAGATATTGTCTGACGATCATAGATCGATTTACTAGGTGGCCAGAAGCTATACCACTTAAAAATATTACAGCTGAAACGGTCGCGAAAGCGTTGTACGAAGGATGGATCTCGAGGTTCGGTTGCCCTATCAACATCACTAGTGATCAAGGCAGACAGTTTGAAAGTAACCTGTTTAGTCATTTAATGAAAATATTAGGAATAAACAGAATTAGAACAACAGCTTTCCACCCTCAAAGTAACGGACTAGTGGAAAGATGGCATAGATCTCTGAAAACTGCACTATGAATATGCTGAATCATGGGTAAATGAATTACATACAGTTTTGTTAGGATTGCGTTCTGCACTAAGAAGTGATACCAACTTCAGTGCAGCAGAACTAACTTACGGACGTAGTATTCGATTACCAGGCGATTTTTATTATACTGGACAGACACAGCACGTAGACATTGAAACATACGTTGATAAATTACGTGAGACAATAAGAAAATATAAAGCCTCAACGAGAGAAAATAAATTAGGTTCTATTTTTATACACCCAGAATTAAAAGTGTGTAAATATGTTTTTGTTCGCAACGATATGGTACGTAAACCCTTGCAACCTCCCTATGAAGGCCCCTACCGCGTCATAGAGAGGAAAGATAAATATTATGTTATAGACTTAATTAATAGACAAGCATGTATTTCTATTGATAGACTTAAACCAGCATTCTTATTAGAGACTGACATAGACAAAGATAAAACAGCTTGTAAGAAAACCCAGTCCACATCGAAAGACACTGTTCCGACAGAAGACCGTAATAAGTTAGAACAGCCGGCCCCTATGGTCACACGTTCCGGTCGTGTAGTCAAAAGAACACGGTTTTTCGATGAGGAACAGTAAAGTGAAATAATTTTGGTTTAAGATGAAATTGTTATTATTGTAGAATGTGCACCTCTGCCTACCCCTTCGGGGATAAAAGGCGTGATGTTATGTATGTATGTTATTATTGTAAGAAATTTAATTTTAACTAAAATACCTAATATAAGTCGATACCTATACTTCATGTAATTAGGTTACAGAACATGTAATATTTTTTTAAAGTAATAAATTGTGTTACTTAGGATTTGGTAATTTTTACAAAATAAAGTTGCACAAACTGATGACTTGTACAATTTTAAGTTTTGTTAAAATTACATTTCTTTTAAACAATTTTAAATTGTATCCATTAACACTTAAGTCTGTTGAAAAAACTCATAAAAACTTAAGTTTGTAAAAACATACTGAAGTGATTCGTTACAATTTGTGAGTTATAGTTTTTTTGTTTTGTTTTTGTGCATGTTTAGAATTAGTTTTGTAGTGGATTGGTATAAGTATTTAAAGTTACGAAAGTACCAATAACTTTTATTTTTTGTTTGAGTCAATCAAGTGTGTCAAATAGTTTTGTTTAGAAAAAGTTATTTATGGAATACTTAATTTTGGGAATAATTTACAGAATTTTTTGTACTTCGGACTTAAGTATACTTTACAATGTAGTTCGTCATATTTTGTATTTTTGATGTTTTTCTTTTCTGTTAACTTGATTGTCGATGTGTACTTAGTTTTAAAACTGATTGTACTTACTGAAATTTTTGCAAAATTTTGAAAATAAGGGAGGAATATTGTAGCGACACTAACGTGTTGACATTTTTTATGTGTTCTCTAGTGCGTAGCTGAGCCTGCGACCCTATAGCGTTAGCACGCCAGTCGTCTCCCAGCTTTGGTGTTAACCAGTAATATTTTGTAATATTATAGATTAGTTGTGAATTGTGTATTTCTTAGAACAATATAAACACAAAGTTTACCTATTTTATTTTGGACTTTCATTGAACATACGAACTATTCTGGAGTCAAGTGAATTTAAATAAGAATACACACCAACATTCTAAAAGTGTATATCAGAAGGCATTCAAAGAACTAGGAAACGCAGAATTAGTACAGAATAAAGAAAAAAAAAATGTCCGATTATAGAGAAAGAACAATGCTCAAAATGAACCCAGGCTTGGCGCAAACGGAATGTATCTATTTTGTTTTGCTAAAATGTAAAATGAAATACCACTCGACGGCTGAATGTAAAAAAAATGTTGTTTGTTTAGGCAGGGATTACCTATTTTCACATATTTGTTTTTCTGTGTAAAACTATGTAAAATCACATAACTTTTCTTTGATTATTGGTACGTATTCATCGTACGCATCACTACAGCGGTCCATGGCGTCTAAGTTAGAGCGAGAGAGTGATAACTCAATAGTCACAGTGCGTGTGTGTGTGCATTACGGCAACAGGAGGTACGGCATAGGGATGCCCGATCTGAATCGATCTTTTAGAGTCTAAATAATAAGAAATTCAGTAATATAAAGACATATTTAAAAATGAAACGAAGTTTCGATTAAATGTTCAGAATGAGAAAGACCTAAAAAAGAAAAGGTCTTTTAAAAAATTAAAGAATTTACTCAAATAAGACCCAAATTGTTACGATTTTAAAAATAAATAAATAAAATATATGACAAACATTTCTTAAAAATTTTACTATTGTAATGTGTAAATAAATAACTAAAGAATAATTTATGCAACTGTCAAAAAGTATTTTTATAAGCAATAGTCAATTATAATATTATTTCTTTGAAATATCGTGACCGTCGTAGCTTTTTTCGCCGTTTCCCTAAAACTATATTTTTTGCATTAGGTCTCTATAATTCTAAAAGTGTGATATATAATAAATAAAATATGTAAACAATTGCTGTACCAAATCAAAGAAGACATCATCAGACCAACAATCAAAAACATCAGAACAAAGATATAGATCAACATTCAAGGTGTTTTGACACATTTTTAAAAGCTCTGTATTTTTTCCTACACAACGTAATAAATAAATATAAAAAAGTAAATAATAATATATATAAGTTGATCAACAAACTGACGATAATGAATATTAGCTGTTCTTTTTCAAACAAATAAACAATTGGAACTTGGAACAAACACCTAACGTCCTTAACGAACCAATGATGGAGAATGCAACAAAACACTGTTCTCTACACTTTCCCTTTTAAGAAACACCAAAACGAGCATGCATAGATAGCTCACAGATCGACCAGAACCAGCCTCGAGCATACGGTGCATCGTGCTCTGCGCGGACCTCGAAGTCATCAGACCAACACGGATGGGGCCCAATAGGGCTGAAGCAGATACGGAGCCGCGGAGAACGCAAAAGGTTACCGGGGCTCCGGCTCGAAGTGCAGGAGTTCGAACGGGGTGGTCTTTAGTCATGTACTTTTTATGGCATAAGCCGGTAAACGAGCAGACGGATCACCTGATGGTAAGCAATCGGCGTCGCCCATGGACACCTGGAACACCAAAAACATTTCAAGTGCGTTACCGGCCTTTTGGGGATTGGGTGTTTGAGGATTGTGGGGGATTCGGGGATTGGGGAAGGGGGGAGGTTAGCTGGGCCTCCGGTAACCTCACTCACACGACGAAACACAACGCAAGCGTTGCTTCACGTCGGTTTTCTGTGAGGCCGTGGTATCACTCCGGTCGAGCCGGCCCATTCGTGCCGAAGCATGGCTCTCCGGTACTTAAAAAATTACTTAGAACTTTAATTTAATTTTCTTTTTTTATATCGATACCTTAATCCGCAAACCAGCCAACTCCATTTTTGTCAAAAAAATATTATGATGGCGTTTATTTCCTACAATAATTCCGCGTAATCTGGAAAAAGCAGTAACTCCATTTAAAGTCTATTTTTGTCGTAAATTGGTGTTCGAAAATCAGATAACTCCAAGCGTTTCAGAAAGCGCCAATTTTGACAGCTAACTCCGCTCAGTCGGGCATTTTGTATGGCGAAACAGCACGAGTACGGTGTAGTTGCAAATTATTTTCGTAAATTGAACATAAACAGTGTATAAGATTGAAAACGAGTGCAGAATAATATTATTCTGCACTCGTTTCCTAATCCTAATAATTTTATTAGGATTCAAGGTAAGTGTTAGTCACTTTTATTTATCTAAATGCATTGTAAATTTTGGGTAAATTGGTTTTTATTTTTTGGTTGGAGTTGGACGATTTTCGTTGTGATTTTTGTGAATGTGGTGGGAGTTAGCTTATCTTATTCATTTTATTTTGCAATACTGTACCTTGCAATTAAAAGTTATAATTTAAATACAAACTGCATGGTATATTGTCATCATGTTGTATGACTGAGTAAAAAAGTTAATGTGTCCGCTTCTTTAGCAGCAGAAAAGTAAAAACCTTAATTGTCATAAAAATGCATATCTACATATTTTTTGTTTTCTCTGCTTATGTGTGTGTGAAAACCTTTTTGTTTTTGTTTCATGTATTGTACTTATTACGCTAGATGGCTGCCCAAAAATCACGCTTAAAAAAATATTTGATAGTATGCAAAAAGAAAGCACAGATGAACAAAATCATCCAAACTCTGCTTTGTTTGTGAATAACCAGTTTCCTACAGCCTATGATGAATATACTTTGCCTTCAACTGCTTCTTCTTCTAACAACAACAGCTCTGAATTATGTTACACGCTTGAAATACCCGCTGAGACTTTAAACTTACCTGAGCTTGCAATCAACAATGCTTCTTCTAACGACAGCTCTGAATTATGTTACGCGCTTGAAGTACCCGCTGAGACTTTAAACTTACCTCATGACCAGATGCTTGCACTCAACAATACATACCCTTATAGCATTGTTGACGAAGTTATTATTGAAGAAGTGTTTGAACCAAGATTTCCAGAGAAATCCCCAAGTTTATTGTCACAGCTTGACCAGTCTAGGTACTCAAATAACGACGAAGTGGTTATTGATCCTGTTAGTGCAGTTCACTCTTTCGATGCCTTTTCACACGATGTAGGTCTTTCAACATTTTCAAATATAAATCATATACGGAAGGAAGGTATTTCAATACTTCATACCCCTATTGCACCTATCACAGATACACAAAAACTCGTTGATTACAGTGACACTGAATCTGAAGCAGATGAACCAAAAATAAAAAGGAAAAAACGATGCCAAGTAATGAAAGAAGATTGGGCGGAAGAAATTAATAAAAAAAACAGAGAAAATGGAAAAAAATACTTAGGTAAGAAAAAAATTGAAGGTGAATGGAAAAAAGATATTATGAGACCTAATAGGATCATGAAACCTCGATGCTCATGTAAAAAAACGAAAGGAATGATTCAGTGTCACCTCTTATTGGAAGATGACAGACAAAAGATTTTTGATATATTTTGGAGCATGTCTTGGAATGAAAAACGGGTTTATGTAGAAAATTTAGTAAAAAAACCCCGATAAATCGAAAAGATCGTGCAGTTTTGTGTACTACTTGAAAAAAGGAGATGAGGCGATTAGTTTGTAAAACATTATTTTTGAATACTTTATCCACTGGTAAATCATGTATCTGGGGTCGGAAAACGCAAGCTAAAATCACAACTAATGAAACAAAAACAACACAGCCCAAAAAGACGCCTTTTCAGAACGAACTTCGAACCATGCAAAATTTCCTGGACGAGTTACCGAAGATGCCTTCGCATTATTGTAGGAAAAGAACCAGTCAGGTTTATTTACAGCCAGACATTGAGAGCAAACGGCAACTCTACAATCTCTATAAACAATACTGCTTGGACAACAATACTAACTTACTATCGATAGCTACATTTTCCAACGCCCTGGCAGTCCAAAAAATATCTTTTTTAAACCCAAAAAAGGCTTGTGTGAGATCTGCAACGGATACAAGCTAAAAAATATAAAGAAAGAGGAATACGATTTTCATATTGGTAAGAAAGAAGAAGGTAGAGCAGAAAAAGATTCTGATAAAGAGCATAAAGACTTTGTGTATACTGTAGATTTGCAAGCGGTCTTGATGTCACCTCGTTCTAATGTGTCGTCGCATTATTATAAAACTAAGTTGTGCGTACATAACTTTTGTATCTGTGATATGAAAAGTAGTGAATGGTATTGCTTCCTTTGGAACGAGACCGAGGGTGGTCTTAATTCAGACGAATTCGCCACCATAATAGCCACATTCTTTATAGAAACTGTTATTCCCAAAATGGGCAGTAACAATCGTGAAATTATTTTATTCTCCGATGGTTGCTGTTACCAAAATAGAAACACTGTCTTAGCGAATGCCCTTTCTAAAGTAGCAATGTTGTATAATGTGACAATCATTCAAAAATATTTAGAAGTCGGCCATACGCAGATGGAGGTCGATAGTATGCACGCAATGATTGAAAAGAAATTAAAATATCAAACCATTACATAATGTACCAGCTGAGTATATAATTGTCTGCCAAAAAGCGAAGAAGACAAAAGCTTACCATGTGAAATACTTAACCCACACATACTTCAAAAGTTTTAAAAATCTCAATTTCTACAGATCAATAAGACCGGGAAAACTAAAAGGAGATCCAAAGGTAAAGGAATTTATTTAACAAAAACGACTAACTGTACCAAACCAATTTCGAGCTCAAATTATTCCTACCATACCATTGTAGAAGTGGGTAGATGGGTGTAGGGTAGAACTTTGTGTGTTTTACCTACTTTTCGTTTTATAAATGAACCTATTTGCCTTTAATCTAATTACTTCTCTTCATTTTTCAGGTGACCGATATAAGATGTCTGAAGTATAATCCGGATGGTCAAGTGTTCTATAAGCTTCGATTTCGTGATGAATTCGCATTACTTAATCAACGACGAAAGGCATTAAATAAAACTCCTTTTGAAAACATACCACAGCTACATACTGAACGCAGAAAAATAACAAAAAAAAAGTATTTAGATTTGCAACAATTAAAAAGTACGATGCCTGAAGACTACCGAAATTTTTATGATAACTGGTAAGTTGTCAAAAAAAATCATGAAGAATAAACATACCTTGGTATGTTTATTATGTAAGTAGGTATATAGGTTTCATAAGGTAATAACAATGTAGATCAAGATCTACATTACATAAACTATGCCATTAATACTATTCTAAAAAATACTTTTTTAAAGAAAACAACCTTTTTTATTACTGGTAAGTAATGCAGTAAAATCAGATAACTACAGATTGCTATATTTTCAGTGTTTAGCAAAAGGGCCAACTCCAAAATAACGCTTTATTTTGCGAATGAAGAGTTATTAAGTAATAAACCTAGTAAAATATTAAACTTTGTGACATAATGCACCAACGGGACTTTCAGTTTCTTTTTATTTTATTCAAAATAAAAACTAGAAAGTTTTTAGTGTCTTCTGTAAACTAATAGCAAAATGTAGTTGGCTGGTTTGCGGATTAAGGTATCGATATATTTGTCATTTAATTTGATTAATGTAATTGGTGTATACCGTGTTTATCAATAAATAAATAAAATAAACAAATAGGTGATCATCATAATCATCCGAAAGACGTCCAATGCTGGACAAAGGGAAGCCTTAAAAACAGTTATTATTCATGGAACAATCGCAGAGTTTCATTACAAATATCTGTAATCAGTCGCGGAGAACCTAACTGTAACCGGGGCTCCGGCTTGACGTGCAGGAGAAGGAACGGGGTGGTTTTTAGTCAGTAAGAGTCTGACACTCCCTCCCGCCTCACCCAGGCGGGAGCAGTCATTAGATGATTTTCACCCCTTAAAAAAAATGTCTGTAATCAATTCTCTCATCTATCTTTAGTATTGTTGACTGCCATTCTTGTGTTTTGTTAATAATATAAACATAATGTAATAAATAATGCATGCTACACACTTTACGATTGTGAAGTGTTTAAAGTACATTTTTATTTATTAAATAGATTTTTTCTTTAAATCTATTTCATTATTTACACACTAGCTGTTTGCCCGCGACTTCCGTAAGCGAAGAATATGAATTTTAGGACATAATGTTTATTACGACTCAAATTTTCCAAAATAAAAGTAGCCTATGTTATTGCTACAGTACTAGTTCATTAGCTAACTGCTAATAAAAATCCCGTGGAAACGGTCCAGCTATTCCATAGATTAGCCAGTACAAACTGACAGACGAGAGAAAAATTCATATTCATATGCATATAGTACAAGCGGTTGTTTTAATATTGCAAACAGACTTCTATTTTATTTATCTCTATAGATACCTAATTGGGAGTTTTATATGATTCCTTCGATAATAAAACATGGAAAAGGACTACACAGCCGGAATGACAAGGTTCCGATCTCCCCTAATAATGGTTGGTTTACAAACATTTCACACCTTGGGTCAACGAATAATGATTTATACATTACCATTAAACGGGCTGAATAGAATTCAAAGGATGATTAGGTTAGGAATGGGGTGAATAGAGGTTAGAATAATTTCCTAACATTTATTCACCCCTAACATAACATCATTACATCACGCCTTCTATCCTCGAAGGGGTAGGCAGAGGTGCACATTATGCCACTGTACAATGTAACACCCACTTTTTACTATTTATGTTATGAGTCCCATGTAAAAGGGGGTGAGTCTATTGCCATATACCGGGCACAGTTCCAGACTCCGTGCTACTACTGAGAATTTTTAAAATACCCAGTAATACTTTGCCCGACCCGGGAATCGAACCCGAGACCCCATGCCCTTGGCAGTCACCCCTCTTCCGTATATATTCACTGTGTTTAACCATTATTCAATATCCCTTGAATGTATATTTAACAATCTACTGAATTACTTACCTTCAAAGAACAACACCAAAAGTAATTTGAATGTGTCAAGTAAATTTATTGTAGTATAAAAAATAAAAATACATGACTATGTTTCTGATTCCAAACTAGCAACGGCCATTGCGAATGCACCGTTCCTTGTAGTGTTGCCACCAATAAATCCAGTACTGTGGCAAAATACACAGTTCGCAATTCCTGCTACTTCACTCAGTACTTCGTCTCTCACACCCCACCATTTTGGGTGCAAGGGTTTTCTGTAAATTATAAATTTCATATTACAATACAGTTCTATAGATGTAAATAATCAGTACTGCCCTTGGTAGTAGCGAAACTATACTGTTCGAGACCCGTGGCAAATTTATCGGGTGGACCCTCTTTGCCAATTAAAACAGAAAAGTTAATATACGATATGTAATTCATAAAATTCATATTACAATACGGTTCACGAGTTATGAAGGGTGTGAAGTTAGCCGCAAGTCATTTTCGCGCATGTATACTCGCAAATAAATTGATTAAACAATAAAACGGTTGTGTTTAATTATAGCCAATCCCTTTTTTTTTAAGGGGGAAAATCATCCAATGCTTTCTCCCGCCTGGGTGATGCGAGTGGCAGTGTCAGACTCTTACTGACTAAAAACCACCCCGTTCCTACTTCTGCACTTCGAGCCGGAGCCCCGGCAACCCGTTAAGTCTTCCCTAGCATATCCCTGTCCCGCACACGTAGCCGTTTTGGTTCCTAAAATATGTTATTGCGCAGTTCCTTCGCGAACTTTACATCCGTCATAACTCGTGAACCGTACTGTATAAGTCCACTAATAAATAACACAATTATTTGGTTTGAAAACTGCCCGCGTTCGTGAGATAAAAAGTGGCCCAAGTGTTACTCTATACTATAATCTATCCCTTTTCCAAATTCCATATCGTACCTCCGGTGCTATAACGTCACTTATGTATTGCGGGGGCCCGCGCGCAACTGAAAAATGAAACGTTGTTTCGCCTAGTGCCGTCCAGATTAGCGCCAAAACCGTAACGATAGTAATGCCCTCACAATGTCAGTTTGCTTACTACATGACAGCAATAAATGACAATAACGCACCAAGTAAAGAGGTGAATTTGGAGTATTCTTTCATAAACAGTTAAGATTTGACAAAAATTGCAAAAGTGACGGTATTGCACCGTAGGTGCGATATCATTCCCTTCAGCCGTTTTAAAGTGAAAGAGTAACAAGCAAGCAAGCAAGCAAACAAACACATATCCTCACAAAAGTTCGCATTTATAATATAGTAGGAAGTAGGATTAGTATGTTTAGTGCTAATAAAAACTGAAACTTATAGTCATACCATATAACGAAAATTTTAAAACTCAACCATTAATAAACTACAACTTTTGGTCAATCACAGAATCCAATCAGAGACCTAGTCTTTGGGAGATAATACCGCTTGACCAACTCATTATAATATTAAGATGTAATTTTAAAATATAATAATTTAGTATATATGTGCATAAATGGCTCCCATTTTTAGAAGAGAAACTATACACAGGAATCTGTCATAATTGATGAAAAATTATAGAAATAAAAATTGAACTAACCTGGTAACAAAGCTAGTAGGATTGACAGGTACTGCTTGCACTCTCCATGAGTTTGGTTTATCATTAAAAATAACATATTTAATTTCATGTCCAATATTCATTTCTTCTTCTAAATCAAATAAATGTTCTTTCCAAGGGAATCTTTCCGTAAACTCAACAATCTGTCCTGATTTATGTATGACAAATCTGTTGTCTAATGCCTCCCTGACGTAAACTCTGGCGGGAAGCCAAACTTTCATGAAATAGTTCACAGTATGCAGGAACTCTTCACTGACTAACACCATTGCTTTTTCAAATATTTCATCCATATTGACAACTGATTTAGAATTCCATTCAGGATTCAACCGTGCTACTCTACTGCTCAAATGAGTTCGTATTTTATATCTTGGTTCCTCAGAAGCTATTGGAACTCCATTATCTATAGCATCAATTTCTTCAATGAAATTTTGATAAACCTTCTTGTATATTACTTCAAGGTCTTTCGCAGCTAAGGGTGAATCACTTGGCACAAGCTGCTTGATGACGTCTTCACCATAATAGGTGTACACCAGTCCTGCTGAACTTAACCTGTAACAAAGTTCTAAGTTACAAATCCACATTTGGATAGGATTTCAGAATTTAGTACTACAATAATTGCAAAATTTTGAAAGATGATTCGACAGTTGGAACGCTAATTGATCTAAAGGACATTTTAATGTAATATTGATATAAAGCTACATCAGAACGAAGGAAAACTGCCTCATTGGCCAAGTGGTTACAAGTGGGACTGCCGGGCAAGGGGTTTCAGGTTTGATTCCCGGGTCGGGCAAAGTATTACTGGGTTTTTAAAAAATCCCAGTAGTCGCATGAAGTCTGGAATAGTGCCCAGTATATTGCAATAGACTCATCCTCTGTTACATGCGACTCATAACATAAATAGTGAAAATTTGGTGTTACATTGTACAGTGGCATTAAACTGTCAAACACCAAGCGGTCACCGGTGACCGCAACCTATTGTTCTATAATTGTGTCTATAATGACGGTACTCGACGAGTTAAGTGCCGTAATATGCACCTCTGCCTAGCCCTTTGGGGAAGAAAAGTGTGATGATATGTTATGTTATGTTATGTAGAACGAAGTAAAAGTTAGCTTATTTTCTTGCTGTGTGCCTACTGTTTTTGATATAATTTTAATTTTGTCATATCTGTTACCTATTAAACTGTCAAACACTGAGCGGTCACCGGTTTGTTCTTTTATTGTGTTTATAATGACGGTACTCAACGAGTTAAGTCAGTATTCGTGTGAATCTATAAGTGGTCCATGTTACTATTTTTTTGATAAATGTGTGTAATGTTGATTCACTATTTGTTTCAATAGTTAATTCTACTCCTCCTGTCCTCAATTACTACACAGCATACATAAAATAAAGTACTCACTTGATTTTATACTTGTCACCAAGTTCTGGTCTCAAGGAGCTTAGAGATTCATTGAACTCTCTTTGGTGATGATCATACCGCTTTTTGGCATGGTCAAAGACAGCCCCGACGTCCACTACGATGTCACAATCATTAAGTTTGGCCATATCTCGTGTCCGGACAATGACTGCATCTTTATACTGCGGTAGAAGCTTGAGCATGTAGCATGCGAGTACTTCATCACAGTGGAAGACGCCATCATGAGTCCCGATCTTAAAAAATAAATATGGTTTTAGTAAGAGGTACACTTATTTAAACTTACTGTTCACAGTCCCTTATAGTTTCTATTGCTTATATTTTGTTTCTATTGTTTCCCGACAAATATAACTTGGGTGTCTTCAAGTCCCGAGTGAATAGGTTGCTCATAGGTAGACGTGCTCCATCATCGCTAATCACCAGGGGAGATGGTAGCCAAACTAGTAGGGAAGTTGACGTATTTTTCATACGAAAAGAATTCATTTGGCTAATAGCAACTAAAGGCCGAAATTAAAGTGACCTCAATCCTAAGCAGATTGGAAGACGGAACAGCTACCTCGCTACTGTATATACATACTATAAGAATTAATTGCAAAATGCTTGGAATATAAATACTGTTTATTCATCCACTAGTTCCACTACCGATAGGTTATAATTAAATCTATTATAGTAAAAATAATATTTCTAACCTTCATAGTTCTAGATTGCGCGATGAGATGCCTATTTACAAAGCTGTGCGAAGAATTATTGTAAACTATGCTACTAATTGTACACAAAACTTTTCTAAACATTTACTCCTCTATATGTTTCATTAACACGTGTACTTACAATTTTCTACTCACAAAATACACGACCCGTGGCTAGACGCCTTCTTTCTTGCGACTTGCTTTATTTTGTTCCACTCTTTCACTGTCAGTTCAGTGTTGCCAACGGTGCTGGTCCTACCTAATGTCGCCGTTTCTCATGCATGAAGTAGCCTAATATCGCCGAATTTCAGTTTGTAATAGCCTAAAGTAGCCCAAACACCAAAATATCAATAAGTGCCTATATGAATAAAATGAAATATAGTTCTTAATGAGTGTGAATTTGTTACCTATTACGACTTAACAAAGTTTTTATTCATTAAAAAAATCACACTCATAGTTTTTATCACTTTATTTTTAATACGTTAGATAATTCATAGATAAAACAAATCAATGAAATTAGGTAGTTAACATTTAACATAAAACTAAATAAACAAAATCAAAATAGAATTATTCAGATTTGTCTTCTCCTAGTAACACTAAGTCAACAAGACTTTCGCCCTCTTTGGTACCTAGTAGTAGTTGATGTGCTAGTATTGGCCCAGCGCAAGATCCAGAGGTGATGTACATTTTTCTACCAGCGTGCAAACTCACCATGTGTGATTGCTAAGTTGAAAATTATTGCTTTATATACTCTTACATTCATATGGTTACGAACTTACAAATTCTAAGAATGGCGATCAAAAACAGCAAATTGTGCCAACATTACATACACGCATGGCCACTTAAAACATTTAAAAATAAGCCCTAGAGTTGAGTAGCCTAATTGGCGACCAGTCGCCCTTTAGATTTTTTCGTCGCCGATTCTCCTTCCAAGTAGCCTAAATGGCGAAAAATCGGCTACGTTGGCAACACTGTGTCAGTTTGTTACAGATAAGCTAATGTCTTGCCTGCAAACACAGAGTATACAAATAGTATGTTTTCTATTAACTATACCTATATGATTATTATAAAAAACTAACATTATTATTACAAATCTAAATAACTACAACGTCTTATAAAATACAACAATAAAAATGTCAGCTTAAGGCATCACAAATATTTCGTGTTTATTTCGAGATGTGTTCACTCAGATATTTAAATAACTTAATCCCTTTTTACACTTAAACTAATTTAGAAATATACACTAACTATAAGATAAAAAATAAATAAAAGAAAACTAAAAATAACTATTACTTTGATAAACATTTAATATATTGGTATTTTATTATGTTGTTGATACTGTTAGGTCTAACTTTTTTCTAAGAATAAAACAAAATAATAATTAAGCTAGTCGAATAGTTTCCTATAATAGAAAATGTACGCATCACTAGTTTTAAGTTTCCTTGTTTGATTTGAAGATGTCGCTATATAATGTAACAATTTCCGTTCCGACAAGTTTGAACTGTCTAAACGACAGGTGGCAGCAGTAGTTGTATTATAAATATGTAATGAAAAAAAGTGAAGTTGTGAAATATTGTTTATTCAAATATTTTTTACAGAAAATTGTTGGTGCAACGATAGTTTATAGTATTTTAGTACATATTTACATTAATCTTCTGTCTGTTCTGACACTGAGACTAAACCGTGGACATTATAAGTATCTTGAGATTTGTCTTAATAATTTAATTTGCAATTTGTAACAATAACATACCGTTTCTGTTATTTTAACTGAATGATAAGTAATATATAACTAACTTATATGAAATGTGTTAAATGTGAGTAAGTTTTCCTAAAAGAAACTTAATCAATGATCAGTGGTAGGTGAAACCGACTCCTATATTAGATATGCAGCAAAGACACGGTGCCACTGGTATATTTTCCTTTTCTTTTCTTGATAAATATTTTGTGATACAGAAACACATAATATAACATCACGCCTTTTATCCCCGAAGGGGTAAGCAGGGGTGCACATTACGGCACTTAATGCCACTGTACAATGTAACACCCACTTTTCACTATTAATGTTATGAGTCCCATGTAATAGGGGGTGAGCGTGAGCCTATTGATTTTGTTTTTAAACGTTGCCCCACATTAGGATTTTCTCCTGTGTCGTGGGTGCGTTTACAAACATACAAGTTCACATACACAATGACACCCAGACCCGAAACAACAATTTGTGGATCACACAAAGTGTTGTTCCGTGCGGGAATCGAACCCGCGACACGTTCCACGGCAGCCGGTTGCCCAACCACCGCACCAACCGTGCAGTCGTATTATTATATTGATAATATTTGTGATACAGGTATTTTATTAACGTATGTTATGTAAAACGCAAATTAGTTACCTTTAAAATGACAGCAATATTCTTTATAGTTAATTGGGATGACGACAGGGTATGAAAATTAAAAATCTAATTAGTCCGTAAGTTATGTATTTAAAAAATATTGGACGTATTTTTTTATTTTGTCGTATAATAAAATAAGTAATACTTAGCGTGACAGTCTAAAAGGTGAGTTAGATGAACTTTTTAGGCGGTACGATGTTTGCTGGGACAGATACCTAGCCTTGTTTTTTTTTAACGAATCATAATTTAGGAGTGGGGCCTAAGACGTCATTTCTACGTATAAAATATACATAGAAGTGACGTCACGCGACATTTCAAATCAATATATCGTCGAAAGTATTCGTTTCTATAAGAAAATAAAAAATACGTGTCTAATAATTTAAAAGACCAGACGGGCATTAAATTAAAAATTAGGCATCTGGCCATTGGACCGCCGGTAACCGCCGCACACTGTTGTTTCACGTGGGTTTTCTATGAGGCCGTGGTATCACTCCCATCGAACCGACGCATTTGTCCCGAAGCATGACTCTCTCACTTATAGACGCTCTTACACACGAGATAAGAAATAATGGCTACCAAACTGATTTTTAGTTTGACAAATTAACCAATAGATGACGCTAGCATCAAACCGTCGACGTGTAACATTAAACAAGATTAAGGAGTATGATCCCCTGGCCTAGTCACATCTCACTCACGCTACCCTGTTCTCAAAAATACGTATTTAGCTAGGTATTAATTTGAACCAAGTCATAGGTGACGAACCGAAGTATTATTGGCTACTGGTAGTACTACTATCTGTCCTATACACAGAAATTCTAGAGGACCACTCTATACTTATTTACTACATAGAAAGATACAAACAATTGAGAAAAGAGACACAATTGTAAGGCCTTTAAAAATATAGCATTTTTTTTTGTGAAATATACATGCATACATACATAACTTCACGCCTGTCTCCCATGGGGGTAGGCAGAGACTAAGGAACGCCAATTACTACGATTCTTACATACCTTTTTCGCTTCATTAACAGTCATCAATCTTTTCATGCATGCTCGTCGGTTAAGGGTACTTTTAATTTGGCCCTTCTTTAATATACCGCCAATCTGGTCACTATATGTCCGTCTAGGGCGCCCTCTACCGACGGCCCCATTCATATCCGCTCTGTATACTTCTTTCGTTACTCTACTTTCATCCATCCTTACTACATGTCCAAACCAGCGTAACATTCCTTTTTCAATCCTTGTCACTACATCATCTTTCTGTACTTAATATGTACTTCTAAATGTTGTTTTATTATATATCACTTAGTGGTTTCTTCACGGGATTGGTATAAATCTTTGAGAAAGATCACCAGATAGTGCACGTGCACCAGACTGCATGGTTGGCGGCGTGGTTGGGCAACTGACTGCCGCGCAACGTGTCGCGGGTTCGATTCCCGCACGGGACAACTCGTTGTGTGATCCACGGATTCTTGTTCCGGGCCTAGGTGTCATGTATGTATGTATTGTATGATTGTAAACGCACACCCACGAGACAGGAGAAAATCCCAGTTTTTTTTTTGAAGGGGGGAAAATTATCGATTGACTGCTCCCGCCTGGGTGAGACGGAAGGGAGTGTCAGACTCTTACTGACTAAAAACCACCCCGTTCCTTCTCCTGCACGTCGAGCCGGAACCCCGGTTACCCGTTAGGTTCTCCGCGACTCCGAATCGGCATCAGCCGTACTGGGCCCCATCTGTGGTGGTCTGATGGCTCTTTGAGGAGCACGCGGAACGTGACGCGCCGTACGCTTACTTAACTTAACTTAACACTGGGAGCTTAGAGTCTCATCTCAGCATAGGCTCTTCGCACTTATAGAAGGTTTGAGCATTAGTCAACACCACAAAACTTCTTTATCTATGATGACCACGCTTGTTAAAGGCGGATAGGCGTTTTCAAGCTAGGTAATTAAAAAATCGTTTATTATCGTCTCATAGAATTAACACAGTGAAGCCCTGGCTTTTGTACTAGGTATCCCTGTATTACAAGAGCCAGGTCTCTCAATCTCATGGAAACATAGCACCACGTGAGACTTGACAATTAATAATGACTTATATTGAGTGATTTGTAGATGATAATTGATCTAAATAAATACTTAGAGAATCGAAACCGCGTCTCCTTGTTGGGCAGTTGCATTTGCGGTCATTTGACTCGACGCCACCGACGGTAGTTAATCTTATTAGTCCAATTGTAAAGTGTAACATAAAAGGATTGATATTATTTATTGTCGTTTTTTATATGGGATAAGCCAGTAAACGAGCAGCAACGAGCAACGAGCAAACAACGGCTCGAAGTGCAGGAGCAGGAACTGGGTGGTTTTTATTCAGTAAGAGTTTGACACTCCCTCTCGCCTCACCCGGGCGTGAGAACCTATTGGACGATTTTCCCCACTCAAAAAAAAAAGGGGTTGGGGAGATTGGGGAGGGGGGTGGAGTTTATTGGGCCTCCCGTAACCTCAGTCACACGACGAAAATTAACGCAAGCGTTGTTTCACGTTAGTTTTCTGTGAGGCCGTGGTATCACTCCGGTTGAGCCGGCCCATTCGTGCCTAAGCATGGCTGGTCCCACAATATTTGCTGAAGGAATAAATTTCGAAAATTCTACCATTACTATCTCATTAGGAATACTTTATCAGTAGCCCATTCCACTGTCAAGGAAAAATGTCTCCTCAAAAAGTCAAAAGTTAAAATAATTTATTCTAATTAGACGCACATAACATAGAATTTTATCTCCGAAGGGATAAGCAAAGGTGCATATTACGGCACTTAATGCCACTGTACAATGTAACACCCACTTTTCACTATTTATGTTATGAGTCCCATGTAGTAGTGGGTGAGCCTATTGCCATATACCAGGCATATTTCCAGACTCCGTGCTACATCTGAGAATTTTTAAAAACCCAAAATTGCCCGACGCGGGAATCGAACCCGAGGCCCCTTGCCCGGTAGTCGCACTTGCGACCACGCGGCTAACGAGGCAGTATTCTAATTAGAAGAATTCAAGAGTGCCTTGATCTGGTCATGGCACTTTTGGGCGTCAAACAAAAATTAAAAAGTGTTAGTGTAAAGTGTAGATTCCTATGGAAAAGAACGAGCAAGAAACTGGTTAGTCTTTTCAATCAATTTTTGACACAATTCATTTCTTGATTGACTTTGTTTAGTTGGTTCAATTATGTAAGAAAAATATACATACATAACCTCACGCTTGTCTCCCAATTAGGGTTTTAATCAGAGACTATCGAATGAGAGAAAATCATCCAATGATTTGTTACGCCTTTGGTGAGGCGAGTACGCTTCTTACGTACCTCTTTGGCTTCACAACAGTCATTCGTTATTACTTTCATGCTCGTCGGCTAAGGATAGGTTTTAATTCGGCCCTTCGTTAAAATATCGCCGGTCGATAAATCTAGGGTCTAGGTCTAGGGCGCCCTCTATCAATCTATATACTTACCAGAGACAGAAGAAGAATATAACGTTAAGGACATTACAATTACAACAGTTTAGAGCTAACGCGGAGAAGGAATGAGCATTTATCATAATACTAGCGACACACCCCGGCTTCGCACGGGTGCAATATGCATGTATTATACATACAAGCCTTCCTTTAGAATCACTCTATCCATATATTATTTCTGTGACTCTATCCATCCATCCTCCATCTATTAAAAAAAACCGCATCAAAATCCGTTGCGCAGCTTTAAAGCATATGGAGACAGACAGACGCGGATAACGATTTTGGTTTGTATTAAGTAGGTAGTGATAGTGATATTATCGCCATGCTTACTCAAGGCTAATTGATTTCAAACTTATAATTAGACGGCATGCTTGGTGCAATGGCTGGGCAACAGGCTGCCGCGCAAAGTGTTGCGAGTCCCATTTCCGCACGGAGCAACTCTTTTTTAAAACAGACAATAACATCTTTCCACATTCTGGTGAGCAATAAGGCGGTGGCCCCCTTTGTGTTACTTTACATGGAAAATAGCGGTAAATGACTAAACCGATTACCTGATGATAAGCAATTGATGACGCCCATGGATGTCATGTCAGAGTTATTACCAAGTGTGATGTTAGTCTTTTGAGGATTGCGTACAATGACTCCACTGCACGCTTATGCCTAATCTTCTGTTCTTAAATTTACAAGTAAGTGATTTAGGTAGGTTAGGTCCTATCAAAGTTTTGGTGCACTCCAGGAGTCTAGGATCGCGCAACGATCTCTGGCCACCATAAGTACGGGTCTGCGGACGGCGAGCAAGAGCGCCCGACCAGAACAAGACTCGTGCATATAGCGCATTGCGTACCGCGCACATATCATAGAGCCATCAGATAACCACATATGGGGCAGTAGCCAATAGTACGGGTTAAGGCGCGATCCAGGGACTGCCTAGCAGGACTTCGGCTCGAAGCGAAAGTAGGAACGGGGTAATTTTTAATCAGTAAGAATCTGACACTCCCGTTTTACCCAAAGCAGGAGAAGTAATTGAAATTTTTCACGCGAAAAGAAAATACAGGGAAAATCCTGGGATGGGACTAGAAAAGTAGCAGAATACGTACCTATATATGACACTTTTTTTTAACGGAGGAAAATCATCGAATGACTTCTCCCCCCTGGGTGAGGCCGGAAGGAGTGTCAGGCTTTTACTAAAAACTACCCCGTTCCTGCTCCTGTACTTCGAGCCGGAACCCCGGTAACCCGTTAGGTTCTCCGCGGCTCCGTATAATATTATATATGACGCTTTAGACCGATCTCTGTAGTTTTTGGTCTAAATCATATAATAACTGAATATTTATTGATGTAAATTCAACAATAAAGGGACATAATATATCTTTAGTGAGATCAATCGAACAAATGGTAGTTGAGTTCAACATGAACTATATGCTGCATCCCTGGATCCTCTCACGATCGAATTGAATTGAACTGATCTTGATCCAAAACCTTTTTTTTAAGGGGGGACAATCATCGAATAACTGCTTCGGCCTGGGTGAGGCGGGAGGGAGTGTCAGACTCTTACTGACTAAAAACAACCCGTTCCTTCTCCTGCATGTTGAGCCGGAGCCCCGGTTACCCGTTAAGTTCTCCGCGACTCGGAATCGGCATCGGCTCTATTAGGTATTGAGAAAAACTTCAGTGTACCTAACTGCACGTTTGAAAATAATAAGAAGGGCCAAATTAAAAGTACCCTTAATAGGCGAGCTTGCATTAAAAGATTGATGCCTGTTGACGAAGCACAAGAAGTATGTAAGAATTGTAGCAATTGGCGTTCCATAGTCTCTGCCTACCCCATGGGAGACAGGCGTCAAGTAATGTATGTATGTGCACGGTTACTGCGGTGGCTGGGCAACTGATTGCCATGCAAAATGTAGCGGTTTCGATTCCCGCGCGGCACAACCCTTTGTGTGATCCACAAATTGTTGTTTCGGTTCTGGGTGTCATTTTAACGTGAACTCACGATGCTTTCTGCCTCGCACAGCAAAATTGTGGAATGATCTGTCGTCGGCGTTATTTCCGAACCGATACGACCTTCAAACCTTCCAGAAAAGAGCATATTCCTTTTTAAAAGGCCGGCAACGCACCTGTGACTCCTCTGATGTTGCGGGATCACCTGATGGTAAGCGACCAGCGCCGCCCCATCTGCTCGTTTGCCTCCTATTCCATAAAAAAACTTAGTATGTTTGTAAACGCACCCACTATACACGAGAAAATCTAATTTGGGGCAATGTTTATTTAATAAAAAAAGTATCAAGATTTTTAATCGAAAACAGCTCGGTAGTAAACGGCATTTAGTTTTGTTCCTCGCGAATTAAGCCAAGCTTTAGGTGGTTTTATTTTTCAGAATTCTAATTGAATTTTTGGTCATTAGCCGATTGAAATCCTAGGTATGGGCAGCTTCTTACGTTTTGCCGGGATTTGGTAGAGCTCTTAACGTAGATTTGATAATATCACTTTTCCTCAAACGGATAGGCAGATATATTAAGAAGATACTGTTACACTAGTACTAAACCGCCTATATTAAAGTTTGATTAAGTTACAGTGTACTTATCCGTAGGTTTCACTAATTCTGACTTATGCAGACATTCTGAAACTGACTTAATGTGTCTTGATTTTAAGTTGTAATTAGAATGTGACTAACTTGTATTGGTTCCTTGATCGAAATAGGGGATATGACTGCCTCGTTGGCAGAGTAGTCGCAAGGGCGACTGCCGGGCAAGGAGTCTCGGGTTCGATTCCCGGGTCGGGCAAAGTAGTACTGGTTATTTTTTAAAAGCACGGAGCCTGGAATTATACCCGGTATATGGCAATAGGCTCACCTCCTATTACATGGGAGTCATAACATAAATACTTTGCGCATTGTACAGTGGTATAGAGTGCCGTATTGTGCATCTCTACCTACCCCTTCAGAGATAAAAGGCGTGATGTTATGTTATGTAGGGATATCCGGTTAATATAGAAGTAAGTATATAATTTATGTTAAGGTCAATAAGTCATCAATTTCTTACACTCCGCACTATATTATGTGGTCATTATTCTTATGATCAGTAAACTTAATGCGCTACTTAATTGATAAAAATAAGTGTAAAAATATTTTATTATCCGTTGACTCACGCGCATGGTAGGTAAGTAGTAAAATAATAATTTTATGTAAATACATATATTTTGTTGCCTCCTGATAAATATTATTAAGTGCTCTTTTAGATAACTCGTTTTCTCGGTTAATTAATCTTTCCTCCTCGAAATTAATATGTTAAATTCAGGACATACTTTTTTCATTGTAGAACATACTTTTTTAAAAGAGTAACGAATGGAGTTTCTTGCTCGTTCTTCTCCATTCGAATCTACGTTTTGGAATGAGCACCTAGCTTCACCTAATTTCACTGACGGACTGACTGACAGACTATTATTTATTTTGTATTTGTTGACGTTTCAAAAGTACCAAACTATGGTTTAATTGAAATAAATGCTTTGACTTTGACTTTGACTTTCAGGAAAAAGTCTCTTCACTACTTTGTCAGTGATGATGCATCGGTTCCTCGAACCATACGCGTCGTCATGTTTCATTATTCTACATGGCCAAAACACAAACTCCACGTTTTTATGACTGTACATTCGTATACCAGTTTTCGTTGCTGACGGTACCGCTAGCACGTTAGGTTGAGCTTTTTTGAAGACGTAAAGTGTATCGCGAGCCGCGGAGTCCAGATAGCAGTTGAGCGCGCCGCCTCAGTATCGCGCCAGTTGTCGCCCGTGCCGGTCACGTTATGCCGCTGCTCGTACTCGGCCGAGCGCGCACCCGAACACGCTCTCGATAAATCGCAGCCGGTAATTGACCAACATGTGATCGGCAAACACAAAATACCATAGAGTAATAACCTCAAAGTATCACCAAAAAGTTTCCGCCGCTTTCACTCTTTGAGGTTAGGATTTTTCCGGTTAACGTTTTTCCGAACAACTTCGCGCGTTCGAAAACCTTAGTTTCGCGATTTGGCAGCCGGTCCGGCGTTTTGCAATTGCATAACAATGCAGTGAAGGCCGGACCGCGTGGAAAAGTTGATTTTATCATTTCTCACAGGTGAAAATTAGTGTTTGGTGCCTAGGTGGTCTGTTTCCACGCGGTACGTGCGTACGTGATCGCTGATTTGGGACTATTTCAGTGTAACGACTTGTGTTCTGAGCTCGCCTGTTACGAAACGCTCCGGGCGAACAGTTTCTTAAAGAAAAAAAAAAAACTTTTTTTTTCTGACGACAGTTATCTGTTAATTGCTTGACAAAATCTCTTTTGGCACGGAGGCGCACTGTAAGTTTGCACCTCAGCCGGCGTGCCCAGCATCAATTATTTGAGTAAACATTTGCTGACTTACACGTTTTATCGCGTCCTTTATCGAATCTTGTATTTTCTTTTTGACAATGTTCGGTTATTTTCAATTTGTTTATTTTTCACCCACGTGACGCCACTGGCGTTTTATTACTCTATGATATTTTAGTGCCGAAATTTAATAAAAGTGTATTTTCTGTGGTTTCTGTGTTAGCTAATAATGTGCGTGATTTTCAGTTCGCAGAGAAACGTCGGTGGGAAATATTACTAGTATCAATTACCTTCCCTGTGTGATGTCTATTTGCACCAATAATACGAGTGTTGAGTTGTTCGAGTTAGAGTTACAATAACCACAAAGTGAACACGATCTGGTCGGAAACTGTACGAAAGTGACACGCAGTTGGGAAACTAACGCGGTTTTGAAAAACATCCATTTGTGTGAACTAAGGTATTTCGAAAGTGTGACTTCGGTTCGGAAAAATTCAGTGTCAAAGTTTATTAGTTAAAAAATATTGTTTGTGCAACATCTGTGCGCGGCAGTGTATAGAGATTTGAACAGGTGAGTTTTATTCTGGTGAATTTATGTTCTTGAATTATCTTGAGCAAACGGTAGTAAGTAGGTACCTATGTAGATATTAAATAAATGTTAATGTTGTCTCGGTAGTTTTAAATTAATAAGTGTTGTAGGCCCACCGAGAAAATGACGTGTACAAGTCATAAAATGGTTATTTTGGGAAAAAAATTGAGTGGACAGTGAACGAGAGTCAGTTGGTGAGAGTATTAGTTGTCGAACTAATTGATTTGTATATTTATAGTTAGCAACTAGAAGTATCAAAATGTAGCGGTAGTTTTAGAAATAGTTCGCTATTGGCTCTACTAGTACTAGGCACATTTCAGCGCCAACGGAATGGCCTACAATCAACACATGTATAAACAAGTGCACGTTCTAATCGTATCTTCACGCCTCGTTAATGCTACACGCGTTTTATAACCACCTAGTGGGCATTTATTTTACCTATATCAATATTAAAATAAAAAAATTGTTCCACTTTTGAGCACAGTGGGCTAACCACCTTTTTACCTAGAAAAAAGTAATTTTGACAAACGGAATATTTTTTTTTTAAGTAGATATTGGCATGATTGTTTTTTTAATGCAAACTTGCATACTTACGTGTTGAGCGTCTATCGTGTGGTTTTGGATCTAAAATTCACTCATTTCGTTCCAAAATCAGTCAATTTGATGAATATTTAAATGTAAGTGAAGTTAGGTTAAAATTAATTTTGCGTACCATAAGCAATCACTCTTTACTTTCCCTGTTACGAGGAAAACTTTTGTTTTCTTTAAAATGTGTTAAATACTAAAATGTTAATAATAACTTAAGTTCAAAAATATTAACCGAAAATATGTAAACCTATATTTTTCACTCTACATCCTAGGTCAAATTGTATCATCTAAAATGAAATTAAGGTTGCAAATTGTTGTTTTTTTATTTAGAAGATAGAATAGAATATATAGAGTTTTTAAAAAAAACGCACTTTAAAAAAGTTTTCATTAATGATATTATAATAACTATCGTGAGACAACTAAAACCTCTGTGGTTCGAAACTAGTAGAGCTTTTCTCAGTATATTCACGCGAGTAACCCACGTTTTTTGTTAATTCAGTTTTTTTTTCAATTTTATTTCTTGAGCCGAGTCTCGAGTAAACTCGAGTTCAAATGCCAGTTTGGACTAAGTTGCGATTTCAAGTTTTCTCAAGTCATAACGAATAATAACAAAGGCATTGTGATAAATAAATAGGAACGGTATTGTATCAAGGACAGCATAATAGTAGAAATGGCTATATAAATCTACCGAGTCCTTTGAGTGATGTATAAGTTTCAAATTAATTGAATATTCTTGCTATTGAATTAAAACTTCCATTGAATTTCTCTTCTTAATTGAAGGAAGTCTATTATGTAATGAGTGTTGTAGGCGTTCGGCCAACAACCTGTCATTGCAGGTGGTGCCAGAGTTTAATGATTGCAGTACAGGCGCCATTGTAAACCATAAATTAATACCTTAGAACTTTCTTACAACACATTTTTACTGAGCTAGTTAGATAACATAACATCACGCCTTTAATATCCGAAGGGCTAGGCAGAGGTGCATGTCATGGCACTTAATGCCACTGTACCATGTAACACCCACATTTCACTATTCTATGTTATGAGTCCCATGTAATAGGGGTGAGCATATTGCCATATACCGGGCACAGTTCCAGACTCCGTGCTACTACTGAGATTTTTATTAATCCCAGAAAACTTGTTAGATATATCAGAAATATTACGTAGAAGTATCAGTCAATAATTAGCATGCTTAATTGCTTACGGATTGGCTTCTGCGAGACTTGAAGCTCTATTCTCACTCGGGACAGTTAAAATCTTATTGTGTGATTACAAAATCAGTGAATTTATAAAGGAAAACATAATCAATAAACCGTAAAAATATTAGAAAATAAAATGATTATTCTAACGTTTGTAGCTATTGTTCGCCAATGAAAAGACAACAGTAAGTGTGAGCAATAAAATTTTAGTGATAATCTATTATCAAATCTAAACCCAAACCAGAGTGTCGATCAGGATAAAACTTTATTACCAGTCGAAAATGGAACCGGTGACAGTTTTTTTATACCAAAAAAAAACCTGTCACGATGCAGTCACCGGTTTATACTACAATAAAAACGTAATCTTATTTAAATAGCTTATTTGCAACCACTTAACATAATCCTCACAAAACTGACTGAATTGCCATTTAATGCAAATATTTATTGAATTCTTGCGTATTGCTAAAATTCTACTATTCACGGACAATGTCGCAGATCAAGATCATGTGTCCTAATGATGTGCGAACCCACGTTACGGTGGGTATCGATAAGATATCGAAGAAGTTCGAGTTTTTATCGATTTCCGGGTTCCGCATAAAATCGTAGAAATGGTTAATTGATTTAAAAGGCCGCGAGATTGACTGAGAGGGGCGTATTCGAGCAATGGACTCGAAAGAAGTAAATGTCCTACTCAATGGACGGTTGCCTCTTATGATTTGTGTACTAAAACCGAAGTTTAATTACAACTATGTCATCATATCAACTATGAACGCATCCTCATTCGAGATGTAGAGCATTCATAGTTAAAACTTTGTATAACCAACATAGTTTCGAAGTTTGTATATACAGGCTGTTACAGGCGGTTTATACAACTCTTTAGTAATAAAAATGAAAAATTATGTAAACGACACATATGCGAGTGCATATGAGTGTGAGACAACACATCGTCTGCGTCCGTCAGCAATACAATGACCTCGCAATGAAAATTTTCTTAAAAACTAAAAATATTCGGCCATGATTAGTTTGTCACAAAGTTTAGAATCGCACGGAATTTTTCATTGTGCTATCTCTATCTACGCACCGGTATCTGGCACTGATTTGATTACGACGATAACTTGAAGAAAGTATACAATGCACGATAGCGGCTGCGATATAAATTACTTATCTATTGCCCTGTTTCGTGTTATCTGTACCGAAAATGTGGCGGTAGTCGTCGCCTTTTTTGATTGATTGACTTTTAAAATGTCTCACCGAAATTCTAGGATACAAAATTAAAATGGATTTTTTTCTACATTTTTTTGCTAGCGTGCGCAGTGGGCGACTTGTTGATTGTCGGTCGGGAACTCTATTGTGACGCGCCCTTGACCACTTTCTTGTTAAATATTGAGACAGCTTGTTCAATTTTATTTATATCAAGCTGTGCGGTTCAGGGTTATCAATTATTATAGTACTGCGCCAACGACACGCATTCTCGCAAAAATTCTGCGTAGCATGACGTCAAAACACAGCGTTTCGCGAATTTGGTTTAAATTTAAGAGTAATATAGAAAAAAGAATAGTGGGGAAGTTGTTAAACTTTCAAACACATTTCTGACACCTCTATATATATAATTCTTCTGTGAGTGTGTATGCCACTGAACTTCTCTCAAACGACTGGACCGATTTTGATGAATTTTTTTGTGTGTGTTCAAGGGGATCTGAGAATGGTTTAGATTCACAAATCAGCCCGGCAGATGGCGCTGCATTCGATGTTTATGTTATTTATCCTAAACAGCTGTACTAATTTGAATGAATTTTTGTTTATACATTCAAATGGATATGCAGGACAACGTCTGTCTGGTCCGCTAGTACTATATAAAGATGAATAGCAAAGCTAATTTTTAAAAGAAAAATAAATAAAAATAAAGTAGCCCCTTTATTCAGATTCAACTGAAAACTGTTACATAATTTAAACTTGTTAACTTACATAGGTCTAGTATCTATAAAATACCTATTACTGATTTTCTGGAGATCTGTTTGCCGGTCGGCAACGGCCTCCTTCAACCTTTTCCATTCATGACATTCTTGAGCTACTCTGTGCCATGTAACCCCTGCCACTTGGCTGAGGTCATCATCCCATCTTTTACGTCGTCATCTAGACGACGTTGACGTTTACCCCTTTTTCAAGTTCCTTCTCTGGGTTACCAGATAAAATTTGTACAACTTACTAAAAATGCATATAACAGCAATCCAGCAATCTTATTGGATCCAAACGAACGACCCTTCAAGACTCGAAACCAAGTGTTCTTATTATGCAGATACCTGAACGTTTTGGTACACCCACTTTACAAAACGTACGCATAACATGTTTGAATGGACATCATATATTCCATTTTCAGTATACACATCAAATATTAGAGGTACAATGTTAAAAGACAGTAATGAATGGAAACCTATCTATCAGCTGCTTATCAGTCAGTAGTAAGTCAATAGAAGTAAATAGGTCAGTGATATTGTCGTAGGCTAACCTATCATGCTCATAAAACACCTTTTGTAGACTATTGTTCAACGGCGTGAGAGTACAAGTACTTAAAGGCTAGCAATGCTCTTTTTTGTTATGGCATAAGTAAGCCTATAAACGAGGGGACCGATCACCTAATGGTACGCAATCGGCGTCGTCCATGAACACCCGGAACACCAGAGGCGTTATACTTAAGTGCGTTACCGGCCTTTTGGGGATTAGGAATTTGAGGATTGAAGGGATTCAGGGATTGAGGAGATTGGAGAGAGGAATTAGAATTATATTGGATAATTAGGCCTCCGGAAACCTCACTCAGACGACTAAACACAACGCAAGCGTTTTTTCACGTCGGTTTTCTGTGAGGCCGTCGATCCGGCCCATCCGTGCCGAAGCATGACTCTGTGACACTTCTGGTGTAAGGGCATGGACCAAGAGTCCGTGGAGAATGAATATTTAACATTGAAAATAATGGGAAACTCTCGACCAGTACAGTAGTTATTGCTTCATCTTGTTCCTAACGGACCCTCTTTAGACATTTTATTCTATCAGATGCTTCCACCTATATTCTACTTAGTAAGCTGATGGTTGAAAACAACTACCTACTTCACATAAACTATCGCATCTTATCACCCAAACGTCTGCTCAATATCCATTTCACCCATCCATAAGTAGCAATGCGAAGTAGCATCTGACAGCTTATCAACAAAATTCATAGAATACATAAAAACCAAACAACTTTACTAAAACAAATCACAAAATATATTACCTTTTTGATGTCACAAAAGTACATTTGCATACGCTTAACGTCATTATGCGGAATTTTATTGGCTCACAACGACGTAGCACTAGAAAATTAGATTCAATCGTTAGAGAATGATTGATACGCTTAGATACGGCATCTATTCGAAATATATAGTTAATGTGTGAGAACCATCGCCCAATCTCTATTAATAAGCTATTCGACTGTTTTAACAAACAAATAGACAGTTCTAAAATCAATAACGTTAGAAAAGTCAATTAACCTTAATTTTGGGCCGCTAAGATGGCGCTGAGCGCTGCTGTTGGCGGACGTTGGAAAAAAACAACATTTTGTAGACAATTATAAGATAATAGTGGAAACGTGTAAATGTATAGTAATGCAGTTAATAAGTCACTATTTGGGTGCTTATATTAATTTTGGTCGTTGAGTATAAATACAGAAAACTGGTAACTATTGCGAAAGTGTCAAGTGTGGTATGGAGCACCACTAAAAATAGTAAAGTGACTTCCGAGTTCATAAGTGTCGTTAGCACTAGCACGTCATAAAAGTACTTATTTGTGTAACTATTTTTTAAATCCACGTGGTTGTGGTTTGTGAAGTTTTTGATGTTTATAGGATTATTTTTGATATGGTGATGATAGTACATTTCATATTTTAGTCAATGGGCTAAGTCTACAACTTTTTTATTGGTTGGTGGTATAAATTTATTTATTTACAAATATGACAAGCCAAGCGAGAGATGTTGAGTTTTGTTTGTTAGGAGTATTTTTTGTTTAAAGATGACTGTGTGAAATTCATAATTAGTAGACATGGAAAATAGATCGTCCACTATTTAAACTGAATTACAAAACCGATATTTGTATGCAAGTCAACGAACGTACATTTTTATGCACCTTTCTAGATGTGTAGTAGAAGGTGTATGATCATAAAATATTATGGTACTTATGTTACTCAAAACATGTTGTTGTTTTTGAAACATCTCTACCAAATACGGTAAAACAACATCAATAGTCAAGACTTAATAAAGTTAGCATCCTGACTTTATCTCGTGCTTACAGCCTCAGTAAATATTTCTACAAGTTTTATACTGCTTGCGTGGGATTATAGCCACTAATCCTTATACTATGTTAGTGTACAATCTACAAAAAAGTTTATTAAAAATTAAATCATGGCCTTGTCTAGGTGTCAATAGGTACTTTTTTATATAAGAATTTTTGAAAAAGAAACTACAATTTTCCTGAATAGGTATCTAGTATGATAATATGTGTTTTTCTTCTCCTCTTATAATATTATCTTCTTATTTATTTTGTTGCGGGAATCAAGAGAGTTATTAATGTCCCTGGGACGCGCCGGACTTTAGCGTTCAGGTGTTTTCATGGTTGTAACTACAGAGTATCCTGGTTTATAGGAGTTGCAGTGGTTTTGGGAGGTTGTGGCGGGCTTATCCCAATAAAAAATTGTTTAGTATCATTGGTTAATTCTATAGATGACACGTATCTACCTCGGTTAAAATATTACTGTTTTCATTCACAATCAATACGTTCAATATACTTCCCACAGTTGGGCTGGAATAATGACTTATACTAAGTGTACTTAGTACTTCGTATAAATAGAAGTAGGTACATGAAATATTAAATTATCCTTGTGACAATTCAATCCATTATTATAAATGAGGATTTACTTACTTTATTTCCGTAAATTAGGGTACAGTTTACCTTACGAAGCATTGTTTCCTCGCATGATTGGTTTTCCTCTCTGCGTAATAAAATATTAAATTATTTATTAGCTTTAATAGTAAATTGAATAAATTTTAATGTTAAAATTAGAACTAGTACTATTACAGTATAATATTGCTGATGGAGTTTTCCTTAAAAATGTATAGGAACAAAATATTCGCGAAGCGGCATTTTAGGGCCAAAAAAGTCGTAGAATGCCCTTGGGCATACGAAACTTGAGATAAAAATGTAGGAAAGTTACACGAACGACTGTTACTCGCAGCCAACCGAGACCGAAAAAGAAATATACTTAATGCATTGCATAATTTAATGATTTTTCAAAATATATGTCACGGTATAAAAGTGAACAAATCAATCTAGGTATTTCAATATATATTCTTAAATATGTACATTTTAAATTTTTTTGAGTATCTAAATATAAATATACCTTCCAATTAATTTATTTAAAAGCTTCATTAAAATATATTTCCTTGCTAATTTAAAAGAAATAAGTTTGACATTTGGTGCATAACAGTTATGACATCACACCTAGGAATGTCATATTAAATTCCTAAAAATGTACCATGTCCCTATATGTCGTGTTCCTATTACCTTCAACACAATCTCAAAATATTTGTTAACAATTTCGAAACAAAAGAAATCGACGTTAACAACTTCATTGAGTATAATAGTTTTACAATTAACATGTGATCACAAACAACCCGTTTTCATTACGATTTCCATAGGAAATATAGTTCAATTAATTAATTTCTTGAATAAATTTATTTAATCAGATTAATTTATCTTGTTGTGCGATTGAATACCGTTATGAGAAAAGATTAAAGGCGATAGTAATACTGATATATGGATACTTCATGGCATAGTTGTACGACTTTTTCTAAGTTTTTATTTAGTTTTTTTTTTGGGATAAGCCTTATACGAATTGACGTATCTCCTGATGGTAAGCAATTGGCGTCGCCCATGGACACCTGGAACACTAGAGGCGTTACAAGTGCGTTACCGGCCTTCTGGGGATTAGGAATTTGAGGATTGTTAGGAATTCAGGGTTTACGGAAATTGGGAAGGGGGGAGGGCAATCGGGCCTCTGGTAACCTCACTCATACGACGAAAGATAACGCAAGCGTTGTTTCACATCGATTTTCAGTGAGGCCGTAGTATCACACTTTTAGTTTCACCTGTCTCTATGTTTTAAAATAAATATTAGTTATGTCCACTATCCTTTACAATGTTATTGAATGTAAGATAAGAATTAAGCACATAATAAGAACATGGCAATGAATTTACTAATAAAACAAGGTGTAAAATAAAATACAATAAAACTATAAAGGTAAAAGTGTAAAATAAAAGCAATAAAATTTAAAATTCGTTGATAAAAATAAAAGTCAGTTTAAAATGTCCGTACAAAGTAATGCGTCCATTGAATTCATAATAAAAATTTAAAATTTCGCAACATCAAGTGCGGTGCGGTGTGTCCGCGATACAAATACTCGATAAACGAAATTATTTCGCGAATTCGGTTTCGGTTTTCTTGACTTTTGGCTGCAGGCGAAAAAATGCTTGTAAATTTTATTGTTTAACCATTTATTTATTATGTAAAAAGTGCTAAGATGTCTTGAACGTTTTGTATATGTATGTACATACATATGTAGAATTGTAGGATTTATAGAACGAATCTGTCTGTTCCTGTTCTTCGCTTTCATTAATAATAACGAGTATCTTCTAATTTGCAAGCAGGTACGTAAAACAATATTCAAATATTATGTGTAATTTGTATGCTTTATAATCACTTTAAAAATTCACTCTTGACAGATGCCCTGTATTTTACCTTTTATTGAGACGTTTCAACAGATCTCCTTTGCACCCTAAATACATGCGTAACTCATTAAATGAATGAAAAAAGTCTCAGTTCAAATATTTTAAAAAGTCGAGCACCAACCTGCCGGACCGGCTCCTGCAACATGTTCTGGTTTATAATTCGCGTAATTTTCGTCACAAGTTGACCCCTAAAATGAGATCTCGGTACCGAGGGCTAAGGAGCTATTTTTTTTATTTCAATGTTGCGTAATTATCGCGCACGAAAACGGTATTTGCATTTTATCTGTGTTAAAAAAGGCAATGCGCATTCGATGTTTAAATAATTGTTCGATGAATTTTAAATTTCGTTTGTATTTATTTTATTTTAATTTAATCGATAAATTTCGAGTTACGTTCGTGTTTTGAAATCCCATCCCTATATTCAATGTGTTTATGACACATTGGTTTTTTGTTTGTTTGTTCTTTGAGCTAGACATTTCGGTACGCAAGGTTACTTACAACATCGTTCTCAATCGGCCATCGTGTTTAACTAGTGACAACAGATCACGGCGTATTTATAACGGGCTGTAAATAGTGCATCTGATTGCTTCACTAATCACTATCACTTTCATTATATATCATATACAGTACACATGCGTAGATTGGGAATCAAATCTGCAGTACGTAGCGTGGCATGTGATTCTGTCGGCCCGTCAAGCGTAGCATTAAATTATGTTTCATTGAGTTTAAAGGTATTTCTTTTATCTTTTGCTCAAGTTAAGAAAGTATGGTATATAGAATTGCCATCTGTCGCTAATGGAACCGCTTTTCCCGAGTTTTTTTTATTAGTTTTTTATGTATGAAGGGCTAATACTAAACGTATTCTTAATTCATTAGCTGCAAACAAAACATCCAATATTAATAATTATGTTTTATACTTACTCACGTAACTGTTTGATAAGGAACTCGACTAGTTTCAAGGCAAGTTACAAGCATGACAGTAATTCTGCAGAATGCTGCTCATGAATATGAGCCTCTACCACGGCTTGAAACTAGTCGAGTTTCTCGTCAAATAGTTACGTGAGTAAGCCTTTTCGGCTAATGATTAATTTAGTATGTCTCACGAATGTTTTAACGTCCAATATTGTTTCATTTGCCACCATCAGCGAATTACAGAAAAATGGCTTAATAGTTAGGCTTTTAACTAGTACCAGTTCAAATCTACATTGAAATGACCACCATACCCACAAGACAATCGGCGAAGCGCTTCACATCAAGCTTCCTTGTGCAAACGTCAGTCCCATCAAATATATACATATAGATCTCCAAGAGTCGATTTATATATATATATATATATATAAATCTATATATATATAAAATATATATAGAAATATATATATATATATATATATATATAAATCGACTCTTGGGACATTTATTAGAGGCTTTACCATTTCAATAGTCATTTGTAAGTATAAACTCACAATTTACTTGCTTACAAACTTTACATTTCCAATCATCATTATATTTGCTTAATTCCAAGATTAAAATTTAAGTAGGAAACCGTATTTTACGACTACTTCAAGAAATTTTCTGTATGTTTAGGCTATGTTACATGACGTTGATGACGTCATTTATCCAACAGAACGTATTAGTAATCAACTCGGAGATCGGAGAAGAAAATGAAGTGTGCACGGTAGACATGGGCTGCTTACCGCTATCGAACTGCTGAAAGACCTTTTTGGTACTATTTGGTTTGTCTCTTATTTCCCTTGGATGATCTCTTGAGCAGAGGACAGCAGATACTTACATTTACCATTACAGAATGACCCAATGCGATAAATGCGAACTATTTAATCCTGACTTATTGCTTATAACTAATTACAAACAAAGCATTCCTTGTGAATTCACTCAGAGAACAGACAAAATGTTCGTATATAACGTAGAATAAATATATTTTCCTAGGACGAGTATGCAAACTTGTGCGTTATGGTCGAATTGATAATTGGTTATCTACATTGGAATGATCTTTCTAAGATAAAATTATTCGTTGAAATGATTAGCTAATATTATTTGCACCTAAAGTTATGAAACACAACTAGTTATTCGAAGTGTGTAGTTATATTGGTTTGGTATGTATACGAAGAAACATACTTTTGGGTAGAACTCTCTGTCCTCATATAAGGCCTGCTAACATAAGAGATCAGGCGGGGTTTACACAAAGTACATTGAAGATGATGATGATACGATGATGGTGGTAATCCATCATCATCAGGTGAAACACCTTCATTTGTTTGGGATCTTCCAAATAAAAGACAGCTTTGAATTATGTTTTTTTAAAAGGTTACTATTTCAAACCAAATTTCATTTCAACTACTACAATCAAAACTTTGGAAGTATTTATATCATGCTCTCAAAAACATGCTACATAAAACAGTTGTACCAGCAAATTGGAGCATTTACTTTTGTATTTGGTAATAGTTAAAAAGTCTACGAAGACCTCACGCAGATAGATAAGAAATCCTATCAAATAGATAAACATTTGCAACAAGACAAATTGCTATCGAAAGTTTCTAACTCAATCTGAAGCGGTAACAACGTTATTCTCTTTACAAACGATTTCGAACATTATTTATGGGGTAACAATACAAGTGAAGTTGTCTCCAATGCTAGACAAGTCTCCCATGATCTTTAGTCTCCGATTTGTCGGACAATATCTAACTAACGGCACTGTTAAACACATGCATCTGTCCACTGCTACATTGAATTCAATGGACTTTCTATGGTGCAAGCCATAGGTTATGGGAACAAGTGTAGTCGAGCGGAGACAGCTTTGTGGACATGGGTATTGAATGGGATATTTATGTGTTTGCATGTTTTGACCCTGCGCGGTAGGAGATTCGCGAATGTAGCGCCATGCTTATGATTTTTACGATCCGTGAATGATTTTCTATCTCTAATTTGCAGTTTTTCTGCTTAGTTGTAATCAACGGAAGAAAACTCGTTCACTTGAGCCCTTTAAAGTTAATTTTTCGGTGATTTTGGAAATATTTTATTGAGTCTTAACTTATCTACGTTCACCATACTAACTCAAATTATAATCCTCAACATCAACATTTTCCAAGCGACCATCTAACGGAGCCTCGATCATCTTCCGGGCTTTTAAATACATATAACACTTATCTAATAAAATGCTTCTCGTAGTAAAGCAAAAGTGAGTTGTTTGCTACCTCTAGAGATAATGAGTAAATACGTAAACTTGTATCATAAGTGCTGCTGTGTGTAGTTTGTGTTAGCAGCGGACGGTATGCGTGCGCCATTATTCAATTGTTATGTAAGGCGACGACCTAAAATCGAATCGGACTGCAAGTGCCGCGGGGTCCGCTGGGCTCAGTGTTAGCGGAGAGCGGATGGGTGAGCGGGAAATAGAAATTATGGAGCAATTATAGTTCATGAATCCATGATAGAAACTTATACAAACAAGCTTGGTCTTTGAAATTAAGAGTACCTATTTTTGAGATATTTTCTGAAGTAATAAAACCAATTAATATTTTAATTGACTCGAAAATAAAATCACTATTACCACGCTCATTAGCAGCATTTGCAGTTATTGCCAAGGAGAGTATTTAATATAATAATTTTATCTCAATATTTTTTGTCCGTAGATTATGTCAAATAGAGATGGGATTTTTGATATAAGCGCCATACAATGTGTGACTGGTCACAAGAGACACGTTCTAAATGAACATCAGAAACCGCTGTAAATGGGGACTGACCTCCTAGGTCCGCTTATTAGTACCAGTAACATATTTACTTTCATTCAGTACCTATGTATGTAAATGGTTACACATTTCAAGGACGATTGAATTATTAATTTACTATGCACTCTTTTAATAAGCAGTTTTTAATGAAACTTCTAAATCAGCTAACATGTTCTTGATTTACATTTTGATTTAGAGATAATATTAAATGGATTACCACAAAGCACATTAATAAACACTTTCACTTTGATGAATAGTGTGTATTGGAAGTTTTAGTGTTTACTATTTATTACTCAGCAATCTTCAATCCGCAATCCAAGCGTGCAGATTATACCTCTATAAGTAGGAAAGGCCAAAAATTCAGCAGTTCCCTATCACAGACCTGCTGATTGCCTAGATCTTTTAACTTGTATTTAATAGTACTACATTTTGGGACCTGATCTATGGCACTCTGACAATACTAAAGGTTGTATAAGTCCAAATCTAAGTACTCGTGCCACCATTTAATCGGTTAATGAGGCAGTCGGAGATTTAAATAATACTTAATGAAAGAGCATTCGTACGGAAAACAGCTATTCTTCTTAAAATATGTAATGGTTAAGTTTTATAAGCCGTAGCGGTATTTGATAAAACTAACTAGGTATTGTTTACTTTGTTTGCGAGATAAAAGGTGCATTGCCCGCTAAATTGAATCGAGGTGTGAAGGCGAATTTCGTTAACATTTACGGATATTTTGACGATAAGTATACGATTGTATCATTAACTATTGTCGTGATGGCCCGGAGGTTTCAGACATCTTCTCATGTATGAGGGTGCGGGTTCCAACGGCAAGTACCAATGTGACTTTATCCGAGTTATATGTACTTTCTAAGATTGTCTAGACACCACTGACAAACGATGAAGGAAAACATCGCGAGGAGACCTGGCTGGCTTATAATTTCTAATTATAAGTTTGAAATCGCCAACCTGCATTGAGCAAGCGTGTTCATTAATGCTTAAATATTCTCCGTGTGAGAAGAAGCTTTGCTCAGCAGTGGGAATTTATAGGCTGTTGATGATGATGATCATTGTTTTATTGACACATCGCCTTTTTACTCGAGTCGATTAAAGGATTACTTTAAAATTTCTTAGTGAATCACAACATAGTATAAAACAAAGTCGCTATCCGCCATCTGTCTGTCCCTATATACCTCTATGCTTAGATCTTTAAAACAACGCAACGGATTTTGATGCGATTTTTTTTAATAGAAATAATGATTCTTAAGGAAGGTTTATATGTATATCATATTGCACCCGTGCGAAGGCGGGGCGGGTCGCTAGTATTATTGTAAGTCGATGTTACATTGAATATATCTTTGTGACCATTTTGTGTAACTAAATGGTTGGCCTTAGAACCATTCGCTTATCTGCAAAATATTACATCACTGTATCTAGATAGTTCGTTGTTGTAGACCATATTCACATGTGGCCGGTGGCTGGAGAACGGTAGGACATTCTAAACTTGTTGCTAGGGCTACTCGTTTAACTTAGATATAATATAAAACATATTTTATAGTAATAAGGATGATGATAGCGTATGAGAATTAAAAATGTAATAAGTCCGTCAGTTAGGTAATGAAAAAATATTACACATGTGTTTTTTAATTTTGTCGTATAATAAAATGATAATGAATCAAAGTTTAGAAGTGGGGGCTAAAACGTTATTTCTACGTGTAAAATGTACATAGAAGTGACGTCACGCGACATTTCGAATCAATGTATATTCGAAACTATTCGTTTCCGTAAAAAAAATAAAAATACATGTTACTAATGTTTTTAAATAATCTACCAGACGGACATTAAAATAAAAATTAGTCATCTATCCTATTGTCTACTCTATCTAGAAAATAAATCAAATATTATCTGTGTAAGAATTATCGTGAGACATATTAATTTATTTGAAATATTGACGGTTTACTCACGTGGCTCTTATGAGTCCCGGTTTGACTTAAAACTGGTAGGGATTTTCTCGATTCATTCACGTGTGTACTTACGCCATTAATTTCAATAAATCAAATCTGTGTAGATACCTACATACATGACTTTTTATAGCCATTTGTGTAGTCTTAAGTTGACTTGATTATTTAGATTTAACAACCATGGTTTTCTGACTAGCGGTCAAATTTTGTTTTTCTGTTAAACCCGTTCCGGTATTAAACTGTTTTCTAAAACAACCGTTTAACGAGAATCGTTTTTTCGAGTAAAACTAGTGATCAGAAAATATTTGCCCTCAATCGTTGGATTAAGTGATTTTCGGAGCCAAAGTGACAAAACAAGAAAAAGCTACAAAGAAAGCTTTGGTGTTTTTACTTCAAATCTACAATAAAGGTATTTTGTTAGTAAAACATCTTTCACATAATATTCATGCTTTATTACAAAAATAGTTGTATTCAATTAATTATTTGCTATCTAGTTTGAAAAAATACAAAGAATACTGTCATATCAACCCTAACCGCTCATAATTGCCGCTTGTTTGTAAGCATACGGGAGCTCAAACTCGATCGCAGCGCCGCACCGGCGCGCCGTGTCGCCCAGTCAAAAAACGCATAATCTACTATAACTGTTTGTTGCATTTACCTTAGATAATAGCGTAACGGACGGTTTAGACGCACTATTTATATTACGAAGAGACGTTTATCTTCATTTTACGATTGTTTTTCTTGACAGTTAAGATTTTAATCGCTAGTTGTAATAAGAACATTTTGTTTACCCGTGGGATGTTAGTTTTGCTAGAGTCTTAGGTATTTATTAAGTAAATTAGGTTTTTTTTATAGCATAAGCCGGTAAACGAGCAGACGGATCACCTGATGGTAAGCAATCGACGCCGCCCATAGACACCCGAAACACCAGAGGCGTCACAAGTGCGTTACCGGCCTTTTGAGTATTGGGAGTTTGAGGATTGTGGAGGTTTCAGGGATTCGGGAAACTAGGGAGGGGGTAATTGAGCCTCCGGTAACCTCACTCACACGACGAAACACAACGCAAGCGTTGTTTCACGTCGGTTTTCTGTGAGGCCGTGGTCGGTCGGACGAGCCGGCCCATTCGTGCCAAAGCATGGCTCTCACATACTTTAGGTAAAAATATGTGTTATTTATTACCTGGTACGTGATTTGAAGACAGTTTTTTTTCTAAGCTATATTCTTTTTTACGTTATTTGTTGAAAAATATATATTTATTTATTTATTTATTTATTTATTAAAACTTTATTGCACATATAGTGAAATTGGCGGACTTAATGCCGTAGGCATTTTCTGACAGTCGACCATTGGGTGGTGCAGAATGTTAAAGCGGTAGGTGCAAAATTGTAAAAAGAAAGTATGAAGTAGATAACGAAGTTAAGGTAATAAAATATTGAAGAGGGAAGACATGATTGTTATAGTCGATAATACATAACTAAGGGTATAGGGTCTTAAAATGAATTATATAATAAATATAATATATTTCCAAATATGCATACATATAATATAATACATACATATATAAATAAATGCAATACATAGACTACATATTACCACTGTTTTGAGTTTGCCACTTTCTAAAAATGTGTTCCCGAACCTTGAATTTAAATGAACAGCGATTATTTGCCATTCTGATTTCCTTGGGCAGCGCGTTCCACAGAGAGACAGATTGAACGAAAAAGGAGGAGTGAAGATAGTCAGTGCGGTGAGTGGGACATTGAAGTTGACGGTTATTAGATGAGCGAAGGTATTTAGAATGGTTTGCGCATGTATATTGGAAGTAGGAAGCTAGATAAACAGGTGAAGACGGAGAGTCGAGAAAAGAAAATAAAGTAGTTAACGCCCTTTGTTGCCTGCGCAGGCGTATGGGCAGCCATTTTAATTGCAACCGATGTGCAGAAACATGATCATATTTACGTAAATTGAAAACGAATCGAATGCAGTTATTTAGAAGACGGTCAATTTTGTTGAGTAGATCTGCATTCAGGTCGTAGTAACACACATCAGCATAATCGATGATAGGAAAAATCAGGGCCTGCACGAGCCGTGCCTTGGTAGTAGACGGAAGGAAGTTTCTAAGGCGGTACAAGCCTCGCAACGACCCAGTTACCTTCTGGCATACCCTAGTGACCTGTGCACGCCAGCTCAATGTGTTATCAATATGTAAGCCAAGATCCTTCACATCGTCACTAAACGGGATTGCCACATTATTGTACGAGACAGGCTGCAGCGACGCGACACTGACTGTTTTCCAGGTACGTGTGCTTCCAATGATTATGGCTTGACATTTATTTGGATTTACTTCTATGCCGAACCTTTGTGACCAGTTGTAGATAGCAGCCAAATCACCATTTACTGCCGTGATAGCACTAGGTAAGTCATCCACTGCAGCCTGACAGTACAACTGCAAGTCGTCCGCATACAGATGATACGCAAACCGAAGTTTAGAAGTAATGAAATTAATAAAGATTGAAAATAAGAGAGGAGAGAGAATGCCGCCTTGAGGGACACCAGCCAGCAGATCACACCAACTTGAAGAATTATCGTCAAGCCGGATCGACTGCTGACGCCCCCGAAGATAGGAAGAGAACCAGTCCAGTGTTTTGTCAAAGATTGCAAGATGGGACAGGATGGCCAAAAGGAGATCGTGACTGACCATATTGAAAGCGTTTGAAAAGTCAACCAATACTAAAACAGTTACTTTGGTGTCCTCAATCCCTGCCCTAATGTCGCCAGTCACTTTAAGGAGGGAGGAGACAGTGCTGTGTCCAGGTCGAAAACCTGATTGGAGAGGGCTTATTAAACTGTTTCCATAAACAAACCGTGACAGCTGCTTATGGACACAAGCTTCAAGCACCTTAGACAGGAAGGGAAGGATTGAGATTGGACGGAAGTGAGTGGGAAGAGATGGATTACTAACCTTAGGTAGTGGACGAACAAAAGCTTTACGCCACAAGGACGGGAACACTCCGGAATACAAGGAATAGTTGACAATATGGGTAATTGCTGGAAGGAGATAAACCAGGATGGACATGATCATGTCACGGGAGATGGAGTCACAGCCAACAGCTTTGGATTTAATGGAAAGGATTGTCTTACGAATCTCCTCCGACTGGACTGGTATGAAGCGGAAATTTTCGACCCCAGGACGAGACAGACTAGAAATAGAAGACAAGGTGTTTCTCCTAGTTAGGTGATCCAGAGATGAGACAGTGGAAAAATGATTATTAAGTTCATCTAAGCCAATTGAAGAAGGAAGGTTAGCGGGTTGCGGTTTGCCGATTCCTAGAGTTCCCAAGAACTTCCAAATATCAGCTGGAGATGAAGTGGAAATGTTATTGAGAATGTGGCGGCGTTTGGCGTTGCGTACCATCTGATTACATCTGTTCCTCGCAGTTTTATATGCCGTCCAGTTCTCCTCTGTCCGATTCCTCTTGTGCTTCCGAAACGCGCGGTCCCTGCGACGCATAGCCGCCTGAATCCCTCTGGTCATCCACGGTGCCGGAGCACGTTTTAATCGGATCATTTTGACAGGCGCATGATGGTCGTAAAGGTTAATGACAGCTTTGTTGAAAATTTCAATCTTGTCATCAACCGTAGTAGCTTCCATTAGTGGTTCCCAGTCTATTCTGGACGCGTCCTCCAAAAGCTTCTCATTGTCCACCTTCCCAAAGCAGCGTCTGTACAGTACCCTGGGTTTTGCCTTGGGTGGTTTCAGGATGTAGGAGAGGTATATAAGGTCATGATGAGAAAATGCCGGAGCGTCATGTTGACCATGACAAGAGACGAGGGACGGATTGGATGTGAGGATTAGATCGAGCCAGGAGTCGTCTGCGACAGTATTGTGGTGAGTGGGTTGGAGTGGTAATATGTGCAGACTAGCTGACTCGACCAGGTGTAGGAGTTTGCGAGATCGAGGGGAGTGGGTAAGGAGATCAGTGTTAAAGTCACCCATGATTACGAGATGTTCGTACATTGAACCCACGGATTCTAAAACTGATTCGAATTCAGTGAAGTAATCGACAGTTGGAGGGCAATATACAACCCCAATAAGAATCTTGGCCCCCTGGACACAAACCTCCAAGAATATATACTCAGCAGGACAATTTACGGGAGAAAGGTTGAGTAATTTGTAAGGGAAGTCACTGCGAAGATACACTGCCACACCTCCCCCCCTCCTAACAATCCGGTCATTCCCTAGCAGAATGTAACCTGTAAGGGGGTAGGTAGTGGATAGGAGTTGCGGCTTGAGCCAGGTTTCAGAAAGCAAAATGGCATGTACATTACTATTGTTAAATGTTTCATAGAAGTCACTGTAATGGCTCGGGAGACTTTGTGCATTTATGTGGCAGACATTGAAAAATTTGTCGGACGAGAGAGAACGATTAATTAAATCACTAAGGGAACCGCCCAAAGAACGGAAACTGTCATTAGTCGAAGAGACATCATCGTCAGCAGATATAAAATCGTCAGTATCGCACATATGCTGGAAGTACTACAAGATATATGAATTTTATAAAATATATGTTACTAATAAATATAATTATATATATAATATATATATATATATGTATATTCTATTAAAAAGTACTTAAATAAGTATGAGCGCGGAACAAATAAGGCAACAATTAAATCGTAAACGCCTGCATCCCCACACCACCCGCCAGCTAACAACATCGATGCACATTTAAAAAAGATGGATATGTTGACATGAAAATGCAACAGTAAAATGCAAATACAACCAGGATAAAAACAAAATTAAGAAATAAAAGAAATTTAAAGATAATTAAACAAAGTGAACAAAACAAATAATAAAACGAGATTAGAGCAGCATACATTAGTGCAAAAAAAAACGAAACTTTACTACATCGCGTCAGTGGGTTGAAAACTTACTATTGATTGACCATAGAGTGTGTATTGACAACAAGCAAAGCTGGTAACTAAACGTAACGTCAAACGTCAAACTCAAACTTTTGTGATTGTCAATTAAGTAATTTTACTAATATTGTGTAGGTAAACAGCAAAACTACATCGAATGTAAAATGAATAAACCTTTTTTTTTTTTTTTTTTTTGAGGGGGGAAAATCATCCAATGACTTCTCCCGCCCGGGTGAGGCGGGAGGAAGTGTCAGACTCTTACTGACTAAAAACCACCCCGTTCCTACTCCTGCACTTCGAGCCGGAGCCCCGGCAACCCGTTAAGTCTTCCGCGGCTCCGTATCGGCGTCAGCCCTGTTAGGCCCCATCTGTGGTGGTCTGATGGCTCCTTGAGGCGCGCGCGGAACGCGACGCGCCGTACGCTCGGGCCTGGTTCTGGTCGGGCGGCGAGTCACCCTTGCTCGCCGTCCGCAGGCCCGTGCTTACGGTGGCCGGAGATCGTCTCGCGATTCCCGACGCCCGGAGTGTCTCTCGCGACGGCCGGGTCGTGAGGAGGTTCGTTCCCTCACGCGCTCCGCCTCCTCCTTAGCTAGCATGACTGCTTCGCAGAAGGAAGAGACGGCATCCCAGTGCCCCTCGCTCCGTACCATGGTCTGAACCAGAGCCGGACGCGAGAGGTCGCCGTCGCCGATCACATTCCTGAGGACACGGCGGTGCTCAGTCCACGCAGGACACACCGCCACCGTATGCTCCACCGTGTCCTCCGGGCGATCCTCGCAGTGATGACACCCGGGCGTTTCCTCCCGCCCAATCCGAAACAGGAACCTACCGAAACTTCCGTGTCCGGTAAGCACCTGCGTCAGGCGGTAGGTGAGGACGCCGTAGCGTCTCTCAAGCCACTCCTCAAAGAGGGGACTTACCGCTGCAATGACAGCGAGCCCAGCCTTCGGTTGCGACAGTCGTTGCTGCCATTCCGCCATGAGATCACGCCGGAGCTCATCCCGCCACGCATTAATCTGGCGCGGCAGCGGAGATTCGCCCCGGCGACGTGCCTCCGCGCGCAAACAAAACACGCGCGCGAGCACCTTCGCTTCCAGATCCCACGGCGGTACTCCGGCAAGGAGGTTCGCCGCCTCCCCGGAGATCGTGCGATATCCGCGTATCAATCGGATCGCCATGACCCTCTGTGATGTAAGCAGCGCCCGAGCGGGCCGCCGCATCAGGTTCGGCGCCCACACAGGGGCGCCGTAGAGGGCCATGGACCGCACGACCCCGGCGTATAACCTCCGGCAGGAGGCGTTTGGCCCCCCGAGGTTGGGTAGGAGGCGCTTAAGCGCCGCCCCCGTCCTTTCCAACTTAGGAGCCAAACGTCGGAAATGCTCCACGAAGTTCCACCGACTGTCGAGGACGAGTCCTAGGTACTTCATCGTCGTCTCGACGCCGATGGTAACTCCTCCCGCCGTTAATTGAGACTCACCCGGAGGTGGCGCGTTCCCGCGGCCATAAAAACACATGGCCTCGGACTTGTGGAGCGCCACCTCGAGTCCCAGAAAATGAATAAACCTGCGCTTTGTTTACAATACAGGATAGTGGGTTGAAGTGTAATTTTATTACTGTACCACCCACTGACACAAAAGATGATAAAATAAAGGTAAGTTGTTATAACAATTATTCGAATGACTCTCTTTTCGGATTTGTATGCACTGATAGCTCAATATATTGCGTCTAATACCTATATTTTCCCCTTTTGCAGACCATCGCCCGGCGCCTTAGGGTACTTTGACAGAAGTGGCTTCAGCTCGTCCATCGAAGTAATTCGGTGTTTACTTCCGTCAAGAGGTTTGACCACTATGACACCGTCCTGGGTCCAGCACGACTGAACTCCAAAATGCAAACGCGCCTTTCCGAAGACCTCTTGCCGGCGTCTTGTGAGGAACTCCTTGACAGAGATGGAAGAACCCTTGAGACCCTTTTTGGCTCTCCACACCGAAGACCTGTCTGCAACTGCCCCGAATCTCACTAATATTGGCCTGTGCCTGTTTTCTGTCTTTGATGTACCGAGCCTATGGCAAGCCTTGAGGGACGCTGGTGTAAAGTGTTTCAGAGAAAGCTTGTTCTTCAATACATCTAGAACAATCGCATAGCAGTCCTCGCCATCATTCTCCTTAATTCCGTGGAACAACAGAGCTTTTCTACGTTTCCGGGTCTCAGCATCTTCGAACTCCTTAACACATGCACTGATCTGACTGCGGAGCAAGCCCAGCATGCTATACATCAGTGTTCTGAAGGTCCGGAGGTCCTCTGCAACTTTAGCTACCGTTTCTTTGGCTGGTCCGGCTGACTTCATCTGACTCTTCAATTCAGCCATTCCAGTCGCGAAGTTATCCTCTAGTCTCAACTGAACAGTCAATACCTGGGCCAACTGTTCCTCCATCTCCGGCTGCTACTGTGGCTCAGTGATTCTGTGATTACTGTGGGTGCTAATGATGCTTAGTGTGATGTGCTGATGATGGGCTGGCAGGTGGTATCAGACTTAGGCTTTAAGTTACGTTAAATAGCCACAATTGTAAATAAAAAAATAAAATATAATAATAATATTAAATGGAATTTGTAATTAAATAAAATCCTTAACAAAAAACACGTCTGACACTTGTTGGCGCCTACCCGCGAAAAAAAGGAATATTTGAAGGTGGTTATGCATATTTGTCACCCGAAACAATGCTTGGAGAGCAGGCACACATGTAAAACAACGACGTGTATTTTCTAAAGATTCAGCCGTCTAGATTAGAAGAATTGAACATTGAAAATCCAAGGTAATGTCAAGCGTGAACCATAATAATACAATGTAAATCACAATTCAGATACATACGAAATGTTTTCATAAATAATTCAACGGAATTTTCAGTTTTGTATATATATGGACAAGCGACAAAGTAAAATTCAAAGTGTTTGTCGAAAAAAGTCAAGCGAGACTGTTTTATGATGATCACATTTCCGTGATAATGCGATTAATGGTGGTTTCAAACAACCTATGTGAAGTATATATAATGTATACCGCAAATAATGTATAATATTTTACGCAAATAAATGATTTACTTACTTACTATACAAACGAAATTTTTCACATTTAATACATGAAAATCGAATAGGCCCCGGTTCCACTGGAATGATACCACATCCTAAGCGCTATATTTCTCCTGGTATACCATGCCGAAGCAACCAGTTGCGCCACCATGGTGTCCGTAAGGTACCAAACTAGGCACCAAAGGGGTAGGCAGAGGTGCACATTATGCCACTGTACAATGTAACACCCACTTTTCACTATTTATGTTATGAGTCCCATGTAATAGGGGGTGAGCCTATTGCCATATACCGGGCACAATTCCATGCTACCACTGAGAATTAAAAACCCCGTAATACTTTGCCCGACCCGGGAATCGAACCCTTTGCTCGGCAGTCGTACTTGCGACCACTCGGCCAACGAGGCGGTCCAATAAAATCTACGATATATCAAGATGACGTAGTTGTACGCACAATTGTAATTCCTAGTTTCACGGTAGCCGGCGCAATTTATTTTTGTCCCACATATTTATATTCTAGCTCAGAAACCGTTTAGTGATATATCTGAACAAAGAGTAACGAGACAGGCGTTCGCTCGGTCCCGTTTGATCTAACATCAATTATCGTTTAATCGGCTAAGTAAAAGTTAGAAATAAGCAAGTACGACATGTTAGAGCTATTAGTCACTTCGAGAACTAGTGAACTGTGAATGAGGAATACTTATAATTCGTTTTATTCAGTTTTGTGTAACTATAAGAGTCCCGTTGTGAATCGAAACCAATGGAGCTAATTAGAACAAGAATGAATTTTGACAAATTACCAACTTATTTGGGATTATTTTCTTTAGGAGTTACCCACCGATCCGCTGTCATAAATTTTTCTATTCAGTAATTTCCTCGCGATATGAAACTTGTTTAAACTGTCAAATACCAAGCGGTCACCGGTGACCGCAACCTATTGTTCTATAATTGTGTCTGCAAAACCGGTACTTGACGAGTTAATTTGTAGTTGGCATTATTTTCCTGTGAAAATTGGAGTATGTACCGTAAGCTGGAAGGAAGCTATGGTCAGTAAGCTAGTACAAAAATAAATAAATTCTTTATTTCTGATAATCTACTAGACCGGCTTGTTATTTACAGGATTAACTCATCAATTTAGCTTAGGCTGAGTAATTAGCCGTCGAAGCTGTCATAACAAACCTTTAAGGTAGGCATATAGAAATATTAATGCCTTAAAGATTTTTAAATGTAAAAGATATAAGTATCCGAAACTAGAGACTAGGTTATCATAAAAATGATGTTGATTTACTTACATAATTAGTATCTAATATTAGAAAACTACGTTTAAAAAACCAATAGTCGGTTAAAAACAAATGCCAATATATTATTTTCGATACAAATCAAACGTCAAATTGTAACGAAATTGGGTGGTAACTAAAGAGAGAACAGGGGTGCCAAAAATACAGGACGTGTGGCAAATTGACACAATTTACAAATTACTAGGGGGACTCTTTAAATAGCAATTTAGAAATCGGGTTCAACTACATTTCACTGTCAGTGGGCAGTGCACTCTAAAATACTGAAATGTGTCAAGGTCACAGATCTTTATGACAACTTTCATACGTCAACATCAACCGCAGATGTTAAATGTACACACGGACACACACAAGCTGTGAAAAACTAGGACTAGCAATCCATCATATGTGCTGAAAAATCCCACAAATCCAGATCATGATAAACTGAGCACGTGAGCGCCTGCTGCTTCCGCTGCGGTCGGCCCGGTCACAGGGCCGGCTCGTGCACCGCCCCGCTGTATTGCATGCAACCTATGTGTAGCGGCTGGCAAGTCGGCGAATCACCGGGTCGGAAGCAAAGCCTGCTCTCGTCAAACCAAACCCAAGGGCCCTCCGTCGCCCCTGTCGTTTTCGCCCTCGTCGTTTCAACCGCCGCCGCTGCCGCCGCAGTCGCTGCTGCCGTCACCATTGCCAGGGAGAAAGAGGTCGTGATAGACTGCCAATAAATGGCTCTATTCCGCCTCCTCTAGGCGAATGCCAAACACTGCGCCGCTGCTCATGATCTCCTGCTCTAAAGCATGGCGCAGTGGTCCATAAATGTCGCCGTAGTCTCCGAGCCGTATTTCGTCCCGCCTAGGGATCGAGAAAACCTATATGGAACCTATTGGGGGAGGCTTATGTCCATCAATGGACGTCTTATTGCTGATATGATGACGATGATGATGATGAACTGAATCTTTCCCTGATGGCCATTGTACCTACTCTAAACTCTTATACATATAATTCACACATGAATAGTTTTCAGATTGTTGTATTACGTATATATTTTCCAGCCATATCAACAGGATATATGCTTGCTACTGGTCCTACGATCACGCACAAATAACTTAGGTGTATTAGACCACACCTGAGTACAGGGCCGGATTTAGGCGCCACCTCTAAAAGAAACATAATAATTTAAATAGAAATTTATTCAGTGTCTAGACAGGCGTGACAATATTTATGTAATGATATTATGTATGTATGTGAGACACCAAAACGAATGCGTAAACTGTTATATTTAAAATTTATATTATTATTCTTGTATTGGGAGGAATTCAAGTGTTTGAATTTCAAAATCTCAAAAATAAAATCTACTTGTATATGTACCACTGTTTTTGATAACATAAATAGAGAGATAAGGACACTTTTACCTTTCCTTAGAAGAAGAATAACCACACAATTTATATTATAAATGATATTATATTATAAGTATAATTTAAACATAAGTTCATTTGAAATACGGTCCTTTTAAACAAAATCCCGGTAACAACTAACTCATGCCACACCAGTTCAACACTACATGTGTCGACATGGATTTCATTTCTATTTTATAGTATTTGACCATTGGGGTCGATTCGACCATGTTCTTGATGCACCTTTGAACTCCTCGGCGCTTGTAACCTGTTTATAATCGGGGGTAAGCAATCCTGATGCTTAGTGGGTTAAGGTCAGGTACTAGGCTAACATGATTTGGAAGATGTTAAAGATTTTGTTGAGCCTTTCTATGACAAAGGCTCAGCAAACGATAGGTTCGACTAGACAGTATTTTGAATGAGATTTATATTGGTCGATCTGGGAGCTGTTGGGGGAGGACTGTGTTTAACACACTTGTGATGACGAGTTACTTGAACAATCAGACATGATGCTGGTACTTCAATATAATGAATCCATCTACAATCATAATGTTGATATTTTTTTACGAATTTCTAAATTTTTATTTTAATAATGAAGTAAATAGGTAGCTGTCAAACGATGAGCGTGGATTGATGACAAAAATGTAGGATGCACTGGATGTCGACAGGTCTCTTTTGCAACAGACATAATTAATGAGAGTGAGGTACTTTTTTAAGATATATTTATAGTTATTTTCTTTTCGACACTAGTTTTCAAGTGTTGCCAAACATTCCACGTAAAATAATGACCCTTGTTTCCTGATGAGGATGGTGTACTAGTTTCAGCTCAAAATTAAACATCCTATGAACGAAATTATACATTTATGATGATGATGGTCCTAAACTTAGTAGAATTTTCAAAATTATTCGATTTCAAGCCCTAACTAAAAGCCATATAGGTATATTATTTATTAAAAAATACTATGTGTTTAGCTTCTTTAGACATAATCGTGTTTTATGACAAATTCTTCCTCAAAATTCTACTTTATAACGAAAAAGCGGATAATTTGTAAACCGGTTCTTAAAAAAAAAAAGTAACACAAATTCGAAATTTCACAATAATATGACGTCTTTCGAGTGTTAATAAATACTACTTATACATAGAAAATATTTGTTTTAATTAAGTACATATTTAACATGGTTTAGAAACTCGATCGATTAAAAATATTGTACTGAAAAAGTCGGCAAATCTTTCGTCAACGCTGCTTAATGATTTTTTTTGTCATTAAATAATAAGATGATTGCTCGCAATAGCCTTCTTATCGAGCAAGTCTTAGATTTGACTCTGGATCGAATTACAATGCACAATATTTCAGAATTTACCTTTTCACTTGCAGCCAGTGCCAGTATTCTCACGACGACGTTTCCGATACTTTAAACATCACCCGACATCTCTCCACTTATCTATGCATATGCATATTTACAGCAAACAAAAATAGTGATCAGACGTTTGCCACGGCTAATTGCCAACGTCTGAGTAACGGGACGGTCTGACGTAACTGGACCTAGTCGAGACATTAAAACATTTTGAGACAACCCTACACAATGTCAGTAGCTAACTAGCTGCAGTCAATAACATACCATATGTTTTAGAAGGTAGGTAATAAATTTGTACAATGTTCTGAGGTGATGTGAGCTATTTTGGAGATGCTGCAGTAGTATAAGCTTCTTAATTTATGCTACTAAGTATCTTCGTGATTTCAACTGCATGTTCCTTAATTGTCATACCTTGAATTCCCCTAATTCAAGGTATGACAATTACAAACAAAGCTTAAGTTTTACTTTTCATAAGACTTTGTACGCGTTTCGTCCGATTAGAAACGTAAGATCAATTTGGTAAAAAATATTTGTCAAAAGATGAACGCTTACAAAAAACATTGCAAAAAATCTCAGTCTCAGAGATTAAGTGTGATCAACGAAACTCTAAGCAAGCACCTACTTACGTAGGATTTACAGAAGGAATGGTATTATTAAGAAAATGAGCCTATAAAAGGATTAAAATATGTGTTCACATTAGCTTAAACCGTTCACAGATAACATACAAATCAAGGACAAACAGACGGATTTGGTAAAAAGGTACAAATTGACGTAGTCGATAAAGCAAAGTTTAAAGCATTCGACACTAAATATTACAACAAAGCATCGAAGCTTTACATTCACGGTCGATTATCAAAACAGGTTTTCTATACACGTCACTTCTTTTTTGCAGACACCAAATGTCATCACTGTTTAAAACGGAAATGTACTTGACATATGATAATTGTTTCAATCGGTAGTGGATCAAGCAGACATACGGTAGACGAGGCACATAGTGAGAATAACGGTCGAAGAATATGATTTATTTGAAGAACCGGTTTATTATTTTAAGTTCTAAAATCGATTGAGAGAAATCTGTTGTTAAGGATAGTATGCGAAATTATCTTTTGATAGATTTACTAGTGAATTAGTGTCGAAATGTTTAATAAGAAACTTTTGATAATTGCACGATAGGCTTCGGTTGATAGAGAGGTGGTATGTGTAATAATGAAAGAGTAAAAAAAATCTGTCAGAGCCCTACTCATCCTACAGATTTTGTATGAGCCGGACTAAAACATGTTGAGTCATTTGACGAATGCATGCATCCTTCACATACAATAGGCGGATTTAACGTTGTTGCTTAGTGCATAGTTTGTCATTATTGCCAAAAAATATGCAAAAATTTGTTTTTTATACATACAGTTTTGACAGAAATCGGGCACCAGCGTTTTTTGATGATAATATTGAATCTGTCCGACTGACTGTCCCCTGATTTGCTAAGAGATTATGGCTAACACTCGTATGTTCTTAGAAGAAGGCCTAGCAGTGTGATGTCACCGTCACAAATGTTGATGACGTGCTACTTTTTTTTAAGGGGGGAAAATCATCGAATGACTGCTCCCGCCTTTGTATCAGACTCTTACTGACCAAAAACCACCCCGTTCCTTCTCCTGCACGTCGAGCCGGAGCCCCGGTTACCCGTTAGGTTCTCCGCGACTGATGACGTGCTACATAAGACCACTTTACTCTTCAAAGAAGTAACAAAATTTGATTTTACTTACCAGTATTTCAATTTTACGTAGTTAATTTCTTCACAGCATCTTGAACATGTTTGTTATTTTATTATAGTACGATTCGAATGGTTATTGCAAGATACTTCTATAGCCAATTAGCCGATACTGATCAAGACATCGTCTAAAGATCTCTTAGATAAGCCTTTATAGTAGCATTATGAAATATTTAATGACCCCCTGCTTGTAATTGGTATGTTTATTTTATTAATGATTTGTAATTGATTATTTTACTATCGATTATGGAGTTTTGATTAATATGAGACCTTACGCCTTCCTAGTCATTTATACATTCATTTTTATAGTAAAAAGAAATAGCTTATAACCGAATATGGATATAGTTAATGTCAAAATCTCTACTGTTGAAGCTACCATTAAAGCTTATGCAATTATTGTTTTCTTTATCTTTAAATATAGTCTTAATGGAATATCTTGATGTAAGTACTATTACGTTAGTATATTTGATCATCCTGAAGCCAAGGTTGGAGATTACGGCGAATCTCTCTTATGTAGAGGAGGCTATCTCCAGTAATGATATGGCCGATGATGATGATGATGACAAAGAAGAGAAGTAAGTACAAATCCAGTATTAAAAAAACTTAGATCGGAGTATTAAAATTCTTAAAACAAAAAACAAGACTCAAGATACATAAATTAAATAATCTGTTGTTTTAAACGTTATAATAATACTAGCTGTTGCCCGCGACTTCGTCCGCGTAGATTAATGACTTCTGACAGAATTCATCAGAATCAATTCAGTGCCCAATTAAGATTTACCTATTGTGAAATGATTTATCGTAATTTCAATAAATTAAAAATCTCGCAGGGTTCTTACCACTCCCGGCCCGATCACGTAAGTTTTGAGTAATAAAAACTTCGACTGTTGTACATAATCTCTATGAAATAAGTTCAGTGGTTAAAAGATAGAGAGTCCTGTAGCATTGACGCATAGTTCCCGTTCCCGAGGGACTTCTGAGATAAAAACTAACTACTATACGTTACTCAGGTCCCAAATCATCGTTTTACCGAATGTAATTCAAAAAGATTCAATGATTCTAGATTCAATTTTCATTCCCAATTTCACACCAACTATCATTCCCTATTTTATCCCCTTAGGGGTGGAATTCATCAAAATCCTTTCTAAGGAGATACCTATGTCATAGTAACTTTATGCATGCAAAGTCTCAGCCCGATCGGTTTAAAACTGGCAAAGTATCACACAAACTTTCACCCTCTATATTACCCACTTTGGGGTGGAAATGTTCAAAAACCTTTCTAAAGGGACGTGTACGTCATAATATCTACCTGCACGCCGAATTTCAAACCAATCTGTGTAAAACTGACAAAGCCTCATACAAACTTTCATCCCCTACATTATCCCATTGGAGGTGGAAATGATCAAAATCCTTACTTGGAGATGCCTACGTCATAACATCTACTTTCATGCCGAATTTCATCCCCATCGGTGTAAAACTGACAAAGCTTCATACAAACTTTGACCCCTATTTTACCCCCTTGGGGGGTGGAAATGATCAAAATCCTTTCTTAGAGGATGTTTACGGCAAAATATCTATCGGCACGCCGAATTTCAACCAAATCGTTTTATAATTGACACAGTTCCATACGAACTTTCACCCCCTATTTTACCCTCTTGGGAGTGAAAATGATCAAAATTCTTGCTTACGTTATAACATCTATCTGCATGCCAAATTTCAACCTGATCGGTTTAAAACTGACAAAGTCTCATACAAACTTTCATCCCCTATTTTACCCACTTGGGGGTGGAAATTATCAAAATCCTTTCACAGCGGATGCCTACGTCATAACATCTATCTGCATGCCAAATTTCAACCCGATCGGTTTAAAACTGACAAAGTCCCATACAAACTTTCATCCCCTATTTTACCCCCTTGGGGGTGGAAATTATCAAAATCCTATCACAGCGGATGCTTACATCATAACATCTATCTGCATGCCAAATTACAACCCGATCGGTTTAAAACTGACAAAGTCTCATACAAACTTTCATCCCCTATTTTACCCCCTTGGGGGTGGAAATTATCAAAATCCTTTCACAGCGGATGCTTACGTCATAACATCTATCTGTATGCCAAATTTTAGCCCAATCTGTCCAGCGGTTTGGGCTGTGCGTTGATAGATACTTCAAAAGTCGATTTTTTTATTGATACAAAACAAAAGTTACAATTTCTGGAATTCCTTTGGTACCTACTTATATAAAAACTTTGCACATCCTATGTATGAAATCCCATACAACTCCCCCCCCCTTTAACCCCTTACAACCCCTTTTTCGCGACAAAAAGTAGCCTATGTTTTATCTCGGGGTCTAGAATATCTGTATACCAAATTTCATTCAAATCCGTTCAGTAGCTTTGGCGTGAAAGAGTAGCAGACAGACAGACAGAGTTACTTTCGCATTTATAATATTATTTAGGATTAGGATAAATGGTGTTCTCAAACTAGTTAGCATACAGCGTGTATTTTATTGATAAAATCTTAGCACAATAAATCTATGCAGTGTCAATTATAGCCTGAGTGCTAAATTGTGATTTTATTTAAATATCAAATATCAATGTTTATGTATGTTGAATTCTAAAAACAATGTATGTTATATAATTCATCTTTTGTTTGTCCGTATGTTGGTTCCAAACTACAGAATGGCTAAGCAGATTGTGATGAGTCTTAATTTATGACAACTCCAGAATTTAAATGTAAGCCATAAACATCCTATTTAAGTTCCGCTTTCAAAGCGTTTTAGTTCCCTGCAAACAGGATCGGGGACTACATATCCTATAACAGTTATATATGTACTGTCAAACACCAAGCGGTCACCGGTGACCGCAACCTATTGTTCTATAATTGTGTCTACAAAACCGGTACTCGACGTGTTAATATCATTAAAATAAGGGTGAAAATCACGTAATTATTTCAAGAAGCGTTTGTCAACATTTTTATATGTCTTCAGTGAACTTCGGTGTTTGACGGTAACTCGTAAAACTAAATCTGAAGTTAATGGCTACGTTTAGTTACGTTTAAGTGGCGCTGTCGTCGCTTTTGGGCCGCTACTAATCAACATGAAATATATGATTTTTATTTTATTAGCAGTCAAGTTAGAAAGTGTATTAAACGTATTTTTTATTAGGTAAGTGTTCCATCGTGAGTTGGTCGTAAAGTTCAGTGGATGATGACTGAGTACGATTCTGTTTAGAGTTTGTAATATGTATAATAATTGGGAAACAATAAGTAAGAATGTTACTTTGGTTATGATAAGAATCAAACTCTACACAATAAGCTAATGAAACAAGATCGTAAGTATCTATCGTATTTTTCTCCTCCTATAATAATATCATTTGATTCATTTCGGTGAGGGATCTAAGACATTTGTTCATGACCCTGACACGTGCCGGACTTCAGTGTTCTGGTATATGCATTGTACTATCTACTGTACTCTTCGACTTACAGAAGTTGCGGCTTTGAAAAATTTAGGCGGGCTTGTCCCAAAAAGAATTTGCATATTAGGTCTGTCTACAGATAGCAAAGTAAATTTTTGACAAAATTAGGTAGGTATCTTTAAACAACGCAGATAGTCATCGTTTTTATCAGTCTAGTATTTAATTTAGGTTTATTTTATCGCACCAAAATCCAACGCATGATTTTACGATAACACTTGTATGCGTACGTATCAGATAAATATTTTACATAGTCTGTTTTGCAGGATTGCAAAATATTGTTTATACAGCTGTAACTGGACTTTCATTTTACCTCAGGCCTATTAGTTATTCGCTTATTTTAACTTTCTATGGACTACGCATGGACTTAACGGGTTGCCGGGGCTCCGGCTCGAAGGGCAGGAGTAGGAACGGGGTGGTTTTTAGTTAGTAAGAGTCTGACACTCCCTCTCGCCTCGCCCAGGCGGGAGAAGTCATTCGATGATACCCCCTTAAAAAAGCTTCCTTTACTACATATAGACACCAAAGCGTGGCGACATGTATGAAGATAAGGACAATCAAAATTGTATATATCTTTCTAGCCTCCTTTCTATCTGTAGACACCAAAATCATGCTATAAAATTGCCGTTGCGCGTTGCGACATGAAAGAAGACACTATGTGTCTCGGTATTATTATTTCTTTTCCTGCCACAGGCCCACAGGAAGAAATTCCAGTTGGAATCTGTGGGGCCTATGTACTCTGTTTTTATGTATGTGTTGTTCTTTATAAATGATAAAAAATAAATAAAATAAGACAAAGGCAAGAACTAAAGCATTAGTGTTAGGTTAATTGTATGTATTAACTATATCAGCTAGGTTGTGTATGATAAAGATGCAGTCGCAGAATAAGAAGTTAGGCAAGTCAGAAGATACATTTACTTTATTGATACTAGTGACACTGTCTCCGTGTGACGCAAACATAACCGTGACTTTTCGTACGGTCACCAAATTAACAGCCTAACAGGTACTCTGGTACAGTCAGCCAAGTTATTTGGAATGCAGGTACGAAAATCAAGTTTGAATTAGAACATTGACAGTATAAAGACAGTAGCTATGAGTTGACCTAAGTCTACTGAATCGGTTAAAGGCTACAGAAGATTTGGTGTGATTAAAAATCGTTGGCGTTGTGGCTGGGCAACTGGTTGCCACGAAACGTTCGAATCCAGCACGGAGCAGATCTTTGTATGATCCAAAAAATATTGTCATTGTGTCTGTGAACTTATATGTGTGTTAACGCACCCACGACACAGGTGAAAATCCTAGTTCCTTAATGAAACATTAAAAAAAACTGTCTCAAAAAAAAATTTTTGAGGGGGAAAATCATCTAAGGACTTCTCCCGCCTTCGGACTTGGTTAGGCGAGAGGAAGTGTAAGTCTCTTACTAACTAAAAACCAACCCGTTCCTACTTCTGCTTTTCTAAGCATATTAAACTAATCCAGTTTAATATGCTTAGTAAGAATGATGTAGTTCGATAAGTGATAACAATTTGATAAAATATTCATACTTTTATTGGACACTAAACAATACTAATGTTTGTTTACTGTATCTTCATATTCATTTATATGCTTGCGTTTGTATTGTCGTGCGAATGTGGTTACCAGATCTTCCTAAGGCACTCCTTAGGTGTTGCAGAGCATCAAATTCCAGGGGCGTCACTGATTGCTTGCCATCAGATGTTCTGTTAGTTCATTTCCCACAAAAAACGAAACTAGTGAACTTCTATTTCTCTCGCAGTCTTCGTTTTTCTTTTGACCTTTTTTCAATTCGTTGATGGCGTCGATACTAACTCTTAACCATCCTTCTTGTGTCACTGTAACCTTTACATAGGATGCTACTAAATTCTTGACTGGAGTCAATGTACTTCTATCTTTCTTAAAGTTACCCCGAAGTTTCCCAAAGTCAAATTTAAGCTTTCTATGACCTATAGCTTCAGCTGTATGTGTATCTCTCACTCCATCGCCAATAATGAAAGAGTTGTTTATATTGATAATTTACTTAAATAACACTCTTTAATATTCATGATACGTACTTCAGTCGTTTGAATGAACATTGAAAATGTCAGTCAACTGACCTCTGCCGTCGTTAGTTATTTTCGTATATTTTTCAACGTCACATGTTATTTAATTCTATCAATTGATTCTGTATATTAGAGGTAGAAAACGAAAATATTAATCTTAGAGGAACGCTGTGTATGTACAAATCGAGAGACTTTTGGTCGTCCAATATTTAAATTTTACAAAATTATTAATGTAAATGTGGAAAGTGAATTCATTTTTTACGCGTGCCCGCTTAAATTGATGAACCAATTTTGTTTGATTTAATACTAAAATATATGTAATCTTCATAAGCATTTATTTATAGATTGTGTTCGATTTAAACAGTAAGTAAAAACTTTCACAAACATCAGTATATTATCTGTATTTGGTACTAATATGTGTGGGAATTAAAATAGTTCACTATCGAGAATAAAAAATTAAAACATGCCATCTGTTGCGATGACCAATGGACTTGACAATGAACTACATTTTACAAGTCGGCCACTGAACCTAATAGATACTGAAAGTTGAAACCAGCGTATTTTTTTTTTTTTTTTTTTTTTTAAGGGGGGAAAATCATCGAATGACTGCCCCCGCCTGGGTGAGGCGGGAGGGAGTGTCAGACTCTTACTGACTAAAAACCACCCCGTTCCTTCTCCTGCACGTCGAGCCGGAGCCCCGGTTACCCGTTAGGTTCTCCGCGACTCCGAATCGGCATCGGCCCTATTGGGCCCCATCTGTGGTGGTCTGATGGCTCTTTGAGGCGCGCGCGGAACGCGACGCGCCGTACGCTCGGGTCTGTTTCTGGTCGGACGGGGAGCCACCCATGCTCGCCGTCCGCAGGCCCGCGCTTACGGTGGCCGGAGATCGTCCCGCGGTCCCCGACGCCCGGTGTGTCCTTCGCGATGGCTGGGTTGCGAGGAGGCAGCGCTTCGCTGCCTCACGCGTCCCGCCTCCTCCTTAGCTAGCATGACTGCTTCGCAAAAGGAGGAGACGGCATCCCAATCCCTCTCGCTCCGCATCATGGCCTGCACTAGGCCTGGACGCGAGAGGTCGCCATCGCCGATCACTTCCCTGAGGACACGGCGGTGCTCAGCCCACGAAGGGCATTCTCCCACCGTGTGTTCCACAAACCAGCGTATTTAGATGGAAACAATTCCCGTGGGATTCAAACGGATTCATGTTTCATGGGAATAATTAGTCATTTGCATTTGAAGATTTAACTCAGTGACTAAGTCCTGGACAGTAACAGGTCGATGTTTATGAACGCCTGGACGAAAATTTCTATTCATGAACAAATTTTGGTTACAAAACGATTAATCAATTCATTGTACTGATTGACCTTTCTATTTAATTTGATGGTGTCCATTAACATATATCATGATAGTTTGATATCTGCGTTTCCTATTTTCTATTATAATGGGAATAATATTGGCATGGCATCACTGTAGGCTCGGCCTCTGCAATAACACTAAAATGAACTTTTTTAACAACGAAATAACAAGACTCCATTTTTTGCCTGTGTCTTGAAATATGACATGTGTGGTCTATGTTATCTCTTAACGCAGACACATAAATTTTTTTCTTGAGCACTCGCAATAGTCAACCACGCAATAAATTGACAAAAATTAGTGGAACTAAATACCATTTTAGTTTAGTGCAATGCACTTATAAACTACAATTAGATATTATAAAAGTGTCAACTTCCATAGAAGTTTGTTAAGACAATTTGCGGAATGGTTGATGCAGAGTTTTCGATATTGGAAGCGCGTGTTCTATTGATAGCGTCATTTTTGCGCAAAGTAGATGGCGCTAGTGTCGAATTAAGTCCCATGTGTCCAGTCATTTATTTCTTCGTTGAGTTTGAGAGTTGATTTGGTTAATTGGACACACAAATGTGTTGTTAATGACAAAAAGTATATTATGAAATTATAGAAAGCTACAACATTAATACGATTGGCAAGTCCCAGCTATTTTATCTCAATGAAACTGAAACGATACTTCTAGTTTATTTCAATAATTGAAGAATTCTTAAAAAAACGTGTGGTGAGGTAATGTTGTTCGTTTTTTAATAGTTTATTTATAGTAGGCGAGTTTGTTGTACGTACGGTTTGTTTTACTCTACACCTGCTTAGATCATGGCCGACCGAACGTCAGACTATGAAATTCTTGGACTATTAGTTTTTACTTTTACTATAAATATTATGCGCCTGTTATATTGCGTCAGTCGACTTATTTGTTTACACTTTTCTTTAGATAGCAAATATGTATTATTTCCTATGTAGGTACTAGAAGAGGAACATGAACTAGAATAGGTGTACTAAGACTATACCTACTTTTAACCATTTATGTTTTTAATTTTACTTTAACAGTGAAAGTTTTATTTCAAAATGTAATTGTTTTTTTCGAAAACGAGAAAAGTTCTAGTACCTGTCTCTCCTACTAATTAGGTTCTGCCCGCGGCTTCGTCGGCGATCCCATGGGATAAATAGCCTATGTGTTATTCTAGACCATAATATACCGTTGTGACGTGAATTGAATAACAAACATACACACAAATTTGCGCATTTATAATATTTATAAGACTTTTGAGCTACGAGAAAACTGAAAAGCAAGACTTATATGGTATTTTGGTGGTCACATCAGATAACTACATATTACAAATTCACATACTTACTACCACAACTTTATTTACCTATTAGTTATGTGGTGGTCCGAAAGCAATTTCTCAATGTTAAAAAACCGGATTTTTTATCTAACATCATAAGTGCATTAGTCATCTAAAATAGTAGTTGCACGTGCTCCAATGATAAAGCAAAATCGACTGTGTATACATGTCAACAGGGTCTATAACCTCATAAAAATCTAGGCAAAAAACTAGGTCCGTTCTAATCGGTTGTACTGAGTGTATTGTTTAGCATTCTTAATGTTTAAGACTACGTTCTAGCTGTTATAGCGTTGACTCAGTATTAAGTGTTTACAATTAACACTGAGCAAGTCTAAAAAATAATGACAATATGCCTGATTCTTTTTATCCTACGATCACATCTATGTGTGGATTTGTAAATAGACTGGTGTATCGAATATTTTTAATACGGGATAAGGCGGTAAATAAACAGATGGCTCACCTGATGGTAAACAATCGCTGCTGCCCGTGGATTCCCGAAACACTAGAGGCTGCGTTGCCAGCGTTTTAGGAGTTAAAAATTTGAAGATTGTTGGCCCTTCGCTAACTCACACTTACAGTCGGTTTCAAGTCGGTTTTCTCTGAGGCCGTGGTATCACTCCGGTCGAGCACATCCATTCGTGCCGAAGCATGGCTCTCCCACATTTAGAGGTATTTTCCGATTTACATCAATTATCTTACTAGTCCCATGAATACTAGGTATCCTATTGTTTCCACAATGAACATTTTATTCTGAATTGTGAATGTTATGAAATATTTGTCATCTGACTGCCTCGTTGGCCGAGTGGTCGCGAGTGCGACTGCCGGGCAAGAGGTCTCGGGTTCGATTCCCGGGTCGGGCAAAGTATTACTGGGTTTTTAAAAAATTCTCAGTAGTAGCACGGAGTCTGGAAATGTGCCCGGTATATGGCAATAGGCTCACCCCCTATTACATGGGACTCATAACATAAATAGTGAAAAGTGGGTGTTACTTCTGTGTGCACCTCTGCCTATCCCTTCGGGGATAAAAGGCGTGATGTTATGTTATGTTATTTGTCATCTCTCTTCCTTATCGGGTGCATTATAAGAGCCTGCTAAAATATTCCTCGTTTGACAGACACCGGGCTGCAGCATTCTATGATGTACTTAAATCTTTTAATCCAACAAACATTTACAATTGTGGTTAACTCACTTATTTGCACATCTATTATTCCGTGTTACTAAAGACAATCTCAAAAATCAGAAAAAAACAATAATTTTTAGCTCAAGTTCGGAATGAGTTTTGAGTGTAGGAGAGTCATGCTTTGGCACGAATAGGCCGGCTCGACTGGAGTGATACCACAGCTTCCCAGAAAATTGACTTGAAGTAACGCTTGCGTTGTGTTTCGTCATGTGAGTGAGGTTATCGGAGGCCCAATTACCCCAGTCCCCGTCCCTAGACCCCGTCTCCCGAATCCCCGAATCCTCCACAATCCACAAATTCCCAATTACCAAAAGGCCGGTAACGTACTTGTAACGCCTTGGTGTTTCGAGTGTCCTTGGGCGGCGCCGATTGCTTACCATCAGGTGATCCGTCAGCTCGTTTACCGGCTTATGCTATAAAAAAAATGAAACAAACAAGACAGTTAAATATTTCTAATGCCATATATAATTTAAATCCGTATATCTTGTAGTGTGGGAATCCGGTTATCTGATGACGATGATGGATGCACCTGTCGCCATTGTTTGCAGTTATAATCAGCAACACATTACACTTGTTCGAGGTGTGATAAAAAGATAAGGTATCTTAAAGGGAACTTGAAATCTGTTAACCTTATTTAGGGAAAATAAATTCTTACACTTTGCTTCACTAGTTTAGTTGTTGTATTCGATAAAGTAGACGATAACTGATACTTGATCACCATCATTATTAGAGGTAATATCAGTTACAAAATGTTACATTGCTGGACATAAGCCTCCATTGCATTCCAGATCAATATTCAAAGTTGATCAATGGGTTCCAGTGTTTATTGGACTAAGTACCTATACAGCTGATGGTCACAAGATTATGATATTGTTTAAAACTTGTTGGCCTTGTACCGACATTTTAACATTTTTAATAAATAGATTTATGGGTTTGAAAATGTTTCCTTACATTCATAATTCAAAAACATTCAGACTGCAGAGGCTCAAATCTCCCTGTCTAATTTAAAATTTCAAAGATTGGGAAACAAAGTTTAACTGGACATCTATAGATTTCTAGTTTTGTAGACGCTATAAACACTAGATGGGTTTATCAGAAGCAGCTCTCATACAATTCATTATGTATTTAAAGACACATAACACGGTTATTAGATTTTAATGTTCTACTGGAATTTAGAGGACCAATACTTCAAGCCTAATTATACCCTAGTATAATTTTTTTGTTTGAAAGTAATACCGACAGCAGCGATGTTCGTTTATTTATTTATAATACATCGTAGAACTACATCACTGCCCACTAAAAACATGGCATTATTTTTGTTACTAATACTAGATATTAGAAGATGTGGAATCTAAATTCGCATAGCATAAAATCTAAATTTGTGACCACCCAAGAAGCAGTTATTGAATTTTAGTTTTTATGTTTGTATATATACCTCTAGATCTAAGTCTAGCAGGCATATTCAATTTACCTCTACATATGTATGCTCGAAATTACTATTACATGATTTTTAAATTATGTTGATTCTAAGGCGATTGATAAGTCAGCCAGTTCGTAGATGCAAAAGACGAAACAAAACAAAGTAACACAAATAGACATCGTATAATATAAACAACTTAAAGAAAACGAATAATTTGAAACTAAAGTCACTACAGTTATTACGCAAAAAGAAAAAGATATACAAAATGTTATACCTACTGCCATAAAAACCGTAGTGGTACTAAAAATTCCACAAGAACTATACTAGTTTAAGATAGTATGACCGCTAAGTTACGCAATAAAATGTTTTACTCAATGAACCGTACTGGGAGAGAGTGAACTCATGATCTACTCTAGAATAGTTGCTGGCACTAAGAAAACAACGTCAGAAGCCCCAGTGGGCAAGAATTCGTTGTTACACATGAAAAACTTAATAAAATATCAGATTTGGACATTATGGACTGCATAATGTCAAAGGCTTTTTGCACCAATAATGAACAAATTTATAGACAATTCTAGTTATATTGTTATTTCAAAAGTGCATGGATTTTAGAACAATTACAACAAAACTATACCTCTACGATCTACTCAATACCAGAGTCATCACGAAGACGTTGGCGACCATAAAGATTGTTTATACACATTAACTTCATTCATTCAGTGAGCCACTGTATGCAAGTTGCTTTCAACTGGCTATTCTCGAAATGTGGAAGTCATTGGGAAAAACTTCTGTTTAGTAGGGGACATCTTGTCCCTTGATGATGATAAACTTGCACTTGTAACTCCTCCAGTGCTGCAACTGTCCATGAACGGCGCCGATTGCTTACCATCAGGTAATTTTGCTCGTTAGCTGCCCTATGCCATACAAGCTGAGATATTATCAAAGTATGTAGGTGATGTAATGATCTAAATAATTTTGGGGTGATGTGAGATTTCTGTTCTACTCGTTTTTGTGGTTCCGATGCGGCGTGCTCGCAAAATATCGATGCTAATTCTGTACTCAGACCGAAGTTATGCATTGTCCGCTGTCGCTACCACTTCTGGTTTTCAGTCTAACGTTCATCGGCTATTTTCATTCGTTTTTGAGAATCATTCGCGATACTAAAATTTTCTTTTATTGCATCAGAATTGGGTCCTGCATATGCAGGTCAAGAACTCTCTTCGATATTATTTTTAGAAGGATTTTTTTTAAATTATGGAACGTAGTGATACAAATGTGAGTTCTATTTATAATGATTATAAGACTGGTGTAATGGTGGCAGGTTCAAGGCTATTTGAGGCTATTTTTGGAAGAATTGTTTTGTATAAGATTTTACGTTCCAATTATTGTTAGACCAGTATAGGAATATAGTGTCGGAATGTGCGTTACAATATCAGCAAAAAGTTCCAAACAGTTCTAACTAAACCTGAAAAAGTGAATAGCATGATTATATTATTTTGTTTTGTCGAAATGTAGTATGAAAATTTTTTGAGAAAAACTCATTACCAAGATTCACAGACGTCTTAGATAACTCGAGTTCTTTGACCCCGTGACGTCATTCCCAGAAATAAGTGAAAGGAAACTAAAGTTCGGCAATTAGAAGTGTCGTTATTTCTGTTCATCATTTTTAGCAAAACTTTTGGCAGCCGCTCTGTGACCGTTTTAGACGGTCGACTGGCTTTGATCTATTGACATGGCCTGTCATTTCTCTAGTTTCCTAGCTTTGTTTCCTAATCTAAGAAAGTTAAGAACCTGGTGTACTGTTCTACTGACCAGCTACACGATAAGGATCGGAAATGAGGGAAACTTTCGACATTTGTGTTGGGTTCGTTAAAGAAAATTTTCCGTCCAAAAGATATCAGTATAATTATAATTATTTTGTCTCTTCAAAAATGTTTAGTCTTACAGATTTTATCTAATACCAATAAAATAACTCATCACATTGCGCATTTAATTCACTTTCATTGATACCATCTGTCTGTTGATATCAGACTGCCTCGTTGGCCGAGTGGTCGCAAGTGCGACTGCCGGGCAAGGGGTCTCGGGTTCGATTCCCGGGTCGGGAAAAGTATTACTGGGTTTTTAAAAATCTCAGTAGTAGCACGAAGTCTGGAAATGTACCCGGTATATGGCAATAGGCTCACCCCCTATTACATGGGACTCATAACATAAATAGTGAAAAGTGGGTGTTACATTGTACAGTGGTATTAAGTGCCGTAATGTGCACCTCTGCCTACCCCTTCGGGGATAAAAGGCGTGATGTTATGTTATGTTATGATACCATCTGTCACTTCTTCTCATGCAGTAATACCAAATGCCTATCTAATGTCGCTAACGATTCTAAGTGATCACAAATCGACATTTGCTATAAATTTTACGACCTACGTCCACGTTACAGTTGAATAATCTCGTTCTTACCTACTTGTGACATTTGAAATAGATTCTTTCTCATTTAATACTTTCGTTACTTTATCTATATACATGACTGGAGCACGTGGTTTTGAAAATTCTTGTAAAACTCACACTAGTTGCATTCAACTAGACTTTATTTCAATAGCACTGTGTCTCTTAATACAATACAAACAAAAGGCAGGTGTATGGACTATAAATCAAGTAAGAGTGTTTCATCGGCAACGGTTTAATTGCCAAATAGAAATTGATGAGTAAAAGAAAACGGAAGAGTCTACCTGCCAATCATACCGCGCGAGGCACATGACTCAGCGGAGGCAAATTAGTTTATTAATATATCTGTCCACAGTTATACAGATCGTCACATAGATTCTAGAATGGAATTTTGGGCCGTGAGTTAGCCGATTTCATCGCTTGTATCATAAGTATTCCTTTGGAAATTAATTCATCAAAATACTTTTGGGAAGTATCATTTAGTACCAAGTCATAAAAGTGATGGTTATGAATACCTAGCAACAGACACGCTTCCGACTAGATCAAGGAGGGAGCCGATAAATATTCTAATAGTTACATTATGCATCTTTTGTGTCGTGGAACTCCAGTGACCCAGTTTAACTGGCTCGTGAGCTGAGCAACACATGTTAACAAGAAAGTAATACTAGCCCGACGTCGAGTCTTTGTTGACGTTTCAACAAATAAATTAGAATTTAGTATTATATAGATGATTTGCATCTTTAGGTCGTCTGTGTGTGACGTCAGCGGTTACTGTGGACCGAGATCGAATTTTCGGAAATCATCGAACAAGTTGAAGCTCGATTAACTTCAGCGGGTTCACCATAATAAGGAAATATCAAAATCTCGGAAAATACTTATTTAATAGTCTGCTCCTGATTTTGGTAAACCAAGATTACTAATGAGAAAACGTGTCTGTTTTTTTGGAATATTACACGCATAAATCAGTGAATCAATTAATTATATTAGTGATTAATTTTGGCACAATGAAAATTCATGTTCAGAGATTAGAGACAACAGTTTTACTAAAGTAGAAACTGAAGAGTTAGAAATGGCTGATATTGAATGTATCACTAAAGACTTGTGACCCATGTCACCAATGTGAAAGGCAACAGTTACTAAAAGAACTAAACTAAAAGCAAACAACATATTCGATTACTCTCAATAAAATTGTAATAAAAGTACTCGTGTGCATTTCTGTGGATACTTAAACATTTCCCTGTCTCAAATTCTTGGCTCAAATGTGCTCAGCAATATTAATTTTTCCTTAAAACTTAATCTGACCAATCGTACACATGTCGGGTAATAAACTGCTACATTGTTTACAAATGATGCAACTGCATTTATCAATGCAATAAACTATCTAATAATAGCTTCAACAAATGTGAGTTACTTCGAAATTTCTCTGTTGTAGACAACAAGGGCGCGAAACAATTATTCAATAATGTCATAGCTTATCACTCTCCTGTCATTGTCAACTGACACCTCTTCAAAGATAACACCGCTCTTATTGAATTCATTCTTGTTTATCTCATTTCACTCTTACTGTTTTTTTCTTTCATTCACACTCCCTCCTTATCAGTGTCAACTTTGTTTAATAAAAACATTTTATTAGTTTGCGTATAATGTTTGTGAATGAATTCTTCGAAGTTTGAAGTTTTAATGGCTTTTTGGTTTTTAGTTAAGCGTTTGCAAATAAAAAGATTTTTTGGAAGTACTACGCCGTGGTTCTGATGTGACATTATTATGTTAAGTGTGATTGGTCGGAAATTGGTCGTGACTCGTGTTGAATTGTTTTGGAATTTGGGTAAAGAATTTATAATTACGTAAGTATGTTTACATATTTCGAAGACGAAATCATTGATAGCAAAACGGTGTCCACAGACTAAAATAATAAAACAAGCTTTATGTTACTATATTATATCTGCATTATAAGTCCGTCAGTCATATCAACCATCAAATTACTTATTAATAAATGTTACTGCACATAATCGCGACCACCCAGTTATACCAGCGAATTGATTTGACACATCCCTGATACTTACCGATAAAAACATCGAATAATTCAGTATTATATCGGTATAATACTGGATTATGAATCGTTATGACCTTAAATATTTCATTTGTATGCATGTCAAGGTCATTCAAATGATATTAAATTAGCTGTAGAACCTGTCGCGGCATTTGACATTATTAATCGTATGCCAAAGCTCGTTTTTTAATTTATTCGATGGAGTATTCGATTGAAATGCAAGATTAATTCACCGAATAAGCAATTATGCAAGTTCATTGAACTTTTTGGTTGTGCAGTTGGATTTCTCAAGGTATTTTTCTTTATTTTAGTCACCGCAGAGGTGTTAATTGTATCAAATTCTAGCCAGGTGTGTTGTTGTTATTGGCTCCGTTTCACAGAGTGCAAATCTTACAACACGCTACTCATTGATCGACATTTTATTTTTGGAATCCAATATCTAATGAAGATAATTTTTCTTTCGTAACTTTTTCTTTTTTACCTTAGACACGTAAACATAATATTTATGTACTTTGATGTTTCTGGACATAAAGCAAGACAGTTAAAAAATCTAGTCATGTGCTTTCGATCGATGAGGAGTACAAATGCCTGACAACTGGATACATCTATCTCACAGATTCAAACCAATTAACAAAACAGATTATAATAATTTGCTTGTTAACAACTCTGGGGATAATAACAAACAAATCTCAAAAGAATGTGGTGTAATGTTGATTCGGATTTAAAATCAAACAATTATAATACCGATCGATAGATTACAAGGCAATAAAGATAGATTGCTTCGTTGGACCGCACTCTATCTCAAGATAAGGACGGGAATAAGTACGATGGTGTGTGGAAAAGCATTAATGGTTCCGTACATCGATTTATGCCGATAGAATTTACCGCTGCTAGTGGTTGGGTCGTCGAGGTCAGGCGGGAGTCGATACGTGTAAAATACGGGCGTTCAGTTGCATCCACTGGATTGAAACTGCTACCATGTTCCTCTAGGGATATTAGCTCCTTAATTTTGGAATTTACATGATCATTATTTTTTAAAAGAGTTCTGGTGTATTTGTTATTTTTTTTTCAGTGCTTTGATTTTGGGAGCAAACTCTTTTCCTAAAGCATGAGTTTTAATCCAAAGGTTTCTTACTTTTTCTGGCATTTTGTCTTTTATTCGAGGCTTATAGTATTTTGGTATTTAACATAGGTTTAAAATAACTCGAATAGTTTTTCACAGCAAGGAGTAGAGAACTCTAAAAATTTACAATTCAGATGCATAGAAAAATTATTGTAATCGAATGTATCGTATGAATCTCTTGTTATCTTAACGCGTTTGTTGACGCAATAACGACTTGAATAAGTTGAGATAATACTGACGTGATTTCTTGAAACAAGTGCCTATTAAATGCTGAAAATATCAGTGAACTTAAAGTTGAAATTGCCTTGAAATTTCCTGAACAACAAACGTATCCAAAATAGCATGCTAAAAAGCGTTCTATTGATCATGCTCACAAATGTTCAAATATCGAACGTCAAAATTTTGAGCAACATTCCGACACACGTGCTACTAAGTGACCAGTGCTCAATGGAATCATGCTTTCGTGCTTGAGATTAGTATGTATAACAGTACCATGAGAGATTTTAATTAAGTGATTTTGCGACTGTACTACTTCATTGACATTTGAACTTGACTTGAAAATTAATCTAATAAGGAGAATCGTGATCAGCGAAACTAATCAATCCATATCATATTTTATTGATCTCATTTGTAAGATGTTACAAATGAGATCAATAAAATATGATTGACAAGCACAGAAGTAGGTAATGATCGTAATCTAATAATCATACATTTAACAGCTGCAGAAGACAAAAACTTTGATGATTTATTCCTTCTGATGCTATATTGATAGAAGTGCGTTTCTAATGGTTCTAAATTCATTGTAATGCCTATTTGATACGGTCGTCAAAATCGTGATGGGATTCGCTTTTGTTATGTATTTCGGTAACACGCTGTTGTCAAGTGTCAAGTAAATAGATCTCAATTCTCAATTATCTTTTTTATGTGATTTTTTTCGTCTTTGTTATGACTGTCTTGTTGATCGTTGGCCGAGTGGTCGCGACTGCGACTGGGCAAGAGGTCTCGGGTTCGATTCCCGGGTCGGGCAAAGTATTACTGGGTTTTTAAAAAATTCTCAGTAATAGCACGGAGTCTGGAAATGTGCCCGGTATATGGCAATAGGCTCACCCCCTATTACATGGGACTCATAACATAAATAGTGAAAAGTGGGTGTTACTTCTGTGTGCACCTCTGCCTACCCTTTCGGGGATAAAAGGCGTGAAGTTATGTGTGTGTGTCTTGTTGATTTGGTAGTTGTAAGTGATTGGGTTTCGGTGAATCGAGTAAAGTGTTATTGGTTTTGTTGATTTCGAAATTGTCAGCTGCAGCAAAAAGCCTACAACTTATAACATGACTGATGAAAAGCGTGTTTGTTACGACCTTTTTGGGTACAAGCAAATATAGTGTTATGTCTATATTCAGATAGAATCGGTATGGTCACCTTATTACACTGTGTAGTATGAATTCAGTCTGTATTTACAAATCTAGGATGGAACCAAATCTAAAGTTCAATGCTACCAATTAGCTGTAGATGGCAAAATAAGAAGGGGATCCAACTTGTACCCATTTGCAATTTCAAACCATTGTCGGCGGATTTCTCGGTCCATTCAATTACATAAAACAAGTTGACAAATTGATACTAGATTGTATTAGTGGATTGTTTGATACTATTAACTATGGAGAAAGCTATTACAGTTTAGAAGACTGTATTTAAGGAAACGGAGATAGTGAAGAAACTGTTTCTTAAACTTTCGTCTGTGTGAAGAGGAGTTTAATATTTCATTTGTTGTAAAAGTATTTTCAATAATTCATTGTAGGTATGATTGTTTTTTTTTGTAATAAGTCTTCTAATTTTGCTCACAAATACAAATACATGACCCGGTTTGCTACATTGCAATCATGGACATTCACAATCAGATTCAATCATTACTCCACACGATTCGATCACGTCAAACTTCAAGTGGTATGAATCAATAAAATCATCAAATAATTGAGTATGTGGGACAAAAACGTCGTAAATTTTGCTATTGGTAATATTGTTATGGACTTGAACTCATTTGAGAAGAATTCATTTGCTAATATAAAAACTTTAAATAAAAATAAACTTAATTTTAATAATGGTCAGGAAGATCCATATTCAGTTATCAGCGATGACACAATTTGAACGAAACTTGATTACAGTAGACTGAGCCGAAGGGTTAAAAGAAAGCGCTTTCTAATTAAAAACATTAATGAAAATGTGAAAAAGAGTGTGAAAAGTAGTCGTCGATTTAGATATTAATTCAGCAACCAAAACGAATGAATTTAGAAATGAGGTAAAGGAAATATCAGTTGCAGTGTTATCAAGCAAGTGTTTGAAAGTGAACAAGACTGAATCGAATAGGAAAATTTAGATAGCTTCGTTAGAACTTAGAGTCAGTGCAGGTCTACAAATAAAGACAGTTACTTACTCCTTATCTTTGAGTGGTCGCCTGCCGCAACGGCGATCGGATCGCATGTAAATGTTGAAAGTCCGACAGATTGTCGACCTACAAATTTACCGATCAGTAGCTATACGTTATCGACTTTCCTTGGCAACGATCTCCCTATAAATTGTATTTAAATGTGTTTTTTTATTTTTGTTCAACCTCAAAATGTTTTGATACGATACTTCGTGTTTAATCTTGTCATCGGCTTTTAATAAATATCTAATAATCTACTCTTTGTTTTACTTAAATAAAAATGTAAATGAAATTGTTGCCAATACCTAATTGTGGCACGCCTATGCAAATAAATACATATGTGTAATACACGTTTTGAATAAAATTTGACTGACTCTTAGTGTATCGCCATCAACGATACCTGCTGCTAATGTGTATCGGCTATTAGACTTTGACATGACATTATAATTGGCTTTGCTGCAGCATACGGTTGGTTATTCTCGATGTCTGACGCAGTGACACCTTCAACTTGCACTAATATTTGCAAAAGGTCATCGTGATTCATTGTTTTTTACTCGTTCAGATTAGGATCTTAATCAAACACATTGGATTTAAACAGTAACTGTTTGTACTTCACACATTGTATCATGAGATATCGTTTTATTTGCTGCATCGCATCGCCGACAGACATAATGTCAGTCGTCATTTACATTGAAGATGCCTCAGTGAAGTGTATTTTTTTCAATCTCAATCTTAAAATAAAACTCAGGTAGGTATACAACGATCAACTTGTCGCAGCAAATTCTCAAAAACCCATTTTAACTCAAATTCCTTACCACAAATGTCTAGACGTTATTAATTCTATTTACTGTGCCTGTTTTAAACAATTGTTCACGTGACGGTACAGTGTATCGGTTACCAATTTGTCCACCACACTCTATTATTAAACACACAATTATTTTGTTTCAGATCGTGTGAACAACCCGACTTGCGGCGCCTGTAAACCGAGAAGCTATCAATAATATGGTGCAATAAAAGTAATATGAAGGTGTTGGGTATGATGCGTGTCAGAGTCAACCGAACTGATTTATAAATAAAGAAGGAAAGATTTGGATGAGACTGGGTGGTGGAAGTCGTGGGGAGTTGAGCGGGGTATGAGAGGCGGTGTTGTGCAGTGACGGCGTCCGGGCGGCTGCCATGGGCGCGGCGCGCCATGCGCTCGCGCACGCGCCCGCTGCGGCTGCTCCTGGCGGCGCTCGCGCTCGCGCTCGCATCCTGCGCCGCGGCCCCCGCGCCCGAGCCGCGCGCGCAGCGCTCCGCCAACCTGAGCCACATAACTGGCACCTCCCGCACCATACAGATGTTCCTCAAGAATCGTTATCTGCAGCTGCTGCCGGATGGCACAGTCAACGGCACCACAGATTACAACAGCGTTTACAGTGAGTACTCTTTGCATTCATTTATGTAGTTTAACTTATTAGGGTAATTTATACAGGTGGAGACATACAATACAGCATTTTCTCTTCTTTTGGAAAAGAGTTAACAACTTGACAAGATTTCTATATCTAAGCAAGCTTCCTGATTGTAACTGCTCCATTACATTAAAGCCTATTTCACAACACCGAAAGTTTGTGCTTTGTGTTTTTTGTTTCGCCTCATGCTGATGGCACGTACTATCGAGATCACAGCGGTACAATGACAGTGCTCCCAATTATACCAATTGAATTTTTTATTTCTTTTGATTCAGTAGAGTTTCATGTCTATTTGCTGTTTGAGTTTGCACGTGCCTACAACATTAGTATGACGGAGTATCGCAAAAAAGTTATTGTATTATGATAATTAGCAATAGATATGCTATTTGCCAAATGGAAGTAATGACTTCGGTTGAGAGAGGGTTACGTTTGCCATTGGTGAAGCGGTTGTGGCGTGATGCTGCGTATTCTTTATGTCATTACTCCATTTATTTATTTCTCTGTATCGCATATAGCAATGATTACTATTCATATCTACATATAGTTGCTAACTTGTTGTTGTTGTTGTTAGTAATGAGCACTTTCTCATACATACTAACGACTCCTACTTTCATGCAATCTTGTAGAGGTCCTTGATCCTGTACATTTAAATTTTGAGGTACTTGTGACATAAAAAGGTGGTGTATATCACATGCTTTACATTATTCAGTGTATGTTTAAAACATTAAAATGAGTGCCACTCTTTACACTCGGTATTACGCAATCGTAGCCTTGACATAAAGTCTTTTGTATTTTTACTATCAATAAAAATGTACGTCTAGCCTTGTTTAGTGTAGTTTCAGTTTTATTATGTTATGTCTGTGATGTGTGAGATATAATATCCCATGTAGGTATATGAAAAAGGAGTACCTACATATTACAAATGCATTTCTAAGATTTTGCGACAAAACTACTGAGATAATTTTGATAACATTTGGTGCAGAGACAGATGAAGATTGTTATCATCTCTTGCACGAGATAGCTTAATTAAACCTAAGCCTTTTTTCTGTTCATATAATGTCACTTCATTATTTTCAACGTTCATTTTCATTGGAAAACACTCATCTTTCAACAGGAACATCTAATATCCGTCATTCAATAATTCAATTGAATGTGTATTCTTTAACAAATTGCCGGTAACATCAATGCTTTGGTAATATACCCTTATTTGGTGATTTTTCCATATATGTAAAAGAGCCCGTACATAAATATTAAGCAACATACTTAGGCTAAGTACCTTGGTGTGGCAAGACATGTACACAATATGTCGTTAAAGCGGAATTATTTCTAATAACTCTGGGATCCTGTTACTTACTAAAGAATATTGTCTTCAAACTGTAGAGGTATATTAAAAATCTGTTCAGTATGATTGATGATTGATTCAGATTGATTGACCTGTAGCTATAGTACTGTTTTAGTTAATTCAACCAAAAATGTATGAGGTGGACTAGGTATAGAACTGAAAAAAAAATCGTAGTAAGTAGAAACGTTCGTAAGACATAGGTACTGTTAACTAAAAATTACGAGTTTCTTACAAATATACTGACAAATTCTCTACTAGTTTCGAGTCACGGAGGGATTCTTCCTCATGAGCAGCGTACGCGGTCGCAGCAACGTCCTGGTTGCTAAGAGCGAGACCTGTAGAGACAGGTCTGGCACAGGCCAGCAGTAGTTAAGGCTATTCTCCTCCTTGTTGTTTTGAAATCGGTTACAAGAATAATTCTAATTAGAAAGTTTTATTGCAAAAATAAATTAGGACGCAATTATTGAAATTGTATGCTACTCAATTACAAATGCTAGGAACTAAAGACTAGTTTGACATCTATTAAGGTGTCTAAAACTGCAGGGTATTGGCAGAATAATATCTGTACAATACATTCAATAAATAATGAACTTTCGAGCTCCGAAAGTAGTCGTAATGCAAATACGACGAGTAAAATTGTTGCACAAATAAGTTTTATGTGGCCAATATGGCTGTTTAACAAATTATATTTTACTAGCGACCCGCTCCGGCTTCGCACGGGTGCAATATCCATGTATTATACATATAAACCTTCCTTAAGAATCACTCTATTAAAAAAAATCGCATCAAAATCCGCCGCGTACTTTTAAAGATCTAAGCATACATAGGGACAGGCAGACGGCGGATTGCGACTTTGTTTTATACTATGTAGTGGCAGGAATAAATGGGGAAAATTAAGGTATGTAATATTTTTTTTTTACATTATACAGTGGCAATGGGGTTTTGGCCGTGCCTGTTCATAATACTCTTTATAAAATTTAGAAGTATAGTATCACACAGTACCAAGGACTTTGAGGGCATAATGTCACTTAGAAGTGATTGAAGCACCAAAATGTCAGTAGTTTATTTATGTGTGCGTGTGTAATGGTTACCACGTTACCAGACTTAAGAAAATGACAGATGTCCTTTGTGTTAATGTGTGTATGTTCTGCATGTAAGTCTATAGTAGCCAGGTGCCACAGTCGTTGTTTTAAGTGACTGTGTCAGCCTCTTATTCAACGTCCTTGCGTAGTACCTCCATAGGAACATCTACATACTTAATAGGGATGATGTCAGGGTATGAAAAATAAAAATCTAATTAGTCCGTCAGTTAGGTAATGAAAAAATATTAGCCACGTATTTTTTTATTTTGTCGTATAAGAAAACAATACTTAGATAAAACGAATCAAAGTTTAGAAGTGGGAAGTAGCTACGTCATTTAAGAATATAAATCGTACTCAAAAGTGACGTCATGCGATATTTCAAATCAATATATCTTCGAAACTATTCGTTTCCGTAAGAAAATTACAAAAATCTACCAAGCGGACATTAAAATAAAAATTAGTCATTAGTTTTAATGTAATTTATATTATGATGATAGTCTTAAGTAAAATAAGATCTGAATGTTAAGTTTACCTACTAAATTTAAGTTAAAGTCCTTAAATAGGTATATAGAAATTATTACTTGTTTTAATTGGTAGCAGAATTTGAATTAGGTGTTTTTAGTGGGCACGCCTTTGCTCTAAATTTTCAGAATTGATGATACAGAATTAAATATAGGCCCAATCAGCGCCATGACAGGCAACTGTTGCTTTTTTGTTCACAACGAATATTACTATAGGAGTTTTTGTCAATGTTTTTGCTCACACGACCGTTCTGAACTATACTTATGCAGACCAGACGTCTCCTAGATGTAAGTTATACAACACGAACTAGTTTAAGACCAATGACATAAATCAGGGCTGTCCTATTTTTTCTAACGGCATGTAATGAAGACGGTTTAATTACATGTCCTCATAGACACTCAAATAGTCCCGTAATAACACCATAGATGTTAATATCACTCTTAATCTAGACCGTAATTACATATTTTGGTATTCACAATCAGTTAAACGAAATTGTGATAATGGCTCAATAGAACATTTGAAATGCCCGAAGCGTAAACCGAGGTGGTCTCTTAGATTGAGATCGTAAAAGTCTAATAACAACTTTATGGACTTCGAATGGAGATTTCGTACTTCGATAGCAGACAATTTCTATCAAATGGATTGGTTTGGTATGCGATGGCGTGGTGTTTGTTTTTACCGATATGTATGTTAGTTTCGTAACGCAAGTGAGCCGAAATTAATGTAAAGATTGCCTGTTGACGTGTTCTTCAAGTTGTGAGATTAAGGCCGCCAGTTCTCGCCACCTGATTGTAAAATATTACACACGTTTGATTCTGTTTATCGCGCCGATTAACCCGAAAGCCGTTTATGGTCGCTTTAATGTTTAACTAACGGAGATTAGGTTAATTTTTTCGTTTATATGTGAACCTCAAATTAATATAAAAATTGTTGTGCTGTTTGGAGTAAATTAAATGTTATATTTCTTTCTTTAAAACTTTTCAACAATCAGCCTAACGGTTTTAAAAATGCAGTTATTATATTTAAAAAACTTTTAAGTTTAAAAGACTCTTGGGTATCGCTTAATGTCCATCGCAACACGTAATACCGACCATGAGCGAACGCAATCAAAATTATATTATATGCAAAAAATGATCTTCTTGAAACACAACAATAAAATAAGAATGTTTTAAGCTCTCCTGCAGGCGAATTAACTTAAAGAATCAATTAATGAAAAAAATATTGAATTTCTTAACGACTTTGGTACATATATGTTCATAATTTTTGGAAGTCGTAAAGTACTAATAAAAATTATGATGAAATATTGAATTTCATTTATTATTTTTATTGGTAATTGGGTTGTTGCCAGGGTATCAAAATTAAAAATCTAATTAGTCCGTCAGTTAAATAACGAAAAAATATTAGACAAGTAAATACTTAGATAAAATGGCGCTAAGTTTAGGAGTGGGAGGTCGTTACGTCATAACGTGCTACAAAATGTGGCACGCTGTGACGTCACACGATATTTCAAATTAATATATCGTCGAAAGTATTTAATTTTGTGAGAAATAAAAAAAATACGTGTCTAATGTTTTAAATTAATGTACCAGACGGGCATTAAAATAAAATTTAGGAAACTACCCTATTAAGACCAAAATGGACTGATCTGTTTGAATTATACACTTTTTTATACCACACACAGACCGTACCTGCCTACAGAATATTGACGATCAACACCGTTTCTACAAATTGAAGAAAATAAAAATTTTCACGCCGTTCTTATTAGAAAAATATGTAAAACGATACGTTCTGTTATAAATTGGAAACCGTAGCAAATGGTTAGTTATCGAATGTCTTAATTATTCGTAAACTAACGGGGTCAATGAACACACTGATTGTGGTTTTAGAAGTATAAAATACGTGTGTATTCACAGAAATTGTGAAATTTCCACCTGGCTATGTGTTCTATGAACGCTTACTGTACAGTAGGTAAGCGTTCAAAGTAAGACTTTGAACGCTTACGTTAAGTGTTGTGTCACGAATGTTAGGTAGAAAATAATGATAAAAATTAAATCATTAGTATATTTATTAGGGAGTAAAAAAACCATTATTAATAGTATTTGACATAATTCCAGACTCCGTGCTACTACTGAGAATTTTTTTAAAAACCCAGTAATACTTTGCCCGACCTGGGAATTTCAACCCGAGACCCCTTGCCCGGCAGTTGCACTTGCGACGACTCGGCCAACGAGGTAGTACAAAATAAATAATAGAGTAAAATAATTATAGAATGTATGCAAACAACATAATTATGTACTTTCATTACATAATCGCAGAAGTTCATGCCTTAACATTAGAGATGTCGCGGAGGACCTAACGGGTTGCCGGGGCTCCGGCTCGACGTGCAGGAGTAGGAACGGGGTGGTTTTTAGTCAGTAAAGGAGGCCATACTCGCTAGGTTATGCATGATGGTTATAACTTTGCATGCAAAACCGATAAGCATAACGACGAGCACCGATAACTGTACAGTTTAGTCAGATACACGCTAGGGCTTGCCTGTCGGTTATGCATGCACGGGTAAAACCGTTATGCAAAACCTAGGGTGCATGGTCTCCTTAAGAATCTGACGCTCCCTCCCGCCTCACCTAGGCGGGAGAAGACATTCGATGTATTTCCCCTCTTAAGAAAAAAGATTAAAGATGAGTATTTCACAGATATCATAATTGGCCTCCCAACATTAAGCACGTATATTTATAAGCGTGTAAAATATAATTCACCGTAGCACCCGACTTTGTCAAGCTCAAATATTAATAATTACTTTGTGAATGAGTTCTTCCGTTCGTTCGTCCGGGCCGTGTGTGATGATGCCTAAGATTCGCTCTTATGAAATGATGTGTGCCGCGCTTTATATTGTATGAGAATAAATTATTGATGTACCATTTATGGAGCTGGATTTTAATTCAATATATGTTTTGGATTATGCGTTGGTTATAGTCTTAAGAAGAATTTTGGTTACAACTACAAAAATTGTCAAATGTTTTGTTGCTGAGTGTACTTTTACGACATGGTATTACATAACATAACATAACATCACGCCTTTTATCTTATATATTCTTTTTTTTTTTTTTAAAGGTGGAAAATCATCGAATGACTGCTCCCGCCTGGGTGAGGCGGGAGGGAGTGTCAGACTCTTACTGACTAAAAACCACCCTGTTCCTTCTCCTGCACGTCGAGCCGGAGCCCCGGTTACCCGTTAGGTTCTCCGCGACATCCCCGAAGGGGTAGACAGAGGTGCACATCACGGCACTTAATGCCACTGTACAATGTAACACCCACTTTTCACTATACATGTTATGAGTCATGAATGATTTTTTTAAAACCCAGTAACACTTTGCCCGACACGGGAATCAAACTCGAGACCCTTTGCCCGGCAGTCGCATTTGCGACCACTCGGCCAACGAGGCAGCCTTAGAAATAGTCTTAAGAAGGATTTTGGTTATACCTACAAAAATTGTCAAATGTTTTGTTGCTTAGTGTACTTTTACAATATGGTGTGTAAAACGGTTATTTATCTTGCATCTTAAAATAATATTTAGCCTTTATCATAAGAGGAAAGTAAGTCAAAAGGCTTCAAGGCAATAGAGAGTCAGAAAAGCATTAAAATATTTTTATTGCCACAAAAAATGTAACCTGCCTTTCTCAAGTTCCCGGTAGCAATTTCCCCAGATTGCAACATTTAAGTCCACACCCGCTATACATGGTACAAAACAAATTTATCTTTACAGCTTCCAAACAATCAATCAACATAATATGAACTTTATACCCTGAACAGAAGATCTAAAGATTGAGGTTTTATGAAATTTCGTGTGAATTTCTAAAGTGGTAGTGGTCAGGGCTTGTCTTGTAATCTACTACTCTGATTATATCAATTACTTCTTTATTGAAGGTGATTTGGCAGCGATCGTACCACAGATTGCGATTGTAGTGTATCAAAGATCTTAATTCGATTCTTTTTTAGATACAAACTCAAATAGAGAGATTCGTAGCAACTTCAAAGCATCGATTGTTTACTTGCGACATGGACGTCTATAGAGATTTTATTAAATATAAAAAGATTATTTTTAATTGTATTTTTGAGCTTGCTCAACTATCGGGTTTTGTAATATTCCATTTTTAAATAAGCAGCACTTAATCGTTGTTGGTGCAGATAGTTTAATCTTTATGGTCGTTATACTAACGATCTGCACGTCATTGTCAAATTGAAGATATATTTAGGTCTTTATTATTATGCCGCAGGCCTCTAATACTTCAATACATAGGGTGTTGAAACCAATAAAACATAATAATATGATGTCCACATTTTACTAAAAATATGCAATTCTAAACTGTACTATCAGGTAGAAGCAAGTTCTATCTCAAAATTCGAATCATTCGGCGCCATCTTTAACGTATAAATCAGTCATCAGATGTGTATGCGATTGGTATATGAGTCTAATCCGCCATCTTATGTGTGGGTAGAACAATACACGGTCAACGGTGTGAGTTTTTCGTTTTTGCAGTTTCACGCAAAACGGCAAAATGTAAAGTTTTTCTTTTGTAACTCATACAATGTTTTATGACTTCGGCACAAGGATTCCGATGTCGTATGTGATTTCGAAAACCTTAGAAATGCCTTTTATACCTCTATATATATATGTGTGTGTGTGTGTGTGTGTGTGTGAATTTATTATTATAGGAGGTTTCAATAAAACATAGTAATAGAATCTAACATAATATAAATGACGCCTATAATTTTTAAATTAACTATCGTGAGACATATTAAATCAACTACCAATCGCGGGTTACTCACGTGAATATACTGAGAAAAGCTCTTTCTCAGTACCTATATTCTAGTTTTTATATAGATTTTTAGTTGACGTCTATAATGTTCCTATAATTTTACCCCTGTTTAGTATTGCGAAATGCTGGTTACTATTCCATAATTATACTGTACTTAGTAGATCTGCGTGCTCATTATCATCCAGTCATAGTAATATTAGTTGAAAAACTGAGGGCAAAGGCAAGCTACTGAAAAGTTTAACCTACTTTCTAACCAGGTAATCCTGATCCCAATAGACCATATTTGTCAACCACAAAAAGGTGAAGACAAGTACGTCATTATTCATGTTAATATTGTTATTAATTAACGAGTTACGTCATGTTACGTTAACTGAACCGTTAATTTAAACTCGTTTCGGTTCCCACACGGGTCGAGAAAAGTTAATAATGCAAGAACAAGAAAATTCTATTAAAATTTCGTGTTTTTTGATAGAATAGGTGGTTTTTATTATCTGATGAAAAGCTTAGAGGTCAGTGATGCAGTCAACCAATGGTTACTGTCTCTGTAGCGAATCCATGTTTATTTTCGTACCTGCCTGATCGCAAGTGTGTATATCGCAATAGGCGCACCCCCTATTACATGGGACTCATAACATAAATAGTGAAAAGTGGGTGTTACATTGTACAGTGGCATTAAGTTCAGTAATGTACACCTCTACCGACGGGGATAGAAGGCGTTATGTTATGAATTTTTAAATTTTATATTGACCGTCATACTCATCCAAGTTCACTTTCTAACACTTTCATAAATAATAATGAACAAACCCACCAGTAGGTATTGTATCTAAAATCCCTTAGAACCAAAGAGATTCAAATCGAAAAAAAGGTTTCATTTCCATAATATAATTTCAGTTCACCATTGTATATTATATGGACAAGAAGTTTGAAAAAAAATAAAAGGAATAATTCTGGTACAAGCGGTATCATTACGACTAACAAAGTAAACGCTGATGTTGTCCGAAAACGCGAATCTCATTATGTATTAAAAGTTGTCGCGTCTGTGACAGAAGGGACAAAATAACAAACTGGCCAGTTGTTTTAATCATGTTTGTTCCTTTTGCAACAAGAAAAAAGGAATATGTTCGATTTTCAAAAATGTGACGTTTAATACGTTTGAATTTGTATTTAGAATTAATTCTTTACTGTTATGTGTCGATTTTTATTTTTATATATAGGTACTTAAACTAGCTACACTCGCGGGATTTCACCTCTAGTTCACTCCTATCGGTCGTACTGTGATGTTTTATAGCCTTCTTCGATAAACCGACTATCCAAAAAAAAGTATTCCAAATCGAACTAGCAGGTCTAGAGATTAGCGAATCCAAACAAGCAAACAGATACAGATTTCAGTATAAGTATTAAGATAATAATCAATACATAGTATAAAACAAAGTCGCTTTCGCTGTATGTCCGTATGTATGCTTAGATCTTTAAAACTACGCAACGGATTTTGATGCGGTTTTTTTTAATAGATAGAGTGATTCTTAAGGAAGGTTTGTATGTATAATACATGCATATTGCACCCGTGCGAAGCCGGGGCGGGTCGCTAGTAATAATTAAATTAAAGGTTTATAAAGTAGAAACAGGCGTCACTTTGCGGAAATGTATACTACACTAAATCAATATCTATTCACTTAGTAAAATGAAGGGTTGGTATCAAAGTGTGTTTCACAATAGTAACAGAATTTGAAAGTCATATATTCATACCTATATAGGGAGAACTTCCTATATTTGCTTTATGACCGACAAATTATAATTATTAACACTATTTATCAATTTTGGTAGCAAAAAATATATAAAAAACTTTTTAGCATTTGTTTGTAATACGTTTCTACACTACACCTTATTAAAAAACATTTTGCATTTTTTTTTATCTGTGTGTCGATATAATAAATTAGGCTATTTATTATCAAATCAACAAGCAGTTTATAATCAATATTTAACTGGTTTCAACATTATACGAACAATGCAATTAATAAAAACATAATAAGAATTATGACAGTGAATTATAGGCGGACATTGTTATACGAATGAATTATATGTATTTATTTTTTATCCATGTGGGAAAACTACTGATTATGTTAACTGTACATATAATATTATATATTACGTAATCTGTGTATATATTTGAAGGATTTATTATAACAAACTAGTAATAAATAAGTTTGTTAAAATTTAAAATAAATAAGTAATTACAGTTTATCCAAAACATTTTGCAACATAAAATAAATATTAATTTTACTGTATACAAGATGAAAAACGCAGGAGTCGCGTATAATTGACGCCCGCGCATACATATGCATGGGACGTGCGCTTGCGCCGCGTCGGTGTAGACAGAAAGATCGATCGGTCCCTTTTAATATAGCAATTTACACCTGTTTTACTTTTACAGCTTCCTTATAACATCTTCATCATCACAACAATTTGTGGTGTGAGAAAAATTCCAATTTGTGATTTGAATTTTAAAACTTCGTTATTATCTGGTTTCCTTGTATGAACAAGATTGTTTGCGATAAGCATATTGGCTTGGAATACCACCAGGCCTTTGATGATTTATATAGGAACAGCGATTCTAATTTATTTCAAAATTGCTGTTGATTTTGCATGGCAGTGATTAAAGATTGTGTAACCGTTGTTGCTAAGGAAGTGAGGAAGACTGCTCTTACCATTTTTGGTGTTCGGCGTTCGTGGTAAAATAAAATTAAGTATTAATGGTATATTTACTGTTGTTTTTAATTTCCATTTGGTATTGGAGCTTTGTACTTAATGTACCTACCTACAACCAATAAATACATTACCAAAGAACGTTCGGTTATCGAATCAAATAATTTATCGAAATCTGCGAATGGAAAAATAATCGATGGACAATATAGAAATCTATCTAGCTTCGTTTTGAATAATGACGTCAATGGGTAATGGGTATATGTTCTGATCGAAGCCATCATACCACACAGAATGATATACAATGTTCTAACACGTCAATAAATTACTTAAACATAACACCATAAATAAAGAAGCAAATATCCAACGGCCACATACGGAACACATCAAACTATCAAATCGCATTCCAAAAATGTTTACTCGAAATTCGAATTTAATCGAATAATCGTTGCATTTCAATTAGATTGGTTAATGGCCAACGGAGTCCGAGCATTGGACATCTTTATTTCGGTTCGGTACCGAGTTCAATCGATTTTGTAATCGATTTTGACGTTTAAATGGTTGCCATTACTTTAAGTGACGAAATTGACTATGGAAGTAATGAGTTGAATGAAGAAATTTTACTCGATAGTGAGAATTGATTTCTTGTTTGGGAGTGCTTGTTTAAGAGATCTGATAGGAGAATTGTGGTGTCGTGACGATGTGAAGAAGATGATAATCAGTTACTATTGAAATCATGTAAAGAACTATAAACCAATATTGGTATACGTAGATGGTAAAAATTGAAGTAGTCGGTGGTGGTGGTGGTCGGTCGGAGTAGTCTAATGACACTTGAAGCTCAAATCCCTAATCTTTAAATTGAGAGGTAAATATTGTTAATAAAAATAGAAAACTATGCTTCAGCAGCAACAACCAAGAGGTTTGAAGACAAAAGATAGAACATATCAATTATTTTGATTTGTAGATACGATGAAATGGCTAGTGTGAAGATTGTAACATTCAAAGCAATAGGAAAGACATTTATCTACGATTCAACGTCATAAAAAAGACGAGAATCCCATTTGCATTTGACAGGTCGGCTGTATAAAGTCGGAAGACAAGACGTAATTACATTCCGAAAGCTTGAAATCCATTAAAATAGCAATAACCCGAATATTGAATACGCGTGCTTCCAAAAACCGGGCATATCATTAGGCAATAGCATAATACCGTTATTGTACTACTACTATCAACTCTGTTTGTTGGTCATGTTTATAATAGTTTTGGTATTTTAAAAATTTACCCTTCTAAGTATTAATAGCATAAAATGGCTTTCTTTCCCATTTTATCATAGGGAGTCATAAAAAATAGCAAAAGTGCCTGTACCTTAGATGAGTATGCATCTGTTATGTTGTGTTACAGCTAGGCTACATTAGCTAAAATTGTTTCAAAATAATAATACCTACGTACGATAAATCCAACAAGACAGAAAAAAGTCAAAACCTGACGCAATTCGGAACTTGTCAAATCAAATTATTACAAAGCTATTTCACTGCACAGCTGACCATCTGTACCGCATTATAATTAACAAATTTTATAGCAATCCGATACCTTTGACACCCAATGACATGTCAGTCAATAATTAATTAAAATAAATAGTAACATGGGCTTCATGAGCAGCTAATGAGATTGAAAATGATTGCGTTTTCTCGAAACTTGATAAAGGTGGGGATAACGGTAGTTTGATTGTGCCTAATGATATGGGTTTTGGAAGTGCACGGCGGTTATTTTTGGGTTAGCGTAAAATCACGACTTAATTCTCCGAATGATAAAGCAAACAATCAAAGATACATCAGACATATACTCTAGATTTAATGGTACTATTCCAAATCTTTCTCTTTGGTCGACGAAACTTGAAATTTGTCCAGAATCCACATATTACCAATGAGATTGTCCAGATTATAGTCTAATAAACAAACTAAAAAAACTGAATCCTTTCTACAATACACTAGCTCCCAACCAGTGTTACATGTTGTAACAACATGGAAGTAAAGATAACAAGGTTCAGTAAACTTGCGCCACACAGAATTTCATAACCGACTTCACGGCAAATATTAATATGCACCATTGTGGCTTACACTTAAGACATATTAAAATAAAAGGGCTGAATAGGGAAGCTAGATGAGTGGGCTAGGCATGTATTCAAGCCGTTGGTCCAACAATGGACTGTGTGAGGGACCTACAAAGACTTTCTAACGATATCACGATTTTAGCTTTTATAATAAATTCCTCTAGTATTAGTTGACACTTGTGATTGAAAGTGTCACTGTTTAGCATGAGGTTGGACATTCGATGCTGTAGATGTTATGCAACTTATAATTAAGAGTTTGGCTTCAATAGACTTTTAAGGACAATAAACAAGAATAATAACATTTTTTTTATGGGATAAGTCCGATAATCTCACGCACACGACGAAAGACAACGCAAGCGTTGCTTCACGACGATTTTCTGTGAGGCTTTGGTATCACTCCGAACGAGCCGGTCCATTCGAACCGAAGCATGGCTCTTCCACACTAATTTATTTTTCCACTCATTTAATGATAGAAGATACACAATTACACTAACATGAACTCTGAAATCATGCTGAAATCTCTGCATATGACATAATAGCTGATGAAAGGCATGAAGTTCGTCGATGTTTGCTCTTTTAGGGAATACTATTTTATCTTTAGCAGCAGAAGATGGTCCGAATCAGAAAATAGTACCAGATTGTAAGCAGAACTTGCGCAAAGGTAAATGATTTAATGAGTCTGTGTGTGGTCTGAAGTTCATTCTAAATCCAGAAGTCCTGTTTGGACTAATGTTTTATGAGCCGTTTCAAGTAGTCATAAGCTTCGTCGACCAAATCACTATTGTGTAACACACGGTAATAAGTCGACACTTTTATGCGGATCTATTTTTAAAGAACTTTCTATTTATATATTTGACTGCCTCGTTGGCCGAGTGCAAGGGGTCTCGAGTTCGATTCCCGGATTGGGCAAAGTATTACTGAGCTTCTACAAAAATTTCAGTATTAGCACGGAGTTTGGAATTGTGCCCGGTATGTGGCACTAGGCACCCTTTATAACATGAGACTCAGACCATAAATAGTGAAAAGTGGGTATTACTTTGTACAGTGGCATTAAGTGCTGTAATGTACACCTCTGCCTATCCCTTCGAGGATAAAAGGCGCGGTGCTATGTTTGTTTATTATGTTTCTGTTTATATTTGATAGCTTTTCTTGAAGTTGTAAGAAGATTATCTGAATAAATCTAAGGCTTGGATTATAGAGGTAAATTAATTATCTATTTCTTCTTCATGTTACAAGTTAAACTAAATAACTCATCAACACCTTCATAACAACTTTATTTATATACCATTAAGGGACATTTTTGTCTATTTCTTCCCCTTTGAGACAAAAGAATGGTATGCGAATCCTACCCTAGAGTAAAAGCAAATGACAAGAACCTCTTTCATGGACGATACTCCTTTATTTCCTACAACTGTTGCCTCACAATAACCAATTGAGTCCGTCCTTTAATCAGTAATCAACAGATTTTACTCACGACGTAATTATTTAGCTGCACTATCGAATGCTTAATAGGCACGTCACATTCATCTTGCTCTCTAAATGTACCAGATACAGTATTGCGTTAAATACATGAAAATTGTGTCATTCGATTTGTAGACTGTGACAAAATGTTAACGGTTAGTGATATTTTAACGTTTAGATACGATTTAAACGTTAAAGGAAAGGGGACTGGTCGAAATTTGTAGGTCTATGAATATGTAGAAGATAATGTGTTTGTATGGTATACTGCTCGCGCCGCCAGAGACTCGCAAATACTAGACACTGCCTGCGATCGTCAAATGTTTTAGTCGCAATATAAAATCCATTGTATACTCTTGTCCGTATATCATTTCCGCTCCTATACACAAGACCATAAAAACACATTATCTTCTACAAATATTTTCTTAACTAGTAATTTTTTAAAAATTACATAACTGAGGTACTGTTGTTATTATGTCCGACCGAAACTGGATTTTTAGCCGAAACCATAATATGTTCTGAATGTATTGATAAATAGTAATATTTATAACATAAATAAACATTAACACAAAAAAGTTTTGTTATACAGACATATTACATCTTAAACACATAATTGTGCTCATATTTCAATAATTTAATTATATATTCAGCCGAGATTGTTTGGTGTCGGTTTCGGCTAAAAATCCTGTCTCCGCCCAACACTAGTTTAAAAATAAAGCATGTTTAAATGCGTAACATTATTGCTCACAGTTAGTGTCAGTCATAATTTTAAATTACGTATCGAATTTCGAACACACATTAAGATTATGAAATGCCGAATTTCTTTTTTCGAACGCCTCGCGGAATGTTATGATATTTTTTTTTTATTATGAGTTCACTTTTTTCACCTGTTTTCAAATTGTTTGCTTGACTTATGTTTCGAATAATTAACTATAGATTCTGCGGAAAAAATGAAGATTTATGTGTATTTTGTTGATTCCAATTTTGAATATTTCAACAGTTTTGTTGGTTTTCTCTTAGTTCACGACCAAGTCGATAGGATAATTTACTGTTGTAGACAGTAATCAAAGCATTTTCTTAGTCCTACAATTCCTTCAAATAAAACGACTAAGAGCCGATTTTACAATCTAATTCTAAACTGTAGAATAAAATTGATATTTGACTGTTTTTAGTATGGAATAATGGTCAAATATTCAAAGTTATTCCTGAGTTAAAAAATATCTGGCGTTGAAAAATCGGCCCTAAATAAAAATTGCCAACCACTAGTTAATCATCATCATCATCATCAACAGCCTATAAATGCCCACTGCTGAGCAAAGCCTCTTCTCACACGGAGAATGTTTGAGCACTAATCACCACGCTTGCTCAATACGGGTTGGTGATTACAAACTTATTATTAAAAATTATAAGCCCAGGTCTCGCGATGTTTTCCTTCACCGTTTGTCAGTTGTGTCTAAATAATCTTAGAAAGTACATATAACTTGGAAAAAGTCACATTGGAACTTGCCGTTGGTAGGTTTCGAATCCGCACCCTCATGCATGAGAAGCGGGCGTCTTAAACCTCCGGGCCACAACGATCACCACTATAAGAAACATGAAAAAAGTTTACATTGGTTCATCAATAGAAATTGTTCCAATTCATAGAACACTACAGAATTCATACACTTACAAACAGTCAATCAACACGACTACTAAACAATAAATCTATTTCTACAACACAAAACTAAGTCAGGACATTAAGGGGGCGTCCATAAATTACGTGAGATATTTAAGGGGGGAGGGGGTAGACTCAAATCTCATCTATTCTTACGTTGGACAGAGGGAGGGGGGGTCTCGGCAAATATCACGTAATTTTTTTTCTGAATGTAACAAAAAAAAATACTATTCTAGTCATGTATACCTATGCTTTTTTTTTTTTTTTTAAGGGGGGAAAATCATCGAATGACTTCTCCCGCCTGGGTGAGGCGGGAGGGAGTGTCAGACTCTTACTGACTAAAAACCACCCCGTTCCTTCTCCTGCACGTCGAGCCGGAGCCCCGGTTACCCGTTAGGTTCTCCGCGACTCCGAAAGTCATGTATATGCTTAAGATTTAACTCGTCGAGTACCGGTTTTGTAGACACAATTATAGAACAATAGGTTGCGGTCACCGGTGACCGCTTGGTATTTGACAGTTTAATTGCATGGACATGGGTGTTTTTTTTTCTTTTACAATAATAACAATCCAACGCGTTTACGTTGAAAACCAACATTTTGAAGAAAAATCTCACGTGAGCTTGGGGGATGCGGGAGGGTGTTGAATAAAATCTCACGAAATCTAACAAGGGGGGAAGGGAGGGACAGAAAATGAAAAAATCACCTCACGTAATTTATGGACGCCCCCTAAGAGCATTCTAATTATCGATAAACAATTAAATTAAACAACCAGATACACAAATAAATTAATGTCACTATTGATATCATGTCGCTAGTAATTGTATATCATACGTTTTTGCGTTAGGTTATCAATCACTTAACAATACACACGGCGACACATCAAGTTATTGTCCAATTTATCGTGATCTCTCCTTGTTTGGTCTTTCTGCACATTCGACTGTCAGTTTATACTGGTCAATGTTTGATACAATGTCAAATACAGTAAAATATAACATAATATCACGCCTTTTATCCCCGAAGGCGTAGGCAGAGGTGCACATTACGGCACTTAATGTCAGTGTAGAATGTAACACCCGTTATTTATGTTATGAGTCCCATGTAATAGGGGTTGAGCCTATTGTCATATACCGGATACAATTTCAGACTCTGTGCTACTACTGAGAACCTTTAAAAACCCAGTAATACTTTGCCCGACAGCTGCACTTAAAACCACTCGGCCAACGAGACAGTGAAATATAGAAAATTAGTCTATAAAATCAATTTAATTGTGCACGCAACACTAACCCTTACCTCATTGGAAATAACGATCAAATTCTTACAACCCATAGATATTAATTAAACGTGTTGTTAGTCGTTCCTACTACTGAATAAATATTTCGGTATCACACATACGCTAGACTTGAAATTCCAATCGTTTAATAAGTACCTAGAGTACAATCTCTTATGAACACAGCTGTATAGCCAATCATGTTAAACTACACCAGTTGCGTGCTCATTTTGTAGTTTATTAGTTTTAGGCAGAATAATACAATATAACGTGTCGTGTCTGCAGAATATTTTTGTTCATCTTTGATAAGGTGCTGTGTTTTAACACGGTGAGTAGCTGCACTAAAACTATTTTTTAAATAAAATGTAACTATGTCTATATGGACTCCTGAGTTCTATACGGACTGGTATATGTATTTTGTTAAATGCGAAAATATAATTGCACACTCCAGCAAAGCAATCGATTCTCTCGTCTATGTTTATTAGCATAATTTTTTTAAACGTTACCCCACACTAGGATTTTCTCCTGTATCGTGGGTGCGTATAAAAACATACAAGTTCACATACACATGACACCTAGATCCGGAACGACAATTTGTGAATCGCGTAAAGAGTTGCTCTGTGCGGGCATCGAACAAGCTACACGTTGTGCGGCAGCCAGTACCCTAGTTACACAGTTACAGTACCAGTACACTCATTTTGTTAAACAAATAACCTTATAAATATTTTCCATAATATTACCACGATTAGCTTAAAACACATATTACATTATTATAAGGAAGACGTTGCATAATTGCGGCTGTACAAATGTAGGCATAAAGAGAAAGCCCGGCTATTGTCGAGTCTGCTCAATTTAATCTATGAAAATTATTAGCATAGGTGCATAATTTGAAATAGAATAAGTGGGCAGGTGTATTTGTGTATTTTACCAACATGATGACTTCTGATAACGGTAAGTAAGATTGTGGGATTTCTATGAGAATAGCATTGATAAGAATCTAGAGAAGAAAGCAAGAATTTGAATTCAATTTATTTTATATGTTATTTGATTTTGCTAATAGAAGAATACGATTTTTTTTGATGATTGGACTTAAATTGTAGATTGATGTTCGTGTAGAAGCTATTAGAAATTAATTTACATTGATAAACGTAAAAAGAGATGTCAAATTAGCTTAATGGATCTGAATAGCAGGGCGCCCTTTATTTTTTTTATTATTTAAATATTATTTAAATATCTCCTCCTTTAGTCATGCTAGCTAAGGAGGAGGCGGGACGCGTGAGGCAGCGAAGCGCTGCCTCCTCGCAACCCAGCCATCGCGAAGGACACAACGGGCGTCGGGGATCGCGGGACGATCTCCGGCCACCGTAAGCGCGGGACTCCGGACGGTGAGCATAGGTGGCTCCCCGTCCGACCAGAAACAAACCCGAGCGTACGGCGCGTCGCGTTCCGCGCGCGCCTCAAAGAGCCATTAGACCACCACAGATGGGGCCCAATACGGCCGATGCCGATTCGGAGTCGCGGAGAACCTAAAGGGTAACCGGGGCTCCGGCTCGACGTGCAGGAGAAAGAACGGGGTGGTTTTTAGTCAGTAAGAGTCTGACACTCCCTTCCGCCTCACCCAGGCGAGAGCAGTCATTCGATGATTTCCCCCCCTTAAAAAAACAAAAAACCTAAATTGCGTGTGTTCTTTGTGAATTTAATTTGACAAAAATCCGTCTAATTCGTTTAAGGTTCTCAAAAAACCTTCTTAGGCAGCTTGATAGCTTCTCTGACTTCTCAAATAGCAACCACATCAATATAAATGGTGTTGCAAAACCAAACGTTAATGTATATGAATTAGAAATAAAAAATGGCGATCGTTTCCATCCTGATTACAAGGAAGATGGAAAGGAAATCTTAGTTGAAAAATTATAGGTATGTGAAATCTGAAATTAACTTGTAAAACATGGATCTCTATTACCAAGACATTTATTTATACGAGTTTCTTTTAATGTTAATATAATTTGTTGTATTTATTATACAAAAAGAATTTGATATCTCGTATGGAGTCGTCTGACCTTTAATGGTAAATAGGACTGGTGTCAAATTTCTGCCATGTTTGGAACAATTTGGATTTATGCTTTAATTTTATTAATTTGCTATTGTTAAACTGACTGCCTCATTGGCCGAGTGGTCGCAAGTGCGACTGCCGGGCAAGGGGTCTCGGGTTCGGTTCCCGGGTCGGGCAAAATGTTTCTGGGTTTAAAAAAAATCTCATTAGTAGAACGGAGTCTGGAATTGTGCCCGGTATATAGCAATAGGCTCACCCCCTATTACATGGGACTCATAACATAAATAGTGAAAAGTGGGTGTTACATTGTACAGTGGCATAATGTACACCTCTGCCTACCCCTTCGGGGATAAAAGGCGTTATGTTATATGGCAATTGTGAAAAGGGAATCAATGTATTGTAAATAAACATAGACCTAATTGTAAACAAGAGTAATTGTACCTATGTTTTTAAAACGTCCTTGAAACTTGAATAAAACAAATCTTGTACAGAAACCGATCAATTATTCATGAGATCAAGGTATCGTATTACAGTGTCGTGTCTGTATAATTAATGTTTTTCAATTAGTGGTCTTGTTCTTAAAGTAATCAAGCTACCTAATTATATAAGAACAAGTAGTAAACAAGACATGATGTTAATCACATTAAGGATAATTTTAAAAATAGACAATTGTTTTATTTCGAAGATACCTCATCATGATTCACTCTGAATGATATCTAAAGGAAAATCAACCTTAAAAACCGTATTGTTTAACAATAGTTTAACGTCAACCATCAACAAAGATTTTACAGTTTCTTAAATCTATAAACCCAATTGTTATTTATTATCAACACCGCTAGGAAATCTGCCTACAAATGGCAATACCTTCATAGTTATCGTATTTTACAGCAAGTTGTTATATTAAATTGTAAAGTTCATAAAGTACCCGGTAGTGGCTAACGAACGTCAGAGATCGGGATGATTCGGAGACATTCGGACATGATCGGATGACAAGGATGTAGTTAGGGTAGAGATAGAACGGCGGATTAGATTCTGTGATAGTAAATTGTCACGCTATTCATTTGTAAAGTTTTACAATAAGAGCTGTGAATTGAAAATGTAATGTTCGTTCATCTTTTGAGGATTTTATAGGTAACCTAAAAGGAAAAAATTGGAGCTCTTTTAAGATCATTTTGTCCTACTATCCGTCTGTCTGTTCACGCTATATTTCGGTAACGAATGGAGGTAATTATTTATTGTATTTATATAAATGCCTTAAATGACTAGTGAATGAAATTCGGGATGTTTCGGATATATTCGGGCATAATCGGTTGTCAAACAGATAGGGCAGCAAATTAGATTTTGTGATAGAAGTGGTCACGGAATTCTACGATTCAGCTGTGATATATAAATATATATATATAATGGAGTTCTCATAACATAACGGCTTGGAAGTCATACATACACGTAAAGTTGTTTTACACAGTTTACGACCTCCTAGAACAAAGCATAAATGTGAAACCACAGTAAAGAACTAGTATATCGATAACCATATTACCTTATCACCATGGAACATAAATTAATACCCAATTCTTGCCTAATACATGCTTTTCTGTGTCAATATTTGAATACAATGATAAATAAATAATTAGTGTGCATAATTACTGACATAATCTACTTATGGAACGTTTTATAATAAATTAGAATGGTCATTGCATGCTGGATAGGTCCAATCTCCTCCGCGTAAGGCTGGTAAAGTACTTGTAACTCCTATGGTGTTATGGGAGACTCCATAGGTGGCAATCACTTATCATCAGATGATTGTTCTGCATGTTTACCCCGTTATCCTGAACCCGAACTCGATTAGGTATTTGATTGAGTATCTTTTTATAAACAGTTAGAAATCGTCCATGGTTGAACAAAGACTTTTCACATAAGGGAGGGTTTCCTACATACAAATCCCCAAGCATGGCAGATGACTTGGAAATGGCAGGTTAAAATTTTGAGTATGTTGACCGACCCTTGATAGAGGATCGTAGCTTTTATACTAGCTACGTCCACGCGGTGTCACCAGTTCTGCTCGGCGCCTATTGATCATAGCGTGATGTTTCCTCGATAAATGAGCTATGCAATACAAAAGTTATTTTTCAAATCAGACCAGCAGTTCCTGATATTAGCACATTCAAACAAACTGTTCAGCTTTATATAATTGTATAAGATACATATATCTAGTTCCAAATTTTTATCTTTCAAAGAATTGGTTAATCAGCAATTTTGCGTCAAAAATGTTGACAGACGATTAATCGATAACTAGATTACTTGAATCGATTGTCATCAGTATTGCTACCGAAAATATGTATATTTATCAGTATCGTTTTCAGGTTATGAGATAATTTTAAAAGATTTAGATTACTTTCACGAATTAAACTTAATATTAACAGATTTACTTATGTTACGCCGTTTCCACGAAAAAAAAACACTTATTGCAAAAAAAATGTCGAACAATACGGTAGATGCCTAATTTTTATTTTAATGTCCGTGTGGTAGATTATTTTAAATCGTTACACACGTATTTTTTATTTTCTTACAGAAACGAATACTTTCGACGATATATTGATTTGAAATGTCGCGTGACGTCACTTCTATGTACACTTTATACGTAGAAATGACGTTTTAGCCCCCACTCCTAAAGTAGTATAGACCTATATGTACTCTAATAACACTCGCGAGACTATTAGGTATCGTAACATGTCTTCTACTCTTCTATCACCTCGACTATTGAAATAAAACGCATGCACACATCCTATCTCACTTAAACATTCTCAAAGAATAAACCCTATTAGAAAACTATTAATTTACCTATCTACGTGTGAGAGAGTCATGTTTCGGCACGAATGGGCCGCTACATTCGGAGTGATTTTTTTTTTTTTAAGGGGGGAACATCATCGATTGACTGCTCCCGCCTGGGTGAGGCGGAAGGGAGTATCAGACTCTTACTGACTAAAAACCACCCCGTTCCTTCTCCTGCACGTCGAGCCGGAGCCCCGGTTACCCTTTAGGTTCTCCGCGACTCCGAATCGGCATCGGCCGTATTGGGCCCCATCTGTGGTGGTCTGATGGCTCTTTGAGGCGCGCGCGGAACGCGACGCGCCGTACGCTCGGGTCTGTTTCTGGTCGGACGGGGAGCCACCCATGCTCGCCGTCCGCAGGCCCGCGCTTACGGTGGCCGCAGATCGTCCCGCGATCCCCGACGCCCGATGTGTCCTTCGCGATGGCTGGGTTGCGAGGAGGCAGCGCTTCGCTGCCTCACGCGTCCCGCCTCCTCCTTAGCTAGCATGACTGCTTCGCAAAAGGAGGAGACGGCATCCCAATCCCCCTCGCTCCGCATCATGGCCTGCACTAGGCCCGGACGCGAGAGGTCGCCATCGCCGATCACTTCCTTGAGGATACGGCGGTGCTCAGCCCACGCAGGGCATTCCGCTACAGTGTGTTCCACCGTGTCCTCAGGGCGGTCCTCGCAGTGATGACACCCGGGCGTTTCCTCCCGCCCCATCAGACACAGGTACCTCCCGAAGCTGTCATGTCCGGTGAGGACCTGCGTCAGGCGGTAGGTGAGGACGCCGTAGCGTCTCTCAAGCCACTCCTCAAAGAGGGGACTTACCGCTGCGATGGCAGCGAGCCCAGCATTCGGAGTAATACCACGGCCTCAAAGAGAACCGACGTGAACCAACGCTTGCATTGTGTTTCGTCGTGTGAGTGAGGTTATCACCCCCTCCCAAATCTCCTCAATTTTCTCTTAAAGGGGGAAAATCATCGAATGCCGCCTCACCTGAGCGGGAGAAGCCCGCTCAGGTGAAGCGGGAAGGAGTGTCAGACTCTTACTGACTAAAAGCCACCCCGTTCCTGCACCTACACTTCGAGCCGGAGCCTCTTCAATCTTCCTTGAATCTGAACTATCCTCAAATTTGTAATCCCCCATAAGCCGGTAACGTACTTGTAACGCCTCTGGTGTTTCGGGTTACCCTTGAGCGGCGCCGATTGCTTACCACCAGGTGATCTGTCTGCATTCCATAAAAAAACACTACCTAACACGTATTTTCAATACAACATAATCGTTCTTTCATCTATTTACAAGTCAAACAGAACCAGTGAATCTAAGCTACGAGTATATCGGATCGACCGCCTATCATCGATACCCCGCCTTTCAGCACCCAGCCTTATCTCAACCTATAAGTTATTCCAGTCTATCTGCATCTACGCTTTGTCGGTCTGTCTGTTGTGTACAAGAACTATGTTTAACCGATTTGCACGCTCCGGGGTATAAAGTGTTTGACACAACGTAACGAGTTTGATGCTCTATGATTGTTTATGTTTTCTATATTACTTTACATATCTACCTGCGCCAACGTATGTAGGTGGCGAGTTGTCGTTCAACGTGGAAGACTAACGGCTGTTATTGTTAACGACTGTTGTCGATGATGATGATGATGATATTATTTTACTTGTGATTGTATGTTTGTTTGTCTTGATTGTCGTATTGTGGTTCAGATAGCTTTTGTTATATTTACAAATGATTTTTCCTTTCAAAATCTTACCTACTATAAGAATACACATCCGTCAGAGTTAGACGAAAGTAAACAGGTTTTAACCAATTATAACAACTAATTCGATAATGTCGAGGTGTCCCGGAGGTTTAAGACGCCCGCTGCATATGGGTGCGGGTTCGTAACCTACCAGCGGCAAGTACCAATGTGACTTTTCCGAGTTATATGTACTTTCTAAGATTATTTAGACACCATTGACAAACGGTGAAAGAAAACACGAGACCTGTGCTTATAATTTTTAATTATAAGTTTGGAATCACCAACCTGCATTGAGCAGGCGTGGTGATTAATGCTCAAACCTTCTCCGTGTGAGAAGAAGCTTTGCTCAGCAGTGGGCATTTATAGGCTGTTGATGATGAATTCTATCTTTATTGGAGACAAATCTAGCGATTGATTGATTATTGAGAAATAAATACATTCCTGAGTGCACAGTATTAGTTAATTTTACGTTTAAGCGATCGAAACGGTACCGTTTTAGCCTCCTGATTAATGAATAACTTAGAGCCAGCCAATCAAAGCGTCGAATGTCATACAAACTTGAACGTTACAAAGATCATGCGCGGTTGGTGCGGTGGTTGGGCAACCGGCTACTGCGCAGGGCTGGTTCGATTCCCGCACAGAGCAACTCTTTGTGTGATCCACAAATAGATGTTTCGGGTCTGGGTGTCATGTGTATGAAATTGTATGTTTGTAAACGCACCCACGACACAAGAGAAAATCCTAGTGTTTGGTATTTTTTTTAATTGTGGACATAATAATTAATAATGATTGAATATAAGAACAACTTGATATTATAATTACTTACCTACGTACAGATAACATCACTATCATCAATCTTCATAGAGTTGTCCTTAATTTGTTAATGAATATTTAATTATTTTAATCAAACGGTCTAAGGTCCTGAGATGTGTGATGAAGTTGAAAATTAATTAATTTATGAGCTCTAGTGAGTTCAAGTTCAAGAGTGTCGTCATGAGACTAGAACCATACTGATACGAGTAATTTTGTTACAAACTCGCGGGTGTTGGTGTAGTAGCGGTCGGATAAGGGACTATACTTTTAACAGAGACTGGACGGTCAGCAGCGCTCTCTGATAACCCTGAACCTTTTATAATGCGAGCTCCAAGCCCGCATGATACGGTCTCCGGCCACCGGAAGCGCGGGCCTGCGGAGGGCGAGCATGGGTAGCTCGCCGCCCGACCAGAACCAGTGGATTTACTCTTGAATCCAATTCCGATCGATCGTCATTGACATTGTGAAATTTCGTACTCTTGAGTTTTAACACTAGCGCCCATTGCCTCCGTATTGCGTGGGTATTGAATGAACTAAATAGTATTCCGTTTGTTTTTATATTCTGTACTCTGAATGCTATTTTAACAACTAAACTAGGGGTTGTATAGTTTTGACATTGAATAATTATTGAGTTTTCATTGGATTGCAATTGCATTGACATTGAGATTGTTTTCGAGAGTAAGCACCCAGACCCGAGCGTACGGCCCGTCGTGTTCCGCGCGCGCCTCAAAGAGTCATTAGACCACCACGGATGGGGCTCAATAGGGCTGATGCCGATTCGGAGTCGCGGAGAACTTAACGGGTTACCGGGGCTCCGGCTCGAAGTGCAGGAGTAGGAACGGGGTGGTTTTATTCAGTAAGAGTCTGACACTCCCTTCCGCCTCACCCAGGTGGAAAAAGTAATTCGACGATTTCGCCCCCTTAAAGAAAAAGCCCGCATAGTGTTGAGATTATGGCAAACCAGGTTCATAGTAAGCAGTGAACTGTCACCCATCGGCTGTCAATAAAAGAATTCAAACTTGCTTGAGATAGCCATGTTTTCTTATTGCCATTTAGCTTGCATGATACTAGATGAATTCTGTTCTTATATCAAACAAAAAACTATATGTGACACCATTATTAAGAGACAACAAAAAAATGTACGAAAACAGCTCAACACAACACATTTGACAGTTAATACGTATCGAAATAGGCTCTACATATCAGTACAATCAGGGCTCAATTAAATTATCAAGAAAATGTCGTCCATTTTAATTATACTTTAGATAACATAACTGAATTATCTTCTAACTAGTTATCCTGTCAGTAGCGTAATAATTATGCGTCCACCTCGTAATATGTTGTTGATTAGACTGACATGTCCAACTGAGTGAGTGGCGTGTGTTGCTACTGTAAAAAATGTTATTTTTAATTGAAGGAAGTTGTAAATAAAAATGGTTATTGCTTGGCTGTGGTGTCGTATTAATATTCTATTTTTGTGCCTTAACTTAGACATATTATTGTGACGCATAGATACAAAGGTATGCAACACAAAGTAACTTCGACATTATAATCATTACGCCATGACACATAATAGTCACAGAACTATTTATAATCTTTTTTTCCATTATTCGACAATTTTTTTTATGGCATAAGCCGGTAAACGAGCAGACGGGTCACCTGATGGTAAGCAATCGGTGTCGTCCATGGATACCTGAAACACCAGAGGCGTTACAAGTGAGAGTCAGCGTTACCAGCCTTTTGGGGATTAGGAGTTTGAGAATCGTTGGGGATTCAGGGATTGGGGAGATTGGGGAAGGGGAGGGTAATTGGGCCTCCGGTAACCTCACTCACACGACGAAACACAACGCAAGTGTTGCTTCACGACGGTTTTCTGTGAGGCCGAGGTATCACTCCGGTCGAGCCGGCCCATTCGTGCCGAAGCATGGCTCTCCCACGCTTGATTTATTTAAATGTCAATACCGATAGTCCGAAACTCATTTTTAGTCAATCGTCGATTATTATTTTTATTATTAGATAGAAACATAAATCTTTCTATTGCTAACACATCGCTGCACTTATGAAAATTCTATTGTGATTTAACAAATGAATGTGGATTCAATGAAGACCATATTTATCGATCGAGACGAAAAATATCTAAAGAATGTCTTTCATCAATATAAAACTGGATGGTCAACAGTTTTGCTGTGAGGTTCTGTATCTTTTAAAATTAAGGTTTTGAGACACAATAACAAATTTGAAAATGTTAATACATAAATGATTCTGAATGGTGGTAAGAAACCAAAAAATATGACAACTGATCTGTATTATTGTACCTCTAGTTAATTATTATTTTGATTTACTAAAGATCGTAAGGCTAGACGCTCCATAAAATATTGACTTCGGGGAGGTACCTGAAAATATATACTTGTGTAAAATAAGGAGAAATAACATAACATCACGCCTTTTTATCCCCGATGGGGTAGGCAGAGGGGCACTTTTCGGCAATGTACAATGTAACACCCACTTTTCACTTTTTATGTTATGAGCCCCATGTAATAGGGGGTGAGTCTATTGCCATATACCGGGACCATTTCCAGACTCCGTGCTACTACTAAAATTTTTAAAAACCCAGTAATACTTAGCCCGACCCGGGAATCGAACCGGATACCCCTTGCCCGGCAGTCGCACTTGCGACCACTCGGCCTACGAGGCAGTCACCCATAGTCGTACTATTGAAATAAAATAAGGGAGTAATCATAAAAACTAATCAGAATCGTGGCAGATTGTCTTATGTTTACAAAACGCCAATAGTCCAGCAGTGCGCTGTCTGTCGATTTCATGTGAAGAAGTAGTTAAGATATTTGTCACAGCATCCAAACACGGATCCCCAAATATTAAACAATGCTCATTGATTCGAATCTATATCGTCTTCTTTTATCATAATGAATTATTCAGGTGCATTGCCACTGCTCAAATCGAACCCAGGCACTTTCTCCGTAACAATGGATCGGCAGGTACAATGAGTATGTAATGCAATGCATCGCATTACCGATACATCCATGCATGCATGCATTATCTTACACGTGTCGTACTTACTTATATAGGCTTAATTGTAGGGTTGTCAAAAATGTAGTTTAGAGCAGGTATTTACATGCACTGTATTTTTGATGGAATAGGTTGGCAAACGAAATTATGAATAAACTGATGGTAAGAATAGTTTGCTTAGGACCTGCTCCATCGTATTTAGACCGCATCATCGCTTACTATCAGGCGAGATAGTCGTCAAACGTCGGCCCATCAAATATATATATATATAGAGGTATATAAAAAGAAATTGGCTCTGGTGCCCACTTATCATCATTTGAATCTCCGAAAAGTTTACATGTATGTACATAACTCTAAACCGGCTGTACCAAATTGGATAATTTCTTTTCTGTTTTCCTTAAAAGGTTTGCGTGAAGTGATTTCTCCGCAACTGAACTAATTTACAAAAAAACTGGGAGATATCACCCAAGCAGAGCCAGGACGAACCGCTAGCAAAAACTTTATATGATCACGTGACAGCCCTTATTCTGATTTCCTTATAGAAACGGAACATAGTTTCAAATCTACATAGAAACGTCTTAATTTATGTAAATCAATAATTATTTGTTTCAAAACAAAACAATGCGATGTTCTCTACGGGCTCCCCGTGTTAGTTTTGATGATACTTTCAAAATTAATTCAAGATACTACTAGTAGACGACGTTAAACAAAAACATGTTATTCAATTGTTATAAACCCACTCATAAATATTAAGACATGATTGCGTCTTTATATGCATTCAATGTTACTTGAAGTGTTGCATAAAATCGATTTTGAAACTTCTATTCTTTTATATTTTGAAGACTAAACTTAAAAAAATCGACATAATTTCGATCAAATCGATCTAGCTAGAAGGATCTTATATTTAACACTCTTTCACAAAAAAAAAACTATTTACAGAATTTGACTGCATGGTTGGTGCGGTGGCTGGGCAACCGGCTGCCGTGCAACGTGTCGCGGGTTCGATTCGATTCCCGCACGGAACAACACTTTGTGTGATCCACAAATTGTTGTTTCGGGTCTGGATGTCATTGTGTAAGTGAACTTGTATGTTAGTAAATGCACCCAAGACACAGGAGAAAATCCGAATGTGGGGCAACGTTTAAAAAAAAGGTACCTATGAGTAAGGGTGGTGGTAGAAGCCAGTAAGTTATTATTCAATGCCTTAGAGTGTCTTAAATCATTTATTTCTGTTCTAATAAAACAGTAGAATCAAAGAATAACATGTTTGACTATCTTTAAAATAATACTTTGGTTATTATATCTAATTGGATTTATAAAAAAATGGAATTTCTAAAATAATTGGACCACGGAACACAATAAAACTTACAAAACGTTATCTTTTATATCTTTTATCATTCCATCTTATAATGGTCATCATAAGTTAATAAAGTTGGTAGTTCTGACCCAATTTATGACTCAACCAATAAATATTTTTATTAATAAAGTAAAACATTTATTGCGCCTATTTTATTGGCCACAGTAACATAATAATTATAGTTTTTATTGTTGATTGTCCAGTTATTTGATTAAATGATTTGTGTTCTATTGTGCAGGTTCTAAAGGTGATTTTTCAATTATGAAATTAAAGTTTGAAATGGCGTAAATAAATTAAAATAATTATGTGTGTAAAAACTCAAGGTTTTTTTTAACATTCTTGATAAACGATTATTAAGTTGGATTACAATTTAATACTTGTGTAGGAATTTGTCAATAATAAATCTGACAGTTCATAATATCTGCATCCGCTAAAATGACCAACCAAATGCACCTATGTATCACAAATAAAGGTTTCATTTCATTTCACGGCTCGACCGAAGTGATACCACGGCCTCACAAAACATTGACGTGAAACAACGCTTGCGTTGTGTTTCGTCGTGTCCCCGTCTCCCGAATCCCCGAATCCTCCACAATCCTCAAATTCCCAATCCCCAAAAGGCCGGTAACGCACTCGTAATGCCTTGGTGTTTCATGTGTCCATGGGCTGCGTCGATTGTTTACCATCAGGTGATCCGTCTGCTCGTTTACCGGCTTATGCTATAAAAAAAAGCCATTTCATTTCGCTTAATTGCGTAAAAGTCTACATCTGTGGCTGACGTATGAGAGTAGTCTATTAATAAAATTGGGTGTCGTCATTATTATGACAGCCATTTTTGGCCATTTATGGTATGAATTCCATGTAATTGAGGCGAACCTATTACCATATACTGGGTTCAGGTCCAAGATTCGCTTTCATAACTTACAAAGTTACAAACGGACCCCGCGAATCAAGCCCTATATATCATAATCGGCAGCCATAATTACAACAACTCGCACCTACGGTGCAATATCGTCACTTATGCAATTTTTGTCAAACCTTAACTGATGAAAGAATACTCCAAATTCACCTCTTTACTTGGTGTGTTATTTATTGTCATTTGTGTAGTAAGCAAACTGACATTGTGAGGGCATTACTGTCGTTACGGTTTTGGCTCTAATCTGGACACGGCACTAGGAGAAACAACGTTTTATTGTTCAGTTGCGCGCGGGCCTCCGCAATACATAAGTGACGTACGAACTTACGAAATGTTGTTTGTTTATGTATGTGCATTAAACCAGTAAAAAGTGTTTATCCAATACCAATAATAATATATCGTAGGAAGTTAAACCAGATGAGAAAATTATAAATATTTATTCATCTTACAATGCTTGCTTACAATAGTTTGTGATCAGGTTTAGGCATTCACATGAAGCAATGAATAGGGATGGAATTGTAATTAATTTACATAAATAAACTATTAAATATAGTATTAGTTGTAGGTGTATTGTTTGAGACGGAAATCGAAACATGTATATGAAGAAAGAATACAATACCATGTCGTAACCAAAATTCATATATTTGCCGAAAATTCAGCCAAATTTGAGCAGATCCCAAAAACTAATTGATAAAGAGGAGCTGCGACCCTGAGCTGCCAGTGCAAGTGGGTTATTATTGCAAACCTCTTCTTAAAAATGATTCCTTTGTTCAGGAGTGGAAATATTAAAATATTGGCAACACTCAACATTCTCATGAAATTCAAAATGTTATGAAAATTTTCGAGAAAAGAAAATCTAAACGGCTCGATTTAACCTTCCTTTACCTAAATCTCTGGCTACCTCAGTCATTTAATTCACCATAGTGGGTAAGTTCTAATGACACATTACATTTAATTTATATTAATTAGGTACTTTAATTTAAAAACCTTAAAACACAACCATCACCATTGAAATATCACAAAAATCGACTAATTGACATATGGTATTCGATTATTCGACTAGATTACTACTCGATTATAATGAAGATTAAAATGTACATTCATTAACCACTTTCAAATATGGTAGAAAATTGATAAAAATTAGTGTAAAAGAATGTCGTTTTGTGGGAATTCGAATTTTTTTAACTATAAATATGTTGATAGAGGTGTCAAAAGTGATTATCGAAACGAAACTGCTAATTAGTAAGGTTTTATTTGATTTATAATGGCCGTCCACGTAAATGGTATATTTTAATTAAAATATACATTTTCTTGTGAACAAACTTAATGTGTGTTTAGTTTTTATTTATGGAGGAAATGATTGACATCATTGACTGTGTTTTCTTGGATATTTGTATTTTTTCTCTCTTTCTGTCTTTTACTAAAACTTAATAGATGTTATTAACCTATCAGCCAAAGACTACGTGTAGGTCATAGGTACAAGAATCTTTGACATTTTTTATTTTCAATGAACATAGCACAAAAAAGAAAACTGCCAAATCTAGGCATTTTTATAATATAGTGTTACTAGGTAGTGGTAACCCACATTTCGCCACCTGAAGCATAATTTCCAAGAAAACAATTAATTAGGTACCACAGAAAATGCAGAAGTCTATCAAAATCTTCGCAAGCTACAACTCTTTGTCTGATTGTTTAACCTTCAATTCTTGTTGCGGGTCTGGGTGTGATATGTGTGAGAATTTGTATGTTATGCAAACGCAGTCACGATACTGGAGAAAATCCTAAAAATAAATAAACATCTACATAGGTAATACACAGACAAGTCTTCTTCAAATTCACAGTACAATACTCGTATTATCGACAGTTTACCATACATACGTTTTACGTTAACGTTACGACTAGACTATTAATAGAATACCGTACGACGTACAATGGCTAGCCTTCAATTAGATAAGCACTGAAACCTATAAATATTATGTATGTGGGTTTTGTTAATTTGTGTGAAAATTCCATCCATTCGTAAATACCAAGCATTTCGCTATGAGTTTCTTAGTAGAAACTCCTAAGGAGTGGTATTCCAGAATATGTTTTTTGACTTTCCTACTTTTAACGGGTTGCCGGGGCTCTAGCGCGAAGCAGGGCCTTTAGCCATACGCCACTTTAGCGTTTGTCTACAGATAGAATAGAAATCAAAATATATGGGGATGACACTGACAAGTGTCAAAATTTACGTCTATCCCATATAATTTGGTTTTTTATTCTACATGTAGACAAGCGCTAAGTGGCATTTGGCTACAGGTGCTGGAGTCGGAACAGCGCGATCTTTAGTCAGTAAGAATCTGACACTCGCTTTCGCCTCACTGAAGACATGAGGAGTCATTGGACGATTTACCCCCTCCCCCCCTCTAAAAAAATACTTAAGTAAATTCATTACCATCAAGCAAGATGGCATGCAAAATAAGCAAAGAATCTTAAATGGTAAATAAGTAAACTGATGGTTTAATAACACCGTGCTAAGTTACATTATTAATCTAGTACTGCCTACCCCATAGTTGACGGGCCTTGATGATGATGACGTTGTAATTAAATGTACGCATGAGACCACCAAGCGTCTCCAATTAGATTATAAATTGCTCATTTTAACATAATTTAGAAGTTCTTTTTCCAACACGCTCTATAAAAATGCTAAAACCGAATAGAATGTAATGTAACTTAGACTTTAAGAATTGAGACTAAAAGCATAATTTTCATTTCGATGGATCGATGAATTTTATGTTTGTATTTTTCTGTGCATGGTATTTGTTCATTACAGAACTTCAGTTTCGTTCTTTTATATTTGCTAAAATATTGTAGGTATCTTAAAGATGCACGTACACCAATATGGCGGTCCAATTAAACGGCGGGAAAATTTGACGTTTGACGTCAATAGCATAATTCTATAGTCTATAGGCAATTCAATATGGAGGTCAATAATCTTTCGATAATCTTTTGAATTAAAACTATCGCACGTGTGTGAATTAAGAATTTGTCGTAAATTACAACTTGCTAAACCAATTAGGATCAAAGGAATATTAATAAGTCTTAAAAGACATTTTTCTTAATTATTAATTTGATAGGGCGTATATTTGATAATATTTATGATAATTACTTATTTAAAACAGCATATTCTGACAAAAACTAGTCAAATTATGCTTAAAACAAAGTCGTAAGTTAAACAATATTCTTTCGACGTTTTTATAACTTTTTTATTAGGTACATAAAACAGATAAAAATATGTAAGTATGTATATCTTATAAAAGTACCTATATTTAAATTTGTTAAAAATGTAAAACTGCTGGCTGATTGCTATGGAACTACTTCCATTCATATTGTTTATACATTACTATACCTATATATAGGAAAACAATATCAACGAATAAGACTGAATAAATAACAGTAATCGATTTTACTATCACAATTTACGTATTTTATATATTTTTTTCTATTCTATTATCATTTTGAACGAACGCACTCGTTCGTTAAGGCGAAATCGGTTCGACGAAAACCTCTTCTAAAAACCTTATTTATGATAATTACTGAGAATTGAGTTATTATTGTTCCTAGTTCCTAAAAGTTAGGTAATAAATCATTGTTTGGACTTAAAAAATATTTATCATTTTTAAATAAAAACGAACGAAATTGAAGTACCTAATATAATTTTGTTGTAGCTGTAAATGCCAAATAAAACCTTATTGGAAGATTGAAACTATTTCTAAAAATTCCTTTGAAACTGGCACAAAAGAAAACAAATTCATTTCAAAAATGGGACTCTACAATAAAAATATTAATTATTGCGGCGCGATATTCACGCGCGAATAGCAATTTTGATACGGCTAAATACAATTAAAACTGGACTTTAGGACTAAGGTAGAAAATCTAAAATTGATTGGTAAGTTGGACCACCCAAGCGATTCTCAGGCTGTCGCAGTTAGCACCTAATTGATAACATTGTGGACTTATTGATAAGGCATATCTGGCTAGCACAAATTCGGTCTGAATTTGCATGAACTACGTGGTTGGCCAGTGTCAAATTTTAATCTAGATAACTTGGGATCAATGAAATTATAATTATAATTGTATCACGAAAATAATTACATATGTCGTCTGTATTGCAACAATGTTCTTGCTAAATAAGTATGGTTACCTACTTTAATATTGAATTCAATTCTATTTTTAAATATCAAATAAATAAATAACCAATATATTTACGTATGTTCGTTTGGCCTTTATTCTTATAAAATTATTTTTTGAATAGTTTTACATCTACAGCATGTTTCACAATTCTACAGTACATTATTTGGCACGCGGATGTGTGCACTAAAGTGTTAAAAATATAATCACGAATTCGTAGAAGTAGCACGATCTTATACTACTTTCACATGAGGTAGGTAACTGAAAAATAATTTGATACCGTTATTTGAATAATGAGTGTACAATTCTGTATCAAAAATACTTATAGTTACTAAAGTTCTAAATACTATTATAGTTACTAAAGTTCTAAATACTATACAAGTCGCGGAGAACCTAACGGGTAACCGGGGCTCCGGCTCGACGTGCAGGAGAAGGAACGGGGTGGTTTTTAGTCAGTAAGAGTCTGACACTCCCTCCCGCCTCACCCAGGCGGGAGCAGTCATTCGATGATTTTCCCCCCTTAAAAAAAAAATACTATACAAAGAAAAATGCAATAAAAAAATTACTTGAAACTTTGTGCAATTTTTTATGTTTATGTGAAGATGAATGAAGCTTATAATGTCATGTATAGAGGTTTGGAATTTCTATAAGCGAATATTAAAACGCCTGTAAATTCTATCACTATTGAATAAAATCACCAAGTGTGAACAATAGCTGGATATAAGTCTTCAATCTTCTCAATACATTGAACATCGGTCGAACAGCGGAACACCTGTACTTTGTGCACTTGAACTTCCTTGTCCAGTGATAACATTATCCTTCGAACTTCTCTCAGGGCTGCACTCATAGCTAAATATCATAGGTTACCTTTTAACTTGTAATAAACAGTTTTACTTAAAATATACACATATAAGAGATAGTGAGTTGCTTTAGAAATAGTCCGTGCATTTGCTTAAAAAAATATAATACAATATCTATACAGAAAGTTCTACTGTAGTGTTAAATCTATGTATATCAGTAAATTACATTTTCGAAAAAAATATAGTTTTAAATAGGTCATCGAACTTTAAAACTGTCCATTCCATCGTGTCGTTTTGAATTTAAGAAGTGAACAGATGCAGCGACGCGCCGCTCACAGTAGCAAATAGGTGAAGTAGGTATGTATTTACGTCAAAATGAACGTTTCGATAAGGCTGCCCATATTTTTCAAAAAACGAACTCTGATAAAATGCCCCTTCTAACATGCGATCGAAACCCGGGAATAAAATACCGATTTATCGTAAATGTTGCATTTCATTCATAACAAGAGAAAGTAATTGAGTCGTTCAAAACAATAACTATATTAAACCGATTAAAATTATTTTACGATCCGTGTCCAATGTAAAGGTAAAGTTGTCCCACATTTATTACACGTCTCTTTGCACCTTTCATTTCTTGTCGACATGTAAGCAAGGCTTTCAATTATACAGAGAGACAAGACAAATCGTGACACAAGTGTCCCAGACATCACAATTTATGTCCCAAACCGAACATTCTACAACGGTCTAGAACTTTCTACAAACGATTTTGGAAGCTTGGGTAGACTAACAAATCTCCCTATTTCAAACTTATACCGGAATTTCTCATGTAGTTCCGCGGGGTACAATATAATCCGTGAAACGCGTTACAAAATTATATTTATGAGTTGCATTTATCGAGTCACTTGTCTGTGGCGAAAGCTGTCAGGTGGCAGCCCTACGTTGACTGTAAATCGCGACCGAGCAGACGGATTATCTTTCGCCAAACAGTAGATAAAGTGATGGATGTTGTACATTGTAGGTTGACTAGAGGAACGAGATAGAATGCTCAGTACAAAGGAAGATTTAGTTTGTGAATATTTTTAGAATCATTATCTGTAATGTAGGTCAGAAGGGAATTTTAGTGACTAATTTTAGAGAAGGTTTGTTTGTGTTTACCTTTGTTAATAGCTTATTTTGTTTATTATATATTATTTTTTTTTGTATTATATATTATATAATTATATTAATATAATATTATTAATGTTTTACTGATAATTTTCGTTTTTTTTGTTAGCCTGCGATAGGATTGGCATGGATTCCGAATAATCTTACCATTTCTGTTAAAGCAAATATGACTCGCTTACATAAGGTATGAGAAAAAACAATAAAAAAATAAATCATTTTATGGAATTCTAATCTTTACAATAATGTATTCTGATTCCCGCAGCGAGATTATATTTTGTTTTCGAAACAACCTGTATATGAGTACTGTGTAAATTTCATTCATACAATGGAATTAATAAAAAAAATTTCTTTATATTAAAGAACAAAAAATACAATATTACTATTATAGTTCTCCATTTTTAATATAAAAAAACATAAGAATATTAGGTGCCTATTTATTACCTATGGTAAAAAAAAAATGAATTTGAATTTCGAATAGATACCATAAAAGTAGCGCTTTTCTATTTTTATTCAACTAATCTATTTCTACCATATCAGAAGTATTTGAATAAGATTTAATTAAAGAATTCAATTTGTAAAATCTCCATTTTATTTATTTATGCGCTACCTTTGATAGTGGCAGCCATTTTTATTGCCCACGCAGTGGTTTGTTATTAAGATCAAATTCTTTAATGTCAGCCTATTGTCATCAATCGCGAATTTATGAGGTTCGACAGCGAATTTCGTGGTTTTGTCTTTAGAATTAGCATGTTTTATGGATCGCTAATATTCAATATAAGAACTAGTCGTTTTTATGAATTAGGTACTTTATATTTTTTTATGGATCGCTAATATTATGTTGTAACTTTCGTGAGACATACTAAATAAATTATTATGTTTTCGGCTGGTACACTGGTACAGTAGCAGCGCGACAGTCGCCGCGTCGCGGGTCGCGAACTGCTGCTCATGAATATGAGCCTCTAGCATGGCTTGAAACTAGTTAAATTACTACGTGAGTAAGCCGAAAACCTAATAATTTAGGTACTTTAATGTTATATGTGGTGCTTTAATGGTATACTTTTTTCGTTGCGAATTTACAGTTAGACGAACAAATTTGCGACCTAAACGATCTTAAACTATATATTTCATAGTGGTCTTCTTCGGTGGGCCTAATATAACGTTACATCATTGTCACAGTACGACTGTAGTTCAAATAGACAGTCGTCATAATAATAAAATAGCATCTATTTTATTCTATATCTTGTGTGATTTATGTAGAATACTGTTCGAAACAAAAGACAATCGGCCCTTTAAATTTAGAAGACACGTTATTACAATATAGTTACGGCTCATTTTTATTTGTGTTATTAAATTAAATATAACACAACATAACTTAACATCACGCCTTTTATCCCCGAAGGGGTAGGCAGAGGTGCACATTACGGTAACACCCACTCTTCACTATTTATGTTATGAGTCCCATGTAATAGGGGGTGAGCCTATTGCAAAATACCGGGCACAATTCCAAACTCCGTGCTACTACTGAGAATTTTTAAAAACCCAGTAATACTTTTCCCGAGCCGGGAGTCGCACTTGCGACCACTCGGCCAACGAGGCAGTCACAAACATATAACATCACTACATAGGTAGTATAAAACAAAGTCGCTATATCCCCTTGTATGCTTAAATCTTTGAAACTACGCAACGGATTTTGATGCGGTTGTTTTAATAGATAGAGTGATTCAAGAGGAAGGTTTATATGTATAATACATGCATATTGCACCCGTGCGAAGCCGGGTCGGGTCGCTAGTTTAAAATACACTAATATACTGTATTCGTTTGTGACATAAGTATTCGAATTTTGACGTCATGATGTTAACAGTCTAATCGGGATTCCGGAATGTCTTCAAGTGCAAACGCTCGAGATTTCTTGGACTTTTAAAACAAATGAATTAATTAATCTCTCAGATTAGGCATGAGATTGAAATCTTTTTAATTTAAATTTCTTTTTTAATTGTATTAAGTTGTTAGTAATTCATTTAATTTTTGTAATTAAATTGTTTTCATTTTGTTTTTGTTTTTTTACAGGTAAGTACGGAATGTAAGGTGTTTGTCCTCGTATTAGCGATATGGTTGTGAGTATGTGTATTTAGTTTTATTTTTTAGATATTTGTATCTTTTAATAACCGTATCTACATTATTGGTCCGATTTACGTTCTTTAAATAATGTAATCTACTATTCTTTGAATAACAATCATGTTTAAAAGTTTGTAATTTTGTAACAGTACTATTTACTCCCTTAAACTATTACCTTATTGAATTAGACATCGCTATTATTCAATAAATTAAAAATTACCACGAACATCAGTTCCCATATTAAAAGCCCAAAACGAATCCAACAACTTACCTCCTTTACAAATCACTACACATACAAATTCAACTTACAATATTGACAAGCTCTCAACTGGTAAAGATGGCGAATAATATCGAATGTCGCAACCCGATCTGGTCAGTCTGTCGTCTGTCTGCAACCGTGACAGACGAGCCCAACAATGTGACATTACAGACGCACCGTTATACGCCATGACACTTCTGATTGAAAGGTGATCCTTCAATGATTGCGATGTTGTGAGAAATTGTTGACTTTCTGCGTAAGCCGCTCGTGGCGACCAACGATTTGATGTAACAGTTGAATCGTGAGTTGTATAGATTGATGTTTAAAAGGTTTTTTATTATTTTAACCGTTAAAGATTGACATTCGGGTGGGAATACGGTTGCTACCAGGAATGTTTTCTGACAGTGTTCAAAATTGCAATGCAGTTTTCGTAAAATACACAGGAATGGAGACACATATTGAAAAAATAACCTGTTATTACAGCCCTCATATGAGATTGAGCCCTCAAAATAGGAAGAGCACATCAAATGAAGCAAATTGCTAAACTAGTCTTCGTAGTAAGAACCTCTTTAGTCAAATATTCATAGCATGGCCCATATATGGTTATAGAGGATGTCCTTGTGGTATGTAAACAGTTCAAATATTTGCATTCATGTACTTATCCCAATTTGTCCTTATAACAATATCAGATCTAACTTTTTCTTTAATTTCCCCCGATTCATTTGGCTCCTTCCCTTTATCCTTTAGTAGTCTCTTTAGAGGCTTCTTCTTTAATGGTAGCTCATTGATATTTTAGTAACCACTTAATCCTATGATGAATAATCGAATCCATAACATAACATCACGTTTTTTATCCCCGAAGGGGTAGGCAGAGGTGTACATTATGCCACTGTACAATGTAATACCCACTTTTCACTATGTATGTTATGAGTCCCATGTAATAGGGAGCCTATTGCCATATACCGGACACAATTCCAGACTCCGTGCTACTACTGAGATTTTTTTAAAACCCTGTAGTACTTTGCCCGACCCGGGAATCGAACCCGAGACCCCTTGCCCGGCAGTCGCACTTGCGACCACTCGGCAAACGAGGCAGTCAGTAATCGAATCCATAAATCTATTATCTGCTAACCGAACATTCAAGATCGCAGGCATCGAGAGTTTGTTCAACTCGTTGAAGCTAATAGGCTGATGACATTCGAACATCCGCTGCAAAATTCAGCGGTGCTCAACTATGCCGACGATAGGATGCGTGTTACCCTGAATGGGAAGTGAACTGCAGATAAATCTTGGCGGCTAATTTAGTAATCTGTTCACGTATCTCCCTTACATATATCAATGTTCGCGAACGTTGATTCAATTATAGAGATGTGACTTAATTTGTGAGAAATAGCGGGTATTAACTCGTCGAGTACCGTCATTATAGACACAATTATAGAACAATAGGTTGCGGTCACCGGTGACCGCTTGGTGTTTGACAGTTTAAGCACGAGTTTATTGGTCACTCGTTTTGTTAAAGTATGTTGTGAAGACAATCATTTAAACAACAAGATAATTAATGTTACTTCTGTCCGCCCTACATATATCACGCCCATAAGCCAGGAATTGATGTGTACCCACAGAAATCCAATGGATGTGGCGTATGCCCTTAGCACAGTTTACAGTGGCATATACTCGTCCAGGTCGTTCGTGAGATCCCTCGAGATAAAAAGGTTCTCGGGGGCGATGATTCCAAAGTCACTCCCCGACACTTTATTCCTGGTACACACTCAGGCAGAGAAGGAATCCCTTATGAACCAGGGATACGGGTCGACCGTGGGATCACGCGTGCTCACGATACACGAGGCACAGGGACTTTCGTGTGCGAATGTGATTGTTGTCAACACAGCAACGAAGAAACATCAAATACATGACAGCGTACCACACGCGGTAGTAGCAATATCGCGTCACACGCATGGTTGCATCTATTACACAGACAACAGTGAAGACGCGATAAGCAAACTAATCAGGAAGGCGGCTGATGAGGGTGAGCAAGGTATTAAGGACTACAACCTGAAAATGGCTATCAAACACAGGGACGCGGCAGTCATGGATGCTCTCTTGGGCGGGGAGTGTTGCTTGTGATGAAACGAATGCAACATGAGGAAATGTGTGTGCAGAAACATATAGAAGTAGAATATAACCAATTGACTTTGGACTATTCTACGCTTTATTGGAATCGGCCCACGTGGCAAGGGTTGAGGCGTCATGCACACATAAATGTCCTACAGTCGGTGGCGCTGTGTGTTGGGTTGTTCCGTTCCCAATAAAAAGGTTGACAGGACCAATTGCTGACACACACGTCATACTCGTGAACGGGTGCCTTCTGCTGGGTCAGGTCGGCTGTCCCATCTTGTTGGTGGGCTGGTTTCATAAAGCCTTTGAAATAGAAATAAATAAATAGTGCCTAATTATTATGTAACCTATACTTTTGGTAATAATTATAGATGTAGTTAATTGTAGTGTGTAACTAGGTTCCCTCTTTACTTTATAAAAATTGACTAGATGTATTATAATTAAAAAACTGTATGACAAGGGCACGGACCTAGAGTCCGTGGAGAAATAATCTATAATATTAAAAAAAAAATAATATTACTTCTGTATTATTCACTGTTTGTATTCCGTTACGTTCAATAGATACTTCATTTTTTTGTGTTCTACCTCAAATAATAATTGTAGTCCACTGAATTCTTCCAAATTCCATTCTTCTTATTTCCTGTATTAGATACGACTAAGATCACATCGCAAAGAGGAGTTCCAATAAATAAAACTCTTTTAACAAAAAGGAATAATTCACCAATCTTCAAACCTTCAGTGAGAAATGAACAACGATATTTATAAAATCGCTGTTCGCTCCAATCTTGACTCTATCGATCGTGTCTTGCGTGGGCGCAGCTTCCTGCGCGATGACAGTTGACAGCGCACTGAGGTTCCCGCCACCGGTGCGGCCACTGCTAATACAGTTCCTACTCCTATAATAGGGATGTTCGACAAAAACAATGTTCATGATATTTTACGAATATATGGAGACCATGTTGACTAGTGGATGTCTTGTAGCTGATATGATGATGCATGGTGGTGACTATGGATACCTATAGTTATTTCTTTAATAATAATAGGAAAAGAATAAATTTGATATTAATGATGATATTAAAGTGAGTAAAGTAAGTAGATGTGTAACCACAAACTAGTTAAACAATGAATAAAGCCGAATAAAGATGTAGGAAAGAAATGCCCAAAGTTTGAGACAGCAGATTCAACTCTGAACAGCAGCTGTAGCCAAATGCCACTTAGCGCTTGTCTATCGAGTGAAATCATTATCATCAAAATCATTTCTTTATAACTCACTAGCTACTTCCGCGCGGTTTCACACGCTGCTCAGTTCCTATTGGTTGTAGCGTGATGTTTTATAGCCTATAGACATCCTCGATAAATGCGCTATCCAACACAAAAAGAATTATTCAAATCAGACTTGTAGTTACGGAGATTAGCGCGTTCAAACAAAAAAACAAACTCTTCCGCTTTCCTTCCTGTCTGCCGTCTTCACTGTGTTATTATTTTTTTTTGTGTTGTTGTACCTTGTGACGGTGTGCAAATAAACGATTTTTCTTTCTTCTTCTTCTTCTATCTTTATATAATAAGTATAAGATAATAGTATAAGATTATATGACAAAAATCAAGCATCTTCACTTCAAATAAAATAGGTACAATACAATGTTATAGAATTTGTTACTCATCTCTGATGATTTGGCTATAAAATATTTTCAACAAAAAATCCATTTACCAGTTTTGATATTAATTTTATTACCACATTTCCTACCTTATAAAACAAAGAATGTAACGATAGGCAAAATGAATGACAGAAGTAAATTTATTTCAAAATCGTAAAACTTCTAATGGATAACGAACTGCCTGCTGTATCAAATTAACATACGGATATGGATAATACTAATTTTACTCTTAATTCAGACTCTTAGACCAGATATCGTTAATATTATCGTCTTGTAGGCGCATGTTATTAGTCTTCTTTAGAAACCGATATTTTTCGTCAACTTCGTCTTAATATGAATTTTTGGCGAATCCTTTTTTTATTACATTTTATTACTTTACTGTAGTATTTTAACAGAGTTTTGTTCATACATAACCTTATTGGAAAAATCGTTTAAAAATCAAGATTTATGCAACAGTTCTTAATAGTTTTTCTAGGCACGATAAATATATCGATAATTACTGAAAGAAAGACCTGCGAAGCAATTAAGAATAGTAACCCTGCAAATAGTAAGAAAATCAATGACTATCCATTTTATCAGTTTAAAAGAACAGTTATTGGTAAATAGAACAGCCTCTGGACACGTTTGATTGAGTCATAGATTGCAACCGCCTGTGTGGGCGATTTTTGCAAGTTGATCCTGCACTTAATTGTTCCAGCCTCGTTATGAAGATATTTAAGAACGGTAAGGGCTGCCCACATAACCGGGCCCCTTTCATACTTTGTTGTAATTTCAACGAGACAATGATAAATATTGTTTACGGAAGGTGTTGCTCAGTTGAAGTGTTGCAATGTAATGGAGATACAAGAAAAACAAAGTAGAGGAAAGCATAAGTGATGTATGGAATCGCAGTAATAGTTAATTTCGTTTTCGATAGGATAGCAGTTATTGAGTCCATTGAAATTTCTACAATTGGGATGATGACGGGGTATGAAAATTAAAAATCTAATTAGTCCGTCTGTTACATATGTAATGAAAAAATATTAGACACATATTTTTTTATTTTGTCGTATAATAAAATGATACTTAGATATCGAATCAAAGTTTACGAGTGGGAGCTAAAACGTCATTTCTACGTATAAAATGTTCATAGAAGTGACGTCACGCGACATTTCAAATCATTATATGTCTCATTCTGTTCTTTCATTAAACGTTTCGTGATATATCATGGACTTTATGAAGGTGCACCGAAAGACGTAAAATCCCACCAAAGCGAAGTTTACTGTCAATTTGTAATGATTTATCTACACTAGATCCGACCGACCCACATTTTGTAACATTTGCTAAGAAACCGCAAAATATTATATGCACCTATGTTCTATTATTCATGAGTTTACTACATAACATAACATCACGCCTTTTATCCCTGAAGGGGTAGGCAGAGGTGCACATTATGCCACTGTACAATGTAACACCCACTTTTCATTATTTATGTTATGAGTCCCATGTAATAGGGGGTGAGCCTATTGCCATATACCGGGCACAATTCCAGACTCCGTGCTACTACTGACATTTTTTTTAAAAACCCATTAATTCTTTGCCTGACCCGGGAATCGAACCCGAGACCCCTTGCGCCGGGCAAGGGGTCTCGGGTCAAGTCGCACTTGCGACCACTCGGCCAACGAGGCAGCAAGAGTTTATTAATATTGAGTTATTTGTTTCGTTTAGTCAGTTGACTTTTAGCAATCTATTTTTGTTTTACGATTGTTAAACGGACTTCTTGGTCTCAAAAGCAAAGCACAAAGTTTCTCTCTATTAGTACGGAATCGTACTTAATAGTTAATCCCCAAAAGGCCGGTAACGCACTTGTAACGCCTTTGGCGATCCAGATGTCCATGGGCGACGCCAATTGCTTACCATCAGGTGATCCGTCTGCTCGTTTACCGGCTTATGCCATAAAAAAATACTAGAGGTATATATAAATATGCTTATACCAACAAAAAGTAGCACGGTTGAATGACCAATACCAATACGATAGACACAACAAGTTTACACACAAAATGCAATTGTATTCGCTAAGATACGCTAATAAGTTACTGTGTAAAAAGGTGGCATATGAATGATTTTTTTTTTTAAACGTTGCCCCACTCTAGGATTATCTCCTGTGTCGTGGGTGCGTTTACAAACATACAAGTTCACATATACATGACACCCAGACCCGAAACAACAATTTGTGGATCACACAAAGTGTTGTTCCGTGCGGGAATCGAACCCGCGACACGTTGCACGGCAGCCGGTTGCCCAGCCACCGCACCAACCGTGCAGTCAATATATATTTCATCATATGTTATAACGTTATTAACGGAATCATTATAAAATATTTCTATCATCGCCAATAGTGAAGAGAAATCATTAGCAATTTTTTTCGTCAAATATTTCATCAGTTTTCGCGTTCAACCTGTTCGCCTTGTACACAGGCACATCTGTGTATATATATACAAGTGTGCCTGTGCCTGTGTGTGTGTACACTGTGTATTGTGATGCGCGTACGCACGACTGTAGTTTGTTTGTCTATACGTTTCCTGTTCATAGATGTGGGTTTAGTAATATTTTGCTATTAAAATATTTGTGGTAACCGGTTCTCTTTGCGGCGTTTTATAGATAAAATGGAGATAGCTTATTTTTGAGATAAAAAAAGGTGACTTATTATGTTCTGAATATTTTCTATTCATTATTTTACATTGATGTTTGATTAACCTGTTTTAATACAATGGCAGAAATATTATTACCGTAGAAAAAAAATTAAAAAGGTGTTGGCAATGTAGCTTATAGCAATATCTTTAAAAAAATCTTTAGCTTAGAATAAGAGAAAAGAACACAAATACAAGAAAACTTGGAAACAAATTAGTTTATCAAATTTAGAATGTGATTGCTACGTCACCTATTAATATATGATACTCTTGTTTCTTATCATACAGTTCTGCACAACGTTAAGTTTTAACATAAAATATTCTTCTATTTTCTTTCTCTACAACAACAATCAAGTACATCAGTATGTCATCTATCTCATATGATGTTAGTAACGGTGTTCAAGGCCACATTCACAGCCTTGACACACAGACAGTCAAGGGAGAAAACATTGAGGTAGTGGTATGAGATGTCGATAAAATAGAGGCCTTGAAACTCGCGACTTCAGAATAAGTAATTTTGGAAGGTAAAGTGAATTAAGTAATGAAGCAGTTTGGGTTTTGATGGAAACTATCATTGTAAAACAAAAACAGCCATGCTTCGGCACGAATGTGCCGTCTCGACCGGAGTGATACCACGGCTCCACAGAAAACCGACGTGAAATAACGCTTGCGTTGTATTTCATCGTGTTATTGAGGTTACAGGCCCCATTGACCCCCTTCCCTAATCTCCCAAATCCCCAGTAATCCTCAAATTTCTAATCCTCAAAAGGCCGGTAACGCATTTGTAACACCTCTGGTGATTCGGGTGTCCATGGGTGGTGCCGATTGTTTACCATCAGGTGATCCGTCTGCTCGTTCACCAGCTTATTCCATAAAAAAGTTTGCATTTTGTGATGATCAGTCTATATCAGATATTTATTAGAGCTAGTTCAGAAAACAAATGTTTTGATCCATAAAATTACAGAATGTAAGGCTAACTTGGAATTGTAAATGAAGTTGGACTTACACTGAAATTGTTTAGGTTTTAAATCCTTCTAAAATCAAAACGAAAAATCAAATTTTTGGCCACATCAGACAAATGATACTAAACCTATCACTTCCATAACATCAAGCACATGACGAAGAATTCTAACAATGCATTTCCAAAAACCGCTGTCCTCGTAACCACACACGCAGACAGAGTAATAAAGCGTCATATAACTTCAAATTCCTTGAAACCTTCACTAACTGGCGTTAAGTCAACGGACAAATGTGACATGTGTTTAATTATCTACAGTAACCACGGCCACTTTGATATGGTAATCTCAAAGTTAATATTAATGTCGAAGATAGAAACGAGTAACTTGATTCCTTGATGTCTTAATAACGCTGTAGTAAGATGGGTGCTTACTACGAATTTGGTGGTACATTTAGATTTGTTGTCGAGACAATCTTGGTTTAGTTACTTGAGGGAAATTTACTTCACAGCCGGTGTGAGAACTTCTGGGTAGAATACAAAAGAGTAAGAACTATTTCTACGGGGTTCTGGCCTGTCTAAGGGATTGCATATAACAAACACTGAATACCAACATTCTCTGATTAACTTCGACCTTTCAAAGTATGATCTCCTACACGCCTGGCAAGTATAAAGATCATGACAAACCTCCTTTTGTAAAGAAGGAATGTCACAGGCTATGTTGTTTTTAATCACCTTTTCTAGTTCGGTGATACCATATTTATAAAATTATTTTATGTTTAGACGTGCGTATGTTAGACCAGACACAACTGTCTATCATTTCGGATCGATTTCATTTTTGTAATCATAACTGGTATTAAAATTTCGTTTTTAACGTGATTCATAAAATGATATTTTGGAAGTTAATGACCTTATTATCAAAAAATATTGTATTAGCATTAATTTTTGTATATTTGTAAGAAGTAGTAGGATTGTGGTAGCTATGTGAACTTATGATAGTTTATGCAAGCCTCTTCATTCATATTTTAGCAAAGGTCATTCTTGATCTTTGCTAAAATATGATAGCTCCCTTCTGAACAATCTACTTTAAAGTTTCTTCCATTGAGTTCCTTTTTATATTCTTTATTTTACTTGTCAGCATTGTAAGATACTAATGAAGAGAGTTTTATGTTCAGAAACAATATTTGTTTGCGTCTGTTTACATTATCTTGTGCGACACGGCTTTGCCATACAAATGTTCCTCATTGTTGAAACTCTGAATGATATTCGAGTGAGTCACTACAAAGATAAGGGATTTTAAGAGTTTTTTTGAGTTTATTGGGTCAAGAACTATGCTAGATATGACATAAAGAAGTATATAATTTAAGTGATATAATGGAAGACAATTGAAAGATTATTTAATACTAGCCTCTACCCGCGACTTCGAACGAGCAGTCCAGTTGTCTCTCGTTCCCGTAGGATTTTCAGGAATCGTAAGAACCTTCTTCTGACAATAACAAACAAAACAAAAAAAACAGCCAAATCGGTCTAGCCGTTCTCAAGTTATGGCGTGACAACGGGAAATGGGTTTCATTGTTATATATATATAGATTATAGTGAACTAATTGTTACTTGTGATTTTGCTCAAATGAACTAAGACATCTAACATTATGTATGCAAAACAGTACATTTTTAAGAAGAATGGTTGTGTAGGTAAAGTGTTAAGATTTCTCGTATTCGTTCGAGTTTAACTGACAATAATGAAAACGCGATATTTCGCAAATTTTATTTTGTAATGGTTGTGGCTGTCAGTTTGCCTCTGTCTTAAGTAAGTCCTCTACTTAATGTACTATTTGTGTTACTTGTAAGGGTCTGTGCAAAGAGTTGGAGATAAGCGGGAAGTAATTCTTTTTTGTGCGTCTGATTTCTGTTTCCTACAAAGTCAAACATGATTCCTGTGTTTTAAGTTTCAACACATAACATAACATTACGCCTTTTATCTCCGAAGGGGTAGGTACACATTACAGCACTTCATACCACTATAAAATTTAACACCCACTTTTCACTATTTATGTTATGAGTCCCATGTATGGGTGAGCCTATTGCGAGATACAGGGCACATTTCCAGACTCCGTGCTGCTACTGAGGTTTTTCAAACCCAGTAATACTTTGCACGACCCGGGAATCGGACCCGAGACCCCTTGCCCGGCAGTTGCACTTGCGACCACTCAGCCAATGGCCTTATTGGCAGTCAGTTTTAAGTTTCAGTGTTTTCGAAACTTTGATATTCTCAATGTGTTCCTCAATGATTTGTATCGCATATCTTATACTATTATATAAAGCGGAAGAGATTGTTTTTTTTGTTTGTTTGTTTGAACGCGCTAATCTCCGTAACTACAAGTCTAATTTGAATAATTATTTTTGTGTTGGATAGCGCATTTATCGAGGATAGCTATAGGCTATAAAACATCACGCTACAACCAAAAGGAGCTGAGCAGAGCGTGTGAAACCGCGCGGAAGTAGCTAGTTTCTTAGAAAGTGATTAAACCTCTATATTCTCTTCTATGTACATACATTTAGGTATAATTAGTTTCTGTAAAACTCACTTGCCTTTATAGCATTCGTTCTATTTTTCATTTTATTTAGCATCTTCTTATAACTTGCGGCAAACGTAAGTCGTCTATTTTGTGTACATTGTCCAATAGTCAATGGAGACTTGTGTCTGTTGCGAAAAATCTTGAATTGTTTTCACTGTTTAAATTAAGATGTGAATCCCATTTACTTTGATGCTGAAATTACTTACTGCTACCTAAATATTCATTCAAACTTTAGAGGTATTGACTAAGAGGTAATAGTATAGTTCTTGATGTTCAACCATAGACATTTTTGTAAACGTGTTTTATTATAGTCAGTAATGAAGATTACAGGCGTAAGGGTTTGTTTTTGAGATGGGAAAATCATCGAATGACTCCTTTCGAGGTGAAGGCGACGGGACTCAAAAGCACCCCGTTCTACCCACTCCTACGAGCCGGAGTCTTGGTATCTATTCTAGCGCTTTCCGCAGCCTCGGTTATATCCGTACGATACAATAGTTACAATTTTTAATCAAACGGGCCGTCACCTGGTTTGAGGCAAGTCCACCCTACCCATTTCATTCCCAATATTTCATAACTTGGTCCATGTAGCAAATTATTCAATCTCTACTTTACAAAAAAGCTTTTACGACGGACGTCAGGTAGCAATATCGACAACTAAACCATTAATTAAAATACCGTTTAACTCCCAGTGAACATTAGCAAGTTTCGTAACAACAATTAAATTGGACTCACACAAGTAATTACAATTAACCCCAACTAATTACAATTCACTAATTACTATTGTAATTCATTGTAACGGTTCAACAATTATCGTCAATTACAATCGCAGCGATAGTAAATTTTCATCTGCGTATGAGCATTTTTTGCTGGCAAAGTTCAACTAGATTCTAGAGTAATGCAGAGGGGGATTTATATATATACAAGGTGTTGTTTTAAAGCCGCGTCATTTTCTAGGAGGTAACTCGGCTATCGATTCTGAGTCCGAATCAATAAAAAAGTTGTAGGTAAATATTTTTCATTTTTCTGTAAATTACGGAAATCCGTAAGTGAGAACTATACACCGCAGTTTTGTAACTAACTTTATAACGCGGCTCAACACACACAAACTCAAACACGTAATTGATATTATTCCTAATTCCATAAAAGTCCAATAAGAAACATTGCTGTCGCTTATTCTGAAACACTGTCGAACTTAAACGATTTATTATAGCCGTATTTTTAACTATTGGCCCGAAATTTTCTCTTACATTGAACCTTTATGACTTCTGTGACATGCCCCCGAGAAATGTCACGGTTTCAAAACTACACCTTGTATATATTATATTTTTATATATGTGATGGGCCGACGTTTGACAACTATCTCGCCTGGAGGTAAGCGATGATGCGGTCAACGATGGATCACGTCGTCCCATAAGCAACCTATTCACTCGGGCCTTGAAGACACCCATACCCTTCAGGAAATACAGACTCTGGCAAATAATTCCGCTCCTTAGCAGTACATATAAGGAAGGTTGATGCGAAGCGCTTCGTACGTGTGAGTCATCTACAATGCCCATCTACGATGTGGATTAAACCTAGAGAGCGCCCCAGAGCACCACATAGGCGCCCTTGATTATATTTGGTATCGTCACACTTTCGGCACATGTATCTCGCGGCGCCCCTCTATAACCTGGCGCCTCAGGCACTTGCCTAATTTGCCTTATAGATAATACGGCTCTGGAGTAATGTATGTTAATTATGGACATTAAGTTTGAGTGGTCTACAATAGAAATGTAATAGGTGCCTATAAATGTTTATGACAGGAAGAAGATGTAATTGTCTGCAATCATTGTGGCGGTATCTCCGTATGATTGTCTAACTCAACTTAGGAATACTTTACCAAAATTAAATATTGTTTTAACTACAATAATAGCTAAGTGAGCATTGACATATACTGATTTTCGATACACAGAATTTTTCAAATTTTTGTATTTAAACTCAAGTAAAAATCCTAGACGCATAGTCGGCTATTGTCTGAGAAATTGGTCTATCCGTCTGTTCGACATTTGAAACAATAAATGCTATTGTCATTTGTTCTTTTTGCGGACGATATTTTTTAAACAATATGTTGTGATTTCTACTTGTGTTATTATTTCTTTCGAAGTCAAAGAGATTTTCAGACCTTAAATTGTCAAAAGACATTTTTTATACTACACCGAGGACCAATTTGGCTACACGACTCTCGCCCTCTCGTTTTTTTACCAATACTGCTTATGACTATGAGCCCGCAACGTGTCTTGAAACTAGTCCAGCTAACTCATCAAACACTTACGAGAGCAATGCGTGAATCACAGTTAAGCAAGAGTCAATATAAAGATGGAAGCGTATAGTTTAAGAGCCAGTGAACAGAACCCTAAATACCCGCCATTAGTTGAAAAAACGCAGGTTGGGCGGGGCACTGACTAATGAATGATGATAAATGGTATAAATAAGATATCAGCTCTTATCTCAGACGCGATCTTCAGGTATCTACTGAATAAATCTCGTGTGTTCCCAACTCATACCCCTTTTTGTTTGGTACAAAAAATGCTTTTTTATAGATCGGTGGTATTGATACGAGGTATTGTTTCTAGTATGTTCGGCGAAGGTTTTAAAAAAATATTTTAAGAATGTTTTTGAAGTTATTTTGAAGATGTATTTATTTAAATTAAGTAGTTATACCTACCAGGTGGAGAAGTGCTATGATAAATACTTAGTTAAGTTGACATAATATAGGTAGATGAACGGTGCGACATTTATCACAAGCTACGAAATTATTAATGAAACATAAAAGAAGTGCGAACGTAGTTTATTTATAAAAAATCGTATTTTTAACTTATTCAAAAATAAAAAGTTAAACTGTGAACAAAAAACATTTCACTAAGTATTTTGTTCGTTCTTCGAATTTTATTCCAAATAAAAATATGCACAGTTGGTAACGAACCCTATTCGCGCCGAGATTGCAGGCTCGCCGCACACGCGGGAACCGAGCAACCAGAGGGTTGAACAAAAGGATATATTTTATTAAGATTACAAGCCGGGCCTGATACCAACACCCACCGTCCGTTATTAGCAGACAAATATAATTCGATTATCTCGCTCGTATTTAAACCCCGATAATGTACTTAAGAGCATATTAAACGAGTTCAAACGTGTTCTTTTTCATGTATTTATCTTTTTTAAAGCAAGCTTTTAGAAGCAACAGCAATTTGAGACCTTAATGGCTTTATTATTGTGATTTTATTAAGTATGTACTTACTGTTATCTACGGCTTTACTTGGGTTTGTTTCAATCAATTTTCTTCTTAGCGATTTTTTCGCTTCAAATTGGTTTCGAGATTTCCGTGGGTAACCAATATTGACATGACAACCAAACTAGCAGCGCAAATCACTTAAAAGCTATATCAATATAGTATTATTTGTTTATTTATTTAAGCTTCATGCACAATGTATACATTAGGTGGACTTAATGCCGCAGGCATTTTCCCCCAGTCTGACTTTTGGGTGATGCTGAGAAGTCAATAGTGTGAGCAAGCAGCAAGCAACGAATTAATTGAGCTATTAAAATAGATACACTTATATATTTCAGAGATAAACATAAATAAACATAATTATAATATATACGAGTACAAAACAATATACATACATGCATTCAACGCAACAAAATAATGCAACAGTATTACATAAAAACAGCGAAATCCTAAAAAATAATATTTATACGAAGTACGAATTACGATAAAAAAACGTCTAAAAATAGTTTACGATCGCGTCGCAAACTGCAGTAGGTATGAGGAGCAAATATTTGTGAATTAGCGTCGTTCCTCGCACTAACAAGATGAGTTCAATGCACTCGTTACATAACCTATGTACGTCAAAACTCGATCAAGGTAATGCGTTTATGTAGCTATAAACATAAGGCCAAAAACTGCTGGATTATGGCTTTCCGCTACATCAGAGGAGTTTTCCATAAGCTCTAATCGTAGAAGGCAGGTTGGAGATGATCCATCGCAGTAGATACAATCTAAACCTAGATTTAGAGTTACCAGAGACCGATACTACCCAGATTGTATCGAAATCGAGAAGCCTAATAGTAGGTAATATGTCCACATATTTATTTAAAATTCCCTAAAAATACATTTTTAATACTACTTACAGAAAAAATTATATTTAAAAATATTAAAATAAGAGCCGGCCAGTAGTGGGAGTATGGTCCAAGCTAAATAATTGGATTTTCTATAATAATTGAACTTTAAGCCTCGTGCCTAATAGTCATTCTCTTCGACCCCTAGATAACATTGCAGAAAAAACCTAATAAAATACCCATATGTTTCAGCTCATTAGACACTAAAGCCCATTAAAAGTCGAATATCGCCCCCACTCTAGGGGATTAAACAAATATATTACGTATTCTAATGGTTCCGATCGAAGGTACCTACATATTAATCAAAATTCATATTGATTTATCGGTTTTCCGACTAATATCGGTTTATCACGCAAAGGGATGAACAATATTGAATGAATTTCGATAAATTGTTAGTTTTTTTGTCGGGTTTTTACGGTTTTTTGTTCCTTCTGTTCATTTTTTTTTTCGTTTTTAATTTAATAAAGTGCTTAGTTATTTAGTTTATGGTGTCTGACTTGTTGACGCTGTAGGGTGTCCCAAATTAAGTTATTGGTTCAGCATTATTTTTAGTTTTTATATGAGTGGAATTAAGGCACAAAGTAATGAAATATTTAAAATATTCATTTTGTTTGACCTTATTGTTTTTTTTGCATAATGACCAAGAATGTATGTACTTTAAGGTTTTCTAAATTCAAAATTATACCTCTAGTGTAACGAAAATTTATTAAAAAATAATATTCTTTTTTTTAATTTTTTTCAAGACAGCGCTTTTTAGGTACTTTCTAGACGACCGAACGAATCCACCAGATTATTTATTAGTACCTCTAGTACATGTAAAATTGGCACAACGATCGTTATATAAAGCAATGACTACCTAACTAATATTTGTAAACCAAAAAAAATCATGAGTCTTAAAAACCCATCAGGTAACATAAAAAAATGTATAGCTTTCATCGATATCTATTCACATCTAAATAAAATTAGTACAATCTATTTCGTTACTTTTTGCAAACATTGTCATTAGCACAATTCTTTATTCAATTTTTTTTTGTAACTACCTTAGAAAATAGTGTGTTGATTAATAAATAATTAACTTACTTAGGCTTTTGTTGTATTGAGATATGAATTGACTTCATATAGTGACGTAGCACATTATTTTTCTATTAAGATTAGCACTCTCATAATACTTTATTGTTTATCAGGCATGTTTTTTTCTATTTTTTTTTATTTCTAAATCGTGAGTCATTAGTTCAGCCAGGCACATGGAATAAACGTAATACAGGTGCAAAAACATGAATAATGAAATTATTTTTGTTTAGCATTTTTTATTTTTTAACCGACTTCAAACACAAATAAGTTTTTTTTAAAAACGTTGCCCCACACTAAGATTTTCTCCTGTGTCGTGGGTGCGTTTACAAATATACAAGTTCACATACACATGACACCCAGACCCGGAACAACAATCTGTGAATCACACAAAGAATTGTTCCGTGTGGGATTCGAACCCGCGACACGTAGCGTGTCAGCCAATTGCCCAACCGCCGCGCCAATCGTGCAGTCAAATTTGATCTGTATGTATGTACGTATTTATGTATATATACCTCTACATATTATTATTTATAGGGGTTGATTACAACTATCATTACATAAAAAAAACGTTTAATTCCTTATTTTTTAAAATAATAAACTTGTTTTTATTATCTATCACTTGTCGGCGTTTTTCGGGAGCATTCGATTTACACCCTGTATAAAAAAAAGTTCTCTACGGGTTTCATTTTTTATTACAATTATTTTTTGCGCCAAAGCATCAAAATACACTTCATTCGTAACTTTGATACCGAACTTCGTCCCTTGCCCCAAACCATAACATTCAATAACACTGATTAGCCCATTCCGTTCACGTATTTCATATTAATTCCACTTAATTGAATACTTAACAGTATCATCTAAAAGTTTAAAACATTTATGATGATTACACGTAAAAATATAGCTAATAAACATTCGATAAATGGTCACGATGACATGAAATGGGCGACATTTGTAATTCGATCGACGAATTTATCGATAAACGTGGCGCATCACTATAGAAGTGGAGAAGAAAGAGCGGCTGTACATCTAACTATAATAACCAGTATAAACTGACCCTTGAATGTGCGGAACGACCATAGAAAACGAGGTCATGATAAATTGGTTACTTTGTAATTTGATGTATAAGGCTGTGTTTATTGAAATATTTTTAATTGATTTCTATATTAGTGTGGGGATGAATGAAAGAAGTAATGAGCCAATCAACGACCACGAGTTAATATGATGTTATGGAATTAAATAGTACAGTTTATGTCTAAGTTAACGAAAGTGAAATTTGAAGGGATTTGGGAATATCTGACGTGATCCTCACACGCGTGGTTTATACGTTAAAATGGTTTTGAATACGGAACAGAATTTTAGGCAAACATTATGGGATAAAAATGTTAGTTTATGTGTACGAAACCATAGTTGTCTTAGATACAAAACGTACACTAGACTAAAATTTTCCATTCAAGTTTCATTCCATTTTAAGTGTAGGAGAGCTATGCTTCGACACGAATGGGCCGGCTCGACCGAAGTAATAGTGAAAACCGACGTGAAACAATGCAAGCGTTGTGTTCCGTCGTGTGAGTGAGGTTACCGGAGGCCCAATTACGCCTTGCTAATCTTTGAATCCCCAACAATCCTCAAATTACTAATCCCCAAAAGGCTGGTAACGCACTTGTAATGCCTCTAGTGTTCCAGGTGTCCATGGGCGACGCCGATTGCTTACGATCAGGTGATCCGTCTGCTCGTTTACCGACTTAGACAATACAAAAAATCGAAGTAATCCTATATAGGTTCTAATTTTTCCCTCTTAAATACAAAATCCGAATACAGAATTCTCGATTTTGATTATTTTTTTTGGAAAAATATCATTAGTTGAGTAATATTTCCATTACAAAGTTTAGTTTAACCATAGACGACAAACAGATCATTAAATCTTAAGTGACAAGGTCCGCAACTGGGCCTCATATATTAATAATGCCGTTTTGTTCTGCGCGTACGCATGAAGATTGATGAATGGAGCCCACGACGCGAAACCGCCTTTTATGTGTATACGCAGTTTTCCTGGACAAAACTGTTACTTATTGGAACATTCTAGAAGTTTTAAACACATACTATAAGAAAGTAGGGGAACAATGAAACTATTATAGTAAAAGTAGGGAAAATAGTAAAGGCAGAGATAATTATTTTCAATTTAAAAAAATAAACAATGATTTAAACATTAAAGGGTGTGTTTCCTTCAATGTCCTAAAAAGAGAAATATGTTACGATTTAGTAATTAATTCTTATCATATTTGGAGAATAATTACTAGCTACCTTCTCTGTTTGAGAAAAAAATTTGTTTTGTGTCAAATTCCTCCTTATTTTAAGTTTTTGTCTCCTACTACATTCTATTTTTCCATTACACTACGGTGTATTAACACCTGACCTTGTACAATAGAGTGTATTCAACTCACTTCTAGAAGACAGACTCAACAACCAAAACTTATCTCAGTAATAAGTATTTATAGTAAATGGTACATTAGAATTTCGATTGTCCTTTTTACCGTTCCGAAAATAGAACTCCGAATGTTTGTATGTCAATGTATACGGAAGCTCATACACAACCGATGTCCATTCACACGAGCCCGCTATCCCCAAACTTCAGACAAACGAAATGAAAACAAACCGTTCCGGTATTCCGTGCGCACACGCAACATCTAAGCGTAACCACGCCTTACTTGTCATCGCAGCCATATTTGCCGATCAAGCATTTTATTTTCGATATTTATTTTATATCTGCATCATCCAACACCTTCTTATCGAATGATTAACCACCATGTTTCCTAGATAAATTGTATGTTTATATTATGTCAACAGGCTGTAAATATGGTGTCTAAGCGGCGTACCGTTTATTTTTGCTATACCACGATTGATTCAAGTCAACGACCCTTTATTTTGAGTAGCACCAATTTAGACGTTGGGCAATAATTACACGATTTGCGTATAGTTAAGTAATGCGTTTAGTGCAGTCATTTAGTTCGTTGCAAACGGCGCTGCTGTAGTTTTGTGTCTGCTGTAGCTTTGATTGTTTAAGTTGGTTTATTGGTGTATTTAAGCAGGTTGGACATGTTCTCAATGACAGTAAATAAGATTGTTTTACGCTTGTTAATCGTAAGTTATAAATGTTGAACAATAAAACCTTTGCATTGGAGTTGTTTTATTTGAATTGTCGTTAAAAAAGAGTAATGGTTTGACAAGAACTTTCCACTGCCTTCTATTCTTGCCGCAAAAATAGATGGAGTCTACTATCAAATTTTTCCCCTCATCAAATTCTTTATAGTCACTTATCACTTTTCTCACAGCAATAAAATAGAGATGAGGAACAATTCGATAAACACAACATTAAATTTGTCGACGGGCATCCTTTATTTCGGCCCTCGTAAAATATTTTTAATACCTCTAAAGCTGGCTATGGAGGATACGACTTTAAAACGCACGTTACGGTGTCGTATCGACTTTTTTCAAACGCATAAAAACTACAAGCAACCTATTTATGTTTAGTTACTATGTATAAATATACATAGGTAACTATGTATATTTATTATAAGTTTGACTACCTAACGCTTTTCATAAAATATAAATGCTTAATTATACCATCTATTTACACGTGTCTGTCATACCTAAGCGTTAGTTAAGTAAGACATCAATCGACTTTTTTTAAATATATTTTAATAAGTAGTTGTACTTGTAAGTTCAACATTTTATGATTACAATATGATTACAATTACATCGTATATTATATACTAATCGATATCAATAACACGTTTTTACATTTATAATAACTTTTTTCTTAGGTATTTAGCTTTTATTGATCCGTGATGGTCTGTGATAGGAACGTTTTTGCTACAATCGACTATATTTACGACTAGGCTAACTGGTTTTATATTTTATTGTGTGAAATTTTAACAATTCCGGTTTTGTATATATACAACGGACTGTATAAATTAGCACGAGCCATTTTTATAGACTTTCCTGGTTTGGCAGCATACGACCTAAATTTTGTCTAAATATTTGAAAGAACAAATGTTATATATTTTTTTATTACGTATTATTTTTTATTTTTTTAAACCGTTGTCTCACGTTTTTCTCCCTTGTCGTGGGTGCGTTTACAAACATACAAGTTCACATACACATTACAGCCAGACTCGGAACAACAATCTGTGGTTCACACAAAGAGTTGTTCCGTGCGGGAATTAAACCCGCGACACGTTTTGCGGTAGTCAGTTGGCCAGCCACCGCGCCAACCGTGCAGTCAAATTGGATTCCTTATCAAGACATTAATTTATTAGAAAAATAAAACCTTGTATCTTTGATTTTGTAAAAGTTGGGCTATAAGGATTTTACTCAATATACGTTTTCGGCTGACTCACGTAACTGTTTGACGAGAAACTCGACTAGTTTCAAGCCATGTTAAATGCATAAAATGCTGCTCATGAACATGAGCCTCTAATTTTTCGTGAAAAAGTCGAAAAAAAATAACTAAGAATTTTAATCCTCAAAAATGAGTAGCACCACGAACAGTCGGCTTTAAAGCCCCACAGATCAAAGCGAATCCAGGCGAAAATTTAGATTAGGTAGTAGTAAAATTTTTATGTACCTACATGGTCCGTTGATTGCTCAAACCCGCCAAAGGACGAGATAAATAAGTAGTAAACCTTATCATTTTCGGTTCATCTGTCGGTCTGGCGGTATATTTAGTATCCTGTATTTGTTGATATTGTTTTAATAGTACATTAATTGGTTTTTTATGTTCTGTAATGCAGTGGTTAATGGGGTCGCAAAATGGTGGTTGAAGACAGATATAAATGTTTTACTTGTTTAAATTTATTTTGTGTGAATAGAAATTAAAGGAAAAATTAAGAAGTATAAAATGCCGTTTATATGTTAGAAACATTGGTACTTTTAATGGTCCTGCAAAATTGTCAGGAGTAGTAGGCACGGAGTCTGTAATCGTGCCGGTTGTATGGCAATAGGCTCACAAATTTTTACGCAGGATTCAGTGAAAGTAGGCATTGAAAACCTTCATCTACTTCGGGAGGGTCAAAGTCAAAGCATTTATTTCAACTAACCAGAACTAAGTCTTTTGAAACATCAAAAAATAAATAATAATCCGTCAGTGAAGCTATATTCCGAAAATCTTAATACATACATAATTTCACGCCTGTCTCCCATGGGGTAGACAGAGACTAGGGAACGCCAATTACTACGATTCCTACATACCTCTTCCGATTCGATGATTTTCCCCCCTTAAAAAAAAATTTATCGATATTTATAATTGCAGTATCTTTATTTCGAAGAGACATGACATTGTAATTGTAAAATATACACGTTTAAACATACAGGTTATACATAGGTATATATTTAAACCTAAATGTAAGAAGGAAGATGTAGATATTTTCGCACACTGTGTTCACATTGTGCTATTAAAGTTTTACGACTATGTACAAGCGTAAATGTCTCTGTGGTCCATTTTCATATATTTAATTATTTTATTGTATATTTTGTCATTTGCTACTATATTGCACATAGGTTATTGTTTTAGTTTATTTATAAACATTATTCTAGAAGTTTCTTGCATTTGCCGTTAGAGGGAAAAACCATGGGAATGTTTGATGGTCTAGTAAAACTTGATGTCCAATCCATTTGCCTCGCGTGCTGATTATAGAAATACCCCTTTGAAGACGCATATGCTCCAGCTGTGGATCAATATGATTATTATTAAAGTGACTTATCTCTATGGGGGTTATCACCACGCTTGGTAGGAGACATGAAATATTCACTAACTTTCATGAATGCACGGTTGGCGTGGTGCCTGGGCAACTGGCTGCCAGTCAACGAGTCGCGGGTTTAATTCTCGGACGGAACTACTCTTTGTGTGATCCACTGATGTTTGTCGGGTCTGGGTGTCATGTGTATGTGATATTGTATGTTTGTAAACGCACCAACGATACAAGAGAAATTCTTAGTGTGGCGGAACGATTTAAAGAAAAACAAACTAATGGAAGACCAGAGTTCAGATCAGTCTTCAAAATTATACCAGTTTTAATTTTCATTGGAAAATAATGCCATACATATCCACCTTAAGTCCTTCGCAGTCACGAGCAACCAACAGAAGTCGGAATATTCAAACCCAACAATACGTTACATCGGTCCTAAAACTGTCGATATCTTCGCAAATACTAATAAAATACCAACGCTAATCCAAACCAAATCGTTTGTAATAAAAATCGAATTAAACAAGCTATTTAAATTAAAGTTTTTAAAAATATATCGTCCTTTGCTTATCAGTGTTCATTTGTGATTAGGGGACTCGTATCAAGAAAGTGAACTTCAAAATATTTAATTACACGAGGCGACTCTAAAGGGTTTCGAAAAGAAGAGACAAAACCTAAGGTTTTGCGTGTCAGTTCTTGTTAGGGTTACCGCTCGTTTGTAATTTCTCTGTAGTTTTGTAGTCATTGAAAAAATGTGTTTCTAATTTGCCCATAAAAAAATGGCATTTAGCAGAAAACCAAAATGGGCTGGTACCAACATTTTTCACTTACACGAAGTCACCTGACAACTAAACAAGAATTCCATAAAACTGGCATAAAACAGCAACATTGTTGCATACGTCCGAAAAAAAGAGGTTCAAAGAAGTGACATCCCTGTAGATAAAATTAAAATAAGAGACAACTAAAGACTGAGGTCGGTTCTTATCACCTGCTGCAACTTTGGGCTGTAAACCACTCACGCCCCACTTGGCAAACAAATTTCGTAATAATATATTAAGTTGGTTTGTTGTGGATGTGACCGAAGAAAGACTAAGGATTGAGGTTGCTTGGAAAACTAGATATTACATTGAAAGACAATAATTATCATACATGGTGTTGTAAACGGAACGTGATGGTAAAAATCGATAAAAGCTTTATCGCTACATAATATAAAACAAAGTCGTTATCCGCCGTCTGTCTGTCCCTTGTATTGTATGCTTAGATCTTTGAAACTATGCAACGGATTTTGATGCGGGTTTTTTAGTAGATAGAGTGATTCCTAAGGAAGGTTTATATGTATAATATATGCATATTGCACCCTTACAAGGCCGGGACGGGTCGCTAGTTATTTTTATAAAAGTAAGGCATTAAACGTTTATTTTATGTAATAATGGTTGTGACCAGTTGGTTGAGCAGCCTTGAGTATTTGCAGTTGCTCAAGGCTGATGTTGCATGAACAACATTAAAATTGTGAAAACAATTTCATTTCGTCTGCGTTCTAGGACCTTTTTGTTTACACACTGTAGGTACTCAAAACCCAAAAATGTCTATAAGTTAAATACATTTTGCATTATATACATATCTAACAGGTGATCCTAAGTTCTTGGATTGACATTCTTCTATTTCGTTTTTGTTTTAAACCCAGATCGATCCATAGATTGATAACTATCGGTAATTTTGACCGTAGATGATGTTCCAGTGGTTAAAACGTCAATAATAATATTGACGTTCCACAATAGCCTACAAATAAATAAAAAAAACATCCTTAGTATATTATTGTATATAGAAAAACTATCAATGAATTATTTAACCACAAAAACTTAATGACACAGGCCAATCGGAAGTATGAAAAAGTTCAACAACTTACAACTAGCAATTACTCTTAAAACAGCATCGAACTTCGCAACGGAACTTAAGTAGCTACAAATTATTAGCCAATCTACATACCTATCTATAAATTTGAATCGAAAACATTTACTTCATGTTTTTATAATAACTATCGTGAGACATACAAAATTAACTAAAAATCGCGGAGCCTACTAGAGGTAGTTAGTAGGCTGCGCGACATCGCCGCGACCGGCACGCTGCTCATGAGGAAGAACCCCTCTGTGGTTCGAAACTAGTAGAGCCTTTCTCAGTATATTCACGTGAGTAACCGGCGATTTTTACTTAATTTAACATTTACTTCACTTTGCTCTGCCTGAACGGAACAACATAAGAATCGTGTGATGAATTGAAATGGCTATTCAATAATTAACACTATTCATCATCATCATCATCAACAGCCATTAAATGCCCACTGCTGAGCAAAGCCTCTTCTCGCACGGAGAAGGTTTGAGCATTAATCACCACGCGTGCTCATTGCGGGTTGGCGATTTCAAGCTTATAATTAGAAATTATAAGTCCAGGTTTCCTCACGATGTTTTCCTTCACCGTTTGTCAGTGGTGTCTAAATAATCTTAGAAAGTACATATAACTAGGAAAAAGTCACATTGGTACTTGCTGTTGGTAGGTTTCGAACCCGCACCCTCATGCAAGAGAAGCGGGCGTCTTAACCTCCGGGCCACCACGACATGACAAACATAATTCTGAATGAAACAGATTATATTTTATGCTTAAATTAAAATATTCTATGTCTGTGTCTATACCGTGGCACATAAACCTTATTGCATTAATTCAGCCTATGTATTATACCTGCGTGTGCACGTAAATAAAATAAAGAGGAATTTTTTACTGCACCTCTATTTAAATCTTTAAGCAAACTAAATTTCTCCACTAATAACCTACTGCGTATCAAAAAAATGAACCGTTAAACAAAAATACTGATTTCAAACAAATTGTTCAATACTAGGTTAGGTTTAGATTTTGTTGCACTCGAAGAAATATTAGATTTACTTTTAGTTAAAAGATAGTCATTCAGTAAAACAGTTAAGGCATTGGCTGCCAATAAAAAACTATTGAAGGCAAATCCTCCGCTAATGTCGGTCACCGGTGACTGCCATGGCGTTTAACGTGTTAAGCTTTAAAGATCTAACAGTATAGTATAATTGATTTATTTGATGAACAAATTTAGTGTGCAATTCAGTATTTTTGGTGGTAATTTCGAGCATTTTGATTGAAAAAAGGGAATTTACAGTTAATGTATTAAGTACCCTAAAATAAATGTCAAACCCCTTTAACTTTTAGTAAAAGTATTCATACTTCATTAAAAAGGAAGATCCATTCAACTCTAAGGGATCTCCATTAACAAATCCGTTATCGCCCCCTTCTCCCCTTCCCGTGAGATGCGCAAACGCACCGCGTTCATTAAGTACACATGTAACAGGTAGACGCAGTGAATTATAAGCTTTATAAGTCGTGGTTATTGATAACAATCGGTGACTGTTTTATGTGTGAAGCCATTGGGCTATATTTAGATATTTGGGCATATTTTTAAATCGATTGCCAGTGGAAAATGTAAGGTTACTTCAGTTCCGGATCTGATAATCTAATGAAATTCGAATTAGTCTCCAAATATTTGTCTATCTTTTTAAAGTGAATGCTAGTTTGGTAATGATGGAAGGCAGTTCTAAATTATAACAACACTAGCTTCGACCCGCGACTTCGTACGCGCAGTCCCGTTTTCTCCCGTTCCCGTAGGATTTTCAGGATTTTTTCTGTAGTAAGAACCTTCTGACAATAACAACCACAACATAAAAGATCAGCCAAATCGGTCTAGCCATTCTCAAGTGACATGCCCATGACAACGGGAAACTGGTTTCATTTATATATATAGATGACACGCGTTTTATTCCCGAAGGGGTAGGCAGAGGTGCTCATTACGGCACTTAATACCATTGTACAATGTAACACCCCCTTTTCACTATTCATGTTATGAGTTCCACATAATAGGAGGTGAGCCTATTGGCACCGGGCATAATTCCAGACTCTGTCCTACTACTGAGAATCACTACATAGTATAAAATAAAGTCGCTATCCGCCGTCTGTCTGTCCCTATGTATGCTTAGATCTTTAAAACTACGCAACGGATTTTGATGCGGTTTTTTTAATAGATATAGAATGATTCTTAAGGAAGGTTTATATGGATAATATATGCATATTGCGTCCGTGCGACGCAGGGGCGGGTCGCTAGTTTAAAATAATAACTAGTATTACTTTGCCCGACCCTTGCATCGAACACGAGACCGAGCCCGGCAGTCGCACTTGTGACCAATCGGCCAACGAGGCAGTCTAAATTATATTAATTTTATATTTGGTTTTACTCAATTTATTAATACCGTACACATGGCCACACATCAATCTATACAAAACCAGTTTATCCTGGTATCGCGTCGCATCATCTTTCCGCACATTTAACGTTCAGTTTGTACTGGTTCTGTAAAGCTCGATGTGTAGCCGTGTGTACACACACAAATTCACATTAGAATTTACTCCTGAGCCTTGATTAATTTATGTATGGTGCCTAATTTGTCGGATTAAACATCAAATTCTGATTTATTAATATAGTAACCGGTTCAAAATTTGGGATCATCAGTTATAAATCCAGTAAACTTGTCATACATGCTTACATCGGTCTTGTATTTTGCGTAATTTTAACACCAAATTATAATCTTTTTCTCGAATTGATGATGATCATCTAACATCAACATATGAACATCTACATAGGTGTAAGATTAGTAGCAATAATAGGTATTTTTATGGGATAAGGCGGTAAACGAGCAGATCGATCACCTGGTGGTAAGCAATCGGCGTCGCCTGTGGACGCCTGGAACTACAGAGTTGTTACAAGTGCGTTACCGGCCTTTTCGGGTTTAGAAATTTGAGTATTGTTGGGGATTCAGAATATACCTGATATTTCCATTGAAAATTCCCAACAACTCGACTAAAATCACAATAATACCCAAAGAATAGTTCTCTGATGTAGGCAAAAAAAACAAAATTTTACTTACACCAAAAGCTTTTCAACCACTGCGCTTTACTGAATTATACGTTCTACCCACACATGAAACGGGAACACATACCACTATGAACCAATCCATCATCAATGATGCAGATGGTGCAAATGTAGACAAAGGACTTTTATCCAATCACAGCAGCCTGTCAAATATACATCGTTCAATGGCGTGACGCTAGCTAATTCCCTATTGGATGAAGCACGAGAGACACCTGATGATCAGAAATCTGATAGGTCCCATTGTCATTCATATCCTTGATTTATATCCAGTACTTTCATTGTCTGGTCCTTCCACCATGTTCATCCTTTCACGTAGGTACATTCTGGGTGGGCCCTGCTGAACAGTAAGACGACATAACCCAAGTTTACGATGCTACCCATAACTCACCCCAGATCCTGATGCCACTAATAAATACAAATATTTTCTTGTTATGTGATTTAATAGGGTGATTTTTGTATGTAAGGTTAGTGTGGACATGACTGTTATAGATGTAGTTGTTAATTTTGTCGTAGACTAATACAAAAGTATTAGTGATGTCCATATTCATTTTATTCCAAGTTGGGAATGTCAGTATCTATTAATTAAGAAGATAAACACTGCTTGGTATGAGATGTCAAGATTATCGCGAATTTTAAGGTGGTGATATGGTAGATGATTAATTTTTACTTTAATGTCTGTCTGGTAGATTATTTAGAAACATTAGACACATATTTTTTTATTTCCTTACAGATACATATTATTATTACTTTCGACGATATATTGATTCGAAATGTCGCGTGACGTACGACTTCTATGTACGTTTGAAATGACGTTTTTACTCCCACTCCTAAACTTTAATCCGTTTTATCTAAGTATTGTTTTCTAAACGACAAAAAAAAAGATACGTGTCTAATATTTTTTCATTACCTAACTGACGGACTAATTACATTTTCAATTTTCATACCGTGTCATCATCCCCATTATCAGTTACCAATTTTTCATGTAATGTAGTTGTGATCAGCTAATTTTAATGGGATTACACTTTATTAGTGCATTAACTTAAAATCATCAAAAATAATACTCCGTACCTACCTGTTTTAGGTTCATAATATATTTGAAACTTGATACACTGTTAAAACCTGCATGAATACGAATATAAAAAGGTTGTTATTTATTTATTCGTTAATTAGCTGCAGAAAATGTTAATTTTAACTACTGAACACGACATTGATGGGAGCCAACACTTTATTTCATACATAAGATCACACACAAACAGTTTTATTACAATGATTAGGAAAATTTATTAATTTTTTTAAATCATTCATATTACGACCAATTAAAAACCTTTTTGCTAAAATGTTTAGTCGTTTATCGAAGTTTGTTTTGACTATTCTTTCATTGTTTATGTATTTTGGTTGAAATGTCGTTAAAACTGTTTAAAGTGTCGTAAAATCAGTTGTTAATTAGATAATTAAGCTTGACCTTTACCAGATTTTTATTCAATTAAAAAAAACCCTTCTAAGAACAAATAAGTATATTTTCGTTTTAACAAATAATAATAAAAGTCTTGAAATTTTTACACGAACATATTTTGATTTGCAGAATGTACTTACTTATCCTTCGGCCATGTAGGTAGAGTAGTACAAATTATTTTATACAATATTAGCAGCCCGTCGCGGCTTCGCACGGGGTAGACAATTATTTATTTTTGGAAATTTGGATTGTTGTAGTGACATAACTACAATAGTTGGACATATGCTACCGCGGAGTTTTTTGTAGACATTATGATGTTCTTCAATAGTTTCGGCAGCGGATTCGACGAAAGACATTTTAAGACTCATTTTTCTACACCTTCGTTTACATTATTTAAATTTTACCAAGGATCCCTATTTTTTTTCAAAATCAAATGTAGCCTATGCCATGTTGGAAGAATGTAGCATTCTATTGGTGAAAGAATTTTTTAAATCAGTCCAGTACTTTTTGATCCTATTCATTACAAACATACAAAAATAGGTACAAATCTTTCCTCTTTATAATATTAGTATAGATTATAATACTTTTGAAAGACGGTCGTTATTTTATGTCACCTAACCCAATGTTCTAGCCAAAAATTATTACGACGTATCCACATTAACCTGAACCTTTCTGATATAAGTAGAAAATTAAAATCAGTTTAAGTTTGTTTATAGGCAGCCGGCGCAGGCGCACCGTTAGGGCGGGTGCACACAAATAACTACTAATCGATATTGGAATCAATGCATGGTGCGCATGCGATGCTTAGGGTGTTCTGTGATCTTAGTACTTTGTAACTAGCCTTTACACGTGGTTTTGCTTAAGAAATGTTGCTTTAAAAAATTAGTAATTACCATTAGATGATTTATTTATTTATTTAATTTCTTGTGACACTATTTACTCTTTTATTTACCATCCAAGCCATTTTGACTTGAAAAAGAATTCTAATGGCGTCAAATCTGATATTTAGTGTATTTAAAAAATATATATTAATATGCACGTCCTTAATATGCAGCCGTAGCCGTATGCAGAATAAAATAAATACATTAGTTACATAAAGAAACCTATATAAAAAGAATTGAAATTTGTTTTAATTATTTTTGACAACATACTGTATGTAATTCAAACGTCTTTTATATGATCAAGAAAACAAACAGCCTGTAGTTAAAACAAATAGTTACGCACGTAAAGTTTATTGTTATTGGAACTCCGAGCGAGCCCAGGTTCGATGCTCGTCTACACAGGTGAAATAATTCAAATGTTAGATATGTTTGAAGTACAGTTAGCTACTAAAATTAATTAAGATTCCAAAAAAACAGTCTATAAAGAATTTACCGTCAGAATCTAAATGAAAATAATAATATTTCACACAGTAAAAAACAAATGACATGTACAAATGCGTTATTCTATTAGTAGGAACTAATGGATGAATGTTCATGTCCCAAGTCTGCGGTGAAATTGGTCCAGTTCAGCATGTGTAAGACAGGGGTGTGTCTTAAGTGTGGGAGAGCCATGCTTCGGTACGAATGGGCCGGCTCGACCGGAGTGATACCACGGCTTCACAGAAGACCGATATGAAACAACGATCGCGTTGTGTTTCGTCGCGTGAATGAGGTTACCGGAGGCTCAATTGCTTCCCCCACTTCCCAATTCCTGAATCCTCAACAATCCTCAAACTCGTAATCCCAAAAGGCTAGTAACGCACTTGTAACGCCTCTGGTGTTCCAGGTGTTCATGGGCGACGCGATTGCTTACCATCAGGTGTTTCGTCTGCTCGTTTACCGGTTTATCCCATAAAAAACGGCTTTGCGCTGGTATTGTACTGGCCACTTAAGTGACTCCGAGTTTTCACGCCAACTGTACTCACGAAAGTAGAAACTAACTTTGTTTTTGTTAAACATCAAAAGGATTTTCTTTGAAGTCTTATAGACAGCTGATTTATTTGCTTTTTCTTAAGATACTCGAAGTGTGATGATGACGATTCTTGACGGCAGCGGCAATTTTTTTTTTTAAACACGTTGCCCCACACTCGGCTGTTTTCCTGTGTCGTGGGTGCGATTACAAACATATAAGCGCACATACACATGACACTCAGACCCGAAACAACAATTTGTGGATTACACAAATAGTTGTTCCGTGCGGGAATCGAACCCAGGACACGTTGCGCGGCAGAATGTGCCCAGCGACCGCACCAACCGATTGTCTATTTAACTATAACTATTTATATACTATGTACTTACCTTCTCGTCAAGCTAAGTCTTGATTAGCTGTGTGTCTCGTTGGTCAAGTGATCACAAGTTGCTGCTGAACTGAAGATCTCGGGGTCAATTTCCGAGTCGGGAAAAGTACCTTTATATGGGGGATTTTTCAGGAGTTTTTTTAAGGTTTGGTAAAAATAATGAAAGGTTTTGAATGTATAGCGATAGGCGTACCTCTATCACCCATCTCAGCACAAGTATCTTATGATGACTTTCTAGGAAGCCCCGGCAGCTTAATTATTCAGATTTAAGGAAATAAACACATTTTTATTACATTGGGATCCATTAGACTATTTAGACTCTAAGATTATTTAGACACCACTAACAAGCGGTGAAGGAAAAACATCGTGAGGAAACCTGGACTTATAATTTCTAATTATAAGTTTGAAATCGCCAACCCGCATTGAGCAAGCGTGGTGATTAATGCTCAAATCTTCTCCGTATGAGAAGAGGCTTTGCTCAACAGTGGGCATTTATAGGCTGTTCATGATGACGATGACTTATTAGGCAACTGGTGAAAAATGGTGAGAAACATTGTACATGTGTTCCTCTGCCTACCCCTTTGAGTAATTAAAAGCGTTAACTTCTGTGTATGAATATTATCCCCAATATCAATATTTCAGACAAAATCAAACTAAACTGACCCAGAAAGATCGTGGATTGTTTTATCTACGTTACAATGTAACAATATTTACTATTCAATATTGTGAGTTCTCATTAGAGAACCTTGAGCAATTATTTATTATTAAAACTAAGAAACGACGCGTGCGCACCGAACATAGATCAATGATCAATAGCTCGACCAATAAACCACATTTAACTCGTCGAGTACCGGTTTTGTAGACACAATTATAGAACAATAGGTTGCGGTCACCGGTGACCGCTTGGTATTTGACAGTTTAAACTAAATACAGCTTATCGATTAATCGATTTAATTTGGGTTAAGTTATTGCTAGAAGATTCCATATAACTGTACTTAAGCGTACGCGCAGTTTTTGTACAAAATGGTGAAATCTACGTACAGAAAAATGTAATCGATACTTAGGTACATACGAAAAATCGAATGAGTTAAACACTGTTTAAAGAAAACGTGTTCCAAAAATATCCAATAAATCAATGCCTCAAGGAAGAGACGATGTAAAGAAATAAGAAAATCAAACCCAATAATCAAAAGTGACGTCACAGCTAACGAGCGACTAATAAATTATAACATGATAATAACTCTGTACTCTTAAATACACAATCATGCAAGCAACATGTCGGCAAGATGACTTAATAAGCTCTAATAAAATTATACCAACGCACGAAAAGCAAACACAGACGAGAGCGAAAGTCAAAAACCCACAATTTTCTGTTTCAAAATTTGATAACTTCATCTCACATAATGATAGTGCGGAGAAAATAACGACCACCAATCACGTGCGTCTGTTTAAACCGCCCGCGTTTGAAATTCGAACGCTACGCTCAAACGACTACTGACCGCCAACGTAGGCAGACGTGTGTTTAGTCAGTAATTTGATGATAATTTGCAAAATGAGTACGTGCGTCGTTTTAAATATGGACGGTTTTGCATGAATTTTTATTAAAAGTCGCTGAACTCTAAGGTTAGAGTACTTAAAACAGATAGTAGAATATTTTATTAAGTGAGGACCTTTTTTAAGGGTTCATGAATATAAAGGCGCTGTTACTAGGTTATTCGGCTTATCGTGCCTGATTTTCATAGCGGTACAGAACGGGCTGGTGGCCTTTCAACTTTCGCTTTTAAGAGCTTTCGGTTTTATAGTTGAGGCAGTATTGTTGTACCCTCGTTAAATTTATTTAGAACACGATGTTTGAGGGTTTCCTCTTCATTTTAATAGGTATTTAACTGGAAGATAAGCGGAGGATAAGTACTAATGGTTACGTGTAATGGTTGTTTAACTGAACGATGACAGCTGCAGAGGTGAATACTCATACCTTCTCCATGTGAGAAGAAGCTTTGTACGCTCGGGTCTGTTTCTGGTCGGACGGGGAGCCACCCATGCTCGCCGTCCTCAGGCCCGCGCTTACGGTGGCCGGAGATCGTCCCGCGATCCCCGACGCCCGGTGTGTCCTTCGCGATGGCTGGGTTGCGAGGAGGCAGCGCTTCGCTGCCTCACGCGTCCCGCCTCCTCCTTAGCTAGCATGACTGCTTCGCAAAAGGAGGAGACGGCATCCCAGTCCCCCTCGCTCCGCATCATGGCCTGCACTAGGCCCGGACGCGAGAGGTCGCCATCGCCGATCACTTCCCTGAGGACACGGCGGTGCTCAGCCCACGCAGGGCACTCCGCGACAGTGTGTTCCACCGTGTCCTCAGGGCGGTCCTCGCAGTGATGACACCCGGACGCTTCCTCCCGCCCCATCAGACACAGGTACCTCCCGAAACTCCCATGTCCGGTGAGGACCTGCGTCAGGCGGTAGGTGAGGACGCCGTAGCGTCTCTCAGCCACTCCTCAAAGAGGGGACTTACCGCTGCGATGACAGCGAGCCCAACACCTGAAACGCTAGGGGCGTTACAAGTGCTTTACCGGCCTTTTGAGGATTAGTAGTTTGAGGGATGGGGTAGGGGATGGGGGTAATTGGGCCTCCGGTAACCTCATGACGCAACACAACGCAAACGTTGTTGCACGTCGGTTTTCTGTGAGGCCGTGGTATCACTCCAGTCGAGGCGGCCCATTCGTGCCGAAGCATGGCTCTCCCATACTTACAATTTTTTTGGCTTTGTTTTTAGCGTATGAAATAAAGTTTTTTTCTTTCTATCTATCTAGGATTGGATTGGTACTAATGATAATAATCCGTCAGTTCCATATCACGAATTTCATACCAAAAATTGGAGCTGTAATGATCATTTTTGTCCCATGTAATAATAAACATAACATACATCACGCCTTTTATCCCCGAAGGGGTAGGCAGAGAAGTAATAATAAACACAGCGATAAATTCAGGAGTCGTGAGTGGCATACAAAATAATTTTACGCCATATTATGTTTATCAGGGAATATCAATTAGTACAACATTATTTATGTGGGTAATAAGTATTATTATATTGTGAGGACAGTTCGAGCGACTTTATGCGAATATTATCGGTGGTCAATGGTTTTATAGGGTTCATTAATTGCTGCGAAATTATGTTGGTAATTAAATAAGTTTATTGTACAACGTAGATCAATGAGAGATAAAATCTAAAATTTAGCTTGAATCTTATTCATAAAAAAATATAACTACATATATAATATCTGACTGACTGTCTAAATCTCCGTAGTAGCACGGAGTCTGGAATTGTGCCTGGTATATGGCAATAGGTTCACCCCCTATTAGGCACATGGGACTCATAACATAAGTAGTGAAAAATTAGTGTTACATTGTAGAGGTACAGTGGCATGAAATGCTGTTACGTGCACCTCTGCCTACCCTTTGGCGTTATTTTATATAATATCTGAATCTAAATAGGAGGAAATCTTTTGGGACACAACCGATTTCGATTACTCATCTAGTTAATGGTTTTTTCTACATTGCATTCGGTGGTGTTTGACACCCAGCGCTTGTGGTAAAGGACGTAAAGCCCTAAGTTGACCTTTTTCCGTTTACCCCAGATTTATGAGAGTACAAGAGCATAGTAACTAGTTCATCACATCTCTTCAGCGCAATTTGCTGGTCCATTTCTAAAACTAGAAGTGGTAGCGATCAGTCTCCATTTAAACAAATCTGGGGATATCCCTATTACGAACGTACATAAGAACATATCTCGAAGTAACAAATCTGGACAGTCTTCAATCATATGCTTATATGAGACAGCATCGGTATCTATTATGAAAAAAGGACTGCCTCGTTGGCCGATTGGTCACAAGTACGACGGTCGGGCAAGAGGTCTCGGGTTCGATTCCCGGGTCGGGCAAAGTATTACTGGGTTTTAAAAATCTCAGTAGTAGCACGGAGTCTGGAAATGTGCCCAGTATATGGCAAAATAGGCTAACCCCCTGTTACATGGGACTCATAACATAAATAGTGAAAAGTGGGTGTTACATTGTACAATGGCATTAAGTGCCGAAATGTGCACCTCTGCCTACCTCTTCGGGGATAAAAAGGCGTGATGTTATGTTAAGTCTATAATGAAACTTCCAAGAACAGTACGGAGACTGATTTTATATTCTCAAAGGTCACGTAGTCAACTGACTAATGAATATTTCCCCGAAACTAATGCGAGGAAAACGTCGATTGACTTGACTTGGACTTTCTATTTGAACGTGACAAACCACACGTACGCTTAACGATAAAACCATTGGCACTTGGTAATCATCTCATCTTCTAAAAGTAGGTTATTTTATTATTAATGTAAACACCCAAATTTAGCTTCGAAACAAACACTAGGTTTCAAATCAAATCACTGAACGGGGCGTCACTATCGCAAATTGTGACATACAATGCGTTTCGGTGATGCATGTGTGTACTATCTTATCGTAGTGAACTGGCAATGTAATACATAATGTAAGATTGATCGTTTAACCAAGTGCAGTGTGGTAAGGTTAGGTTAATTGAAGTCAGAGGTCGAGTAATAATTCTGTGTGTAATAAACACGAAGGATGGTCGGCGTTTGAATTGATACGCACCTCTGTTTCTTGATGTCTTGGGACGACTTTTGTACTTTCATTTTGTAGTTTTGTTGTATTCTATTATCTTCATTTAATCGCTTAATAGTAGAAGATCATTTTATTTAGAAACTAGCTTTTATCCGCGGCTTCGCTCGCGTCACAAAAGGATAAAAAGTAGCCTATGTGACATATACCAATACACACAGCGCCATCTATACCAATACTTTTGTTTTCCCTCGGGAATATCAAATTTTTCCGAGATAAAAAGTACCCTATTATTTAATCCAGACTTCTAATTTTACGTCTGCAAAAATTCAAAGCAATCGGTTTAGTAGTTACGGCGTGAAAGCGGAACAAACAAACAAACAAACTCACTTTCCAATTTATAATATTATATATATATATATATATTATATTATATATTATATAGTAAGATAAGATAAGATAATTTTAATGTACTACGTATGTAAAAATTTGTATATAGGAAAAAAATCGACGCCTTCATAAGTCATGTTAGACCAAACTGATGAAAATTAGCTGCCACAAAGATACTCAAAAATTCTTTATCTAATAATTGAACCATGCTTTCTACTGAATAAAGTTACGTAAACATAACAAAAGTGTCGCAATTTTTTTGTTAATATTGTGTACCGGTAAAGGACGGTGGTCTAAAGAAAGCTTATTCTTGCCTTCGTCTAGTGTTCAGTTACATTTAAGGCTTATAACAGGGTAAACAAGCGATAGAGATCTTTTCAAATTGGGTATTTTGCAACTAGTTTAATTCAATACTTTTTTCGAACTGTCGAAAACGATAGTTTACTGTGAATTTTGTACGAGATTGTGTATTGTGACGTCACGTTTTTTTAGTATCAACAGCATACTTATTTCTTAAAAAAATGCTGGAAAAATACAAAAATAAAGTTGGTCATACCTTAAATCAATTAATGAAAGTGTGATTATTTTTTATTATTTTATTATATTCAACAGTCGAAATAATTTATTTTTGACTAAGGAAAGTAGCCAATTGTGACTATCTTAGTCAAAGTTGCAATTAAAATGTCAAACACCAAGCGGTCACCGGTGACCTCAACCTATTGTTCTACAATTGTGTCTATAATGACCGGTACTCGACGAGTTAAAAATATTGTGTAGTTTTTTTAGTAAAAGACTGTATGATACATTCACTTTACAAGCATTTTTCTGGATTATGTTGGCATTTAGCAAAATTTTGCCAGAGCTAGCTAGCTTGTAAGATAAAAAAATACGCCAAATTATCTTCTAGAGAGAAAAATAAAAATAAAATAATTAATAATCGCGGGCTATCCACGTCAATATACTGAGAAAAGCTCTACTAGTTTCGACATCGCCGTGACTGCGCACATTGCTCTTGAGGAAGAGCCCCTCTGTAACTCGAAAGTAGTAGAGCTTTTTTCAGTATATTCACATGAGCAACGTTGGTATGTCTCACTATAGCTATTATAGAAAAATACTCGTAATAGTTTTACATTGTCAGGAGAAGCATAATAAAGAGAGAAAAAAAAAATAAGTAATTTAACTACAGCAAAAATATTACTCAATCGAAAAGACAGCTGATTAGCTGTTAGTTACAAAAAAACCTTGAACTAGTACTTTGTTTATGTCTTCTAGAGAAAAACCCTTTGCAACTAGACAACCCGTATTAATCACCAATCACCGTACAACTGGTGATAACCTTATACTTCGTGACCCTGTAACTATTTACGTTCTGTTACGAGTATAAATTGAATTGTAACTACTTTGCGCTTACACTTGTCAAATGATATCGGAATGCCTTTATATTTCACACTTTATAGGTTAGGAATGGATCGTAGTTTCTTGGTATTCGAAAGTCCTGCGAATATTATAAATGTTATCAAGTTTAGGAACCGCGGAGAACCTAACGGGTTACCGGGGCTCCGGCTCGAAGTGCAGGAATTGGAACGGGGTGGTTTTTAGTCAGTAAGTGTCTGACACTCTCTCTCCTCTCACCCAGGCGGGAGAAGTCATTCGATGATCCCCCCCCTAATTTAAAATATTTACTTTCATCTCTGCACCACCTCAAGGTTGACTGTTAGACAATGCTAAAAGTATTTAGGCTACCTGTACATGTATTTTTGTACGAAGTCTAAATAAATAAATGATAAAATTTTACGTATGCGTATCTGTTACCTAAGATGCGAAACCGATGAAAAGGAGTTTAAAAAAACTCGGTGATTAAAGTTTGGACTAATATATAGACTATTTCTATCTTTACCTTCAAGAAAAGAACGTATTCCTTTTTAAAAAGCCGGCATCGAACCTGTGATTCCTCTGGTGTTGCGTGTCCATGAGTGGCGCTGATCGCTTACTATCCGTTCGCTCGTTTGCTTCCTATTGCATAAAATAAAATCTTAGTAACCCGGGATAGTAGATAATAAAATTATCTTCAAAGAAAATTGTAATATCTAACTAAGGTATAACAGCTTCCTCTCATCACTGTAGCAGCACCCTAAAACGCATTGTAAAATAATACTCAAGCGTAGGAACGCACGCAATCTTTGACACGATGCACGTGCAAACTTGGGGTTTATTACCTACATAGGGACAAAATATGTAGTGACTAGCTCTTGCTAGTTAAAAATTATCATTCAGGAACGACATATTGGAGAGAAGAAGAATATGGTTTTGAAGACAGCAAAGTCAAAGTATTAATTTCAAGTAAATAATATAATTGGGTACTTTTAATACGTCAGAAAATAAAGAAATAAATATAGTCCGTCCATCAGTAAAGCTAGGAGCATGGTTTTTTTATGGCATAAGCCGGTAAACGAACAGACGGATGGACGGACGCCTGTGGATACCTGAAACACCAAGGCGTTACAAATGCGTTACCGGCCTTTGGGGATTGTGGAGGATTCGGGGATTGAGGACACTGGGCCTTCCTCAGTGTCATCAATCCCCGGTAATTGGGGCTCCGGTAACTTCACTCACACGACTCACAAAATACAACGCAAGCGTGGTCATGTTCCGAAATATAGATGCAACTTAGTGCATAGGTTAGTATAGAGGAAAAAAACCCAGTATCTTAGCTATATATACCCTTTAAAAATATGTAAGTTTTCAAAATACTACAGCTCTACATTTTTCAGTCTAAATGTAGACTATGACCAACGAAAACTATAATTAAACTTAGTCCGTCTACCCAGCAGCTGTAGCCAAATGCCACTTAGCGCTTATCTACATGTAGAATAGAAAACCAAATTATATGGAATTGACGTATATTTTGACACTTGTCAGTGTCATCCCCATACATTTTGATTTCTACTCTCTCTGTAGACAAGCGCTAAGGTGGCGTTTGGCTAGAGGCCCTGACAAGAAAAGTACCAGTCGAGTTTTTGTCCAAACGTCTGTAAACACAGGATTACATAATCGAGTGTACTGAGAAATTTATCTTTATTGTTTTGTATACAGAATGAGTGTGAATTAATATATTTAGCGATCTGCCCTACATACACAATCGATATTATCTGCTTAGATTCATAATATCGGTAAATTTTCGAAGAATTATAATCGGTTATGTGCAAATTATAATTGACTTGAATACTATATCTTCGATTGCCGATATCCGCCTTGTCTTCATTATCAGTACAATATTCCGTCTACCATGACCGTGGCTAAATTTTAACAATTCTAAACAATACGAAGTTTAGTAGATAAAATGTAGTTTGTGTAACTTGATCAAAGTGTTTTAGAGCTCATGATTTTACTATAAACCCCTACGCCTTCACTAAAATTAGACTTCACTTTATCATTTGCAACTAGATGATCTGAATCTGTCGTTATCAATCATATGATAAGATCAGAAGACAACACATCATTATGTAGACATCTAGCAGCTGTTAGATCATCAAATTGGAGCATTTAAGATTCAATTTAACTCTAAAATAGGAAAATAACCTAAAGACGTCAATTTTGTATGCAAAGTCAATATTGATAACCTATAGACCCAGTTATCCAAAAGACATTAGCAAACCAAATCTTAAACAACGAATTTCGCACATATTACAATACTGCCAAATGTCCTAGCATTCCTACGAAGTATAGACCGACTGGCGTTGAGGAAGACGCAGAACTAAACCAAATAATACTATCGCAATGTACAAAGCAAATACAAGTATCTTGGAATCGTGATTACGTATTAACGGACCAGATTCGCAGAGTCAACGACCTCTTATCTAAGGAAGATTGTCTCACGACAAAAAATACACTAACTGCTCATGAAGAGTTCTCTTTTCTCACCGGATATGAGATATCTTAAGAATTGTTTATTGTAGAATTAAAATTCAACACTTTCAAGTATTAAGAACTTGTTGTTCGGCACTTTTATAAGTTCAGTGGCTTCTGGAATATAAGGTTTATTGTTGGAAGAACTGATATTTTTCCTACAATCTCGTTTGATGATCATGACGATGATTGACATTTTATGGCCTATTAAATTATAAACAAGAAAATATATAATTATCATTTTAACGATCTCTGAAAAGTTTTCCGAAATGGAAAATTCTGCAGAAGCTATGTAGAGGTATATACATCCATTAAAATGCCCTGGTAATAATTGGAAAACTTCAGTTTATCATACCTATGATTCTATTGGTATTTTGGCTTCTAGCCAGGAACTACTTTTACTAAAGGAAGTCAGTATGCGTTCATTGACAAGTGCATGGACAGTGCTCTTATCCACACCACGCCTACAACCGACCTGGTTTACTCTGGAATTCTTTGCTGATCACACTTCAGCACTGTCGCTTCAAATTTTTCTAGTCCCCTTGCGTTTACTATGAATGTTTTTGGTGCAGATACAGATGGTAATGATAATTGTGAAAGTATAACTCTAGGTGGTAGAAGCTAAAGGGTGTCAGCCATAAGGGTGAAAATAGTATCGGTGCGTACCTACTTCTTTGCGGTGAGTGGCTGAAAACAGGGCACATACAACCGAGCGACGACAAAACCATTGAAGCCCTATGTTTGATTGAGGACGAATCATTTAGCTAATATGATCATAATGTTGTGTAGTTTATAGTATAAGTTGTACTTGACATGTTTAAACGAGTTAAAATTACAATTATAAGGAGATAGGAGATAAGGCTAATCAATTGTAGACTGTTAAATAGATACTAGACAAATAGATTCTCAGCACTAGGCATCTACAATCATTCTAAACGCGCAGTACCCCACATCTGTAGTTAAAAATGTGTGACAAATTGGTATGATGCCAATGTTTTTTTTATAATGGTTTCGGTCAAGCACCTCTCACGTAGACATAGAGTCTGCGACATATACATGGAATTTTTCAATGTCTTTATTCACATCTGCTAATACCACTGAAGCTGAAGCGTTTATAAAAACAACAACAATTGCGTTACCGTCTTTTTTTTATCTCTTGCAAATGTTTCGATGGTGAGCTGAACTATTGTTATAATCGTCATAAAATATCTATCCACTGTCATTAGATTTAGTGCCACAAGCTCAATACATAGTATTTTCATTTTTCTAAATATTGCAATGACGCATTTTGCTTTCAGTCAATAATTTTGTATTTTCTTCCTCAAATATTTTCTAATCATTCATAGCTAGACAGTGTATTCGTGTAACAAATTTTCAACATGATTCTCTAGCCAGATCGTTACAAATGCTACCTACACTATATCCGCTAAAACTTCATGCGTGACCACTTTATTTTTGTGTATGACAGCTAGCGCGTCATAGGCAGACATAAACAGATCGAGTAGATAATTTTTCTGATAAAACACTGGTGAACAATGCATAACAATGGTCTGCATATCGTCAACTGGTTTTAAAACACTAATTTCTTGTACGGTACACGGAACTTTAGCGCGTCATGATTCACGGGAGAAATATTTAGGACTTACATCACATTCTGGTGTAAAAATAATTATAGCTGCGACAGTCAGAAAACAAATCTTGCATTAGCTAGACTTAATTCATAGTTATGTTGCTTAAAGCTTTTATTATTGAGGCTAAATCGTTCTCGTTAGCAAAAATAAGGAATCTTCCATAACCTACTCAGATGAAACCACTTACTAATAGTTAATTATGTATTGACAGGCGTCGATTTCTTATTTACTGGTCGGTAGGCTCATGGACTTCCAAAGAGGTTAATCATTCTATTTAATACCGCTGCCAAATACAATAAGTGATTGATGACTCCATTGACAGGTCTGGAAAGTGACGTATAAAGTTTATGAGATTTTTGCAAGAGATTGACGCAACTCTTTATGGTATTTTTGACTTTTAAAGACTTTGTTTGATTGCTAATCAACTTTTGTTCTACTACCGTATGGTACTTTGTCAAAGTCGCAAAACAAACTGTCGAGCAAATTGTGATGATTGAATTTTTCAATTATTGAAATTCTAAGTAATATTCCTGGAATTGTGCTTCGTGTATGATAATAAGATTTAAGGCCGACATTATACATTTTGATTCAAAATGCGATTATTTTTCTATTAAAACTTATCCCGTTCATTGCCCCAGCTCTTGAATTAAAAAATATACATCTGGTAGCCAACAATAGGTTTTATTTAAATTTTTATTGTTTCTCCTTATGTATGAATCAATACTGATCTGATTTATTGCATGTCTGAGTGTATTCTGCAATTTCATCTGCAGTTGATTGCTTTCTTCCTTACAACATGGTCTACATCTAGTCTATTTGCGATATCTTTAGAGTTCATGGCTATTGTATGAGTAATGTGTCTGCATAGCTATGTTTATATCCTGGATTTTTTCACTCACCATCTTCAAAATCTCTCAACAGCCTCCTTCTATTGTTAGTTTTACACTAAACTCATAGTTACCAGGCTATTCACCTTTTTGGCAAGGCCGTTGGAAAAGAGACAGAATTATGAGAGCTTTATTGTGTTAGAGTGAAACAATCATATTTCTGTCTTGCTGAAAGATATTACGAGCATGATTTATTCTCAATAGCATCTCCTCAACAGGTGCGTAACCCGTTGCGTTATGTTATTTCGATTCTATGCCAAATTCTGTATTAATAGAATTGTGTGTCGCGAAATTATCATTATCATTGAACCCTACATTATTATCTTTCTTTGAAGTTGTGTTTGCAAAGATAATTGTTGTTGTTGTCGCGCTATCTTTTATCTTTGCTATTCTATTTCTGTTTGTGTCTGTATTCGTAACTGTACGTTTATTGTCTTGTTTCATTCAGCAGTTATTCTTATCAGTACTGGTTCTACGTTATTTAATAGTTTTGGTATACTTATCTGATAAAGGAACTACTGTTTGTAGATTTCGAGGGTTTAGAGGTCATAGTTTATTTATTATAATGGATTTATATAGAGGATTGTTTATCTTGAATTGTTAATTGAACATGAATTCTTTGTGTCTGATCTAAGTTTGCTTTTTCTAAATTGATTTGCACAGTAATAAATACATTTTTTTATTGTTTACTGATATTTTTTTTCATTCTATTTTAATTTGTATATCTGTTTTCTTTCAGGTAAGTTCGTAGCCAGTTCTTGTATGAGAAAATCTTCTATAGTAAGTGAACTGATGACATTTATTCCTAAGAATATTTTTTCTCACGAAATTGTTGTCCCAACCTTTTATCACTTCTGTCGTACATATTTTAGTTTTATAGCGAAAAAAATATTTCTAACACGCATAGTATGAGAATAAATGTTCCATTTTTATTTATATTTCGGATGAGATAGTAAAGTTTTATAAATAATGGGATTGGATGGGTGGATGACTCTTCTAACATTATTTAAACTTGTGACTGATATACATAGGTATATACTACATACGTTTTGTGTTAATTTGTGTGGGTCATCTTAATACATGATAGTTTATGATTATAAGAACATTATTAAAAATCTTAACACCTGTTTTATAGTGAAAGTATATATTGGTAATGGTGTGTAAACTCAAATGTTTTCATTTCTATTATTAGTCAAACACATCGTAAAGTGGTTGTTATTCATGACTTTCTAAAATAACTAGCCTTAGAATTGACGGTAATGGGGTTGTCATGTCCTATACCTAGGATAAAAACCCCCGTCCAAAATAAACTGAATAAAAAAAAAAATAAGAATTGACGGCCTCATTGGCCGAGTGGTCGCAAGTGGGCGGGCAAAGTATTACTGGTTTTTAAAAAAAATCTTAGTGATAGCACAGAGTCTGAAATTGTGCCCGGTATATGGCAATAGGCTCACTCCTATTACATGGGACTAATAACATAAAATAGTGAAAAGTGGGTGTTACATGTTACGGTGGCATTAAGTGCCGTAATGTGCACGTTTGCTTACCCCTTTGGGGATAAAAGGCGTAATGTTATGATGAAATAACTAGCGATTTTCAAGAATGTTTTCATGATATACCTAATGTTAGTTTTACTACGTCGATAAAATTATTTATTGTTCAAACATATAACATATAGAGGTACAATAAGACCGAGCGAATGAATGAATCTGCACTGACGCATTATTTGAAATATTAAATCCAGTTAAGCATGGTCCTGCTTTATATGATTTTTCTGAACAGTCGACGATCAGTTTATACTGGTTCTGAATAACTTGTAGGTGTCCATGGGTGTCAAAATAAAGTGTAACCGTGTATACCAAATTCTTTGAAAAGTGTACGGTAATGCAACAGACCACAAACCACTAGAGGCAACTTTCCACTCTACGTCGCACAACATACAGACCATATTAGGTGTGTCAATCAAAAAGGCAAACTACTTATTTCATTAGTAAGTGGACGAAACAAAGTGATGAAATATTTAACAAGATGTCTAAAATATTAAATTATTATGTTGTTTAGCGGCTCGCGGCCATTTATATAGTCACGTGGTACGTACTGAATGACGAATTTTTCAATAAGACCACACACATTGCTCTTAAGGCGCAGTAAAATGTACCTCTATCTGTAATTTGTTTATTATTTTATTTTTTGTATTCTACTAAGAAAATCCTTGCAAATTAGGTGTAATAAATACCTTCAAACCTTCAAGAAAATACAAGAACATAGCTGTCCAACAGCATATCACTGAATTTAGTGGATCTGAGTCACGGAAGACTTAAAAGGTTGCCGGGGTTTCAGCTCGAAGAGCAGGAGTAGGAATGGGGTGGTTTAGTTTAGTTTAGTCAGTAAGAATCTGACACTCCCTCTTGCCTTATACAAGGCGGGGGAAGTCATTGGATAATTTCTCCCCCTCAAAAAAAGATATTTATTACTTAAGTATGTAATTTTCATAGGAATTTACTCAGAATCCTTTTATTTTCGTAGCTACAAACAATTATAGAACACTAGCAACCCGCTTCGGCTTCGCACTAGTACAATATGCATGTATTATACATACAAAACTCCCTTAAGAATCACTCTATCTATAAAAAAAACCGCATCAAAATCCGTTGCGTAGTTTTAAAGATCTAAGCATACATAGGGACAGACAGACGGCGGATAGCTAGGTACTTTGTTTTATACTATGTGGTAATTAATAGATACAATAACAAGTAATGTGAAGTCAACTTCAAAGTTCCTAACATACGATATCTCCGTTTGATCTTCAATCTATCAGACATTTTGAAGTTTTAAAGACATTATTTTCTTGCTACTTCGCCTTAAGCTTTTGTCGAAAAATTTTGGCTCACCGCCCAAGTATTAAACGAAATAAAAAAATGAAAGACTGAATATTTAAGGAAAGGAGATTGAATAGAGTGAGTTATTGATATTTATTTTCTTCAACAATGAACATTATTTTAGAATTTAAAATACCTACACTTGTCGTCACCCATTTTGAACCACCAAGGTATAATAAATTAAAAATCTAATTAGTCCGTCAGTTGGGTAATGAAAAATGTTAGACACGTATCTTTTTATTTTGTTGTATAATAAAATGATACATTCATATAACGAATCAAAGTTTAAGAGTGGGGGCTAAAACGTCATTTCATAAAATGCACATAGAATTGACGTCACACGACATTTCAAATCAATATATCGTCGAAAGTATTCGTTTCTGTAAAAATAAAAATTACGTATGTAATGTTTTAAAATAATCTACCAGACGGACATTCAAATAAAATTAGTCATCTACCTTATTGATGACGTTATATTACTTTTAAAAACGGAAGATTCTTCATTGACATTTTTGCTCGACCCGACTGTCCAACAAGGAACCCTTTGCTGAGGAGTCACACTTACAACCACTTGATCAATGAAGCACTAAAACTAAAGGTATAAAATGGTTATATAATTAAAATTGAAACTGACAGTATTAGTTACACCGCAAACAAAATGAAACATAGCGAAATATTATTAGATACAATATAGAGGTACAAAATCATGTTGTCAAATCAAGCGTCCATTACTGACGTAATTGCAAAACATAGTAAATTCGTAGTCAACTCGATAAAGATAACAAATATAGGAATGTATAAATTGGCAATAATTACTGAACAATTTACACAATTATAATGATGTCACCTCACAACAATGATGCCAGAAGTACCAGGTGATACAAAGACTGCAATTGAAATTATAAATACACATTAGATGCCGTGTTGGTCAGTGATGACCGACGCTGGCGGAGGATGAGCCTTTGTCATTTTTGTCGACAGGCTTAAGAAACAGATGAATATGCAGATGTCTGTGTGTTCAGAAGTCAAATGGCTGTGTCTATGTGAAGGTGACTGCTTCTGTAGACAGGTAGTTTATGTTTATTGTATGTTTATTTATTTCCATATTACAACGACCTTCCAACAGACATCGAATAGCTATCTACAGTTTTAGAATGTGTAGAAGAATAATAAAATCAGTAATCTTATGTTTATAAAATGTTGGTAGATTGTAATATATAGCAACATTTTGCCAATATTTGAAATCAAACCCTAGATCTGATTAGTGAACGAAGTCTGAATCGTACGATTATACTTTAAAAAACGCAAGCAAGTACTCGGTGATAAATAGACAAATAACTTCATTTTCATTTCATTTATTCATTAAACAATTTACATTGTATCTGAATGTCTTCATAGTCATTAATTACATTGCAATATAAAAGAACAATTAAAATAATAATAAAACGAGAAATAATCTAATATAACCCAATTAAGAAATAAATTACATAATTGGGTACTTTTCAAGATAAAAATGGATCAATCATAAATTATTCCGCAATTAAAATTATTAATTCATTTGGGTAAGAAATAACACATCAGAATAGACAGAACCAACTTCTAAATTAAAATGACAACAGTGGCCCTTCTGACTAAACTTCACAATGATGTATGCGGTTGATAAGTCCCGAGCCGGCGCCTGCGCACCGCAGTGCAATTGTGTCACCTAATTGTTCGCTTGTAACTTGTGTGAAAACGCGTGGAGTCGCATTGTCACTACAAATTATGTTAACAGCGTCCAAACTTGGTTGTGACAACACATTGTGATCTTAATCTGGAAGAAGACGGGTGCTAAGCAAAACTGAACCTTATATGTCTGGTTTTATATAAAAGGTTTTGCCAGTTGTTGTTGCTTTGTTGACGAAATTAGGATGAAATTTATATAACTGGTGGTAAATATGTTGGTGAAAGATAGGGTTTTTTTTATTGGATATCGTCTGATAGGCATAGGAGAATGTAAAATGAATACTTATTGTGACGACAACAAAGTAGCTTGGAATAAAGAAAAGAAGCTCAAATTCATAAGCAGCATTTTGCGACCCGCGACGCGGCAGCTGTCGCATGACTTGAAACTCGTATGTTTCACGAAATTTTAATATAAAGGGCCTTTTCCTTTACCAGGTTCAAGGCACCTACTGTAAAATTCACCTAAAACTAACTAAAAGATAAGATTAAATTATTGTCCTGTGCTACGTCCACTAACATATAAAAACGTTATCTTTAACTTTGACCAGAAGCAAAAGTCGTTCAAAACAAAATAACAACAAAGACGTCTCCATTAATTTTATCCATTACTTAGGCCGATCGGTGTACGATTCTACTCGACCGCATGTTTGTGGCGGATCGCTCTAGTAACGTGATTGCCTAGACATTCACTAATTCTATGAGATAAAATAACGTCATTTCCATTTTATATTCGGAAGAGCCGGTAAACGAGCAGAAAGATCACGGTAAGCAATCGGCGCCACTCATAGACACCTGGAACACCAGAGGCGTTACAAGTGCGTTACCGACCTATTGGGGCTTAGGAACTTTAGGTACTGTTGGGGCTTCACGGATTAGGGAGATTGGGGAAGGAGGGGGATACTGGGCTCCGGGAACCTCACTCACGACGATACACAATGCAAGCGTTGTTTCACGTCGGTTTTCTGTGAGGCCGTGGTTTCACTCCGGTCGAGCCGGCCCATTCGTGCCGAAACATGGCTCTTCCACACATAGACGGAATTACGTTTAGTTTCTACGAAATAGACACCATTAATTTAAAACACATTGCATTTGATTCAAATTGCATCGAAGGTTGTAGCGCATCATTTTAATTAATAAACGCAATTAGTACAATCAGTGCAATGATCACAAATCTAGATCATATATCAGCATGTATAATTGACTTTTTAAATTATATTTCTAGATGAGTTCAAGTGAATCATCTAGCGTCACTAAGTGACTGATTGACTGAAAATTAATTATTTTATTATTTTTAAACGTAAACATGACATAATATCACGTCTTTTATTCCCGAAGGGGTAGGCAGAGGTGCACATTACGGCACTTAGTACCACTGTACAATATAACACCCACTTTTCACGTTTATGTTATGAGTCCCATGTAATAAGGGGTGAGCCTATTGCCATATACTGGGCACAATTTCAGACTCCGTACTACTGCTAAGATTATTTTTAAATACAGAAATCCGTCAACGAGACATTCATTATTATTTGCATTATTTTAAAACGTACTTTATAAAATAATTATTCAAACTTTTGGAGTATATGAAGTTTCTATTAGAAACGGATATCGATCTTGAGATTTTCAATTAGCATGCTTCTTCTTCTTCCTTGCTTCTCTATGATCTTCTTTACTGCCTATCCATCCAAAGGTTATCTGTAAGAGATCGCTTTTAATGATAAGACCGCCCATCGTACTACTAATATCAAAATTTTTGTTCTTTATGTTTTTACTAACTACTCCCGCGCGGTTTCACAAGCTCTGCTCAGCTCCTATTGGTCGTAGAGTGATGTTTTATAGCTTATAGCCATCCTCGATAAATACTCTATCTATCACAAAAATAATTATTCAAATCAGACTTGTAGTTCCGGAGATTAAAAGCGGAGCGCGTTCAAACAAAAAAACAGACTTCCGCTTTATATAATGGTATAAGATATGGCGTACAATAACAAATGTTCGTATTATATTCTGTTCTAAATTCAGCCGTAAATCGGTTCACACGACACCCAAGAGAAGAGCAGCGGTGGTTTTAAATGTTTCTACCCAGTATACCGTCACCACAGGACCTTGTAATCAATAGTATCAGTTTAACTACCTCTACATAAACACGTAGTACATTATTTAATTAAGTATTCAAGGAATCTTATTCAATATATTCAGAGTCTAAGATGACCATAGCTGTTTTTATCTATGTGTGTCATTGGTTTATCTAAGTAATAAATTAATACCTACCTTTATACATATAAAATAAAGCCGTGAAATTAGCGATTTGTATCGCCTTGTTTGTATGGAAGGCGTTGATAGAACAGTAAAGCATAATTATTATAAAATTAATAATTACGTTATTTACTAATGAAATGTGAATTTTCGAATATCCAAGACGAATACGTTGTATCAGCAAATTCTCTGTTTTATAATCCTGCAGTGAACATTAATTATTAGTTGCCGTATGTAGGAATTTATATTATCTCTTAAATAAAATCATTGCTTGACTCTTGCACCTACCATTTACTCTTCTCTGCATCACCCAAAGGTCAGACTGGTAGAAATGCCTTCGGCACTAAGTCCACCTATTTGTACATTTTGTGCATGAAGCAAATTAAATAACATACATACATAACATCACGCCTTTTATCCCCGAAGGGGTAGGCAGAGGTGCACACAGAAGTAACACCCACTTTTCACAATTTATGTTATGAGTCCCATGTAATAGGGGGTGAGCCTATTGCCATATACCGGGCACATTTCCCTACTCCGTGCTACTACTGAGATTTTTTTAAAAACCCAGTAATACTTTTCCCGACCCGGGAATCGAACCCGAGACCCCTTGCCCGGCAGTCGCACTTGCGACCGTTCGGCCAATGAGGCATATTAAATAAATACATAACTATTATTACTTAGGATGCATGACCCATCAAATCTCTTGCTCTTCAGTCTCTTGCGGCCTCTATCGCCGATCAGCGATATTTAGATACTTAGGGCCTTTTTTTCCAACGCCAGATAATTTTTACCTGAGGAATAACGTTCGAATATTTGATAGTTCCTCCATACATGTCAAATGACAATCATATTCTGTAGTTATGAATTAACTTATTATTAAGAAATCGGCACTTAATTGTAATTGTAATATCGGCGATATATTAAAGAAGGGCCAAATTAAAAGTACCCTTAACTGACGAGCATGCATGAAAAGATTGATGACTGTTGACGAAGCGAAAGAGGTATGTAGGAATCGTAGTAATTGGCGTTCCATAGTCTCTGCCTACCCCCATGGGAGACAGGCGTGAAGTTATATATGTATGTCATTGTAATATTTTTATATTTGTGTTGTAACAGGATCATATCAATAAAAGATACATAAAATCTTTATTTTAAAAGGTTTTACATTAAAACTGAATAAATAACTTCTAATTTTCCTTGACATCTTGTGAGACTACTATTAAGATATTACCCGTTCAACTATCGACACTAAACTCCGCCCAGTTGAGTGTTTAATTCTAATTGATAGCTTACCCCTCCTATTACATGGATTGCATAAATGGTCAAGTCAAACTCAAAAGTCAAAATAATTTATTTCAATAAAACCAGGAAGGCGCTTTTGAACGTCAACAACAAAGCTAGTTGCTCTTTCCAAGGTGTAGATTCCTATGGAGAAGAACGAGCAAGAAACTCCATAGATTACTCTTTTTCAATCAGGCTTACAATACAATTCTCTAGTTACATAGTTTTTTTTGGTTCGACTGTATTCGCACCTAAATCCAAGAATTTTGAAAAGTGGTTGTCATATGGTGCGCTTCTGTCCACCCCTCCAGGGTTTTAAAGAAGTTTATTATTAGTTACTATTATGATATGAAAGTAAAACTAACAAAAGCAACTCACTGTCGCATTTATATTGGTTCTTTATCATTATCATCACCAGTCTACAAGTGCCCACTGCTCAGAGTGCTCAGTAAAGACCTCTTCTCATGTAAAGAAGGTTTAAATATTGACTGCTTTTTATGGGATAAGCCGGCAAACGAGCAAACGGATCACCTGATGGTAAGCAATCGATGACGCGCATGGACACCTGAAACAGAAGCGTTGCAAGTGCATTGCCGTGTATGATTCGGTGAGATTGAAGAAAGGGTTTTTTTAAGGAGGGAAAATCATCGAATGACTGCTCCCGCCTGGGTGAGGCGGGAGGGAGTGTCAGACTCTTACTGACTAAAAACCACCCCGTTCCTTCTCCTGCACGTCGAGCCGGAGCCCCGGTTACCCGTTAGGTTCTACGCGACTGGAGAAAGGGGTAAAAGGGTATCCGATAACCTCATTCACACGATGAAATTCAACGCTTACCCAAGGCGGATTGGAATCATTAAGTTAAATATTGTAGAAATATCTAGAACATGTCAAATTGACACAAACTAATAAAGTCGATAAACTAATAATCAATTAATTATTACGTTTTGTATCTGTCACTGTATCTTTAGTAATGCAATTTGATGCCCGCGGTTAATTCTTTGGTCAGAAGCGGGTCATTGCGGTCTGGTATTTGGTACAGATTTAAGATGTTTATTTGAAAATAACGATGAAAAATGATTTAACCATGATTTGACACTCTCTTTGGCCGTCTGGTCGTAAATGCGATTGCCGGGTAAGGGGTCTCGGGTTCGATTCCCAGTTCGGGTAATTAGTAGTACGGAGTTTGGAATTGTGCCTGGTATATGGCTATAGGCTCACCCCCTATTACAAGGGACTCATAACATAAATAGTGAAACGTTGGTGTTACAGTACAGTGTGTACAGTAGCATTAAATGCCGTAATGTCACCACTGCCTACTCCTTCGGGGATAAAGAGCGTGATGTTATTTTATTTTTTAACCAATGATTTGACCTGGGTACTTACTTTGAGGTATGTTGATATTTTAATTTCAAAAAAAAGTAAAAAATAAATATAGGTTTTTTTTGAAGATGATACATATTCTAACTCTTCTCCTAATTACCTAGGCAATCAACTATTAGGTACAGAATATTAAACTACAATATAATTTACAATACTATTGTGTTTGATGACTGTACCTTGATATACGATCAAGCTGAAGATCAATGCGGTATCAGTCGTTCTATCGGTTGGTCGAATAAAACAGTGGATGTTACATTGTATTTTCTTAACATAACATGTAAATAAGATCAAAAATCAAGGGTCGGCAAGGCTCATGTCCCAAAGATTGCAAACGTACATAAGCCACGGTAACCGCTTACCATCATGTAGGCCGTGCGGTATGATGCCATCGTCGTGAAATAAAAAAAAGTTTAAAATATATGGTAGGTCAGTACCACATCCACAGCTTCATACTCTGAAAAACATAAGGTAGAAGTGTTGAGAAAACAAATCATTAGCAATATTATTATTATAGTAACAATATGCGTGGACAATAGGATATTATTTATACATATTTGTACTATTAAGTTTGTTTATCATTATCATTGTTATTACTTGTGCAATTCTTTTGTTCTAAACTATTATTTAGGTTGTGTAAAATAGCTATTAATCTAAGAACGATAAAAAACTTACCGTACACCTACTTTTTTACGTTTTTGCGTAATAGTGTTTCTTCACTGGCGGCGCTGGTGTAGCAAATAGTCTTTCGCTCTGTAGATTACTGGCTTTACTGCTAACTGCGAAATAAAATAAGTGATTAATTAATAAATAAATGTTTGGACAACCATAATTAAAACTACAAAAACTAAAACGTTATAGAACTCATAAATCGAATCTGGAAGCCTATCTTGAACACTAAGGCCACTCTTAAAGAAAGGCTACAATTTACTCAATTCCATATATTCCTACTTAAACTGTCAAACACCAAGCGGTCACCGGTGATCGCAACCTATTGTTCTATAATTGTGTCTATAATGACGGTACTCGACGAGTTAAAGATGTTATTATAATAAAGTATTCTACAGAGAAATGCATTTTCTATCTCCATTAAAATAAAAGAATAAACAGAGACAGCATTATTCTGACGTTAAGGCGTGACGTGGCAGGTAGGCGACACGAATGGCTTAATACTTTGTATTGTGGTTGATGAGGTATAGACTAACTGTTCGTCTGTGACTTTGCCTGTGTCCAATTTATATTTCTCTTGAGTCATCATCATCATCATCAACAGCCTATAAATGCCCACTGCTGAGCAAAGCCTCTTCTCACACGGAGAAGGTTAGAGCGTTAATCACCACGCTTGCTCAATGCGGGTTGGCGATTTCAAACTTATAATTAGAAATTGTAAGTCCAGGTTTCCTCACGATGTTTTTCCTTCACCGTTTGTCAGTGGTGTCTAAATAATCTTAGAAAGTACATAATAATATAACTCGGAAAAAGTCACATTGGTACTTGTCGTTGGTAGGTTTCGAACCCGCACCCTCATGCATGAGAAGTTTCTCTTGAGTAGAAACCTGGTTCTTTCAAACTGCGACCTCCAACACAAACCTCTCCTTTGAAGAGGAAGCCCATAGTTCTACAGTGGTCTCTGATCGGCTATCGATGCAAGAATATAGATATAAAAAGTAGTCTAGCCTTTTTGCTCTCAGAATAACTAGCTTTCAAATATTGGAAGAATTTTTGATATCGGTGCAGTAGTTTTTTTACGGCGTACGGTAAACAAGCAGACGGATCACCTGATGGTAAGCAATCAGCGTCGCCCATGTAAGCCTGAAACACCAGAGGCGTTACAAGTGCGTTACCGGCCTTTTGGGGATTCAGGAATTGGGGATATTTGGAGAAGGGCAGGGTAATTGGGCCTCCGGTAACCTCACTCACACGACGAAACACAACGCAAACGTTGCTTCACGTCGGTTTTCTGTGAGGCCGTGGTATCACTCCGGTCGAGCCGGCCCATTCGTGCCGAAGCATGGCTCTCCCACACTTAAAATGGAGTTTTGGAGTATACATGTATAATGCAAACAAACAAACAATTTTCTATATATATTAATACGTATGTATATTATAAATACATAAAATATTGTGGTATATGTTGTTGCGGTTAAGAGCTTACTCAAGAATGTAATTTTGCATTGTTTTAGTATTAAATAGGCTACAATTTATAAAATGCTATGTATATGCATTGTGTTGGTATTATTAATTGAATTTCATGTTGGCCCGGACGTTTAAGACGCCCGCTTCTCATGCCTGCAAGTGCGGGTTCGAAACCTAGCAACAGCAAGTACCAATGTGACTTTTTCCAAGTTCCAAGAAAGTACATATTACTTTCTAATATTATTTAGACACTACTGACAAACGATGAAGGCATTATCGGACTACTGATTTTAAAAGACACGCATAATCTTCGAAAGGTTTAGACGGTCCTTAAAATATATGCAGCCTGTATTATATTGCTGATACACATTATAAATGCAACAGTATATGAGTTTGTTTGTGTGTACGTTTGTTAATCAAACGTCAAAGGGATCTGGTTGAAATTTGGTTAGGGTATATTATGGTCTTGAATAACACATAAGCTACTATTAATCTCATGGGCGAAGTCGCGGGCAGAAGCCAATAATAAGTTAATTTTTCGGAAAATTTCGTATGGCAAAGAGGATCACTCTCTAATGACTATTATGACTACATGGTTGGCGCGGTAGCTGGGCAACTGGCTTTCACGCAACGTGTTGCGGGTTCGATTCCCGCACGGAGCAACTCTTTGTGTGATCCACAAATTGTTGTTCCGGGTCTGGGTGTCATTATGTGTTTGTCCACCCACCATACAGGAGAAAATCTTAGTGTGGGGCAACGTTTTTTTTACTATTGTGTGTTTTCCTTCAGAGATCAAAAGGCCTGCAAATAATTTGCACAAACATCAAAATCTTCATAACTTACAACGAATCAAAATATAATATTTACATTAAATTACACCTCCTACCCGTCACAGATGATTAGAGTTGCCACCTCTGTATTCTAACTCGAAGAATATTTATGTGCACTGCAGCCCACCTCAACATAATAATGTCTCTATTCATTTCGCTGTTTCTTCGCCCACAACAATTTATTTATTTCTTGCTAACTGACTGTGGATAATGCGAACTGACGTTGAGTAAAAGATGGAGAATCGATGAGCTTGTTATAAAGTCTATTTTCAAAAATAAAGATTTTTATCTAGAATACGAATTGATAACTAAATTTATTTTTTATATCAAAAAGAAAACAGAAAAAATATTGATTGCGGTTATAGAAGTTTTAAGATTTTGAAAGAAAGAAAAAGCATTTATTCGACAGTATTTAATTTTTTGTATCTGTGTGCATGCTGCACACAGAAAACGAAACGCAAAAAAAAAGAAAAGAAGAAATAAATACACATAGGTATTTAAATAGATATACTTTTAGAAAAAAACAAAGAAACGACTGAGTATAGCAACACAGTGACAATACAATAATAACACAGTAATTAAAAATTTATAAAAACAAGATTTATATAAATAACATATTAACGATTTTTGCAAATTGACGTTGTAGAAAAATATTATTTTAATTATGTATTACCTTACATAATTTATGTATTACTTTATAATCAAAGGTACATGGTATGCCTTACCTACAATCTAACGCCATGTCCGACAAGACTATACACAACAATTAATATAGTTGGACGAAAAAACGACTGTAACATTTTCAAAATCGAACACTGAGAACCATTTTAATACTAGACAACAGAATAAACGCACTACTTCAAAAAAACCTAAACACAATCTAACCCAACAACGAAACAAACAAGTCAAAACTAGATCAATTTGAAAGAGCAACAAAATTAACTTAAAACGAATCAGAAAACCAATCCATCTTCCACTAATCACCGTGAAAAACCAAATTAAAATAAAATTTCACATGTGGCTTACCAAACGTAATCCGAAATAATCCTCCCGGTGATATTAGTACGTGTGAAGACGCAGAAATCGGCAAAAAAGGTTTTGAACCAACAGATACTTTGAGAAGGTTCACTTAAGACGATATTGAGAAGTTATTTGGAAAGACTGCACAGTTCACGCGGTAGCTGGGCAACTGGCTGCCGCGGAGCATGTCGCGGGCTCGATTCCCGCACGGAACAATTGTTTGTCTGATCCACAGATTGTTGTTCCGGGTCTGGGTGTCATGTGTATGTGAACTTGTATGTTTGTAAACGCACCCACGAAACAGGAAAAAATCGTAGTGTGGGACAAAGTCTTTAAAAAAAATATATAGAGGAATGGCCTAAAATAGAAAACAGATAGGTAAATTTAAAAGGGTTTAAAAAAGAATTATGCTGTTAGAGAATACAATATCACCGTGCACGCTGCCCATATGAGCCCCAATATGACTTGAAACTACTAGAGCTGTCGCCGAATCAATAGATCACGTGAGCACGCCGTACCCATATTTATTTCAATAAGGAAGGATAAAGCATGCTAAAGTTATACGTTTTAATAATTCATATTTTAAGTACCAATCTCATTGTTTTGACCTAATGAACAATTAGAAAACTCTGACTCGAAACAACTTTGATGACTTGATATTCGTACAAAGACATCTTTCAAACGTCATTTGTAACTAACATGTTTACATTACTTTAGCGATTAAGAGCTCAAACTAGATTATATTCTAGTTAAACATTTAAATCCTGACTAAACTACTGCGGTTAACTGTCAGATGTCGTTAATCTCAGATTGAAACGTTAGCGGTAACGCTTTGATTGTTGTGGCGGCAGATCTCTGTCAGATGTTATGATTGGTAGTAGCTTTTTGCATGGCCTTGTGTTGTGGGACAAGGCATGAAAGAGTCAAGGGTTCAGCTTTGATATCACATCACATCAATAGCCTATAAGGGGCCACTGCTGACCAAATTCCTCTTCTCACCCTTTTTTTAAGGGGGGAAAGTCATCGATTGACTGCTCCCGCCTGGGTGAGGCGGGAGGAAGTGTCAGACTCTTACTGACTAAAAACCACCCCGTTCCTTCTCCTGCACGTCGAGCCGGAGCTCCGGTTACCCGTTAGGTTCTCCGCGACTCCGAATCGGCATCGGCCCTATTGGGCCCCGCCTGTGGGGGTCTGATGGCTCTTTGAGGCGCGCGCGACGGAGAAGGTTTGAGCATTAATCATCACGCTTGCTCAATGCGGGTTGGCGATTTCATACTTATAATTAGACATTATAAGTACAAGTTCCTTCACGATGTTTTCCTTCAGTGTTTGTAAGTGATTTCTAAATAATCTTAGAAAGTATATAATTATAACTCGGTAAAAGCCACATAGGTCCTTGCCGTTGGTAGGTTCTGAACTCGCACCCTCATGCATGAGAAGTAGGCGTCTTAAAACTCCGAGCTACCACGAGATTTTTCGCTGTAATATAGCTGTAAGAATGGTATAAATACAGGATTATAAAGGGGTATGGAGAGTCAGATCATTATCAGATAAAGATGTTTTTCATACCACCTACTGAGAAAGTTAACAAGTTTACTTAAAGTCTCTGATGGAAAGCAGTGGCGTCAGCAAAGCCGAGGTGTTACTTACACGCTGCCAACCTTAATAAAAATAAAATGATGGCAATCGCTCCAAGTACATTCATAATCTTACTTAGTTCGGACTGCTTCGTTCATAAAGTGTTTGTTAGTGCAATTATAAAACACTAGCTTTTACCCGCGGCTTCGCTCGCGTCACAAAAGGATAAAAAGCCAATGTGACATATACCAATACACACAGCGCTATCTATACCAATACTTTTGTTTTCTCTCGGGAATATCAAATTTTTCCGGGATAAAAAGTTTATACACCCTATTATTTAATCCGGACTTCTAACTATACATCTTCAAAAATTCAAAGCAATCGGTTTAGAAGTTATGGCGTGAAAGCGGAACAAACAAACAAACTCACTTTCCGATTTGTAATATTAGTAAGGACATTGGATAAAAATCGAGTCCCATGTAATAGGGGGTGAGCCTATTGTCATATACCGAGCACAATTCCAGACTCTGTGCTACTACTGAGATTTTTTGAAAAAGCCAAGTAATACTTTGCCCGACCCGGGAATCGAACCCGAGACCCCTTGCTCGGCAGTCGCAATCGCGACCACTCGGCCAACGAGGCAGTCATTTACTTTAAAATACTATGACCAAAATTTGATTAAAAACTAGCGGGAAGGGTATCCCGCCTTCAGCTTATAAATCACATCCAACACAATCCGAGCCACATTTTAATATGCTATCTGGTTATTGGTTACACGCTAACGTGGGTTACCATTTCAAAGTGCTAATTACTTGCCATAAGTAAAAAATATTGCTCCATATTATTAGAAGTTAAACTGGTATCAAAAACTAGTTTAATGTTTAAGAACAATTTGTTATAAGTTCACTTAATTATATACTCTAGTTACTTAGGATTATGATTTGATACTAATTATTTGACCTTAGTAGTAGTCGCATGCGCATGAAGTTCCGGATTCGTACTTCAGACAAAATTTTGTTGAAGTTCTTGAAGTAAATTTTGGAAAATGTGTCAAAGACAATTTTACAGAGAATTAATATTGTTTTTGATGAAGGCTGATGCCGATACGGAGGCTCGGAAGACTTAATGGGTTGCCGGGGCTCCGGCTCGAAGTGCAGGAGTAGGAACGGGGTGGTTTTTTAGTCAGTAAGTGTCTGACACCCCTTCCGCCTCACCCGAGCGGGAGAAGTAATTGGATGATTTTCCCCACTCAAAAAAAAAAATACTTATCGGTAGTTGGTTATCGCCTAGTACCAGCATTTTGGACCCAAATGCTTAAACATATCTTTTTTGTATGTAAGAACAAAAAATATTTCTTTAAAACGAATGAACCATACACAACTCTACCACTTACAATCCACCATAAACTTAACATTTACGCAAAACCATTACCATAATAAACACCATAAGAACTACACTCCTTATTTAGGCAGACACCATAACTGCGCGTGCGCCGGTAATCAGGCGATCCAATTATCGCGTCATTAACACGTTCGCGGTGATTGCAGGCGATATATTCATAGTAAACGAGCCTCGTTGACGATTACTGATGGATTACAAGATTATATTTTATGATTACAAGATTATATGCATTGAGGTTACATGCCTACTGTCAATTTGTTTTATGTAAGTGGAGTTTTGTTGTTTGTTTGAACATGATTACCTGGATTTTTAGTTTCCTAAAAGAGGGGGCTAGCCTTCTAAAGACAGTCTTGGTTAAGGTTCTACCGAAGTCCACAAAAAATTTGGAGTGACGCCATGTTCCATAGTTGCTTACATGTATGTAGTTGAGGGTTTCGTGCTTATTCTATCAGTTACGAGCTTGAATATAGCTGTCATTTTCTTATCGAAATCATAAAGGGTTAAGGAAAAAAATGTTTAAAATGTCATATCTCCTGCTGTAGTGGCAACTAACAATCAACCTTAAATCTCATTACTTAAATACATAACTTAAAAAAATCGTCTACACCAATCTAACCCCCCAAAAAATCGTAGAACACCAGCCAATGATACGCGACACTTGCATAGATGATTGCACAACGTAACTGAAATAGACGCAAGCGCAACGCGGCCCACTTAATGGCAGTTTGTTTGAATTCCGAACGTACATGTTATTCGTTAATTTGTTATACAGTGTCCAATTACAGGTCGAGTATTATTAATTGGCTATTGTTTCCTGGTTCGCGATTGGTTAATTCGAGAAAATTTTGAAATTACGCGCCACTTTAACAGTTTTTTATGAGGTACAATCTATTTTTAAGTATTATCAGCAAACTATGTATCTAATAAATCAATAGCTATTGTTGATTTTAAGAGGTGGATTATTAAATTAAACTGTTTAGAATACAGAAAAATATAGTTTTATTGAGCAAGATTTTTACATCAATCATAGAGAAAAACGCGGGAGAGAGAATAAAAATAAAATGTTGCTAACCTAACAGTAACAATTATGGACAACAGAACAAAATAAAGGTTACTGCCAATCGCGTCTATTTAATGAATTTTGGTGATGTTCCTAAAATGACTCCAAAAACACTCGTTTTGCATTTTTTCTGTCTGAATATGTAGTTTAACCTGGCAATTAGACCAGAAAAGGTACTTCAAAGATAAGATTACAAGAAAAATAAGCCTATCTAATCGTTAAAAGCAAGTACTTACATCTTAAGAATATGTACCGTCAAAGCCACATATACCTACAATCAAGGCAGCTAATGTAATTACATATTCCTTCTAAGTTTAGCACAGACTACTTTTCTATAATGACTGAAGATGTCCCATAATGAACGTCCCACAAAAAGACAGAATATTCCACTTTATCAAGATGGTTTAGTGCCAATCAATCGCTGCAATTAAGAGACTTGTCCCGTTCGATTCCCGACTCATTTCCTTATGTGAATACGGGAGTACACGCAACGCATTTTCTTTTTTGTTTTATTTTTAAAGATGGCTCTCGGTACATGTTTTATGGTCGTTAGCTCGTTCTTTTTTTGAAAAAGTTTTCCTTTTTTGAATTCTTTCGGTTTATTTGAGGTTTATGTGATTGGCGTGTAATAGTGATGTGCCGAAAATTGACAAGGGACGTTCTTTTTTTATAATTTTAACTTTTTCTTTTTTGTTCAAGTCATTTGTGAATTTTTTTTTACTTCAATGAAAAGAGATAAAAGATTCCTCTTTTTACGTATTATTAATAATAATAATAATTTGTAATGTAACTTTCGTGAGATATACTAAATAAATTATTATGTTTTCGCCTTACTCACGTAATAATTTGACGAGGAACTCGACTAGTTTCAAGCCATGCTAGTAGTAGTAGCAGCGCGACAGATAAATGTGAGCCTTTAGTTCCTCGTCAAATTATTACGTGAGTAAGCCGAAAATATAATAATTTATATAATAATAATACTACGTAAAAAGATGTCTTACTATTTTTTTTAATCTGTCGACTAGAGGTATAGTAGAGTTCCCAAAATACAAGACAAAAAACAATTCTAAAAGTTGTAACAAAATTAGGTACTTACAAGATCCTAATGTTCCCATTACTCCTTGATAATCCTTGCAATTGAAGACAAACATAGTGTTTGCATAAACATAGGAGTCATACCATTTATTTTAATTACACATATAAAATATAAGTGTTTAAGCGTCGGCTATGCTAACTGTCTACACCCTGATGTTTATGGGGCGCCCTTAGACCAATTATGTAAATCATATGATATCACCAGTTATGATATTCTTCATATTTGCCTAATGAATCAACTAGGCGTGTTTTTAACACGTGTTGTTTTATAGATATAGGTAGGCTGGAAATGACATCTTAAACGGCGTACTTAGAAAATGAAGACCATATAAAAAAATGTTTTTTATTCTTATTTTTGTGTTTAATTTCAACTTAAAATTACATTTTCTTTTGTCTTTTATGCGCCAATTTTATACTCACATAACGCATCAAGGTTTAAAACCTAGAATCGATTTTTAATCTGTGGTGCTTTGTGAAGCAACAGACCGTCAAAACGCCATCATAAAATCAAATGTCAAACTTTATTTCAAAGTCATCGATTACAACAATCAGTATCTTTGGGCTGCAGAGGCATAGAATAAATATGACATCTTGACGCAACTCTAACGCCCTCTGTCTACACTTTATAGAAGCTTATATTTGAGTAGGCGTTAAAAACTTAATCTAACTTATATCTATGCACAAACTTAACGTAGCCGGCGCCAGTTAACAGCAGTTTAAGGAAATTATTTAGTTATATTACAAGTTAATTATAGGTGTCTATTCATAATTGTCGCCATCGATCATTTTCTGTTGTGTCAACCTATAATTGTACATACATAGCTTCCGTATGCAAATTAATATTATTTATGACTTAGGAACTCTTAAAGGGGTGATATTGTGTGTTTGTTTATTAATATGAATGAATAAATGTTTTCTGATGTCCATTTATGTACGTATTGGTACGCTCAATGTGTCATGTTTAGAAGCCACTTCTAGGCATGTGTATTTGTACCTAGATCTTTGTATCTGCTTTTTTTAAGGGGGAAAAATCGAATCGAATGACTGCTCCCGCCTGGGTGAGGCGGGAGGGAGTGTCAGACTCTTACTGACTAAAAACCACCCCGTTCCTTCTCCTGCACGTCGAGCCGGAGCCCCGGTTACCCGTTAGGTTCTCCGCGACTCCGAATCTTTGTATCTGCTTAACATCTAATGAAATAGTATTAAATAAATGAAGTATTTTTAAGAAAATGTGACACCATTGATTGTTTATATTTCTTATAGTTTGAAATCTAATTTCTGTACATCAACTTTAGACCTAACTAGCAAACCCGGCGAACTCCGTTTCGCCACCAGATGGCTTCGTTTTAATGTTACAACATTCTTTGCTATAAACCTCACGGAACCCGACACTTTTTCAACGAAAGCAAAACCGTGGAAATCGGTTCGTGCGTTCTGGAGTTATAGCGTCAGGAAGGAAAACCCGACTTATTTTTATATATAGTAGATAACTATGTTAAAATTGACATACTCAACTACCTTAGACCTGGCAGGAGCACCCTCTGATTACCTTTTAGGCCCTGCGCTGCAGCCACTATCGGTGGGCAGCAGTGCGGTTTGGTACAGCTCGGGAACCTTTTTTTTTATTTTTTTTTAAGGGGGGAAAATCATCGAATGGCTTCTCCCGCCTGGGTGAGGCGGGAGGGAGTGTCAGACTCTTACTGACTAAAAACCACCCCGTTCCTTCTCCTGCACGTCGAGCCGGAGCCTCGGTTACCCGTTAGGTTCTAGCTCGGAAACCTTATGATAGCTTGGATCTTCTTCGGGCAGCTTCGGGCGACTTTGGACGCCAAAAATGTCAAATAGTCATGTAGTATGGGTATACTCTTCCACAGTAGATTGTCAGAAGCTGTGAATCTCCTCACTCCATGATAAATAATTCGACTTTACTTAAGTATTAAGTTACGAAGCTTTAACCTTTAATATAAGTGCACGCATGTTTCCATCTTGCACCTCAGGACTTGTGTCTCATATTTCAAACGAATAATATATTAATGACATCAAAACATAAATTAATTGTCATAGAAACTAATTACTATTTAAATTAAACATGCATTTGTTTATAAATCGATACCTAGCTTCATATGCAACATTGTTTATATAAAGAACAATCGATTCACATAATCGATAAAATGAATCGATTGTTTTCAATTATTTATATGTAATTGTTTTGATTAATATATATTTTATTGTAATTTGTTACATAAGATATATGTATGTATGTAAATTATACGATATAGCAATTTATTTTAAAGTTGTTTATAGGCACTGTTTTATACAACTCCTGTATAATTATATTTTATTTGTTTTATTCATAGTTTTTGCGGTTTTAATACGGCTAGACGCCAAAGCTGTAAAGATAACATTATATATTAATGATTTTATGTATTACAATTATCATAATTGAATTTTATGTTATGTTTTATGTTGTTATAATTGTATTTTGTTGCTACTAGGTTATTCTTAGACAAATAACACGTCATTGGGTAATATTTTCTGAGGTTGTTAATAACATTGTACCTCTATTATACCACAATAAATAAATAATAATAAACTAGCGGACCCAAAAGACGTTGTCCTGCATATCCACTTGAATGTATAAACAAAAATTCATTCAAATTAGATCAGCTGTTTAGGATAACTAACCTAGACATCGACTGTGTCGCGGAGAACCTAACGGGTAACCGGGGCTCCGGCTCGACGTTCAGGAGAAGGAACGGGTTGCTTTTTAAACAGTAAGAGTCTGACACTCCCTCCCGGCTCACCCAGACAGGAGCAGTCATTCGATGATTTTCCCCCCTTAAAAAAAGACATTGACTGCAGCGCCATCTGCCGGGCTGATTTGTGAATTTAAACCATCCAGGGCGCCACTCACACGCGTTCAGAAAAAATCGTTTAATCGGTCAAGCCGTTTAGGAGGAGTTCAATGACATACACACGTACAGCAGAATTATATATGTAAAGATAAAATGACCCATACATTAAGTACCTTTTGGATTCATTTTCTTTCTTTATCATATTTCAGATAGGAAAGAATAGAACCCTGATTAGAAATATTACTTTTAAATCAAAGACAGTGTTTGTTTCAAAGTCGAAGCATTGCATTTATTTCAATTACATCATAACTTGTTACCTTTGAAACGTCAACAAAAACAAAATTAACAATAGTCTGTCAGTCAGTCCGTCGGTGAAGCTAGGTGAAGCTAGGTGCTCATTCTTAAATGTAGATTCGAATGGAGAAGAACGAGCAACGTCCATTCGTTAGGTACACTTTTTAAAAACAGTATGTTCTACATTGTTATCAGAACCTAGATATATTTATCTTTTTCTAGACAAATAGATTGATATACTATGTTAATCTTGTTTTTCTCAATATACCTCTATTATAGTGGTAGATCAATATACATATGACACGTCTGCCCGCAGACTGACAAATGGTCCATTTACGGTCAAATTCTATAAAAAAATTATTGCTATATTCTCGTTGGCCGAGTGGTCAAAAGTGCGCTGGCCAAGGGGTCTAGGGTTCGACTCCCAGGTCAGGCAAATTACGCCTGGCTTTTTTTTAAATGTGCCCGGTATATGGCAATTGGGTCACCCCCTATTACATGGGACTCATAACATAAATAGTAAAAAGTAGGTGTTAGATTGTACAATGGTATTAAGTGCCGTAATGTGCACCTCTGCCTATCCCTTCGGGGATAAAAGGGATGATGTTATGTGTAAAGATTAGCAGATAAAAATTATTAACTAATATTTTTTCTTAGTAATACAACTATTACTTATACATATAGGACTTTGGGATTAGTCAAACTATCTCAAAATTTCAAAATTTTCCGTAGTAACACGAAGTTTAGAAATAGAATTAACTATTTGTTGTTTTGTCTATATCTAACTGTTTCGTTTTTGTTGCAGGTAAGTATGGAATTCTGACATCTGCTATCCTGACAACCGTACGTATGTAAAGTACTCTTGGCTAAGTGCGCGACGGTGGCGACGCGTAGCGTTTAAAACATTTGCGGAAGCTGTCAAATAAAAACAATGTAAACATTATAATTTTCTTTGCAAATATAAATAACACGAAAGATTACAATAGTATTGTTGACATTATTTAAGTGCAATTTATTCAATAGTTGTACTGTAAAATGAATATAATAATAAAAACCGGGTTTGAAACTATTACACGTAATATTAGTTTCCAACCACAAACTGAGACAAAAGGCCAATAAATTAGCATTAGCCAGTATGTAAGAAAGGTGGAAGAACTGCGACATAACGGCCAGAGCTACTTAATACGAGCCATGGTCCATTTCTTTGCTTTGATTTTGTACTGCAATCAACATATTTGACAGGTGATCATCCCCATTTGTTTCCAATTTCTGCCGTGTTGTGCGCTGTGGTCGTTATCTGTCCGCCACTACTCGCTTCGCACATAGCCAAATAGGTATCTCATAAAAAAACCATCAATCGCATAAGTATCACTAATATCACGGAAATATTCCCATCATCAACACTGACAATATCATCAGCTGTCATCGCATTAACAGTTCGCCTCAACTTAATGCCCAAACAAGAGTATTTAATACATTCCGGTAACAATTGTCGATACAAAGGCCACCGCGTCAATTTTAACCCTTTACGACTACCAAAATGGTACGTAACTCAATCAAGCGGTCAATTTGTGGCGCCGAGAACAGCGGGTGAAGCGAGAAAGCGTAAAAAGCATTTAATTTCTCTATTAATAACACTGTAGAATGTATCGTTAATTGAAACAATTTTTTGAACAGTCCAACAATAACGAACGTTTGTCTGTAAGTTATTATTATAACAAAATGCGTTAAGTACGGTACGAAAACATTAAAGTAGTTTTTAAAAGCGAAAACAGTATATTTAGCAACTGTTCATCACATTCATATAAGTATTTAAATATAAAAAAGTTGTTCCACACTAGGATTTCTCCTGTGTCGTGGGTGCGTTTACAAACATATAAGTTCACATACACTTGACACCCAGACCTGGAACAATAATTTGTGGATTACACAAAGAGTTGCTCCGTGCGGGACTTGAACCCGTGACACGTTGCGCGGCAGCCGGTTGTCCAGCCACCGCACGAACCGTGCAGTCAAATTCATATTAAAACTTTTGTGAGACATATTAAATTAATTATCATGTTTTCGGCTAACTCACGTAACTGTTTGACGAGGAACTCGACTAGTTTCAAGCCATGCTATAAGCTCATATTCATGAGCAGCATTCTGCGAACCGAAACGCTGCGAGTGTAGCGCTGCTACTGTCTCCTCGACTAATTAATTCATGAAAGTTCTAAACATTCTTTTTAAGTGTGGGAGAGCCATGCTTCGGCACGAATGGGCCGGTTCGACCGGAGTGATACCACGGCCTCACAGAGAACCTACGTGAAGCAACGCTTGCGTTGTGTTTCATCGTGTTACCGGAGGCCCAATTGCCCTCGCCTTCCCTAATCTCCCGAATCCCTGAATCCCCAACGATCCTCAAGCTCCTAATCCCCAAAAAGCCAGTAACGCACCTGTAACGCCTCTGGTGTTCCAGGTGTCCCAGGGGCGACGCCGATTGCTCACCATCAGGTGATCCGTCTGCTCGTTTACCGGCTTATGCCATAAAAAAAAGTAGACACTCGATAAACTTATGTGACTGATTGTTCATACAAATTACGCTCTTCCTTCAAAATAATTTAAAAATATCTTCATGAAAATACAAATTAGGCTTATAGAAAAATAGTATGCTGTAATAAAATGACAAACAAATCTGTCAGAGTAATCAGTGCCCTATCTCGTTAAATAATTTGTCAATCTCTGGCCTTCATCCAAATAGCAAACAAACGAAGGGACAGTTCCACTATTAAAATTTCAACTTGTCATTAATGTTAACAAATTGGTTATGATGAATTTTTAACATGATTGTTAACAAGCCATCACTTTGTTTTGTCAAGAAAACTGTCGTGAGTTATTCGAAAACATTTTTTTAAGACGTCTGTGGTTACCAGTAAATCTTGGCCTACTCATTGGTTATTTCACGTCGGGTCTTAACTGTCAGTCTACACTTACACATTTGTTTAGCTCTATAAGTTTACATTTCAAAAAAAATACATGTGGTGTTTATTATGTGATACGAGTGGAATCACCAGAGGCCTAATACTGTCAGAGGTACTTGGCCCCGTCCCCAATCTCCAAATCCCAATAAATGTGACTACTCATTTGTGCAAAAGGTGCCTAACTACATTCTCTTCGTTAGTAGGTAAAAGAATAGCTACTTAACCAAGACCTAATAACAAAACGCCTACATAACCTAAACACCAAACTAGAAACCTACAAGTCCAGCTTTCCCCAGGGAACGGCGATAACACAAAGCTATGCCAAATCCCAATTAAATTAATGTACCATTGCTTCTTAGGAATAATTTAGTTAATTCGCTTACTTAATGGCCGATCAGACAGCATCAACTGTTAATGGACACATTGCATGCATTCGCGGAAGCTTATCACACTGCAGTGTAAATGCACCTTAAAGACGTGTAGTCATTATCAGTTTTGGAGAATAATGATTAATGATGATGTCATTAAGATTTTGGAACATCCGGAACATAAACAGAATAAGTTACATAAACTTTAAGTACGGTTTTATGGTACAGGGTGTATAAAGTAAAGGTTTAAAAATGACTACAACGCTTGTGGAAAAATTTCGTAAATGAAGATAAAAATGTAACAATATTTTTTACCAGTCCCACATCCCACACTCGCACTCGTTCACGACACTGCGCCAATGTTTGCTTTGATATTGGTTGTCACGTTCGCGTCCATCTTGCTTTGTTTTCGTCTACAAACGTCTGCAATGTGCGGCGAGCCTTTGGTTGACAAAATGTATTATTTAGAGAAGATTATCTATAAAGGAGGGGCCTCCATCATAAACGGTTCAAAGCATAATAATATTATGAAATCAGTGACACGTTTTCCCATCATAACATTTATAACTATATCATGTTACGCGATGGGAGTCGTAACGTCTATTTCACCGGACAAAAGTTGTCGATCAAATCTCAATCCTAAAGGTCCAATTCACATTCAAAGAACTTAACGGGAACCATTCAAATGGAAAAGCAGTAAATTGGCAGAATATTTAGTCTATGAGCATAACTCTGGATGTACAGTTTAATGCAATGGTGCTTTAATAAACATGGTAGTTGGTAGTCCTATCGAGGTATCGGCGAAGCTTAATTTACAATCCTCAGCCTTAGAAAGCGACAACTAAGCCGGTATTAGATTTCATCCGAATAATTTATTGTATTAACTATTCAGTCCGTTTGTTTGTTTGCGGTAAATAGAGGCGAATATTACGCTATTAAAATCGGTCTAAATTGTGAAAGAGGTATTGTGTATTGATGAATGTCAAAACGTGGGTTGTAAGTTGATTTTACGATATTTATCTAGGTCGTAGGTATTTAATGTCATACGCGTCAATAAACGAAGTTCACTTTTCTGCATTGTCTAGATGGCGCTACTGTTGTTTTTCATCACATTGACTTAATATTGTCAAAGTTTAAATATAAGTTACCAATAAGTAATCATCATTCTAAAGACTGTCAAAAAAAAGTATCTGCACCTACCAGACTTAATATAATATCCAGGTTTATTTTGAGAGGATCCGAAGTACTTCCTTAGCACTTCAAACATCATTAACCTTAAACCCAGCCATACATTAACTAGAGTAACGGTTTCCAATATATATCGGAGTATTTGCACTTAGAGTTTCAGGTTCAGATATATTGGGTTCAGATGAAGCTGATAGGATCGCGTTCCCACTACTACCGTTAATGACTTCGAGGTCTTGGATATGGTGTCTTCTCACCGCGGAATGTAACTTGTATTGTAATGGATTTATATGTGATATCTGCTTACCTATGCCAGTTTCAAAGTTGGTAGTTGCAGTCGGAGAAATAGGTACAAGAAAGTACAATGCAACATCAACAGATTAATTGTATTGATTCGAACCTATGTTTATGAGTTGATTTTAATAAGAAGGTAGCTAATTTTTGCACCCAGATAACCGTTATTAGATAAGCTAACGAGACAGGCAATATTTTCAATTGTAACTAATGAATCATTTTTTTATTTGGTTTTACATTGGTTTAAACGGGTTAGATACTACAAAATAGATGGTTACCTGTGCGCACATGAGGCAGATTATTGGGTGATATCGGAACGTACATTTTTCAATACAATATTTAGGTTTATAAAGTCGACCTCCAAGTATTTGAAACTGACAGTACTGTTGAGAATGTAATTGGTAAGAAGAATAATTATTTTATAATCTACGTGTAAAAAAACAAATTCAACCCCTCTTTTTGGAGATCGGTTTATTAAAATAGGTACTTTGAGTGTGAGAGAGCCATGCTTCGGCACGAATGGGCCGGCTCGACCGGAGTGATACCACGGCCTCACAGAAAACCGACGTGAAGCAACGCTTGCGTTGTATTTCGTCGTGTGAGTGAGTTTACGCTAACGTAGGTCACCCGTGACCTACGTGGCGGCTAACGTGTCGGCCACCCCATCATATCTACGATCAGCACACCTGGAACTAACAGCGTAAGTGCTAACTCGATCATTACGAACTGCCCACGAGATTGGAAGATTGCATAATTTAAGTACTCAATTTAAAGGACCCTTATCTACCTGTCCTCATTGCTGAACAAGAGATAGATCGCAGCTTTGTAGGGCTTTTAGGACTTAAAAGAGATTAGATTGCGCAATGAGCTGGATAACATTTTAATCTTGTTTTGTAGATATAATACAATGAAGTTGTGGGTTTGGTCGTTTATCCTCAGTCGTAAAGAGGATGATTGCATGGAAAATGAATGTTCAAGAAATCATATAGAGGTAGAAGATGAGATGTAGATAAAGATTTAATATCATGTAATGAGTAGGTGATTAAGAATGACGTCAAAATATGAAACAGGATGTATAAGTAACGACATTGATTTTATTGAAGATACTTTTGCAACATACATAACATCACGCCTTTTATCCCCGAAGGGTTAGGTAGAGGTATACATTATGCTACTGTACAACGTAACACCCACTTTTTACTACTTATGATATGAGTCCCATATAATAGGGGGTGAGCTTATTGCCATATACCGGGCACGATTCCAGACTCCGTGCTACTACTGTGATTTTTTTGAAAAACCTCGTAATACTTTGCCCGACCCGAGAATCGAACCCGAGACCCTTTGCCCGGCAGTCGCACTTGCGACCACTCGGCCAATGAGGCAGCCTTGCTTTTGCAACAAGCGGTCATAGATTAAAAACAGAAACACAATGTGTCTAACCAAAGCAACAACAATCTAGGCTAGGTACACTATCTCAACATTTCACAGCACCACATAGACAGACGAACATGTCTATTAAACCAAAGCAACAGAACGCAAATAGAAGCTGAACAAAAATTTCTCTAGCACGACTCAAGAACTCATATATTAATCAAGATCACTGTCCACATTTACACTGCTCCAATTGGTTTAACTTGCACTGATAAATAGCCCACTGCTGTCGTCGAAGCAAGTTCACAATTTATTGCTGAGCACACGGGTTTCCTTGCTAGTCCGTCCGCTTCCTACACGACTCGGTCATTCCCATACGACAAGTAACTCAATGGCTTTCCCAAACATTTACATTTGTATATTACGGTTGTAATGGAGGAGGAAGTAACAATGGCAGTTTGTTGAATCAATTGCAGTTGCGGTATACACAGGGCCGTCTTACAGTAGCTGGGACCCTTCAGCACACAATAATGGATGCCTTTTGAAATGTTTTTTGTGAACGTTGCCTCACACTAGGATTTTCGCCTGTATCGTGGGTGCAATATTTTATAAACATAGAAGTTCACATACACATGACACCCAGACTAGAAACAACAATTTGTACAGCATACAAAGATTTACTCCGTGCGGGAGTCGAACCCGTTATAAGTTGCGCGGTAGGCGGTAGCGGGTGTGTGTCCGTCGTAGAATTGTTGATCCTGAAGATGGGGGTTCTGGGCAAGGCCCCTGGCATACGCTCGGGAGCTTTAATACCCCGTCTAATGAACCCAATTATCAATTTATCTTTATGTTAATATACTTTTCCGCTTAAATACATAGAAAACGTATTTATTTATTTATTTAATATGCTTCATGCACAAAATGTACAAAAAGGTGGACTTAATGCCGCAGGCATTTTCTACCAGTCTGACCTTTGTCTGACGTATGTAACAAATGAAATTTTTCCAAGGCCCGTTGCCGCTATACAAACCCAACCTCAATAGCCTACAAATCCTATAAATCTACGACTCGCATTCCCTACTTTCTTCACAACATTAGCACAAATGCTAATTCCAAAGCATCCAAATTAAAATTCGACCCACACCTTAACTTAAAACCCTTACAAACTACTTCGTCACAATTAGCAAACTAAATGTTCTTCGTTAACGCATCCTATTCCTGACCTCGGTGACAGTAACTTACCCTCAGAACACAGCTTTCCAAGACTTTACAAGGTTATTAACCTGAAACTAATTGCTGTTAATTGGCTGAGACTAATGAGAACATCGGTTGGACCCATATTAGCTAGAACGGTTAGGTTAGTATTAATTACAGTGATAGTAAAATAACTGTTTTGTTTTAACTAGAAGTAGTTGTTAGAATCTGACTGAATTTTGAAAGTTTCATTGTGAGGGTCACTAGGTCTTTCACTATGTTTTTTTTAAATTAAAACGTTGCCCCACACTAGGATTATCTCCTGTGTCGTGGGTGCGTTTACAAACATACAAGTTCACATACACATGACACCCAGACCCGAAACAAAAATGTGGATCACACAAAGTGTTGTTCCGTGCGGAAATCGAACCCGCGACACGTTGCACGGCAGCCGGTTGTCCAGCCACCGGCCCAACCGTGCAGTCATGTTACTTATTAATCATCTTAATCTTTTTTAATCATCTTAATCTTTGAAATGACAAACAGCGTAGGTACTAAATAAAACGTCTATAAAGCTCTAATGCCGACTTCATGTTAGCATAAGACACACAACATCACGCCTTTTATACCCGAAGTAGTAAGCAGAGGTGGATACAGAAGTAACACCCACTTTTCACTATTTATGTTATGACTCCCATGTAATAGGGGGTGAGCCTATTGCCATAAACCGAGCACATATAATTATAGCATAAGACACAAAAGTATTTATCATTTCAATAATTTAAAAAACGGAATATTCATCATTGTTTAAGAAATTTAAATCGAGCGAATAATTTATCGATTCACAGTCGAAAATTGACACTATTCTCATTACACACACAATGAATTCACCGCTAATTACATAAAAATCCTACATTAACCCGTCGTGTGTCTAAACGTGGATCTACGCGAGACAAAACGCATTCTCTATTGTGTCTCATATCGGGGCATTCAAATTCACACACATAACATCACGTCTTTTATCCCCGAAGGGGTAGGCAGAGGTGCACACAGAAGTAACACCTACTTTTCACTATTTATGTCATGAGTCTCATGTAATAGGGTGTGAGCCTATTGCCATATACCTGGCACATTTCCAGACTCCGTGCTACTACTGAGATTTTTTAAAAAACCCAGTAATACTTTGCCCGACCCGGGAACCGAACCCAAGACCCCTTGCCCGGCAGTAGCACTTGCGACCACTCGGCCAACGAGGCAGTCAAATTCAATAGCGGTTTATATCATATTAAGTTGTATTTCTTCTACCACATACATTCTGTTATGGACCATAAGTGTGAACATAAGAAGCCGTGAAACGTACTCTAACAGATGGTAATAGACCGCCGGCGATCAAAACTTAATTACTTGCGCGTGCCACTAAGAACATCCTGAAACTATTAAGTGCAAGTCAAAAGTAACTCAAGCGCAGTTCTTCCTTATTTATGGACCCCTACTACTTGTATGTTTTTGTTGCCTCGAGACTGTCTCGTTCGATTCCTTCAGTAGGACAAAGTTTTACTAAGTTTAAAAAAATAACTCGGTAGTCGCACGGAGTTTGTGATTGCGCTCGGTATATGGCAATAGGCTCACTCCTATTACATGGGACTCATAACATAAATAATGAAAAGTGGGTGTACAGCGTGTTAGTAGCTTTACGCTAAAATCCTACTGTACAGGACCACCCACACCTAATACACAATAGCTAGTAGTCACTAGCTAACATTATTCTACACTGTTCTAGGTAATCTTACACTTATAATATTCTATCCTATCTTTGCCTAGCGTATAATGAGTATAGGCTTGATGTTACGGAAAATCTGCTCATGAATATAACCCTCTAGCATGGCTTGAAACTAGTCGAGTTCTTCGTCAAATAATTACGTGAGTAAGCGGAATATCATAATAAGTAATTTAGTATGTCCCACGAAACGTACAATATAAATAAAAGAAAATTTGTTTTAATAACTCAAGAAAAGTTTAGTTAAACTTAACTTTAAATTAAAAACCATAACAACGACGTGTTCGTTTAACAGCTTCTCTACCACAACAACTTCCATTAAACTTTAAACAGATATAGTTTTCCATTCACACAAATGTATGACTTCCATTCAGCTTAATACACCTTTTCAATTTAGTTAGAACAACTCTAATAGTCGGTAAAGTTACGACAAATTACCACCATTAGCCTCCATAGACCAATTACGGTATTAATGGCTATATTTAATAGTGTAACCTTGTAATTGATGACGGTATAATAATTGTAAGCTTTCAAATTATTTCATTAATAATAAGTGAAAATTATTACACTTGGATTAATGGAATCGTATTTAGAAAAGGGATATTGGGTTATTAATTATGAGTTTCAATTTTATTTACATTAATTGGAAACTATTTACAACTTAAGATACACAAAAAATAAATAAAATAAAACTAAAAATAACTATTTACAAAGAGCATCAAAAAATTCGTCCGCATCGACGTCAATAGGGAAAGTACACAGAAGGCTAGCAGCATTGCCACGTTGTCTTGCCACCTCTTTAGAAAAAGGCCAGCCCTCTGAGGTCTTAGTACGAGTTTGTTTTACGTTTAAATTAATCGTAACGAATACGCGTTCGACTCTCCGATTGGTTGGTTCATTGGCGCCGGCCAATCAGAGTTCGTTTCCTCTGGTCACAGGATGCGTCGACCAGGCGTTTTGAAATAAATGTTGAAGTTGTTGTAGAATGAGTTGTAGAATGTTGATGTTGAAGTTTGAAGTAAATGTTTTTAAATAAAGTATGGACACTCGGACCCCACGGACTTAACGTCTCAACTCCAAACGGAGTTATGGGGTATAATGGTCGCAGAGAACCTAATTGTCGCGGAGAACCTAACGGGTAACCGGGACTCCGGCTCGACGTGCAGGAGAAGGAACGGGGTGGTTTTTATTCAGTAAGAGTCTGACACTCCCTCCCGCCTCACTGAGGCGGGAGCAGTCATTTGATGATTGTCCCCCCTTAAAAAAAAACACGAGATAATCGCGCACCAAATATACATACATACAGGTCAAGCCGAGAACCTCTTTTTTTGGAATTCGATTAAAAAACTAGTCTAATACTATATTAATAACAAGTAGTTAGTAATAAAGTTCTATTTTATAGCAAAAAAAAAAACAGATAAACAGTCAGCCACGTCAATTCATGAGATGCTTTCGTAATTTTTAATAGCGTCAAACTTATTAATTGCGCAGGAGTTGATATTTCTCCAGCAATTAGTTACGCTCCATTTGAAACATATTTTCTCACGATTACATCGAGTGCGAGTTTATATGTTTCCTAATCTTTCAATTCATATGTCACCATTGATAAATGTTACATATAGATTTTTTGTCTATGTGTTTTATTAATTATATATATAGTTCCAAGATATGTATTAGTTAGTTGGAGAACAAAGTAAGGTTTTCTATACCAGAAATTAATAGAGAAAATTAACGATTTTCTAATATAGAAATCGAATTCACGCACGATCAAGTTCAATGACATTCACATAAAAAAAAATTTAGATTCCTAGGAATAAAACTAAAAACCACTTTAACAGTGAAATTTTAGAATAGGCAATAGAACTACTAAAATACTTTCACAAAACAAGTAGTAAGGGCTGCGCAAGCGCTAATGTGTTAAAAGCGGTCGATCGCGTCGCGGGCGCATCAAAGATGGTGGCTCGCGATAACCGCATTCATTACCGCTCGCGGCTTGTTATTATATCGCCGCGTTGTATCTGGAGCGCAATGTATGTCGAACTCAGGAAGTGTCGGGATGTACTAAGATTAGAACGTTATATTGATATCTATTATAATATATTCAATTTATAACTGAAATAAATTATATACCGTTGCTGGCGTAGACGCTGTTAGATAGAGCATTCGGGTCTAATTAACGGTTCTGGAAAAAAATATTTACTGTCTTTTTTACGAAAATCTTGCCCCACACTAGGATTTTCTCCTATGTCGTGGGTACGTTTACAAACATACAATATCACATACATATGACACCCAGTTTCGAAACAACAATTTATGGATGACACAAAGAATTGTTCCGTGCGAGAATCTAACACGCCGCACATTGCGCGGCAGCCGGTTCTCCAGCCACCGCGCCAACCGTGCAGTCTTCTTTATCTCATAACTAGCTCCTTCCGCGCGGTTTCACACGCTCTACTCTGCTCCTATTGGTCGTAGCGTGATGTTTTATAGCCTATAGCGATCCTCAATAAATGTGCTATCCAACACAAAAATAATTATTCAAATCAAACATGTAGTTACGGAGATTAGCGCGTTCAAACAAACAAACAAAAAAACAAACTCTTCCGCTTTATATAGTAGTATAAGATATAAGATTTTAAATATGACCGGTGCTGCAGACGACCTAAAGGGTTACCGAGGCTCCGGCTCGAAGCAGGGTGGATTTTAATAAGATTCTGACACTTTCTCGGCCTTGCCCCGGTTTGGGAGAAGTGATTGGATGAATTTTCCGTACAAAAAAGGGGTTTAAAGTGTAGAATTCGATGTATCCATTTTTCAACAGCCAATTTTATTGTACTTAGTTCAAGGGCTTGTCTAACCCTTCCCGTTTGTAAGAATAATCAAATACCAATTATAATACGACTTCATTTGCGAACATGTTTCGAAAAAGATGTACCTTGTCATGCATGTATGTACGTTTGAGCCCGTTAAGCTACAAAACGGCTGTAAACTTCCGCTAGCGCCCCGTAGCTAAAGTTACAACTAAGACGTAACTTATTTATAGTTATAAGCCGATTTACACGTTTTTGAACTAAGTTAATGTTAAGTAACTGTGTAGTAATGTGGTGTCCCATGGCGTCGCTTGCTTATTTAATTATATAATCAGTTATTAATATTGAAATTGGGTCTTAATTGCTGGATTTTTTTTATAAGTTAACGGCTTTTCTTATTAATTAAGTTAACTGTAAATTATTTTTAAAGTCAGGTGTAGTTATCAAACTAGATTTTAACGGAAAACATAATTTTATACCTTTATTTTAAAAACAAGAATTTTAACATTATGATTGGTCACAATATTCTACCAAACTATAAGTACTATTGCAGAGAAATTCCTAATAACAGATTTTTTCCGGGAATCGCATCAGAAACCTCTTGCAAAGCTCTCGCACTTGCAACTATTCAGTTCACCCAACGTGTCAGTAAAAATAAGCCTCATAATACAAACTAAAATATAACACTTCTCCTATTAAATACGAAAAAAAGTAAAACGTTTATCTATAATCAAAACCCTTTTTCAATTAACTTTTTCAGCGAAGCATAAAATCGTCCTGTCAGTCCGCCATCTTGCAATGGCGGCGATGCCACAGATAACGCTAAATAGGGATTTAGTGTTATTTAAAATTATTTATTTACGTTGCAACTCAGCTCTTGTTTAAAGTGTAAGCTTTATAGGATTAATTTTGATGCGAAGCTAAAATCTTCATAGTTTTAGTTAGAAGACGTAAATTGTTTTTAAGAATCATTTTTAAAATTATTTATTTTGAAATCTCTTTAACGTTTTATGTAATATTGAAATTTAATTTATTATCTAGATAAAGTAAAATTTATTGTAAAGAAAGTTCAACGAAAATAATTTAATTAAGGATTTTAAGAATCATTTTAACATGTTTCTGTTGAAGTACTTTCTGCTTAATACAAACGCATGTGAACAATGAATATCCGTAGGTATATTCGTATAACCATCAAAAATCCCTTTACAATTTACAACCCACAATAAGAAATAAATAACAGATAATTTCTAAACAAGACGTTTCGAATATATTTTAGAGGTACATTGCAAGCGGTAAGTCGCAAAGACATTAATACGATATTGCACGTGAAAAATCCGTGCTAATACAGACATAACCCGGAGGCGAGCCATATATCGTAGTACTAATAGTCTAAGAGTCGACTTATGGCTTGACTTATGAGATTCATCTGTTATAAGGACTCTTAGCCTAAGGGCGATCCCTACCGATGCATTGTAAGGATGCAAGTAGGACATCGATCATCATTGGTGTTGCTAGATTTGTAATAATTTAACATTACATTTTTGCGATGGCAACATTTCAATGCGGTCGTTGCGCGGATTGGTTATAAATTGCTAGTCATGTGAAAGTTGTAATGTCGATATCGATAACATAAAAAAATACGAAGAAATATTTACGATAATTCCTGTTAAGTTTTTTTACAGTAATTATGCTAATAATAGTATTCACAGTTCTGTTATTCAAAGAAAACATTACCATAATAAATAAATGAAAGAAAGTCGTCTATGTAACAGTGTAAAGCTCGTCGGCGCTAACTTGTAACCTAGTTTAATGTTTCTATATCGGTACGACCGCAACAGTACCGTATTTAGAATACCTGGCATTCCAATCTGTACGTTATTATCTTCTTACTTAGTACGACTTAGTAGTAAAATTACAAGTTACTTAATGAGTAAATGGCTTAGTCTTTTGATTTGTAAGTAGTGGTTGTGTTAATGACTTCCTTGAAGGTTATTTCAAATTCTAGTTCGGCTTCCAGGTGTTATATTTTTTTATGGGATGAGCTAGTACACGAGCAGACGGATTACCTGTTGGTAAGCAATCGGCGTCGCCTATTACCGGCCTTTTGGGTTTAGGAATTTGAAGATTGATGGGGATTCAGGGATTTGGGAGATTGGGGAAGGGAAGGGATAACTGGGCCTCCGGTAACCAAACTCACACGACGACAAAACACAACGCAAGCGTTATTTACCGTCGGTTTTCTATGAGGCCGTGGTATCACTTCAGTCGAGCCAGCCCATTCGTGAAAAAACATGGCTCTCCTACATGTACAATATAAACAATCATAAGTATTTTATTAACAGTTTTATCATCATCATTACCATATCAGAACCAATACTTCCACTAGTTAGCATAGTTAAGCATCCATCAATGTCTTCTAAATCGGTCAGAGCATCCGACACTGCCTTCCAATCTTTATTAAGTCATTTGGTAGACCCTTGTGAGTGGACGTCTTGCATATAGCAAATTAAACATAAAATTATGTATTGATTATAGAATTAAACAGTCACATAGGACTAGTAACACTCGTCTCTACGCACCTCTTCAGATCACATCAGTCATAATGTTATGTGGAGGAGATAACAGATGTACAAACTTTTTTTACGATTGCATATGCATCGGACAGTAGCATTCCCCTCCCAAATTTGAGCAGATTAATACGTTACTATTAGCACCACCCAGAAGCCGTTAAGTTAAAATTATCTTTCAAGTGTTTCGGGCCCACTCGGGACCACTCGACACCCTATTGAAAAGAAACGTGAACAGTTTTGATACTTGCTGTATTTTTTTGTTTATATTTTATTTTTATTTATTACTGATATTTGTTTAAGGAAATATGTATTTACGTAAATAGAGAATAGGTGGACTTTTGTTTGTATCGAATAATATTAGATATGTGTGCATCATGTTTGAAGATAAAATGTATGACTCAGAAAGTCAGAAATCAAAATTGATAGAATGAAAAAATCTTAATACTTTCTAAGCGTAAAAGAAACATACAATACATACACAATTCACAATGACTCTAAGAGACACGCCACGCCACTTTTTAATAAATTACGTTTAGGTATTACGTCGCAAATCTTAATCTAAATATGATTCACTCTTTATCTAGACAAGTGATATCTACGTATATGTCTGAAGTTACATATCAGATAAAAACGATACGGAAATACATACTGCGAATTAATGTCAAACATGTAGATAATATGCAGTTCATTGCACTTTTATAAAGACAAGATAAGTTTTTTATCTCGGATAGATAAAATGTGGGTTGATTTTACGTATTCATAGTGCTCTACTTTCGTCATTTTGAATGCAGTTTTATTTATATGTGTCGAAAAAAATATGTTTAAAATTGAAATTGTACTCTCAAGTTGAGTTGAGTTTCAACTACTTTCGAGTAGGAGGATTCAAGTTTGATCAGTCAAAGTCCAAAGGAAGTATTATTGCCATAATTATTCATTTGCAAAAATCTACTAAGTACTTCAAATACGTAATGTACATAATTTTGTCTATTATATAAACCAATGCAAATAAAGATTTTAACAAAACTAAACAACGATACATATGAAAAGCTATCTTAAAATTATCTTTGACTAAAGTATCAATTACGTAACGTCGCAGTATGCAGTAGCACCCGCTCACCCAAGCACGTGCCTCTAACATAAACTGCGGAACCAAATTAAATAATTCATAAATTAATTATATAGTTGAACCCCGTAGTTATACGAAAGACATTAAAGGAATCTTTCATTCATTAACGAGTACTTCTTTGATGTAATTTGTTTAATAATACATATGTATGAGTAAAACCAAAATAGGTCCAAAAAGTCTCCTGATTATAGCAACATGATTGTGTTTTTCTGCAAATTGACGAAAGGGATGTTTTTTTCTTTTTAAGACAAGCGTTGAATGTCGTCTCAAGTCGCAGTATCAAACCAATTCACAAAGCTACAACATCATAAATAAATGAGCCAACGTTCAAAAAAAAATTACTAAGTTCTTACTCAAGTAGTATCAGATTGCTTCTAGACTCATGTCTCGATTTGTCGCTTAATCCGAGTCCATTCGATCCCTACAATCAACAATCGCCATTTACTTTCCAACACCTCGTTAAATATAACCGTTACAGTTAACCTAATAACGATAATTGTTGGATAAATAACGTTGAAATATAACTATATTGAGCTTGGCGCCGATATTTACAATAGTACAAACAATAACAATCGATTCTCAGTACTCAAGTACAACTGATGCTATAATAAAATAAAGTTTCCTGTTTCTAGTGTTGTACCTTATGACCTATATCGATATCGATTTGAGTGGCGCTATTTTGGTGTAGTGCCGGTAATGTTCGGTTTATCGATAGAATGTCAAGTCTAAATAATGTTATCAAACAGTTATGGCATTGCTTGTTCTCAATTGTTTCTATAAGTTACAGAGTTCTGATCATGTATATATTTTCGAAATAGGGTGTGTGAAATCCATGCATAACTTCTCCAATAAGATGAACAATTTGCATATCAGTCACTCATCTGAAATGAAAAGTATTCATAAACATAAACAACTTTATTAACGATTCAGTTCGAAATGTATAAAAAACTGAATTGATACATTCAATCAACCAAAAATAAAATGCACAAATCGAAAGTGATGACATACACTCTTTGAGACAAATTGATCTTATAATCGCTTGGTCCGCCCCCAGTTTTGTTCGCGCGTAATATACATGAACGATGATTTATTCTTGGATACTAATGTAAGTTTGTAGTAGTAAATGTGTTTTTATTGTTTTTGCAAGATTTACTCAATAGTTTTTTGCTCCATATATTTATACGTACAGTTTTACTACGATGACCTCTAAATGGGTAGTCCAGTCCGTCAATTTATTTTCAACATATTCATATACCAATAATATTAACAAATCAAACAAACTCATACATTTTTAACATTATTATTGATATAAATATAAAACACATAAATTAACAGGTCGTTTCTCCAGTGATTATCGTGTGATGTTCAATATCGACAGATTTATCGATATTTATACCCACTGCACTGTTTGTTTTTGTTCGATTCGATATTCGAAATGCATTTTTGATTTTTTTCTTTATATTTAAAGTGATTCATAACTAAGTGATTGACCAATAATATTTATATTATTTTTTGATGTGTTTAAAATCGAAAGTGTATCGATTCTTTTGGAAATATTGGTAAGCTAATCTCACTATATGTGTAATAGGCGTAAGCCCAATTGGGGAACAGAGACAACATAACAAAATCAATGCCAAAAAATCGAAATCGAATAAACCAATACTCAAAAATATTACATATTTAATCTTGTAGATTGCCATCCATGCCAAACCTTTATAAGGAAGAAATTTCCTACTTCTCGTAATTAATTGACAAGCAATAACAAAAGTAGGTAGGTATTAAAGTTTCGTTAAGTCGTAGTCTCAAGATGTCGTGTGGGCGAACGTATTGCTGTAATAACTTCATTCATTCTTGAATGAATGGTACAACTTTCATTCGAAACCATTCACAATTTCCGCACCTACGGAAATTGTCGTAAAATTAAACGTGTACATGTTTAAATATATCATATTAATGTTAAGTCTTTATGTCCTGTCAATAAGGGCGAATTTTGCAACAGTGATGTTTCTTAACGGATGTCTAATATAGTTAACACACCTGAAGGTGTGTTTATTGCTGTCAAAATTAATTGAACTTTAGAATTTATTGAAAACTAGCTTCTACCCGCGACTTCGTACGCGCAATTCGATTTTCTCCCGTTCCCGTAGGATTTTCAGGATTTTTTCTATCTTAAGATCCTAATAATAACAAATACAACATAAAAAGATTTTTTTTATGGCATAAGCCGGTAAAGGATTAGGAGTTTGAGGATCGTTGGGGATTCAAAGATTGGGGAGATTGGGGAAGGGGAGGGTAATTGGGCCACCGGCAACCTCACTCACAAGACGAAACATAACGCAAGCGTTGCTTCACGTCGGTTTTCTGTGAGGCCGTGGTATCACTCCGGTCGAGCCGGCCCGGCCCGGCCAAAGCATGGCTCTCTCACACTTATTAGAAAAATCGGTCCAGACATCACGCGTGATGCCATGACCGAAAAAAAAAGGTTTTATTTTATATAATTATATAGATCTTAAACAAGAATAAATTAAATTGCCTAATATTTGTTGAATTGGGATGATGACAGGGTATGAAAATTAAAAATCGAATTAGTTCGTAAGTTAGGTAATGAAAAAATATTAGACACGTTTTTTTTTATTTTGCCGTATAGTAAAACAATACTTAGATAAAATGAATCAAAGTTTAGGAGTGGGAGCTAAAACGTCATTTCTACGTATAAAATGTACATAGAAGTGACGTCACGCAACATTTCAAATCAATCAATATGTATTCGTTTTTGTAAGAACATAAAAAATACATGTCTAATGATTTAAAATAATCTACCAGACGGACATTAAAATAAAAATTAGGCATCCACCCTATTATACAGGGTGTAAACGCGGAACGCACGCAAAAAATGTCGACAGGTGATGGTCAAAAACAAGATTTAATTTCATAAAAGTAAGGAATTGAATGATTCTTTTATGTTTTTATAGTTGTAATCAACCGCTCAAGGCTAATGTTGCATGAAAACGCAAACAAAAACAAATAAAATAAGAAAAAATACTCTTTATGTCAACGTTTTGCAGGACCTTTACATTATTACTCTGAATACAAATTTAAAGCTTCATACCTTCCAATATGAACCAATTTCTAAATAGGTAACACCGAAACAAAATAATCACCAATCAAAAAAGTTGATGACCCTACACCACACATAGGGTTGTAACACCACAATATTAAAAAAAGTCAACATTTCTATCTCACGTCATTATCTTCGTAATGGGCAAAGGTCCCGAGTTCATAAATTGCTTGTATCACAGCTTACATCTTAATAAATAAAGATCTTTCACTATATACATGCTTGTAATATTTTGTATAATTTATGTATGATTCGGTTCTCTCTTTGTGGCACCGAAATTATCAGATGTTTTTAAGGATATAATTTAAACTGTAAACTTGTCACCCCTGTTATCCTTGTAGGGGTGTCGCTTTGGAGAAATTATGGATATTATAAAGTAGTTAAGGGGTCTCGGGTTCGATTCCCGGGTCTGACTTTGGACTTGTACTTCATGGATGAAGTTAAGACATAATTAATACTTAGGTGAATGGTATTTTCTGTACACTTCAGCACAGTTATGTTACCGTGACTTCAACCTGCACAATTTAGGATATCGAGCGTGATATTTGTCACAGTATTCAATTCTTTATTACATTCAAATATTATGGGGTAACTGAAGCTTGAAATCATTGAATATATTGTCAAATATACAATACCCACCGAATTATATCAACGTTAAATATTAAAAAAAGTTCAACTTTTTTTTATATTATTCTCAGTCAATGCTAGTTTTTTTAAATATTTTTATTTACCTATAATTCTTCAAGTATATATACCTTATACTATTATAGAGGTATAAAGCGAAAGAGTTTGTTTTTTTGTTTGTTTGTTTGAACGCGCTAATCTCCGTAACTACAAGTCGGATTTGAATAATTATTTTTGTGTTGGTTAGTGCATTTATCGAGGATGGCTATAGGCTATAAAACATCAGGCTACGACCAATAGGAGCTGAGCAGAGCGTGTGAAACATCGCGGAAGTAGCTAGTTAAAAAATATATTTCCTCCAAGAGTCAGCCCTACTTACAAAGTAAACTAATCCCTGTCAATGATCCCTGTCAATGATCCTTTGGACATACAATGTGAAATATTATTAATTCTGGAGCTCCCTACGCGAGTGGCGACCTCTACCGGCCATTGAAACACCGCTCCCAGTCTTATAGAGTTACACATATTTTATTAAATTACTCCATAACTTGTGTATTTGAATAACAAGATTCATGAATTTGATGGACGTTAAAGATGTATGTCCAGATGGAAGTAGGTGACGTTTTATAGTCGTTGCTGAGCTCATAGGACATTGGCATATGGTTTATTAATGTATTCTTATTATTTTTTTAGCTGCCTCGTTGGCCGAGTGGTCGCAAGTGCGACTGCCGAGCAAGGGGTCTCGGGTTCGATTCGGGTCGGGTAAAATATTAATAGGTTTTTTTTAAAATCTCAGTATTAACACGGAGTCTGGAAATGAGCCCAGTATATGCCTCTATTACATGGGACTTATAACATAAACAGTGAAAAGTGGTTGTTACTTTGTACAGTGGCTTTAAGTGCCGTGATGTGCACCTCTACCTACCCCTTCGGGGATAAAAGGCGTGATGTTATGTTATGTTATTTTATTATTATGTGGCTAATGTTATCTTATTTTACCTTTGTATACGGTCCCTTCCGCCAATCTACCCAATCCCTGAATCCGCAACAATCCTCAAATTCCTAATACCAAAAGGTCCGTAACGCACTTGTAAGGCCTCTGGTGTCTGGTAGGCGAGGTCGATTGCTTACCATCAGGTGATCCGTTGGCTCGTTTACTGACTCATCCCATAAAAAAATGAAACTAAATTCATATTATTGTGTTTTTGTGAGAAATCGTCTTAGCTTTAAATCTATGGTATGGTAGGTATCCCAATCTACAGGCAGTTTCCAGTTTCTCTTTTCGACATTTCGTTTGAAAACGACGAAAATTTCGAAATGTATTCAATACAAAATAATTTCAAAAGGAACAAGTTGGAACTATCGGGGACTTATCTAAAATACGTTTGTCCCACAACAAGACACAAGTCGTCGTATCTCTCTCTAACGAGTAACTAAACGTCGATTTATTGTAGGAAAGTCGGTTTGTACGTTGCGACGTAACAGTGACCTGTTTGTCAACTAAAATCGCGGGTTACTCACGTGAATATACTGAGAAAAGCTCTACTAGTTTCTGTGGTTCGAAACTAGTAGAGCTTTTCTAAGTATATTCGCGTTAGTAAACCGTGATTTTAGTTGATTTAGTATCTCTCACGATAGTTATTATAAAAACAGTGACCAGTTTGTTTTAGATTTAGTACCTATCTAAGACATTTTTTGAACGAAATCTTTGCGAATTATTTAGTAGGCAAAACAGAAAGCAGGTCCTAACTATAATGTATTAAAATGGCTATTAATGCTTATATTAATTCATGTTTTTTTATCGATCACTAGTTCTAGTGAAATTTTACTAAGAGCTTCAGTTTCTCCTTTGAGACTTTAATAGACTTTTGACTGCAAGGTTGGCGCGGTGCGGTTGGGCTGCTGCGGAACGTGTCGCGGGTTCGATTCCCGCATGGAACAACTCTTTGTGTGATCCACAGATTGCTGTTTCGGGTCTGGGTGTCATGTGTATGTGAACTTGTATGTTTGTAAACGCACCCATGACACAGGAGAAAATCCTAGTGTGGGGAACATTTTTTTTTATTTAATTCTGAATTTGTGTAGCTTGATAGACCCGCACCTATTATAACCCATTAGTAGGTCAAATACTGTATACTATTCATCTCTACTCACCCCGTCAGGAATTTAAAGGTGTTCTAATATGCAATCAAAATATAAACTCCAATTTTTTGTCCAAGAACAAAATTAAATTAAAGCATCGATTAATTTTAATTAAGTAGCATGTGCAATAAGATTAAATAAAACGAACATTAAACAAACCGAAGTGCATTCTGTCAATCATCGTTAAATTCAATAAGTAGATCGATATCTTTTCGTTGTAAATCGATAAAAAAATGTAAGTAGGTACCTCCTGTGTATCGTTACAATGCGAAAATTTAGTCGATGTCATCGGTCAAATTGGTATGAAATGAATTCGTTTGGAATAAATAATTTAACAATAAACTGACGTGTATAAGAGGAAATGTTTGTAGCTATGGTTTGCTTATCTCAATTGTAACCATATAATCAACCAATAAGTGTGGGAGAGCCATGCTTCAGCACGAATGGGCCGGCTCGACCGGAGTCCGGACCCCGACCCGGGAATCGAACCCGAGACCCCTTCCCCGGCAGTCGCACTTACGACCACTCGGCCAACGAGGCAGTAGGTGACACTTAACGATATTTTGGTTTTCATCAATTTATAAGTGATACCTAAAGGTAAAGGGTTTTGTTTTTGTTTTTATAAAATTCTTTATTAAAATAAGTAGGTGTACCCAAATTGAAAAACTTACAATACAAGTCACAATTCCATCTTCAAATAACAACACTTTTACAGGCTGTGTAAGCCTTTTTAAGTATTTTAAAACAATAAGTAGGTTATGTATGCTTGATATTATGATAATTTAATAATGTTATACATATGAAATCATTGTAATGATTCCATTATTATAGTTCTTCCTTCCTCTAATTAAGTAGCCTTTAGTAAATTGATTATTAAGTGATAGTTAATGATAATTCTTTTATAAAAACCTTACGTGTAAAAGTTGAACACCTCTTTTTTGAAGTCGGTTAAAAACGGGTACAAATACTTCTGAACGCTACACTATATAGATAAAAGTTAAATTATTTTGCAAAACGCCAACAATCAAAAGCTAACAAAAGAAGATGAACGATGATCGATGCAGGCCGGCCCTGGCGCAGTCACTAGTTCAATACAAACATGTCACTATAAATTAAACAACCGATTCTTTATTGACATTTTTATTCCATTGCCAATAATAATTTAATATTACATTTGACAATAATAAATATCTTATTTATAGCCTTAGTGTGTGGTTATGGTTTTTCTTCGATATTAATATTGTCTGTGTTGGTTTTTATTTTTTTTATTGACATTTCTTTATTAAATAATAACACATCGTAAAACTGTCTAAGGTTTTGAAAACATGCGGTTTCGAACCAAATTGTTCTTGTATCCTGATACAATATCTAGAACAATTTCAATGCTTAGCATTGGGCTGTACCTATAAGACTGCTTGCGAAAAGTCGTATTGTAAAGTATGTAAAATACGCATTGTAATACTTTACTTAACTTACTTACGTTGGCCGAGTGGTCGCAAGTGCGACTGCCGAGCAAGGGGTCTCGGGTTCGATTCCCGGGTTGGGCAAAGTATTACTGGGTTTAAAAAAATTCTCAGTAGTAGCACGGAGTCTGGAATTGTGTCCGGTATATGGCAATAGGCTCACCCCCTATTACATGGGACTCATAACATAAATAGTGAAAAGTCGGTGTTACATTGTATAGTAACATAATGTGCACCTCTGCCTACCCCTTCGGGAAATAAAGGCGCGATGTTATGTTATCATGTGATACTTAAATAGTTTACATAACCAGTATCTAAAATACTATTTCATCTTCACCCCCGGACTTGAACTGAATTATTAAGTACGTAATTCCTACACATTCTACCTCTATAGTAAAAAAATCAATTCATTAACAAAAAATAATCAACACGCCAACAAAAATGCAATCAAAATTAATGAAATTAAAAAAAAAGAACAAATATAAGGGCAGAAGTCAGTTGTATCAATCAACTTAGGGCTGTCACTCACGTCCAATTATTATGAAACAAGTTGACAGTCCCCGTCAGGGTTGTCAAATCAGAATTAATATGGCCCCACATGTCGGAGCGAGTGTCCCTTTTCACGGTTGAATCAATTTTAATTGTTTTTATTTGTTTGACGCTTTTATTATCTGTGACTTTTACTCTGACATTAATTTTTTCGTTCTTTAACGTATTTTTTTGTATTTTGAGGATTTTTTCTATGACTATTTTGTTTGGTGGAATATTCGTAAGTAGGACTATAGTGTTTTGGGATCATTTCCTATGAAGCGAACTGTATTTTATGATTTTTAATAGGTAATAACTAGGTACTAAGTTGTGGACAGAATACCAAATGCATTATACATAATATATCAATACAGATTATAGATTCTGCTTTTAATTAAGCCATCATAGAAAGTCATAATCATTTAATCCACTATCAATTGGTAATAATCTAAATTTTATACCTCTAATTACAAACAAATCCTTTAATATTACGGCTCGTAAAAAGTTTATGGCTTGCTATCAGAGCTATCTGATTTTTACGTCACACCTATCTATAATTTTATTCTGATGTGATTATTAGACTTGCACAGATTAAAAAAAAATCTTAATTACGTGAATTACATAACTGAATGGCTAGGTAATGTAGCTATTCCACGATGTTACTTGATTAGTTTTGATTCACACCAAGGCCCTAAATTACGTGTCACTCGAAAGATGACGGGGAAAAATTTGATATACATAATATTTGTTCGCCTTCTTGCCTATCCCTAGTATTTACGTGTTTTTAGTTAGTCCTTTGATAATTACAAACTTATATCATTCCGAAAAATTGTGAAATCGGAAAAGTATACAAGCAAAACATTTACCTAAAACCAATAAAATAACATAACATCACGCCTTTTATCCCCGAAGGAGTAGGCAGAGGTGAACATTATGCCACGGTACAATGTAACACCCACTTTTCACTATTTGTGTTATGAGTCCCATGTAATAAGGGGTGAGCATATTGCTATATACCGGGCACAATTCCAGACTCCGTGCAACTACTGAGATTTTTTTATAAACCCAGTAATACTAGTTACCAATAAAAAATTTATTTATAAATGAGAAATCAGTGTTGAACGTTTTAATTGCGCGTAACTTATACAATTTAATTAAAATGAACACTGAACGGCGGTAAATGAATAGTATCTAATAGAAATCATAGTGTTTATATCTCAATCTATAAAGATTATACCTCTAATACTTTAGTCGGAATCGTAAAAATTTTACGATTTTCACTACCGTTCGGCGCGACCTGTAGTTACTATAGAAATTTATAGATATTGTATTGAAAGTTGGTAATAAGATAATATTTAATACTATGTGAAGCGAAAACTTTGTTTAACATATTATTTTGACACAGATATAGGTAAATATTTATATACAGATAAATAAAATTGGAGTTTCTATCTATCTATATATATATATAAAAATGAAACCCGTTTCCCCGTTGTCACGCCATATCTTGAGAACGGCTAGACCGATTTGGCTGATTTTTTTTATGTGTTTGTTATCGTCAGGAGAAAGTTCTTATGACAGAAAAAAGTCCTGATACTCCTACGGGAATGGGATAAACGAGATTGTGCGTCTGAAGTCGCGGGCAGAAGCTAATCTATATATACAAGAAAGCCGTATTAGTTACACTATTTATAACTCAAGAAAGCTTCAATCGATTTAGATGAAAATTGGCAGGAAGGTAGCTTAGAACCAGAAGACGAACATAGGATACTTTTTTTAACTTAGGTATTACCGAAAATCACTAACGGGAACGGGGGCAAAATGCATACGAAGTCGCGGGCAGAAGCTAGTTTGTAATATTAAAATAACCGCATTTTTACTACATAGATACGAATGTACATTCGATACACAAACCAAAATAACAATTATACAATTTTTCCATGTCTGTCTATTTGTACTGGCTAATCTCTGGAATGGCTGCACCGATTTTGCAAGACTTTGATAGCTGATGTACTAAGAAGTAACATAGACTAATGTTATTTTGGAAAGTTAAAACAAAAAAAGTGACTGCCTCATTGGCCGAGTGGTCGCAAGTGCGACTGCCGGGCAAGGGGTCTCGGGTTCGATTCCCGGGTCGGGCAAAGTATTATTGGGTTTGTAAAAACCTCAGTAGTAGCACGGAGTCTGGAAATGTGCCCGGTATATGGCAATAGGCTCACCCCCTATTACATGGGACTCATAACATAAATAGTGAAAAGTGGGTGTTACATTGTACAGTGGCATTAAGTGCCGTAATGTGCACCTCTGCCTACCCCTTCGGAGATAAAAAGGCGTGATGTTATGTTATGTTATATGTTAAAACAAAAAATGTTATGTTCTAAAAGTTCTAAAGAACCTATACAAATATACCTATTAGCCTAGTCATACAGATACGAGCTAACTCGAAATCCCGTAAATATAATGAGAAAAGATCTACTAGTTTCGAACCACAGAGGGGTGCTTACTCATGAGCAGCGTGCCGGTCGCGGCGACGTCGCGCTTTTCTCAGTATATCCACGCGATTTTAGTTAATTTAGTATGTCTCACGATAGTTATTATAAAAACACAGATACGAGTTGCCTTACTTTACAAGATATCCTTGACAAAAAGGTCCAAAACAGCTTCATTCTATCAATATTCCACATGCTCTATGCTTATCCTAATTACGCAGAAATCCTACAACGCCATTGAAAAACAAAAAAACAAAAAGTCAATGTCAAAACACGAAAAAGAAATAGTATGAAAACGTCCTCAGTTTTGGCATAATGACCCAAAATTCTGGCAAATTTATCTTCGCAGGCCAATGATAGTTTATCTTAATTGTTCAATTTGACAGTCGGTTCATTGTATCATTAATTACGGAAACACTGATAAACTTATTATATTAATAATGTTGTAATATTTTCATCTGCCTTGACCTCCAGCAATGTATGAGTTATCTAAGGAATTATTTTTATAAGTCAACTAGCTTCCGCCACCGGCTTCGTTTGCGTTTCCAGGTTAAAAAGTAGCCTATTAGTAATACCAAACTTTAATCTATAGCTGTGGCATATTTCATTCAGATCCGAAAGATTCAGAAGGTCGAGTTCTTCATTAAACAGATACGTGAGTAAGCTGAAAACATAACAATTGATTCAGAAGGAGTTTTCGTCCCACAAATTTTCATATTACTATGAATAATAATACGACTTATATTTTTTCCTAAAGACATAAAAAATATCTTAATATAGTTTGTAAGCAATGTTCTGGTCAACGCAAAGCGTCGATGAAGCTTTTTTTTAAATATTTTATGCACGCGCAAAACAAATTGCAATCTATCCTTAATGATTATTGTTTTACAACTTAATCTATGTATCTAGGCACAAGAAAATCCACTTACTTTTTTATTTACACCCATTAAGTAACATTTAGTTTTAGCCATTTTTTGTCCTAGCCTAGGTAATCTAATTCGTTACGGCTCAAGATACGTTGAACTTAATTTTTTGTTACCTAAAACAGTTAACAGGAACTTACTAAGAATATTTAAAGATTTGAGCACTAATTTTGTTGCTAAGTGCTAATAAACTAATTAGTTAATATTCGCGAAGAACATAAAATAATTGTGTTACAGTTGGTTCTGCACACAATTATTTACATCTATCATATTTCCACCTCCTATAATATTACTATGCTTCATCTTACTCGCAAAACAATTTACAAGGTTACTCGACTCGTTTCAAGCCACGCTAGGGGCTCATAATTCGGAGTCGCGGAGAACCTAACGGGTAACCGGGGCTCCGGCTCGACGTGCAGGAGAAGGAACGGGGTGGTTTTTAGTCAGTAAGAGTCTGACACTCCCTCCCGCCTCACCCAGGCGGGAGCAGTCATTCGATGATTTTCCCCACTTAAAAAAAAAAAAAAAAGGGGCTCATAATTGCGGCATAAGGGCGCAGCATTGTACGAAAACACACGTGGCAAGCGGTGCGCGGTAAACTAACCAATGACGCTTTGTGCAATTACTTCACCAAAAGTTCAACCATCAGAAGTATAATCTGTAATTATATTTTTATAATAACTATCGTGAGACATACTAAATTAACTAAAATCGCAGGTTACTCATGTGAATATACTGAGAAAAGCTCTACTAGTTTCGAACCACAGACGGGTTCTTTCATGAGCCACAGCGATGTAAGAGACTATGATGTAATGATTTTAGTTAATCTTTATATATATAATTCTTCTGTGAGTGTGTATGTCACTGAACTTCTCTCAAGCGACTGGACCGATTTTGATAAAAATTTTTGTGTGTGTTCAAGGGGATCTGGGAATGGTTTAGATTCACAAATCAGCCCGGCAGATGGCGCTGCAGTCGATGTTTAGGTTATTTATCCTAAACAGCTGAACTAATTTGAATGAATATTTGTTTATACATTCAAGTGGATATGCAGGACGACGTCTGTTGGGCGCTAGTATAGTTGTATTATTATTCCACACCAACAAAATATCTTTCCTTAATGCAACTACTAACTAAATCCTCTCATTCAACAAAACCTACATACATAAATCAACAATTTACACTATCTTCGAATAAATATTTCCTCTAACGAACCGAAGCGGTAGATTTTCCCAGGAAATCACGATTAGTGCTGGTTGTCACGGTATACCGATGCTGTGCTGATACAGTATTAGTTTTGCTCTAAATATGACAGGTCAGCCAGCTTAGCCAAGGGGAATTCAATGGGTACTGAATTTCTTGGTTTGTGTGATAGATAGATCGGGTATTGCAATTCGTTTGATGTTTTGGGATTAGATTTTTAAATTTGATGGCAATGATTGCCATGGACTTCAGCTCTCGTGATTTTGACTTCAAGGGCCTTGTTATTTCTGTACTTAAGAGGCCTTGCCAAAACTCTCATTAACTTTCCTTGGTTTTGTTATAAGGACTATTTTAATCACATCAACCAAAAATTCCAAGATCTATTGCAACAGAGGAGTTATTTAAGATATCCGTGCTGCTCTCAAAAATACGGAAGCCAAGTTTTCATCCACAAAAGCAACACAGCAGCTATTCTACTTTAAACTTTAAGATACAGCTAATTAAGATAATAATCTATTAATTATTTTATATCGTTTTAATAGAACATGTAAATTAAAGCAATAAACTTAATTTTGAAATACTTCAACACTGATAAATATCTCCTAATCTAAACAACTTTATGATACACACACATTTTAGAATCTTTGAAAGAGACGATGTCATTATTTCACTTGATTTATGTTGATACTAAAACTTTTGTCGAAGATTTAGTTTGTGTTGCCACTCATCTCATTCAAGTTAATGGCTGATATGCGATCTTTTGTGAATCAAGTGAAACAATTGAATTTATTTCTGCAAATAGGCTACAAGGCAGCACTTTTACACGTCAATTTTATCAAGCGAACGATGAGGCCGACTTGTAATTTATTACCTTACTAAAAATGTTGAGTGCTATGGTTCGTCGATTACTTGGAATACACAGGTGAATTACAAAATTACTTTCACTCACATATCACAATAGTGATTGGTCGCAAGCTTCGCGCAAATTTGGGATGGAAGGAGAGTAGGGAGGACGCATTGCAATGGCAGGATCACGGCTAAAAATAAAATGATTAATAGATATCAATCATACACTGGCTTGGAACACCAATGTATGTATCACACAAGGAGTTATGTCGTGCGGAAATCAATCCGGAATGCGTTCAGATTGCTATGGCGAATGGTGGAGCCGATCACTTACCATTAGATGATCGTCGTGACGTGACATTTACTCGTTTGCCCTCTGTGTGCCATAAAAAGATATGTGTGGTTCTATCTTTTACTTCTTTGACTTCTACGAACTTTCACCAAGTGGTATAAAAAGATATTTCCTTCAAAAAACATCTCTCATTTCCTTGACAAAGACCCGAGTGACCCTGTTTGAACAGGCACCTTTCCTGAAGCACTAAAGCCATGTCTAGACATGTTGCGGGAAATTAAACTTACTTTAACTACGTTTATGTAAGTTCTGAATCAATACGACATTCAAAACTACAAGATTGACCTCTAACCTTTTTAAAAATCTGAGAACCACCCCTTCTATCTCATCTGGTGCTGCAGCTATCCAAAGCCGATGATGGTCACTTACCATAATGATCCTTATTGCATAAAAAATCTATTTTGGTTTCGTCTGTACCGCTATCGCTAGAACATGCCCAAACTGCACAATCAGTTACCAATACTTACGGTAAATTCCTTAATGTAAATACATAAATCTTTGAAAATTGCCAATAAATTACAGGAGCCTACCTCCTCACAAATATAAGCTACAACAATCCTTAAAATAGGAAAACTACAAACACTAAAAATGCTAAATACTTGTTTTAACGACATTCCAATGAAAAAAAGACTCTAAAAGGTAAATTTTAAGTACAATTTTATTATGTAGGAGTTTGATCTTACCGATGATAAGATGATCGGTAAAATTCGTGATATTGATCGTAAAACCGATAGGTGATCGGATTACATAGAGATGGGATTGCAAAAATACCTATGTAACTACTATAAATAGTTCTGCCAATGTCCAGAAACCTCGATTACTATTAGAATCTATTTTGGTCATGTATTGACTTTAACCACTCACTCACAGCATATTTTTTCTCGTTCATCATCATCATCTACAGCCAGGATATGCCCACTACTGACCAAAGACCTTCCTCTTTGAGGTGAGGTCTGTCATGGTCCTCACTCTTGGCCAGATCGAGGATACGATAGGTCCTCATATTTTACTCATACCATTGAAAAAACAAAACTCGGCTCCCTTTTACGTACTCTCCATAACATCTAAGTCCCAAAGAAGAATGACGGATTTCGGCTCATACAACTTTTAAAATTAAATTCACGCGGACAAAAAGTTCTTACCTCCAACAATTTCAATATAAAATACACACATATGAAAATATATTTATTGATTTACGAGAACTGCTCGAAAGAAAAATCAATTTAATAAGTATTTATTTTAATATTACTTTTCAAATCCCAGATTAAAAAAAAGTTGCCAGTCTTGCTACTGTAATCGATAATTCTAAATAATTAAAATCCTGCCACAGTAATCGATTATTCTATATTAAAAATATTTTTTATTATTTAGATAATTATAATCAAAAAAATGCTTTTTACTTTTTATTTACCACATCGTTATTGTATTTTATTATTTGTTTTTTAAAGATTACTATAAAAAACGAAATTCAAGAAATCGATTTTCCATCTATGATCGATAACTTAATTGCCTTGTAATAGCAACCCTTTCAATTGCGGTTCTGTCAAAATCGCACGCGCTTAAAATTGACATTGACGCATCTTGTATTGTTGTGAGTGCACGGTTGTTTTCTTCCGCTGTTTTCTTCACGAGTTCCTCTGTGTTTGCGATAAGTTACAGACTTATTGTGTTATATCCGTATCAAACAGTTTGTGACAATGTCTCAACAGTTTCGTTGTATTCATTGTGGTATAAATGTGTATACAAAGGCATTTAGTTGAATCCGACGATAAATACATAACCTTCAATTGAAAATGTCTGAATAACTTCTTTTTTAGAAGTTCAACGTAAAAGTGGATTTCACAGAAATGCTATTGACATTAAACAACACTAAAAAACATAAGAATATTCACTGTCCATGACACATTAATATTGAACCAAAATTACTATGGGAATCTGACATTGTTCTTTCTAGTTCTAGCTTTCTCGTTCTAATTTACATAACGTTTTTATAACCATTTTGAGCCATTTTGTCTCGCGCACACAAAGTATCTGTTAGTCAAATTTTATTTAAACTCGATTAGTAGGTTATGCATATTTAAAGAAAGCAGAACGGAAAACTGAAACCAGACTGCTGAGAAAAGAGTTTATGTTTCGGGTCGGATGGAGAACTACAATCGACTAACGTTAATCTGAAATTAGAAACAGTCTTATAATATTTCGAATGTTTGAAATATGAAATAGCCGGATAATTCATAATTGATATCTTTCTGTCTCTTTCTCTCTGCAACTTTGAATTGTCGAATGTTTGACGCCTATACGCTAGACTCGTCGCGGAGAACCTAACGGGTTACCGGGGCTTCAGCTCGAAGCGCAGAAGAAGGGACGGGACGTTTTTAGTCAGTAAGAGTCTGACACTCCCTCCCGCCTCACCCAGGCGGGAGAAGTCATTCGATGATTTTTCACCCTTAAAAAAACACCCTAGACTCTTCTGTCAATTGGAACTCTCGACGTGAAGTCGTTCCCGCCAATTTCTCAACCGTCATTGGTCGAGATAATACTCAAAACCAATGACATCGCAGACCGTGTTCCAGCTCGCTTCGAGTTCAAATTGGCATTTCACTAGCTGATAGCGCTCTGATTGGTTGGTTTATTGGAGCCGGCCAATCAGAGCGCTAAGCCCTCTTCGAATTAACGAGAGTTCATAGCATTTACTTTCTTCGACTATTCGGAAATTTCCACTAAGCTTACTATTAGTACCTGTTACAATTTGACACTTGTAACATACCATCATGAATGTTACAATTAATATCTATCTTTAAAAACCGTGATGTTGAACCGTGATGAATCCCCAACGATCCTCAAACTCCTAGTCCCCAAAAGGCCGGTAACGCACTTGTAATGCCTCTGGTGTTCCAGGTGTCCATAGGCGACGCCGATAGGTGATGGTAAGAATGATACCGACTTGTGCCATAAAAAAAAATGTTCTGTTACATAATAAACAAAACAAATATCTCAAAGAAACGTAGACGCATTAGACTTCAAAGCCAGACGTGAATAATATTATTATAATGAAGTAGACAATAAATATCGGTTTGATAACAAACGATTCGGTTGAATCTATTAACATTTAAAAGTGTAGGGTAGCAGACACAATAATCGTCATAGAATCGTAAAATGTTCGTATGATTTCATAGCTAAAATTTTATATGTTGTTCTTCAGACAGAAGTTATTCAATGTCTTTTATTACTTGAAATTGTAGGTAGATCTTTGTCGTAACCTACACCCACCTTTTGTTTGTTATTCTGTCTCGGTATCGATAACCTATTTCTCGATGCTCTTTCTAGTAGCTTAATCTACCTAATCCACACAAGACAAGCCATTAGCAAAACTATGGTCAAATCGCGATAAGATTATACTACGTAATTCCTGCTGAAAATTTAGGAATTGAACTACTAGATGTACCGTATTATAGCATAGTCCCGTATACGAGCACCGTATCACATGGTGGTAAGCAATCCGCTGCCTAGGACACCCACAAAATCAGACTAGGGTCTTTTGGGAGTCAGGGCTTCAAGGATAGAGGATTTAGGGATTATGGAAATATTACAATAATTTATTTGATCAAAGTCAATTTGGACTTTAACTGCCTCGTTGGCCGAGTGGTCGCAAGTGCGACTGCTACGCAAGGGGTCTCAGATTCGATTCCCGGGAAGGGCAAAGTATTACTGGGTTTTTAAAAATCTCAGTAGGAGTCTGGAAATGTGCCCGGTATATGGCAATAGGCTCACCCCCTATTACATGGGACTTATAATAAAAAATAGCGAAAAGTGGGTGTTACATTGTACAGTGACATAAAGTCAATTAAGTGCCGAAATGTGCACCTCTGCCTACCCCTTCGGGGACAAAAAGGCGTGATGTTATGTTATGTTATATTATGTTATTTGGTCAAAATGTAAATTGCAATATGCACTAGAGCTTACTAATTTGGCGAGGGGGTCCATGAGGATTCAAACACCTTGGCGTCAAAAAAAAAGAAAAAATAAGACTTTACTAATTTATATATAGAGCAGACATACACAATTAGAGGTATATATGAGATAAGATACACAACAAACTAGCGAAAGAAAAATACACGTATTTTTAATATCAATACCTAAACATAATGAATTAGCTGCATCTAATTTGGAACAAAAAATTAAATTAATTACCTTTATAAACGACCCAGGTGCTGCTACATAATGGATGGAGAGCATAATTTTACATTAATTAAATGTTTATAAATATACTTGCCTACATATGTCAAAGCAATTTAGAAATAGCTGCTATTATAGTTTGCAAGAGTTTTTTGAGAATAAACAACAAAACTAAAAAAATAAATAAAATAAAAATAAAATAATGGCTATAAAAAGGAAAATGATGGTAATGATAATGAATGAATAAAATTGTGCAAATAAGGAGTTGATAGATATGCTATGTAGAATATAAACGAAAATCAATTGAAGCAATTGTGGTAATACTTTAATAATATGTTATGTAAAATCTTTGAATGATATAGTGTTTTTTATTAATTAATATAAATTGCAGCGCCCTTACAGGGTCATGTTGATACTGCTTAACCAAAATAATTTATGTATTATGTATAACACCTTGGTAACCACACATGAAGCAATAAAGACTTTGAATTTGAATTTGAATTTGAATTTGAAATTAAACAAAACGATGGGTTGTCGTAGGTAATAAAATAAATCTTTCTTTATATACCTCGGTTTAAAAGTCTGAATTAGATTTTGATAAATCTAATAATATTACATAATTATGTAGTGCAATAAGAGACTCGAACAACGAAGTACTGATAGCTATTTTTTTTATGGCGTAAGCCGGTAAACGAGCAGACGGATCACCTGATGGTAAGCAATCGACGCCGCCCCATGGGCACCTGAAACACAGGCGTTACAAGTGCATTACCGGCCTTTTGGGGATTAGGAGTTTGAGGATCGTTAGGGATTCAGGAATTGGGGAGATTGGGAAGGGGAGGGTAATTGGGCCTCGGTTAATTACGTTGCTTCACGTCAGTTTTCTGTGAGGCCGTGGTATCATCTGGTATCTGTCTGTAGATCTAGCAGATTTTGAAACCTTTTTATGGATCACAATCGCCATTGAGCCACAGACGACCACTGCTGAATATAGGTCTTCAATAACTGAGGACAGTATATCCCAAGGTTGATAGAAGGCCTGATAAAGGTTACAGCTTTAAACTGGCCGATATTGATGTCTTTAGGGGGGAGGCCTATGAAGCATAAAATTATGTAAAAATTCTTACAAGTACTATAAACTTGCACCCTCATTCCCTCGTGTGAGACGAAATACTGATATTAATAATATTTTATAGTCGGAAAGTCTGGTAATCTCCTTCATCCTGACCAGGCCGCAGACAAGGAGCAAAAATTCTATAAATTCGCATTCATACACATCTATGGTTTTCTACCAAATGTGTAAAGGAATTAGCATTCACGCCTCTCATACATAGTGCAACAACAGACAACGGAAGTCTCCTGTTCGTTTCATAGACAGCTTGGCAACAGGAGTTCACTAGGAAATATATAAATACTAAGAAATGCTAGGAAAGTATCGTATTTAGTTGACAGCTGAAAATTAATCAAAGATTACAATTTGTGTAAGAATACATTATTTTAAATGCAAGGGATTTGCAGACTGAAGTATTACTCTGGAACAGGCTGATAAAATGCTTATGCATCGACGGATACATCATAGCTTACCACTAGGTGAGATAGTATCTAAATAGAAACCTATAAATTAGGAAAATTGCATAATTAATTACGTTAATATGTTAATTAATGCTGATAATACTTAAAAGTAAAAAGACGTATAAAATTATCTAATTTAAGGTCAAAAGATTTATTGTATTTCTTAATCAAAACTATAACTAAAATGTCCAATTTAATTAACCCTGTAGTAGGTCTGTAACAAAAAAACAGCTGATTTAATACACATAATCCTATGTAAGACAGTAAAAAACACACATCAACTTCCTACTGTTCTTTTACTATTTAATTACTACAATTTATCTATACCTAGTTCTAAACTTAGGAACTTACATAAGACTAAAACACGAGTTAGATCGAAGCGGAACGAATTTAGTGTTGTCATTCGTTTTATCGATATAACTCTATTCCGTATTGTGTACTACACACTTCCATCGATATTTTAATGACGTCCTATTTTCGCTTATTGGTGCAAACATCTCGATTTATAGTAATAAAGGGGAAACTATGAACTTTCAGTAGACTGGAGCTATGGTAATTGAATTTCTTCATAATTATGTCATGAAGGGGAACAATATCAACATCGTTCTGAAACAAAAATATCAACATTCAGGTGTGAAAATGTCTCCCATTATATGCATTCCACAGTGCATCTTAATTTCAAATCTGACTTAAGATACTATGTAAAACTAAAATATCCAGGCTCACATCCAAATTATTTTTTAAGCGCAACCTACACCTAATCACCATAATTTTAGCATTAGTCCTGCAAAAAAATTAGTAATGAATAAATTATACATTCATAAAAATATTAACAAATGACTTTTTATTCTAATAAATATTCAGAAGAAAATCAGCAATCGATTTAACATTTTAGTGATGGGAAAATGAATGATAGAATTATTAATAATATCGATAAACTACGTCCCACACAAGCTCGCAAAATATTATATGACGCGTAAATACGACTAATTGTGAGTCATCAAGCGTTCACGATTACAAACGACATTTTGTCTCGGCCTCGGGTTAAAATAGATCTAACGGCGCTATTCTTATCAAACCGACACAGTATAACTGTCCTAGACATCTACTAATCGTACTGTCATGTAATAAACTCTTGGATTAGTGTTGGGACACTAAGGCAGGGATTATGCGCATTAAATATTTACTCATAGATCAAATCTTCAATTACATTTATCATTAAACACACACAGATTCTGTAGCAAAATGTAATAACATTGCATCACTAGAAAATTAAATATAAACCACGAGAAAATAGCTAACTGTATGCACGTGACGAAATGTTTTACAAACATTAACTGTTCCGCTTTTATCGATATTTACGCTAGCGTACGTCACTAGAGGGGTGCCATACGTGCGCGGGAGCACGTCGTCGCGCCGCTTGTGACGTCATGTACGAAGTCGCGCGAAAATCGTCGAACAAGGCCGAACGTCGACCTCGGAACCTACAAACTGACAGAACCGTGAGAGTGTCACGTGCAATTGCTTGTGATGTGTATAATGTGGGCGTATTACATGATTCACAGACTATGAGTAGCCGATAATGGAAATCTAATGCTGTCAATAATGTTAGATGCATTTGGCAATGTTTTTGCGGAAACAGACATTTACTCTCGTTAATTTATAGTGCATTTAAGTGCACTGTAAGTCATTGGCGTCTACGCAAATCTGATATTTCGATTTACTATTACTACGATTGAGTCATAATACTGTAATTAAAGTACATGGTAAGATCTCGAATGTAAGCTGTAAAAGTCATTCCGATTTATTATTGCCGTAAGATGAAATGTATAGCTGCCGAAAGAGATGTAGTCACAAGACTGAATAATTATCGCTAAAAAAAATGCTATAAAATTATCAAATTCATGAAATCTCCAATTTTTTTAAGCGAAAATTTCCAATGTCAAACAATTGCTTTAATCAAATCTAGTAGTTTCTATTGTGTTTAATGTATCTACAATTGTTTGATTTATGACAACAATTGAAGCGGTGCCGTAAGATATTGATAGTTTCAATTTGCGGTCTATCTGTCATGGTTCATGAACATAAATCAATTAATTGCGAATTTTAATGGCTTGATGAGGACAATCTAGTAAAATCTGTCGCGACAAGGTTAAAAGAAAATTATTCACAGTATTTTGGCTAGACTGTAGACTAACAAGTTTCCGGGGATGATTCATGTGTCTAGATATTTTAATGGTGATGATGAATTCTTAGAATATAATAATTAAAAAGTTATTTACAACTTGCCGACTCCTAGAATTGGAACAATTCGTTCCTAAATTCCTAATACAAGATAAACTCAACAACTTAGAATATGTCATAACGCTCATTGCAGAAGTGAATGTTTAATAATGCCATCGACTTGCAAGAACTATAAATTCAGTATTTGTAAACTAAGTAGCTACAACTCCGCGCAGGTAGTAATCAAAATACCTTACCGTCACGCCTCCAACTTCGAAAGGGTAATACAGAAGTGATAATTACGAAATAAACTATTAAACAGTAGTAAGTTACCAGCTTTCTATCCAAGCCTGCCATTAAACAAACCGCTTCCCACTTTCTTACAACTAATTAAGGACTATAAACCAGATATAGTCCATATTTTTCCCATTCCCAGAGGCATTATTTACTATCTAAAATGTCCCAACATCCATACACAGAGGACTTATAATCTCTGATCCCAATGACAAACTACTTAATAAAGTATCTGACCAAATATTTTCAGTCATAATCTAATCGTCTCTACGGTGGGCCCAAACCGGCCTCAGTGCATATTGATGCTACCAACTTTCTCCATAATTATTATTTATACCAGCTTTGGTTTTATCTTACACTTTATAATTTCATTAGTTGACATGTCTTGGGTTATTATCTATCTTTGTTAACTTGGTGCTGCGTTGCTCAATGTCTTGGTGCATAGCAATAACATTTTTTACATAATAAATAACGTTGACGGTTCGTTGACTCAGATTCGCGAGAGCATTGGTCGATTAGAATTGGAGTAGTTTCTAATACATTTTCCTCAATATTTTGTTCAGTTGTGGAATTTTCAGTACAATATCCTCGTTCTAAATCATATTGAGTCGACTGTAACGAGATGGGAAATTAGTAATTACTAGTCTAAGTTAAACTCGCTGGTCTACAAATCTGTCCAATGACAATGGATCTGTTAATGATTCATAAACTGCAATACTTATTCATATAATCATTAAACAATTGCCATTTGAACCATAGAAAGTCTATAAAACAGACGAAGATAAAGCATCCAGCTAATTGAATTCCTACGGTAATAATCTATCGCTTAACATTTCTACACGACTAATTCTGAAGCCGGGGGTATCTTGAGATAAAAGCGGTAAAAATGAGACAGTTATCTTATGTCACAGCAGATGATAAACCAAGGTGCAGAGGTGACTAGTTGATAAAACCAACCATTATATTTAGGTACACTGGCTACTTAAGATGCCGTAACAGATTAACTGGTGGAAATGAGATCTCAAATCAGGTTACATTCGAATCTATTAATCTTCGTATAATCATGATACTCAAAGTATTTGAAAGCTACTTGAAATGTTGAGTAAGTTAATAGATTTTTGTTTGGAAGCAACACTTGAGGTTTCAATGAACTGTTTAGAATACTCAACTTATTACATAATACGAACAAATCAATAAATATGTTAAATAAAAACAGATGTAATTTATGATAAGCTAGTGACAGCCCTAAAATTTGCAACGCCTGAAAAAGGCCGTTAAGCTGTGTCTGTTATTTCATTTAAGACCTGTATGTATTACCTTAACATGCAAATAAAGACTTTGAGTTTGAGTTAAATATATCGTATTTTGACGTTCGATTAGTAAATTAAGGAACATTTTTATAATGTCTTATACTTTCAAATAATTTGTGTTCTGTTCATTAGTTTTTTTTTATGGCATAAGCCGGTAAACGAGCAGACGGATCACCTGATGGTAAGCAATCGGCGTCGCCCATGGACAACTGGAACACCAAAGGCATTGCAAGTGCGTTACTGGCCTTTTGGAGATTAGGAGTTTGAGGATCGTTGTGGATTCAGGAATTGAGGAGATTGGGGCAGGGGAGGGTAATTGGGCCTCCGGTAACCTCACTCACACGACGAAACACAACGCTAGCGTTGCTTCACGTCGGTTTTCTGTGAGGCCGTGGTGTCACTCTGGTCAAGCCGGCCCATTCGTGCCGAAGCATGGCTCTCCCACACTTTGGTTTCATAGAACGTTAACGTTAAATTAATTTCTGCGATCATATTGACAACTTACTGAACTCTTTTAATACAAGAAATACCAGGAAAACTACCCATCAACGCAATACAGCAACTGTAAATATAAATACCTACTTATCTCGTTCAAGTGCTTATTCATTACCTACTTGAACCCTACAATAAAGAAAAATCCTTGTGGTCGCTTTATCCCAGCGTTAATTAGATAAATAACAGTGATTGCTCTGCTCTTGACACGTCCGCGCTCGTGTGTGGTCGTCGCGTGACTGACTGTCATTATGCTGTTATGTGACTAGCGCCATCTAGAGGACGTGATCTATGATTAAGTTTTTACAATTAGCTGTGAAATCATCTTCTAAGGTAATTTTCACGGTTAATCAATGATATGTGACAGAACTTTCTCTTTTAAAAGATTACCTCTTTTATGGATATTTTATACAATTTTAATGTCTTTTTCATATTTTATTACCTAATATTTATTACTGGAAGTTTCATTCAGTTTCAAGAATGTGTTTTTATACTCCCACCTCAGTCAAGATCTAGTTTTTACAACGAAATCATTACAGTAAGCTCTAAGGCTCTGATCCGTGCATTAAATCGATGCAAACTACATTTTATTTCACTTAGCATGAACTAAAGTGTGTTATTTAGCCAACTGGCACCGTTTAGTGCTGTTCGTATGTATTTAAGGGTGATTTTGTATCAATTTAGTGATTGACTCCTTGCGGGCATAGAAGGGATAAGATACCAGTGAGTTATCGATAAATTGTTATTTTATTTAGTTGTTCGCCATCGATATTCATAAAATGAAGTAAAGTATATTCTCTCGATTTGAATTAATTTCATCTTCATTACATTTTCTTAATAAGATCTTAAGCAGCGAATTAATTACGACAAATTGCATATCATACTAAAATTACAATGTCATCGTTGACTAATTTCACCGTATTACTCCTTTAACCTAGCTTTCACGTTATACCTCTAAAATCAGGTGAGTAACAGATTAATTAATCGATAAACTTAGCAATAATCCCCCGTGTCCCCTCACTAGTCAATCGCTCTCATTACTATCTTGGCGGCGGCTCACTGTCGCTCGATATCGGTAAATTGCACAAGACACTCCATTCACGGCTATTTAACGTGAATTAGTGGTGGTTGTCGATAGGCTATGTTTATCGACTAAGGTACATGACTATTGTTGTTTTAAAAAGGATAAAAATTAAATTATAATGTAGTAGGCAAGAATTTTGTTCCATTTTTATTAGCTTCAGTTTTTTGATATTATTTATTTTAAAGTGTTTTCGTGTTTATGTTGTAATTAAATAATGTACCTACCTAAGTATTTTTTATACCTGTTAATAAAGTAGTCGACGACATTCTGTTTTTCATGTTGAGTTTACATAGGAAAATCTTTGTAGATAACACAATACAGACACTGGTAGTTTTTGACTGAACATCGTCTGCAATCTTCTATATCATAATACCTTCTCTCTTAAAAACTATGTTCCATATACATAATAAGTCTGTGTCACGTACAAAACGTCATAAATATACAAAATAAAAACAGTTCGTAGTTGTGTTACTGGCTCACCTGCGTAATGTGACCGGCGCCTGCGTATAAGAAGACCGCCGCCGCAGGCGCCGATCCGTAAACGATACACTCACATTGAAGTCGTGACAGTGAATGTAAAGTACTTCACACGCTACACAGAGCTATGCCATGCTATGTAAAAGTTCTTATTTAAACTTTTTTCTAAAAATGTTTAATATAAACCAGTCATGACTAGGTAAGTACACGTCCAATAAGGCCGACACCGCACTCCCCCTTTTTTTTGACGGTGCAAAATCATCCAATAGCTTCTCGCGCCCGGTTGAGGCGAGAGGGAGTGTCAGACTCTTACTGACTAAAAACCACCCCGTTCCTACTCCTGCACTTCGAGCCGGAGCCTCGGCAACCCGTTAAGTCTTCCGAACGCACTCCCCTGGTGTTGCGGGTGGATACCCGGATGGGTAAGCACAGTTATGGATATAACCAACGTTGATTATCTAGAATCAGGTGACACGTCCGATCATAATACCTTGGAAAAGCAAACCATTGGTCTATAGAAAACTAAGTAATATTCTGCTTAAATTCTATTTCTATGAAATTTATTGGATTCTGCCCATGGGATTCACTATCCTGAAGTTTTCTGTACAATTTGATAGGTCTATAAATAACCTCTTTTATAAATAGTCTTAATAATATTCACCATCCATCACCATCTTTAGCGATTCTTTACACCTCAATTACAGCCAAATGTTCTACGTTACTCCAATCCAATAAAAGATCGCGCAACATAGCATGTTGTGTAGAAACAGACAAACATCTCGATCTTGTCAAGTGCTCTCTCTCGAGGGCCGTTGAAGTACTTCACGTGAATCTTACGTCATACAAGCTTCCGAGTTATGCCCTTGCGCATTTCGGCATTATATGAGTCATTGATTGGCTGAAAGGTATTTTGTGATAAAGGTAATTTGGGTGCTGTTCGTCTAGACTAGATATATAAATTCTTTAGTACTTAATGTGAAGTAACTAGTGACTTCGCAGGTCACACATCAACAGCCTATAAGTACCCACTGCTAACCAAAGGCCTTTTTTCCCACTGAGAGCATTAATGACCACGCTTGCTCAATGCGGGTTGGCGATTTCAAACTTATAGAAACAAAAAGTCCAGGTTCACGATGTTTTCCTTCACCGTTTATCAGTGGTGTCTAAATACTATTAGAAAGTACATATTATTATAACTCGGAAAAAGTCACATTAACTAACTATACGTGAACGGGAAAATACAAGGTGTAGTTTTGAAACCGTGACATTTCTCGGGGGCATGTCACAGAAGTCATAAAGGTTCAATGTAAGAGAAAATTTCGGGCCAATAGTTAAAAATACGGCTATAATAAATCGTTTAAGTTTGACAGTGTTTCAGAATAAGCGACAGCAATGTTTCTTATTGGACTTTTATGGAATTAGGAATAATATCAATTACGTGTTTGAGTTTGTGTCTTAAACCGCGTTATAAAACTAGTTACAAGACGGCGGCGTGTAGTTCGCACGTACGGATTTCCATAATTTACAGAAAAAAATATTTTATTATTGATTCAGACTCAGAATCGATAGCCGAGTTACGTCCTAGAAAATGACGGGGCTTTAAAACAACACCTTGTAGTTCTAGGTTCTATTCGATTCCGGAATCGAGCTTATATTAATGTATTGCATTGTAAGGCTACAAATCTATTTATTTGTTTCGGGTATTAAAAGACATGACGTATGTTCGTTTATAAATCCTAGAAACAAAAGCATGTAGATAAAATAATAACTACACCTTAAATATTAAGCTAATACTTGTGCGTTATCACGATTGACCTGGGTTTATAGTCGTTGACAGAAAACGCCAGTGTGGCTTCGAATAATCTGTAGTTAAAAATAAAATATACAAACTGTAAAGCTGATTTCACAAATATTACTTTTAAGATGAGAGGGACAATAACTGTACGAAAAAAAACTTACTCACTAACAAGGCTTAAAAACAACATCACGCCTTTTATCCGGGGTAGGGAGAGGTGCACATTACGGCACTTAATGCCACTGCACAATGTAACACCTACTTATCACTATTAATGTTATCAGTCCCATGTAACAGAGGGTTAACTTATTGCCATATATCGGCTACAATTAATTAATATTATACTTTGCCCTACCGAGAAATCAAACCCGAGACCCCTTACCTAGCAGTCGCACTTGCGACCACTCGACCAACGAGGCAGTTTAATATTATAATAATCTAAATATTCTACCAACAATAGGTTCAAGTTTATCAAAGCGCGTTTTATCAGACTCTTACTGACTAAAAACCACCCTGTTCGTAAGACCTCTCAGCTGCAATTCAAAACAGGATAGTCCTACTTCGAGTGGGAGTCCCGGCAACCCGTAAAGTTGTGATCAGCTCCATATATCATCACAGAGTAAGACTAGGATTGAGAACAAATAATGCTATCGCCCTATCTTCTAAAGAAATCACCAGGCCCAATGCAGCATAATTAAAATATAAAAAAGATAATCAAAATGTGACAGTGGAAGTAAAAAAAACAATAAGTTAAAAAACTAAATCAGAAGACTCAGAAAAGAGACGCTGACAGGCCTATGCTAAACTAAACGACTGTAAACGAGACAATGACAACATGCCTGTGCTAAATGGGTCTATGCTAAACTAAACGACTGCTAATACATATCTAATACGTTTCTATCAAAGGTATTATCTCTACATTATACTATTCACATCCTACCATATATTATCGGCAAGATACAAACGTCGATAGTACTTACATATTCCATTCGCTTACATCACCGTGTTAATAACAATAAAATTAAACATCCCCTGTAGCTATATCTTGATCTAAACAATATGGATGTTTTTTAAAAGTACCACAATGTGCAAGACTTGCGTTGGAGGCCTTTGTAGATGAAAGGTTAGTCACCTGGTGTATAGGTAAAATAAAGCCTTTATTCTGAATGTTTAGAATAAGTGTTGTTACAAGAAGGTTACAGTATATCTCTTAATTCAGTTTGCCTTTTGGCAAAGGTCTCCTCTAGCTGTCTCTTTGTTCTTTTTCTACATGAAATCTCCTCATATTGTAAAACAATCTAATTAGTTAAAATAATGCTTCTCGTTCTTAGTAAACCGTCTTCTCCATTACCAGCCAATATATCAGCTTAATTCTTAATCACTTTAATCTAATTATTTCCATACAATTTTAGTTTCAAGGTCTTCCTTTGAATATGTCTGAGCACCAACTGTCTGTCTGTGTATTGTTATGACAGCTGGTCTCATGTGACGTATGTTACCCGCAGAATTTAATTTTTTCATTGAATTGTAAACTGCTAGACATAATTTATGAGTTTAAATTATTAATTATTCATTCTTTTGACGTAGTGTTATTATAATATGTTAGGTTTTAAAGTTCATTCACCTATACCTTCAAATGCTTACTTAGGGAGATGTGGATGCTCAGTGACAAAACTTAATAAAAAATTTAACTCGTCGAGTACCGTCATTATGGACACAATTAAAGAACAATAGGTTGCAGTCACCGGTGTCCTCGCGGTGTTTGACAGTCGCAAAGTTCCCCTTTCAAATATGTTGCTACCTTATTATTTATTACTTTTTTTATAGAGGTATTTTCTGTTTTATTTGTTTGATCGTTTTATGTTTGTTTATTTGGTGCATAATGCTTATGGCGAATAAATTATTATTATAGAGGTACATGCTTTCTTTAAAATTCTCCGATTTTGTTTTGAGTTCGATTTCTGACATTATTTCTGTTGAGTTTCTAAAACCTAAATTGAGTGAGACTTCTGAACTATCTGCACAATATCAATGCAGAGATTGCCAAGTAGAGATAGCGAGTGCATCTTTATTACAAAATGAATTCTTGTTTATTTCTGTTTGTGTTAATTACTACAGTTCCTGTTTGGCTTTGTTCTATTTTGAAATGTCTAGACAAAACGGACTTACAAGATTTGTTGCCGTTTAAGCCATTCGAACGTCACTATTGTTTACTCGTTAATTGAAAACGTCTATTAGCTTTTAGGTCGGTAATGCGGAGGTAAATTAGAAAAGAATTGATTGGTGATTAGGTCTAGTTTATTTAGGATTTATTTAGACACTATATTTGGCTCCTTTTCTGCTCATTAGACAGAGACTGGCACAACGTTTTATGATAACCCGGAACCTTTTAAACAGTTATCTCTACCTCGGTGGCCAAGCAAGCAAGGATAGATGATTCGTTCAGCAAGGACTGGAAAATGGAATTAAATACCTAACTGTCTAAATTAGAACTTATTTACATGCATTGAAAACTTATAAGAACATGTTCTAGACAACTTAGCTAAGATTTCTAGAAATAAACATCGTTTTATAACCGCTTTATATAATCTAATACAGTAAATAAACTTACAATGGAGCTTGGTAGCCAGAGACCGACCATTAGAGAGACATCTTCACATGCGCGCGCACTAATAACGCATTGTCAAGCCGCCATCTTGGGTGTGTTGACTATAAAACTGTTGCATTCAAACTCTATTCGCAATTTGTGGGATAAGGGAAAGACAGTTTTTTTGTTGTTAAATGAATATGATATTAATTATTCAATTTTGTTTGACACAACCTCAAATTAAGTCGCGTATAGGTTTGTCAGTATAAATTCTTTGTAAAATGACTGCTTAAAATTGAGTACCTTTCAGTATTTGGGTGTTAGTGCGATGCATTGATATATTGTGGGAGACCGGAGAGCCATGCTTCGGCACGAATGGGCCGGCTCGACCGGATTAATACCACGGCCTCACAGAAAACCGACGTAAAACAACGCTTGCGTTGTATTTCGTCGTGTTAGTGAGGTTACCGTAGGCCCAATTACCTCCCTCCCTAGTCCCCGTCTCCCGAATCCCTGAATCCTCCACAATCCTCAAATTCCCAATGCCCAAAAGGCCGGTAACGCCTTGGTGTTTCGAGTGTCCATGGGCGGCGCCGATTGCTTACCATCAGATGATTCGTCTGCTTATACTATAAAAAAAAATTGAGCTTCATTTCAAAATCCATTAATTATATATTTTACAAAAAAGGTTTTGCTATAAAGATTAGTATTTTTCAAATATTAGTTATTTCACAATCCATGTATATACCGTAGCATTATGCAGAGTAGAAAACTGGGAATTTATAGCATATAATCCATTATGGTGATATTAAATCATGATTTTAGTAGCCGTCAAAAATTTTACATTTCACCATCAACACATGATTATATCAACCACATAAATATTTATACTAATTAACAATTATTTACAACTTTTTCACACATATTAAAAACCACTGGTTTACGATGTGGTTAAACTTACTAAAAAAGCGACTTACATCGAAACCGGTTCAGTAGTTTCGGGGATTAACAGTGACATACGAACAAACACACCGACCGATGATTGACAAATATTACTCTTTGTAAGTACCTAAATGTTTGCCTCGAAACGGAACTGAAGGTGTTACTGTCTGCTGTATGCGTTTAAATATTGGAGTCATTGATATTTAACGATATACAGCAACCAATATTAAGCATAAATGAAAAATAGTTCATTTGTCAATCATCCCCTTAAATCTTTTTTAGATATACTTGATGGGCCGACGTTTAACCACTATCTCGCCTGATGGTAAGCGATGGAGCACGTCATCCCATAAGCAACCTATTCACTTGAGCCTTGAAGACTAGGTTATACCCTTCAGGAAATATAGATTTGATAAAATTTTGGGATTAAGAATGGACCTTAGAACATTAGAAATAGTACTGGTTTTAAAGCTAGATTCTGGATTGCGATCAGTTAATTTACATAATTTTGCCCATATCAATTGCGAGTCTACATAAAGACAGTTCTACACAACTGGAAGTTAAACAGGCAGAATGCACTTTACACTACGTAAAGGCATTCCTATGGTCAGTCTTGACCTTAACATATTTTTACTTTTCCACATTTAAACTAACCATATTCACGGAGAACATCTAAACGCGTTAAATTTCTTACTTGTGGCAACATTAGACCCATGAATAGTGTTGTCATGCAAATAGCAAACTATTAAGAATGCCATTTTAGTCGAGTCAATGAGTGTGAAGCTTGCTTTATATTTAACTTTATCTTGCATTTAGAGACGTGAATGATGCACAGATTTGTTTTTAGTCGATTGTGTGAAGAGACAGTTATGGTTTTTCATAATGAGCTGGTCTAAGGAGCGAAGGCTTTTCTGGACGCTTCCTTATAGTAAATGTAAGTGCTCGTAATATTTATTATAAGGAAACGCTTAGTACTTAGATCATTTTAAATCGTTGTGAAGGAGACTCGACAAGTAAACGGTGCGGTCTCCAACAATCAGGCGTCTTTTAAACGATCTGGAATAATTTATTTTCAGTTTAGTAAAACGGTTGGTTATTGTTGAGTATTTATCATTTCAGATTTTAGATGAGTTTAGTTTGCTAACGATGCATATATTTTGAGCAGTAATATTTTCTTCTTGCTGCAATCAATCTGCGTATAGATGCGCTAAACGCACTTACGATTTCATCCACTTAATTATGATTTTTGTTTCCATCCCTACTACCATGTATTTTTTTTTAAGAGGGCAAAATCATCGAATGACTGCTCCCGCCTGGGTGAGGCGGGAGGGAGTGTCAGACTCTTACTGACTAAAAACCACCCCGTTCCTTCTCCTGCAAGTCGAGCCGGAACCCCGGTTACCCGTTAGGTTCACATGTTTTTTAATATTTTCTCCCTACAACAATAATTAATAATGCTGTTTGTTTGTCCACAGCGATACTTCAGCGTGCGACGTACAATGCCGGCCTCCTGACGATCCAGGGGGTCTCCACCTGCCTCTACCTCTGTATGGATGCTTGCGGGTTCCAGTACGCTCATGTAAGTACAGTTTTCATACTCATTAAACGTTTTCTGATACAAATATTATGGAAGTTAACCGACTGCGTTTAGCAGCGACGTCTCGGTAACAGCACTCTCTCTTTACTTCTTACAGCGTAGCTTGCGTAAAGCTGAAATAATTCTACGTCCATTCACCATTATTTTTTTTATGGGATGAGCCGGTAAACGGGTCACCTGATGGTAAGCAATCACCGTCGCCCATGGACACCCGAAAAACCAGAGGCGTTACAAGTGCGTTACCGGCCTTTTGGGGATTAGAAATTTGAAGATTGTGCAGGATTCGGGGATTGGGGAGACCGGGCAAGGGGGTAATTGGGCCTCCGGTAACCTCACTCACACGACGAAACACAACGCGCTGTTTCACGTCTGTTTTCTGTGAGGCCGTGGAATCACTCCGGTCGAGCCGGCCCATTCGTGCCGAAGCATGGCTCTGCCACACTTAAAAATTACCATCAAGATTATCGTGGTCGTACAACAATTTACGGAAGAACATCTGAATTTATTGGTATCGAAACAATTGCAGCTGTTGTATAGTCTTGTGTACGGGCTACTCTTCTAACTACACGATAATACTCCAAACAATATCATACAAAAATCATCTCCTTCTGATCCAAACTTTCTTCGTACTACAATTTCAAAGCAGAACTCCATAACCGCTGAAAGATAAAAGATAATAGACCGTTAATGATAAATAAAACAATAATATTTAAAACAATTTTATCCTCCCGTCTGACCAGACGTTGAATCAAAATATCCATTTTGTTGATAGATTATAATAACAAACGATGTTTCTTTTAACGCGGCATGGCGGCATGGTCACCGCTTGTCGTCGCTTGCGCAACGGTTTGTGTTGCCAGCTGTTAGCGAATTGCGTCGCGTACAGGGAGATTCTGGATACGAAGACTTGCTTTTTTAAATTGATCTAATGCAGTAATAGTAGGGCTTTTTAGGTCTTGGCCTTCCAGGTTTTCTAGGTAACAGTTTGACTCTATTGTAGGGAAATTACAACATTTAACATAACAGACGAGGTGTTTTTTATGTGATAAACCGGTAAACAAGCACACGGATCACCTGATGGTAAGTAATCGGCGCCGCCAATAGACACCTGAAATACCAGAGATGTTACAACTTCGTCACCAGCCTTTTGGGAATTGTGAATTTGAGGATTGTGGGAGATTCGGGGAGACTGGGAGGGGATAAATAGACTAGAGTACATACTTTTCTAAATTTTAACTCACTACAGAAGTGCTGAACATAAAATACACAACATAAAAACACGTTAAAAATAAAGTAACTTCTAATGATAAACTTAATAACTTATTAGGTATTGTGGCAACACCATATTATTAGAGTACAATCAGCGCCATCTATCGTTAAAGTACCACTAATAATACGAAGCAGGAAATTATACAAAATGGTTCCGATAATCGAACTCATTTGAACGAGATTTACTACTTATCAGTGGTTTATATTGAGGTAATAAGATTTATTACATTTTAAGCTAATGCCTGGTTAATTATTGGACGAACGGTAAATTAATTAGTAATTAGTAATCTTGTTGTGTAGAGGTAATGTCGTTAAATGTTTAAAAGTTGTACTGTGACACATTTTTAATTTATTGGAATGGTGATTATAATCATCTTGTTTTTAATTGCCAAACATTTTAAGGATAAGTTAATAACAATTTTTTTTAAATAATAATTCACTAAGTATTAGGCAGCTTTTAGAATAAAATTTAGCATCTCGTATGTTGGATTTGGACAACAGCAAATGATTCTGTACACATTAATAAATATGTATGTACACACTCTATTTGATACAGTATAACAATCTTAGACTCGATCTTTTCTATTTATTATTCAAGACATAGACTAAAGGCAGTACGACCTAATATCATTGCCTAACAAATCTTAAAAACCGTGTCACAAGACTAAACAAAATGGCTGACAAATAAGAAAGCTCATTAATTCGTTTATCTATTTGTAATTGGAGTCGGCCCCGAATCAAACGCGCGAAAGTACACTTTATTTACTTTAATTACTTAGAAACATACTTTTTAAAAGCAATCAATTAACAGTTTTCTCGACTTGTTAACGGTTGAACAGGGTTAAGGAATAGAAATTTTATTTAAACTTGGAATTAAGTAGGTATAGTTGTGATTTTCACGACTTATTTCTGTGTCATTTGGAAGCTTTGCAAAGCATATTTGCTTTACTGGACATAGATTATTGAATCGGGCGCGAGAAATCATCCAATGACTTCTCGCGCCCGGGTGAGGCGTGAGTGTCAGAGTTTTACTGACTAAAAGCCATCCTGTTCCTACTCCTGCCCTTCGACCTGGCTCCCCAGCAACCCGTTAAGTCTTCCGCGGCTCCTTTTCGGCATCAGCTCTATTGGGCCCCATCTGTGGTGGTCTGATGGCTCCTTGAGGCGCGCGGAATGCGGCGCAGGACACACATCTATCAACAAATTTATCGTTAATCGAACGAAAATCGAAACAATAAATTGTTTAGCCTGACTTGGAAATTGGCCTTCACTCTGAAATGCAATCGTCCAACTTAGTTTACAACATTGTAGATAAGTAATTAAAATATGTTAATTACTAAATTTATAGTAATTCAGTCACCTGTGATGTCACCTGTATAACCACATGCATTCTACATATTGCATGTATGTACTCAATGAATATTTATAAGGAAAATCCTATCCTGTCTGTTGTTTTAACAGTCTTATAATTTAACGAGGACATAATCCTTGATCCATAAGATTGATGTTACGGCTCCTGGGTCAAGAGCTAAACAGTCAAGTCTTATATTTTACAAGTGGATTTAAGATACCCAGATTATTGAAAATATCTAGTCACTAAAAGGACGTCTAAGAAAACAATGCGCTCGTTGTAACGAGACTCATAACGATATACAGAAATGTATTGCTTAACTTTTATAAATGCACCTAAGCCATAAAGGGCTTAAAAATAATTATCCACAATGAACTCCATCAACAGCTGTAAGGCGGTATAAGAACAAAGCTTCATAACAACGGCTACTTTCACCTGCTAGCGCCTAGGATACCGATCAATCACAAATTGATCGATACATCAATAATAATCTCTTTCAAAAACATATTTATTGACTTCACACAGAACTTTACGCCATAATATTACGTATAATGAATGACGCCTACACAAAAACCTGAAATCATACCAATTTATGTTTACAAACATCTTTATTACAACGTATTAGGATACAAAATTGATGCCTATAGGTGTAAAAATATAATTGTAAGAGGTTTTGTATCGAAACCAGCAAAATGCTTTTATTTTCGTCCACTGAGCACTCTATCTCTAATGGATAAGATTCAGAATTGTAGATTTTAAATGTATAAGTAAAATTGTAATAGTTTTTGTAGTCATACCAAAGGGCTATTGTTAATTGAAACGTTTGGTCTATTTAGTCGGTTAAGTAACTGTTTGTGGGTGGTATTTCAAATGTATTGTGTGTTTCCTGTATTGTTGTGGTGACAATATCAGTATAAATGTCACTTTTAGTTCGTAAACGACAATATTTGAACAGTGACAGTGAATGAAGAGGCCTCTTCTAAAAATGGAGCGAATATTAACTTTTACGGCTCTCTTTTTGAGAGTTGAGATATTAATATGACTTTTTCTTGACTATTTCTTAACAATTTGATAAAGTTCTGTGGTTTAATCAGTAACGTTCAGTCATAAACAGTCTTTGTAATGCAGAAGAGATATCTTAATATAGAATATTTTCAAATAGATCCAAAAAATTCATAACATAACATCACGCCCTTTATCCCTGCAAGGATAGGCAAAGGTGCGCATTACGCCAGTTAATGCCACTATACAATTAAACACCTACTTTTCACTATTTATGTTATGAGTCCCATGTAATACGATGTGAGCCTGTTGCCATAGACCAGGCACGATTTCAGACTCCATCCTACTACTAAGATTAAAAAAAAGAAACCAGTAATACTTTTCCCGACCCGGGAATTGAGACCCCTTGCCCACCAGTCGCACTTGCGAGTATTCGACAAATGAGGCGGTCAATAGTTTTAAACTAAATTAAAATTCATTTGCCTACGAATGTTTATTTAGTCACAATTTAATAAAGAAAAATGTAATATCTGTGTAAATCTTAACGGTAATTCTCAAATTGATCTTCCCAACAACGTTTTAACTTTAAATATTTTATACATTGTTTAGTGGCCATTAAAACCATACAAAAAGACTTAAATCTTAGCAAATATTTAATCCCTAACCAAACCATAAATTTTATAAACGACCTCTTTTCTTAAAGTGTTGCCTACAAATTGGATTTATGTCTCAATATTTAAGTTTTTACTTTACTGGCAACCCTAATACGTCTAGGGTGATAGTAAGTCTATGATATATGAGTTTGCATAATTTTGTAGCACCTGAGTTTGAATGGATTAGTTTAGTCAAGTAGGTAATAGAAATGACTGGTACTCGTTGACCGTGTTTTATCGTAGTTAAGTTCAGTTCATTATTAGTATCGCTATCTTTTCATAGTTTTTTTTTATTATTATCTATGGTTTTAGGGACTTTTCGTTTAGGAACATGTCAGCCCCATTTTTTCATAGTTTAATAGATGGTTGGTTGATGGTTAATATCTTGATTAGTTTTTTTTGAGGGTTCTTTCTACAGCTGTAGGCTTAATTGTATTTTTGAGATAGTCGTTGTATTATCAATATTATGTAAGTATTTAGTACTAGCTGTTCCTTGCGACTTCGTCCGCGTAAAATATGATTCCTGTTTTATCTCTTAGGAGCATTTAATCCTATCACTTAAGTCAGCCCATACTCTGCCTATGTACCAAATTTCATCAAAATCCGTTCAGTAGTTTCAGCGTGATTGACGAACAGACATCCAAATAAAGAAACTTTTACATTTATAATATTAGTGTGATTTTAGTCCTGTACCTACTCGATACTTAACTTCTAGTAAAATTGAATTTTGTTTGTTATTACATATTTACAGAAAATACAGTACCTATTTGGAACTAGTTAAATTGGCATAATAATCATTCACCTTTGTTGAATCTTTCTATTAACTATAAACTTCTATATCGTGACACAAAAATTTAATAAAAATTATCACGTGTCATATAGTCGACAACATTGTTTTGTATACTCGGTTGCCAAAGAGGAGAAAAAAGTTTAATATGTTTCATTTACTATGATTCTTATAAATAAATACCTACTAATACAAAAATACAATACAAATGACAGATCTAATCGAATGGTAAATACAAACGCACGCGTGCATTGATGAATGGTGTGCTGAAGTCATCTGTCACAGTTTGCACACTTTGTAATGGCGCCCTTATTTAAGGGGCGCGTCTACAACTCAATATGGACAACCGAATGATAAATTGTATTCTTTATTTGAATCTTAGTGATATTTGTTTTTTTTCTGTAAATGTTAGTTTTGACTTTGTCATTTTTAAGTGTAGTTTTAAATGTTCCTTGATTATCATGCCAGGTTTTTAGGATTAAAAGATTGTTTGTATTTTTTGGATAACTCGTTGTTCTATTCATCTAGTCTCAAATAAGATTCATTTGAAACCAACTTATCAAGGAGGTACTTACTTGATGAGTTAACTCCTTCGTTAGAAAAGTAAAATCGACAGCAATTTCAAAGAAATAAATAATCTTGGCGCCCAGGTTGGCTAAGTCAAATCAAAATAATCTTGGCATTGTTTAAAGTATTTTTATAAGCGGCCATAAAATCATTTGAAGAATTTATTACAGTTAGTTCCAAATTTAAACACTCAAACGTTCCGTCAACGCATCTTGAATGTTATCACTCAAACGACGTCCCTTTGAAAAATGGAACGCGATTCAAAAATCGAGCACTACACCGGCGAGGCGAGGACATCTTAGGATGCAGCCTTGATACAAGCGTAGCGGGTTTATAACAAGAATTAAATCGATATTATAGCAGTTATTTATGTCAGAATAATATCTGGTTATGTGGCACCAGTGAATTAACTTTTTCTAGTAATTTGAGGATTACGCGACAGAAGTAAAACGAAAGATTAAATAAAATCTTCAATAATATTAATTTAAAATTCTAATCCGCTCCCTCTCCACCAGTGATACCAACCTAACCTAGCACCCAATTTAAATTGAACAATAAAGGATACGAATAGCTAATCGATAGCTCATTTTTCTAGTCGACTAACGCCCGGGTGATCCCATTAAGGAGGCGCAACACTAACATTGGGCGCGATAAGGATGTAGTGACACCATTAATCAGCGAGTTCTCGATTCATTAACGCGAGCGGCGAGCATCGATTTGTCATAGGGATGTGCGTAGATACGGGCCAAATTGTTTCGATGTGAGAGCTCTGTTTTTATATGATGGAGTATGAGGGGAGGTTGTTCTACTTACCTTGATGTTCTAGAAAAATTTTGCTAGTTTGTTAGCCGAGATGGATTGTCTGTTTTTAAAGGAGTAAGTTAGTCTAATTAGTGCTTAAGTTGTTCGATTCCCGCACGGAGCAACTGTTTGTGTGAGCCACAAATTGTTGTTTCGGGTCTGGGTGCTATATGTATGTGAAATTGTAAGTTTTTGTAAACGCACCCACGAGACAGGAGAAAATCCCAGTGTGGGGAACTTTATTAAAAAAAAGATAGGTATATGTATACTTTAGTACTTATTTCTTCAAAATGCCTAAATCTTTCAGGTTTATGCCCGATTTTATATGGCCATTAATCCTCAACCGTAGTTTATTTTGCCTCTAATTTTGCGAGGTATTTTAATACCCTTAACCGTTAAAGTGTTACCCCTTTGACCCTCCAACAATGTCCGGAACGCGAGACGCTCTAAGAGTAAAGTTCGCTCATGAATTTAAAGTGTTCATCTTTACGACCCGAGACAATAAGAGATTTGCTTAAAATTGGATAAGATATAAAGTGCCTTCATGTGCTGTTAGGTGTTCGTATCTAGACCTTTTTCTCATTTTATGTAGATTACGTGTAGTCTAAATTAATGTTGAAGCTATATTGTAGTTGGATATATGGCGCATGTTTTAAGTCGACGGGATTTTTAAAAAACAGATCTAAATTAAATAAATTGTAGTAAAAGTGTAATTGAGTAAATTGGGTGATTCTACATTTTTTATACTAGCTGTCGAAAACCCCACGCTGAAGTCAAGAAATCGTCTTAACACGTTAACCGCTGCGTAGGTCACCGGTGACGTACGTTAGCGGAGGATTTGCCTTCAGCTGTTTTCTGTTTGATCAATTAGTTACGTCCTTTTCTTGCACCATTGGCAACGACCTGAATTACGAAAATCAAACAATTCGTTTATACACTATCCAGAAATTAAGTTGATCGTTAATACAAAGTTTACGAATTCAAATTAAAGGACAAAGTTGGAATAGCTTAACAAACGGCCAGGAGTTATAAGACTTTCAATGGTAATTTACTTTCACTGAGGCGAAGGAAAACGGTCCTAAATTCCTTGAATAAATGCATTTAGAATTTCTAAATTGTAATACGAATTCTCAGTTCGTGGCATAAAGGTACCTAGAAAGGTTTTACATAATATTGGGTAGATACTTGCTTACATATCTTTTTCATTTTCGAGTTATAGGGGAATTTGATAACGAAAAACCTGATTTGACTATTCCCTTTCACTTCTACCGACACATTTCATATGAAATATATGCTTAACTTTGTAATGTAGTAAATTAATTTCGGTACAGGAACTACACTAAAGTAAACATCAAAAACAAACCCGTGACTCTAATTACAAAATTCAATTTAAACGACAGCGAAACTACTCAGTGCTACCAACATTACAGTTAGATTCCCAAATCGGTACACAGATAATATATCAAGTATATGTCCAACTTTCACGCTACTGAATCCAAAACTAATTGGAGGCGAATAGAATGTTTTGATAGCTATTAAAATAAACGATAAATGAAGTCGGGAACATCCATCATTGATATCTGAGTCTCAATAACTTTCTCGCTGAAGAGCCTAGTAAGGAAAATTTTATTTATAAAAGGAATGTGCCATATCTTTGAGGATTAATCTCAGAAGTAGGTGAGGGCAGTTTTATTATCATCATTTGAGAGTCGACTTTTGAATGCCCGTCTTGACAGATGCTGGATATAATATTATGTTTATCGGCTTTGTATGTTGATATCATATTAAAAGATCCTATGTCACATTCAACCTAAGATATCTAAAGTATTTAATTCATCAGACTAATTTTATTCTGTGGCAAAAACTTGAGCGTTGTGTACATTTTACCATTTATGAAATAACTAATTATTCCATAGCAAGTTTCCGTATACAGTAAATCCGCCACAGATTCAACACAGTCTATTAATGAAGCAAAATAATACTGAAATCAGTTCGCTAGCCAACTTATGTTAAGCTTACCATCTAATCCAATTACTGATAGTGGCCGTGAGAATCATTAGCCAGTCAGGATTAAGCTCGCATATCAAACCTGTCTAACTATTTCCTTCTTGGTCGGTTTCAACCGTTCTCAATGGATTATGACATGAATAGACGATAGATATTACAACTGCCATATAATGACAGTTCGAAATGCTATTGCGTAAAGGGTTGCGACATATCGCGTCATTATTTTAGTAAGAAATGTTTAGTCGAGTTGCTTCAGTTGTAGGACCTAGTCGTAATTGTAAGATTCTTAGTGTAATTTACAAATTACAAAAACCAAGCGAGATATGTCACAGCACTTTGTTATTTAGTATATTATTGAAAGCTCATTGAAAGCTCATTGTGAAGATGGTTTTTGGAAATACATGAATGATATTCTAATATAAGTATATTACTTCGCAATAATTAGAATAATAAAGGCCTCGACATCCATCTCAGGAGGCTGGCGTTAGGTGAATGGATCAAGGGCCTGATACAGAAGGCAGTTCTCCTAGAAACGGCACGTATTGTGAGGAGGTTTCTGTCTCTGGAGCCCTAACTAACCACCGGTAGCTTGGACCATACTCCCGATACTGGTCGGCTCCTATTTTTATATTTTTAAATATTTTTTTTTATTTTGTAAGTAGTATTTAAAATTGTAAATTGTAGAGAATTTTAAATAAATATATGTGAATAATAATAAAAAGAAAATATACCTAATACTAGTCACATTAAAACCCGAATATAGGTACGCAATAAGCTCATCACTCGGTATCCATTTTGTAACTTTATAATTTATAACCTGTCATAATGCTATGCAAAGCATGCATACAGCCTTCTACGGTCACTCAATGCATTATTAAAATATTCTTCTAATTATACAAGCTATTTAGCTAGAGATCATACTTAAGATTATTTTAAGGCATATGTTACCTACATAACAAAACATAATTATGTTTAATTGCTATTTCTCATTTTGCAATTGTATGACTGAACGAAACCTAATTTTAGGAACTATCAGTAATTGCATCTTCACCAAATAATCGACTATATGGATTTTTTTTAAGGGGGGAAAATCATCGAATGACTGCTCCCGCCTGGGTGAGGCGGAAGGGAGTGTCAGACTCTTACTGACTAAAAACCACCCCGTTCCTTCTCCTGCCCGTCGAGCCGGAGCCCCGGTTACCCGTTCGGTTCTCCGCGACCGACTATATGGATAACAACACACTATTGTCTCCAACTTACTTAATACATCTTAAAGATAAAACCTTCAATGAACTAAATTAAATGTCTCGTTTTAGGAAATTTAATATCATTTGAACAGTTTAAAAGGCAAATTGCGACCGACACTCGGGACAGTAAGCCAAGAATTTATGGCTCCATTACAGGACACAAAACGAATTGACTAAAACGGACAATAGGCACCGCTTAACGAAATAAAGCGTTCCCAGATAATGACTAGAAGAGTATTAATAACCCGCTTTAGAAGATAGCAACACTGAAAATAGCCTTTAAAAAAGACAGTTGTAGAAAAATAAAAGTTGTTCCTATTTTAAATTCGGACTAAAGGGTTTTGCCGCGCCACAGGCGCCGCTCGTGTTGCCGCAACAAAAAATACAAGGACAACAGAAAAAAGTGTAAAACGGGCCACAAAATAGACATAATTTATATTTGAATTAACGACCCCTTTGTGTGTTTTCGTTGTAATTTTTATTTACGATTGTTTACCCTATTTTATGTTTTAATATGACGCCATATTTATGGCTGTTTGATTTAGTCTGTAGGAATTTATTATTTTTCTTAAGGGATGTTTTAATTTATGGGGTAGTTTGTATTGACATTTTGATGCGACTGGCTTGTTTTAATACTGTCTTAAGTGCTGAAGATTCCTTCTGATAAATCTTTATTATCAGCTGTATATCACACAATATTTATTTATACAGGAATGTATTCTATTGTTTGGCTACACATCTTTATTAGTTTATCCAATTCTTTTTAAAAAATTCGGGTATAAAAATATCAATAGATGATTTAATTATAAATCAACCCATACTTACCTAGATCAACATAAAATTGTTTTTAAAAATAAAATCTTGTTCTATTTTCAAATCGACAAAAATGTTTACTTTTACATTCGAAAACCAAATACAAAACATTTCACACGCCCATCGAATTCTGTTCCTTATTTGAATAAAACTTTAAATGTTCGAAAAACATGTCTGTGAGTAAACTAGATCACAGAACCTCGCCACGCTCGTAAATAATTAAGAAATAGCTTGTTTTAAATAAAACCACTAAAAATCTGTGTATAAGTTGTGTACATATCGACAATCACATATTTTACTGCTTTTTTAGTATCGATGGAATTTCCGAAAGGACGACTAGGGGCGGTTTACGAGTTGGAATAGATTGTAAGATTATAATTCGATATAAATTTAATAATGATTAATAATGATATCGTCTTTAGAGTATCGAATTAGAATTCGGTTTGGAGTGCCGTAGAGCTGCTTGATTACAAGTTATTTCAAATGGTTCGGTTATTAATAATTTGTAAGGAAGAAACAGGAGTGCAATGGAATCACCTTACTCTAAAAATTATTAAAATTAATAAATATCAGCAAATGCTTTCGTAGTTCGTAGTATTAACCTCATAATGTTTGTTTTCTTATAACAGAGATATGATTCTTAGACCAGTGATAAAGTATTGTTTACGGCAAAACGCTTATGAACAAACAAAGTCAATCTAAACGCACACAGAATGAATACTGCTTTGAAAAAACCCTACATTAAATTCGCTAAGTGCCCTAAAGATCTGCGAAAATGGCTTCAACAACGACGTAACCACTACTTTATGTTCTACAAAAAATAAAAGTTTAAGAGACACCATCTCCTATTACCCTGTTCTATCGCAGCAACCTAATATGGGAGTTCTTAAATCCCCATAAACCGAACGTGTTAGTGACGACAATGAGGTAACGGATCGTAAAGTTTTTATCTCTTCATTCCCTTTTATTTCTTTTTTATACCCTTTGTTTTAACGTGAACACAATCAATATAAACCGTTTGGCTAAGTGTTCGATTCAACCGTAATGGCTTTCAAGTGAAGAGCTTCGAAATTTAAACTCGATTTGAAATTAGTCGATTCCGTAATTTGTTCGAATTGATCTGATTAGGCTGTTTGTGGTTTGTTCCTTGTCTTTACTATTTATAACTAATTTTGCTTATTTTATGAGACATGTCCAAATTTAAATTCGAATATAATAGTAGTAAATTGTTTTATAATTTATGTCATACAAAAATAAGTATAACGCCTTACGTTCTAACAAATTGTAACTACAATTTTCTTTTCTATACACATCGATTGTATTTTGTATCTCTATAAAGTAATAATAACATCAATGTCAACTTTGCATAATAATATCCAGCATTACAGTATACATGTGCCCTGAATTAGTTATTAATGAAAAAAATAACACACATTAGCACTTACAAGTGCTGTCTATCACTTAGGCTTAGCAAAATTAATTGCGTCATTGAAACCATCTGCTTCTTATAACCTAGGCAATTATGCGATGTCACATAATAAATTACTATATTGTATAAAAACACGCCATTACATTAGAAATACAATATACGCTATAAAAATTCAAATTCAGAATGCGTCATTATTTCGTTGGTAACAGACTATAAATCCACAATGTCGTATTATTAATCTGTGGTGTATTGATAAATTAGGTTAACTGGCCCTGAATGATGGCCGATTTTATTTTTATGAGCTTTTTAATGATCTTTAATATTGGTATTATAAGTTTGGTTGTCTGTTTATATTGTTTTACAGATATTTTAAGCGATTTTATCTTAGAGTTTTATGATCTGGCTTTGATGAACGTGAGAGATCTTGACGTAGAAAGTTAAGTTCACCTTTATCTAATTTTAACGTGGAAAATTTTCGTAGCGTTCTTTGGTACCATAATTTCTTTTAACTACGTGGGAAATAAATAGAAACAATCGTACCGAATTCTAATTCTATTGGCGAAACATTTCTCTTTTTCAAACTATAATATGCGTTTTAAAAACATAAAAGGTGCATTTCACACAAACAGCAATAAAACTACTAAAATATTGGAAACAATGAAAGTCCACAAAAATTGGAAACGGTCCACACAACATCTTACACATTAGGTGAACAAAAACTAAAATGAGGTTAAAATATATTATTGGTTCGATATTTCGCTAAATCCTCGTCCCAATGAATAATTCAAAGGTCAGTCAGGACACGAAAAACATTTGTTTAAAAACCAAACCTATTATTAAAAAATTAGCCATGATTATCTAGTTAACAAAACCTTATTAGTATTTAAAAAAACAACTAAAGAACTGTATGCAAATGTCAGTGAAACTAATTATTAAAAAATATATCTCACGATTTTAGATCTATGGTGAGTCGTTTGACATTTTATTTGTTCTTAGTTTAAAAATAAACGTTAATTTTGAAGTACGAAGCTAATCTTTGTTGGCATCAGACTTGTAAGTCGTGAGAATCAACCTTCCCATGCACTTGTATGCAACTTTATGACAAAGGGCCTGTTTTACAACATCTGATTAAATTTATGTTGGTTAAATTGACACATTTCATATGGAAAATACGTACGTCAAATTATTCGTCAGGTATACTAACAGAAACTCAAAGAGGTAGTGCAATAGATAGAATAGAAAACTATCGCTTTCATCCTGTTCAGATGTGCGACGTCGCGGCGACCGCCCACGCTACTCATGAGGAAGAACCCCTCTGTGGTTGGAAACTAGTAGAGCTTTTCTCAGTATCGTAACCCGCGATTTTTAGTTAACTTAGTATGTCTCACGATAGTTATTATACTAGTGTAAATGTTCTGAATATCCTATGAGACATGAATGTTATTTCGTTGTTATATCTAAGCCTCCTAACCATATATTTGTTTCTTAACTCTTAAACATAATAACACCAAAACATAACCTTGATCCAAATATCGAACGACTAATACCAGACGCTATCTGTATCCCATAAATCAGACCAATTAAAGAAACAATCGAAATCAGTCTAAAAACTGAGACCCATAACAATCGAGATTCGCGACCCAATTCCTTAGATTTTCATCCCATTTCATGCTAGTCAGTTCAGAGATTAGGAATTGTAAAACAGAAGGAATGAAGCAATTAATCCTAAAGGCCGGTGGTCTATTCCGATTCCAAAAATTATGAATGAAATTTTAAAATCTTTTACAAGACTTCGGAAACACATCATTAAGTTTTAGTAGAGATGCCGTCATCGCATAAATTAACACTAGATTCACAGACGACAGGTTAGCCAACAAATAATCGAATGGCCATGAAAAAGCCCTAGTTTTGCTGCCGGAATCCCATCAAAATACCTAGAAGTGATGTTTTATAACCGCATCCATCTTGTTCCTGATCGCGATCACCGATTTCTGGGAACGAACTAACGATTGCTCGGTATGTGTCATGTTTGAGTTTTTAGATCGAACATCGCCAATTAGGGTTTTGTTTTTTTGTGTAGTCCAACCCTAAAAGTGACCTAAATCGATGGATTTTTTCATAGTTTTTCCTGCTTATTTACCTGCTTAGTTGTACTAAAATAAAAAGAAAAATCATAATGTTAACAATGGCTTCCAAACATGTCTCGTCTCAAACAAATATCAGTAGATTCAGTCGTTGCATTCATAGGAAGTATCCACTCTATCTGGTATCCACATACCATGAATGCATCGCGAGGCGCACATTCTCTTGACTGACATTCGATTATTGAATTTGCATTCGAAATATAAATTGTTGATGTTTATCATAGATACAAATGTAGGGACATTAGGTTTATTTGTGGTCAACCTCCTTGGTCCTCTAAATAGTTTATTGTATGTTCAATAGAAGCAGGTCGTATTTGAAGGTAACAAACCCTATGCCTTCGAGGTGGTCCGTTAATAAGACCACCCCATCAGAAAACTTTATGAGTATATATAATTCCTGCAAATATTCCTCATAAGAATAAAATATTCCTTTTGGACAGCGCTATTATAATTTAATACTTTAAGAATTTATTTCATTTTGATCTAAGAATAAGACAGTTCAGTATATTTTAATAACAATAATATGGAATATGGTTAAAATACTGCACTTTCATGTGCACGTTTAAAATTTTACTGTATCTAAATAGAATTAAGGATTTTCGGGAGTTTAACACTGAACGTATTTTAAATATGATAATAAAGAAATGCAAATTTAAAACACATTAAGCAACTAAATTATATATTTAAATGTATGTATGTATTTGTTGGATATTTACCTAATATAGTTGCACGTTGGTTGCAGGTAACTGACCCAATAATAATTGGGTTTGTTTTTAATTGTTTAAATAAATGTCAGGTGATGCAATTTCTGGCAAGTGGCCAGTACCTACGTATGTTCGTTACAATTTAAATTACGATATTCATTGAGTCTGGTTGAAATGTCATAAATTGACAGATAACCTTCGACTTGTCAAGCTGTCACAAGTTTTTGTTTCTAATTAGGATTTTCTTAATTTATATCTACTCTTTTATTTTATAATTATAGTACGTCTAGATATCTGTTCTATATTTCTCTAAAATGTCACTAACATAGTCGGCTAAGTCCCACTTTTGTGACAGGCAAAGGTGTATTTACTTCATTGCGTTACATAAGGGCTGCCAGTTACAGTAGTTATATCATACATGTACCCATTATAAAACAAACATGACTGAAAAAGTATTAAAAATAACACATTTAATTTTCAATTTACAGTAATTGAAACTAACATCCTTTTCATGTCATCATCCATATTGCTCTCATACATGTAATATATTCAAATATTTCCTTACTATAAGATTACTCGCAACCATGCCATAAATATGACTAAGAACTCTTTTGTCTCGTAAAACCCCTCACTAAAAGTTCTTAAGCGAAAAGACACCTATTCAAAGTAAGTGAGACACCCCTGTATAAATCTGTCCCGACTAGACTACTGTAATTGACATATTTATTACAGAATAAATAACTCTAGAGTCGCGTAAATTAGGATTCAGAGATCTCTAATTTAGCATTTGTATTGCTCTACTGTTATCCGATTTCAGAGGAGAGTTTTATATGGTGTTTTGTAACTTTTTTCAGAGAATATCTCTAGGTGGTTTGGTGTAAAAACAGAATCGAAATATGTAATCCTAACAAAATTTTGGTGTCGTTTATTTTGTACCGGAATAGTTGAAATGTAAAGGTTTTATATATAGATACAGCAACAAGGATCTCTCAGTAGGACCATAAAAGAGGTCCTTTTAAAACGCCGCCACAAATTGAACGTCTGTCGATACAGCCTTGCCAACACCCCAATAACCTACATAGTGGGTGTTAGAACACTGGCACAATAAAAAATAGTAAAAACCATAGATTTTATTTTATTACTCTGTTAGTGACAAACTAAGGAACATGTCAATAAGGACACTAAAATTTAATTTCGTCATATTATACCTTTTACAAGGAATCGAATTTACGTATCTTCTTTGGCGATTGTTTCTAGTCCATAAAGATCGTACGCGATAACCCTATCTGTTAGTGTCGTGTCGCTTATTCACTATCGATAGTCGATCATCGGTATCGATAAATTCACGATCGTAAAATGTTTGACCCTCGAGGTTGGCACGATTTATCGATTAGAAAATGTATGTAAATATTATGAGTATCGATATTTACATGTTGCAGGGAATCATTGAATTAGAATAATCTTGTTAGTCTTGTTTGAAAGTGCGTAACTTAAGATTGAAATATTAAATTGCATGTGTGCATGCATGTATTATGCATGCTTTCTCATAAACTTGCTGGTAGGAACTTACCTTTATTCAGTCAATTTGAATAACTCACGAATCTTTTCATAAAGAGACAGCGAGTAAGTTATCAAAGTACAACTGGCTACTTTATGAAAGTAACTGCAGTATATTTGCTTCTAATATGGGCATATTTTTGAGTCTTTTTCATACTGTAAAGTAATAAACCTCACCGTATTAATGGATACAAATTTATGCCTACATAACTGTCTCCTAGAAACTTATGCGACGCCGTAATTTCTCCAACAAAAGATTTAATTCTCGATTTAAATTAATCTTATCTACAAAATTAACTTTATCGATATCCGAATTGCTTACGATCAATCTCTAGAGCCCTTATCGTTGCCTACCTCTCACAGGGTGCCCTCTGAACCAATTTCGTAAACGAATCCTATAACTATTATAGGAATGGGTCCCTGTATCGATAAGATAGTATATATTATGACGATTGCTTCATAGGTGCGATTTAAATCGATAACAACGTGTGCCACCTGCCTTAATTGAACTATTAGTAACGGTTTATATTATCTATGGCTGATAGAACTATAATTAGATAAAAACCGTTTATAGGTAAAGGACACCGGTGGTAGAGCCTCCTTAATTAAAATGCTAAGTACATTACACCTCATTTGTAAGACAATTAGATGTAAAGTTTATTGCTTGATAAATACTTTACTGGTATTTTTGTTCGGTTTTTTTATAACTCACGATGGAAGGAACAACTAAGTATGTAATTTTTAATTTTTAATAAAAGAGACTCACCAATCATAGTTCAGACCTGTCTAAAAGTCCAAACAGTCAGAACCCTATAAAAAGTCCCTTACAATACATTGCAAAAATCGCCACACACAAGTTAGAATCAAGTAGCAAGTTTCCATACCAAGAATCTAGGGACAAACAAATAAACAAAACGAAATATCCAGTAAACATTATGTAAATTGTAACCAATAAATTGTAAAACAGATAATTAACAGACATCATGTCGCTTTACAAATTCAATTATGTCTTTTACGATAACCGTTTAACAGTAAACACATATTATGATACAGAAAGGAATAGATATTAATGACATATAGTAGAGCTTTAGGGTAAATAACTAGTAGCGGCCTCTAGCGGTTCATTCTGAAGTTAAAATTGCAGCGCTGCCAACTTAAAAGCGCGCCAATTTATGTTCCTGGTTGGTATTGGCGCGAAAATTATGGCGCCACGTTTCGAACGTCCAATTGAGGTTTTTTTTGTTATAATATTGGTTTACTTGATAAATATTGTTATTGTTGTCTCTTCGAGTATCTGGACTTCTTCGAGTATTATTGGTGAAATGCTCTTTAAATCTATCGTGACTTATTTCACATTTTAAGTTATACTTAGTCGCCCTGTATGTAAATAAATTTGTCAAATATCCAATCGTTTATCGAAATAATGGGCGTACGTCGCGTAAGTAACCAACACTCGTTTAATTACATCATAAACAAATGCGCAACATTACCACATTTAAATCTACAGCATGTTTAATTATAACAAACTTGGCTACACACCTTAAGGAACTTCAAACTCCATGGGTGGTACACAGCACTATTTACAAGCTACTCTTTTGAACCGATAGCATTCCATTGCGCATTTAGTAAAGAAACACCGACCAATCACTAGTACCGCTGACGCTTCCTACATCAAACTACTGTTGATTGTCGAGTGCGCCAGTAAAATTTAATGTGCAACATTTGTTTAGTTAACCACGCTGAGATTTAAATGTGGGTATGAGTAGTTAGCTTTAGTAACTGTCTCTGTTGAAGTATTTAGAGCATGGGTAGCTAAACTACAGGAGTTTTGGTTCAGAAACACGTGTCACCCATTTTCTATGACAATAGGAACTGCTGCCTGTATCAACAACTAGGAAGCACTAATTTGAGTCTAGTTTATGTACTGCTGAGATGTATAAGACTAACGGAGTGACCTAGTAACAATAAAATTGCATGTAGTATTGTAGTCATATCGGGTGAATGATTGCAAAAGTCTGGATGTTTATTTTAGTACGACAAATCAATGAAATTACACATAACGATACAGCTCTTTTTATCCCTAGAAGGGGAAACAGAGGTGCGCATTTCGGCACTTAATGCTACTGTGAAATATAACAGCCACTTTTCACTATTTATGTTATTTGTCCCATGTAATAGGGGGTGAGCCTATTGCCATATACCGAGTACAATTCCAGATTCCGTGCAACTCTGCGATTTTTTTAAAACCCATTAATGTTTTGCACGACCCTGGAATCGAACCCGAAACCCCTTGCCCGACAGTCGCACTTGCGATCACTCGGCCAATGAGGCAGTCAATGAAATGAATAGAAATGATATTTCGATCTGATGTATAGAAGAATCTAAACATACAAGACAAGACACATTGTCTCATTGCAGATTTAAAGTTTCATTTTGGTTATAACGCCCCAATCTTCCAACCAAAGAAAAAAGAACAAAGAATAAAAGCAGTCGAGTCACTACCGCATCGTCACCTTTTACAATTTCTTCCTACCTTCCGAATACTGTACACATATTCCAGAAGTTTTAAGCCGGCTTAAGAAAGAAACAGAAGAGAGAAACCTAAAGACAGACTATAAAAGTACCTATAAAAGATAGAACCTATGCAACCGCAAGTACAGCAAAACTGGTACCGCCCAGGAAGCCAAAGGTTTCTCTACACGTCCAAAGAAAGGAAAGTTCGTAAAAAATGATTTATATGCACAGGAACAGTGTATAATTGAATACGCATATTCATAAACGATTCATTACCTGTGGGAGTGTCGACGTCCAACTGGCAACATGTTAGAAGTTAGAAAAGTGAGGTTAACTGCTGGTTGGATTTATGATGCAGGAAAGTTAGGGTGAACTTGCATCTTTTTTTTCTGTGTCCAAAAACCAATACGTGTGGACATTTTCAATTCATCATTTATTTTTTCTCGTTTTAGTGGACGTAGCAATCAATTTTGGTTTAGTTTCTTCTTCTTCACAAAAGTACCTAATATGATCCAATAGCAAATAGTACACGACTTAGGTAACAATCTAGTTAAAACCTTCTTGTTATTCCGAAACATAACTGCACGACTATAATTAAGTGTCTCGGAAGTAACATAAGTTAAGTCTACGTTAGTCTAGTATAAGCCTCAAGCTAAACTCTGAATGGATAGTATACAGTCTAAATGAGGGTATCAAATATATCTTTGGCAATTACCCCTTGAACTTTTTATTGGTTACCAATTTCCAAAATGAAATGGCGATAGATCTAAAAAATAGAGTCTCAATTTGTAAACTTGTTCGTTGATGTCTACCACATAAAATACAAATCAACGGCACATCGAGATGTAAACGGCACTTACTAAAGAACTTCCAATAGGACAAATTGCTAACACCATAAATCTGTGGCGTAATAATTTTCACCCACCGGCCACCGGCCGCTGTAACCCGCCAACCATCGCAGATTGAATTTAATGTCCTCGATATTATGTGTCTTGGGACAATTTAAGAGGCATTAGCACACCCTATAGCGATTCTCTTATACATATTTATGAATAAAACAACCAATTTGTATTGCTCGTGCACCCGGCTCAGCAGCCATAACGGCACCACAACCGCGGGGAAATACGGTTAGCCTAAAAGGCCAGCCCCAATTTGTTGAAATTGTCAAACCATTCCTTGTACACCACTTTGTGCCGACCGCAGCACATAAAAGGGAGTTTATAGCGGATTTATAGAGTGATAAATTATGTTCTGATAGTATAATTGTAGAGTACAACGAAAGATTATTAAATCATGAGACAATACAAATGAATACGACTCCGGTCCATGCCGCGGTCAGGGCAACAATGCAAACCCAAATAGCAAACAATACTACCTATTCTGGAATACAAAACCAATGTTGCCCAAATGTAGAACTACCGTACTTTAGCAACAACTAATCGCATCTTTTTTCATTGTTTCAGAAGGATCTCTCGGACGATTGCGTGTTCGAGGAACATATAGAGGAGAACAACTACAATACATACTCGCGGAAACGCAATGGGAAGAAAACCTTCTTGGCGTTAGACAACAGGGGGAGAGCGCGACGGACGCAGATCCCCGTGAGTCGGCCGCTCGGCAACCTGTCTCCGTATGCGCTCTCATTGACGAGGCGGTGGGACGGACCCAAGCAGACGCACTGTCCGCCGCGGCGGCATCGAGGCAAGCTGAAGCGGCCTCCACCGCGACATAGAAATTGTCATATACGCCTTCAGAAAGCAAATTTGAGGCATAAGAGGAAACACAAGAAGGCTAACAATCCCAAGAAAAAGCAGCGGCGTCCGAAGATGAGAAGAAAACATGAGAACGGGACGACGACCACGACCGAGGTGACGTGGGACGAGTCGACGATGTCGACCATGTCTACCACGGATGTCGAGTTTTTTCGGTCGGCGACCGCGCAGGAGGCGGTCGGACGCGCGTGAGTCGGGCGCTGGTCGCGGTCGGGGCAGCCGTCGCGCTCGCACACTAGCACCGTTCCACACTTACACGTGCAAGAATCTCTGTATCATTCCTATTTAGTGCCGTTCCCACTGATACACGGAACGGCTCGTGAAATATTTACGACAAAGTAGCATTGCTCTCTTTACGAATGGCGCTCCAATTTAACTATCGAGAAAGTTGAAACCCGTGACGCGTTCATAACGAATGGTTGTCGAAACGTGAACTTCGTTTTTCCTTTATTAGTAGTAGTACGTACGAAACATAATACTCACTGTTGAGTTGGGCGGCGATGCCGTCAAAGTCGATACATATTAACAATAAAATGAATGATATTATTCTACCAAAGCTACTGAAATTATCTATCTCAATTATAATTATTATATTCCTAGTTCGCTTTAAAACGTAGGTTTATCGGCAAGATTCCAGTTGTTAGTTACTGTTACTTATCAAGAAATTAACGTAGATGATAAATTAACTTTATTCGATAATGACTAAACATTGATTGTTTATGACGTCGAGATTATCGGTGGGTAAGGTGGAACTGTGTTAGGAGAAGGCAAAGATTCCTGTCAATTAAAATTTAGCCTAAATACTTATCGTTTCGGAATCCCTCTCTCGAACGAGCATCGCTTCATTCACGTCCTCAGAATCAATGTTCATTTCTAACGTCTCTTTAATAGCTGTATCTCTAAAAACATTAAGTAGCATTCGTGTAATATGTTTCTTTAATTAAGCTTAAGTTATTCGTTTAATGGAATTGATCGGAGCCCACTCGGCTCCATTACATAATATAACGTTTTAGTGCTCGCATGTCTCAAATGCTCGTAATATTCCACATTTAAATAATGGCCTAAAAGGTTAGGTATTCAAATTAAGAAATTAACGCTCTATTCCTTCTTTGCGACAATCGTAAACACGACATTTAACATAATTTAACATCTGAATTAAAACATCGTTGGCTGCCATCACTGCTTACCTCGAATGCTTCAAAAACACGAAGAGAAGAAATTCCGAAACGTTTTTGTACTTAGATACGTGTGTTGAGGTGTAATTTCATAAGAAATTGACTGAAAATTGGACTGAGTAATGTAGTTTATGTTGGTTTCGGCCTAGGCTATGATAGGATAACGTAGTGCGGCGGACGGCATGCTTCTTTATTTAATTGTAAGTTATATTCGAGCGTCGGACGCGAGCGGCCGTGTATTAATGACTTCGAAACTAAATCGACATGGATAGAGTTCCCACGCGTGCCGGTGGCTTGGTGACACCGTGCCTAAGTCACAACCCGCTGTGAGGACTAAACCAGTTCGAACTGGTGAATACGAAAAACGCTATAAAATTATAATTGCGCAATGCGCGTCTCCAGTACAAGCCCGCTCGTTTCGACTCGTCCAAAAATGTAGTGATAAACATTAACGGCGACGAAGTGACTATTATAGTAAGTAGTTCTAAAACGTGTATCTAATTTGTAAATTTATTTATTTTCCATAGAGAAAGTCGTATTTTGTTAACGTTTTAGTTGATGTTTTTTATTCTCTCGTCCCCTTTAGTTCCAACCGAATGTAGATGTGTAGGATGTCATACGCTTGTACCTTTAGTGAGCCAATATTATTTGTATTATATTTTTAAGTCCGTTCGGTAACAATATGTACTCTGTATGCTGTTGTGTATAGTGTGTGATGGAGGCATTTGCAAATATTGTGATTGAATGGATTTTACACGATTACATTCTCTTTAGTGATGTCCCTCGCAATCTGATTATGTGCGCAGATAATGTAGCACGTGTATCTTGTACTTGGTCAACGAACATTTTTTTTGCTTGCAACTCCATGTTTTCCGTGTAGCCGTAAATCTGAGGTAAAAGGTTAATTTTGTTCATAAATTATGCAAAACAGGTGTCCCACTTTCAGTTTTAGTCCATAATTAGTGACTGTGTATTTTGAATTTCTCTTGAATTCCAAGTTACGATAAGGTCCATTGAACAGGTTGGTACTTACATAGACCGGTACAATATTATACTTGAGAGAGAACATGGCGACAAGGATCTAAACTAATGTTCGTTGCCTAAGATATTCAGGAGTTTTTGTGAATATATGCAGCAAGCTTTATGAATGTACCTACGTATGTTATACGAATGATATTTTGAATTTATTTATATGTATGTATAATATTTAGGTATCACATGAAAGCGACATGGAATACGTACTTAACGAAGCATTTACTCATCATATAATTAAACATTTTTATATAAAATAATCACGATCGTACCGATTCCTTGTCGTTTTCGTTTAAGTGAATAAATTATTCGATTCTCGGATTCGTTAAACTTGACTCGCTATTGTAAATGAATACCAATCGATCTTTATGTTAGTGTAGAAGCAGTATTTTGGTATTGTAAAAAATGTTCTCCGTTACAGTATCTAGTTTTTGTAGTTTTATATTGAATAGAGATTGTAAGAAACTTCAGCAGATGCCGATTGGTTATAATTTGTTCTCCTATACGTAATGTAACTGGCTTTGTAAAGAGGTGCCGTGTTTATCAAACTCATTCTCGCTGGTCGACAATAAATAAAAAAAACATTGACAGTTTATTTTTTTTTATTTGATCGTTGGATAGCAGCTAACGTGTCACAGTAATAGCGTAATTAAAATAAAATTAAATCTTAAATAAATAGAATATGCGAGAATCTGTGAGTTTGCATAACAATGTGCCGAGATGGTGTAAAAATATGAGTGTTATGTTATTTTAATGCCCATGTGCCATAATACTGCCCTCTGGGTTAGCCTACCGATTCAATAAACACACTTAATTTTTCAGTTTCTATACTCAAGTACATAATGTCAAATATTGTTAAGAAATAAGGGGTTTATCCACTTTACAGTAGGTAAACGATGAACGATAATTATGATGAACTTGTAGATAAAATAAAATAATATTCTTTGTAATAGTGGTGTAAATACCCCTTGTTTCTCGAAAAATATATATAAGAATGTCAAGAGGAGTCAAACAGTATTACTTAATTAATTAATTTCGATACGTTTTTACAATAATTACATACTTTAAAATGAAATGTTCGTGTTTGCTTAGTGCATTTATATATGTACATTTAAAAATAAATTCTGAATACCAACCTAATTTAAACATTAAAAAAAGTTTTTGAAATTTGAATAATGAATTAAAAAAAAATATCTTTAGATGTCTTTTTTTTCTAAAGTAGAATTTTAAAAATTTACCTATTTACCTACTTAGTACTACTACTAAAAGAAAGATTGATCGAAACTTTTAGACAATAACTTTTTACAGCCTCTTATACCGACAAATAAATAAAAATGATTCTATAATCTCTGAGTTTTCTTTTTTTTTGTCGTAACCATCACCCAAGTCGGCCAGCAAATGTCAAACGAACTGACAATTCTCTCCTTGAACAGCGTTGTTGAGAGAATAGGGTTCGATCCCCACGACACAAATCGAGAATAGTGCAAATCCGCGGAACTAGCATTGGATAATTCCGCACATCTGACTTATCATAACATCACGCTTTTTATCCAGGCAAAGTCATGCCTTTTATCCAAAAAGGGGTAGGCAGAGGTGCACATTACGGCACTTAATGCCACTCACTGCCACTGTACAATGTAACACCCACTTTTCACTATTTATGTTATGAGTCCCATGTTAAGGAGCCTATTGCCATATACCGGGTACAATTCCAGACTCCGTGCTACTACTGATATTTTTTTAAAGTCAGTCGAGACAGTCGTATTTATATAATGCGGCTAATTCAAGTTTTCGCAGAATAATCCCACAAATTTTTAATTGGTTTTCACCGTCTTGACATGAGTTTATTTCGACTCATTTTTATAGGTAATGTTGCAAGAAACTTTAGAATACCTCTGTGGTTCGAAACTAGTAGGTTACTTTACTCAGTATATTCACGTGAGTCACTATCCACTTAACCCACGATTTTTAGTTAATTTAGTTAAAAATAAGCGACAAATTCATTGAATTAATAAAGTAATAGAGTTATTAAGTTTAAACCTTGCCCTGTAAAACTGGATCTATTGCAGATATGCGGCCTTTACGTACCTATACTCCGTCTGTTTAGGTAGTTAACTATTTGTAAACAAATCATAAAAAGAGTTCTTTATAGGTGACATTTCCATGACTCAAAATACTTTATAAGAAAATAAAATTGTTTCCATTTTTACGACAGTTTTCTCTATTAAATGTTATGTTTCTGTTCCTTTTCACTTATTTCTTAGTAAATATTATATATATCTGCTTGAGCATAATAATTTAATAACATTTATTAAATAATATAATATTTCATTACAATAGACACCATAAAGAACCTAAAATCCCAGGTATCCAAAACCTTTCTTTATGAACGAAGCATTACATAATATTGTCAAATTAAAGAGTACAATTAAGATGTAGCGCGACAATTAAAGTAGCGTGTATTACGTTTAGTCGGTTACAGGGGCCATTGACAGCTCTCTCGTCGTTTGCGCTCGCGTTCCTATTTTGTTGAATTTATCTTGTTTCTTTGCTTTATTTTTGTTATTAAGTTATTTAAGTTTAGGTTATTCATCGTTTGTAATTAATGTGTTCAAATATACTGAAGAAACTTGGCCCAAAGACACATTCAAACTCAAACTCAAACTCTTTATTTGCATGTTAAGGTAATACATACAGGTCTTATGAAATAACAGGCACAGCTTAACGGCCTTTTTCAGGCGTTGCAAATTTTAGGGGTGTCATCAGCTTACTATAAATTACATTTTGGTTAACATTTTTTTACATATTTATTTGTTCGGAATATAGGTAAGTACTTAAGGTATATAATATATTAGTGGGTAAGTGCAAAATGTAAGTGGGTATTCTTAAAATGTATAGTATATTGTATATACATAGAATATTTATATTTAAAATGTATAGTATGTTGGTGTGTGCTTGTGGGTTCATTTCCGTACAAGAAAGAATTCCGTACATCAGATTCAGAATAGTTTCTATTTAAACATGATAATGAAATAGACCCATAGGCTGGGCTCTTGTACGATTTAGGCATTTGTGCTTGTATGTGTGTGTGTGTGACAAATGAACGATTTTAAAGTGAATTTAGTTTAAATTAAAATACGAGAAATATTTGAAGTAATAGAAGGTTAAGTATCTCTGTGTCACGTGGTTTTGTTTGTTTACCTTTAGTTAATTACCTAAACAGATGGACTATAGGGTAGATTCGCTGATTTGTACTATCCCCGACGATATAAGCGTACGGCGCGTCGCGTTCCACGCGCGCCTCAAAGAGCCATCAGACCACCACAGATGGGGCCTAATAGGGCCGATGCCGATTCGGAGTCGCGGAGAACCTAACTGGCAACCGGGGCTCCGGCTCGACGTGCAGGAAAAGGAACGGGGTGGTTTTTAGTCAATAAGAGTCTGACACTCCCTCCCGCCTCACCCAGGCGGGAGCAGTCATTCGATGATGTTCCCACCTTAAAAAAAATCCCCGACGATTTAGGTAGTTATTCAGTTTTGATATGAAAATATCAAAATATTAGCACTGAACTATGTACGATTTTGTCAGTATAAGTGGTAGTGGGTTTCTATGTTATCCTATATCGTACACCACACAAGTTTACTTAGCATAATCACGTGATAGCTACAAATCTCCTAGATCTTTTTATGGTGTAAGCCGGTAAACGAGCCGACTGTTCACCTGATGGTAAACAATCGACGGAATGACGGTATGAAGCAAATGACGACGACGGGAATTTGAGGATTGTGGGTATTCGGGGATTTTAGAGACTGAAGAGGGGGGGGGGTAATTGGGCTTTCGTTAACCTCACTCACACGACGAATCACAACGCAAGTGTTGTGGCTCTTAAGTACCTCCCACACTTAAGTATGGCCCTCCCACATCTAGATCAGCACAATAAATAATTATTCATCACATAGGTACCTACCGCAAATGTTAAGTAAACTTTATTATATCAACGGTACCTACCTATCATTCAAAATAGAACCTGCGATCAGTAATTCAGTAGTCAGTCAACAAACTAAGTACGTACTTGTACTGCTATAAATAGAAATAGAAATTTATTATTCGCAGGAACATGTGATACAATGGATCTTAGTCTAATTTTCAACAGTACAGTGTATTCCACCTTTTCCAGACATGCAAATGTTTTGTTTAAAGTGTAGGTACATTACATAGGTAGAACATAAACCCAATTTCATTTGAATAATTATTGCGTAATGTCAAAATGTGATTGAACCGCGTGGAAGTAGCTATACTTCCACGCGGTTTCACACGCTCTGCTCAGCTCCTATTGGTCGTAGCGTGATGTTTTATAGCCTATAGCCATCCTGGAAAAATGCGCTATCCAACACAAAGATAATTATTCAAATCAGACTTGTAGTTACGGAGATTAGCGCCTTCAAACGAACAAAAAAACAAACTCTTCCGCTTTATATAATATAAGTATAAGATAATAGATAGGATCCTTAGACAATGGAGAATACCTAATTATTAGGTACCTATGTACCTAGGTACCTACCTAATTATAAGGATCCTGCCTGCCTCCATCCCAAAAGAAGTAAAAGGCTCAATGCTATAATCTTTTATTTTCGAATAATAATTTGGCATAGTAGGTCCGCCTCCACTGTATAAAATACCTAATCTTTTGATTGTTCAGCTGGACCGACTCAATTGTTCAATCGAATGAAATAACCGATTCATAGGTTAACCATTCGACCATATAGTCTCATCACAGGAAATGAAATCGCAATTTTATTTATGTTCATCTGAGAATTTTAATCTTATGATAAAATAAATTAGTACGAAATAATTCAAAAAAATGTACCATTTCATGTCATGTGTCATTTCATTTCAAGGAAACCAATACATTTACAAATATTATATATCACATTATTCTCATATAAAAACTTGAAATCAAAGAAATGTAAAAGTTTGATTAAAACACGAAACTTTGCATTTAATGACGTATTGACGTAATGTACTTAGAGAATGAACCAAAATTTCGATACTTCTCTCATATCTTCGGTAGTATAGTGGTAAGTATCCCCGCCTGTCACGCGGGAGACCGGGGTTCGATTCCCCGCCGGAGAGATTCTTTTTGTGATCTTTTTTTAATTTTGTAATATTTTAAACGAAATACTAGACCAACTTTATGTTTTTTCAATTGTAATAAATTAATTAAAAGTTTTCATATTCTTTTATTTTACTGAATAACAACAGAACTTGCCTAACTGCTAACAGTTTTGTTGTTACCGGTAAAACAATTGTCGTACTAACAATGACTTTTAAAATTGTACACGATAATTATTACGCTATAGTTTTCAAAATCGCATTTTTTACAAAATTACTAAAATTAATTAAATTTTTGCAAAATACTACAAAACATTTTTCTTTTTCGAACTCCTTTCCTCGTTTCACGGCTTCCATTTTCCTATTACCAAAAAACCCGAACTTATATATTTTTTAACTGCAGTTTACCTGATATAAGTATGCGCCGCAGCTTTTGCATTAATTCTTCTACAAAAAAATATTGGACTTGCATGGTTAAAAGAATGGTTTCTGTGAAATGAATGAAATAGTTACGCATCTCAATCGCAGTCAATGGAACGCGCCAACCATTGATTGTACGTACTTCGCTTATTTTTACAATGTTGGCAGCACTATGGAACGAGTGACAGTATCTGTGGCCAATGACAGTGCGTGAGAAAGAGATAGCAAGTAACAATTTTTAATACAAATGAAAGAGACAGATAGTAAACGAAGATCACGTGGACAGACCACAGGGTTATCAGCGACTGTACATATAGTTCTTATAACTTAAGCAGAAAGGTTCATATTTGGGATTTTAAAGTATTTCAGATGTTGGTAAATGTAATCAAATCGCATTGCCGTGGAGTGGCGTCACTGCATATCGAATGAAGGTCGCTCGCTCGGCTCGTTTCATCGCTCGATGTTTCATTCGATCGCCATTTTGAAGAAGTGTTTCAACTCGTGATACTTTTGATTCGATACACGGCTATAATCGTTTCGATTCAATTCAATATCTATTTGATTTTCGGCGGCAAACTGACTATCAGTTTTATATCGATTCAATTATGAAGAAATGTTCGTCAGTGGTGTGGAAATTTTTTGAGAGGCTTGAGGAAAACAATAGATGTGTTGCAGTGTTGTGTAAATTATGTGAAACTCAATATAAATACTTTGGAAATACGACGAACCTGAGGGCTCACTTGATAAACAAGCACCCTATACAGTGGGAATTATCGCACAATGGAACATTGGATGAATCGCATTTCAAAATAGAGGATGATGATACAAATCAATCGTCGTCTACCCCTAAACGAAGGAAATATACGCCGAGGGCTCGCAAAGATAAAAACGTACGTTATTCAGTATCAGTTAATAAAGAAGATACAGCCGGATCGAGTGCTATGCCTAAAATTGAAATACAACGGGTACCTATGTATATTGTTATATTAGGTTATAATTTTCTTATCAGTTATTATTGAAACCGAATTCGCTATCGACTACAATGACTTATCGATTAGCGTGGTGATCGGTACTGTTGATAAACTGATATCCCCAAAATCGATTCGAGAGTTTCGATCGATAGCTTGTTTGTAATGACGTAACTGATAATCAATTTTGTTTGTGTTGATGTGTCTTGTTATGGCCAGATTGTGCTTGATAAAGTATTCAAGTTTATTTACAGCTTAAGCTTTTGTTGTAAATTGCACGTGTTATTTGTGCTTCGGTAAGAAAATACTAGCGGGATGATTAATTCATGATTATACAAATGTTCAACGTGATAAGAGGTTATGACGCTATTCATGTTTACAAAATGTTGTTGTGGCAACCAATGTACCTACTGAAATTAATGTAAACTTTCAGCCAATAACAAAGTACCACGGATAGATGCATAATAGCTTCTATTGGTTATTCCTAGATAAAATAACACGCATTCGTGGTATTTTAACACAGTACCATTTAGTAGGTTAAGTATAGGTCAGTGTATCCCGCCGAAATATGGTTAAAATAGGTTTTCTTACAGTCATTATAATTGCGTTTAGTTAATTATTCGCCGATAATGTTTGAATGTTGATGTTATAATTCATTATTTGTGTAAAATGTTTCATTTGCCTAATAGTAATTCAATTTCCAGGTTGATGTGTTGGAAAACACAGATTCTGACATAGAACAGGAAGAAGGTAATGAGGCAACATTAAACTTGGTGAGACAAATGCATGCCGGGAACACAGACGAAGAATGGTTGGAGGAGGATCCATACCAGATCACACACATTGAGACTTATGAGCCAAAAAGAAAGAAAATGAAGTACAGGAAGATAAAACGAGAAGTAGCCTCCCCAACAGGTCTACCTGGCTTCTATGTTGCACCCAAAGCAGAAAAAACTGTTATATACGAAGACTCACCAAAAAAGGATGAATACTCTGTATTCGGAGAGTATGTAGCAAATAAACTAAGGAAATTTAAAACTCCTCGGACGAGGGGGAACTTGCAGCAGTTAATTACAACTATTCTATGGCAAGCGGAGTATGGGTTGTATGATAATGCGGATGCTGTGAAAAGGGTACTAATGTACTCAATTCAGTCTCCGGAGCCTGAGCCAGCAGCTTCAGTAGACTTTGAGACTCAAATACAAGTACAAGAAGAAGTTGTTGAACACAGAGAAGACCCTATCCAAAGTAATGAGGTTGATACAGAAGTATAGTAATGGTATATTTTATTTAGGTTAATTTTATGATTACAGAATATTATTATAATAAAGCTTCCTTCCAAATTCTGGTTTATATTCATTTATATGTAGTACACTTGATTCTTTATTCTTGATTCTTGACATTATTTTATATTATTAAAATTATTTATAAATTTTATAAAGTAAGCCCTTTACTTTGCTGTATCCATGTTCCCTTTGGTATGATTAATTTTGTATCGTTATTTATGTACATTTTAATCACACTGACTCACATTGTTACCTATTCAGTGTGTGGTATTTTATAAACTTTTATGGGTCTAAAACGCGGATCCACCCGAGACACAATGTTTTTTTTTTATGGATTAGGAGGCAAACGAGCAGACGGATCACCTGATGGTAAGCGATCAGCGCCGCCCATGGACACCCGCAACACCAGAGGAGTCACAGGTGCGTTGTATTTGTATTGTATCATATCGGTGCACTCAAGGGGTTCATCCCTCAAATTAAATATTTATGCAGTTCATGCTTCACCTTCTGTTTAGTCCAGGGGTAGGTTGGGGTTTGCAATTACAATTCGACACCTACTTTTCACCTGTAATGGGTGAGCATATTATTCCAAAGTTCGTGGTATTTTTTTCGGGATTCGTACCGTCGAGAATCTTAATTAAAAATCGTATGATACTTATGGGTAGTACTTTGTCCTGTTTAGAAATCGCAGAACTCCTTGTTCTATTGTTGAATTAACGGACATTCGTCCAGACAGTCATTTTGATTTGTCGACGATTTAGGCTCAAGTAAGTACACGTGTTAATAACGTGTAATTTTATTTTTCTGTCATCTTCAGTTCAATGAGCATAGCAGCTTGAAGTTCTGTCGTTTGGACTAAACCAACATGGTGAGTTAGGACATTAGCTAATTGCTACAATAACTTATTAAGTATCTCCAAACTTCCTAAGCCCTAATCGTACCGTCATGAACATTTACTGACGCACCTATATCATTATCCATCTGCCCAATACGTGGCTAAACCTACGCATTCCGATCACGTGAGAATTCGTAGAGAAACTGTTTTTTTCAGTTATTTTTATATTCTCGCAAACGGTGTCATCGTACTGATAATGTTTTCTTTGCGGACTTTACAACATTGTTTGTGGAGCTGGATTATAGAGATTAAATTGTTTAAGCTTAGAATATTTAGTTTTAGCTCACTTATAACCCCAGCTGGAATACTAAGACTTTTTGTCATAATCCCAATGGTTGGCTGGCGGGAATCTTGGACTGCTGTCCATACTGCGGGGGTCAGTTACAATTTTAGGCATTACCCAGGTTTACTATCTAATGTAGGTACAGTGGCGTAGCATGAATCCCTTTATGAAGCGTAAAGATGAGAACATAAAAATTATGCATAATATAGGTACCTACCTATCTACTGATAATGTTTGTGAAAATTTTAATTTTTGCTTAATTACTTATGCAATTTGGGGCCCCCGGACTACTAGGATCCTTATAATTGATACGGCACTAGCTACGCCCCTGCTAATATAAGGTGCCTAAGAGCTAGTATTTTAGGTACTATAGATACTTCAGTAGCAACGTAGTTTACCGGTCGACTGATGATTAATAAGTCCGATGGAGTGGTAAGGATAGGTAAGTTGTAATTGATTACCGTAGCGTGCACGAAATACTGTAGAGATATCACAAATACATTTGCAGATGTAGAAAACAGAATATTTGCGCCGTATTTTTCAAAATCAGCGTAAGGCGTGTGATTGTGTGAGCAGTTCCTTTTAATATTCCCAGTTCCCACTCCAATTTGAGCAACATTACGACATTTACTATGTGCAGGCAAAATCGCAGGTCAAATGGAGTTGAAACCTCTAATTAAAGACAAGGATCTAAGTATATTGGTCCTTCATAGTTCATGGACTACATGGTCTTAATGAGTGGCTGGAGTGCGAATGACGTTTCAAATAATAAATGAATGGTGTGAAGTATTTGGGTCAGCTGTTCAACTCTATAGAAGTACGTATAGGTACACAAAGCATCAAACTACGTAGAACCACTATAAACTGACTGTTGTAAGTGCGGAAAGATCATACAAAACCAGGTCATGATAAAGTGGTTTGTTTAAGTTGATGTGTAGATGAGGATGCAACTAAATAGATAGATTGGATGCGGTAAACTAGTACGGTATTTGTTGATATCGGCTGTTTTGTAGTTTGCGAGTGGATTACCTACCTACTATTATTAGGTACCTACTCCAATCCTAAAGTGGATAAAGCCGGCTGTAAAAGATGCGCTGGACAGAAACCGCTGGAGGCAGATCATCCGCTCCAGATGCAATCCTGATGCTGACCACGATCCTCAGACATGAGGGAACGACTGAAGAGAGAGAAGGCCGGGTTTAGTAAGACTACCTATCTACGCTTTATTCTACGACTGAAATAATTGCCTTGTTGACCAAATACTCGCAAATGGAACAGTTATCGGGTTCGATTCCATTACCGTTTATCGTAGTTATAATTATGTGCAATTATGCACCTCTGCCTACCCGTTGCGGATATTGATAGGCCTAGCGTGATGTTATGCTAAGCACTGATAAAAATAACCATAATAAATGAAGAAGGGTTGGTGCGTGATGTCGATGTTCACTTGTTTCACTTGATATACTTACCTAGGTACATTTTTTTTAGGGGAAAAAACCATCGGTTGACTGCTCCCGCCTGGGTGAGGCGGGAGGGACTGTCAGACTCTTACTGACTAAAAACCACCCTGTTACTTCTCCTGCACTTCGAGCCAGAGTCCCGGTAACCCGTTAGATTCTCCGCGACATACTTAAATACCTAGGTACTTAGGAATTAAAATAAACTAAGTAGTTATCAAAATTTCAAAACTGAAAAACTAGTTCACTTTTCCTCTTGGTCAAAGTTATTCGACTGATTTGTAAGTATATTTAAGTAATTTTGTAGGTAGTGTTAAATTATTTCAATTTGTACAGAAAATAAATTGTCTGCTGAACTTCCAAGTTCCAAAATTATGTAGGAATGCAATTATTACTCTAAGTGAAGTTTAACTCTTATAACCTTCAAAATAAGGTACATTCTTTATTGCGAATCGGTTATCAGACTTGGATAGCACGCGCGCATGCGTTAATCGACTTACCTACTATTGCTATCTTTCTTATTTACCTCGCTCTGTCTCTTTCGTACACGTCAATCCACCGTTCTACCAACATGGCCACGATAAGCCGTACTTCGACTAAATTATTTAGAAAAATACAATTTTCACCGGTTTTAACGCGTAATTTTAGTAATGTGAAAAGTGATAATTCGTTAAAAAAGATTTTGACGACCTGCGTGTGTGTTGCTGGCGGGGGATTGGCATTTTATGCTGTAAATAAATATGGGAGGAAGAACACGGTTTATGCTCTCAAGGCGAAGGTTAGTTGTTATTTGATGTATTATTCATGTATTTCTGCACTATTAACGCTATTATGACGCGCACAAATGAGTATTCTTTGTTATCCAATAGGAAACATCTTTATAAAGGTTAGTTTATGTCATAGTTTTTTATTAAAAACGCAATACCGAGACATTGTTTATAAATAGCACCTACGAATTTTGACATTTGTGCGAACGTTCGGAAACCCGTTCCGAAAGGACACAAAGTTGTACGTTTTAAAATAAAAAAATCATCGCTTTAATTTTTAACAACATCTAAGCAGGCTATTTTTTATATGTGATTTGCTGACGTTTGGCCACTATCTCGCCTGGTGGTAAGCGATGATGCGGCCTACCATGGAGTAAGCAACCTTGTACACTTGGGCCTTGAAGACACCCACTACTATGTAGAACTATTTCATGGAAAACTATAATTAATAATTATTTATTATACCTGCATAATTATATTTAAATTGCGTTGGCAATAAAATTTACTATCTTACTTTATAATAGCTAATGTACTATCATGGTCGCATAACGTCACTCCTATTATATTTCTTAAATGGCATACAGATTAACCTTATCCTCACCTGTTCCTTGCTGGAGTTGACCAAGGATGTTGACCAAGGATGATGAAAAAAAGGCGGACGTAATGTCACTTAGAAATGATTGAAGCACCAAAATGTCAGTGGTGTATTTATGTGTGCGTGTACTTGCAACACCGTAATGTATAAAGTGTTATGACGGGCCAGGTCATGCGACAGTTAGCCGCGGAAGACTTAACGGGTTGCCGGGGCTCCGGCTTGAAGTGCAGGAGTAGGAACGGGGTGGTTTTTAGTCAGTAAGAGTCTGACACTCCCTCCCGCCTCTCACCCGGGCGGGAGAAGTAATTGGATGATATTCCTCCCTCAAAAAAAAAAGGTCATGCGACAGTTGTCCTTCGTGTCAACGTGTGTGTATTCTGCCTATAAGTGTATAGTAGTCAGGTGCCACAGAATTGTTTTAAGAGACTATGTCCGCCGTACGTTTTTTTCAACGTCTTTGGGGTAAACAGGGACAATGAAACACCAATATCGATTCTGGTATACGTATAGGTATCGAAGTAAAATACAGTTTTTGCTTCGTATTGTAAGTATGTGGCGGGGTTGAGCCTATTGCCAAATACACACACAACAAATAACAATAATTCAGACTGCTACTGCATAAAAATTGTCGCGGAGAACCTATCGGGTCGCGGAGAACCTAACGGGTTACCGGGGCTCCGGCTCGATGTGCAGGAGAAGCAACGGAGTGGTTTTTAGTCAGTAAGAGTCTGACACTCCCTCCCGCCTCACCGAGGCGGGAACAATCATTCGATGATTTACCCCCCTTAAAAAAAATTGCATAAAAATTACAAAATAAAAAATGAGTAAGATTTCGAGCAATCGCCAAACGCAAACTACTGCCGTGCGATGTGACTCCTAATCAACATTGCTATTTACTAACATATATGCCTACCTAGTTTATTATTCTACTATACCTAGTGCCCATCTGCCCAAGTTAAGATTATTGTGATACATCCTTTTTTTAATTCAAATTCTATCGCATTGACACATTTGTTCCATATTGTTGGCACCCCTGCACTCCCTCTAATCGTCTATGATAAATAATTCAAAATTCCCGTGTTCCTATACTAATGGAATCGATTAATATCGAGCATCGGCATGAGAACTCGGTAGGCGATAGTTATTTTTTTAAGTTAACACGTGTTTAACAATTTAATGAGTTCCTCTGGTGGTGGTGAGTGGTTAATAAGACAGGAGAGTAATTGCTCGAATCGTTTAAGGGTCTCGATTTTTAGTGTGAAGTTTGTTTTTTTTTAATTGTAGTGTTGACGCCGATGGTAGGGGTGTTTTGATTAATCGATATTTTGGATGTTGTTTTGAAAGAAGTGATAATTATTCTTTGTTTAATTTACGAAATCATTTAGTTATTGTCATTAATGCAGGCGTTTCTAAGACTAAGTAAATTCTTAAATAGTGTGAAGAAGCTGTACTTAATACAACGGATTCAAGAATCAACTTTATTGTAAAATACTCATGGCGCGCGTCGATGGTCAATAAACATCTCGTATTCGAGAATGAATATCTCAATATACTCATCCTTATTGAGGATAACGACAAATAGCAACACATTTAGTTACAAAGTTACAAACGTATCTTCATTGCTATAAATGAGTAATTCTGATAAAATGCCTTACGGTTTCTTAAGGCGTCTTTCCACTGATACTACCTTTAGGTTTTTGAGCATTGTTTTAAGTATTTTTCCTGTAATGGTTACTAAAAAATACGAAGTGCCAGATTACATTGAACCCTAATATTTAAGAGCGTATATTCAAAATGAGGTATATCCTTTTCATATTCGGTACTTGCCATTTCATGGTGGCCTGGAGGTATAAGACGCTCGCTTCTCATGCATGAGGGTGCAGGTTCGAAACCTACCAACGGCAATGTGACTTTTTCCGAGTTATATGTACTTTCTAAGATTATTTAGACACCACTGACAAACGGTGAAGGAGAACATCGTGAGGTAACCTGGGCTTAAAATTTCTAATTATAAGTTTGTAATCGCCAACCCGCATTGAGCAAGCGTGGTAATTAATGCTCAAACCTTCTTCGTGTGAGAAGAGGCTTTGCTTAGCAGTGGACATTTAAAGGCTGTTGATGATGATGATGATGATGATTTGGCACTGCTGTCGTCTAAGATCCCTGTCAAAAATCGTAATAAATATGTTCATAGTCACAGTGGTCTGTTTATGGGCCTCCTCTACGTATTTTTGTGTTTGTCATCTTTACACTTGGGTTTGGGGTTAGAGTTCAGAGTTTAAAAGGCCTCGGTTAACTGTGTCAGTCAATTCTTATTTTACTGAACATACCACTAAAATACACAACATGACATCTCGCCTTTTATCCCCAAAGGGGTAGGCATAGGTGCAGATTACGGAACTTAATGCCATTGTACAATGTAACACCCACTTTTCACTATTAATGTTATGAGTGATGTAATAAGGGGTGAGCCTATTGCCATATACTGGGCACAATTCCATACACCGTGTTACGACTGAGAATTATTAAAAAAAAAAACCACTAATACTTTTCCTGACCCGAGAATGGAAACCGAGACCCCTTACCAATAAGGCAGGCACCTCTAAAATAGGATTCAGAAAAATAATTTTAGTTATTTACCTATGTTGTAAAGTTAGCCTAAGCTTTGATATTAAAGATATGTTTGATGGGACAACAGGCTTAAAACAGGAATATTTTCCATATAAATTACTTGTAAAATGTACAGGAACACGATAGTTATTTTGATCGGAATTAACCTTAGGATTTACGGTTTCATAGTCTTGGCCGTATGTGTTTCTTATGTGTTTTATGTACTCAGAATGGAGGTTTAACTTATCTTGTTGTGTATACCTGGATTAGTATTGTCTAAATTACTTTTGGAAAGTAGGAACAGGAGAATAACTTAGCCGTATGAGGACTTATATGAGAAGGAGTTTGTTCGAGAAAGTAGGCTCTATTTGGCTTTGTGACTTAGCGTATTTTTCAATAATATTCAATTTAATATCGATGTACTAAATACAATTGGCTTACAATAAGCTTTTCCTCATTATTTCTATCTTTGCAACGGGTTTTATGATCATAGATTGGAAACATTTTCTGAAAGACATGTTTAAATTTTTCTCAGTAAAAATACTACGTAAGTAGTCAATAGGCGCGATTACGATAAAGTTAGCTTTAGGAGTGAGAGTTTGATGATGTATGCTGTGCTTGAGTAAAATACGAATTACATAAAAAAACTGATATATTCAATTGAACTAAAATTTATTTATGATACTAGCTACAATATTCATGTATTATACATATAAACTTTCCTTAAGAATCACTCTATCTATTAAAAAAACCGCATCAACATCTGTTGTTTAGTTTTAAAGATCTAAGCATACATAGGGACAGACAGACGGCGGATAGTGACTTTGTTTTATGCTATGTAGTGAAAAACCGCATCGAAATCTGTTGTTTAGTTTTAAAGATCTAAGCATACATAGGGACAGACAGACGGCGGATAGTGACTTTGTTTTATGCTATGTAGTGAAAAACCGCATCGAAATCTGTTGTTTAGTTTTAAAGATCTAAGCACACATAGGGACAGACAGACGGCGGATAGCGACTTTGTTGTATACTATGTAGTGATGATGCACTCTATGAACGTAATATTTTATACAAAACCAACAATTTATTGCTAAATACACACCACACAAGTGTCCATTAGCCTCTAGTTTTAACCTCCATGACCTAAATAAAAGACCTAAGCTTTTACAAATATAGTGATAATTCAGGCTTTGATACCACCCGCCCTTAGTCACTGAGCCTACATATGAGCACTTTATAAATATTATGGGAAGATAACGCCATGATCTACACGTTAATACATTTAGTAAACGCATTATCATATGAGTTATGCTTGTAAACTTAGGTGGAATAAGCACAACGCAATAGAATTTTCACCTGCAGTTTCACCTGTGTTAGGCCTCGTACACAAAATTGCGATGCGATCCGATGCCAATTCGCAACACAACGATGCGAATAGCTGCGATGCGATTTCGTGCGACAAGTCGTCTCCTAGGGTGACCAATCCTTTGACGACCGCCAACCGTACTAAACGTATTTTAAATTGAAAACTAGGTTGTGACATGGATCGTAAAAAGAAGTGTGCACTTCTGTTCTGTCTTGAAAAAAAAAGAAACAAAGAAGATTTTGGGATGATAAGATTTTGATTTGCGATGCGAATCAATTCGCAAGTTCTTGCGATGCGTAGAGGGAGCTCGCACACTTTTGCGATGCGACGTCGCATCCCAGTTTTGTGTACGAGCCCTTAGCTGTGTATTCAAAATCATGAGGTATTTACTTAATATTTCCATGAATAAAAAGCATAGTAAGTGAGTAATAAAACATAAACACATAATACACTATGTATAAATTACTGCCTCGTTGGCATAGTGGTCGCAAGCGCAACTGCCGGGCAAGGGGTCTCGGGTTGGATTCCCGGTCGGGCAATGTATTATTGTTGGTTTTTTTTTAAATATCAGTGCTAGTACCACGGATTCTGGAATTGTACCCTGCATAGGGCCTATTACATGGGACTCATAACATGAATAGTGAAAAGTGGGTGTTACATTCTACAGTGTTATAAAGTGCCGTAATGTGCACCTCTGCCTATCCCTTCGGGAATAAAAGGCCTAATTACTTAGCGATCCGTCTGTACCATATAAAATCCTACTATCCCACTTCCTACTAATATTTTAAATGCGAAGGTTTGTGAGGATGTGTGTGTGTGTGTGTGTGTGTGTGTTTGTATTTGTGTTTGTTACTATTTCACGTCAAACCAGTGGATGGGATGATATGAAATTTGGAGAAGGGGTAGGATATTGTCGCTAAGCCGCTCGCAGAAGCTAGTCATGTTACCACAGCACTCTAAAACTGTCTTGGCAATAAAAATATCTGTCGGTTGGTTACGGAGTGGTTTTTAGTCAGTAAGAGTCTGAAACTCCCTCCCGCCTCACCCAGGCGAGAGCAGTCATTCGATGATTTTACCCCTAAAAAAAAAATGTCGGTTATGGCAAGTAGTTTCGCAACCTGAAGAAGGTATCATCAATCACATCGATACATACTTATAATGTCAAATAAATAGGTCCCAATAAAACTGCAATAAAGGAAGATCATAAAAAATAAAGTTTAGTACTGTGTACACTATCAACACTCGATACTCAATTTAACAATGAATGACACAGTTTAAATAAAGGCCATATTAATCGGATCAATCGAGCTACGGTCTTCCACTCATGCGCAAACGCAAGTCGTTATCTGGATAGCAGTGATCGACTGGTCTCGATGACTTTTTACATTGCAGGAGTTCAACAAAGCGATGGTAAATTGGAACAATTAATTGAGATTGTTCTTTTGAACTTTTGTTTAATTTCTTTGTTTGAAATCTGGTACACCCCCCAGCCCCCCCCCCCCCGTTAAGGTTTTCTCCTGTGTCGTGAGTGATCGGTGACTGATTTTCGGAACATTGGGATTGAGAATAGGTCCTGTGACAGGGCCGATGGCGTTATATCCACGATAGCCGTATCGTCTATCGTTTAAGATTTTTGGTAGGTGATAATTCTTGGAGTCTATGTAAAAAAGAACTTAATCTTTACTTTTCAAGCTAGGAAACTATAATTATACATTTCTGTATATCTGCTTATTAATGTTTTTTCGCGTTACTATGACATTGATGATAAAGGACGTACTTGCAACATCGGCGCCAGATTATCCGCAAATCCTGTCATTATCCCTGTGCATACGCATTATTGCTGCGATGCACAGAGTATAATTAACGTCGATAAACGCTTTATCGTGTCGATTAAGAGAAAGTGTGTCAATTTTATGATTTTTTAAATAAATCTTCAAAAGATTAATGCTTTTGTTGTCTCATACAGACCACACAATGATAAATAAATTATTCCTCTTTAGGTATGTCTGTAAAATATCAATTTGTCATGCTTTTACGTTTAAACGAAAAACATCAATACTTAAAACAGTTCTAGTACCTACTATAATTTGACGCTACTTCATCACAAAATCGCAACAGAATTGTACCTTATAATCATAATAATATAAACCCAATCAGAAGTCGAGTCAAAAATCTGCATTAATTTTTGATTAACCCAAAAATATGGTTTCTCAGGTCGACAAGTCGCATCCCAACACTAAACTCATTAAATAAAAGTTCCGTGGTTTTAGCGAATCCCTTGCATCGTCGCCGCTCATCGGGATCCACTCATACGCACCTCATAATGCGACAGGCGTGGCTTAAACAACGTTTATTTCATTTTATTGATATTTAATGGAAGACCGAAGTATTTTTGGATGTATTTTAAGTGTTTTAGTGTTAAAACTGGGTTACCTAGGTACATGTTAGAGTGTGTCGTAATTTAATTGCTAATGATATTTCAAGACTACACATTTGACAAGGCAATAACATTCTCTCTTAAGATAAACCTGAAGCTTTATTGGATATGGCTGAATAAGTTAGTTATGGCAAACTCTTTTATGTAGTACTTAGTCCAATGTCCAGATGACCCAGCTTTGGACTGTCAATGACAGTCCACAGTCTGTGACATAAACAGTCTGTGTTTGAGGGAGAATTATTTTTGTCGAATGTGGTGTAACCGATTTCGTTTAATATTACGGAAGCAGCCATTCATGTTGGGGGAACTGGCTTATCGATTTCTCTCGTCGATAACAAAAGTTCTGTTTGTTTACTCACTTTTAATATGAATTCCAAATCGCGACCGTAGTTACAATTAAATATCGAGGTAAATGGAGTTTTACCATTTGTAAGCACACAATTTGAAACGGATGTCACAAAAACCGAATCACATTTAGCAGCAAGTTATGAAGTCAATCGGGGAATTTCTGATTTTATTCTTCAAGAAATATTTAGGTACCTAACCTAACAAATACCTTTCATACCTTCTAAGAAAAACCCTGATGCACTCTTTCCTGATAAACTATCATCAAGTGCTTAGTATTCGCCAAGTCTAAGCAGGAAAGTGTTGAAAACAATGTTATTTGTCATTCATAAATAATTCAACTGGAGTACTTCTGCGGTGACCTAACCTAGATCAAACTGATCATACAAATTGATTGAGTGAACTAAAACAATACAATGACACTAGCTATGAGCCACCGGCGCCTCTTCATGATTCACGGCCGATTGATCAAAGTTCTCCAGGATTTCCTATTAAAACAAAAAGTGAAGAAAATGGTAATTTTTTGGCATTGTTCTATTGTTTCTTAGTGATTTGTGGGCAATAGTAATGAGGTTATTTTTGATTTTGGCGTTTTAAACTAAATTCTTTGTGTATCACGCTTCGATTTACATTTGCATGTCTACAGCGGACGCATTTGATGTACTATGCCATTCTATTTTAATAGTATAATGTATGAGTCTGTAAGATGTTGTGAGGAGATTGCCAAAACAATCGGTTGCATTCATAGTTATTTTATTGTGAGCATTCTTCCTTAAATTCGCAAAATTTATCGGACTTGGTGGGTCTTCTACCATATACAATATATCATAATTCTATGACACACCCCATGCGCTAGCAGTCACGTAGACAATATTAATTCAGAACCCATCACAGAGCAAGCGTCACAATACCATCATATTGACAATCTGTGGTCTAATTTCAATCGATTCATTATAATCAACACTTAGTATTGCTAATATGCCTGGCCACAGCCGAGAAAAGGCGATGGGATTGTCCCATGGCCTTTGCCTTATATCCTGGGTGCGTCATCTGCCATAATTTGTAACATTATTGTCACGTACTTTATATGCCTGATGGCTTTGTATTAATGTGATAGGCCTATTGGGCTAAGGCCACACTAAGGTTTGGCCCGCATGCGGTTAGCCGCTTCACAGCTAAACGGTTGATGTGGTCTAATATAATAAAACCCTCTCTATGAACTACAAACTCTTTTTTTCGCTATAAATTTGTAACGTTTTACAGCTTTTAATAGTAACGGAAATAAACCGTTTATATACTTTATCCTGTTTCACAAATACGTGCGTTTAAAAATCAACGCGGCTAAAAGGTAGTGCGTCCTATGCCTAAGTGTGATTTGGTATAGCCGTGAGTCAGCTAAAGCCATAGGAAATGGGTTGATATCGTGGGCGATGCTTTATTAATTTAACACTAAACGATATCACAATGTTTCTTAATAGATTACCGGCCTACGTTAGGTCTTACTTCAATGTCTTTAGTTGCGCGGTAATCAATGCCCTTAGGGTTTGGCTAGGAAATGAAATCAATCTGTTATAGGATTATGTGTAACATTGTAATATCGTTATTTAGTATTCGTCAGTTTGTTTATCTAATCTATTACATTGTAGCTCTGTATTATAGTAAAAAAACATCATAATAACATAACATCACGCCTTTTATCCCCGAAGGGGTAGGTAGAGGTTCACACAGAAGTAACACCTACTTATCACTATTTATGTTATGAGTCCCATGTAATAGGGGGTGAGCCTATTGCCATATGCCGGGCATAATTTCAGACTCCGTGCTACTATTAAGATTTTTTTTAAATTCCTTTAACATTTTGCACATCTCGGGAATCGAACCCGAGACCCCTTGCCTGGTAGTCGCACTTGCGACCACTCGGCCAAAGAGGCAGTTATTTTACCTTAAATATCCGTGCTTTAAATAATCATAGATTTTCATCATTATGAATGACACTTTCTATAAGACAAGGACACAAAAGGGCACTTCTAAAAATCAATATATACACCAGTACTTAATTATTCCATCTCTGCAGCTATTAACAAACGCTATCTTTAAAACAGTTCCACTTTAACTTTGGCACGGGGTTCAAAAATAAACGAGTATGAAACAACACTATAGCAGTATCGCACCTACAAAGCGATCTAGCGAAATTGTATACATGTAGATTTTTTTTTCTTCTACGAGAAAGTTGTACATCAAACGTTTTGTTTTGTAGCAGACGACCCATGTTTCTCAGTCGACTACTTTTTTCTTGTCGAAGTAACACAATCCACTATGTCGCACTAAACTGTCCGGACCTCTTACTATTTGTCGAAAATGTCACTGTGATTTCGAGAATGGATTTTTGTGAGTTTTATTACAATTAGGCTTCAAACATTCTTCTTTTGTTTTTGTTTATCTTGATCTTTTTTGAGGGTGGTTTGAGCTTGCTTAGATTTAGAAATTCATAATAGGTATTAACATTCCATATATGTAGGTTTATGTTTGGTGTGTTGCAATATAATTGCGACCCATTTTGTAATTCTGATCCGTTAATTGGCAAATAGTAATTTTCTCAATTTTTTGAGAACACGGCAAAGTAAATATGTCAACACAAAACCATATTGATTCGTGCATTCATCGTCAACTGTAAGTAACTAGTCAATTGTAACAATCCTCGAAAACTTATCACGGATCACTTCTCAAGACCACCTACAATCAATCAGAGAGACCGCAAACAAATGGTAGGGCACACAGGCTCGCTCGTAACAAAACACTTGAATGGCGCGCGATAATATCAAACTCACGATTAAAAGTAAATCAGTCGATGCTATTCAACGGTTTAGCCCTAAATTGTAGCAACCCCCTATAAACAGAACCATAATATTGTCCAATGCCCATTAAGTAAAGGGTGTTTCTAAGAAAAGACCACCTGCGTCGCCATTGATCCAATTCCTAATATTGGTCAGTGTATCACGAGTAGATTTTTTGTCATTCTTTATAATAGTCGTTGTCTAGTGATATAATGAGATAATTTGTTGTCAAAGCTTTGTTAGCTATGTGTAAAGAATTGAATTTGATTTTTGGTTATTTATGGAAAAGCTCGCTTTTTGGGATACTCTGGGAAGCTAAATGGGATGCGTCAGATGGAAATATGTTCAGAAGTTGGTGCCTTTTGGTGTTTTTTAATATTTATCATTTAATACATGTGTTGAATATTTAAATCCTGTTTGGCGATAGATAGACGTAGTAGATGCTAACGAAGTAGTTATTGGCGTTCTACCTCTAGAAATCCAAACCACGGTGTGCTAACTCCATTTAAATATGAATGATTAAATAAAAACTAATTCAACTACGTAACTCATTGTTTCAAAAATTTTATTAGGCAACATCCAAAGTCCACGGGGGTGAATCATAAACACTATTGATCCTATCATTATTCCGGTCAAGTGGCAAAAAATGTCGAATTAATATCTTATAGCTCTTACGGACAATTATACGTACTACTTCATATCAATATGGGTGACAGTTGAGTTATTGAAGTTGGATATACAAAAGTAACCGTAAACCATTCGTTGTTCAACTTGATTGAGTTATGATATAATGACTCTATTGCAATAGCGTTATTATTACTAATTAAAATGACTGTGAGACCCATTCAATAATAATGCCGTTTTACTACCTCTATATAGTTGAGCAATGGCTGAGTACTTCTATCGTACTAAAAAGTGAAGCAAAATATTTCCAGTTAAATATTCTTTCTATTTGGTTAATTTGGCAGCAAACAAGGTCGCTAATCATGAAGGATTTTAAACAGGTTTTCGCAATAGTGTCTAAAACAATTTATAGGGTGAACGATTCCGTATGCTGTGATTACGTAAATCGCTTACTGCCCTTCTCTGAGGGGAGAGAGAAGGATGCAATTAGAAAGAAAATTAGATCCGGAACTTTCAAATAATGTCAGTCATAATTTAGTTGAAAGTGCAGAAACTTACTGACAAGTCGTTTACAAATGTTAAGACATTATTCCGCTTTAACGAGATGTGAGAAGGTAAGCAGCTGATCTTATGGTCAGACGGGAAAATACGCGATTGTATGTTGATGCTGTTTGTGTTAACGCACAGATTTCTTACCTCGTAAATTCTCCGTGACACCTGTTCGCTTTGATTAAGACATGCGATTGTGAAATACGTAGTGTAAAAGCTGTTCGGAGAAAGGTCTCTTTAATATAAGCTACAAATGGTTATGATTTGTTGTAATGATTTCATATTATGTCTCATTAAGGTTTAATAAGTTTATTAATTTCTTGGTAGACTGTTTTCCTTCATTTACTATTATTTGTTTGTCTTTCAAAAGTGCTAAAGTAAGGGTAAAAGTTGCCATCTTTACAACCGTCTGAACTCGTCATCGAGTCGCGAAACTTTCAACAACCCCCATTTCATTTGTTATCACCTCCGTTTTACTGGCTGTATCAACGGTAATTTTGGAAATCTTTCCCTAATCTTTTCATTAATCTATCGTCAATCTAATAAACAAAAGTGCTCCCCTTATTTGGTTCCCCATCAGTGACAGTGTCTCCGCTAATTTACCCTTCGTTTCGCAGACGATTAGAGGTCTGAGTCGACTGTAATTGATTGTTTCTGCGCACGTCTGCTCCTGAGAGTCCCCCAAGCTGTCTGGACGTCGTTAATTACTTACCTCTGATAACTCTGTTTAGGGGAAGTTGTTTTGGAATGTTCCTACAGAAATTACTTTTGTGATTATCATAGATTATTTCATAACGTTGCGTGTTGGTGAATTTTAATATTCATGCGTTTTATTGTTATATTTATTGTGTCATTAAAACGGCTATTCATATGAAAATTCAAAAGTAAAGGCGTTGTTTTGACTACGCTGTTCGTGGAGGAACAATCTGTGCAATTAGAATAACGTTCGACAATTTTAGCAAAGTTGATCCAAGAATGCATTTTGGCATCGACACAGAACAAACGCGGGCACACGTCTTCAGAAAAAGTCTGAAAATAGTTTCGATACCTACAGAATTCCCATTACCGGAAATAGCGCATTACATAAATCGCAAGGGGCAACAGTCCCCTAGAAATGTCACTTACAAACAAAACGTTCAATTTAATCCCCTACTTTTGGAATTTTTCAATCAACCACAAACATGTGACTTCATAATTTGGTTCACAGTGGGATCGCTTGAGAACCCTGATGATAAAGATCTTGCTAGATCATTTTGAGCTTTATTATTAGAAGACTTGGGTTGAATATTTGTCGGTGTTATAGACGAAGGTAGAAAAAAAGTGAAATGGCGCGTACAATAGGTTATGGCGGTCATTGAAACAAATCTGTTAGGGGCGTTGTCGAGGGTAAACATCCTTAACAAGTTTGAAGAGTTAAGAAGGATGGATAAGGAGCACTTGAATTTTGATCCGATTGATCTTAGAATAGCATAAACGTCTTTCCCGTCCAGATGCAATATATGTTGTATTTATTAACTTAATCAATTGCATAGGTGGCCCATAAATACCAAGTTGAGCCAAGTTCAACATGATAGTAAAAGAGTTATTCAAAACAGTTATACTCTAATGAAATAATAATTTATTTTATGGTACTGTGATATTTCTTCCCGTTAGAACCGGTGACTTCCGGAGACTGTTGTGATAGTGGAATCTTCGCTTATATCTACTGCTCTTGATACCACGATATATTATAGATATTACGAAACATTTTAATTGGGACTTTATCTCTGATGGATGAATTGGTTCTTATCTTCAGTTCTTTTTTATCTAGCGAATCAATGTTTCCTTCCCGTTTTATATCTTTATTTACATTAACAGTTCGTGTTCAAGTATACCCTTCGTTCGGATTCTTAAATAGGCAGATTGTTTGCTCCAAATTCTTCAAATGGATCTGAATGGAATTGTTTATTTTATTTAAGAACAGATTCGCTCTTCCGTGTTCCGCAGCTTCCGACGTTGAGCACGTTTTTGTTTTTAGTGAGATTATAACAGTTTGGATTTGACTAAAGCTTTTGACAGTCAAAACAAACTAGCATTCGGAAAATTAGTGAAAGGTTAGTATACGAGTTACCAAAAACATTTTGAATATAGAGAATTTGAAATTAAATAAAATCTAAAAATAACCGTGTGAGAGTTCTCACACATCCATAGGCATTGTCAAATCAGTTCATACATCGATACTTCAAATTTGGAACACGTCGACCTGCGCCCGCGCAGCCACACGCATTGTTCACAGATAAACATCTTGTTCGTCAATCACTACCTCGACCTACCCTCATAAAAGGACTAAAAATGTACATAGAAATATGAACTCAACTCCTGTAACGATAGAGTTAAAATTAAAACAAGCAGATAAATAATTTTTTGGCTATTAATTGAAAAATAGACCATCAAGTTTGGAAGTGTTTAAGGGTTTAACATAATTTTAAATTATTGGGCGTTGTCTCCTGCTTTAATAGATTGTAATTTTGTTTACTTAGGCCTTATATTGACAATATTTATTGGATAATTTAGCCTTTTGGGTACTCAAGTAGTTGCCGTTACTACGATATTATTAGTAGACTGCTTTATTGATATTCTTATTGTCTTTTAAATTCTAATGTCTATACAATTGCTATTGAAATCCTATAAAATAGTAATGAGCTCTAATGCCTTACGGGGGAATAAACACCTACCACATATCGAATGCTATTAAATGCAGTCTTAGAAGATAAGATATGGAAGTTTAATACACAGTTAAATACTTCTGGAAACTGTAAATTTAGCATAAAACCCTTTTTTGGTTAGTTATGTTAATAGTTTCGTGTTCTTAATCCCACCGACCGCCCTGGCGCCTAACATTATTCCCATAAACTTAAGTTTCCATAAATTTACGAAATTATTAAAGACCTTAGAGAAATCTCCAGAGCCTAATATTTGAATTACCACTCCCTAGCTTAGTTATAACTAGTGTCTACTATACTACTAGCCATAAGTCATGGGTATGTCATACGTATGTAGATCCCAATGAGGCGAAACGTAAATTAGGTAAGGACAAGAAGCGCTAACGAATGGTCAAAACAAATCGTTCAAACATTCATATCCTCAACCGGAAAGATAGGCTCCATTACCAAAATACCAACATAACAATTACAATTGCCAAAATCGAAACATCGTTCCCTACAGAACTTTACAGAAGATAATGGAAAGAATTTCGTATGTGATGAACTGCAAAATTAAGTTTGTAAAGGTATAAAGGCTGATTTATATAGAGCGAGCCGACTCAGACGATGTGACTAATAAATCTCAATCAAGATCAGAGATACGATATGATTGGTCGGTCGTCTGTCGGCGGGAGATGCCGATGATAGCTTACATAACTAGATTTGCGGTGGTAATGAACCTGTCCTTTTATTTTAGAATTAGCCCTTTGAAGAAGATTTGAAAGTGTTTTGTAATGGCCCGTCTATATTTGTGGTAGGTACTTTATTTTGTGAATTTTTTGTTGCATGGCAAATAAAGTTAGTTTGTGAATGAATTGTTGTTGTAAGATCATCTGTTTTTCTGTATTTTGTAAGTTCCAAATCGCATCAAACTATGGTAGTCTAAGCAGCCTGATAGATTATACCCCTATTATTTGGGACGAATCTAACAAGACATTGTGTGCGAGTCATTCCACAGTCCATCCGCCTTCCCCTTCATACAGGCGCCATACCATGAGTGTGATTTAAATAGGTTAAGTCCCTCTATTTATCCTAATAACATTTTTATTTCTGAATCTAATAGCTTATGACAGACAATTCTTCATACAAATTATATTTTTCTCAATTCTATGAATTAATGAAATAAATAGGCCATGTCAGACGTTCGTTAGACTGTCAACTGAGACAAATTGGACATTGACGAGAGCTGCCGAGTGACGGGCGTGCAATTCAGCCATTATTAATCCTACTTAGTCGCGAATCAGCTCAATATGTCACTGGCATTTGTCGATGTTCCTGGTTCAAATGTCGGTGCTCAGTAATCATCGCAGTTGACAGTTTGTTTTACTCGTCCTAATATCAAAGCGTTATTCACCGTCCTCTAAATATCAATTCTGAGATCTGCTATTTTCGTTGGAATTGATTTTAGAATAGTAACCTCGATAGTGGTAGTTCATTTATTCAGTTGCTTACCCACATCCTTAATTACGACTGTTAATGATTTTATAGAGAATAATTAGTTAATACATTATGTCATTCTTAGACCAAGAAATCTTTACAACTTGTTCAACACATCAAATTGGTCATAGGTTTATTGCCAAAAATTAAGTCTGTACAGATTTCATCGTTTCTATCATTATTTGTTTATCACCTACAAAGTAATGCTCAAGTTTAAACAGGCCTTTAGTATTAGATTCATATCCTATCATACGCTTGCAATCTCAGAAGCCTAGTCGGCTAGTTCGATTTAGATCTTTTTTGTACGGATCGTTTTCTTTGTCCTTATCTGCAGTTTGTTGTTTCTTATTTTTATGATAAACTGGAAATATCGCATTATCGATATCATACATTTTATGATCTTAAGGCATTCGTTGCGGGTTTATCATACTGAGGTTAAACTTCACTATCAATACCATCTTCTCCTTTTGTACGAATCTTTTTTTGTGAGTTTATTTCTGCTTTTAAACAAATTGACAATCAACAATGTATTCCAGCTCTATTTGATCGAAAGTTCCTTAATCAGTTCGAATTCACTCAACCTTATTCTTTGCAACCGTTGCCTAGACTTTACATTCTACAATATTATCACTATCCAGACTTTACCTACATATCGATACCTACATAATTACACACAACGGTATATAATTACTATAATCCCTTAAGCCAAGTCCTCATGAGAGTATAATCCGTGAAACACCGCCCGTCATTGTCTGCTGTAAGTGTTTCACGCTAAACTTATCTGATGTAATCGTGATTCAATTTGCATACAGTTAGTTCTGTCTTATAGGTTATGTAGGCGAGACAGTTGAACATATGCTTAAACGCTTCTCTCATTCAAGACTAGTTTTCGCCTGAAGGATTTCTTGCTGCATAAGCGTTTATTTTGCTGTCTTCAACTGTTGGTGTTGCTGAGTTATTACTTTTCGATGGAGTTATTTTCATTTATATTTTTGTTTGTTAAAAGAACGGCTGTCAATTTCTTTTCTGTCATAGGCTAGACTTGTTAGATTTATGTTTATTGTAACTTTTGATATGTTCGTTTTCTATTTTGCTAATTGATTGTTTATTTTTACAGGTAAGCTGAATACCTTTAAGCCGTCTGTCATATTTATCAGGAGCGGTGAGTCCATAAGTATTATTTAAAACTTGAAGTCTTTCACGATCTTTGTAATCTGGATTGTTCATAATGCTGATTTTTACGACTCTATTTATCTAAGGACCAAATTATAATGAAATGTGGAATGTTGATATTCTATTGGACAACAGGACTTGAAATATACACAATGTCTTAGATATAATCAACTATTAGGACACACCATCTCCACACGTTCACATGCCAGATAAAGGGTAAAAGGACCAAAAACTAGAGCTTGACAATACGACCGTACAAAATGATGTATTATACGATAGGATCGATATATGTGACATAAATCACTAGGCTCCTATACTGACTCTGGTTTCGTATCGCTGTTATCATGGTTTGACTTTTTATAATTTATTTTAAGGCGTCAATACAAAGGACCAAAGTTAGGGATGTAAAGGCGAAAGTGGATTCGGATAAGATTTTCATTTAGGTATTGGTACTTGGGGAATGTATTTTGTAACCGCATTTAAGGTAGTACGTTGCAATTTAAAAGCTTTGAAAATATTTAGGAAAAGTTAAAGTGTGTTTGTGCCATAGATTTGACAAGTCATAAGTAAACAAATAATAAGTAGGGAATTAATTAGTGGACACATATCTTATTTACTAATATATAACGTTATATTCCAAAATACAAGCTTAGTTTAGAAAGCAGTGTCAACATCCTTCGTCATTCACGCGAGTCCATATAGTTTTATCGTTTTTGTTTATTTGAAATCATTTGGCTATTTAAATAGCCAAATTTCTTTCTCATACCACGGGGGACATCGGCATTGTATTGAACTTTTGAATAAACAGCTAATTGTTAAAATTGTAACAAACTGCCTCATTGGCCTAGTGGTCGCAAGTGCGACTGCCGGGCAAGGGGACTCGAGTTCCTGGGTCGGGCTAATTATTACTGGATTTTTCAGTAGTAGCACGGAGTCTGGAATTGTGCCCGGTATATAGCAATAGACTCACCGCCTATTACATGGGACTCATAACATAAATAGTGAAAAGTGGGTGTTACATTGTGCAGTGGCATTAAGTGCCGTAATGTTCACCTTTTCCTACCCCTTCGGGGATAAAAGAACATTCAAAGATTAAATCTACCATCATCTAACGCCGCAGTCTATCCACTAACTGTTTTATAACAAGGGATTAAGCGATTACCACGCTCCTCAAAACAAGCCGACAAGGATACCTATCAACATTTTCCTTCCACATTCATCATTTAACTCCATTTTTACGGTAGATTCTTCTAACGGAATGAACAGGAACAAACGGTATCTAGTATTAGTTTTTAAGACGGTTTAAAAGGCTTAAAACTAGGTACTAAACTTTGCTTAAGTTTCGAGTAGGTATCATTCATTTAACTAAAATGAACGATTTACTCGCGTACTGAGATAATAGGGATGATGACAGGGTATGCAAATTAAAAATATAATTAGTCCGTAAGTTAGGTAATTAAAAAATATTAGACACATATTTTTTTATTTTGTCGTATAATAAAACAATACTTAGATAAAACGAATCAAAGTTTAAGAGTGGGGGCTAAAACGTCATTTCTTAGTATAAAATGTACTGAGAATTGACGTCACGCAACATTTCAAATCAATATATTCTTCGAAACTATTCGTTTCCGTAAGAAAATAAAAAATACGTGTCTAACGTTTTTAAATAATCTGCCAGACGGACATTAAAATAAAAATTAGTCGTCTACCCAGACGTTCCAGACTCCGTGCTACTACTGGGATTTCTTTTAAATACCGGAGTCCCCTTGCCCAGCATTCGCACTTGCGACCACTCGGTCAACGAGGCAGGCAACAATTGTATTGCCCTGAATTTATTACATCTACTGACCAATGACTGTTGCATATATTTATGACCGACATACTACAATTGGTTCGCCATTTCTATAATTGCACCAGGGTTCAATATTAGAGTACAGGTACTCTTCCTAATGATTATGCCATTTTAGGAACCACGTATATCTTATTCTATGTATTATATAAAGCGGAAGAGTTTGTTATTTTGTTGGTTTGAACGCGCTAATCTCAGTAACTACAAGTCTAATTTGAATAATTATTTTTGTGTTGGATAGCGCATTTATTGAGGATGGCTATAGGTCATAAAACATCACGCTACGAACAATAGGAGCTGAGCAGTGCGTATGAAATCGTGCAGAAGTAGCTAGTTACCAATAAAGATCACTTACACCAACATCATAAAAATGGTCCTTCGATACATCAAAAATTACCACAACAGCCTTAATATAAAGAATCCCACACACAAGACGTAACACGGCATCTTCCAATGAGCTTGAACTTGGCCAACTGATCGAATTAAATCATTCGTGAACCGGTCTCCCTGTGAATGGCCTGATTTTGCCGACTTATGGCCACGGCACGTTGGATTTATGGGCTGGAGAAGAGAATTTAGACCCTAGACTGATACAAGACTAGTAGTTTTAATAGAATATAGAAGATAGTTGGTTAATGTGACCAGTTCAGCGTTTAGACGTGATTGGACAAGAGCGGTGTCTGTTTAAAATGTTTGTCTTATATTTTCTTGGTTAGGATGTATTAATTAGCTTTCTAGAGACTTTGTTAGTACTCTAGGTATAGTGTGATTTGTGTCTACAGTTTTAGGGTTTCTGTTATATGTATGTAGGACCGCCCCTATTAGAGTTTTGGGCAATATTCATACTTTGGCTTTATTGTAATGCAGAGGTTTTTGTATTAAAATTTACTTGTCAGCACGAAAAGAAATAAGAGATATGTTTTTGTTATCAATATTGAACACCTTAATTTATACCATCTTAGAGATTTGTTAAGAAAACGCTATCTGTTTCCGTTTGTGTTTTACAAAACCGATGACTTATAAATCTCACGAAAACACGAAACATTCCTTATTTTGACTTAATACAAGATCTATCAAATAAATAAATCAACCCACACTATTCCACTGAGCACATTAAATCAAATGAATGAAATTTAAAAACGAATGCGTACAGTGGTGCCCTCTAGTCTGTATGGTCAACGATACTGTAAATGCTTACCTGTGCAGTAGACGGTTTTAGGCAAATGTTAATCTATGATTAGAAGATGAGCATATTACCAAAAAGTAAAAAATTTATTTCGGACTATACTTAAAACAAAAATAAAGATCGAATATCTCAGTTAGTACGAGAGATCGACAAGGTAGGTATACCTATATATCTCAATTCGCTGCTAAATATAAAGAAATCAAGTCACGAGACAACATACACTACACAACACAAAATAAAGCAAACACCATAATATCGATAATAAATTCCGATAAAATTAATACATTAAAGGCAGAGCTTATAATTACAAGCAGCAAGGCAAGATCCTGCAATCGAAAGTGATATTTTTTCTTATGTTTACTATCAGCGGACCCATATACATTTGTGTCGTATTAAATCGTTGCGCATGCGCTCTGGCCGTCGAGAGTGAAACAATGGCGGCGCGGGCGCACCGCGATGGACGGTCACGCGCCCATCTGTCATGTCTTCCCGAACAGGACCCCCGTGTGAGGCTATTTTAATATAGGCTATATCTATTTTATTAATTTTTAGATCAGGATTGATTTGTGAATTTACATTTTTATCTCAGTTGTAAGTAACAGTAGTAAACATGATGTAAGTGCGATATTTATACCTCGTTTTAAGCATCTACCTAAGTAAAGTGATAATTTTTTAATAACTACCAGGGTTTATCAATCAGTCAAAATCGAAATAAAAATCTGTTCGATCGATAATTCGATCAATGAAATTGAGATGATGACAGGGTATGAAAATTAAAAATCTAATTAACCCGTAAGTTCGGTAATGAAAAAATATTAGACACGTATTTTTTTATATTTTCGTGTAATAAAACAATACTTAAATACGAAGTTTAGGAGTGGGAGCTAAAACGTCATTTCTACGTATAAAATGTACATAGAAGTGACATCACGCGACATTTCAAATCAATATATTGTCGAAAGTATTCGTTTCTAAATCTACCAAAACTAATCTATAAATAAATAATCTACCAGACGGACATTAAAATAAAAATTAGGCATCTACCCTTGTCAATACATCAAAGCTAACTAACACTCATGAAGAAACACACACCACTCACAATCACAATAGACATGAATAAGACAACAACTATCACTTATAACACCCAAAAACTCATGGAAGAATATCGAGTGACGTCCAAAGGTGACATTTACTGCGTCTCCAAGCAGCCATTATAAAAAGCATACCTTTTTAATAACAGCAACTCCATTGTACTCGTGTCGTCACAAATCATGTCCAAAACGAGGTTCAGTTCATTTGGAAATTGGCAATGCTGTGTGAACTAATGAACTGAGTTATAGATACATTTCGGTGAATGGACTCTTTTGGATTTGATTTGGTCTTTTGAAGTGTTTGTTGTGTTAGAATTTTGATATTTTTCATAATATAGACGGCTTGGTTGATTGTATGATCAGATTTTTTTATTTATAAGACCACGCTCAGTTTTTGGACTTTAGTTTGATTGAGATCTTAATGTCTTTTTAAATGAAATATCACAAAAAGTGACAGCAGAAACAGAAAACCCCTTTATAAAAAAAATACGCTTCTACTAATTGTTGTGGGAAAAAGTCAAGCAGACAGCAAACGGAATGCATTCGCAGTGGAACATGAATTTTGACAGGTTGCGTCGCGCCAAATTCGGCAGATGCGCATGGGCATGAGAACAAACTGTCGCCCTCAATCATTGGTCCTTGACAGACGGGCGTTTTTGATCGATCACCTTGTCTTTGACAACGAAACAAAACCCATGTTTTGCCATGTTGGCATCGGAACAGTTCTTGCGACACATGTCTAACAGCCTCGATGAACTCGTTGCTGCTGCGGGCTTCTAAATAGCTATATGATGAGGGATTCTCTGTTTATGACGTTTTGTGGCGGAACAATAGTAGCTGTAGTGTGGCCTGCTACCATCAATCATTTAGAAAACCAAATTATTAAATGACTTCGAATATTTCCAAAATTTATTCAAAATCTATCCGTGCATACAAATGTGTTGAAACGTTTCAAACAAATGAAATGAAATGTCCTAATATTTAAACAAATAAAATAAAATGAGCTTCGTACACCAGTTTATTTAGGCTGTGTGGGCGAACATGGGATGAAAAGAATTCACTTAATATCAAATAGCTTTCACTAGTAGAATGGTGTATGCAAATGGACCGGTTAAGTTATCTATTAACAGACTAAGTACACGTCCGAATTGATGTTGACTTCAAAGGGATACATTTTTTCCACTGTCTAAAAGACTGTTACAGTTATATTGATGATACAGTTACTAAACATGTATGAGAACGTACTTGGACTGTCCAAGTAGTATCATAATGTATGTATAACTCCCTAGATCAGATAAATCGTTCCATATTCTCTAAACACAAGAGGATATCATTGGAATGTCACAACACGTCCATCGTAGGTCTTTTTTTGTCCAGCCAAAAGACGGACGCTCCCAAATTTGATGGCAATTTATATATCAAAAGCTATAAAACAATTTTACAATGCGGTCTACTACAAAAGGCGACAAATCCCACGTATGTTGATCGCACAATCATCCTTTTATGACCCTCCTTGAACTCTGTTTGGGGTCTTATTATTGTTGCAATTTGGAGTGGACCATTACAATGACTTAGGGACTATTGGCTCTCCGGATGATTTGAAGGTCAAGATCAGAAACGACCAGTTACAGTATTTAATGATGAACAAATCAGAACAACATACAAAAGATTTGATGTAATAAATATTATCATAGATATCATTCATAAATGAACACAATATTGTTCTTACCGGAATATAAAAATAAAAAGAAATCCAGTCTTGCAAGAGTTGATACAATAATTTACATACATTGAAGCAATATAAACATATGCCAAAGCTTCATAAAGATGTTCACAGTACAAAATAAACACTTGCTGCTAAATAGGCTACTGGGTGTTGGAGCGTTAAAATTGGCTTTGAAACGAATCTCGGGAGAACAAAAAATGTTTTAGCGATCGACTGCTAGTACTTAAATATAGGTACAGTAGATGTGATACCGTTACACGTAGGAGCTATTAAAGCAGACGATGTCTATTTACGATATTTATTCGAGTAGGGAAAGAACTCAATACAGAATATGAATTGAAGAAGCATTTCAAGACGGATTGTTCTCACTTGCATGCGATTTAATTACAACATTTTTAATAATTTGCATTTTGCTAAATGTCTGTCTTCCAACGACCATGTCTGCGCAATGATTCCTTTAGCAGATAAATTTTGTTCACAGCCGACTATAATACTCAATCCAACGACTTAACGACATCGAAATCGTCCCGCAAACCCTAAAGGACCGACTTGCCGAAATGAATTAGTAAATCGGCGTCGACATTCCCGATGCGTCCCGTCTCACGAGTAAAAAGAGCGGCGACAATGTCTAATTTATTTATGAGAATCAGTAGCCCCTCACAATGGAACTTAGAAAAGATCTTCAAATGGGCAAACAAAGATAGCGTCAATCCTTTGAAGGGAGAATCCGTTTTAATTAATAAAGGGTGAGTAGACAATAAGATGTTGAACGCCCAGAAAATTGGCTGGATGAATTATTGATAGCTGAGCAGGATAAGATGTTACTGTTTTTGAATAGTCTTCAGGACCCTCTGATCTCTGCTTGGGCCCTCAATGATAAGTAAATGTTCGTAGATTACGAGGGAAAGTTAGTCAGTGATTCATGTTGATTACGGACTTAATTATAAGTACGCTGAACAGACTTTCGGCTTAGTTGATATTTTACGACTAAACGCTAATGAAACTATGGCCATAACATTTAATGACACGAATGAAAGCTGGTGTCAGGTCTCCTGATTACGATCTCGATGTCGTCTCTCATTAATCAAGTCAAGAGTGATAAGGCACATAAAATAACTCCAGATGTACTTTAACATTAAAATAACTTTCATCCTCTGCTGACAAAACATTTCCGTATTTACTTTTTACTTTGCTGTGTTTTAAATCATCCATTTTACTTGTTTACGTTACTATATTAAGTTTAAGTATGACTCAACTACAAAGAATTTGTATTTCAGTAATTATTTCATGTCCGGACACGTGTCATTACTTCTTATTTTATTCTTAATCTCAACTTATTAAAAAGTCTATAAGAAGGCATCGTTGTCAGCTTGTTATGTCACCTCCCCTGATTTCCTGTCAAAATTATTAATCTACACAATTTCTCTCAGCTCTTGTTTTCGAAGTGTCATATTTATTTCCCACAATGACGCAACGAAACCACATAGTTGAATAACCACAGCATGTTAACACATTCTTGATACTTCATAGTCGGGTGTACGTCATAATTCATTAGCTGTTACACCCGTCATTCATGCAATTAGTAATGTCGATGCTATTCCATCAGCATTTTTATTAGCGTTGTGGTTTCCCATGAACTCTTCATGTCCAAATTGGTCGCCTAGACTTAAAACGGCTCATTCATTTTAATTGACTGCGAACACGTGTACTGAGCACCAGATTATAAAAATTTGTTTGTATGAAACGCCTTATCCGCGACTACAGGTTTGCATCCTATCTAATTACACGTCTGCTCATCATACTGACTAATGTATTTTTGCAGTGATCCTCCCACTCATTTGGGTTATGCTAATTGATTTAATTGGAGACCGTAATTCAACTTTTCAAATCGATTTGAATAATCGGTCATTAAAATTGCATGAGTGTAATATTTACTACATCTGTCTCCTCTTAAGTGGTTGTAGATTTAAGTAGATCTGTTGAATTACTTAAAGACTAGACTCGCAGCGCATTGAATGTTTCCTATACCTCTTTCGGTCACAGTAATTGGATTTATGGACTTAAGTATTCAAATTCTCGCGTACACGAACTGAATTGGAGCACTTCCCTTGTTAAATTCTAAACGCTAACAACTGGCGAGTTTCTCTAATACTGGGTAATTCCAAGACTATTTATAGACAATATTGACTCGATAATGATATCTTTTCAAAGCCCTTTTATTATTGATATTGAATATGCTAATTCGTTTCCTAATAACATCGAGACCTACCTCTGCAAATATTAGCATTCGCTGGTTAAACACAGTCTTTACTAATATTTGGGTTTCAGCAAAAAATAAAAACAAGGCGATATTAAATCGCGTGGATAAATTTAATGTTAGAACAGACATATTATGTTAATTCAGCCATTAAGTCAATGGGCTTCTACAGAAATTACCGGCGGTCCTACTATATCATTATCGTGTTTTTTGTGAGCCACTTCATTATTCGTTGTTTGTTCAGCGCGGCGTTTTAACATAATCATTGCGGCGACGATGTGTTCAAAACTTGTTGTTAGTTCATCTGATGACTTTATCAGTGAAAATTAATAGTTACAGTCTCGCTTCGAGATTTTTTGCTCAGGCTCGTAAAACCGTCTCATTGCTTAAATTGCCATCATTTTCGGCAATCACGTAGATTGCCACCCAGTTTTCTATTATTATACTGTTGTCAGCTATTAGCTACCGTTTAAGGATCACAAAAAACATTTATTTGATCATTACGTCTGTAGACAGTTAAGGATTATAAATAGATATGACATACCAATCTGATGTTTTATTCGTCAAGCCTTTGAAAGCTTCCGAGAAATCTGTAATACTAAAAGCTAATAGTAATCGCAAATTAGTATCAATGCAGATAATGTGTAATAAAAGTTTTTGTGGACATGTCAATAGCCATTGAACCATATCAAACATTTTTGTTGGAGATGATAAAAAAAGTATAATGAGCAAATTCGTTTGATGTGTTTCGCTCGCGGCAGTACAAGGTTTGTTAATGAGAGCTCAGGAAATAACTTATGAACTGACAATACCTGTATGATTTCGAAGGTCGTATATTTATAATCAATTTGTTCCAATAAATTCGTTTTGGGTGGCATTTGGAGCAGTTTGATTTGTGTAGTCATTTGTTTAAATTTACCATCACCAACACCGCTATGGCTATCAATAATTTTAATACCTTTGCTTATTTTGAATATAATTTTATGGATGTTAAACGTAATGTTGTTGATTTTTAAATGGATTTAATATTCTGGAGCGATGTGATAGGATTTTTATTTAGATTTTTGCACAAGATTTATTATAGCTTTAACATAAGCTTTATGAGTAATTACGTAAGTTATATCCGTGCTGGCAGATTATGGTCTCGTTACTTCATCTTCCTCCATAACTGCATGTATCATAAACCTCTCATCGCTTATTTTATTACGATCTGTGACTCCGCCATTACAATAGCCATCAAATAGATATTTGCAGAGTTCATTGCTCCCTTGATATACTAATTTACATTGTTAAGTCACTACGTAGTAATTGTATGAATTGATTGAAATTTACAGCATGCCAAAATTTTATTGAACTCCTTTGAAGGCCGATTCAATGTTGTTCTAGTGACTAGTGTGACGTATGGTATCACAAAAGGTTCTCGATTATCACACTTGACCCGATTTGAATTGAAAAATAGGTTTGTTTTGAATCATCATTGTATTAGGTAGGCGTTCATCATTTTGATGACCACCCTGGATAATGAATGGTGTAGTAATGCCATTGTAATTATTTTCAAGGACGTTTTAGATTGTGTCATGGTTTATGAATATTCAAACTACGGGATTTAGATTTTTACTGTGTTTAGTGCCTATGTTGTCACGTCTTTACCCGTCCGTCAATATGCTTGTTCATAATAAGCTGGAAAATCTAAATAGACAGTTCGTGAAATAAATAACTTTATGCATCATTGAGCAATTCATGACACAATGTTATGTGCTCGTAGAATTTTATGTCCCTAATTTCAGAACGTCTATAAAAAGTTACTACCATTTGTATGTCAGAAAGTATAATTTTTGGTGAGTGCAGAACCGTAGAAAAGTATGGTTATTAATACTTATCTTGAACTTTTACAAGACTGTAGTCATCTATGCCTTTACCCTTAGTTGCATATCTAGCATTAAGTAAGCTGGACCAAACACTGACATATATTGCAAAAATTAACAAAATGTCGACGCATGACCTTAAATAAAATTATGTAATTTGTGCTCATATTGTCCAATTCATCATTTATGTCACCATTATTAGAAATATTGTTATTCCCTATTTTGTATTCAAATAATCTAAAACTTCGATACATAGCGTACATTTTTATGTTTAGCGAATATTATATTCTAAGAATCTTCATTGTGTAGCTCGGAGCGAATGGTCCAATTCGTTGAAATGATCAGAGAAAAAACATTGGAACACCGTGAAATTAAAATCAGGTGTGTGAAAGGGATAGTGGACTACATCCTATTGCTGTTTCATTTGTAATTAAGGAAGTAAGTATTGTTTGGTATGGAGAAACGTATGATTTGCGACCTTCTTATTGCAGTGCATTAAAATTGCCACTAATTGTTTTATTTTCTTGGCTTTATTACAGTTTGTTCGTAGTTTTATGGGTACATTGCTATCTTAACTCCGATATATCAGCTGGTTCGTAATCAATGTGTTATGTACTGAGGTATAAAATTGATCGAATTGGGAACTGCCAATTGTGTGATTGATTTTATAGGTGTAATTTAGTTCAATATTCTACTACTATTTCTCAATAAAGATTGTGGATAGCCATTTTAGATTTGCTACCAGATTCTGTTGGTACATTTTGGGCAGTATTAATTAAAAGAACTCGCCTTAATTTTTTTTATAAAGTTCTGTTAATTTCGTTTCGAAGAATGTTCTAAATTATCAACAGTAATTTTCATTTCTTTGAAGTATGTTAGTGGGTATTCTTTTCATTTATAAACTCCATTACAAAATAAAACATCAAATTAATCAAATTCTACTCCAATAAACAGCAATAAGACCAACAAACAGTCAACTTCCATTGGCTTCTTCGGAACTTTGTACAAGTAAAATTTATTCGTTTAGAAATTGTAGAGAAACTAGGTTCCGTTGTTGTACCCAATCAATTCGTTTGCTAATTAGTTGGCCACGCGAACTGATAATTAAGGCTTTCGCAGTGCCCTCTAAATCATCAGCCTCTGACGGCTGGTTTGTGGGCGGAGGACCACACAGCTGAGATTCGAACCTCGCTAAATGGAGCAATCTGCGTGCCAGTCTAGATCTTAATTACTATTATCTATGATTTTATGCTCACCTTGTAATTTGTGTCAAAAATTGTTATTAAGTTGTGTTTGGTGTTGGAGTTATTAATGGTAGGTCTAGAAGTAGAAATTAGGCAGTAATTTAATTTTGAATTGAAGGTTAGTATCTATTACTTCCTATTCAGGTCGGAAGGTTGGATTTCATACATTAGGTGCTGAGTTTTCTCTGGTTTTCTTGAGTTTTTCTGTATGTGTGTAAAATTCTCCGAGTATTAAATTTCATTATCTTCTATTCTGATCCTTAATTTTCTTACCTTCCTTTTTTTCCTACTTATGTGTCTCTCAACGTCTTGCACTCACAACTTCTCTTCTCGACCTTCTTACCGATACGGTCAATTCACAGAATTGGAACCGTCATCAAGAACATTTCATTGTAAATATGTACCATCTATCTGCTCACTATTACCATAAAAATCCCCATCATTTCATCATAGGCGGTCTCACCAATCTCTATACATTTCAAACCTTTGATCACGCAGCTAGACAGCCTCATAATATTAACATAGCCTACAGCTCTGTTTACTCCAAAAGGGATAAACGTGAGCGATATATCACAAGCCATTCATTGCCTGGACATAAATCGTGGCTAAGATATGTATGAACAACCGCATATCAAGATAATCGATTGTAATTTTCTAATTTTGAACTTTATGAAGTTGTGATAGAGTTGAAAATCTATAGTTTTATGTTGATGTATCTTGATATGCATTTGAATCAGACTCATTGGTAAAATTGAATGAATATAGTAAGTTAAAGTATTTTCTTTTTCCTTTGTTTTAAGCAAATAAAGAATGTATGCGTAAGCAAATAAGGTTTGATTTATCTATTGTTTATTCTATTACGCTTAATAGTATTTTTTGTATTATCGAAATAAGAAATTTAAGCTTATGGCAATAAGGTTTCATATTTTCTGCATTTTACTTTATTGCTCTTTTGTTTTTGATAATAAGCAGTTGGATCCGTTAGTACGCTTACGCGTGAGGGGAATAGCAATTTATTGATGCAAATATTTGTGATAAGTATATTACGTGGCTATGAAACCTTTGCATTTTAGTAACTTTACTATCTCTATCTGTGTTTTGTAACATAATCTATTGTCCACGGTTCACTCGATTTTATATCTTTAAATTGTATCATAGTGTAATGTGTGATATTAGAGTAATGTAAACTCCCTCAAAGTTTAATCTTCAAACGGTATTGCAATTTTAACTGACCCTTTCACAGAATCGTTTAAAAATCTCTTTAACTTTACTGTAATTATACCTTCATTAACCTTTTGAATGCACCGATATTAAGACAATAGAAAAGACATTGTGTCTCGCGTGGATCCGCGTCTTAGACACACGAAAGGTAATGAAGTATGGATTGAAATCTACGGCAAATATAATAATACCTACAATCCTACATACATACACCTGACAAGCCTTTTAATTTTTTTTAAATAATATAAGTAAGTACTTCTAGCAAATAGACCGTCACAAAAACTATGACTCAATTCCCTAACTTCAAATTCTGTCAAAACACACAGGTCAAGACAAACCATAGTCATAAATCGACCGTTATGGCTCGCCCCCATAGACAACAACACAATTGTTCCATTTTCAATATCCCATACTATAGACTAGTGTTCTATAATTCAAACTTAATGTGAGCAGTTTGTTGACAAGAATTGAAGACAATATTTTTATTATGTTTTATTTTTTCTGTTTGTAACACAGCAGGGGTGAATTGTAATACATATAAGTACTACATATAGTCCCTGGTCACACTATAATACTCTTGTTTTTTTTTAAATAATCGATTGTTTTGAATCAGCCTTTCCCATGATATCATAGTATTAAATACGTACCACATATTTACCCCTGGTTCAATAATCTACAGAGTCTCCCAAGATGGTTGTCATCTGTCGTTATCTTAAACAATCGCTAAGTTTAGAACTTACTCCTCTCCGGCATTCCACGTCAGCTGTCACATTTGAGAAAGTGCTTACAATCAAATTTATCGTAAATTAAAATCAAAGGAAGGCGATGAAATATAAAACTCGGGGCGACTGTTTTATATTTTAACACAAGTGAAAAGAAGCAATAGGTAATCTAATTCCTTTAGCTTTATTTTTTTTATGACATGACATGACATAACATCACGCCTTTTTATCCCCGAAGGGGTAGGCAGAGGTGCACATTACGGCACTTAATGCCACTGTACAATGTAACACCCACTTTTCACTATTTATGTTACGAGTCCCATGTAATAGGGGGTGAGCCTATTGCCATATACCGGGCACATTTCCAGACTCCGTGCTACTACTGAGAATGTTTTAAAAACCCAGTAATACTTTGCCCGACCCGGGAATCGAACCCGAGACCCCTTGCCCGGCAGTCGCACTTGCGACCACTCGGCCAACGAGGCAGTTTTTTTTATGTATTTTGGGAATAGCAACACCTAATTTCAATGCCATCGAACGTCATGCTAGTTTCGAATTTTGAAAGAGCCGATTTGTCAACAAATCTATTTACCGAAATAAAAAAACAATTCACCATCAAATGAAATTCGAATACACATTTTCGAATTTTAAAATTAACCGTTTAGAACAAAATGACTCCATTCACAACTGCCCACAAGAATACTGGCACACAATAATATGTCTGTGTTCCATTTAAATAGTATGTACATAACTCTCCTATGCCCGGGGCGTCCCGTCACACGAACATCACTTGTCAACCATTTACATTTTAATAAAATAATAAAGCTATCATATAAAAACTCTTTATGTTCCGTTATGGCTGTTTGTTCACCCCCTAACTATTACCATTCAGATAGTGAACTCAGAAGTACCATTGAATCTTTTGGAACTAATACTTAGTAGTTTCTGTATCGTACTTGAACCTTATACTTCGTAATCAAATGACAATGTGCCATATTTGGGTAAATTAACAACAGTAGGTAGCTAATGTTCTTTCAAACGCTCAGAACATAGTAAATTCTCATTTAGCTATTAACAATTTCCCATCCGTAATTGTCCTTGCATAGTAAAAAAATTCAGCGGCTAATGAATTATTTAAGAAACACTTCATTTTTTATTTTCTTTTTATAAACGTTGCTCCACACTAGAATTTTTTCGTGTCGTAGGTGCGTTTACAAAAATACAAGTTCACATACACTTGTGAACTTGTATGTTTGTGTGTCCTTTCAGGACAGACGACTCTGACCCGAATCAACAGTTTGTGGATCACACTAAGTGTTGCTTCGTGTAGAAATTGAAGCCGCGACACGTTGCGCGGGTTGCGCGGCAGCTGATTGCCCAGCCATCGCACCAACCGTGCCATCAAACATGTCCCAATACGTCAAAAAAGTGAATAATATCATAGCATATTTATTTCAGTTTAGCTACATACATACTCTTTTGAAACATTAAAGTAAATTGATATCTAAGTACTTTTTCTATAGTCACCAGAAATATGTTCAGCTGCTTTTTTGGTTCACCGATCATAGTGAGGCTTTTGAATCATTCTGTATCACGTTCATGGCGTGAAAGCTTTCGTTTTTTTGTTCTAACAGATTGAGACATTTGAATTTAGATGTGATTTTATTCAAATCACGGATATTGTTAGATTATTTAGATTTGATGTGCATACCTAATATTGGATGACTAGATTATTGTTCAGTTAGATGTTATAATAAATTGTTCTATTAAGTGAAAGTATTTAATATATTAAGATGGTCAGTTCTTATAATATTGTTTTGAATTGCACCGAAATTATCGGTAAAAGAGTTATAGAATTTGTTTGGTGTTTTTTTTTACTTTTTCACTTTTTATCCATATACTAAAATTAAAACTAAACTATTCAAGTGTAGGAGAGCCATGCTTCGACCCGAATGGGCCAGCTCAACCGGAGTGATTACACGGCTTCACAGAAGACCGACGTGAAACAACGCTTGCGGTGTGTTTTGTCGTGTAAGTGAGGTTACCGGAGGCCCAATTACCCCAATCCCTGAATCCCCAGAAACTTACTTTTTACGCCTTTGGTGTTCCAGGTGTCCATGGGCTACGCCGATTGCTTACCATCAGGTGATCCGTTTGTTCGTTTATCGGCTTATCCCATAAAACACCCATGCTAGTATTTCACAACCATCCACTTAATTTCTAGTCCATTCAACTATTATACTAACCAAGTAATATCAATCTTCGTCTACCACACACGTAATTGAGACAGCTACTTAAAATAACCATATGCAATGAGGAAATGGTAGTATATCTCGCATTATCTAAACAGTGTCGGCCGCAAGTCGTTTAGCTGACAAAGTGCCGACATTGTCTCTCCGAAGATTTTATGGCTGATATGAAAGTGATAAATGTCAGTAACTTTACTGCCGTAAAATTATTTGATTGGCGAAGTGAGATGACGGCTGTTTGCTTGCCATATCTGTAAAGCAGATCATGCTACTACAGTCTGTGCTTCAGTTGTAGAGTTTCTGTTGTTTGTCTATTAGGTTGAAAATTGATTGATGTTTTTGTGAGCCTTTGGTGTCTTGACGTGCTGGTTAGTCTGTCTGTGAAAGAAGTAGTAATGAAATGGGATTGTAACCATTTGTGATGGTTCTGTATGGTTTCCTAAACTGTCATCTACTCATCTAAAGCCACCCTGAGTTCTGGTCACACATTACTGAACTAAAGGAAAACTTACTTCATAATAAAGCTAATTAAACGCTGATCACCTGATATTCTGCGCAGCCCTGTCACAACATACCTGTTGTTCGAAGCCTGTGGTCGCCTCTCATTCATCTTGCGAGCACCAGATAATAAAGCGACTGGCTTGTCTCCTCGCCTAATCGAATCGTTTTCCACGGTGTGGGATCCAACTTGACTATAGTGAGATGTGGAGACGAAGTTAACTTACTATTAAATGGTTTTCTAAACGTAGATATATACTAATAATCTTGTTTCTGACTTTTGTACTCGTGTATGTCTATGTAGCTAGGTTGTCGTCAATTTTAACTGACTGACAGTCCACCCCGGCTCTACATGTGTTCTGTTTCTGGAAGTGCTAGATTTTATCATATTGTTATTTATTTTAAAAGTTTAAATTTACACATTTTGGTCTATACAAAAGATAGACACTGACAGCCTAAGTAAGATCTTTGTCTACCTAGATATTATGGATAAGTCTTGTTTCATCGGTATATAGGTTTATATCATTTGCAAATATACACTTTGTTTCAGCCATTAAAGGTGTAAAACTTAAAAATTAAGATTATAAACATAAACAGCTCCACACATCTCCCTATCCACCTACCTATAACTTTCACTATTATTATTTCTATTACGTTAATATCGTCAAGTGCTATTATTGTCACGTCCATGTGCGTCCAGATCATTATCTCATGATCTCGTGTTATGTCTTGATGCCAACATATTTAAGTCTCTTATAATGACTACGATGTGAGCATGCTTAGAACAGGGAAATTTGCTTTAAGTATACAATCGTTTTAGATATTGGTTTAGGTGTCCTGGAAGTCTTTGAAGGAGTATTATGTTGAACTATGGACGTCTTGAATTATGATGATGATGACAATTGGTCTTGCTTCCATATATTTGTAGAATGTTATTTATTTTTTAATTATTTAACACTCTATGTATAATCAAACAATGGTGGGGTTAAACTTTCAAACAACGAGCAGTCACCGGTGACCGCAACCTATTGTTCTTTAATTGGTTCTATAATGACGGTACTCAACGAGTTAATATCGGGTGGCATTTTCTACCAGCTAACCTCAGGGAAGATACTATAACGTTTTGTTGATCTTAACACCCAATTACCCTGACCGATTGTTAGGCTTTTCAGGCTCTTTAAAATATTTAGTGATACCATAAAACTTACAATTATTGTGACTATCATAGGCGCACCGTGCAATACCCATACCAGATTATTAAAACTTTACTTTACTTTAAATTAAGACTGCCTCATTGGCCGAGTGGTCGCAAGTGCGACTGCCGGGCAAGGGGTCTCGGGTTCGATTCCCGGGTCGGGCAAAGTATTACTGGGTTTGTAAAAACCTCAGTAGTAGCACGGAGTCTGGAAATGCGCCAGGTATATGGCAATAGGCTCACCCCCTATTACATGGGACTCATAACATAAATAGTGAAAAGTGGGTGTTACATTGTACAGTGGCATTAAGTGCCATAATGTGCACCTCTGCCTACCCCTTCGGGGATAAAGAGGCGTGATGTTATGTTATTATTAAAACTTAACAGATAATCTTTATTTAACTTGCGACACGTTTCGTACTTAACTTCCAACACACGTCCATGTAAATCGTAAATTAATTACAATACCAGTAAGTAAAACTTTCAACACCTAATTAATTTATTGATGTACCTTCCAATAAGTGTTGGTAACATTTTAATTTACGTTCAAACAATTTTTAATCATGGTAATACTGAACATTGATAGCCAGCCTTTAGATATAAATTGTTTTATCGACAATCAGTGGGTGCGTGGGCGCATCGAACTTATTACAAAGTTACGTAAGCTTCGTAGGTAATAGATATTGTGTTGGTGACATTTCTGATGTATTGGTTGTACAGTTTAAGTATTAAGACGTTGATTAAATTCCTATGCATATAATTATAATGATGGAATGCAAGGATAGGGTTGACTGCACAGTTGCCACGCAATGTGCAGCGGTTTCGCTCCTGCACGGAGCAACTCTTTGTGTGATCTACAAATTGTAAATGCACCCACGACACAGGAGAAAATCATAGTGTTATTTGAAATGTTATTTAAAAAAAAAATAGTAAAAGGTTTGAAATAATTCTAAAGATTTTTATGAAAAAGCTGTAAAAATTTTAATTAAATGTAAGTGTCATGTGCTTCTTTATCAGAATCAGCAGAGTATGAACTGAGAAATGACCTCCAGTTTTCCTCAGCCACCAGATAACATTCAGACGCTTTTGAAGTACCTTGACTATGAGTAGTCAAAGTCCTCAAAAACCTTACAAATACACCAAAAACTAACCAACTCTAACTTTAACCCCTCCAAAATGTGTTTCCTCTATGATAAACTTAAACTCAATTCGTCCATCCGTCAAAACAAAACAAAAGCGAATATCGAATACTCAAATCGATTTTATTACCGAAAAACTTAATCGATATGTGTAAAAAGCCCGGTGAGACGGTAAAGGCTTGGGCGGCGATTTCAAAGGTGATTAATTACAAGCAAAACGTTAATTGTGCACGGCCTAATTTTTATACCTTGCTATCCCGCTAATTTGTGTGAACGTACCGCGGATTCGTTACAGGGATTCACACAGTGGCTTTTTATTATGAAAGGGTTATAGGTATATCGGGACTTTGATTCTTATGTATGAGTTTTAAGGCGCATTTTCCTTGTAGTTTAGAAAAGGCGTGCTGTTGGGCAGTATGATAGACAATTTCTTGGACTGTTTAGGAAACAGTGGTGATGACTTATCTGCTATAAGGCAGTTTATTAGTGCAAGAAAACAGTAAAAGACAAAAGCTAAATGTAAGTACTATACTAGACTTAATTGGGATAAGTTTCCACGTTACTTACCCATGTAAATGGGTATTTATAAAAGATCGAAGAAAAAGAAGAATTATCCTAACTCAAAATATTAAATCTAATGCCTAAAATAATATAATCCCGACTACTTTTGTCCGAATAGAAATGACAAAACGACTACCTAAGCATGAGCTATAATACTTTTCCCAGCATACATTACGTTTACAGAAAACTATACTTTGTTATAACCTAATACCTCTGTTGTCAGCAAGTTAGTAATTTTGTCGGAGGTTCAGTATTTTTCTTTTTTTTTTTTGTAGCATAAGCCGGTAAACGAGCAGATGGATCACCTGATGGTAAGCAATCGGCGACGCGACGCCCATACGCGTTGTTTCACGTCGGTTTTCTGTGAGGCCGTGGTATCACTCCGGTTGAGCCGGCCCATTCGTGCCGAAGCATGACTCTCCCACACTTCTTCGGAAGTTTAGTTTTGTTATTCATTTTACTTTCACTCTCACACTATCTTTTTTTATTTTCATTTTAAATTTTATTTATGCCGCATCATGCTTGGTGCTGAATAAATGTTTTTTCTTTCTAGCCATTATTATTTTCCCATATAAATTAGTTTATTTTAAAACCAAGTTGCTATTTTTTTTTGTGTTCCCAGCGTAGACGTCGGCGTGATGTCTGCGATTGTTACCCTAATTACAGCGAGATTTATTGCTAGTCTCGTGCTCTGTATTAAAAATGTCTAGATCTAATCAAAGAACACGCCGATAGAAAAAAAAATGGCTTCCTATACCTCTATAGAACCGAGTTATTAACGGCGCGACAAGTAATCACAGGAAAACGAGTCGAAAAACTGAATGTATGAACATACATCAAAGTGGTGCAAGCATGTTATTTGCACCACCCTGCCATATATGGGTTTTGTAGGGCTGGCAGATAAAGCTTTTTTTTATATTACTCACTTTATAGTGATAAACGCGTTGATCAATGTTTTCTTTTCTTTTATGTTTTCACAAAACCGGTGTGCTGAAGCTTATTATATTACACTCACACTTATATCTTCTTCTAAAATCTTTTTATCTCTTCTACCTCTTCTGACAGTTCACTTTCCATATACATAATTGACTGTACCAGCCTTCATAATCAGCTTCATCTTACTTCATATCTTATTCTAATCCATATAACACAACATCACGCCTTTTGTCCCCGAAGGGGTAGACAGAGGTGCACATTATGCCACTGTACAATGTAACACCTACTTTTCACTATTTTATATTGTGAGTCTCATGTAATAGGGGGTAAGCCCATTGCCATTTATCGGGCACTATTCCAGACTTCGTGCTACTACTAAGATTTTTTAAAAAACCCAGTAATATTTTGCCCGACCCGGAAATCGAAACCGAGACCCATTGCCCGGCAGTCGCATTTACAACCACTAGGCCAACGAGGCAGTCTAATGTATATAATCTTCCCAAATCTCGAGACAGCCCTAACCACACTACCACAGTACCACGGTACCATATAAAGTACCAAGTACCAACAGACACTACACAGTGGTCGATAATTGAGACGTTTCACGATAAACGCCGGCTAATTGACCGTACCATAGAGTTGAGCTTAATCGCCGCCCCGAGCGTGTAATTCCATACACGATTATGTATTTTTTTTGTCCATATCTGTTCTAGTTTTCGTATGATTAATTGTGTTTGTAAGACGGATGGACTTAATGTTGTATGGTTTCTTGAAATCGTTTTGATTTGCTGTTTAATTTTCTACTTTAGCTTTGTGTAAAAGTTGTCGAATATTTTTTTTGGCATGAACCGCAAATGGGCATATGGATCACCTGATGGTAAGCAATCGGAGCCGCCCATGGCAACAGGAGAGGAGATACAAGACCGTTGCCGACCTTTTTAACGCATTTTAAGATATTTTTTATTTTTTTTAAACGGTGACCTTAGGATTTTCTCCTGTGTCGTGGGTGCGTTTACAAACATACAAGTTCACATACACATGACACCCAGACTCGGAGCAACAATCTGTGGATCACACAAAGAGTTGTTCCGTGCGGGAATCGAACCCGCGACACGTTGCGCGGCGGCAGTGAATTGCCCAACCACCGCGCCAAGCGTGCAGTCTTTCAGACCTATTGGATTGGGAAGAATATTTTTTCAGAATGATAATATTTTGATAATTTCATTCAGAAAATTCTCATTGCTTTTCGTTATTTAAAGACTCCGTAAAACAAAATGCATTGAAACATCATCATAAGCAGTGGAAAAAATAATTGCATAATAGTGCATCTCTGTTTACCGTTTATTCCTTCTGAGAACAATTAAGTTACATTTAACATGTACCAGCGTCATATAACATACCCATTTAAAATAATAAACTACAATTTTTACCGAGTAATCGAGTAAAAATGTACAAAGTTTTACTCATCAAATTTTTTATAATCCAAATAATTAGAAACGTACTCATTAAATATGTTAATAGAAAGAAAAGGATGAATATGAACGGGCAGCGTCTCATCAAGGTACTCTAAATTGTCAGATACGTCTAAGCAATTTTCAACCATATAATTTTGTCGTAAAGATAAAAATCTATTAGATAATGTTAACAGTTTAAGGGTAGCTTTACAAGCGGGTGTATTACAAGGTAATTGAATTGATGATGCAATGAAAGATGGTCATAAAAGCAAGCCAGCAATGTCTCCGACATTAAACGTAGACTAGTCTTTATGTTAGTTACAGTGATTATAATAACTTCATCATAAACTTATATGTCCTCCATATCGTATCATAAAATGTGAAATGAAGTAACTTGATCATATTTATATGTAGAAATCATATGTTAATGTTCTGGATTTGTTATTGTATCAAGAATACTGGGTATAAAAAAATTTACCAGCATACGGCTATGAGTTTCTTTTAAAATATCATATTTTTTTTAACTTAAAGCTTTGTGTCTGTGGTCAAAAGAAAAAAAGGCAAAAACGGTAGTCTATATCACTGTTTGAGCCGCGGAGAACCTAAAGGGTTACCGGGACTCCGTCTCGAAGTGCAGGAGTAGGAACGGGGTGGTTTTTAGTCAGTAAGACTCTGACACTCCCTCCCGCCTCACCCAGACGGGAGCAGACTTGCCCGCGACTTCGTCCGCGTACAATATGATTCCTGTTTTATCCCATGGGAGCATTTAGTCGGGATATTAAGTCCTATCCTATCAGCAGTATCTGCATACCAAATTTCATCAATATCCGTGCAGTAGTTTCAGCGTGATTCACGAAAAAACATCAAAACAAAGAATTACCTCTAGTGTCAGTACCTATCACACTTATATTACAAATGTGAAGCATTAGCAGTATCGTGGTTAAGTAAAACAATACATAACGAAACTATTAAGGAAAATGAAGAGAAAATAACAGGCAACAGTTTTTAAAAGTTCCTATTGTATGTACTAAGTTCCAGAGGCAATATATCTTTAATGTTTTATGAGTAAACACAACTTGTTTAGTGAGAAAATAATGATAAAATGTTTGTCTGTTGTGTTACATACTTATTTACTCGAGTGGTTAAGTAAATGTGTAAGTATACGAAGCTGTCGGCCGCCTTATTGTGCATGTGAATAGGGTAGATGCATAATTTTTATTTTAATGTCCGTCTGGTAGATTTTTTTAAATCATTACACACTTATTTTTTATTTTCTTACAGAAACGAATACTTTCGACGATATATTGATTTGCAATGTCGCGTGATGTCACTTCTATGTACATTTTATACGTAGAAATGACGTTTTAGCTCCCACTCCTAAACTTTGATTCGTTTTATATAAGTATTGTTTTGTTATACGAAAAAAAAAAATTCGTGTCTAATATTTTTTCATTAACTAACTTACGGACTAATTATATATTTTCTTCATACCCTGTCATCATCCCAATTCTTGGTTTTACTTTTACTTCTGTTTGCATATCTTACTACATACTCATAAAGGTCCTTGAAAGCCCATTGCTGCACCGTCAACCTTCTTTACATACGAGGAGTTTGCTATAGTCTTTACCCTCGGCAGACAGGTTGGATTTTAGTTTAGAAGGTCCATACTTATCGATATCTCACACCATAGCTTTCAAATTGAAATTCGGTCAGAATTCATCCGTTTGTTACAACCTACAGTTAACAAAATCCATCTCATAACACGACGTAACGTTATAACTAAAGATAGGCAGAGCCTTATCGCCAACAATAGTAACAACCGTCAATGAATCGAATCGCAATCGTTACGCTCGTGTATCGAATGAACTCATCACTTGCACTATCATGACCGTGTCTAAGTCGATACCATTCGGAACTAGTTTAAAGGTTTGTTTAGAATCGAGAGAACCCGGTTTTATTATTTGCGGTTTTTATGCCTTTATTAATATTTTTGTATACATACTCATCATCTTCGTTATTTTCTTCTCCTCTTATAATGTCTTCTGATTAATTTCGTTGCGGGAACTAAGACAATCATTCATGTCCCTGGAACGCATCGGACTTCAGTGTTCCGGTGTTTTCATGGTATCTACTGTCGGTTTTAGGAGGATGTTACGGGCTCTTTAAAAAAATACTTATCTTCTTCGTCATCATGAACAAAGTCATCTCGATATCGTTAAACATAAAACAAACTAAGCCTTTATACTAAGACCTCTAAAAGACAACCGTAAAAATCAGTCTCCTCTTTTCCCTCATAAAATGAGTTACCACATCACATTTATTCATTTTGCATCAAATCCAAAATCGTAACGCATTCCTACCCAAAATAATAACCTCAAAAGATACCACTACCACAGTCGCCCAAACTCTTATATTATATCTACGTGCTATTATAGCTCTATAACTACAAGTTTGATTTCAATAATTCTTTTTGTGTTGGATAGCGCGTTTATCGAGGATGGCTATAGGCTATTAAACATCACGCTACGACCAATAGGAGCTGAGCAGAGCGTATGAAACCGCGCGGAAGTGGAAGTAGCTAGTATTCTATAAAACCAGAACCTGCTCACGAACGATCCAACACTAAATCATCACTACAGGACCTATCTCCTAAGGCACCGTTGCCTTGTGTACTCGAAAGGGGCCAAATGATAACCCTGCTCGCGATACGTATTCTCATGAATGTAAATTACACTAGATGTTCCTTCGACCCTTAATGTAAGATTACCGTTGAAACTGAAGCCAGTAATTCAAAGGTAATGAGGTGTTTTAAGGTCGGTCATGACTCTGACCCAAGTTAACACCTTCGGAGAGATAAAGGATGGACGCACGCGATCAGACGTTACATGGATTGTTCTTGTACACGCATTATAGTTAGGTGTTAGAGGTGGGTAAGGAACTTTGGTTTGGTATTATATGGACAAATTATGGAATTTTTGGGGAGTGCCTCGTTGGACGAATGTGTGCGACAAACGGACAAGGGGTATCGGGGTCAATTCCCGGGTCGGGCAAAGTATTACTGGTTTTTTTTAATCTCAGTAGTAGCACGAAGTCTGGAACTGTGTCCGGTTTATGACAATAAGCTCACGCCCTATAACATAAATATGAAAAGTGGGTGTTGCATTATACAGTGGCATTAACTAATAACTAATAATATTATTGATATCGGAATCTGCATTACATGGGACTCATAACATAAATAGTGAAAATTGGGTGCTACATTGTACAGTGGTATTAAGTGTCGCAATGTGCAACTCTAACTACCCCTTCGGGAATAAAAGGCGTGATGTTATGTTGTTAGAGTTTTTTTGTTGAATTTTGTTTTTGTGTTATATAAACAATTTTTGGATTGTTTAAACTGTCAAACACACGAGGACACCGGTGACCTATTGTTCTTTAATTGTGTCTATAATGATGGTACTCAACGAGTTAAGGATTAATTGCTTGTAATGGAATGAAAATTCGTTTAAACTTACCTACTAGCTATTTGGAAATGCCATATTGTTTTGGTGACTATTCGCCAAAAAGTATTAAAATACATAGATATTATAGGGATGATTTTTGATTTCAGATTTATATAGAGGTATAATAACATGGTCTTGATTTAGTTTCTTGAAAGTTAAAACACATTTATGTGAGAGAACTACTTAACTGTGTCAAGAATGTATATTTATGCAAACTAAAGATTTCAAATAATTTTACATTCTCGCTAGTTCATTATTAAACTAGTCTTGATAAACTATCCTCATCAACAAGACGTAAAACAAATATTTCGCGACAGCTCATTGCGTTCCAGTAAAAGTTACAATCGCAATCGCATTAAAGTGCGACAATAATTGTTTCCAATTCATATCTCAAGATAAACCTGCCTTGCGACAAAATATTCGCAATTACGCGCCCACTCTTAATGCCCGATTAGTTTCTCTGATTGGGACAAAATGTAAAGCATTATGCTCACGGAACTGTATACATATATTTACTAATTTATTTATACTTTATTGCACACATAGAATTGGTGTGCATTGTAATAGTAATTTGAGTACAATGGGCGGTCTTATCACACGCGGCGATTTCTTCCAGACAAGCTTTGGATGGAATTTTGTGTTTCTGTACAAGTAGTTGCAGTGAATAACGAAAGTTATTAACTTTTTATTTATTGTACGGTTGTCTTACCTCTGTTATTCTATTAAGTATTTTTTTACATGTTTCGGTAGTTCGACGCCCAACGTAACTACCGAAATGTTTGACGAAATTAAAAAAATTGATATTATTTGTTACATTCATGACATTATTCAAATTATCCTTAATAGCATTTTTCGGTATGGTAACCTTTCCTATTGCTTGATGCTTGGTTTGGATGCTTTTTATTACAGCATCAACAGGGCATTACACATAAACAATGTCAACTCTATTCCTCGGATATTGTCGCGTCCAATACGGAAATAGGTTACCATTGTCGTTCGTATATCAAAGATTACGTAGATGGCTGAAGACCACGAAATTTCCTTATCTTAATATCGAAATTTATTGTTCGGACATGGCATACATGGTGTCATAAGTTCCCGATTCCGTGTTCATGTCGCTATCGAATCGTGGGCAAGTTTGCGGCTCAATCGCGGTGCACTTTCCACCCTGATCCCGCCCACGCGGCAACTTGATGGTATCTCGCGAGTTACGAGCTCAAAGAAGATGTCGGCTCGTGTTAACGATCCTGTGTGTTTAGGATTCCTTGGGCTGTGGATGCGGTAATGCATTCTGAGTTTAGTTCATTAAAGAATAATATGATGGATTTAGAAGTTAACTAGCATCAACATCATTAATCATCATGGTAATTGACATTATATCTCAATTGTTAAGTTTAATAACATATCTTGAATGGCAATATTTTATGTGCAACGCGTTTACAAAACAGGCATGTAGTTACAAATTCATGAGTTTAATATAAAAAAGCTAATATTAACCTCTTGTCTGCCTCGTTGGCCGAGTGGTCGCAAGTGCGACTGCCGGGCAAGGGGTCTCGGGTTCGATTCCCGGGTCAGGCAAAATATTACTGGGTTTTTACAAAAATTCTCAGTAGTAGCACGGAGTCTGGAATTGTGTGCGGTATATGGCAATAAGCTCACCCCCTATTACATGGGACTCATAACATAAATAGTGAAAAGTGGGTGTTACATTGTACAGTGGCATAATGTACCACTGCCTACCCCTACGGGGATAAAACACGTGATGTTATGTTATTAACCTCTTGTCTGTCGATATTTGAGATACAAAAGAAAACGCACTGTGTCCCGCGTAGATCTACGCTCCGACATACCAGAGGTATAGCAAATAATTTACATAACATAACATCACGCCTTTTTATCCCTGAAGGGGTAGGCAGAGGTGCACATTTCGGCACTTCTTTCATTTTCCTTTTTCTTTCTTTTCTATCTTCATTCCAATATAAGCCATTTTTCGTGCAATTTCTGCATATTAAAGCATATAATTGCATGTCACATCCTCAAGTTCCTCCTCCATGATCAGAACAGGTCTAACTCTAAGAGAACAGTCCTAATATCGTGCATATCTCGAGTGTATTTTGTTAAACGGACATGTGAGAGAAAATCCTTTCGCATTCTAGTGTTTAGACGAAATTCATGCGTGTTCCTTGGTCCCTTCGATATGTTTTCAACTGTTTTTTCCATCCAATCGAATTGGATGTTTCCTTTTATGTGTGGTCCTTTGCAGGAAGTGTAGGTTGCTATTTTGTTTAGAGTTTAGGTTTTTTAATTTCACTTCCGAAATACAGGCACTGCCTAGTTCGAGTACAAAAGCTAAAATCATATACCTGTAAAAAGATTGTAGCCAAAATTATTGTTGATATATTGTATTAAATGTTTGAGATTAAATAAAAAATAAATTATTACTATTACTTCGTCTAAATTGATTAATATTTTTGTTCATGAAACTAGAGGTACATACAGCCAATTTGAGTAGCATGTTAAAAGTATTTTGTAGTGTAGAAAATTTATGAAATACTCATAATTTATCCCGTTTCTCCCATTCCCGTAGGATTTTCAGGACATTTTTCTGTCATAAGTACCACCTTCTACTGACGATAACATTTCAAATTTCATTTTATTTTTCATTTTTTAGAATCCCTAATATTGTAACATATTTTTTATATCAGTTTGTTTTTTACGCTGTTATTTTTCTAAAATTATAATTTAAAAATAATGTATTGTTAAGTAATACTATTGTGCATGCTGTGTTAGCCTATAAGTGATTATTATACTCGCACTTGTGTTATAGAGGTAGAGGTATTTTTTATTAACAGTAATGAAAAAGTGTAATAATTGTTGGCTAACCTATTTAACTCGTGAAGTACCGTCATTATAGACACAATTAAAGAACAATAGGTTGCGGTCACTGGTGACTGCTTGGTGTTTGACAGTTTAAATAAATAAATAACAAACACAAAAAAAATCAGCCAAATCGGTCTAGCCGTTCTCAAGTTATGGCGTGACAACGGGAAACGGATTTCATTTTTATATATATATAGATATCAAAATCTACTCCACGTTATGGTTGTGCGTCGCACTTCTGTTCCAAACATAGATCCACGCTATGACTGGCAACCCTGCCTTCAAATAATTATTTCATCTGTTAACACCGAAGTATTTCTTGTAGATCATCGTTATTGGTAACAAGTGCGCTTGTCTTGTGTTCATCTGATAGATGTGCTTGTTAATCACCCCCTGTTGCGCATGCGCTCCTTCACCGTTACGATTACATCCACAGTTACTGGCAACGTGTTATATTTGTATACTGTTACTATTGTAACGGGATACATAGTTCTCTCTTTTCTTTTCATTCAACATTAGAATTATCTCCTGTGTCTTGAATGCAAATATAGAGGTAAACAATAAAGGAGAACAAAAAAAAGAAAACATTCAAATTCACATATTGTATACTAGCTTCTGGCACCACCTTCACCCGCATTCCAGTGAGATAAAAAGTAGCCTATGTAATATTCCAGACCATAATCTACCTCTGTTCCAAATTTCATCTCGATATCTTCAGCCGTTTTGACGTTAAAGAGTAACAAACAAACAAACAAGCATACAAACGAGCATACCAAGTTTCGCATTTGTAATATTTGTAGGCTCACACTCAGAGCTGGAACAACAATTTGTGGATCACAGTTTTTTTTTTTCAAACAGACCGTAGGATCTTTATTATCAAACTAAGGACGCAATTTTATTATTGTTTTTATGAGATTGGACTCATTCTCAGCCACAAGGCCGGCTTTAATGCCTTCACGGGTGTCAACCAAGTGAAGGACATATAAATTAAGTATTTATTCTGCTAGAGGTATATTGTTATCTATCGGTAGTGCTAATAATGGTGGTGGTGATGATAGTGGTAATGGGGGTGGGACTTCATTTTCATCTATCTGCAGAAACTTTCTTACTATACGGCACGTGTTAAGTATTGCAGCTTTTTGTAATTTAATGTATGTTGTGTCTTTAATATTTAATAGTTGTAGGCTGTAATTTAGGTGCTTCGGTATTATTATTATTTCACTATAGAGGTAGCATTGTGTCCCTCGTAAATATACGTAGTTACAAATACAGCACCCATTCAGTCATTGATGCTGTTGTAATACCATTTAAATTGTAAAACACCAAGCGGTCACCGGTGACCGCAACCTATTGTTCTATAATTGTGTCTATAATGACGGTACTCAACGAGTTAATTTGAATATTTACAACATAATCAGTACAAAGCAGGATTCCAAGTCACGTACGTTCGCGACCTGTCACCTATTTTATTTCTAGTTACCTAGTTTCTTGTGCCGAAGATACGTATAATTTTAATCTAAGATTTTTATTCAAATTGTAACTTCAAGGCTGTTAACCTCGATTGTATGGCTTTTGTATCATTATCATTAAGTACAACTTTACTGCTAATCTGCTCTTTACAACATCATAATAATATAGACCGCATACTAGATAATTCCAAATTCTCATCATCATCATTTCAGCCCAGGTTTATCTACTGCTGGATTTAGGCCTTCCTTTTTGCCATACTCCTCTGTTTTATTCATCATCCATCTGCGTCCTACAATTTTTTACGAAATCGTCTACAAACAATATTCTTTGGACTTTGACTTTTTTTTTTATCAAACTTTAACCACTATTCCATATTACCTTCTGCAGTTTCCGATATTAATAAATCCAATAATATTTGCCTGCCAACCACTTGCAGGCAGAGGTGTACATTACGGCAGTTAATGCCACTGTATAATGTAACACCCACTTTTCATATTTATGTTATAGGAGGTGAGCTTATTGTCATATGGGTTTTATTTAAAAAACCCAATAATACTTTGCCCGACCCTGAAATCGAACCCGAGACCCCTTGCCCGGCAGTCATACTTGCGACCACTTGGCCAACGAGGCAGTCTCTCGCTATACATGAACCTCATAATAAGTATAAAGTGGGTGTGACGTACAAAAATGCACCTCAACCTACACCTTCAAAAATAAACAGACCACCAAAGATCCTACAGTCCATTATTATGAGTCCAGTTGACATTTACGACCCAATTTATCTCTAAGGTCTCATAACAGTCTGTAAGGGCCATCAAAATCTTTGCTTATGGCTCGTGAACCGGTATGGAAGTAATTCGGTCAAGTGCGAGCCTCGACATCTAATCTTGATCAGCCATCGGTAGGCGCCACAAGTTCCAACGTGGTTCACGGTTGGTGTTAATGTGTTTTAGTATAATGAGGGCTAATTGACACGTTGTTTATTAGTTGTTATGGTTCATAATTAAGTTTAGTACTCTTTGAGCGTCGTTGAATGATAAGCGGCTTTGTTGTACAGATGTGGAGGATATTATTTATCTTGAATAACTGCTGTAATAGGGTCAATGCAAGATATCAAAAACATTTAAAAGAACAGTTTTTAAAGCACGCTGCTTACTCCCAATTTTTCTAGAATAAATGGGCAGAAGACAGTTTAGTAAATTGAAAATAGAGTGGGTATTATCATTAACTTCTAATTAGCGTTAATGGTACAAGTCTGATGCAATTCGGTCAAGAGCGAACGCGTTAGAGCCACTACTAATAATCTAGATCTTTGGCGGCGCCCTGTATACGTTGCAAGGCGCCGATGCCTCCACTTGCTTCCCGACGTAATCGCGATCGCTCTGTATCTTTGCATCTTTACTTTCTACCAGTATATAAATGGATTAACTTGCTTTAGATTAATAAACCTTCAATTTACATGGATTAATTCATTATTTGCTTCTAGTATCAAAATATCTAAATTAAAAATTATTTTGAGAAGTCCGTCTTCCTTTTCCGAGCCAATAGCTATACCTAATACAAGAGAATATGGCTACTTATTTGAAATTTTAATGAAGACATTATAACGATGCATTCGTGCTTGTTTTATATCTTTTGTAACTTATGCCTCTTAACATTTCCCAAATGTTTTACTTGGGAAAATAGAAAACTCAATTTCACTGAATTCGAATCAGTACTGGAATCTGTGGGTTCGGATTACGCTCATCACATAGTCATGGGTGACTTCAACACCAATCTCCTTGCCCACAACTCCATTCGTTCCCGTAGACTCCGGTGTCTGGTCGAGTCTGGGGGTCTTCATCTGCTGCCTCTCCAACCTACTCATCACAACATTGTTGGTGAGGACTCCTGGCTCGATCTGATCATTATATCCAATCCCGCTTTAGTTGCATGTCACGGTCAGCGGGAGGCCCCGGGATTCTCCCACCATGACCTGATCTTCCTATCTTATTTCCTGAAATCACCCAAGGTAAAGCCTAGGGTCCTGTATAGGCGTTGTTTTACGCAGATAGACGTCGATAAACTCCGAGAGGATGCGTCAGCCATAGATTGGGAACCCTTGATGGAGGCAACTGATGTCAACACTATGGTAGACATATTCAACACGACCTTAACTAACCTCTATGATCGTCACGCCCCAATCAAAAAGGTAAAATTGAAGCGAGCTCCTGCACCTTGGATGACTGGAGGGATACAGATGGCGATGCGACGCAGGGACCGAGCGTTTCGAAAACACAAGAGGGATCGCACCGAGGAGAATTGGACGGCCTTCAAAATTGCTAGGAATCGGTGTAATCAGATGGTGCGCAATGCTAAACGCCGTCATATTCTTAACAGTATCTCCTCTTCTTCTTCTTCTGCCGATATCTGGAAGTTCCTTGGAACTCTGGGTATTGGTAAATCGCGACACCCGGATCTTCCTGGTTCGATTGGTCTGAATGATCTAAATATCCATTTCTCCACCGTACCTAAATTGGATCTCCAGACCAAGCGATTAACCCTTTCTTTTATCTCCGGTGTGATGCGTTCCTGTGCAATTAGTCCTTTTTGCTTCAAACCAGTGCAGTTGGAAGATATCCGGAAGACTATCCTCGCCATTAAATCCAGGGCTGTGGGATGTGACGGTATATCGCGTGATATGATTACAGGTATACTGGACCTCCTCCTCCCGATCATTACTCATATGGTAAACCGGTCCTTGTACGCTAAGATATTCCCATCCTTGTGGCGCAAAGCCTATGTCCGTCCTATACCAAAAATATCTAATCCTAGTCTTCCTACACACTTTCGTCCTATATCCATCCTTCCCTTTTTGTCGAAGGTGCTCGAGGCCTGCGTCCATAATCAACTCTCGAATTTCATTTACCGTAACTGTCTTATTAGTCCTCTACAGTCTGGATTCAGGCCTGGGCACAGTACTGTAACTGCACTCCTCAAGGTCATTAGCGATGTGAAGGCAGGAATGGAGGACACTGAGATCACAGTATTGGTTTTGGTAGACTTCTCAAATGCCATCAACATGGTCGACCATGAGATCCTACTAGCTATCCTTTCCCATTTTTCGGTTTCTGATGACGCACTGGAATGGTTTTCTTCTTATCTTCAGGAGCGTCAGCAATCAGTTCACGTTGATGAGACCTCATCAAACTGGAACCACTTACAGACTGGCGTTCCTCAAGGCGGTATTCTCTCTCCTCTTTTATTCTCTATTTTCATAAACCTTATTACTTCTGAACTTCATTGTGCGTACCATCTGTATGCCGACGACCTACAGGTGTACTGTCGGGCTAGGATCGAGGATTTGCCGGGGGCAATCGCGAGAGTGAACGCTGACTTAGCTGCTATATACAATTGGTCTGAAAAGTTTGGAATAGCTGTGAACCCGAAGAAATGTCAGGCGATTATGGTGGGTAGTTCTCGTACCTTGTGTAAGGTTGACGGTGCAACTCTACCACCTGTACTATTTGACGGTGCGATCATACCATACAGCGGCGACGTGAGGAATCTTGGCTTGTACGTTGACAGCAACTTAAACTGGCGTGCACATGTCACTAGCATATGCCAACGGGTCACCGTGACGCTGCGGACCCTGTATCGTTTGAGGAACTTTCTTCCGTCCTCTGCTAAGATAATGCTTGTCCAGTCCTTGGTTTTCCCCATTATTGATTATGCTGATGTGTGTTTTTTCGACCTGAATGCAGATCTACTTAACAAACTAGACCGTCTTTTGAATAACTGCATTCGATTCGTCTTCAACCTGCGCAAATACGACCATGTCTCTGCATTTCGATTGCAACTAAAGTGGTTGCCCATACGTCAGCGCAGGGAACAACGGGCGCTAACCACTTTATTCTCCCTTCTTACTTCTCCCAATTCTCCTACTTATCTTTCCCCCTATTTCCAATATGTGAGCGCTAACCACAGCAAATACCTCCGTTCTTCTAATAATCTTCTGTTGCAATGTCCCACACATCGAACTGACTTCCTTCACTCTTCTTTTTTCGTCCAATCCATCTTGCTGTGGAATGCGCTGCCAACGGATATCAGGACGGCGACCAGTCGTCTGTCCTTCAAATTTAAGGTTCGTGAGCATCTACGGAAGAGGCTAGCAGACTCAACACACACTTAGGTCATGTACGTATTTATATATTTATATGTGTATAATCATGTATATTTATATATTATATTATGTTATATATTTGCCTTCGTATATTTAGGTATATATATGTCCCATACTTATTTGTATACTATCCCTTACTGTTCGTTTTGCATTGCGTATATATTAGTACTTCTTCATTATATTTAATTAGTAAATATTGTGTGATATGTATAATTGTATATACTACCATAACAACGATGTTTAAAACTCACAACAGTGGTAAACGTTTACACCTACTATTGTGTCTCTCTGCATCACCCTAAGGTTGACTGTTAGAGAATGCCACTAGGCATTAAGTCCGCCATTGTATACAATTGCAAGAAGTGTAAATAAATAAATAAAAACTCAATGTATCCAAGTGTGGGAGGCACATGCTCCGAAATAAATGGGCCGGCTCGACCGGACTGATACTTCGGCCTCACAGAAAACCGACGTGAAACACCACCTGCGTTGTGTTTTATCGTGTGAGTAAGGTTACCAGGCACCTAATTACACCCACCACCACCACCCCCATTCTGTCTAATCCCTGAATCCCCAACAAACTTCATATTCCTAATCCCCAAAAGACCGGTAACGCACTTGTAACGCCTCTGGTGTTCTAGGTGTCGATGACGACACCGATTTCTTACTACCTCTATAAAAAAGTCTAATCGAGATTCAAACCTTATCCTAAGTGTCTCTGGTGGTTGTTGAAAAACCAGAAACAGGAAACTAAATGTAAAATAATTAAACAGTAAATACATTAGAATCACTTTTCCTTAACACGGGAGTTAACCCATTAATTGCACGTCGTCGGCTAATCTCCGATCGACACCCAATCGTTAACCGTCATCGAGTAACATTAACTGAAGTTGTGTAAACGAAACGAATTAATTTCACTTTAATCTTGAAAATAATCGAGCGTTCCAATCGTGCGCAGTTTGTTAACGACACCTCGCTTTTGAATAATTAAATCGATTATAATATCGATCTTTACATTATGAAAAGTTCCTAAGCGATCAATATCTGTATGTTTGTTTGTTCGTTATTGAAAACGGCTCTAACTATTATGATGAAACTTGCAGTATAACAATAAGGACTATGTTGCTATACTGTCTGATTATCTTGGACCACTAAGCCAATTTTTGATTTTAGAACACCCAAAATGATATAATTTGATATAGATTCCATAATAAACTTTTTGTTAGTCGAGTGATTCCCGAATCAGGCAAAGCGTTATTCGATGTTTTTAGGTCTTCAAAGGTTTCTCAAAACAGCAGTCTGGAATTGTGTCTAATGTATGGCAATAGTTTCACCCCGTTTTAAATGGGACTCATAACAAAGTGAGTGTTGTATTCTATAATAAACACCTCTGTCTATCCTTCAGGGATTAGAGACATTACATGTTATATTGTTATTATTATTTTTTTCAACCATGATCGTCGCACTGCAGGGCAAAGGCCTCTCTAGCCTCCCTCCACTTCTCTCTATGTAAAACTTTTTGCGGCCAATCCTTGTCATATTCATTCCGCCAGTCCAGTTGCAGATGTCCAGTTCATTCCGCCATCTCCTTTAGGTCTGCCCCAACGTCTATTGACGTTGAGTGGGCTCCACTGATATATTGTGTCTCTTCTAAACAATAAAATAAAAGTAACAGTTGCTAACTCGGTTACACGCAGCAATTTACCTCAAACAATTCACACTTGTCCTTTAAATTGACTTTTATTGTTCCACATGATCTATCTATATCATGACCTACGACGTCGCACGTCGCACCAAGACTAAAAAAAACCTTGGATTAGAACGGATCTTTCCACAAGTCTCCATAAATTGAGAGGTAAATTACTAAAATGGCGTATTATATAATTTTTCTGACTCTTGCTAATAAGAAATTGCAATACCTCTATGTTCCAATTGAGTGTCTTATAATTTTGTAATCATTACAATGCATTATTAATTGCTGCCTCGTTGGCCGGGTGGTCGGAAGTGCGACTGCCGGGCAAGGTCTCTGGTTCGATTCCCGGGTCATATAATGTATTACTGGATTTTTTTTTTATTCTTAGTAGTAGCACGGACTTAGATGAGAGAGAGATGGTGGGAGATCGTGAGGAAAGCTGTATCGTACTCCAACACAAATAAGGCCGCCTCAACGTGACAACAACTGCTCTACCAAGAGCCAAACGACAGAGAAGAGAGTAGCACGGAGTCTGGAACTGTGCGCGGTATATGGCAATAGTCTCACCCCCTATTACATGGGACTCATAACATAAAATAGTGAAAAGTGGGTGTTACATTGTACAGTGCCATAATGTGCACCTCTGCCTTCCCCTTCGAGGATAAAGACGTGATGTTATGTTATGTTGCAAGATTAATTGTCTCCGTTCGCAATGCTTTATGTAACACATAACAATTTTCGGCTATCTTTACCCGACAGGCAGAATTCATGTGCCATTGATACCTTATGAGAATTTTCGGACGAGCTTAATCCTAATTTGTTAATTTGTAAATAAATATTGGGTTTTGAAAACAAATCTATTGACTTAATATTGAAATTATTTCAAAAACTCAGTTGAAAGTCCAAAATGACTAATTACATTTCGAATCTTTCCATCCCTCCATCCCCTAAAATTTATGCTAAGCGTAATATATTTCATCATATCTCTCTTCGTGATAAATTTGTACCTCTGTCAGGCATCGAACTGTAAACGGATAAGTTTCACGGGTGTTGTCCGATACAGCACCGCGGCCGGTTCCTTGCAGCCATCACTGTCCGTGTCAAACTTTCACCGGCGCAGGCGCAGGTGGTGATACTCCTGCCAAATGAATAATGAGAGCGTTAGGGCTGTGGCTCCTTGACTATTTTGAATGCAAGTTTCTTCAATATGTTATAATAGGTTTGTGAGAGGGAGTCTCCTAACTATAGACAGGTGTTGTAAGATATTCATGTTCAGGATCAAATCATACTCAATAGTGGTACCTTTTGGTGTCATCCCACGTGGGCAATTTGTACGAAAGGAAAAATACAATTATCTATTTTTTCGTCTATCTTCAAAGATTTGAAGATAGACGAAAATTTAGTTCGATATAAAAGGCGTGTCGAGTGTATAACCTGACCATTTTTGTTCGAGATTCATCAGACCGCCAATATGCTTGTCCTAGCAAATAGTATTTTTTGTTAGTTTATTAATTTGAAGTTAAATAATTTAGTCACAATTATCTATTAATTAAATATTTCTAATAGTTTGCCGTTGCATTTTGCTTCTTAAAACATAAGTTTCCACCTGTTTTCTTAAATAGTTATTAATATTCACTTAGTCACCTGCTACTTTCATCTCTTCACCACCTAAAGGTTGACTGCAGACAATGTCAAAGGCATTATCTGTACATGTGCTTTTTTTGTACTAAGTTTAAATAAATAAAATAAAAATTCTATACATCAGCTATGTTCAATAAACTTTTCAAACATGAACCATACACCATGCAACCCTCATTCCTAAAGACACTGATTCCTTTGCAACACTTTTTCACCTAATGAACTAAAAGCAAAAAGCCATACATCTGACGCTATCTACGCATCCCTATTCCGAAACATAGTCTATTTTCTTTTATCCAGTAACCAACGACACAGTAGCGAGGAAGTGATTAGAATGGTAAGCAAACTGCCGTCAGTGGGCGATGGACAGTAGGAATTTTGATTAAGTTAACCGCGCCGGTGGCTCTGACGGCGCGGACGCGTTCAACACCATCAACAATTTATCGACGATCTAGTGACGTAACCGCTAATAGTCGATATCATAGTGCTGTAAAAACGTGGGCAGTTTAAATATTATAGTGTGGACAAGATTTATTGGGATAGCATCAAACATGTCATATCAAATATGGGTAGTAAGGAATGGTCGTATGAATGTTATGTAATTCGCTTGATTAATGATGAAGTTTCTAAATGTTTTTTGTTCAAGTGAACCTATGAATAAATCATTCCTGTTTTAGTTTTTCAACAATACTTACATAGACTGTTGCTCATATAATGTTACAACAATTTTACGAGACATTTCCATTTGTTGACATTAAGTAAAAAGTTACAGACTTATGCTGTTTTACCAGCTGAGAATTTTGAACAAATCATATTGTAACATTTTTACATGTTCAATTGAGTATTTCCTTAATCAAAAATTAATTATTTCGACTGTTCAATACAATACAATACAATATTAAAAAATAATCACACTTTCGTTAATTGATTTTAGAGGTATGACCAAAATTTTTAAGAAATTAGTACACTGTTTGACGCTAAAAATACGTGACGTCACAATACACAATCTCGTACAAAATTCATAGAAAACTGTCATTTTTGACAGTTCGCTAAAAGTATTGAATTTGACTAGTTGTCAAATACCGTATTGTCCATTGTGACTCCCCTAGTGTTGCGGGTGCCCCTGGACGGCGTTGATCGGTTGCTTTCAGATTCCTATCTGTTCCTTTGCTCTTTATTAAAATACACAAATAGCACAAATTAATAAACGCTGACTAAACAGCGTAAAATTTATAAAATAAAATTATAATACTTATCAGTAGCGCGACGCCACGCGACGCGACGCGTGAAACTGTCGCGTGCGCTGCGTACGCGCAGCCGACGACTTTGAGTGATTTACAACGAACACACAAACATTAATACAAGTCTAGTAATTAATATATTCCAGTTTAAAAAGGAATGTGTTTGTGAGACGACGCTTGCTTACTTATGTTAAATATTTGTATTTATCTTTGTGTGAAATTCCTATGTTGAAGCGAATTAATGTTCCAAAATCAATGGTATGTTCTTCCTTGTATTAAGAATTCTGTTTTATTAAGAGATGCCTGTTTCTGTTGTTTTTTGAATTAATTTGTCAAATAAACGATTTTTTTTTTGGGACAAGCCCGCCACAACCTCCCAAAACCGCTGCAACTCCTGTAAGCCAGGATCTACAGTAGATACAACCATGAAAACACCAGAACACTGAAGTCCGGCGCGTCCCAGGGACATGAGTAACTGTCTTGGTTCCCGCAACGAAGTGAATCAGAAGATATTATAAGAGGAGAAGAAGAAAAATAAACGATTTAATAAACAAACACAGGAAAATACTCTTGTCTTTGAAAAAGATGTCTCTAGATAAACTTTAAAGGTCATTGAAAAAGTCCTTGTTGCCTATAATTCACAAACTATTAAGAAATAAGATTAAAAGTTTAGGAAGGACAATACCAGACCTAACATAAAGTATGTAGATAAAAAAAAACTTCCCACATATATTAACATAACATCGCGCCTTTTATCTCCGAAGGGGTAGGCAGAGGTGTACATTATGCCACTGTACAATGTACCACCCACTTTTCACTATATATGTTATGAGTCCTATGTAATAGGGGGTGAGCCTTTTGCCATATGCCGGGCACAATTCCAGACTTCGTCCTACTGAGAATTTATAAAAAACCCAGTACATAATACTTTGCCCGACTTGTACGGCAGTCGCACATGCGACCACTCAGCCAACGAGACAGTCATTTTTTTTGTCAACGTAACCTCCTTTACCACATTTTACATAACCAAATCAGTTACGCAACCAAACTTCACACCATAGAATTTAACTTAGAAAGATTTCGTAACAGGAAACATAGAAACAGTATCAGATAGATGTACAACATAATTTTACTTTGACTGGATGTCTAGAAACACTATGTTCCTCGTTATCAATGTGACATAATCGGTATGGGGATCAAAATGCTTCTGAAAGTGATCAAAGGTGTCGCAAGAGGGAAATGGTAGTAGCATTCCTTATAATGATAGCTATCTACGATAATATTTGCTGATTGATAAATTAGGGCTCTAGGAAATGCCTCAAAAACAACTTACCTTCCGAAAAGGTACTGTACTTAGGTAATACATAACATCACGCCTTTTATCCCCGAAGGGGTAGGCAGAGGTGCACATTATACCACTTCACAATGTAATACCCACTTTTCACTATTTATGTTATGAGTCCCATGTAATAGGGGGTGAGAGTACTTAGGTAGTAAAGCCAAGTTAATTAAGAAACTCGGAAATTTTCGTATGCCATAACAAATTTGTTGACGACGAAAATTCCTGCTTCGATTCGACTGCGATTTGGAAATCTCAAAGTCACTATTGTTAGGGTGCTAATAACCAGTGTCTTACTTGTAGATAAGACAAATACTTATCCAGCGGGGTGATTAAGACAAACCTCTCTTAGTAGGGAGGTCCATACCCCAAAAGTGAACTTTCACGGGTTGCGGATGATGATGATGATTAAGGAAGAGGGAGAGTCATGCTTTGGCACGAATGGGCCTGCTCGACCGGAGTGTGAGTAAACCGACGTGAAACAACGCTTGCGTTATGTTTCGTCGTGTGAGTGAGGTTACCGGAGGCCCAATTACCCCCCTCCCCAGTCTCCCCATTCCCCTACAACCCTCAATTCCTAAAAGGTTCCGGAAAAGCACTTACAACGCCTCTAGTGTTTCAGGTGTCCGTGGGCGGCGCCGATTGCTTACCATCAGGTGATCCGTCGGCTCGTTTATCGGCTTATTCCAGACAAAAATTATGATTAACTGTATTTTCTTAAGAAGTGCCTTCTTCTCAAAGGTTTGTGGGGAGCAGTTACACTTACTTCCTTACAAAAGATACTAAGATGTCATTAAACAAACATGAAACAACTGTATCCAGCAATCAGCACTTGTTTACTCGTGTCGCCAGTGTTGAGTTAGTGGACTCGCCCGTCTCCACGTGTCGTGTTATTTACCTCTATACGCGAGCTTACTACGGATTTACTTGTAGCCGTACAATCTTGTTACAAGATTTAGGGAGTGTGTTCAAAGGAACGTTATTGGATGATGAATGGTGCCATATCATCATTAACGCCGTACGCTGTTGGCCGAGTGGCCGATTCCCGGGTCAGGCAAAGTATTATTGGGTTTATAAAAAACCTCAGGCGTAGCACGGAATCTGGAATTGTGCCCAGTATATGGCAATAGGCTATATACCCCCTAAACTTACATGGGACTCATAACATAAATAGTGAACAGTGGATGTTACATTGTACAGTGGCATAAAGTGATATAATGTGCACCTCTGCCTACCCCTTCGGGGATAAACAGCGTGATGTTATGTTATGTTATCATTAACACTTTGAGTGATCCCTATTTTTTATTTCAATTAAAAATAATGTCGAAATTATTTGTGTCATATTATGGAACTTAGATATCTATTGTGTTATATTATGCCTTCGATTAAACGAATTTTTTGACAGAATGTTTTTTTTCAATTGTGGTACCTTATTGTTTACTAAAAAATATGTCACGGTATGACACAAAGTGAAGTTCTATACAAATACTACCGTCATTGTTATTTCCTTGCTAATATTAGTTTTTGTATATTGTAGTGTTATTACTAGACCTCTTGTAACCGAATCGAACTAAGTCTCATCTGATTCATCAAAGATTCAATCTTATATTCATGCAGAAAAACTGAAACAATTTGAGAAAAATTAGACGTACTTCTGAAAACAATGAATCAACTAAATTTTTTCAATCTCAACGTCATTAGCAGTTAGTCTAACTCCTAGATAACTCCATTAAAATCTTCAAATCTGTTGATCCATAAAGCTAGAATCCCTACATTTAAGTAAACATCAGAACAACGTTTGTTTGTCAGTCAGTCAGCCTCGTCCCACTTCCCAACAATGTCCTATTGTTAAGCGCCACAATTCCAAGATGGAAGGATGCGGATAAAATGGGTGACGATGGGGTTCTGTATAAAGTCTATGAGAATATGAATAGAAAATTACTGTGAAAGCAAGTTGTTGATAACATACTTTAATGGTGATGTTCAATATTTTTGCAGATACTAAAAATCTGATATACATGGCATGCGCAGTTTTAAAGGGATGAAATGTATTGATTTATCGAGGAGCCTGTACCATTCGTAAATCTACTTCTCCTGTAAAAGCTGCCATGGTTATGCAAAAATTACACATTACAATTATCACTTTTGCTTCCAATGCCTGGCTACAAATATACGTTTCAGGACCTCTGTCGAATAATAGGGTAGTTTCCTAAATTTTATTTTAATGTCCGTCTGGTACATTAATTTAAAACATTAGCCACGTATTTTTTCTTTTCTCACGAAATTAAATACTTTCGACGATATATTAATTTGAAATATTGTGTGACGTCACAGCGTGTCACATTTTGTAACACGTTATGACGTTACAACCTCCCACTCCTAAACTTAGCGCCATTTTATCTAAGTATTGCAACTTAATACGAGAAAATAAAAAAATACGTGTCTAATATTTTTTCATTATCTAACTGACGGACTAATCAGATTTTTAATTTTGATACCCTGGAAACTACCCAATTAATGCCGTTACTAAAAGAGTATCTGTGTCAGTTCTAAAATCAACAATGTTTTAACAGATGTCAAATTTGAAATTCTTCAAATCAAATGCTTCGAAGCACGTTTGAGGAATTCTAAAAATCCTGTTTGTCTGTCCATTCCGCTGGTTAAATGCTAATTGAGCTCAAAAGGATCACAAATTGGCACATAGTTGCGAATAATTGTTCGTTTGTGGGCCGTCCAGTTTAAGCAAATTGCTTAAATCCTTAATTCCAACGAATTAAATAAATTCCTCTTGTCGCCAAACGTAATTTGTCCCAAAGAATTTCTTTTGTTTTACACTCGGAATGATATTTATGAGAATTTCTCCGAACGAAACGCTCCAAACGTTTGGTTGACGGATCAAAAGGAATAGTCTTGTTTGGGGTATTATTTGTACCAAATATTTGCGATCAAAATTTCATGATAAGTTATATGACAAATACCTTTTTCGCCGTCTTGAACACCGATTTACGATTATGTGATTCCATTTCTAAACGATATGTTAACCATTATCAGCATGAATGTGAAGTTGTCAAAACCTATTAAAGTATGATTATTAAAATGACAAACAAAATAAACAAGCAATCTATACCCGTCATGGCAAACATGTCATTGAGATAAGTGAGTCCTCTAGTACCGCTCACATGAAGCATACTCCAGCAGAGTGCCAACCCCTCGAAGTCTCTCCAAAACGTATCTAATTACAGAAATAATCCCACAAGTCGAACGTTGCAACGAAAGGGTGAATTGTCAAGATTAACGAACGTGACAATTACAGTAAAAGCCCTTACTGTCGACTGCCATTTATTTATACATTGCTGGTATCACTCCCCACAGGGACTCCCAAGGGAACTCCCTAATTGCGTACTGTCACATGTCAAAAGTTGGCCCAATAAAGTTGGCTCTAAGTGCTACCAACTTGGACCCATTACGATGAGTTTACCAAATGTCGGATTACTTTTTTGCGAGCGTCACTTGTTTTGGAGATGTCTTTTTTTGTAATGATCGATAGTCTTCTTGTTCCTTGTTTTTTGGATACCTACCGCATCGTAATCCTTTTAAAGCCTGCGTTAGTTTTGAGCCCGAAATAACTTATGTTATGACGTTTATTCCAGACGCATTGTAGACAAATCCTCGAGTTCCGTATACAAAATGATATTAATTTGTGTATGCTGAACTCAAAGGATTCCTCGGTTTACGATCCTCACAACTTACAGACCTTGCAATTACCCTGGATAATCAGAATGTATTGAACTTTCAAGTTTCCACGCGAAAGTGTTTAGATAAAGTGAAGTGTTCTGTAATATCGGCGTTGCCAAGTGTTACTTCAAAGGCAAGGAAATAAACACGATATAAATAAAGGGTTTTATAAACACTTTCTACTGTTATCTTATTATTTAATATGTAAACGGAAAACGTCTGCGTGAGAACCGTTAACCTGCTGTTAATCAGTTGTAACTAGTAAGGTGGAAGGATATCGAGTGGATAGTTTTATCTTTTATATGAATGTCTGAGGTGTTGAATTTATGATAGCCGTATTAGAGTTAGATACTAAGTAGAAAAAGTTCGATAAAAGGGCACAGGGAACACAAGTTCTTCTTCGAGATGTAGGCAAAGATATAACTTTTGTGCGTGTACCGAGCATGGCTGCAACTTGGACAAGTTTGTTAAAGAAAACTAGCCTATTCGTCAAGAAATACTGCGTGTGCCAAGTAGTTGATCTACCTAAGATAATGCACGCCCCGTTTCCTTCGAGAACACCACACAAAAGAAGCACGTGACGATACGAATGCGTGACGTATTGGCATATTGGTCGAGATAAAATACTCCTTGGTTACCAAGCTGTGGACTGAATAGAGGTGAAGTTAAGAGGTCAAAGTTGCTCGGTCAGAAATCAGTATTTTATATTAGGAGGTGTTTGTTTCATTAAAAAGTAAAATGAGAAATGTCTGATGTCTGCTTTTGTATTCTAGTTTAGGAACCATGTTCACAATATTGAAAGTAAAATCGACGACCTCTAAGTTATGCCATATTACATTCTGGAAAGGTTTCCTTTACTTATACAGGGTAGAAAAAAAAAATAAATGCTAATCAAAATAGGAAATGAAAAATGTTATTGCAACTGCACATAATCTTTAGGAAGTAGTTTGGACATTCACTTCACACATGAACCTCTCACGATAGATTAGGAGTCGACTAACCAGTGGACTAGTGACCAACATAATCTTAATGACAACGAGTATCTAAATGATGATTGGCTAAACCTGTCTCCTTGACACTAGTACTACGGGAACTCGGATATTTGTCATGCAAAGAATCATCATCATTATTTAATTTTTTAAGGACTGCATATTAGGAGTGAGGTTTTTGGTTCGACCTGTATTTATGTATGTATTTAATTATTGCGATTATTGGGCAATAAACCGAGTGTGCTGCGCGACGTCGCTGCGACCGCGGACGCTGCTCAAGAGGAGGAAGAACTCCTCTGTGGTTCGAAACTAGTAGAGCTTTTCTCAGTATGTTCACGTGAGTAACCCGCGATTTTAGTTAAGATCGTATATCGTGAGACATAGGTACTGAATGTCTCACGATAGGTATTATATAAACAGATTTTTATGCGGTTTTCAGAAAGTACTTAAAGGTGAATATGTCACATTGTCTTCAGTATTTATAAGGTATGAGATAATTAATTAATTTAGGGAGTTTCCTAAAAAAATGCCAATGGAATTTAATTGCTAATCGACATAGTGAATAGAAAATGTTTGAATGCTTTTAACAAAAGTATTGAAATCATTTGTCGACTTTCAATATCAATCTCATGTCTTGTTTCGCTATTTGTTTTCGCTTCGTACTATTTGTTTTGGATGCCAGTTGTGAAACAGCTGTTAATGTCAGGATTCCAAATTTTAAATACGATCATTGAGTTTAAGAGGCTTTCCTTGTACTCGTTTCTACGTAATCGTCTGCCATAACTCTAAAAATATAATAGTCGGGGGTTACTTTATTTCTTTCACTCGAATAAGTTCATCTCACAGAATACCGATGTGAAACAAAACTTGCGTTGTGTTTATCTCTCCCCAATCCCCGAATCCCCAATAATCTTCAAATTCCTAATCGCCAAAAAGCTGATAACGCACTTGTAACACCTCAGGAGTTTGGGTGTCCATGGGCGGCGCCGATTGCTTGCCATCAGCTGATTCGGCTGCTTGTTCACCGGCTTATTCCATAAAAAAAATCCTAACATTACTCTTTAATAATAATGATATAGCTGACAAAAACTTGTAATGTGGTAGATAATGAAGTTTAAGATGGAAAAACTGACTTACTTAGCCAACTTTCAATTAGGGACAATAATTTCTACCATAATGAAAGTCTATTGAGACTAAATAGATTCTAGACTGGCAGACTTTCTTGATAGGTGATACCATCTTAATTAGAAACTGGTATCGGCTAGTTTTTAGATCTTTGTAAGAGTGATAATGATCGAACTAAGATCTGAGTAGTAGTCGCTAACAAATTGTAGATCGAAGATATGTATCTATGTAGCACAAATTTGAATAGATTTCGATACCCAGTGTCGTTATACAATATTAGAACTGAAAGTACTAGCTGTCAGAACACAATAAAATAAAAAAATATACTATTTAAGTTAGTTCAGTTTAAGCCGTGTGTTGGCAGCAAAGCAGAATTTGTCAGCCGTCGATCTCTTCCCCCGGGTGTCATGAGAGCTGACTAATAGACAGCAGCAATATCCAATACACCTGCCAGTCGCGAAGGCTTTTCTTAAGTAGTACAAGCCCCTAGTCCGCCAGTGGACTCGTTTGATTCTTGGATTGAATAAAATCGAGATGGGATTGAGTGAAAATGTACGATCATCATCCATGACAGATTTTGATGATGATGATGATGATTTTCACTCAATCCCATCTCGATTTTATTCCATCCAAGAATCAAACGAGTATTCATAGTGGTAACACAGATAATGATAGTTCGCGCAAATCGTAGCTCAACTGAAACAGAGATTGATAGTAATAGTTACTGCATGATTGAAGATCAACGGTCTTGACATCAATGAGCCTGGATGTGGACCCTTGACGCCAGTTATGTGTGATAAATGTTCAGATTAGACAAATTCTACATGCTATATCTGTGTGTCTATAGTAGCTATTTTTTTTAAAAAAAAAAAGTTGCTCCACCCTAGGATTTTTCTCCTGTGTCGTGGGTGCGTTTTTAAACATACAATGTCACATACACATCACATCCAGACCCGAAACAACAATTTGTGGATCACACAAAGTGTTGTTCCGTGAGGGAATCGAACCCGCAACACGTTGCACGGCAGCCGGTTGTCCAGCCACCGCACCAACCGTGCAGTCAAAGTGTTTTAAACTGTCAAACACCGCGAGGACACCGGTGACCGCAACCTATTGTTCTTTAATTGTGTCTATAATGACGGTACTCAACGAGTTAAATTTATCTATAGTCTATCTTTTCAATAAAGTGGTTGACCAAAATCGTCACGATCGGCAGAAGGGTTGAATATCCATATAAGTATCTCGTACTGTAGATGACGTAAGGATAGATACCGGGTAGCAGCGATCTTTATTAAACCTGAACCTTTTGAACAACATATAAATCACTTGTTTTATGTGGCAACCCGGTAAACGAGCAGACGGATCACCTGATAGTAAGCAATGGGGCCGCCCATGGACACCTGAATCACCAGAGGAGTTACAAGTGCGTTACCAGACTTTTTGGAATTGGGAATTTCAGAATTGTGAGGGATTGGGGAGACTGGGGAGGTGGGGTAAATGGGACTCCGGTAACCTCACCCACACGACGAAACACAACGCAAGCATTGTTTTACGTCGGTTTTCTGTGAGGCTGTGATATGACTCCGGTCGAGGCGGCCCATTCGTGCCGAAGCATGGCTCTCTCACACTTATATAGCAGTAGTAGTAAATTAAAATGGAAGGAAAATATTTTCTCCTATTACATGACACTGCAAATCAAGTGCATATGAGTTCTAGAGGTATATGAGAACGTTATGTAATGAAGGCAATCATAATAAATAAATAAACGATAATATATTACAACTTAGTTTAGTACCAGTTACAGAACCGCCCATCGTGAAAGATTTTGTTGTATTTTGCAATCTTAATATTCTATAATTATGTAGATTTTATTGGTGAGGAGCTCCCATTTGAAACACATTTTATAAAGGTAAGGAGTTAGGAGCAGCAATTTACTCTAAAGTGGGCATTCAGAGACGATCACACAATCTATTCTACTACTAATAGAAGCCTAGAATATATACAACTGAGGCCCTAGTACGAATTTGATTTACGTTTAAAGTATTCAAAACGAGTACGCGTTCGGCAATCTGATTGGCCGGCGCCAATAAACCAACCAATCAGAGCGCCGAACGCGTACTCGTTACGATTATTTTGAATGTAAAAGAAACTGGTACTAAGGCCTTTGGTTAAATTATGGTTTTAAACCAGTTTATACTCACGAGCAGCTTGCGACCTGTCACAAACATGTGTATGAAAAATGTACTATTGGAGTGCTATATTTTAGAGTTTTCTATAGGAATCATAAGAAAGACAACTAAAATTATAATGACACTTTTATTGTAAGGAAAAAAAGCTTAAAATGATTCCTAGTCCTAGGTAAAATGTGGAAGTATCAGACACTTAAAACTAAAAACCCTTCCGTTCCAACTCCTGTTACTCAGTACCGTGGCTATGGTACTGTCATTTTACCAGCAACTCCGGCAGAGCCCGTAACCCCTGTAGAAAAAATTAGAATAAAAAAAGTCTTTATGAGAATGTCCATAAGGTACAAATCTGCATCAAACACTATAAGTAACGTTCTTAACTACACCATATCAATATCAGCTTTGCGTTCACAAAATTAAATAATGTAACAAGACGTCGTTACCATGGCAACAATAAAAAACGAATGTAATAGATTTGGAGACGGGGATTTTCCGAATTTAATTTTTTTTTGTGCTACAATGATTGATTCATCATTACTTTAAATAGAGAAACTGTACGCTTTAATTTGTAATGGACTTTTTTCTTATCTAATTAAAGTCGAAGATTCAATGAACCTTAATTTAACTTTGTAATTTCATGACTCTTTGTATAATTGGTATTCAGTTAACAAGTTAAAAGGTAACAGTTAATAAAAATTAAACATTCTGGGCAGAGTAATAATAACTATTGTATTGAAAACTGCCTCGTTGACCGAGTAGTCGCAAGTGCGACTGTCGGGCAAGGGGTGTCGGGTTGATTCCCGGGTCGGGCAAATTATTACTGTGTTTTTTTTTAATTTTCAGTAGTATCACGGAATCTGCAAATGTGTCCGGTATATGGCAATAGGCTAAACCCCCTATTACATGGGACTTAACATAAATAGTACAAAGTGGGTGTTACATTGTACAGTGGCACTAAGTGCCGTAATGTGCACGAGGCCTATCCCTTCGGAGATAAAAGGCATGCGCCACAGTCCTATTGGGCCCCATCCGTGGTGGACTGATAGCTCTTAAGCGCGTGCGGAACGCAACACGCCGGCCGTACGCTCGGGTCTGGTTCTGGTCGGGCGGCAAGCTAGAGGAGATTAGGGATAGGGCAAACATGGACACCGATTACCTGATGGTAAACAATTGGTGCGTCAACACCAGAGGCGTTACAAACGCATTACCCACCTTTTGGGTAAACTTAAATTAACTTTAGTTCTAAGGTAAATTGATTCTAATCACTCTCGTACACTGTCGAGCAAAATAAATCACCCACTTCATAAGTATAGTCTTACAAATAAGGGCATTAAGCTTGGTCGCTGTGCTAATGGTAGGTAACCGGTGTAGGTTATCTATTTATCTTCTTAACAAGCTATAGTTAGCGCCTATCTGGGGTAATGGAAGGGTAACTGATCGTTGATGGATTTGAATATGATGTAGGAACTGTGGTTTCACTTTTAAGTGTTGCTTTGGGGAGGATAAATGTTTGATTGAGTGACGACAATTTTTTGTTATGATAGTACCTATAAGGATTGATTAGAAACATAAAGTACTGTTTATTTACACTTTAAAATCTACAACTCGCTTTATGAAGTCAAATATGGATAATTCTAACATAACATCATGACTTTTATCCCCGAACGGGTAAAGGTGCACATTTACGGCACTTAATGCCAGTGTACAATGTAATACCCACTTTTCACTATTTATGTTATGACTCCCATGTAATAGGGGGTGAATCTATTGCCATATACCGGGCACATATCCAGACTCCATGCTACTATTGAGATTTTTTTTAAATGGTTAAGTAATTCTATGTATTTCTAAATTTTATTTGTTGATAAGTTTAGGAAATAAATATTTTCAATTCTTAAATAATATTGTTCCTTTCCATTCTTCAAAATAACTTTAAACCTAACATCCTGATCACAACAATTTCTTCATTTCACACCTTCTAAATCCACTTTCATTTTCGATATTTATAGCTAAACGCAAGGTGCGGCGGGCGCCGATAATCTGCCATTAGTCGGCATCTCTGCCTGTAATCGAGATGGGAATTTACCATATATCAACCAGTTTGCAGCCAGGATATGATGAAGATGCTGTTCGTATATTATCTAGATAACAGCCATTGAGAGCTGTTGTTATTACCTTTAATAGATCGGGAGAGAAAGTCTGATGAGGAGTATTTTACTGGGTGTAAGTCTAGTTTAGGCCCTGTTTAAAATGATTGAGTAGGGAGGCACTACATCTATCAATACATACATATATATACATACCTATAATAAAATCGTAGAAAAGTCAAAGGCAAAAAGCGTTGAATATTTTTTAAAGAGAATACTTGGACCGTGATTTGCAATCGATACCGAAGACAAAAATATGTTTTTTAGAATTTTTGTCTGTTTATCTGTACCTACGTATTTCTGGGATGATCTCAAAAAGGACGCATGGATTTACTTAAAATTATGCATGAATATTACTGACAAGTCGGGTCAACTATATAGGCTACATATTATCACGCTATCATCTACGGGGAGGAACCCTATTCTAGATACTGAACCAATTCTGACGACAATCGTTACCGTAGAATATCTCTTGATAAAGACTAATTCAAAAGCCTAAATTCTGCCATTATTCTACGCGGTCACGTTCACATAAATATACAATATTTATGTATACTTAACCTAGTACTGATGCATACGTACTCGCATTCAATCAAAGTCAGTAAATAGTATTATTTTTTTAGGGGTTAAAATCCAATCCAATTACTTTTCCCGCCCGAGTGAGGCACAAGTGAATGTCAGTCTCTTACTGACTAAAATCCACCCCGTACCTACGCTTGCACTTCGACTCCGTAGTCAATAAAAACTATATGACAAACATTGACCAATTATCAAAAATGTTAGTTCCTCTTGTCTCAAGGTATTTCAAATATCTTCTTAACCTCACAAACATTTCTAATTCCACCACATTTCCAATGAACTAGCAATAAACACACCAGGACAATAGTACTAAATTGTATATTTACGCAGTTCTAGCTACTGGGACACGTCAATCCAAACAAAACGGCACACTCCGACCTTTAGCCCACTTACTGAGAATTAAACAAGCGCTGTCTTCAAACATTGCCTCGTAAACAAATGTCCAAATGTCCGACACGACTCCCAGGAATGTAGGACACTGCATACGACTTAAAGTCGCAACCTTGAATGCGGAAATTTGTCGCATAAAGCTATGTACGCGAAGGGCGCTAGTGTCGATTTACGAATCAAGGGTTTTGTTGGATGTTCTTATGATGTTCGTTTTGTGGTTTATTTAAACTTAATGCAAAATGTGTTATTTCAACTTATGTGCAGGTATTCTCTTTATCGACTTATAGGTAATACAGAGATGAAAATGGCAGCATTTTTCTACTAACATCATAGACGTATGAGGCAAACTAGCAGACAGATCACCTGATTGTAAGCGACCAGGGTCGCCCATATCCCAACCTCCAGCATAGTCCATCTTGCGAGTGGACATCCGCAACACCGGAGTAGTTACAATTGCGTTGTCGGCCTTTTAGAGGGTGCTTCTGGAGGAAGAATGGTGGATGTGGTAAACTTTTTTTTTGTTTTGTTTTTTTGTTAATAAACGTTGCCCCACACTAGGATTTTCTGCTGTGTCGTGGGTGCGTTACAAACAAACAAGTTCACATGCACAATGACACCCAGACCTGAAACAACAATTTGTGGATCACACAAAGTGTTGTTCCGTGCGGGAATCGAACCCGCGACACGTTGCACGGCAGCCGGTTGCCCAGCCACCGCACCAATCGTGCAGTCTGAAAGAGAAACTGAAAGATGTTTACCACATCCACCATTCTTCACAGCAACCAAGTTCAAGAACACTTCCAACAATTCTAAGAGAATGTTCTCTACTCTCTGATAGTCTCATAAATTGAATCTAGTCTAACTATAACAGTGTCGACGAAAATTCAACACTTGGACATAATAACACTCAAGTGCAGTTACATTTATGAATCATAAAATAGTAATCTGATTGTTATCAGGAGCTCCCAATATGCAGTAATAGTGTTCATTCTGAAGTTATTGTGTTATAATAGGTATTATATCGCCGTTTACGTCTTTAAGCTTTGTGTTTGTGTCTAGTTATGTGGGTCTGAATGTCATATTTGCATTTTCAGCGGTGTTTCAGTGTAGTTCGAGGGTTATTTTACTCTAAGATAGTAAACTATGTTCTAACTGCTAGATGGAAAAATAATTTGGTTTCTAACTAATAACAATGAGGTTATAAAATGTGTATCTGGGTTTAAGTTAAATTAACATGAACGGAGCCAGAGAAAAAGTATAAAGTATCTTATTTAAACTAATATTGATATATTACTTTTTCTCAAACAAAAGAAATATAAAGCTAGACTAAAATCTTATACTAATTACTTTAGATCCCCCGTCGCAAGTAACAGTCCAATGGCGTCAAAATCTCTCAACAAATTGACCCATCCTAAACATGTAACGGCAGTCGCTATGCCCCCTCCATTTAACAAGTATTCGTATAATCTGACGCCTTCACCGAAGCTCGCAAACAAACAAACAGACACACTCAAAAGCATCCGGAACCATTCGGGATTCCGAATAAGAGAAACAGATATAGACTATCTAGTCTGTATCATCATGGATCTCCATGTACACTCAATGTTGTACCAGATTATGATGCAATATTATTAAATTTTATAGTAGGAATTATTTTGGAATCATGATTGACATAAGAAGAGAATAAAATAATTTCTTTTACATCATGTTTTTTATGGCATAAGCCGGTAAACGAGCAGATGGAACACCTGATAGTAAGCTATCAGCGCTACCCACCCAAAACACCATAGGTGTTACAAGTGCGTTACCGGCCTTTTGAGGATTAGGAATTGTTGGGGATTCGGAGATTTCCGAGTTTGGGGGTAATTGGGCCTCCGGTTACTTCATTCACACGACGAAACACAACGCAATGTTATTTTATTGTGTAAAATATCCATTATAAAGGTATTAGGCAAGGGCCTTAAGCTACATTGTCTGAGATCCCCTGCTCAGTAGTCGAGCTGTCTAATCTTTTTTTTCAAAAAGGAAACACTGAAAATAAGAAAAAATTGCTGGAATCTCTCAGTGCATTATTTTATGAGATAAATGTTATAAGAGTCCCTATGAGTGAACCAAACAAATGCTATATTATGCAAGGTCACATAAAAATGTAAATTAATAATACAGTTATTGCATTCCAAACATCTGAATAAAATATTGGAATACCGAATCCGGTCAATGTCCAATCCGTAACAATAATGTCCAGTATAACTTGACACCCGAACCTTTAGAGAGAACAATTAATAAAACTTCAGCATCCAGTAGCAAGAAAATTGAAAGAAGTTCATGTAACGTTTAATACAGATTGTGTCTAGTCACCATTCTAAAAATTGACAATAACTGCAACGGCAGTTTTTCTTGTTAGTTCCTAATTTCGCCACGGATCAATTTATACTGGATTAGTAAATGTAGTGTATCTTTGTGGACCGTTAATCGCAATCGATTAGATTTTGTTACAGCTATGAACCGATTGATTGATTTGTACCAGTGCAGTGATCGTATCAGAAGTAGTTTTTGGACTACAATTTTATGCTAATATGTACCTCTATATTAGTCTAACTTTGATAATTAGTATATTCGTTATTTCTGTATCTGCATCATTTAATTAGCTTATCATCTTGATCCGATTTCTTGTTAACATGCCTACTGTAGTATTCGAACATTAAGAATATTTAGGAAATTTTGACCTCTTAAAAAACAACTCTTGCTATGATTAAATTTAATTGGAATACCATCTCCACTACATTCTGCTCGTTTCTGTCTTCCACTATCTCATTCATTTCCTCGCCTTATTAACTATACTTTATTGTCCACACAATAATTATTCCTACCATTTCTTTCATCTTTCATTCAGTAAAAGTTCCTATCGTAAACTAATGTAATAAAATAATCACTCCTGATTAACGTGGGACATTATTTCTGTACGTGATCGAACTCCTTGACTACATTACACAACAATTCTTTTATACGTACTTTAGTATTGTCCTTTACTTCATTGGTTAGTATAACATAACATAACATCACGCCTTTTATCCCCGAAGGGGTAGGCAGAGGTGCACATTATGCCACTGTACAATGTAACACCCAGTTTTCACTATTTATGTTATGAGTCCCATGTAATAGGGGGTGAGTCTATTGTTTTTTTGTTTTTATTGGTTAGTATATTGATGTCTTTTACAGCTACTATTATTATTTTATGTGGTTCTTCAAGATAGGAGTAAGTAGGTTTATTAAGGGTCGGCAAGGCGCATGTAATGTCCTATGTGTTGCAAGCGTCCATAGGCCACGGTAACCACTTACCATCAAGTGGGCCGTGTGCTTTTTTGCCACCGTCGCGTCGTGGTATAAAAAAAATTACGTTGTACTTACATTTTGTCTAGTTTATTGTCATCTGTATTTTTGTATTGGAAGTTCTTCCTTCCTTGTTTTCAATGAAAGTGTTCTTATTAACCGACGTCAAAAAAACTTGGCTACTTGGTTTGACCTGTACTATGTTTCTGCGCAATTATCTAGCGATTGAATGAACCGCCTTTTTTTATGGCGTATATAAGCCGATAAACGAGCAGACGGATCACCTGATGGTAAGTAATCGCCGTCGCCCATGGACACCTGGAACACCAGAAGCGTTACCGGCCTTTTGGGAATTAGGAGTTAGAGGATTGTTGGGGATTCGGGGATTGGGGAGATTGGGGAACGAGGGAGGGAGCTGGGCCTCCGGTAACCTCACTCACACGACGAAACACAACGCAAGCATTGCTTCACGTCGGTTTTCTGTGAGGCCGTGGTATCACTCCAGTCGAGCCGGGCCATTCGTGCCGAAGCATGGCTCTCCCACACTTATAAAATTTGATGATAGATGATGGCTTTGATGTGGTTTTCAGAAAAGTGTTTCTTGCATTTTGGAGAAGGTTATTATAGAGAAGGAGAAGGTATATTATTTAACAGACTTCAAAAAAAAAGAGGAGGTTTAAGTAGTATTTTTTATTTATTTCTGTCATTATGCTTGTCGATTGCATTTCTTGCGGAGAACCTAACGGGTAACCGGGGCTCCGACTCGACGTGCAGGAGCGAGAGGAGGAACGGGGTGGTTTTTAGTCAGTAAGAGTCTGACACTCCCTCCAGCCTCACCCATGATTTACCCCCTTAAAAAAAGTACTTTACTATACTATATACATACATTATGGCTTTATTGATGTCAAGTGTAAGTAGTCTTATTAAGTTTTTCACTTGGGAATAGTTATTTATTGCATTTGTGTCTAATTTATGATCTGTTCGTTGACTATTAAAAGCTATAACATCAAAAGGCATTATCACCTCTCCATAAAATCCTATACAAGTTGAAATTTCACCTAGACAAACACATTCTTTAGAAAGTTTACCCATAATTTCCCATCAATAACAGATATTTGCTTAACAAAAACGATGGAATATTCAATGATTGCACAACACACAGGGACGCTTAACCCTGCACAATGCATGTCAGAGGTAGGCGACACACGGGGTATAAATCACCCGAGCCGAGCCATTAAGTTCAGACATGTTCGGCTAATACGATACAAATGTTTGTACAATAGAGTGTTTAAAACTGTCGCTTCACGATTTATAGGAGACGTCCAGGAACGACGCACAGAGCTGTACTTGGAATATTTAGTTAATTAATGTTATTTGAGCGATAATATAGCTTGTTTAAATGAAAATAAAGGTTAGAATGACGTTAGTAATGTCTTTAAATCATATAACTTAACAAATCGACAAATAACAAAATATTGATTTTATACGTCTAAATAATGTTGTTTCTTAAAATTTCAATAGCAATACATTAAATTGTACACCACCATTTAATCTAAAGTTATTTATGGAAATGAAATGAACTTGTAAATCAGTCCCTGTAGTGCGGTCGGTTCTCACAAATCCATCTAGTTGCAGCGTGTCAGTACCGGCGCCTGCGCACCTCAGGCGCGACGCACTGTTTATGTTAATGCATACAATTTTATGTCATATTCTCGGCTAGTTTACTTGAAATGCAAGTACAGTAGCGTTGTAAACTATGATTTTGTAGACATTTATGGCTAAAGAGTTCAACATAATTTATTGTCTTTATAACAGTTATGTTATCGTCTCTTTCTTTTTCCTCGTTTTCATTATAAGTAGCCTCTCATAGATAGAACTAAAAATCGCGGGTTACTCACGTAAAAATACTGAGTAAAGCTCTACTAGTTTCTAGCCACAGAGAGGCTCTTCCTCATGAGCAGCGTGATGTCGCGCAGACTTCTCCTACCTACTACGTGATGATGAACCCAAAATTATAAAAATTCCTCAGTTTTGTGTCCAAGGAATCTTTTATTCAACTATCCCACGAATGATTTATTATTTTTGTTTCACTATCAGTTTTACGATTTAGTTTTGTAATTCTGAATTTATGTCTTATGGCTTAGGAATGTGTTTTGTCTCTCATTTGTTATGCTAATTTGAAAATCTAGACAAATGTCAGATCTGGAATGATCCCATTTTAACTTTAATCTCGTGTAAGTTAGATTTTAATAGTATCTTATATTCCCGTTTTGATTTATGTATGAAATTGATCTAAACTGGTTTTAATTTGTGAAATGTAAGAACAAGAGTAATAAAAAACCTGAAAGTTAAGAGTCTGTCAGTCGTTATGAACTACAATGAAAAATTATATGACCATTAGAATGATGTATTTAATATAAATGATTAGAATTAAAAAATATGACTGACTATTATTATGACGGCAGTAATATAATACGGAGAGGGAGAAGAAGCGAAAAGAAGGATAGTTTTGGCAAGTCCTACTTAATCTAAGTTAGCAGTAAAATTAAGTAGATTAGCAAAAATACCTAATTGATGATTCTCTCTCGATAAATTAATTTTGTTATATTATTACTTAAGGTAGTGTGATTAAAACTAAGAGGGTACGATGGGGTTGGCGAGGATAAAAACCCCAAAATACATAAATATCAATAAAAAAAACAAAAGAAAAGAAGGATTCCAAAACCTTTTAAGTAATTAATAAATAATTAATTCACTTTTTTTTTTTTTTTTTTTTAAGGGGGGAAAATCATCGAATGACTGCCCCCGCCTGGGTGAGGCGGGAGGGAGTGTCAGACTCTTACTGACTAAAAACCACCCCGTTCCTTCTCCTGCACGTCGAGCCGGAGCCCCGGTTACCCGTTAGGTTCTCCGCGACTCCGAATCGGCATCGGCCCTATTGGGCCCCATCTGTGGTGGTCTGATGGCTCTTTGAGGCGCGCGCGGAACGCGACGCGCCGTACGCTCGGGTCTGTTTCTGGTCGGACGGGGAGCCACCCATGCTCGCCGTCCGCAGGCCCGCGCTTACGGTGGCCGGAGATCGTCTCGCGATCCCCGACGCCCGGTGTGTCCTTCGCGATGGCTGGGTTGCGAGGAGGCAGCGCTTCGCTGCCTCACGCGTCCCGCCTCCTCCTTAGCTAGCATCACTGCTTCGCAAAAGGAGGAGACGGCATCCCAGTCCCCCTCGCTCCGCATCATGGCCTGCACTAGGCCCGGACGCGAGAGGTCGCCATCGCCGATCACTTCCCTGAGGACACGGCGGTGCTCAGCCCACGAAGGGCATTCTCCCACCGTGTGTTCCACCGTGTCCTCAGGGCGGTCCTCGCAGTGATGACACCCGGGCGTTTCCTCCCGCCCCATCAGACACAGGTACCTCCCGAAACTTCCATGTCCGGTGAGGACCTGCGTCAGGCGGTAGGTGAGGACGCCGTAGCGTCTCTCAAGCCACTCCTCAAAGAGGGGACTTACCGCTGCGATGGCAGCGAGCCCAGCCCTCGGTTGCGACAGTCGTTGCTGCCATTCCGCCATGAGATCGCGCCGGAGCTCATCCCGCCACGCACCTATTTGGCGCGGCAGCGGGGTTTCGCCCCGGCGACGTGCCTCCGCGCGCATGCCGTACACGCGCGCGAGCACCTTCGCCTCCAGATCCCACGGCGGTAATCCGGCAAGGAGGTTCGCCGACTCCCCAGAGATAATTAATTCACTTAGGGTCGCAATATATGCTCACTCGCACTCGTTCACGACACTGCGCCAATGTCGCATTGACATTGGTTGTCACGTTCGTTCCCATCTTGTTTTGTTTTCGTCAACGAATAGAAGAGACACTGACTGACGTATGACTCGTCAGACACACACGTGCCCAGCAAAGTTTTGCTTTAACGGTAACTGTTCACAAAACTATTCTGTTCTCACAGACTCTAAATTCCACAAACTACAAAACTTACAACAATAAATAATCTGCCAATGCCAATGAAACTATCTAATAATATATAACTGTAATATTAGGAATCCCCGCAGCCATATCTCTAACGACCAACATAAGATGACACGCGGGAAATTATGGCACTTGCATAACACAATATTAACATTTGACGTATTGAGCTCTCTTCAACTTTGTCTGAACTTTAATCACTTACAAATATGCCTAATTCTTGGATGAATCATATTTTACTTTTTACATTATTAATCCGAATCGGAATTTGATCAAAAGATGTCATTATAACAAATGTTGTATGGTAATAAACTCTCTTCTTAAGAATAGAACAGACGCAATAACATTCACTGCGTTTTTATTCTCAAAGAAGTAGACAGAAGTATTCATAAGAGCTTTATTTAACCCACTGGAAGAGTTGTCTAAACGTCAGTCAAAATAACCTTCCAATCAATGTAATTTTGTAAATCTCACGATGGTTATCACACGAAAATATGACCTTTACAATGAGCTTTATACAAAAGGCTCAATTTATACTGGTCGCCCTACTAATACGTCCAATTTTATATTGCACTAGTTGCACTGACATTTACTGGAAGAATAGAGTTTATGATGTTATTTTTATGAAACTTATATACAGTACGTCCGGTATTAAAGGTAGAATGTGAACTACTTCGGTTCCATAATCATGTTTGAATAACTGTTGATTTAGTGGCCGAACGAATTTTTGTGGTATGGGTGGTATTGGGAAATTTTAGATAAAATTAGTTTAAATATTGAAATCCGTACTAAAAGTAGCCTATAATATAATATTAGTGCAAGTTCGAGCTTCAAATGATTATCCAAACAGATAATCACTTTGAAAGCATTTGTGGAAAATTGTGGCCCAATTCTGTCTCATCACTAAATTATAAAATCTAATCAGTCATGCTTGACTTCAAAGCAAGTTTTCGTGATTAGAGAAATACTAAGAATATTACAAAACATTAGCTATTACTGTAACAAAATATTACTTCACACTCAAACTTGTACTACTACCCACATTTAAACTGTCAAACACCAAGCGGTCACCGGTGACCGCAACCTATTGTTCTATAATTGTGTCTACAAAACCGGTACTCGACGAGTTAAAACAGTAATGCCTCAACACCAGCCCAGTTGATCATACTTTCATTCATTGATGAAGTGATAGAAACAATATTTACTGTGCCTAGTAAAATTGAAAGCTGAGCCGGTAGTGGAGACAGAGGAATAGGGCTGTTAGAGAAAAAATAGAAAATAGCACCGATTTTGGTAAAATATGATACTCTTGATTTTTCTCGAAGGTAAAGAAAAGTAGAAAGGTTTTTTGGAAGTTATTTTATCTTCGTCTCGAATTATTGGGATTAGTAATTCCACACACAAATTCAAAATAAAGAAATAGCCCAATTCAATTGCAAAAAAGAACGTTATCCCCACACTAGGATTTTCACCTGTGTTGCGGGCGCATATTTACAAACACATAATTTCAATGAATCTTTAAATCTCACACTCCAATAGAGTAGTGTGACAATGTATGAAAATTTAAAATGTTATTAGTGCGCCATTTAGATAATGAAACAATATTGGACATATTTTTTATTTTTTTCGTATAAGAAACCGTTGTGGAAAAAAATATATAAAACGCAGTTAAGTTTAGGAGTGGAAGGTCGATTCGTCACGCTACCCTATAAAATGTAGTCAATCGTGACGTCACACGATATTCTAAATCAATATGTCGTGGAAAATGTTTAATATTGAAAGAAAAAAATACGTGTCTAATGTTTTAAAATAATCTACCAGACGGACATTAAAATATTTAAGATAGTACCCTATTCAGTTCTCCACAAAAATACGAATTCTTTGCATAACCAACCAACCCTGACCAGCCCTACAGTCAACAAGTAAATGAAATGCTACAGATATCAGTCCGTTAAGGTGTAGTACTGGCTTACAAAGCAAGTATTGATAGATAACAACGTCGGTTTTAATTGGAACGTAGCTGGAACATTCACGCTTTTTCTCCATTGAGTACTTGATGACTTGGAACTTGGAACTATGGAACCAGTGGTTCAACTTGAATGAATGGACGAACCTTTTATAGTAGATGACGCTAATAAGCTAATACAAGGAATTATTAATATTTGTGTCGAAGTACATCCGTATTAGTAGCTGTTATAATAATTATAATTACTCGTGGTAAAATTGGGCTGAAACAACAAAATCGGTTTGTTGAGAAACAAAGACAACAAGATGCTATTCAGATAAATACAAGTACCTAAAATACTACAAGTAAATAAAAAATAATAAAATAAATTGCGTTGTTTATCATCGTGTGTGTGAGGCTACCGGAGACCTAATTACCCCCGCCCCTCCCCAATTTCCCCAATCCCTAAATCATTTGTCATTTTTTATTAATGATACATTGTCCCACACTAAGATTTTCTCCTGTGTCGTGGCTTCGTTTACAAACATACAAGTTCACATACACAATGACACCCAGACCCGAAACAACAATTTGTGGATCACACAAAGTGTTGTTCCGTGCGGGAATCGAACCCGCGACACGTTGCGCGGCGGCCGGTTGCCCAGCCACCGTACTAACCGTGCAGTCATCAAACTCCTAATCCCCAAAAGGCCGGTAACACACTTGTAACGCCTCTGGTGTTCCAGGTGTCCATGGGCGGCGCCGATTGCTTACCATCAGGTGATATATATCATATAAAATGTCTAATATAATATGCTCTAATATAATATGCTCTAATATAATATGCTCTAATATAATATTCTCTAATATAATATGCTCTAATATAATATGCTCTAATATAATATGCTCATAAAAAATCTCGTACAAAATTTTGGAAAATCTCAATTCGGGTTTCTGTTAAAGATCTTTCTGTTCATTTTGCAGAATCAACGATCCAGATATTCAACTCGCCCCTATCCAAAAATAATTATGGAAACATGGAATCCAGTACCTAACAATAAACATAAATAAGTATTAACAATCGCAGTGTTAAACTTATCATCAGCCACCCGCCATTCATTAAACAAGCCCTTAATAACTATGTATCTGTGCGCAAAACTTAAAATTATGCTAGCTAACGGTGAAACTGGCCAACCCGTCCCTAGTAAAATATGTACAGCATAATGACGATTTCTATCGACGAAGCGAGCCGATTAATCAGTGCTGTTCCTTGTAATATTAGTAGCATACCTTCATAGTTACTGCTAAGCCAATAGCCGTGAGAATGGTAAACACTTATATTGATTCCAATTGACCTTCAATGAAAATGGTAATACCATTGTCATTTTTTACTGAACAAGATGAAAAATAATCCTTAATTGTAGACAGATCCAGCTCTCTACGTATTCTAAAAGCTACTAACTTCTATAAACTTTAAAAAATTATGTTAACAGTCTTAACAAATGTCTAATTACAGTAAGCAATTTATTCTTCAAACTGCTACGAAGCTATCTTTGTACTTTATCTATATTAGCATAAATACAACATTCCAACAGCAAGTATGTTAAGCAATTTGCGGAATCCAAGATTGCAGGTGAGAAAATCTCCAACAAGTTTGATTTCAGAATTTTAATTGCACTGGAGATCGCAGAAAATGCTGGATATGTCCATTGTGCTTTAAATTGATCACATTCGTACTCCATAATTATTGTAAAACCAGTAAACTCGGGGCTGAAGACAAATGTTTCACAGTCATTACTATCTTCATATATGTCTTGTACGGTTTCTTACAAATTAGATTCCACTCCTTGGGCATCTAAATCTTCACTCGGTAACAAATTGTACTATTTGCAACTCCCATACAAGAGAGAGGCTGGAGTAATCAGCTGTACATTGTCAAATTACAAGATATGGTATCATAGGGCACTACTGCCAGGCCTATCGAAAGCTTAAGAGAAATCCGTAAAGATTACCTTCTTCATTCACACCGGATACCCTTATAATGTGATCCGTATCATTGAGAACTTCCCATCATGAATCATTGATGTTTTCTACGAGATCTGAGATAGTAGAACAATTAGAGGGTATGGGCTATCGCGATGGCCCGCCTCATAAACATCTCATTAGGTTAGGTTACCACAATTATCGTCTTTCAACCTGTTGCTACAAGCTCCTGTGTATGTATGTGACCTTATGTCAAATTAACTACGTGTGCAATAACATGCAAATTGGTCATTTCAGTTTGTCTGTCCTTTAGTATTTATGAGGTGGTTTGATAGAATTGTGATGTCACTAAGTTATGGAAATATGGACTCGCGTAGTTGGATGTAAATAGAAATTCACTTAGAAATTGAAATGTGCAAAGTTCTGCTCGTGATTTACCGTGGAAAAGTATTCAAAGTTAATCAACATCTGAGAATATCTATTCAAATCTTAATCAAACAAATGAATATTTATAGATTTGAAAATTGGTCGAGTGAATAATGGATACAATTAGTCACAGACAACGAGTTCGACTACGTACGAAAGCTTTCTATCACTGCTATAGGAGCTCCAAATCAAAACAATGCAAGACTTATCAAGTCATCAACCATCATTAGCAATTCAGATAGACATGAAACTGTACCAGTACTTAACGACGCAGGCATCGAACTAACATAAGTACTAGTTGCACCAATATTAAATTCATGCCTTCACATTACATCACATTGCAAACAAAGTACACGACAGGAGCCAGGGCGCATAACTAGTATAAAACAAACAGTATTTATGAATGTCTGCGACGGATAATACGCCTCTAAATTGTATCTAATGGCTACCAGTTTATATAGAATTAATATTGTGTATCTGATACATGGTGCCTTTGATTTAATATACCCAGTAGAGGAAACATTTAATATTAATAGAGAAAGTTGTTTGCTGTTTACATGTTTTGTTTTCGAGACTTTTTGATTGAGAGGACATAACATAACATCTAGTCTTTTAATCACCGAAGGGGATGACTGAGGTGCACATTACAGCACTTAATGTTACTGTATGTACAATGTAACACTCACTTTTCACTATTAATGTTATGAGGCCCATGTAATAGAGGGTGATCCTGTTGCCATATACCGGGCACAATTCCAGCTTCCGTGCTAGTACTGAGATTTTTTTATAAAGCCAATACTTTATCCGACCTGGGAATCGAACCCGAGACCTTTTGCCGTCGTAATTTCTACCGATCGGCCAACGAGGCAGTCAATGATTAAGAGGAAAAGTTGTGAAATTACTTCGGAGTTGGGGGAGGGTAAGTTTTCTGTGTTAGTAGTAACTCTCGTTGAGTGGTTTTCTTTTTCTAAGTAGTCATAAAACAGGACACAAGAATAGAACTCTCGTTTTCCTCATAGGGGTCCGTTCTTTCCTCAACTATTCGCCTAGTTTGTTTCAGTCTTTAAACGATAAGAAAGATCACTTTTCGTTTCCAATCACTATCAGCTTAGGACATAATTTGAATGGAGTATTTGACTCAGTATAATTATTACCCTGGCGTCTAGACGTCCTTCATATTATGAATATCCGATTTTGCTTTACGCCTCTAAAATGACCTCTAATATTTTTAAACTTTAAAATGCACCTCATTTTAGTCCCAAACAGCTTTCTTCTAACAATAATCTACTTCATTCACTAACTTGTTTGTTATCCTAAATCCCACCGCTAACGGCGCCTAGTTATATGAATTCACTACATTGCCCAAACACCGCCAAACGCCAAAAAAATACCCCTTTCCTGACATAAATTGTTTGAACATGCATTTACTTCATCCATTTGAATTTATAACTCCTTTCTAAGGTGTTACCGTCTAATTTATCGCTATATTTGTGACAAAACGACTATTAGTTTAGGGGTTGGTTTATAACAACCCTGATTTATTGCCATGATAAGAGAATTATTTGTTCAAAGATTTAGAGTTTGCTTCAAGGGGTGCTGTTTTTCAATCGTTTGAGTTGCAGAGGTCACAAACGTCTTAAGCTTAACAATGATCTGTATACTCAAATGTATACTTGTTTGATTTAATTCCATACAATTTAGACATGGTTTAATTTTATAATATGTGACTTCTTCGTTAGTTGAGTTGACAGTGCTGTCGTGTATTATGCTTAGTATATTATCGGTTCAAGAATAGATAGATATCTAAATGTGTTATTTCAATTCCTAGTCATCAGTAGTTAATGTTATTGCCCGCTATTGCAATTTAAACTTATAATATTTAAACTAAAACTGATTTACTACACAAAAACATGAACATTCTCAGCTACCAACACATTTGTCAATAGTACTCAAGAGTAATCCTTCTTCAGACCAACAACTGACAACGTATATAATTCCCATTATTTCCTGCTGCGACTTGTCTAAACAAACACTAATGATAGAATACCACCAGCATCAGCACTCAATCCGAAACGACTGCATTAAGATAGATAATACGCTGTCACACAGCGCTATTGTCACAATTTTGTGAAGGAAATAACGTGGCCAGTGTAGCTTGAACTACGATGGGATTTGGAACTTTAGTTAATACATATATGGAGTTTGCTGTAGATCACTAATGATTTGAATGGTGTTTATTGTTAAACTTCAATCAACTGGTTTAGTGTTTTAATCGCCGAATTATCACATATCGAGAATTATATTTGTATATAATATTCCTTGCATCTTTCATTCCACAAAGGTGTAAACTAAAGTTTGTAGTAGGTAACGCAATCCCCTTTTTATAGAGGTAATATTTTGATTGTTCCAAAGTATGTGTTGTTGCAGGAAATATAAAAAAATGGCCCAAAATCATTCGCCAACGTTCTTGTATTCATTTCACAGCGCCATCGTCACGGTTCAATTTATATTGGTCGCTTAGTGTGGGCCGAACAAAAATAGTGACGCCAAATTTAGCAAATGTCCTCCGCATTAGTTTTCGCCTTAACCGAAAATATTATTTTAAGCGCAAACGAACGAGGGAAAATACTTTTGTTCCGCGTATCTTGTTACTAGTTTCCACTTCATTTATTTATGGAATTCTTAGCTTTGGCTGTTTGATTGTTTGACTGATTTACTAACAAAGTCGTATTGTTCAGACTAGCGACTATTCTGTGGTGAGTAAATCTTTGTAGAGGTAGAGTAGAGTTGTATTGTTGATATCTTGTTTATGAGGGTGTTATCACATGGTGCTTAAAAATGTCTGCAATATTTTAGAATGTTATGTTATTAAAAGGTTTTTATTTTAACTGTATTATATCTATGGCGCACATCTTCTATCTATCACATCACGTCTACCAATAATACTTACTGGCCCAACCAAGCACTATTCAAAAAAAACAAACGATTATTAATCGCACGTCTACACTCCAAGTTCATAGATGAAAATAAAATGTATCGATTGATTGATATCAACAAGGAGTGCATCGACCCGCCCTACGATACAAACCGAACACATTACTCACTCACCGACTGTGCCAAAACACGGAACTGATAGATTCCATCGATGTTTTCCTACAAGTTATTAATACTCTTAGTTACACCTATAGTTAATATTATCTTATAAATACTAGGGCAGGGGCTATTCATATACAATCTTATTATAGGGCAAAGCTCTCGCAAAGAAAGCAACATTCTCCTATCACAAGATATTATACATTGTAAGAACATATGAGGAAGATTTTTAAGGGATAAGTCCACTCCTAATCCCTCCTACTGCAATTCCTGTAGATAATATTGAAATCTAAAGAAATACTGAATCAATGAAAGCCACAGTGTTCCAGTGACTTCAATTGTTTTGGACTTCGCTACAAAATTAATTCTAAACAGTATTTAACACCTTGAACGCCATGGAGGACAAGGTATGAGCCACGATAGCGAAAGATTTACCTTCAACAGTTTTCTGTCGGCAGTCAAAGGCTTGTAATATTGTAGTAACCGCAGAAATTGTAGGCAATTTTGGATATTGAAAATTTTAGTAACATTGAACCACAAATTAATTATCTTGATTGAAGTGCTCAATTTTAGTAACATTGAACCACAAATTAATTTTCTTGATTGAAGTGCTCAATTTTAGTAACATTGAACCACAAATTAATTTTCTTGATTGAAGTGCTCAATTTTAGTAACATTGAACCACAAATTAATTTTCTTGATTGAAGTGCTCAATTTTCGGTATTGAAGTGCAAAATTGGATTCAGCTTCACCTATTCACAATCATTCAAACTTTCTAACCAAAATTCTTCTTCCTTCTGCAGCCGGACGAGCTTGCCAAGTCGGTGAAGCTGACATCTCGAGAGAGGCGGTTCATCAAGTTTGCGAGCGTCGAGTATGGAGGACAGCTGTACATGACGCCACAGGACTTCTTGGAGTCTGTGGTGGAACAGGAGCCTAGACGTAAGTGGCCTAGTCTTTAAAGGCTTCCATTGAAAAGCAATTATACCTCTGTACTTCCCAAAGTTATCTATTTCTAACTGAATCTAAAAGCTGCATATGGTGTAAACGGTAACTAGTGTCGAGTAAGTTGCCCGAGTCGGATAAAGTATTATTGTGGTTTTTCTCAGTAATGGCGTACCTCTTCGAGCATTAAAATTCGTAATTTTATGTTATCTTCCATGAATTTACTTCACAGCTCGGTTAAAGCGCCGTGTGCTGACCACGAAGGAGATAGAACACCTGCGCGACAACACGCCCGCCCTCAAGAAGGGATCCTCGCAGATGTTCCGCAACATGAGGGACAAAGGTACGCCAATTCATTTCCTATCTAATGGAAAGAAATTTCGTTTGAAACATGTTTCTACTTCGTACTTAATTAGTGAAAAAGAATTATAAGTTGTGTGTTTGAGCAAAATTAATGGAAATCATTACTTAGAAAACGGACTTTTAATTCTTTTATTTTATTTCTTAATTAATCTGTGCAACAATGTACTGAGACTTTTTAACGCCCCGACTTCGCCCGGGTGCAATATGCATGTACTATACATATAAACTTTCTTTAAGAATCATTCTATCTATTAAAAAACCGCATCAAAATCCGTTGCCTAGTTTTAAAAATCTAAGCATACATAGGGACAGACAGACGGCGGATAGCGACTTTGTTTTATACTATGTAGTGATCGTAAGGTGCAAAAAAAAGAATAAAAAGGTTTCATTCACTGCAAGACGTTGACCTAATAATCTCAGAGCATATTCTTGTTCTAATATTGTAGTAACATAAATTTAATATTTCCAGGAATCATCTCTTACACCGAGTATCTGTTCCTGCTCTCAATTCTGACGAGTAAGTATTGCATTCAAAACAACTTGCTTTGGGACGACATACAAAATCGCTGCCAGATGATAGTCAATCTTTTTTTAAAATTAAATTAAAAAAAATAATAATACTTGAGATTGTTGTGGTTCCATGATGTTTACAAAACTATCATTAGTTGTGCACACGTCTGTGAAGTATCTGTATCACGTAATTTCGTATTTCAGAGCCGGCTTCAGGTTTCCGCATCGCGTTCAATATGTTCGATACGGACGGTAACCAGCGGGTTGATAAAAACGAATTCTTAGTCGTGAGTATACTTCTATTTGTGTGCACAGTGCCAGTGATAGCGGGGAGCGAATTTTATTTTGTTTAAGTACCTACTAGCTTTTCACTTGCAGCTTCATCTACGGTGCTGAAGTCTTTAAGTTTACGTTGACAATCATTATACCTCTATATTTCTATTGGATACAGATGTGTTTAGTATATTTTAAGGTTAACAGAAAGATTGGCAGGTGACGTTGTATTGCCGCAAGAGCTAAAGTAACAATAATTAAAAAAATACGAGTTTTACGATTCTTGAGTAAGGAGTCTAGCGATCAATTGCTATATTGGGCAATGGTAGTATTGAGTTTTCGATGATCGAAAATAGCTGAGAGAATTGTACCCAGTAACTGTATGGCAGTAGGCTTGCCAGTTTTTATTTGGAACTCAAATTATACTAAGTAGTACATTATATCATCATCATTTTCAGTCGAAAGATTATATGTATTTACTGCTGAACAAAAGGGCTCTTTTAGTCATTCGCACGAAGAACACATTCGAATTCTTTCTTTTTTAAATAATCGCTCTCCGCCATCACTGGCACCCCTCGTAGGCATATAGAATAAAAATAGCACGAGTTGAATTAGGCATAGCACATAGTGTTTATATTATAACAGCGTAGAGGAAACCCCGAAGATTTGTTAAGGCGAACAAGATATTGTTTAAAGTTATGTCTGAACCGTAACTAACAAAATATCTGGTGGTGGAATGCCCGGGAAAAGCATATAAGTTTATTTTTATACAGCAAATTGAGCTTTATTGCAACTGTGGAGGACATATTTTCGCTACAACAAGTCTTATGTAAAATTCACACTGTTGTCTCAATGTTTCGGTTTAAAAAAAAACGTTTTCGAGACAAAGTTGTGAATTAAGATTGAGACTAATTATAGTGAAATTAGCAAGTTTGTCGTAGATACTAGAAAAGCATGCTTTATGCAACAAAAAGCCAAGAAAACATTATATTTATTTTTTTTTTTTCTTAGTTTTTTTTTAGTTTTTGAATGTTTTTTCTGCCGTGTATTTATTTAGATCCAACGCCTGCTGGGTGGTACATTTAAGGAGCGTAAAAATTTGGACCCGAAGAGCCAAGAGGCAGTGAGTTGATAAATAACAGCTTGTGGAAGGGACACGCCTCGCTATTTACAAATGTTTTTGGTTGAAATTTTGATTCTGATTTCCAAATATTTATATAATAAACATCAAGTAGAGTGGACTAATGAAAGTAATTGTTCTTTTTACGACATTTTTTTATACTTAATTGACGGGCTTAGATATAAATATAATTTAATACTCGTCTGTCTTACCTCTATTTAATGCCTAGTATCAGTATCAAATATGCGGTAATTGCAACATTTTTATTATAAGTAATGTTTATGTAGCTTTAGAATCAAAATTTTAACCATCTTAAAACAAAAGGTTAATAATGCCGCTCTAATGTGTGTAGTTTTTTTTACATAATCTTGTGTTTAACTGAAATTGGGACGAAATCAAATTAACTAAAAAGAACTCCCAATTACTCTAAAATTACGATTTACTTGTGAGATATTTAATTTAATTTTAAACGATAACTAAAACGTAAAAGTTTTTCTTTTTATTTTGTATTTCTGTATAAAATTTTGTTTTTTTTTTCGATTGAATTCACCCCGAGCGGCATAACGGTGTTTACGCTTTTTTTAAATTTTTCTTTATGTTTATTGTTTTGTGTAAAAATATACGTTTAAACCAGTATATGTACATAATATTAATATGATATTTATGTGTGTATTATATGCTCATTAGCTGCTTACCTTAGTGTCGACAAGCGCAATGAAGAACAGGGCCGGTCATGAAGTCCCGAGTTCGTCCACCGTAAGTGACAAGTGGACAACGCTTATGTCCGTCTGTTTTATCATGGTCGTCATGTTTTTATTGGATGTTTATGTAATCAGACCCGACTATATACATTTTTATACTTGCGCAACAGTTTTCATGGTGTATTATAACTTTTGTGAGACACATTAAATAAATTACCTATTATTGTTTTTAGTTTTACTCATATAACTGTTCTATAGTCCCCGCGTCATGTATCCCGGAATGCTGCAAAAGATTATGAGTCCCGGGTGTGGCTTGAAACTTGTCAAGTACCTCGTCAAACAGTTACATAAGTGAGCAAAAAACCATTATAAGTAGTTTTCGTGGTTGCGCAAACATTTAGCGCAAGAGTATAAGTTTGCGCAAAGTTGCGCAAGTGTTGGATTTTGTGTATGGTTGGGTTTGTTCTTTTTATGGTTATATTTGTGGATTAAACAACGTGTAGTGGGCATGGGATATGTCCAATAATTGTATAGAAATACTTTTGCTTCATATTTGTGTTATTAGAAAATAATTCTTTGAATTGTTCGTTTTTGCGTTAAATACATTGTGCTTTATGTTGTGAATAATATTAATTAGTTTTAGTACTTATAACATTTTAATTGTAATTATAATCAATCGCAATAATTTTCTGAAATATTGTTACTAATTTTTTGTTACTCAAAACTTGATGATAATTATTTTTTAAATTCGCACGTATATTAACTTAATACATATGTACTTCAATGGAAATTGTAACTAATCTTTGTTGGTTTTTAAATGTTTTATGCGTCCTTACAAACTTTACATTGGAAGTAACACTTAACAAACACACGCTTAGGCAAAACACTCTAAAGACCTTTCTAATAAGGTAGAAAATCTGATGGCAACTGTCTACCTATATGATGGGGGTTTTTATTGCAATATTATAGACGATTTTAAAAACTAATCTAAGTGCGATAATCTCGTTTTACTCTACACTACAAAACTTAACACGTTTTTACTTTTCTAATACTTTTTACTCAGTTTCTACCCTTTATATCTCTCGCTTTAAATAATTTTTTTACAACCATACAACAACATAAAGCCATCATCTACTTTTCTCTTCTATAAAATATTCTCTTTTTGCTTTTCAATTATTACCTACTTCTATATTTCTCACTTCAATATCTTTTTAATTCAAAATATTATATGGAATGCCATTAACTTTTCATAATCTAACATGCAACACATCTTCTCTTTGTACATTTCTTCCTTTTTCTTTATCTTTTTCTTCTTTATAACTCTCTACTCTCCATCTAACCTTTAATAACAATAGAATATACTTAACAACAACACATACACTTCAATCTACCTTTTCTCTTTTTATACTTCTACACATAACTACGTATTACTCTACTTTTCTAAGCAGTCAGTCGAAACTAAATTCTCTTACTCAACATCTTCTTAAAATGGTTTCAGATGGAGAAGATCTTCAGTTTCGCTTGGCGTGGCAAGAGAGGGATGACGGATGAAGAAAATAAGAACGAAGCACCATTGGATGACAAAGCGGTTGTTAAAGCGGATGGTAAAGGGGATGACAAGGCGCATGAGAACTACGTGAATGATGATCAGGGGCTGCAGAGGAGGCACAATGTTGATACTTTTCTGCAGGTAAAGTAAATTGAAAGTTATTTTATAGGCTTTTGAAAACATTTTTAATTAGTATAGTTTAAGTATATCGAGACAAAGGCGCAACTGGCTAGTAGAAAGTTGGGTGTCCTGTCGAGGGTGAGACGGTACTTCGCGCCGGAGCAGTTGCTCACTGTTTACCAAACACAAGTTCGGTCGTGTGTGGAGTACCTACTGCTCCCGTCTTTGGGATGGCTCGGCTAAATACCAGTTAAAAGCCCTAGAATCCATCGAGTGGTGTGCCAAGAGGCTCATCAGTGACGATTCGCCTGTGGAGGCTCTGCTACAAAGCCTCGAACACAGGCGCAAAGTCGCAAGCCTTTCGGTCTTCTATCAGATACATTTCGGTGAGTGTGCGTGGGAATTGCACAAACTTATTCCCCCTAGTCCATTTCACCACCGTACCACTAAACGGACAGCGGGGCGCCGCCCTTATATGGTGGACATTCCACCCATTCGCACGAAGCGTTTCGCGTCAAGCTTCCTCATGCGAACCGCTAAGGAATGGAATTCCTTGCCAGAGGCTGTGTTTCCCGTCAAATATGACTTGGGTGTCTTCAAGTTCCGAGTAAACAGGTTGCTCATAGGTAGGCGTGCTCCATCGTCGGCCTCATCATCGCTTACCATCAGGCGACACGGAGGTCGCACGTCGACCTGTAAAGTATAAAAAAAGTAATAGGCATGGTGTCAGAGTCTGACAGTTCTTTCTTAGTAATATCGTATGTGTATGTTTAAAGCACATTTATTTTATTTATCCATTTATTAAATCAATTCTCTATGATTGCTTTTTCTTGAATGGCATCCAAACAATTTGTATGAATAATGCCTTGTTCAAAAATTTTATTGATAATATATTCCCATCAACTTTTTTTATTAAAATCATGAAATATATCAATTCCAGGTGCATTTCTTCGGCAAGAAAGGAACGAACGACCTGAAGTTCGAGGGTTTCAGGCAGTTCATGGAGAACCTACAGACCGAGGTGCTGGAGCTGGAATTCCATGAGTTTGCTAAAGGTATGTTTATTAATTTTTCTCCTAAATATTTAACCTGCAAAAGTTATATTATTGGTTTATTTCCATTTACTTATACGTCTCGCCTTTAATTGATCAAAACGATTAGCCAGAGGCAGTATCTCCGGCCGTATCTCTAAGGTAATTAGGGAAGTGCCTAGTGCGCCAAGTTACAAAGGGGTGCCGCGAACCTCGCAACAAAAACATTTCTTTAAAGAGTAACGATGGAGTTGATTGCTCGTTCCACTCCATTCGGAACTACACTTTGGAACAAAAGTGCCTATTCAAGGACTAATTCGGTACTTGCCAACTAGTCAAATTCAATACGTTTTTCGAACTGTCAAAAATGACAGTTTCCTATGAATTTTGTACGAGATTGTGTATTGTGACGTCACGTTTATTTAGAGTCGAACGACGTACTTATTTCTTAAAAATTTGCTGGAACCATTCTTAAATTAAGTTGGTCATAAAATCAATTAACGAAAGTGTGTTTATTTTTAATATTTTATTGTATTGTATTGAACTGTTCAAATTATTTGTTTTTGATTGAGGAAAGTACCCAATTGAAATAAATGCTTTGACTTTGACTTCATGTGCTCAACTGCCCATAGACTAACGACAGCGCCAATAACAATTACGAACGCCTATGAGATGCTTGTCTAGGACGCTCTCTCTACGTTTAACCTACCTCTGCTCTGAGACACGCTTTTCGACAGTTCTGTTGATAATTTCTAGTCATAATTGAACAGACTATTGTCATATACCAAGCATTCTAACCTAAACTAAGCGATGAGGATAATTTTTTCTTTGATGCCTTAAGATAAATTTTTATAATTATTTTTTTATTAATTATTAAATTATTTATATTTTAAGCTGTATATATTGTTGCTATCAATAATGTAATAATTTAGTTAACATAAAAAATATTTTTTTATTTATTATAATCCAAATAGAACGTCGTAAAATATTGGTTGATGAACCATCCAGCTAAGCGAATTAATCTTTTAACCCCTAAAGTTCATACAAAAATAGTCTCTAAATATTGGAAATAAGGTAATAATGTAGTTAGTGATGAGCGGTCACCGGTGGCTGCTTGGGGATATACGGGTGGAGGAAATACAATAATATTTAACCTTATACGGACGTCGAAGTCGATCCCGACATCCCTAGCTCAATAGCCGATGACGACACTGTCAATTAAATTAAACACCTGACAATTAAAATTGCAATGTATCTTCTATTTGTTCATTTAAATCGTTGCTTTCTTCTTGCTCCTACCATTTATTCTTCTCTGCATCACCCAAAAGTCAACTGGGAGAAATGCCCGCGGCTTTAAATCCACGTAATGTACACTTTGTTAATGAAGCGTAAAAAAATAAATAAAATAAAAAATTCCAGGTCACGAGACGATATCCGAGGTGGACTTCGCGAAGATCCTCCTTCGCTACACCTACCTGGACACGGACGAGTATGACATGTACCTGGATCGCCTGCTGGACCGAGTCAAGTATGAGCACGGCATCACCTTCGAGGAGTTCAAGACCTTCTGCCAGTTCCTCAACAATCTGGAGGACTTTACTATAGCTATGAGGATGTATACGCTCGCTGATCATCCGATTTCTAAAGGTTTGGGGATTTGGTATTAAGTACCTAATAAGTATCGCTACACATTAAAGTGAGAGAAAAAAAAATAAACAACAAAGTTAATTGGAAGATATATTACTCACTGACTGCCTCGTTGGCCGAGTGGTTGCAAGTGCGACTGCCGGGCAACCCCTTGCCCGGCAGTCGCACCAGAGAAAAGCTCTACTAGTTTCGAACCACAGAGGGGTTCTTCCACATGAGTAGCGTGTGCGTAGTAGTAGTAGTGTAGTCTAGTAGAGCTTATCTCAGTATATTCACGTGATTAAACCGCGATTTTTAGTTAATTTAGTTGTCTTGCTTTTTTAACAACATTTAATTGAAATAAAGACAATCCACCTTGAATTTCACAAAAGGAATAACTCAAGGACTTATAATTGAGTCGCGGAGAACCTAACGGGTTACCGGGGCTCCGGCTCGACGTGCAGGAGAAGGAACGGGGTGGTTTTTAGTCAGTAAGAGTCTGACACTCCCTCCCGCCTCACCCAGGCGGAAGCTGTCATTCGATGATTTTCCCTGCTTAGAAAAAAGGGACTTATAATTATTTAATTATAATTATTCCCAGACGAGTTCCACCGCGCCGTAAAGATCTGCACGGGAATATCTCAGTCGGAACACCTGGTTACAACTGTGTTTGCGATATTCGACGCTGATGGAGACGGCCTGCTCAGCTACAAGGAGTTCATTGCCATCATGAAGGATCGACTACATAGAGGATTCAAGGTCAGTTACAAAAAAGAAATAGGTTTTGTGGTCTGGAATTTATTATTGAATTTTGAACTGTATCGTTATAACGTTAAGGCATGTTTTTGTTTGTCGCGCAAAATAGTTTATTTTTTTGTCTCACCGGCTGTAGCCTTGATTTACCTACATCATGAAGTTTATGTTTAAATCTGAAATTAGACCTATTTTGGATACAAAGCAAAAATAAAAAAAATCTTAGGAAAATGTAATTATTTACGGTTTTATTCAATAATAATTACCTATTTATATTTAATGTAATTTGAATAGCTTAAATAGCTATACCTACTATAAATTCTTATTCAGTTTCTATTTTCTAGTTAGATAGTACTTAGTACTTCAAATACCTTCAAAAAAAAATAAATTAAAATATTAAGTAAATAATAAGTACACGAAACAATATTTATATTACGTACCGAAAAGAGTTAGCCAAAATATAAAATTAAAATAGAACAAAAAGTGGTTCGCGACCCTGCCAGGATTCGAACCTGGAATCTTCTGATCCGTAGTCAGACGCGTTATCCATTGCGCCACAGGGCCAGTTATAATTGCTGTCGAAATACGTAATCAGGTTATTTGAAATAAGAAATTTATACTTTTTATTTACTTTCAATTTTTTTTTCTTTCTTTAATACTATTCGCAATGAGGTGGTAGGTCCATAGTATTTTACGTTTTTCCCAATTCATAATGTTTTATACTTCTCTGAATTACGATTTATGATTGAGATTGTTTTTAACCATAGAAAAAAAAGTGTCACTTAGAAATTACTACCCACACAGTATCTGTATACGCGAAAAATCATACCTTTCCGGATTACGACTTATTAATATTTTATGTGAACAAAGTTAGCCTGCTCTGATTAATATTATTTTAGTTTGTATAATCCTACTAATGAATGCCTCGTTGGCCGAGTGGTCGCAAGGTCGACTGCCGGGCAAGGGGTCTCGGGTTCGATTCCCGGGTCGGGCAAAATATTAATGGGTTTTTAAAAAAATCTCAGTAGCAGCACGGAGTCTTGAATTGTGCCCGGTATATGGCAATAGGCTCACCCCCTATTACATGGGACTCATAACAGAAATAGTGAAAAGTGGGTGTTACATTGTACAGTGGAATAATGTCCACCTCTACCTACCCCTTCGGGTATAAATGGCGTGATGTTATGTTATGTTTATTTCTACTAATATATTTTTTATATTTATTTTCAGTCATACGCCAAGAACGAAGGTTGGGAGGCGTTCAAATCTTGTGTCAAACAAGAAATGAAGAGTGCGGTGTAATGTCATCTCTTTCTAACACATGATTCACGTAACGTGCGAGAGAGACAACGATATGTCATATGCCTAGTTGCGTTTTGTTGCCATATTTAAAAACGATTTTTCGATCTCATCGTTATTTCTCACTAGTTTTTTAAATATTTTTAATACTTGCAATATTTATTTGTTTATTTGTAGTTTTTTTCTTTTTAAGAGTAATTGGTTTTACATTTACTGATATACAAAAAGCATTAGATGGATGGAAAGGATGTTATACATTTTCATCTTTATCGCAAAGGAAATAAAGTGGAAAATTTATTAAAGAACGAAATTCACTATTTAGCGTCCTTGCAGCTGTAGCCAAATGGCAATTAGCGCTTGTCTACATGTACAATAGAAAACCAAATTATATGGAATTGGCGTAAATTTTGACACTTGTCAGTGTCATCCCCATACATTTTCCTTTTTACTCTCCCTGTAGACAAGCGCTAAAGTGGCGTTTGGCTAAAGGCCCTGATTTTTTAATCCGTCTAAAGCTTGTTGTCTGTCAATTTGAATATTATTAAAAAATAACATCAAAGTACCAATTTCTCTTTTTGCTATGTTTTCTAAAAAATCTTAGACGTATCATAGATACGACTATGAATAATATCAAAAAGCATATAAGCAAAATCTATTGCAATGAAATTATTAGCTCAAATTTTAAAACATCAACATTTCGTAATTGATGTCTATCACGCTGCCTATTATTGGCCTAATATTTATATCTTGCCTTTAATGGCTAAAATATCGTATCAAAATAGGTACTACTAACTACGTGTACAGACGCTAGCATATCAGGTCACCCTAAAATGAAACCTTTAAAACGCACCTGACTTTTGAGCAGAAATCCTTTTTTGAGGCGAATATCATACAATAACTTCTAACGCCTGAGTGAGGCGGGAGGGAGTGTCAGACTCTTACTGACCCACCCTGTTCCTACTCCTGCACTTCGAGCCGGAGCCTCGGCAACCCGTTAAGCCTACCACGGCTCCGTATCGGCATCAGCACTGTTGGGCCCCATCTGTGGTGGTCTGCTGGCTCTTTGAGACGCGCGTGGAACACGACGCGCTGTACGCTCTGGAAGAAGAAAGACTTAGGAGTTAGGTCCTGTAGGGTCTACAGGTCCTCTGATCAAACCAGTTATAGACCCACCCCCACATCCTCTTGTCTGTTGAAACACCGCCTTCCGGTATAAACATATTATGGCCGCAACTGTCAATAGACAAGAGGATATAAACTCTTAGGGTAACTCGATATGCTAGCATGTAATACATTATTAAATTATAATGTAAATACAATATTAAACATCTAACATTTACTAACATATCCTCCAAAGTGTTACAACGGGTAGTTAGATAGTTCTGTAGTTATTGATCCTCCACGTAATGATCCTAAAGATATCTTCAATTCTTTCCCTAAAGGACTTTTAAATCTCCTGAAAAGAGAAGAAAGAAAAAGTCTAAAAAGATTGCTAGAAATATGAAATAAAGAAAACAAGTTGGTTGTCCCGTCTCCCTTCCTTTTCTCCTACAAGTGCTACCTCGGACCAGGATCGTGGAAGTCAATATCTCGTGCTTATTTACTTATCTACTAATTTTTTAAGAAATAGGTTGTTGAGTAGCCAGAGTCGTATTATCTCAAGTAAAGCAAGCAAGCAAGTGGTGCCGCATGACGCGCGTGGCCATAGATTGGCGACGACACCAAAAACAATAGGGTAGTTTCCTAAATCTTATTTTAATGTCCGTCTGATAGATTAACTTAAAACATTACACACGTATTTTTTCTTTCCTAACAGAATTAAATAGTTTCTACGATATTATATTGATTTCAAATATCGTGTGACGTCACAACTTGTCACATTTTGTAGCACTTTGTGACGTAACGACCTCGCACTCCTAAACTTAACTTCATTTTATTTAAGTATTGTAACTTTATACGAGTAAAAAAATACGTTTCTAATATTTTTTTCATTATCTAACTGACGGACTCATTAGACTTTTAATTTTTATACATTGGGAACTACCCTATTAAGGATGCCTATTAAATGCTTTCCTAGAACGCTGTCTAGGTTTGACCCGGCTCTGTGGATGTCTCTATTTATTTATTTTGTTTAAATTGACTCGAGTTCCCAACATTGCGATAAAACTCTGTCGTTAAGTCAGAAATTCCATTATTAAATCTTCAACTTTGTGCCTAAAGAATAAGATTGAAAATCCAATGAATTTTACGACTTATGGGTTTTGTAATCAATGTCGAGACTCGAGACAAGAGTTATTTCATCGTCCCTATTATTAAGTTTGATAATTGTTCGCACATTTATTAATTAATATTGTACTAAAATAAGTGTTATGTGGTTGTCAACAGTGAGATTATTTATTTATTTATGAATAACTAATAATTTATTGTGTTGCAATAATAATTATGTTAATTGAGCTTAAATATATTAATGTTTTCGTTATTTTCATCTCATTTGAAAATGGCTCGAATTTTATTCTAATTTATGATTCTGTGAAGCGAGATTTTCTATTTCTTAGCCTAACTGTAGTTATAAGCAATAATAATTATAATTATACATAGCTCATTTTGAATGTCTTGCTTTACAAATATTCGTGACGTACATAAAACAATTATATTTGTTATTTATTCATTTTAATATTCTAAGCTTTCATTATAAAATTTCTCTTGAATTGCTTTTGTAAAAATTAGCTTTCTTTGTTAGATTTGCAATGAAATTGAAAGCAAAATGTTATTATAATTATCTGACTTATGACGCCAGCAGCAGGATACAAGGGTGTAAGTTGCCCCTTCCTACCCCCGACCAGAAAGTTTATTTTCTAAATGATGGATATGAAGAGGCCTTGGCCTGAATTAGACCCATTTGTAAAATCTCAATTATATTTTGACCAATGAAATTGTTCTTGCTCCAGGCAGACAACTTAAAAATCTTGAAATATCTCAGAATCTAGTAGTTTCACGCAAAAACACTAACAAAACCTTCGAATCGATTTGAAAGGTCGGGTGTTGTCTTTGACCGCAATAAAATTGGGCAATATCTCAAAAGGTTTTAGGCAAAAAATATAACAGAACGAAATTTGCTAACATACCCAGGTAAGATGTATTTTTTTTCCACATGAAATTTCAGGTCAACATTAAATATTTCTCGATTTTTGTCAAACAACACTAAACTTGTCAAGTTACAAATGACTATTGATAGAGCTTGGCCTGGGGTCTTAAATCTGATTCTTGAAACGTCTAATTAATTTTAAATTATACGGATCTTGCGGCGACCATGATCATACTTTTCTATTTTTTAAATCCTTATCTATCGTATCTAATTCAATGCCTTGTTAATTACTGTACCTTAGTACTGATATTTTCACGCTGAAATACTGAAACGTCACTCAATATAACGAGATACCTAGTTCTGTCACTACAAATAGGGTAGTTTCCTAAATTTTATTTTAATGTCCGTCTGGTACATTAATTTAAAACATTAGACACGTATTTTTTCTTTTCTCACAAAATTGAATACTTTCGACGATATATTAATTTGAAATGACGTCACAGCGTGCCACATTTTGTAGCACGTTATGACATAACGACCTCTCACTTCTAAACTTAGCGCCATTTTATCTAAATATTGCAACTTAATACGGGAAAATAAAAAATACGTGTCTAATATTTTTTCATTATCTAACTGACGGACTAATTAGATTTTTAATTTTGATACCCTGGAAACTACCCAATTCTTTGTAAAATACCAGAGGTGGCACGATATTTGAGTTCAACTTAAAAGAGTAGCCTTTCAGTATTCAGGCGTCAATCTTGTTAGTGAGAGCTGTATAAGTTCAAATCTTGTAATAAACAGTATATGAGTTACTTAATTGTTAAACTTGCTAGTCACGTCAAGTCGTACAAACATAGTTTGTTACAACACGTTACCATTAATTTAATATTATTATAATGCACTATTGAATATAATCTATCATGTTATAGCTTACATGTTCTTTGATTTAATAAATAAAGTGTTTTGAACATTAATTTTGTGGGTTTTAATTACTTTTTATCTCCCTCTATTGCCAAAATTGGCATTAGAGTTTATATATTATGTTTAACCTCTTGTAAGTCAAAGTCAAAGCATTTATTTCAATTAAACCATAATTTGGTACTTTTGAAACGTCAATAAATACAAAATAAATAATAGTCTCTCAGTCAGTCCGTCAGTGAAGCTAGGTGCTCATTCCAAAATGTAGATTCGAATGGAATAGAACTAGCAAGAAACTCCATTCATTACTCTTTTTTAAAAAAAGTATGTCTCGTGACAAAATAGAAAAAAAAACTAAGTATGACGAAGGACGGACCAAGAGTCCGTGGAGAATAATGTACATTCAGTCAAAAAAGTATCGGGAATGGATGATTTGTTTATGGTTTCAAATTCAAATTTTTTTTTTTGTAGTTGTTAGATTGGCACAACTGTTTTCCATTTTGGCGCGGATTTGGAGTTGCATCTGTTATTTATATTAAATACAGTGCTGGTTTTAGTAATATCATATTATATAGTGTGTATTGCGAATTTCATAATGGACCGAAATATCGAGCAAAGAGTTTATCTTAAATTTTGTATCGCCAGTGGAATTTCGTGTTCGGAGTCACTGAAAATATTACAGAAGGCTTTTACGGTGACGGGTGAATCGACTTTATTAAAAACTCGTGCTTATGAGTGGTTCAAAGCGTTCAAAAGCGGTCGATATGTGATGGAAGATTTGCCACGTTCTGGTAGGCCGTCAACGTCTGCAACTGAAGTTAACATCGCAAAAGTGAAGGAAATAGTGACTGAAAATCCCCATTCAACTCTGAGAGAGATAGCCGCCGAACTTTCTGTATCTCACGACTCGATCCGTACCATTTGAGCTAATCATTTGGGTATGAAACATGTTGCTGCTCGGCTAAAAGATCTAAATTTTCTCCAAAAACTCAATCGCATGAAAGTCGCTGAGGACATGCTAGAACGACTCAATTCGGACCCAACCAAATGAAACGCATTGTTACTGGTGACGAGACGTGGGTTTACAAGTTTGACATGCAAACTAGTCGACAAGCTCCGGAGTGGCGCCTTTCAACTGAACCGAAACCGAAAAAACCACGCCAAAGTAGATCAAAATCATGTTGACTGTTTTCTTTGACTATCGCGGTGTTATGCACTCTAAATTCTTACCGGACGGTCTAACGGTAAATAAAGAATATTATTTGAGCGTTATGCGGCGTTTAAGAGAGCAAATTCGACGAAAAAGGCCAGATTTGTAGAAAGATAATTCTTGGATTTTGCACCACGACAATGCGCCTTCGTACAAGGCTATCATTGTGAACGAATTTTTGACCAAACACTTTTTGAACAAATACCATCCAGCAACCACCATATTCACCAGATATGGCTCCTGCTGAATTTTTTAGTTTTTCTAAACTCAAATTACCACTTCGTGGCACCCATTTTCAATCAATAGAAGACATGAAGGAGAATTCGCGGCGAGAACTGAACTCAATTCCGGAAGCAGCGTTTAAAAAATGTTTTGATGAATGGATTATTCGTTGGCGCAAGTGTATCGTTTCTAAAGGAGCATACTTTAAAGGTGATAAAATAAATCTGGTAGAATAACAGACATTTTGTTATTATTAATCTTTTCCCGGTACTTTCTTGACAGAGTAGTACCATTTAAAAAAAGACAATAGAAAACACATTTTGTCTCGCATGGATCTGCGTTCATACCACGGGTTAAGGGTTATTTTTCACCGGATCACTATGGCGGTGCAATCAGTCGTGCCATTTTGGCGGCGGAAGTGGTGGCTGAGTGAGTAGGTAACACTTTATACAGCGTTATAGTAATAAGTGGTGGCGCGACCACCGTGGATGAGGGACCAGTAACATTCTACGCTGGCGTCGGAACTAGTCGCTCGACCACATTGGTTGCGCAGCCTTGCCGACACCAGGTGATTAACTCTCTATGGAGCTGCATACAGTTTGTTGGTAGCGGCGACTGGTCGCCCTGCCATAGTGTCCGGTATAATATAGGCCTAAGGAAGATTACTAGACGCAGAAAAAAAAACAATATCGAATTAAATACTCTTTATTTCAAACATCAAATAGCATCTGTACATTCTATACAAATTGAGACTTTCATTTATTACATTTAAAGTTGTTTTTGCATTGTCATTATTGAAGAATAAATGGCAATGCAAGAGACAACTAGTAACTAATTAATAAAATAGAGATATTACGCAACAAAACCATTACTAAGGCACTAAAGGTGATACAACGTTCGTAGTTGAAATATTATGTTTGAAAACCTCAGAATTACTATATAAGTACAATTGATAAAGAGAAAAATCGTCTTAAGATAATGATGACATGCTAAAATATGCTTTATAAATATTGAATTAAAGTTACATTTCCAGTGCTGTGTGTATAATCATGTCTATTTTACATAGGAAGGGTTCCATGTCGCTTAATATCATCCAATTTACGAGAACACTTATTCTTATGAAGATGTGAATTTAAAATATGGCAAGTACCAATATGACGTTTTACATTAGATTCTCGACTTTATATCAAAACAATAAAGTTAAAAACTTTTAGAAAATTTGGCAGAAAAGAGTTGATTCATCTGCTGAACACTACTTACCTGCTTTTAGTTTAATACAAAAAGAAAGTAACAAAAATAATTATACATGCATACATACATAACTTCACGCCTGTCTCCCATGGGGGTGGACAGAGACTATGGAACGCCAATTAAATAATAAAATAATTATTTTTAACTAATAAATCTGAGGTTTTCCTACAAATATCCTGTATATCTTAAACTAATGCTTACGTACACAGTATTACGTTAGCTTTCGACTACATTTTGTAACCTTTAGTACGAAGGAAAGATAATTTCTTCAGTTTGAGATCCAAGGCAGATAGTACAAAATAAATTGAAATTAGTGATACTTAACTTAACTTATACACCGTTGCTTTAAACGATATACAATTATGTCCGTTTTCAATAAAAAGGACTCGAAATAAAATAAAACAATAAAAAAGTTAATTAACTAAAAGTGAAAATACTCAGAAAAGCTCTACCAGTTTCGAACTACAGAGGGGTTCTTCCTCATCGATGACACGAATACCGAAACCTCTATCTCAATCTCAGTATTTGAGTGAGTAACCCGCGATTTTTAGTTAATTTAGAATGTCTCACGATAGTTATTATAATAAAAAAAATAAAGGTGTCGCATTTCGAATTTTTTTTTTCGAAAAGCTTTTGTGTGAATTTTATTATTTCGCAAATTAGGAAACAGTAGAACAATGCCTTCAAAGTCTTTAAACCATTGTTTTATTACTTGCAAAATAATAACAGTTCCACTCCTATGAAGTTCCCATTGAGGGTAATAGGGAAAACAGTAATGTGAATTTACTGTTTGTATTTTTACTAACGTTTCTATTGAAACCGGACATTTATCTTGACACCAAATCCTACATATATTAATGCGTAGTATTTATCTAACAAGATGGAGACAGTATCTATTTAGTTATTTACAGCAAAGTTTCATAAGTACATATTGTTCTTTCTTTCCATAAATTGCCGTGATCGTGTTACTTTTCATGTACACATAAAGGGACGAGTTATCAAAAATATATGTTATTAGATTAATATACAAGGTGCAGTTTTGAAACCGTGACACAGAAGTCATAAAGGTTCAATGTAAGAGAAAGTTTCGGGCCAATAGTTAAAAATACGGCTATAATAAATCGTTTAAGTTCGACAGTATTTCAGAATAAGCGACAGCAATGTTTCTTATTAGAGTATTATGGAATTAGGAATAATATCAATTACGTGTTTGAGTTTGTGTGTGTTAAGCCGCGTTATAAAGCTAGTTACAAGACGGCGGCGTGTAGTTCTCACTTACGGATTTCCGTAATTTAGAGAGAAATGAAAAACATTTACCTCCAGTTTTTTTTATTGATTCGGACTCTGAATCGATAGCCGAGTTACTTCCTAGAAAATGACGCGGCTTTAAAACAACACCTTGTATAAACAGAAACATAAACATACCTGTTACGTAAGATTACCTTCTTTACAGGCTTAATGTGTATAGGACACAAGGAACAAAACACTATATTTACTATTCTTTCGGTACTCTAAATGATTTATCAGAGCTTTTTTTTTAAGGGGGGAAAATCATCGAATGACTGCTCCCGCCTGGGTGAGGCGGGAGTGTCAGACTCTTATTGACTAAAAACCACCCCGTTCCTTCTCCTGCACGTCGAGCCGGAGCCCCGGTTACCCGTTAGGTTCTCCGCGACTCCGACGGACTCCGACCCCGTCAGTGGTGGTCCCTTAAAGGCGCGCGCGGAACGCTCGGCGCCGTACGCTCGGGTCTGTTACTGGTCGGACGGGGAGCCACCCATGCTCGCCGTCCGCATGCCCGCGCATTAACCAGAGCTTCAGTAGAAATCATATTTTCAAAGGGACTTGAACAAATATTTAGTTTCTTTTTTGTACATTTTATACTACTAACACAAAACATTTTCATACAGTATTATACGAATATCCGGAGGCTTACTCTTGAATCCAATTCCGATCGATCAACATTGATATTGTGAAATTTCGTACTCTTGTGTTGCAACACTAGCGCCCATTGCATCCGTATTGCGTCGATATTGAATGAACTATATGGTATTGAGTTTGGCTTTATATTCCGTACTCTGGAATGCTATTTTAACAGCTACGATAGGGATTGTATAGTTTTGACATTGAATAATTATTGAGATTTTATTGGATGATAAATTATTTAATATTTTACTGACTCTCGGGTATCGGGTTCGATTCCCGGGTCGGGCAAAGTATTACTGGGGCTTTCTAAAAAATCTCAGTAGTAGTACGGAGTCTGGAATTGTGCCTGGTATATGGCAATAGGCTCACCCCCTATTACATGGGACTCAAACATAAATAGTGAAAAGTGGGTGTAACATAGTACAGTAGCATTAAATGCTGTAATGTGCACCTCTGCCTACCTCTTCGGGGATAAATGGTGTAATGTTATGTATTTTATTGGATTGAAATAGCATTGACATTGAGTTTGGTTTCAAGAGTAAGCGCCCTGGACATGCATATCATCAGCAGCGATATAAAAGTTAAATAAACCTAATGATAAGCTTCTCTTACATTTTACATACATTTCATGTTTTTTAATACTCAATAAAAATAAACTCACTGTGAGCAAGATCTTAGAACAATAAGATATAAGTTACTTTTTTATTATTTCCAAAAATAGTTTTGTTTGTTAAAAATCACATTTTTCAAAGAGTTTTTACATTGGTAGCATTTATTATTAAATATTTTCGTTACAATGAGTTCTATATATTATTAATGAGGCGAGATTAAAACCGGTCAGGGGGCTTTGAAACGATACCACGTTGGGGCCTCTGATTGGAATCTGATTGAAAGTAATCGAAACGAAACCGCATTCGGCGCTCTGATTGGCCGGCTCTAATGAACCAACCAATCAGAGGCCCCAACGTGGTATCGTTTCGATTACTTTAAACGTAAACCAAATTCGTACGAAGTCCACAGAAATTCAGACGTTTCGTAATCGCTGAAAATTCCGAAAACTTAAAGTAGTTCACCAAGTTATTTACCTCTAGTATACAGGTAACACAACATTTCTACCAATGTAATCACACCATTGCTCCTCAGGCCGGGTAACGTTAATATATTTAAATATATTACCTTCATTTGACATTATGACAATAGGGTAGTATACTAAATTTTATATTAATGTCCGTCTGGAAGATTATTTTAAAACATTAGACACGTATTTTTTCTTTTCTTACAAAATTAAATACTTTCCACGATTTATTGATTTGAAATATCGTGTGACGTCACGATTTACTACATTTTATAGGGTATCGTGACTAAAGACTTCCCACTCCTAAACTCCGTTTTATCTAAGTATTATTTTCTTGAGCGACTAAATAAAAAAATACGTGTCTAATATTTTTTCATTATCTAACTGACGAACTAATAACATTTTTAATTTTCATACACTGTCTACTACCCTATTACATGTAGCATACAAGTAAGTACTTTGAGAATCAGACTTATAATTAGAAGATTTTGTGAATTAGTTTTATAAAGAATTCTATTTATATTGAACAACTTAAATTACTTAATATACGTGTTGACGTCTTAGACACAAGCTCGAGTGTTCAGCTATGCTAGCCAAGGTTGAATCTTAGATTTTTAAGACTATCGACCCTCCCCTGCTTCGCACGGGTGCAATTAGAAACCTCTAAATTTATCAGTGTTTATATATTATGCATGTATTATACATATAAACTTTCCTGAAGAATCACTCTATCTTTTAAAGGTTTTAAAGGTTTAAGCATAAATAGCGACAGACAGACGGCAGATAGCGATTTTGTTTTATAATATGTAGTGATGTAGTGATTTGTAGTGACAGAACTATACTTAAGCGAGATTTAAAATTGAGTAGCCTTTCATTATTCGGGCCGTAAGCTCTATCGACGAGCCGTTAAAGCTATACAAGTATAAATGACAGTCACTAGTCCAAAGAACCCATAAAAGCAAACTTAATACGTATTTTATACTTAATTAGTATAAATAACTATATATATTCACTACTACCTACTTCCGCGCGGTTTCATCCACTCTGCTCGGCTCCTATTGATCGTAGCGTGATGATTTATGACCTATAGCCTTCCTCAATAAATGGACTATCCGATACAAAAAGAATTATTCAAATCGGTCCAGTAGTTTCTGAGTTTTACGCGTTCAAACAAACAAACAATTTATACAATAAGTATAAAATTAATTATTGCTATAAATTGGAAGATATTCAAACACAACCTTGATTTTAAGTATTATTTTTAATATTAGATTAAATAGAATTCTCTATAAAACTATTGTTATGTTTGTTTATCAACGGTGTAATACCAGAAAAACTTAACATATGTTTAAATTTCTTTTAATATTGACCCCTAACTTCTGAAATATATTGTTAAACATGTAAATACCAACATCCAAAGCTGCCCCGTAAAGTTCCCATTCCTACAGCTGTAGCCAAATGCCACATAGCGCTTGTTTACATGTAGAATAGAAAACCAAATTATATGGGACTGACGTAAATTTTGACATTTGTCAGTGTCATCCCCATAGATTTTGATTTCTACTCTCTCTGTAGACAAGCGCTAAAGTGGCGTTTGGCTAAAGGCACTGATGTACCTATGTCCTTTCTCGAGTCTCAAACTATCGTTGTACAAAATTTCATCCAACTCCGTTCAGTGGTTTAAGCCTGAAGAAGACACAGATAGACAGACCAAATTAAAATATTTTTCACGGAAACCAAGGTTCTTTTCTGTCAAGATTTAATCTCAATCTTAACAATTGGGTAGGTACTTGCCAACTAGTCAAAATCAATACTTTTTTGGAATTATCATAAACGACAGTTTCGTATGAATTTTGTACGAGATTGTGTATTGTGACGTCACGTTTTTTTAGCGTCAAACAGCGTACTTATTTCTTTAAAAAATGCTGGAAAAAATACAAAAATAAAGTAGGTCATACCTTAAATCAATTAATAAAAAGTGTGATTAATTTTTATTATTTTATTATATTCAACAGTCGAAATATTTTATTTTTGATTAATGGAAAGTACCCAATTACATATTTCAGAAACTGGGGGGTTCAATAAACTTGTTTCACGTATTGCTTAGTACAAATTTGTTTTACGTTTAACGCGACCGAAACGAGACCGCGGTCGTCGCTCTGATTGGCCGGCTCCAATGAAGCAACCAATCAGAGCGTCGATCGCGGTCTCATTTAGTTTAGTTTCGTACTAAGGTCTCTTATTGACTGAGTAAGTACCGGTATTTACAGTTCAGCACCCTGGCACAGAGTGCAGTAGTTGCATGTCGGCGCCCAGCTCCGTGGGGGACGTCAGACGGTGGCGGAGGGCGAAGGCAGCTACTACGCGCGCCACCTGGCGGGGAAGATAACAAATGACGTGTAAAATTGGTGACTAGACATACTATTGTTTTTATGGTATATTATTAGGTAAAAACGAATTCAAATTATTAGTAAATGATACACTGAATAAACAAAGTTGGAACTGACCTCCCCAGGTGTATCTTCGTGCACCGCATGTCCACACCTCGTCAGTACTTGCATTTGGAATTTACCTGCAAACGGAATGAGTTTTGAAATAAAGTTGGGCATTGGTTTTCTAATACATTGTGTTTGTATAAATATGATAAGTTAGTGTTTACCAGTAGCAAGTGAAATGCAGCAATAGACTTTAATCTAGCATCGCTCAAGGTCAAATTTTAATTGTGGGTATCTAAATGATTATTATTAATAAAGCAACGTTTGTTAAATCGTAATAGATACTATATACATAACATAACATCACCTTTTATCCCCGAAGGGGTAGGCACTAACGGCACTAAATAGGTACTACTGTATAATGTAACACCGACTTTTTACTATTTATGTTATGAGTCCCATGTAATAGGGGGTGAGCCTATTGCCATATACCGGGCACAATTCCAGACTCCGTGCTATTATTGAGATTAAAAACCCAATAATACACGAATGTACTATATATGTATCCAGTATAAGACAAAGATACTATAAAGTTTTACTAAAAACATTTCAAACTTTTTGTTTCACACTCATTAAGAAAGAAAGTTTGTCCGGAAATCTAAGTACTGCAAAAATGTGTAAATAACCTTGCATTTGTCCGACAGTGAGTTCTCTATCGAGTCCATCGATAGAGGCGAGCAGTAGCAGTCTGGGCGCGCGCACGCTGAGGAAGGCGCCCGACAGACCGCGGAACCAGCCCGACCAGTGGCGCTCCGTGCGAGACAACTCTATGCGCCATTTGTATCTGAAATTGACGTATTTTATGACATTTTTGTAGCTATTTTAATAATTATAGTGTCTAAAACATATTATCGAACTTTAAAAAGTCTAAGTTAGCAGCTCTCAGTGATGTTTTTGTTTCAATCGACTCATGTTGAATGTGGTCATTGAAAGAATTATATTGTCTAAAACATATTATGGAACTTATGTAGTCTAAGTTAGGAGCACTCAGTAATTTCTTTTCTCTCAATCGCCTCTACACTTACCAAAATCTTGAAACCTTACCATATGACCCTTTAAATGGCTTTAAGTAACATTTAACACTGTTTTAGGCTCAAACGAGCTTAGGCTTAGGCTTAGAAATAATTCTTAAATAACTAAAGTAAATTAAATAACTTAGGGTAAAGAAATGACTTAATTCGCAACTCCAAAAAGCTTATTTACTTTTTAACTAAGATTAGTATTCACAATTTGCCTAATTAAACTAAAAATAAGGTTTTTTCGCATATACCAAGAATACTATATCATATTAAAACTAAGTCCTAGATAATCAACTTACTTCATACTAGAAGCTCCGTCTCCCACCGCAGAAGGCTTCACAAATTGTTCAACGATAGTCTCTGAGCCAGACTCGGATTCCCCATCAGCTTCACCGTCAGATTCCTCAGCAATCCGGTCAGCTAGAGGAGCATGCCTTGTTGGAGTTGGGACAGACTCGTCGGATACAGATGTATAGCTCTCCACTTCATTGATAGCCAGTTTACCGGTCTCACAACTGTGGGTAAATTTATTTATGTTTAAAGGACTTCAAAAAAACAGGAGGTGCTCAGTTTGACCTGTATGTATGTATTTATGTCTGTTTATGCGCTATTTTGATGCGATTTTAGCAAAGTGTCTGCTACACTTAGGAGAAGGCCCTAGGTCCGAATTCAAAAAAAAGAAGGGGTTGAAATCCAAAACTTTATTGTGATTATATGTGAAAATAAAGTTAATTTATTACTTTGACGAGACATCAGGTCATTGTCAGCAGCCTGTTAAAAGTCCACCGCTGGACTAATGAATTTTGTGTTTAGAGATCGCAGTTTAAAAGGTTCATATTGCCCAGTTTCTGTAAAATATGTAGTCCATTCCCTTCCTGAGCCGTTAGCCAAATATAACTTTTGCGCTTGTCTACAGAGAGAGTAGAAATCGAAATGTATAGGTATGACACGTCAAAATTTACGTCAATTCCATATATTTTAGTTTTCTTTTCTACATGTAGACAAGCGCTAAATGGCATTCGGCTACAGCTGCTGTATAGAACGAGTGGTGACATCTTATTTGTAAAATATAAGCAATATCTTGTCAATGTCTCTAATTAAATGTCTCTAAGTGTTTCGTCCTAACATTCTCACGACGCACGTCTTTGATCAATTTTAATTATGTCATCAACTCGGAATTGATTAGCAGGGTGAATAGCATAAGAGATTTAGGAGTGATCGTAGACAACAAGCTATTGTTTGATCAACATGGGAATGGTATGGTAACAAAGGCATCCAAGGCTCTGGAATTTATACTCCGCACTACGGCCTGTTTCCGATCTCTTAAACCGGTAAAAATTTTGTATTGCTCTTTCGTACGTAGCCACTTAGAATACGCATCACAGGTTAGGAACCCGCAGTATGAGGTTTATAAGTCTCGTATTGAGGGCGTCCAAAGAAAATTTCTTCATTACCTAGACTATAGAGCGCGGCAATACTCAGTTGACTATAACCACCGCTGTAAACGATACCACTTCCTTGCTCTGGACATGAGACGTCGTATTGGAGACATAACTATGCTTATGCGTATCGCAAATGGCCATATTGACTGTCCTGAACTTGTTGCAAAATTATCATTGCGCACGAACCTAATGGGATTACGTCAGCGACCTATATTAAGTGTACCCTTCACACCGACTAACTACACGAAAAACGTTTTTTCAATAAGAAGTGCACTTGATTTTAATAGACTGTCTAAGGAATTTGACATCGACTTATTCTGCACCAGTGTAGTATCCTTGCGACATCAAATCGCACAAAACTTCTTCCATGGTTAACTTCTTTTTCTAATTATTCTTCTAACAATTAATATTTGTTCGTAATTAATTGTCTTCTGTACTCTTTTTTTTGTACCTTTTTGTTTTTTTTTTCTTTTTATCTATATGTGGAGGCTTGTAATTGGCAATTTGTCAATATTATACTCTTATAAAATCATTTTCTATGTATTAGTCTGTAAGCCTTCTTAAAATAAAAAAAAAAAAAAAAAAAAGATAGTATGTATAGATACTCACTTAATAATCTGACTGGGCATCGACACTCTCGCCGAATCCACATTTCGTACTTGACCACTTCGGACACTGAAAATAAATAAATAAATCATAGAGTAAACAAAATCACTTATGTATTTACTTTTTCTTAAATCCATTTACATAATGTTTTCCAATCAACTTCAGCTTGATATTGTACATAGACATTATTGAAACATTTCATTTTTGAGACTAAAGGCTTAGTAAAAGTATTCGAAACGAGGCCGCGGTTAGCGCTGTGATTGGTTGGTTCAATGGAGCCGGCCAATCAGAGCGTCGACCGCGGTCTCGTTTCGAATACTTTAAACGAAAAACAAACTCGTGGTAAGGCTCGTAATAGCAAGAATTGGGTAGTGTCCTGGGTCAAAAATAAATTATTTTTATTTTTCAGTTCAATTAAATATTGAAAAATAGGTATACTTTCATTCATTGATTTGCCGATATACTTAATTTTCGATTTATTCTAGCAATTTTTTTTAGATAATAAGCGTGCTGTTTGACGCGAAAATATGATGACGTCATAAGATGGTATTTCGTACAAAATTCACAGAACAGTATCGTTTTTGACGTTTCCATAGAAGTATTGCATTTGACTAGTAGTCAACTACCGTATTTAGGTTACTAAATACTATATAATATTATAGTTACATATAACATGCCTTCACCCTTCTGCCAATAAATAGGACAAGCAAAAAGAAAATGTAAAAATCTTGAAATATACGAGTAGAGACCTTGTTGTTTCATTGAAATAAGTAATAATTTTGATGTTCTTGTAATAATATGGATAGTTACCACTGCTTTTTGCAGCTTACCACCTATCACGTACATTTCTGCACTAACTAAAGGATGACTGGCAGAGAATGCTGTTAGCATCAAGTCCTTATGCATAACATAACATAATATAACACAGTACACAGAAGTAACACCCACTTTTCATTATTTATGTTATGAGACTCCCATGTAATAGGGGGTGAGCCTATTGCCATATACCGGGCACATTTCCAGACCCCGCGTCATAACAAACTCCATGTCACAAAATTTAAATAAATAAGTAATAAGAAAATACTCACCACCACTCTATGGCATGCTCAATACTCTTGAAGTGTGTAGGTCTACTCCGCAGGAAGCTCTGCATACTGGCCAGAGCATCCATTGCTGTGCCTGGAAAAAACATTAATTTTACATTGTCTTGATATAGTTACTAAAACTTAATGTGTAATGGTTAGTATTTTAGTTAGTTAGTCTGTCAGTCAGTCAGTTAGTTCGTTAGTCAGTTAGTTCGTTAGTCAGTTAGTTACTCAATAAGTTAGTTAGATAGATAGTCAGTCAGTCAGTCAGTCAGTCAGTTAGTTAGATAGTTAGTTAGTTTGTTAGTCAGTCAGTCAGTTAGTAAGTTAGTTAGGTAGTTACTTAGTTTTGTTTGTTGCCTCTTCACACTTTATCTACTTAAGCAATCTTCAAAGATTAGGAATTCATAGGAATTGGAGGAGTTTGGAGAACACATTAAACTTAATTTACCTTCCACCACATCAATAACAGCGATGCCCTGTATGCAGTGCTCCAGTGAGGGCTGCAGGGCCACCCGCACTGCCACTGCACCACCCATTGAGTGCCCCACCAGTACTAAAGGAGGGATGCCCTCATGGAACAGCTTGTGAAGGACTTGCTCTACATCACTGGAGAATAAACAGAATTAAAACTAATAAATAGGTAGTTATTACAGACTTAATTTTGTGAAAACTTTTTAATTTTTATAGAATGAATGCATGCCTATGAATGTCCTCTGTTAAACTATGAGCCTCTTCTACATGGGATGAAGTTTCCTACAAACTCTACAGGCAGGCAAGCAGCACAAAACTCACAAGTTAAAAGGTTCAAGTTAAATATAGTTCTGTCACTACAATTTTTTTTGTAAAAAGATGGAGATGGCACAATATTTAAGTACAATGTAAACCTGCTAAAAATCATTCCAAGTAGTCTCTAAACATCGGAAATAAGGTCTATGGTCCGCTTGGGGATATATGGGTTATAAAACTGAGTAGCCTTTCAGTATTCGAATGTCAATGTTTCTCTTTGTAGTCTTTTAACTGATTCTTATAGCACACATAATACCCTTAACTGCCCATTTTCCAAGCGGTAACTGGTTACCACTCTCCACTTACTCATTTTCATAATCTTGAATTATGAAGTTAAATAAAATTTTAGTATACATTGCATAGCAAAATTAAAAAAAGTATGTAAAGTAAACTAATGTGTTTTGAAATAGAGATGACTTACTGTACAAGTGTCTCAATGCTGAGGTCATCGCAGTTCTCCACTTTGGTCTCTCCATGGCCTCTGATGTCAATGGACACAACTTGGCAGTGGACCATGCTTGTTATCTCCTCCTGAAATAACAGATTGTGAGTGAGAAATCTGTTTCTTCATCTTTTCCTTTTAAACCTTCCCTGGACTTCCACGATCATTTCAAGACCAAAATTAGCCAAATCGGTTCAGCTATTCTCGAGTTTTAGCGAGACTAACGAACGGCAATTCATTTTTATTTATATAGACTAGAGGTTACCCTCAAGTTTGTAATAGAACTAGATACTGCAATAAACTCATCAGATCACAGACTATTGCCAAAAAAATCAATATAAATTAACATTAACTAAAAACTGCAGGTTACTCACGTGAATACATAGAAAATCTGGGAAGAACTTCTCTGTGCTTCGAAACTAGTAGAGCTTTTCTCAGTATATTCACGTAAGTAACACGCGGTTTTTAGTTAATTTAGTATGTCTCACTATACCTACCAGAAGAAATGGTAAACGAACTTAAGAAATCAATCTCTTGTAAAAAAAGAAATGTGTTAGTTCAAAGATTATCTTCCAAATACAACAAGATCATTCAATATTAGAAACATACTAATAAGAGTCTAACAAGGAAAACTTACATTAATTTCATTTCTCATAAGATATGACAGAAAGATAGAAAATGCTTTTATTTGACAGCTTTGTGCTGTAAACTTACCGTGAACAAGGACCAGCTAAGCCCTGAATATCCACCTCCATGCAAGGTCACTATCCTAGGTCTGTCTGGATGATCAGGTTCTGGAGACAAGTACACTCTGAAGGTACCAGCATTTATCGTCACATCCACGCTTTGATGGAAATACTGCTTCCATGATACTGGCGTGTAGTCCTTACGGCGACCTGCTCCAAATGGGGCCATCCTAAAAGATAAGTACTGTTATACAAACTGACATCGAATTATGTTAGTAGTAGTGTAGTAGTACAGTTACATGTATGAAGTAGAATATTTGAATTATTATAGGTAATTTAAGTGTAAAACTTAAGAATCTGATATCCACATTCTGTTTTATTCACACTTACATTAATTTTTAATCAATCTTGATTATTTTCATGTGATATCAATATCACTTTACATCAGTTATGTTCAATTACACCATGAAGGTTTTGCTCTTAAATCACAGCCTACTTTTTATTACAAGCCGTAGAGTAAACAAATAAGGTTTTAACACAATAATGTTATTAAAAAATAAACGAAGTTTTGCTTACTTGGAGACACCAGAAGTTCTGGGAACCCTTGGCGGTAATTTATTTTTCATTATACTCTTCTGAAGTGCAGACATATTTATTTTATAACCTTCGGTACCTTACTAATTCATGCAATCATTTAAAACTCCCATAGAAAGGAACACTTTAGTTTTTGTTTGTAAACTGATATCATATCACCATGACTTGACTCGGTTCTCCTCCGACTTCTCCGACATTTTAAAAATCGGAAAATCGCCAAAATCGGTCCACCGGAATCCAAACTTACCACAGATAATTAACCGTAGAAATCGACTAACCTTCTACGGTATTCACATGGCCATGGTCGAATAATGAAATAAAATTAATTAACATACTTATTGTATTTCATATAACTTAGGAGTTCATTTGATTTAAAACTTATCACAGTGTTTTACGAATTCTACAAAATCGATTTTTAGTTGACGTTTCGTTATCACTTTATCAGTAAGAACAACATTCAGACATTGCCACTTGCCAGAACTTTAGACTCTTTGACCATCATCACCGGCCACAGTGAAATGTCAAAGATTTGTTGATTGATTTACCAAATCAAAAACAGCAGTGCTAAACCTAAATTATAGAAAAATAATATTGTGCTACGGTTAATCTTCTGTGTTGCAGTGTTTTTACTTTACATCTCATACATATTTTTTTTTATTTCGCGCAATAATTCTATACATTTGTTGACATTTACACTCTTCATAGAACTGTTTTTGTTTGGATTTTTTGAAGACTTGCATCAGAAGATTTCGCTAAATAATGGCGGCAGAACAAAATATATGGTCAGAGAATAAAAAAATATGTCGCATTTGTTTGCACATAGATCCACGAGCACTAGACATGTTCAAAAGTTATTATGAAGAAAGGGATACTTTATATTGCGATATGTTGGCATATTGCAGCAAAGTAATGGTAAGTAAGTCCCTACCCACTATGCAAGAAAAAATCACACGATTGCTCCACATACAGTGTACTCCTCAGATAGTGTTGTTTGTAATAGTCTGACTATAACAACAAAACACCATGATTTTTATTGCTGACTTCATCTAAATTGAAGTTAATGATTCTAAAAATACCATGAAAACTAATTGATTGAGCAAAGCAGCTGTTGTTTAGACTATGAAATATAATGTCATAAATTAACCATGTATCTTGTGTATGAATTCCAAGAATCAACTATTTAATTTTATGATTATTTTTGTAATAAGATTATTATTGTTTCAGGTCAACATGAAAGATGGCTTGCCTCCATATCTATGCCGCAATTGCATAGCACATCTTATAGATGCCTACGAGTTCAATTTGGAATGCGAAGAGACTGAGAAAAACTTTCATTGGCTGCTCACAGTCAGATGATTTGTGGCCGAGGAAGCTAGAGAGAGCTTCAACTGAACAGAAAATGGAATGAGAGATCTCAATCCTGGATTCCACAAGGATCCTTAAGGAGAACCTTACAGTACTATTATTCAAATAAATAGTTTTGCAAGATTTATCTGTGAAATAATGACATTAATAATTTTCCACATTTAAAATAGTTATAAGTGCATGTTATATATATGTGTCAGAAATATTATGTTTACGTATGAATGTTGTAGCAAATATTTTATTTCAATATTGTCAAGTTAAAAATATCTTGTGTTATACAATTGTTGAAAGACAATTTATTGAGTACCATAGTGATGAGTAAAAAAATACAGCACGAAAGAACTATGGATGTTATCATAATGCAACCATAAGAGCTGTGAAGGTCTTTTAAGCAATGGAATAATCTACAAGATTATAAAAAGTGACAACAACTATATCAGCGCAGCTAATAGTTATTTGCTGAAATATAGATCTAAGAAAGAAGCAATGTATATGGTATTATTGGTATTGTTACCGACTATGGTGAGCAAAAGATGGTTATCATTTTGTGTGTAATATAGGGGGAAATTAATAAAAGGTGAAAGAAGTGGAAATAGTATCAATACATAGTATAAAACAAAGTCGCTTTCGCTGCATGTCCGTTTGTATGCTTAGATCTTTAAAACTACGCAACGGATTTTGATGCGGTTTTTTTTAATAGATAGAGTGATTCTTAAGGAAGGTTTGTATGTATAATACATGCATATTGCACCCGTGCGAAACCGGGGCGGGTCGCTAGTAGAAGATAATGAGAAGCTGTAACTAATTACTGCAAAAGTGTTTCATAGAGTAGGGTAGACCTACCTACTTAGACCATTTTGAGACTTGATAACTGTGGTTATAGTATCAAAACGAAGGCTGTTTTTGTAAATGTTTTATTTTATACTTATATTAGAAAGTAGCAAATGAATTTATCTATTATGTTCAATTATACAATTTATTACTTACAATTGTTTTAGATATTGTTATTGTCAAATGTTAGTTTATATAATAATGTTTGGCACCATTTAATGGCGGTCGAAATCTTAACTGTACATATTTTAAATATTGTAAATTATATGTACAGTTTAGGGATATTTTTAATAGATTAATAGAGTATCTTATTTCTACATTTGAACATCTATTGTAATAATGTAATAGATGTATATTTGTTGGAATCACCTATGACCTATCCTAATAGATACTGGATTAATAATTATTATTGTTATGTACATAATACATACTTTGTTTAAATAAATTACTTTGTAGATGAACATTTTCTTTTCTTTCAAATTTATATTTCTCAGTACATGAAGGTATATCTTTCCATTTCTGAAGGAGTAGGCAGTAAGTACCGTATTGAATTCGAAACCCGTGGTCTTTCACCAGTTATCTTACAACTCTATAAGATGTCATAGGAATGAAGTTCTTGCCCTAATACCAGGCATGATTTCAAACTTCCTATTGGTCTGGCAAAAGATTTTATACATATACAGGGTCCAGATGATTTTTTAAAAATCCCAGGGCTCAGAGCATTGAACTTATTTAGCCTAAAGGGTAACAGTGAATATCTTGGCCGCTCTTTTGGACGGCAAAAGACATTCATTGAGTCGAGAACAAAACTAAGAAAGCCCCAAGTAGACGTAACAGACGATTTTTTTTTAATGGGGAAAGTCATCGAATGTCTGCTCCCGCCTGGGTGAGGCGGGAGGGAGTGTCGGACTCTTACTGACTAAAAACCACCCCGTTCCTTCTCCTGTACGTCGAGCCGGAGCCCCAGTAACCCGTTAGGTTCTCCGCGACAGGTAACAGAGGATAATCTTAACATTTTAATATCACTTCTCTGATGTAAACTAAACGTAACAAAATGACAGTAAACTTGCGCTGTCACTTTGTATTTTGACAATGACATTACATTTGTTTGTATCGCAATCGACGAGCGACGACTGTGGATTATAAATAATCGAATCATTACAAAATGTTGTTGTATTTTTATCACATTCACTAAATATTCAACAATAACAACTGCCCACATTGTGCCAGTTTCATGTTACATCCTAAAACTAAACCATGGCGTTGGACATAGCCAAAATGTGTAGAATTTGTCTCGAATCAGATAAAATTAGTTTTGATATGTACACCAGTTTTTATGAAAAACGGAATATTGTATACAGTGATATGCTAGCGAAATGTACTCAAATTAAGGTACCTAATTATCAAACCAATCTTACGTGACGTATAAATGCGTTAATAGAATAAAAACATTCATTTCAATGTGATTTGTTTCCAGCCACAAATAGAGGATGGATTGCCCCATTTGATTTGCAATGATTGTGGTCGGCAGCTAAAACGGGCGTACACGTTTAATTTACAATGTGACGAGAGCGACAAAAGGTTAAAGTTAATGCTAGCAAAGGCTGAAATCAAGGAAAATGGTCTTTCTAATGGTCTATTCAAAGATGAACTGGAATTCGGGGATATAAAATGCGAGAATGGTCTCGGGGAGAACATGGAACTACTGACGCTAGATGAAACCACTGGAAACATTAAAAATATTAAATTGGGCAAGTGCCTTATGTTATTCTTTAATTATTTATTTTTTCACTGAAATAGATTAGGTATTGTCGAGTAATATAAAGAAACAAAAGCTCTACATTTAGAATGTAACTAAAATAGTACTAGATTTTGTCCAAAGTATTTTTTAGTGAAGTTTTCACTTCAAATTCCATTCATTTTATTCATTTAAAGGAATTTAATAGTACAAACCCAATGTCTTAGCATTCAACCAGCAAGGAGAGACAATACACTTTTATTGTATTGTCATTTTTTAAATAGGAATGTGTGTATAAGTTGTCATAAACAAACACACAACATTATTGTAAAAATATCTGTTGATTTTCAGAACCATTACTAAATAACGATGATGATGATAGCACTTGGGATGCTGACGATGATAATATATTGTTAGAAGAAATTAAAATTAAAAAAGCAGGTGAATATTTATTCTATTATAATTTTAACATAACATCACGCCTTTTTATCCCCGAAGGGGTAGGCAGAGGTGCACATTACGGCACTTAATGCCACTGTACAATGTAACACCCACTTTTCACTATTTATGTTACGAGTCCCATGTAATAGGGGGTGAGCCTATTGCCATATACCGGGCACATATCCAGACTCCGTGCTACTACTGAGAATTTTTTTAAAAACCCAGTAATACTTTGCCCGACCCGGGATTCGAACCCGAGACCCCTTGCCCGGCAGTCGCACTTGCGACCACTCGGCCAACGAGGCAGATTATAATTTTAACTACAGAATAATATTAGAATTCATAATTTGTGATGTATTTGAAACTTGTTTCATTGTTTTTTCAGAACTTGAAAATATAGAATTAAAACCTAAGAAGAAAAGAGGCAGAAAAAAAAGAGGTATTAAAATTATTGTATGACATTATATTTTGTCCCTCTTTATAATTCTAAATTATATTGTTACAGGCACAATAATCATTATTCTCCAACAAAATCTGAAAAAGACATTATATAGTTTGAACAAGAATTTAGATTCATACAATTATTTTTTAGTTGGCAACATACAGTCAACCCATCTGGTATTGCCCACATTTTAATTTTCATTTTCAATTCCCCTAGCTTTCCAACAGCTCGTTCAACACTTCAATTCTCAATAGTATAAAAACAATCTTAGTAAACTTATGATTTGCAGTGTACCTGGAGGGTGAAGTCCGGCCTCTACCAGAAAGCAAGCTGCCGCACCAATGTGACATTTGTGGCAAAGTCCTAAGCACTAAGAGTAATCTCAAGGCACATAAACTTTGTCATACTGATCTCAGACCATTCTTGTGTTCTGATTGTCCTGCTACATTTAGGTAAGTATTTTATTTAATAGATTATGCAGAACTTAGTTTGACCATCTCGTTGGTCAAGTGGCAGAAAGTGCTACTACCGAGGAAGGGACCTCGGGTTCGATTTCCCAAGTTGGGCAGAGTATTATTGAGGTCTTTCGAGAATTTTCAGTGATAAAACAGAGTCTAGAATTGTACCTGGTGTTTGGAAATAGGCTCACTCCCATTCTATGATACTCATAATATAACCGATGTTACATTGAAAATATGCACCTATATAACTACCCACTACTATCTAGAATTCAAAGGTGTGACGTCATGTATGTTCTAGTATTAGGCTACACTAAAAAAAGAAAGTAGGAGCTAAAAGATTGTCTATTATCACCGTAATTTACTGTTTATGTTTTTTCTGCAGAGGGCACAGTGCTCTGTTCCAACATAAGAAAATACACACTGGTGAGACTCCCTACCATTGCGAGTTTTGTCCCAAACAGTTTAGCAGACGTACTGGGCTGGTTAACCACATACGGATGCATAAAGGTAAGCATTTGAACCCTATACAGTAGAGAATTAGGTGCATTTTAGGTCATTTGTTTGATTTATCTACTAAAGTCAAAGTCAAAGCATTTATTTCAATTAAACCATAATTTGGTACTTTTGAAATGTCAACACATACAAAATAAATAATAGTCTCTCAGTCAGTCCGTCAGTGAAGCTAGGTGCTCATTCCAAAATGTAGATTCGAATGGAGAAGAACGAGCAAGAAACTCCATTCGTTACTCTTTTAAAAAGTCTGTTTTACAATGTCTCTAAAAGTTACCAATATTTGATAGAGAACCAAGCAGCAGCATTTTCTGATATACCTTATTTTTAACCAACTTCAAAAAAGGAAGTTCTCACTTTGACCTGTATCTATGGATGTTTGTGCACGACTGTCTGCGGTTGGACAACCAATTTTGATGCAGTTTTCAGAAAAGTATTTGTTATACTTAGGAGGTATTAGTATTTTAATCAATCGACATAAAAAAAGAGGAGATTGCAGTCGGTTTTTTAAACGTAGTTTATATTTTCAACTCCAATCTCCATCATTAGCACAAGAGTGAAGGTTATAGCATATATGATATGGTTATATGATGTTATGTATATATTTGTTTCAGGGGAGAAGTTGTACAGTTGTGATATATGTTTCAAGACGTTCGTGCAGAGCGCCCAGCTCTCCATACATATGAAGAGACATAAAGGAGACAAGCCATACTTGTGCCAAGTCTGTGGGAAAGGTCAGTCATTTATTTCGACTAAACGACTAAGTTTCCAGGGTATCGAAATTAAAAATCTGATTAATCCGTCGGTTAGATAATGAAAAGATATTAGACACGTATTTTTTTATGTTCTCGTATTAAGTTGCAATACTAAGATAAAATGGCGCTAAGTTTAGGAGTGGGAGGTTGTTACGTCATAACGTGCTACAATATGTGGCACGCTGTGACGCCACACGATATTTGAAATTAATATATCGGCAAAAGTATTGAATTTTGTGAGAAAAGAAAAAATACGTGTCTAAAGTTTTAAATTAATGTACCAGACGGACATTAAAATAAAATTGAGGAAACTAGTGCGCAGGGCGCAGGGCACGAAATACTTAATGTGAACTTGATTGAGTCTTTATGATGAATCGTCAGTCGTATTTCCAAGTTTGCAAGCAACTTTTGTTTATCTTTATATCCAGTTGTCTTGGTCAGGTTTAGCCACTTATTCTAGCAATTTACGCTGAACTCTGAAATGGAAAAGGCTCTTACTCGATAATCACAGCTAGCGTACACACATGGTTATCGAGGCAGCCTAATCCTATGCCAAAATTACCATTCTTCCCCAGGATTCCCCATCAAGGCGGAGCTGAAGGTCCACCAAAGGATCCACAACGGTGAGAAACCGTACTCCTGTCACCTATGCACCAAGACCTTCGCGACTTCTGGCAACTTATCCATACATGTCAGGATACATAATAAAGAAGTTAGGTGAGTAAGATTCTTCTCTTCTTTTGTCTACTTACGCTATGATTAATGTTGTGAGCTATCGATAAAAAAGTAACGCCATCTACTGTTCACAATTACAAATACTTTTTCTTATTTCGAACACTAGATGGCGACTGTGACCATCTTATGAGTTACAGGTTGTCTATAAAATATTTATCAATTTTTAAATAACAAGACACGATTAATGCCATCTCAAACTTCGTACAAAATTGGAAAAGGATGTTCATATACTTTTTCTATGTTAACAGGTACAATTGCAAGGAATGTCAACGAGGTTTCGTAACATGCAGCGCTTACAACGTCCATCTAAAAAGGCATAAAGGTCAAAGAGACTACCACTGTGAATGTGGCAAGACTTTCTACACATCATCAGCTTTAAAACAACATAAAGTAGTTCACACAGGCGAAAAGAAATACCAATGTAAAATATGCGACAGAAAATTCACCCAAACTAGTCATTTGAGCCGCCATTTTAAAAGAGATCACGCTAAACCGAACGCTCCTGTGCCTTCGTCTGAGCATTACAAATTAATTGTACAAGAAAATAAAGATGTTCTTAATATATTAGATACTGCTATACAGAAAATTGATCAAACTATGACCGGGACTGTGAAATGTGAAGGGACGTAGCATTTAGTGTTAGTGGCTTTAACTACCTCAATGTTGTAGTGTGTGGGTGATTGGGTTGATAAAGTTAAAGCATTTATTTCACTTAGTCTATTTTATCTTAGATTTTTTGTAGATAACATGAAGAAGAATGAGCCAGAAAATCTTTAGTTGTCACTTATTTTCTTCAATAAAATTACTATACCGCGCATATCGAGAGTCCGTTATGCTCTAAACTAGTCTAGACCTTATTCATATTTATGTCAATGTAGGTTTAGCTCTACAATAGGGATGATGACGGGGTATGAAAATTAAAAACGTATTTAGTCCGTCAGTTAGGTAATGAAAAGATATTAGACACGTATTTTTTTATTTGGTCGTGTGTAATAAAATAATACTTAGATAAAACGTATTAAAGTTCAGAAATGGGAGCTAAAACGTCATTTATACGTATAAAATATACATAGAAGTGACGCAATATTTCAAATATAATATCGTCAAAAGTATTCGTTTCTGTAAGACAAATAAAAAACTGTGTTTAAAAAAACCGACTTCAAAAACTAATGACAAACCAAAAGTAAAAACTATAAAGGAAAATCAAAGTTTTAAACAAAATTATTCATTATTAAAACCTAACTAGATACCTAACATTATTGAGCTATTTACAATTTTATTATGGATTATACCAGCTGTGACCATTAACTACTTTATATTTTGTTGTGGGTTTGTGGCACCGACTTCTAACCTATCAGTGGGTGTGTAAGCTATAAGTATGTATGACCACAAATAGTTATTTTTTTCCTCTTTAGTTTTTACTTTTGGTTTGTCATTAGTTTTTGAAGTCGGTTTTTTTAAACGTAGTTTTTTAATTTTATTTTATACTTTTTAGTTTAGTACTTTGATATATTATATTATACACAACCCACATAGATGCAAAGTTTTCATCAATACAAATTATTCAAGTTCAAACACCGGGTGGGTACTCTTAATCATTGAGGAGTCCCTTAGCTATCATACTACTTCATCATTTTACCATTAATGACCATCACCCCCCCATATCTAGGTGTAAAGTCCTCATCAATACAAATTAATCAAACCCAAACACAAAATAGGTACTGTTAACCGTTAAGGAGTTCCCTGAACTATCGCACTACTTCATCATCAGACCCTTATTGACCTTGTTATACCTTTATTTCTACAAGACCGCCCTCTACAAAACAAAAAACTTAAAGAGAGCTGTCTTTTATTTGTACAAACTTATCTACCCAATCACTTAAAAAAATAACAAAAGTAATAACTAAATACGACTGTTGTTTTACTCGATATAGGAATGTAAGCAATATTTTTTTTTATTATTGTTTAATAGAATCAATGTTACGTAGACAAATATTAGACGCCTGTTCATGTGACAATAGTGTTGTAATGAAATAAAGCCAAGGATACACTGAGGGGCAAATGTCCTGCGCCACGTGTCGCCAGCGACGTTGGGTGAAGTAGCGCGACGTTGCCGGACTTTGGTCGACAAGTCTGGCAACATCAACGTCGCTGTGGACATAAGGCGCGCGTTGTCGCCTTTTAATTGTCCGGCGTAATCGGCCGACTTCACTGCCTCGTTGGCCGAGTGGTCGCAAGTGCGACTGCCGGGCAAGGGGCCTCGGGTTCGATTCCCGGGTCGGACAAAGTACTTATTACGTGGCTTTTTCAAAAAGTCTCAGTAGTAGCACGGAGTCTGGAATTGTGCCCGGTATATAAGGATATAATACGCAATAGGCTCACCCCCTATTACATGGGACCCATAACATAAATAGTAAAAAGTGGGTGTTACATTGTACAGTGGCATTAAGTGTCGTAATGTACACCCCTGCGTACCCCATCGGGGACAAAAGGTGTCATGTTGTGTTATGTTTATGTAAGTCGGCCGGATTCGGTTGACGCGCGACATTTCGCTCCTGGTGAATCCTTGGCTTAATGCTCTTATATAACCATCTGGGTCAACCACTTGCCAACTAGTCAAATATTCAATACCTTTTTCGAACTGTCAAAAACGATAGTTTTGAATTGTGTACGAGATTGCGTATTGTGACGAGACGTTTTTTAGCGTCAAACAGCATACTTATTTCTTAAGAATTTAGCGTCAAACAGCATACTTATTTCTTAAGAATTTAGCGTCAAACAGCATACTTATTTCTTAAGAATTTAGCGTCAAACAGCATACTTATTTCTTAAGAATTTAGCGTCAAACAGCATACTTATTTCTTAAGAATTTGCTGGAATAATACTAAAATTAAGTTGGTAATAAAATCAATCAATGAAAGTGTGATTATTTTTGAATATGTTATTGTACTGAACAATGGAAATAATTAATTTTTGGTGAAGGCAAATACCCAAATATATCAATATTTATTGTCATTCATGTAAATAGAATATATGACTAAAACAACAGCCTGTATCTCGGAATGTTCAGTTGTATCAATGGAAACAGAACTTAAATAATATTGTATAAGATTTAAAGTTGTCTGTATGTAGGTCTAATAAAAGAAATCTCATAAATTATTTTTATTAATGACGCTAGATATTATTAATCATGTTGTGTTCTATGTTTAATGAAAGGGAATGTTAAAAAGGTGTGCCATTTTGTCTGTAACACTTATACGTGAAATAAAAAATCGACATTACCTACCTGTGCTACAAATACTTAATGTCTTGGAGATTTTTGTATCAAAATAATTATTCCATCATCATCATCAACAGCCTATAAATGCCCACTGCTGAGCAGAGCCTCTTCTCACACGGAGAAGGTTTGAGCATTAATCACCACGCTTGCTCAATGCGGGTTGGCAATTCATTTGCGATTTCAAACTTATAATTAGAAATTATAAGTCCAGGTTTCCTCACTATGTTTTCCTTCACCGTTTGTCAGTTGTGTCTAAATAATCTTAGAAAGTACAAATAACTCGGAAAAAGTCACATTGGTACTAGCCGTTTGGTTGGTTTCGAACCGGCAGAGATGTTCATTCATGAGAAGCGGGCGTCTTAAACCTCCGGGCCACCACGATACATATTACATCCATACTTACACACATATATTCGTGGAAAATATTTATTATGTGGATAAGTTTAAATGCTTTGAGTGGCTAGCAGATCTACCTACTACAATCTGTCGTTGGATTTTCGATTTTATGTCAATACAATAAAGTTGAAGATGTAATAGAGTTTGACAATAAAGAATACGTTGACATACAAAAATTCAAATAAAAAGTTATCATTGTAAAAGAAATAATAAATATAGTGCAGTACTTAGGCAGATACCACGATGTGTATTGCACTTGATAGCTTTGTGAAACATTGTCTTTTATTTATTACTTGTGTATATTGAGCCTAATTTATTCAACTTAATGTTTTTGATTGATGCACAGCAATAATTTTTGGCGCCCAAAAGGGTCTCGTCTATTTATTTTTTTTCTCACGAGAAATAATATATTGACTTTAATGTAGGTACGTAAACCTAGGTATTTAAAGTCAATATATTATGTTATGTATTAAATTATAATATTATTATCTCTATATATTATAAAAATTAATCGCTAAATGTGTTACTAACCACAAGTCTTGCAAATAGCTGAACCGATTTCGTTAATTCTTTTATTGTTGGGTTTGCGATTGTTAGAAGGTTCTTATGTTAAAATGGATAGAGATGCGCAGATTTTTTATCAAGCCGAAACAAAGTGCGGTAGGTCCGCTACTTAAAAATATTTATTTGCAATCTGCTTTGCAACAATCAAACAATTATTTATGTTACCAATATATGTTACAAATATTAATTGAACATAAATTTGTAATATGAAATATTTTAACTTTGTGATAAAGAAGTGTGTACAAATATATATTTGAAAATAAAACTAAAACATTGTTTTATTATTTTTATAGGAAATGTACAAGATTCCATTTTCGAGCAGTAATTATTAATACTCGATAGATTCGATTTGTTGATCCGGCAAAGTACTACGCGGTTTCTAGATTGTCAAAAACATCACGCTACAACCAATAGGAGCTAAACAGAGCGTGTGAAACCGCGCGGAAGTAGCTAGTTAAAAATATAATTAGTCCGTGGTAGGTAATGAAAAAATATTAGACACATATTTTTTTATTTTGTCGTAAGTAGGTATAGTAAAACAATACTTACATAAAACGAATCAAAGTTAAAGTTAGTAATAAGTTTAGAAGTGGGGGGCTAAAACGTCATTTATACGTATAAAATGTACATAGAAGTGACGCAATATTTCAAATATAATATCGTCAAAGTATTCGTTTCTGTAAGACAATAAAAAATACGTGTGAAATGTTTTATAAAAATCTACCAGACGGACATTAAAATAAAAATTAGTCATCTATCCAATATATAATATAATAAAATTAGTAACCAATAGGTTATAAGTACCTTTATTTCTACAAGAGCGCCCTCTACAAAACAAAAAACTTTAAAGAGAGCTGTCTTTTATTTGTACAAACTTATCTACCCAATCACTTAAAAAAATAACAAAAGTCAAAAAGTCATTTCTATGTATAAAATGCACATAGAAGTGACGTCACGCGACATTTGAAATCAATATATCGTCGAAAGCATTCGTTTCTGTATAAAAATACGTGTCTAATAATTTAAAATAATCTACCAGACGGACATTAAAATATAAACTAGGCACCTACCCTAGATAAAAAAATATTATATACCCGAACGCCTCAAAGAGTCATCAGACCACCACGGATGGGGCCCAATTATGGGCTGATGCCGATACGGAGCCGCGGAGAACCTAACGGGTCAACGGGGCTCCGACTCGAAGAGCAGGAATAGGAACGGGATGGTTTTTAGTTAGTCAGTAAGAATCTGACACTCCCTGTCGCCTCACCTAGGCGGGAGAAGTATATTTCCCACTTAAAAAAAAACATAAACAAAAAAAATATTTATTGATTTCATCTTGGATTTCATGCGTTTCGTTTACAAAACAAATCGTATAAAACGTTTTGATATTGCTTTTATTGTACCAACTAATGTCTAGAAATTAAAATGAAAACAGCAGTCGTTTTAAATAAAATATTCAAAGCAGTTGTGTTGGAAATTAAATTTATCGTAAAATATACATTTATCAAGATTTAATTAACTTTATTGACCCATTTTAAACGTGATTTACGAAATATTAATATTTTTTTTTTAAAGCGCTCACACATTTTTTATCTGTTAATTTATGAGCTGTCTTCTGTCGTTACAGTGCAATAACAAAACGCGTTTGAAGTGTTGAGTTGTTGATTGTAGTTTGCATTTGTGTTCTAATTTTTTTATTTTTCCATCAGTTTTATGTTAGTTTCACTAATGTTTTTGGCTCCACCTTAGTTTTAGGATGACAATGGAAAGGAGGATAAAGTTAAAGGCATTAAACAGTCACATTACTTGCAAAATATGTCGGGGCTACTTCATCGACGCGACCACGGTCACAGAGTGTCTTCATACGTGTTAGTGCTTCTCTTATTACTGTTGATTTATTTAGTGCTGTCATTATTAAGAATCCTAAATAATACCGGTGTTCACAAACCTAACAATGTTTTACAAAGTGTTTTATCGAAGCCAATGACATTCAAGATCATAGAGACCGATCAATATTTCCCGCTACATTTTTAACTTGATCTTCATCTGATGGCAAAGGACAAACCCTATAATGCCTAGTATCAAAAACCGTGAATTACGAAGTAGGATTTACAACCTCTTTTGTTTTATTACAGTCTGTAAGAGCTGCTTAGTGAAACATTTGGAAGAGAACAACACATGTCCAACATGCGACATAGTGATACACCAGTCCCACCCGTTACAGTATATCAGCTTCGACCGGACAATGCAGGATATAGTGTATAAGTTAGTGCCAGACTTGCAGGACAGTAAGTATTTCTCTTTGTAAGTTCGTAACAAGGAGGTTTTATGCAATAATTTATAGCTACACTCTACAGTGTAAGTTGAAGAATCCATTGTCTAGGATTGAAGGTCCTCTATAGGAAAATACAAATATAATGTTATATTCTTTAATTAGTTGCACTGATGAAAGTCTTATTGGTGTGGTTTGAAACACAATTTTATGAAGGTACACATCATTATATTGTGTAATGTATGTTTGTAGTCAACTGTGTATAACTCAATACTAAATGCAAAACGAACTGATTCCAGATGAAATAAAACGTGAGCGTGATTTCTATCGAGCTCGCAATCTGCCTTGCCCCAAGGATGCGGCCCTGGCTGCGGACAAGCCCGGAGCCGATGAACCTGAACAGCCAGATAACACTGACTGTCATAGAAAAGATGAACAGGTAAAGAAGGATAATAATTTTATTGTATTAAAAGTTTTAATACAAAAATGTGTTGCAAGTTATATGTGACATGCTACATAGGTTAATTTTATCTTCGGAATAATGTAGAAAATGCATTCTGTGGTTTGAGCTTGGTTCACATAATACAGACGATAGTGTGTGTGGTACAGACAATACATACGCCACTTACTTAGCTGTACAAGTAATGCAATTTTAGAGTGTTAATGCTTAATACATTTCATGATTTTTGTCATTCATTTTCTATCCTATTGCCATATTTTCACTGTAATAATGGTCTTTCTCGATTCTTGTTCTCCATGCAAATCTACACTTTGGAACAAGTTTTAGTTACACATTACTATGCATTAATATATTACTATGTATAAATTATTTAAAATGACTTTGATTAATCTTGTTTATTGTTTGCATTGCAGGTGAATGTATGCCTGGAGTGCATATCAACGTCGCTACGGACACTGAAGCGCAGCTTCATCCGGTGCTCAGCACAAGCCACAATCACACACCTCAAGAAGTTTATAGCTAAGAAAGTTTTAAGCGGAATGGAGAAGTATAGAGAAGTAAGTTATAATGTTTTATGATCAAAATATCTTTTTATTGATTTAATCTTTTGTGTGTCTACGAAACACAATGTATTTTCTCAATACAAAATACATTATTTAATCATGGTTCATAATAAAAAATATCTAAGTATTTCTGTTAAAGGTAGTAAAGACCCAGCATGCTTTAGATTTACAACATTTTGCCAATGACTTTAAATGCGTGCCAATGAGTTAAATTGATAATGTTTTATCTGGTTAGAGTTCTTCATAAAACAGTTGTGTACAGCAGGATTAATTTGATTTTGTTCTTTTCAGATTGATATTCTATGCAACGACGAATTATTAGGCAAGGACCATACGTTAAAGTTTGTATATGTGACACGTTGGCGATTCCGAGACCCTCCACTGAGACTGCAGTATAGGCCTAAGATTGACTTGTAGGTGGATGGTATTTTTATATTTAATACATGTAATACAACTACACTACCCGGCGACAAACATTATACATCACGAAGAAGAAAAATTTGTATAATATTACAATCATTTCTTTGTACAAAACCTTGAATCTTTTTAGAGGAAAGAGCTTGACAAATTTTAGCATACACCCAGTCTCTTTCCATAGGTTGATGTGTAATATTTATTGACGGGTACTGTAATACGACTTCACACTTCCTTTTCTAACACTCAAACATAATCTAGGCCTAGGCCTCCTTATTTTTATACATATTTATTTGAAATAAAGTAGTTTTCAAACATAGGACAGCATGTCCTTTTTATGTGGATCATATTATGATTGCATTTGTAATCTATATTCGTAATCTATAAATATTTATTACCTGTGCAACTTTGACAGTCTGTAGTGCAATGATGGTCTTACCTTTACCATACTGACTCAAGTATGTAATTTTAATCTACAAGGAAGTGTCTATTTGTATTTAATGTTAAGAAGTTAAAATTTTATTTTATTTTACCTCCCTGAAAGTCAAAATGTTTTAGGTCAATTCTATGTGTATTATTAGTTCAATTAATTCTTATATTTTATGTTTCAATGTATATTTTAGTTTTTGTTACTTTTGTTAGCATGCTTCAGTTATTATTTGATAAAATTAAATTTAAAAGAAATCTCGAAGGGTAAAAGTATTATTAACGAATACTTTTTAATTCTAATTAATTAATTGATGGATATATTTGTAATCTAGTTTTAATGCAATAAATATTTAAAAGTGGAATTAAATTTCAATGTTTTATTTTTAGAAATTAGATAATAATCCCCATTCTGGTGATTGTGAAATTCTCAAAAATGGGTTGTTTTCGACGTCTTAAAACTCTTTGTAGTTACATTATATCTATTCTATTCTACTAACCAAGTGCTTACAACAAGAAGTCAAAGTAGTAGAGGTACTGATAACTCCTATTTAAATAAATTACCTGAATTGTTGATATTACAGTCAAATTAAAGTGATTAAAATATAAATCGATACATTTTCTGTAATGGCAATGCGAAATCAGTGATAAAGAATTTAATGAATTAATAAAATTATATTAAAATCATTTTTGCAGTTCAATGTAGTACTACAAAAAACCGGTTTTCACAAATCGACTAAAGTTACCACCGATCCACATCACTACGTTTGACATTTATGCTAACAATGTGTGCGTAATGCAACTGTATTTATTTATAGTTCTCCGTGTGTGAGTAAATTGAAAATGGATGGCCGATAGATTCCCGTTTGGCACGTGAATAGATATATTTTTATTTAATTAATTGTAATTATCATTTGTCCGTCAAACTGGGTGCCAAAACGGTAGAGCGTTTCTTCAGTCTAGCAGACGACAACTTTGTCGAAGATGTCAACGAAGACCTAAAATGTTTTATTGCCGAAGGAAGAGTTGACAGGTAAACAATTTTATCTTTATTGTTATTCAGGGGCATTATCTCGTTATTTCCGATTTTAGTGTATTTGTGTTGATAATTTGAGGTTGTAGAACCTGTTGTAGGCTGTAGCGGTATCGTATTATCGCTTGGACATTTTCAAGGTTATTAAGTGTCAAGCGCAAACGAACGTAGGTCGCAAATCAAATGATGCGAGGCGAGATGACACCTTGAACACTGATAAAATATTCACAGAGCCACAAAAAGTGCGGTAACATGCTGTTTCCGTGCTCGCTAATTACCGGTATATTGCACGCACGGGAACGCTAGTTTCTTCGCAATAAATCAAACCTAGCCGTAATGCAATGCTGGTAAATCCGACTTTTTATGTGAATTGTATTTATTAATAAGTAAAATTACATCCAACTATTTTTTACAAAGCCCATTTTTTCTATTGAATTTAAACTTCTAAAATAGCATCTAATTATTTTGCAATGTAAACTGGATAGAAATGACAAAAAAATGTTGCTATTTTCAGCATTTAAATTATAATACCGATCAGAAATGCTTTTTTAGTGTTGAAATTTTAGAAATTGTTCTTAAAAAAACAAGGCTGTATACTGTATGTATAACTTAGTACATCCAGTTAATGAAAATAATAAAATATGGATGCTGATTACTATTAAAAAATAAAAAAAAGTGATTGGACCCAAAGGTCTTTTATAAATATTTGACACGTGTTATTTTTTTGTTCATAAAAATCTCTAGATAATAAATCTAGATAGAAACAAAATTTAAGCATGTAAATATTTTATCTAGATTTTTTAATTTAGAGATTTTTATAAACAAAAAAATAACATGTGTCATATATTTATAACAGACCTTTGGGTCCAATCGATATTTTAATTTTTTCTACATAATAAGTGTAAAAGCTACTCAAATGTGTCTTCATGGAAGATTTTAAATAACATCACTCAAACCTTTCTTCCCCTTCTTCTAGAGGTGCACATTTCGGCACTTAATGCCACTGTACAATGTAACACCCACTTTCACTATTTATGTTATGAGTCCCATGTAATAGGGGGTGAGCCTATTGCCATATATCGGGCACTATTCCAGACTCTGTGCTACTACTGGAATTTTTAAAAAAGCTAGTAATAGTTTGCTCGACCCGGGAATCAAAATTTTTTATCCAATTGGTATATGTTTTAGACTCCATAAGAAAATGTCAAATGAATAATTGATGAACAAAACAAACATTAAAATATATTTCGTCACCTATTGAGAATGTTTTAATACCAATAAATGTTCTCACAGCACCAAAGAGTTCTGGGTTCCTTAAAAAAAAAAAATTAATAGCCTTCAGACTATCGACTCTAATATGGAATATTTTATTAATATTTTATGTATGACATTTAAAAAATGTGCATCTTTCTTTAATATCCTTTATTGGTTCCAGCGTGCTAGTGTTCCCTCCAGTGAGTAACTACCGACGGTTCCTGATACACAACTCAGTGGAACAGCTTGGTCGGCCAGAACTTGCCACCTTCTCAATCGGAGTCAGTGACGAACGACGCACTGTGGTGTGCTACCGGGAAAGATTGTTAAGGTAATTAATATCATGAATATAATAAGCAGTTCAAGATAGAAGCAGAAAACTCTTTATAAGAATTTATAAAAACACACATATGTATAAGAATTCCGACCACAGAAACAATACAATAATGAATATAAAAAAAATTGTCAAGACTTTATAAAAATCCCTGTCGGTAAAGTGAAGTTTACTGTTTATTCTAGCTCACCTAGGGTTTCAATAGAAGAATAGAACTAAATGTCAACAAATATCGATCTAAATCCAAAGATCTTGGATTGAAACCTTGGTTAACTTCCTTCATAATTCGTATATCTAACTAATCATGTGACATCGTTCTCCTAGCCACTCTACCCAATTACTCGAGTGTGAGATCATAAACTCCTACATAGTTACTGCAACACTCAAAGTTTACGAAGCATGTATCACCTTACGTGATCGACGTCCATTAATGTATGAAAATGCCGAAGCAATCATACGGTGATATTTAATCTTAAGTAATATCTATGTAGCGGCAATCTGTCTCGCTTTTTTTTTATACACTCATTGAAATCTGTGGTTATGAATGATTTATTGAACATCACTTACGTACAAGAATGAGATAACAAAAAAAAATATATTACTTGTTAAGTTAAAAAAAACATCTGTTTGTGTATTTGTTTTTTTATTTATTTTTTTGTTGGTAATAAATAGCAACTCCTTGTGGTGAAATAGAAGAACTACTGTGGCAATAAAATCTTTTGTTCGCATTCGTTTTTTGTAAACATTTTATTATCTTTCATTCGTTCCTTTTTTCTTTCACTCACTCACTCATTCATTCATTCATTCACTTCCTCCTGGGGTTGTTTAGTAAACAGTGGTAAATTTCCAGTGATGAAGCTTGCGCGCGACCAGCAATGGGCCTGACACAGACGGAACGCGATGATGCTACCATATCACAAACAGGTGAGTTACCTTATATACCATTTATTTAAATTTTGATTACAGAAAACATAATGGTACATAAATAAAGGCGAGCTTAATGACATAAGACTTTTGACCAGCAATTCTGTACCAGCCAACCTTATGGTCAAGTTGAGAAATCAGAGAAAATAGGTTATTTTCATAAGTAAAAGTAAAGTGGCAGTCCACTGCTGGATTATGAGTATCTTCTTCATGAGAGGATTTATCATATCGTAATTTCGCAGAGTTGCATATCGCATAAAAGATGAAGGTTTTATTAGAAAGCGCTATAGCTCGGTGTCTGCGAAATGTATGTCCTTTTATATGCTCTTACAATATCCTCGAAAAGATTAGAGGATTTTTCCATCTGTGTAGAATGCTGCCACTGACAGTAGGTATTGCTTAAACTGCTGTGATTAATATTTGTAGGTACACTAGGTTTTTTTAAAAGCGTACCCAATATTATAAGTGCTAATTTTTTGCGCGATGAAGCGGGAAATTGGGTAAGATCGTTGATTCGTAAATCATTAAGTGGGCTACAAATAATGCTTTTCAGAAGTCGTGTTATTTTGATTTACTCGTATTATTGTAATCGACGAAAAGTCGAAAATACAGTAGTCAAAGTCATAAACTAATCTTCTGTAAAATCGTAAACAAAATTATTTATCAGTTCATGAAACTTGTCGATTGAAAACATTCAACAAATTATTACTAAATATTATGAAAGCTTATTCGAATAACAAAGTTATTCAAAATAACCAGGTGCTTCCCTTTTCTCTCTCTTTCCTTTTAGACAGAGCGAGACAAAAAATGTACCGTTTGAGGTAAATGCACCAAAAACATTAGTCACACGGTCTAACCGAACGGTAAAGCTTAAACTTTGATTCAGTTCGAGTTGAATTTAATAACATTGTACAGATTTGTAAGGGTCGTCTCCCAGAAAATAAACAAATAGGAACCTAATTTGGTTGAAATAAAATATTTACCTACGTAGTACTGTTTTCGGAAACGTGGTCTTATTATTAGGATTTGTGGTGGTTCACATTCACAGTATGCATTTTTTTTTGAGAGGGGAAAATCATCCAATTACTTCTCCCGCCTTGGGTTAGGCGAGAAGTGTCAGACTCTTACTGACTAAAAACCACCCAGTTCCTTCTCCTGCTCTTCAATTTGGAGCCCCGAAAACGCGATGGACCTTCCGCGGATTCACAGTATGCTACCATATCACCGTTTTATCTTAGGGAGTCCTCGTTAAATAAATACCTGATGAAGTTTACGACGTTGTAAAAAGTACAGTATCACCTCAAGAGCCTCAGGATAATCTTCTTTGGCCTCTATTAGATTCACGCCTTTAGTCAAGAATACTCCCCGCCAGGCTTTAGTACTTGCCAGCGACAAAGTATTATATTTATCTAAGCAGGTACATTACGAATATCATAATGATAAAATGTATGTCTGTCTCTGTACTAAGATACCAGAAACGACTTACTGTTTAGTTTCCGCTTAGAAAGGTCAGTCAACGCAACAGGTCACCGCTACCCACCTATTTAGATGGTCGCTAAGGCATTCTCTTTAGTACGTATTTACTTTCCGGATAAGTCAAACGTTAAGGAGCATTAATTTATTCACCTAAGACCATTATTAACATGATCATCTATTGATGATGGGTTACCGGCCATGATAGTCAGCTGCTGGATTCTTCTGGACCTCCTCTACATAAGGATCTGCCAGAAATCTTTACGCTTACCAGGCGCTTTAAAATCACAGTTTAAAGGACTTATCAGATAGCTGAGATTTCGCTGCTTCCCGGTAAAATGTACAGTGTGTATCTAACTCCACTGATACCCGTAGCAAGCGTAGCGATGATGACGTGATAAATGTCTACTACTCTGCCGTCTACCACATGTCTTGTTGTGCTTAGATTTACAGGAGTCTAATGATAACTCTGAGATCTATTTGTAATGGAATAGGTAAAGGGAATTGAATACACGTTAAAGTATCTTACTTCAAACCGCGACTGTGGTTATTTGATGTAACTTAACTCCCGTTATGACCATATTGCGTATCGAGACACGGGTTTCATACATGCAACATTATTCAGTACTTAATGTTCATTACAATGCATTTTTGTTAGGTTGATCCGTGTAATTAATTAATGAAATTATGTATTTATAAGTGCTATTGCATTCCGACCAGGATACAGACGATCAATCTTCCACGTTTCACGCTACTGTGATTTGTTTTACCCCAGTATTTATTGTTTATTGTAAAATGTATAATGTACACCGGCTTACACAATTGTGCAATTAAACCAAGTTTAAAGTTATGAACTTCCTAGAGTTATGAAACCCTACATATTATTTGTATCATACGTTGTTGTTCCCACAACTTTCGCGGTATGTTAGCGTGTTCGTCTGTCGTTTGCACGAATGCAAGCGTCGATACTGCCTATGCCAAAATGGACGCGAACTGATGAAATGATTTCTAACTTTTTTTTATTGGATTATCTATACTTATACAGCGTGGGTTTATTGAATTCAATAACTGTACTGAAGCCTTAGTACGAGTTTGTTTTTCTTTTAAAGTATTCGAAACGAGTCGGCACTTCGGCACTCTGATTGGCCGGCGCCAATAAACCAACCAATCAGAGCGCCGAATGCGTAACCAACCAATCAGAGCGCCGAATGCGTACTCGTTACTCGTACTAAGGCCTCTGTATGCTATACAGATTGAGCACTAAGTATTTGAAGGGTTTTTGAAGAAGGTCTTCGCTTATTGAACATGGTAGTGATAAGAATTGACACTTCTTGGTGGTTTATAATTATAAACAATTTCTTTCTAAGAATCAAAAGTACCTATTTTATTAGAATGATTTTTAGTCATTCAAAATGTAAGGAAGACAAGACCTATCTTAGTTTTGAACTCGAAACTTGATGGCTCTCAAGGACTGGGAAGAAACTACGTCGATATTTTAATCAACCTGTATACGTATCAATGTATCGAACTATCGACACATTCAAAATAATATTCAATAGAAAGTGGTATCGTTTGTGGATTCGTAAAAGTTTTTACACGACATGCATTGTTTTTTGTAAAGAAGAAATTTAAATAAGATGCACTTTTTTATTTTAGTGGTGCACGTCCGTTCAGTTCGAAAGATGGACATCGACTGAATATTGTATGGTGATAAATTCAACGATTTTAGTCTATGGACATCGACCGTATACAGCATTTTAGATCGGCACAATCATAATTAACGTGATTTCAAAATAAAGAGTAAAGGTGAAGTAATTTACTTGCATGACGAATTATAAAATAGTAATAGAATATATTTTACGAATTGGAACCAGAGTTATGCATTATGCACACATAAATAAAATTTGCATAAATTATGTTGTAATAAAAAATTACTTATTTATGATTTTTTCTCGATGAAGTCCTTTTTAGTGTTTTTTTACCAAAGACAATCTTTCTGGTTGCCCTATTTATATAAATAGGTTAAAGTTTAATATAAGACTAGGAAACTAACTTACAAAATAAATTGAGATATCTCTACTTGGGATTTTCGACTCTAAAGTCTAATTATTCATATTAATCACTAATCCACAGTCCACATATTGGCAATTTTGAAACATCTAAATAGATTTTTCTGTCAGCCTGTCCATCAATAAAGCTAGGTGCTCGTTTTACGGAGCATTCTTCTTGAGACGAACAATCAAGAATCTCCATTATTAGTCATTAAAAAAGAATGCGCGATCAGAGCTCCTCCCATATCCAACGGCATTGAGACTCCTGAAAAGTCCCGCAGGACCTCCATTCGTCCTTCACAATGTCGTGTAAACAAAAACTGCTCCAGCGCATGAAATTCCAATGACATAACCGCTGATGCAACGAAGCCGGCTTAGCGGAATGACCGGGCCGCGAATGTGGAACGCAGAAAGTGAAAGTAGCACGCCTTGCTGCTGAGCTTTTAAGTGCAGCACTTGCGGTTGGAATGGTATACTTCTACCTTTTATGGGTGTGTGCTTGAGGGTTAGGGATAGTGACCCATTTTTGGTTGGGTTGGGATGTGGTATGTAGGGGCTTGTGATGTTTCGAAGTCTTGACTTGGTAGGTGTTAAAACGGTTTATGTTTGTATCTGGATTGGAATGGTGTTGTTTGTAATTTTCCTCTGTACTTAAAGGTTGTAAGGACTTGGTACTTTTTCTTCTTCTTTTTTCTTTAAAAAAAACACGTTGCTTCACGCTAGAATTTTCTCCTGTGTCATGGGTGCGTTTACGAACATACAAGTTCATATACACATGACACCCAGACCCGAAAAAACAATCTGTGGATCACATAAAGGGTTGTTCCGTGCGAGAATCGAACCCGCGACACGTTGCGTGACAGCCAGTTGCCCAGCTACCGCGCCAACCGTGCCATCACGTCACTTTGATCTCATAAACCAGTGTTCTATAAATTAGATCTATATACGTTGTGATCTATTTTGATAAACGATGTAGAACTTTGAAGACATTTGATGAAGAAAGGGATTAGACCCCTTTTCTTAATTTTTAGCTCCTCAACTTCACATTTCTGAGATTCTGTTCCATTTAACAACGTTTATGGTCGACTTTAATGTCTGAAAAACGTTTTATATCCCTTTGAAATGTTTGGGGACACTACTATGTGGTCTGCAACCAGTTGTCAGATGTTCGTTGTGTATCTAATATCCATTACTTGTGTAATTCTTGTATCCATACAACAGCGATTGTCTAGCACCTGTACTTAGCAGACAGCGAGCAAATAAGCCATTACTTCTTTAAACAAACATTCTTCTGTTTGGTTTAATGACGTCTAAACGAAACATTGCAGTGTTTGACTGTTTATTCTCCTTGATATTGACCTCAGTTATGTGGACTGTGAATCATTGGCTATTGTTGTGATGTAGAAGTACATATGAAATCGCTAGCATGCGAAGAGTCTTGAACCTTTAAACTTTAATCGATTTTTTACTTAATTATAAAATAATAAGATCTAAAATGTCTTAAAGTATTTGAGAGATGATGCAGTAGATTGATATGCTCGTCTTCGTCTATGAGTACTTGGAGTCCCTGTCTGCTATTTCTTATTATGAGTTGGTCAGGTAATTTGAGCGATGGACGAAAACGTGGAGGATATTAGAGCCATTAACCTCTTGTCTGTCGATATATGAGTCAATAGAAAACATTGTGTCTTACATTGATTAATTGTGGGAGAGCCATGCTTCGGCACTAATGGGCCGGCTCGACCGGAGTGATACCACGGCCGAGCAGAAAACCGACGTGAAACAACGCTTGCGTTGTGTTTCGTCGTGTGAGTGAGGTTACCGGAGGCCCAATTACCGCCCCTTCCTAGTCTCCCGAATCCCGGTATCCTCCACAATCCTCAAATTCCCAATTCCCAAAAGGCTGGTAATGCACTTGTAACGCCTTGGTGTTTCAGGTGCCCATGGGCGGCGCCGATTGCTTACCATCAGGCGATCCGTCTGCTCGTTTACCGACCTATGATATAGAAAAAAATAGATCTGCGTTCCGAAACTTCACAGGTTAAATCTATCCGAGATTTCGTCTTGCATTAAATGAATGACCAGGAAAATATGGAATACAACCGGTTAAATATATGTAATTCACATTTTTCTAAAGAGCCGGTGTACATACGGACTAAAAACGTCTAACACGTGTGTTACGATAAAGGAAAAGCTTGCGCATTAGTCAGGTGGTCGGCAGTGAACATGTTCTTAATGTAGGAAATGTTGAATGTTCTAGATCTAGACTTAAGACTACTGGTTGGATTTTTTTAGACTCGGACATGTCGCTTCTGAGTGATATTTCCGAGTCTGAGTATGAAAATACTGTTATTGTTTGTAGTAAATAGTGGTTTGTTGGTTAATTAGTAAAGTTAATAGTCTTTTAGGGGAACAGAGGCATTCAATCAAAAATTGTTTAATAATGAACTTATTGGTTAGTGTAATATACTTATTATTTTATGTGTGATTTTTATTGATGCCATATAAAGACCCTATTATACTTTTATACTACATGACTACAATACACATGTATATTACAGAACTAGTGACCCGCCCCGCCTTCGCACGGGTGCAATATGTATGTATTATACGTATAAACCTTCCTTAACAATCACTCTATCTATTAAAAAACGCATCAAAATCTGTTGCGTGGTTTTAAAGATCTAAGCATACATAGGGACAGACAGACGGCGGATAGCGACTTTGTTTTATACTATGTAGTGATAGTGATAATACTTATATTGCTAATTTTAGATTTAAAAAACTGCTTCCAAACATAGGTAACACAATTCCAAGCTATAAACCTTTATAATCCTCTGTCTAGTCTATACAGGATTATACCAGGGATTATGAAGTTTTTTTTTCCACAACTTAACACTACTTTAGCCATTTGACCTGGCTAATGACTTAAAATTAACGTGGTTCGCCAATCGCCTTAATCCAATTATGGAACGTCTGGCTAAGGTTTACTTAAATGCTGAATCAGGCTTAAAATGTGGTAGCTTCTATCGTTTTGGTCTGACTATGCTTGGTATTGGAACTCCAATCATGGTTAAGAATAAAACAGTTTCTGAACAATCATAGGTGAAGAATTACTGTTTAATTCAAGAATTGTGAACCTGATTGGATAAGAGTAACCTATGGAGTTTCTTGCTCGTTCTTCTCCATAAGAATCTACACCTTGGAATGAGCAAATAGCTTCACTGCTATCCTGGTCTAATTGAAATTAATTATTTTGACTTTGACTTTGAAGTTTATTAGCAATAACTTAAAGACGTAGACTAAATGTTAATACAACACTTCATCACTCGACACTGGCAGTATAGTCGACAACACTGTATTGGAGACTCAGTTGCCAAAAAGGAGGAGAAAAAAAAAATAATACAACACTTTGTACGCTCATGATCTGTCATGTAGTTATCGTACTTTCAGACCTTTCCGACAAGACCATTTTAGTTTTTGTTTCTAAATCGGTACTGTTTATACAAAACTGTCATTTATTTTCATTATCATAACATCACGCCTTTTATCTCCGAAGGGGTAGGTAGAGGTGCACATTATGCCACTGTACAATTTAACACCCACTTTTCACTATTTATGTTATGAGTCCCATGTAATAGGGGGTGAACCTATTGCCATATACCGGGCACAGTTCCAGACTCCGTGCTACTACTGAGATTTTTTATAAACCCAATAATACTTTGCCTGACCCGGGAATCGGCCACTCGGCCAACAGCGTACGGCGTTAATGATGATAACAAAAATATGGCACCATTCATCATCCAATAACGTTCCTTTGAACACACTCCCTAAATCTTGTAACAAGATTGTACGGCTACAAGTAAATCCGTAGTAAGCTCGCGTACTACTACTGAGATTTTTTTTAAACCCAGTACAATTTTGCCTGACCCGGGATTCGAACCCGAGACCTCTTGTCCGGCAGTCGCACTTGCAACCACTCGGCCAACGAGGCAGTTTTTTTATAAGTACTAAAAGTACTTCTGTGAAATTTTCTTCTCTTCCCTCAGTTTCATTAATTTGAGGAATTCTCTAGGAATTATGAAGGGATATGCAGAAGTAATTATGTACTTAACTCATCAAATTATTCTTCTTCTCTGTCGTTTCGCTCTTGGCAGAGCGGTCGTGGTCGCGTTGAGGCGGCCGTATTTGTGTTGGAGGCCGATACAGCTTTCCTCACGATCTCCCGCCATCTCTCTTAGTTTGTGGATTGTCTGGCGCAGTATGACACTGGGTTACCCGTTGCCGATTTGACTTGATCAGTCCAGCGCATAGGTGATCTGCGTCGTGATCTGGTTCCCTCTACCTTCTTCTGAACTCATCAAATTGCATTATGCCATATAGTTAAATTATTTCCTGCGTTAAACAAAAACTAAAAATGCAAATGGTCATGTTGCAGTCATGTCAAGCTATCGTCTGTAACATGGGCCTGCGGACGGCGAGCATGGGTGGCTCCCCGTCCGACCAGAAACAGACCCGAGCGTACGGCGCGTCGCGTTCCGCGCGCGCCTCAAAGAGCCATCAGACCACCACAGATGGGGCCCAATAGGGCCGATGCCGATTCGGAGTCGCGGAGAACCTAACGGGTAACCGGGGCTCTCGACGTGCAGGAGAAGGAACGGGGTGGTTTTTAGTCAGTAAGAGTCTGACACTCCCTCCCGCCTCACCCAGGCGGGAGCAGTCATTCGATGATTTTCCCCCCTTAAAAAAAAAAAAATCGTCTATAACATTTACAAAGGAAATGTAGTGCAGGAAACGAGTTTAGCATGTTGCAAATATTCGTGTTTAACTGTTTGCTAGGAATATGCATATCGTTAAGGACGAGAAATGCACCTGGTTCCAAACTATTCGATTTCCTGTTTGCAATCGATTAAAAACTTGTAAGTCCTTACTTTCTATGGTTGTACTTGATGGCAGGTGGCTAGATGATGGTGTGCCTATTAACTCTTTGAGTACCGTCATTATACAACATGTAACGTAATTAACGCACACCCTCAAACACCCCAATTAGAATATTATGTTATAATCATAATACATACAATAATACATAAAATGTTTAATTTAACATGTATATGCATCCTTACTGGTCTTGTCATAAGGTTTATTTTTCTTTATTTTGTATTGAATGATAGAATTTGTATGAATACAAATAAAAATGTGATTTTAAAAGTTTTATTGCTTTGACTTTCTATTTGTTTTAACAATACAGGGTTTATATGACAATAATTTCCGTAGTTTTAATTATTTTTTGGATAAAAAATTACCTATACTAAACATTATATAAATCGATTCAGTTAACGATTCTGAACAAACTACATATTTTCAAGATGTGCGTTATTTAAGTTACATGTTGTAGACACAATTATAGAACAATAGGTTACGGTCACCGGTGTCCTCGCGGTCTTTGACAGTTTAAATCTGTATGGTATTACTTGCTAAATATGTCGTAGAACTTTTGCGCGTTTTAAATGGTTATGGACAGACATACAAGACCTTTTTAAATATTGATGGGCCGACGTTAGACCACTATCTCGCCTGGTGGTAGGCAATGATGCGGTCTACGATGGAGCACATCTACCTCTAGGGATTGCAATCCCACAAAACGGGATCCAGCATTCCCGCGGGATCCCGCACCACTTATTAATGTTGTGGATCCCGCAGCTTTATTTAACACGCGGATCCGCGGATGGCGCTAATTAAAATTTTTCGCTAAAATGTTCGCGTAAGAAAGCGAGTAGTGCGAGTGCGACGTCGACAATAAGCAAACCAATCTACAATAAGCCAGACCAGACAATAAGCAAAAGGATTATGAAAAAATTTTGAAGAAAGAAATGGCATGTTTCGAGTTCGATGGTATCAGAGGAGAGTACCTGACGCTCGCCTATGAATATATCATGACTGTTCAGCCTACTAGCGTTGAAGCCGAGAGAGCGTTTTCGGCATCAGGATATATTTTAGTGCACTTAGAAGCAGGCTTGGACATAGTACTATAAATGCCATTTGCTTTTTAAGAGCGTATTTTCAAAAGTCACAGTCGTAATAAATTTAGTTATTTGGATAAGAGAAAGTTGCGATTTGACTGATTAGAAGTTATTGTTTTTGTTGTTGTTGATTACTTTTTGTGATTTCTTTAGTCATTATTATGAATAAGACAAAATAGTACAAAAGTATTGTTAGATATAAGGGTATAATGGTATAATTAAACAAAACTTTGAAGCCAAACATTTAAAAGCTAAGATTAGTAAGACTGATTACTAAATTACTCGTACTATATATTTTAATTTTTATAATTTAATTGTTATTTTATTCTTAAACAAACAATTTTTGTTGCATAATGTGAGACATGTTTGATTGCTCGTAATAAAAGTTGATTATTTAAATAAATCTCTGTAGTTTCAATTCGATTTTATAACATAATTTTAAAGATGCGTGATCCCGCGGGATCTTGCGCGGGATTGATCAATCCCGCATATCAATCCCGCGGGATTGCAATCCCTAAGCACATCGTCCCATAAGCAACCTATTCACTCGGGCTTTGAAGACACCCAGGTTATACCCTTCAGGAAATATAGACTCCGGCAAATAATTCCACTCCTTAGCAGTACGCACAAAGAAGCTTGATGCGAAGCGCTTCGTGTACACCTTGTCATAAAGTATATTGTACATGAATGTAATAAAAGCTAATGATAAATTTTACCTCAAGAATTACAGTACCTAAGTAGGTGACGATCTATAATTTCTGCCTACTTTCTGAGGCACTCGCATGAGTGATTGATCATTGACAGATTTTTCTATTTAATTTTATATAATCAAAATTATATTTAAATTAATGAAAATGAGTTATCAATTAAAATGACTGCCTCGTTGGCCGAGTGGTCGCAATTGCGACTGCCGGGCAAGGGGTCACGGGTTCGATTCCCGGGTCGGGCAAAGTATTACTGGGTTTTAAAAAAATTCTCGGTAGTAGCAAGGAGTCTGGAATTGTGCCCGGCCATATGGCAATAGGCTCACCGCCTATTACATGGGACCCATAACATAAATAGTGAAAAGTGGGTGTTACATTGTACAGTGGCATAATGTGCACCTCTGCCCTTCGGGAATAAAAGGCGTGATGTTATGTCATGAAAATTAGTTACCAATTAATGACATTTTCATTAGAGTAAACGTATTAACGTACTAATAAACCCAGTATAAATACATCCAAGTAGAATCTAGCAATACGCACCTGATTGGAAACGACCGTAAAATATAAGTCCGATTACACACGCCTGTTATATGAAGCAATCGTACACAACAGTATTGCAACAACACGAACAACGTATGAAGTAAATGTCGCTTTCAGTGTTGCAGTATAAGGATTACATGTGTGGGAAGCCTAATTGAAGGTATTATGCAAACGAGGCGCCACTCGAATGTGGGTTAGCCTTTATGTGGATGTTTTGGTATTGTTCTTTAATAGATGGTGACGATAGATTAGATATTGGTTGTAAATCTTAGGAGATACTTTACTCTTTGCAATATGTGAGATACAAATCAAATAAGAAAATTCTAGAAAGGTCTCTAAATAATTAATTATTAATTAAACCAGCTTGAGGTGTCTCGGTTATGCTAGACATATTTCAAGAACTCTTCTGAGTTTTTATAATAACTATCTTGAGATTTACTGTATTGTCGACGATTGAGTATATACTCTTTAAACAGAAGAGTTAACTAAAAATTACGAGTCACACACGTAAGTATTCTGAGAAAAGCTCTACTAGTTTCGAGTCACAGAGGGGCTCTTCCTCATGAGCAGCAGCATAATAAACCAAACAGACCAAATCTAGTTAGGAAGAGGCAAGCAAGAGTAACTTAAAACTTGAAGGAGAATTTCGCAAACAATATATATGACATCACGCTTTTTATCCCCGAAGGGGTAGGCAGAGGTGTACATTACGGCCTTTATGCCACCGTGCAATGAAACACCCACTTTTCACTATTTATGTTATGAGTCCCATGTAATAAGGGGTGAGCCTATTGCCATTTACCGGGCACAAGTCCAGATTCCGTGCTACTTACGAGATTTTTTTTAAAAACCTGGTGTTACTTTGCCGAACGGCAGTCGCACTTGCGACCACTCGACCAACGAGGCAGTCTCGCAATTTCGCAAACAATGAAGTCATTAAATCGAAATATGATCGACCTCGGAAGTACTAACGATGGATGCCCGATAAGTATTCGCATTCGCGTAACGAGATAATCTTCCTTAAAATAAGTATGAGCGGTGTCGTAAACCCAATGCAAGAGGCAAGCGCAAAAACGTGATTGTAAAGCTTGTTGCCGGCATGGGAACCACGTTCACTGCATTGATGTAATAGTACACGGTCCATGCGTGTCGTAAAACGAGAGATGAGTGAATAATTTTTTGGGTAGCCTGTTCGTGTATTAAAATATTGAAAAGAAAGGAACAGGAGCTATGTTGATAGTATTTTGTTACGTTTTGTATGGACCGTTAAATATTGATATTTAGATTCATCTTGAGGTGGGGCCTGGCAAGGCAGGCCGCCACGAGTTCGGGGGCTGCGGATGAATGTGACTCCCGCACCCTCGTACCCACGTGTGAGACGGGACACCGGGGTGGGTTTTAGTCATTAAGAGTCTGACAGTCCCTTTCGTCCTCCCCAGGCTAGGGGGCTCCATGAGCATTTCCCATATTGGGGTTTAAAAAAAAGTATACCAATTACTGATAAATACAAATTACTGTTAAAACTAGTAGAGCTAAAAACCCACGATTTTTAGTTAATTTTGATAAATGGGTTGTCAAAAACCACTGGCTATAGCCTAATCCATCGATAGTTTTTAATACTGAACGTGAAAGATTCTTTTGGATACAGGATGAATAATATAAAGAGTTCTTCTCGTTTGAGAAGGCGCTTCTTGGTATTGAATCACAGTTGTTCTCAAATTCCCGTATGACAGAAAATTTATAAATAGAAGGTGATTCGGCAGATAAAATTGGTTTGGATAAACTCGATGTATTAAAATGGCAATTTATTTGAAAGGTTCTCGTTTATATTATTCTGATTTAATACACTAAGTTAGCACCTGCGGGGTCAGTAAAGAAGTAGGTACTCTGCATCACTGCAACCTCCAGAAGGACAAATAGGTACACATAATTTCGCATTTGTTTTTTTTATTCTTCTTAATTTTATTATTTTAGGGGGTTTTTGTCCGTATGGATACGTCAACCCCATCGTAAATTTCGCATTTATAAGTAAAGGTTTGGACCTTTACTTAAATATTGAAAATGTCCTACATACAAAACATTCCCAATCTTAATAAGAACGCTGAAACTAAGATAATTTTAAAGTTGATATAAAGACTTTTTTGCTACGTAATGACTAATGACTGTTCTACTAGATAAAATAAATTGCCTAACTGTAATAGCATTTAATCAACGCAATGTAAACTAATTAGTATTTCGTAACAAAATAATAAACTGCCTAACACATTGGAAAAAATGTAATCAGATAGGCGAATGGAACATGATAGTAAAGCGATAGTATTTTGCAATCATTGATTAGTGTTTACTTCATAAATAAGTTTAGTAAACATACGTCCATACATACCATAATTTAACGTAAACTAATGAGAATTTTTTTTTATGGCATAAGCCGGTAAACGAGCAGACGGATCACCTGATGGTAAGCAATCGGCGTCGCCCATGGACACCTGGAACACCAGAGGTGTTACAAGTGCGTCACCGGCTTTTTGGGGATTAGGAGTTTGAGGTTCGTTGGGGATTCAGGGATTGGGGAGATTGAGGAAGGGGAAGGTAATTGGGCCTCCGGTAACCTCACTCACAGGACGAAACACAACGCAAGCATTGCTTCACGTCGGTTTTCTGTGAGGCCGTGGTATCACTCCGGTCGAGCCGAATTAACCGAACTATACTAAACTAGGTGTTTTGATACACAATTCTATGTGTAACGAGATCACGTGTAAATATTTCAGGATAGCGTAATGTTATTTAATGTATGTGTACCTTTTTTGTTATCTGAAGATAAAGGTGTAACAGACAATTTTCGCTAGACTATGAGAAAATGGAAAGATCCGTTAATGCACCCCAAAAATTAAAGAACTTAATCAATTTTACCCTGCCCGGATATTGAACCTAAGATGTCTTGGTCGCCCTTGCGAGAACACTACATACTTTATACTTATGTACCTCTATACTTACTTAACAAAATGTGCATAATACAAAAACAATCTTGCAATATCAAGCAACACTTAATCATAATAAATTTTTATTTCTTTATCAATTCCTCACAACTATCGAAATCATGGTAACTTTATGTAACACTGTTTCGCAGCGGCGGTGGGAGGTTTCAAGCCGGCGCAAGCGCAGGCGTCGCGGCGTGCGCAGCCTCAGGAAAAGATCAGGTCGGTATCAACAATACTTCCTACATCATTTGTTGTTCGTCACCCGTCACGGACGGACGTACGCTAAGCCCTTTATCTTATCACTCATTATTGTAAAGTGAACTTTATTGTGCTGTTTTAAAGTGTTATGTAAATTAAAACTCGTATGACGACCTTTGGATGTGTTGAAAGTGAATCTGTGTAAGTTTTCAGTGGTTTTTGGATATGTGTTATGCAATTTTGGGTATTTTGGAAGGGTTTGTATGCTCTATCATCAAATTAGGACATACAATCTTGGTAATTATGACGTAATCGTTCGACATGTCATCATTATTAAAGGTCATTGCGTTAAAAATAATGTAACAATGAACAAAAAACAATCAATCATAGTTCGTTACCACGATAACTTTGACACTGACAAAGAAATTGAAAGTGATGGAAATAATAAAAGTCCTTGAGTATGTAACAAACAACGATTAAGGAAAATATATACACAGCTGTACAAAGTAATGTAAAAACATTAATTTGCAAGTCAATAGTTATTTAGGTACGTTTCGGGGAACAATGACGCATGATTCGTAATTATAGAGGTATGCATACTCATTGCTCAGTGCATAGAGGTTGGAGTTAATTGCGTGGTTATAAACGTGCTAAGGACATTCTGTGATTTGTTTCAATAAAGGTACGTGAAATGAGGTCCTATTTAGTGTTGATAGTTTATAAAAGTGTGTTCTTAATATTTGGTTTATTAAGAGTCTCATTTTTTACCAAGTCATAATGACAAGAGGGATATTTTTAGCCAACTGAATCCAAGATAAATATTTCTTTAAGTTCCTAATTGTATATTCTTTGGGTTGTCGAGGTTATTAATCATTTTATTATTTGTCATAAAACGTCAAAACATTACCTAAATGTCTTTAATCACATTATTTTAGCCATATAATTTTAAAAAGACCTTGCTGCACTCAAATTATTCAACATAACATTTTTATCAGCGTGGTAATCGAATAGAAATATCATAAATCAAATTGTGAATAACACATTATATTTGTACAATAGTGTTGTACTTGACCGCTTTTATGGCGCTCGTCCGCGATTTATTGACAATCAACATAGACATTTGCCCCCTTCACTATTGTATTGTATTGAAATGAGAGGCGAGTAATGTGCAGATTGGCTGAAGAAACGACTCGGCAATTAGCTGCTAATGGATCATTTGTTAGTATTTGTTAATCGTTATTGTTATTTGCATAACGTTATCATTGTTATTGTGATTTAATATGAAGTTTTTGAAACGCAGTTTTGCTATCATATCATGTTATTTTTGTGAAGGTCACATATTTTTACCGATGTTTATTTGGCTATCAAAGTAATAATCTCCATTAGACTAAGATTTAGCAATTGGACGATAATTCCTTTCTAACCAATCAAACACTATATTATCTAGCTATCTCAATTCCACAACACAATGCTTCCGTATCCTCATAAGATAAGTTAGTCTAATCGTAAATAGCAACATGACACCTTTAGTTTCCAGCCATTATTTCTCTGGCTATTACGAAAGTATACTCAACCACCTTGTAGCCAGACTTAGATAGAATGTTAGTCCGTTGTGCAATGTGTAAGTTGGCAATAAGCCCTTTCTAAATCCTATCGTATATCTAGCAGATTTAAGTTGGATTTGCTTAAATTGTTTTGGATCCCTTAACAAGTCATCTCGGACTTAGGAAAGGCGTTTGACATGGTAGACACTTATGAAATCCAAAAATTTTGTAATACCAAGGTCGTATAAAATATTGCTAATTGCGAATGTTCACATCACCTTCGAATTGTATGCACAAGCGAAGTTTCTTTTCACCTGAATCATCATTGCGGTTTCTGCAACTTGTCTAAATAAGAACTAATAAATTCACACTCATTTTGTGTTTGTATTGACATTATGAATAAGGTCAAGTAATGTCTTGTAAATATGATTGCCACATGTGTAAAAGCTATCAATTTTGAACCTTTAAGTAAGGTCAGTTTAGGATTTCAGTGCTCATTTCTAATAAATTGTGCAAACACAAGACAGTGACAGTATGAGTAGAACAAAAGTAACGAACAATAAACACGTAACCATAACAAATAAAAACAATACATATATCAATAATTCAATATACAGCAAATTGTAACCACTAACGATGTTACAAAATACGATTACCAAACTAGGTCCAGACAAAGAGCAGTGATGTCAACAACATCAACATTCAATTACACAAACCGGCGAGTGGCCGAAAACGGTTGAAAGTGTGCCACGGAGAGAGGGGCAACCAGTGTTCGACTGGCGTTCGCTGGCCTTGCCCCACTTGGAGTTACGTGACTGCGGTAATAGTAGCCGCACAATGAACGTGACAAGTGCGACTATGATTTTTGATGATGATGATGATTTTGGGAGGTTAGGTTATGTATGGCACGTGTATTGCTCTTGATGCGCATTGGTCTATTGTCATAGGATTGAATCTGTGAATGGTAGTAATATCTAATGCTCTCAGATAAGTAGGACATCAAGGTCATGCGTTATAAGTTATTCTTGTTCCCAGATCTGGCTCAACGAAACCTCGGCGCCCAGATCGTGCTGTGTACGTGCCCCGCGCCCTGCGAAACGCAGAGAGTGCACAAACTGAGGACAACAATAAGGATACCAACAACCATCGCAGAACTAGTCATAGTGCGGAAGGTGTCAAGTGTCCTAAGTCACCCGCGCCCAAAGAGAAATCACACCACGGCACCCCCAGAAAATCTATAGACAAAGCGTACTGCAATGTGTACACGCCACCGCATCTCAGGAATCAAAGATCTCACACGGCCCCAAGCATAGAGGAACCCACATCGAGCGATACAAAAGAATCTGTGCCTTCAGGCTTCCAAGTGCCAAATAGTGATAGTGCAATATCTTTTAGTGATAATAGTTTTATTAACGACATAGAAGTAGGCGATAATTTTTATATAGGAGATTATTTCGCTAACGGACAGTTAGGATTCTACAGTCCGAACTTCTACAGCGAGTACGTGGAAAACAGTCGCGAGAACGCGACCGACAATAGCGACTGGAGATCCAATGATTCCGACGAAAATATGGCGGTGAACGAATCGAATCAAAGCAATAATATTATCGATAACGATTATTTGTACACTAAGGGTGAAGATGTTGAAAAGAATGAGCTGAAACGAGCCTCGCAAGAAATTAATAGAAGTAGCAAGAGAATTATAAAACAGAGCTTCCATTCTGACGTGTTAGTTATATCGGATACTGTTGATAGTGTCACAGAGAAGAATGAGCCTGAACCAGTGGTAGCGGTAGAAGAGAAAGAAACTGAGGTGGTTAAGAAACCGAAGCCCAAGCTAGAGGCGAAGGTGTCTTTGAAGCGAGAAGAGAACGATTGGGACGCAGTTTTCGATGACAGTGGAGAGTGCCTTGATCCTTCACTTCTTGAGGAGTTGACAATTACAGTTGGCAAGGTCCACATCAGCAAGCCAAAGAACTGTTACGACCAGTACCAGACGAGAGGTCAGCAGCTCTTCAACGGTCCTTATGACGAAACGTTCGGTCATGTAGTGGAAGTGTATGACTTTCCCAGTGAGTTCAAAACGAACGATCTGTTCTCTTTGTTCAGTGAATACAAAGACACTGGTTTCGAAATTAAGTGGGTGGATGATACGCATGCGTTGATCGTGTTTAGCAGCGCGAAAATTGGTGAGTTGCTTTTAATTATTTTTCTATACTAATATTATAAAAACGAAAATACTGAATGTTTATTTGGGAACATTATTTATTTTAATACAAGTTACATTTACTAATGATGGTCCCTATTGCTCAAAAGTTTTAATACTAGATTTTCTACAACTAGATTATTTTATATAGGCCATATTTATAATAACACATTTTCCCTTATTTTACGTACTTTAAATTCAGGAAGTTTTTTTTACTTTTGCTATCGAATAATACATACAAATAACGACTATAAAATCGCCGATGACTTAACCGTTGTAATACAATCGGAACGTGTTCAACCGGACTGAATGACACCAATAACATTAGAGCATCAACTCGCGACCTCGATGACGTTATGATGACCAAAACAAAAATGTTTTATCGCTGTTTTCTTGTAGATAAATTTAGAAACTTCGATTTAATCTAGTAATTGGGAATATATGGTGTATGCTCTAAATGGCCCCCTAACTAGTCCTAATTCAAATTAGTTATATGTGGCCGTGTTAACTTACTAGATTTTGACAAAATCACGTGTTAAAAACGAATCCCGTATTATTTATCTAATACGGAAAATATAGCGTAATTATTGTTAACGTATGTTATGACTGCCTCGTTGGCCGAGCGGTCGCAAGTGCGACTGCCGGGCAAGGGTCTCGGGTCCGATTCCCGGGTCGGGCAAAGTATTACTGGGTTTTTAAAAATCTCAGTAGTAGCACGGAGTCTGGAAATGTGCCCGGTATATGGCAATAGGCTCACCCCCTATTACATGGGACTCGTAACATAATTAGTGAAAAGTGGGTGTTACATTGTACAGTGGCATTAAGTGCCGTAATGTGCACCTCTGCCTACCCCTTCGGGGATAAAAGGCGTGATGTTATGTTATGTTATGTATGTTATTATTGGATTTATATTCTTTATTTCTTTTATCTTTTTGTTTTACTATCGCTATTTAAACTGTCAAATACCAAGCGGTCACCGGTGACCGCAACCTATTGTTCTATAATTGTGTCTACAAAACCGGTACTCGACGAGTTAAGTAGTACCTATTATCGACGTTTTCCTTATAATTAGTACAAAAACAATTGACAATTCAACTACCGAGTTTGGAAAAGTTTTTTAAAGGAATTCATTCCAAAGTTAGTCTACGAACCCCCTTTATAGACACAAAGTGGTCTCATCCCCCTTTGTACTTGTATCAAGTACTTAAACCTTCTTCGTTGCTCAGTGCATCTCATTTTATCCATCCACTACCTACTTCCGTGCGGTTTCACACGCTCTGCTCAGCTCCTATTGGTCGTAGCGTGATGTTTTATAGCCTATAGCCATCCTCGATAAATGCGCTATCCAACACAAAAATAATTATTCAAATCAGACTTGTAGTTACGGAGATTAGCGCGTTCAAACAAACAAACAAAAAACAAACTCTTCCGCTTTATATAATAGTATATACATACATAAGATTTGCTAGAGTTAGCCAGTTTATCGGTTCTTAGCACATTTTTGTCGATATATGTGAACTGCAAAATCCGTTTTTCCAAGCGAATATGATTTCAAGTGCAAGACATATCAGTGCCATTTTGTTATCACTTGTCAATACTGTTTACTTTAGATAGTGTATGTTTGTTTGTAGATAAAAATACGACTTGTTACACACTGTATACACTATACATTCCGTACGTAATCTAGACAAGTGGTGTTTTGTAGATTTGATTTGCGTACTCGCAGATTTGATATTTTAAATCCGCTAGTTGGTATATTCGAAACTATTTTAAAGGTTAACAGTGACGGTTTTAAAATAGGTTTTTTTTTTATTTTATTTTTTTAGGGGGGGAATATCATCGAATGACTACCGCCTGGGTGAGTCTTACTGACTAAAAACCACCCCGTTCCTTCTCCTGCGCTTCGAGCCGAAGCCCCGGTAACCCGTTAGGTTTAAAATCGGTCTATCTAATGAATTCGGTTAAAAATGACGTTAAAAAGTAGAATAAATTTAATTTGACCACATTTTAAATTGTCTTTTATATAATATTCAATAAAAATAAATCAAGATTAAGTCTGTTTTCTAGAATAAACTTTTCTTAAGGATAAATGTGTAGTATTACTACACGTTGGATTTTCCAATACTCTTTAACTATCATAATAGTATTACGTAGTATAAACAAGTTGGTATAACCCAAATTACAAGTTAATGTGTGCTTATTTCATGGTCTATTTACTATTTTTCTTTTCATACATCTGAAACCTAATTGCTAGCTGAAGTTATCGAGTTTACGATCCAAGAAAAACAGACGAAAATTGCTGTAAATGAGACCGGAATGAAGGAACACTTTAAAAACTGTGCAAATGTTATGTCTTATACTACTTACTACTTCATTACATAGTAGTCGCTGTATGCTAGAGGTACATAGGGACAGACAGACGGCGGATAAAACTACGGAACGGATTTTGATGCTATTTTTTTAATAGATAGAGTGATTTTTAAGGAAGGTTTATATGTATAATACATGCATATTGCACTCGTGCGAAGACGGTGCGGTTTGCTAGTATTATATGTATAAAGCTGAAGTATTTGTTTGTTTGTTTATTTGAACGCGCTAATCTCTGGGTCCAATTGAAAAATATTCTTTGTGTTGGATAGGCCGTTTATCGAGGATGGCTATAGACTATAAAATATCACGTTACAAGGTAACACGCCGAAACCGCGCACAAGTGGCTTAGAGCACTTATAAATACTACTGAAAAAGTCGAGGAAAAACCGAAAAATATACAAACAAAGTTGGGACATTATTACCCCTACTTTACAATAAAGTCACTTATCAATGAATGCTTATGTTATGACGTTTATTTACTTATATTCACTCTCATAAAAATGCTGTTGTTAACCGACTTCTTATCATACCAACAAAAAGGTTGGCAAACCCCGCCAAATAAGTATGAACGCGTAATAAAATACTTATTATTTAATTCTCTTGCATAAATGTACGTAAGTCAGGTATGTGAAGTGGGTGAACTCATTATTCGAGTTAATTGACCGAAAAGTGGTAAGGCACGTTGCGCCGGCGCAGCCCGCGGTTACCTGGCTGATTGGCGCGGTTTCTATTGGTTGGTAGTTATGCATGTATTATGGCAACTAGTTTTTAGTGCCATTGTACGTAATTGTTTTTTATAGTAATTCTTACTGGGAATTTAATTTAATGCGTTGAAAGTAATAGATTGTTTATGTTGTGATTTATGATGTAATGATTTTTCAATACTGCCTTATTGACCGAGTGGTCGGACTATGGAATAGTGCCCGGTATATGGCAATAGGCTCACCCCCTATTACATGGGACTCGTGATATAAATAGGGCTTAATGTGCACCTCTGCCTACCCCTTCGGGGATAAAAGGCGTGATGTTATGTGTGTGATTTTTAATGAGCTTTGTATTTACCTTATAATTACATGCGTAACATAAGCAATTAAATAGAGGTATAACAATTTGAAAATATTACAAATTGTACGCTACCAGATTACAATAGTAAATAGATTCAGTTAACACATTTTAGTTCGTGACTTGGCAATGTAAACGTCTTAACAAGTTAACACAGTGTTTGTGTAAGAATTAATCATTGTTCATTTATTTATTGTGTGCTGTGCTACCAGAAGACGTGTGAAGTTTTTTTTTTTTTATATAAAAACGTTGCCCCATACTAGGATTGTTGTCGCGGAGAACCTAACGGGTAACCGGGGCTCCGGCTTGACGTGCAGGAGAAGGAACGGGTGGTTTTTAGTCAGTAAGAGTCTGACACTCCCTCTCGCCTCACCCAGGCGGGAGCAGCCATTCGATGACTTTCCACGCATAAAAAAAATACTAGGATTGTTACTGCGGTATATCTATTTTATCAGCATCCATTCCTAATTAATTACTTGTCTATAAACCAACCTTTATAACGTTTTTAAGTCGAGTATGTAATTTGTAATCTATATGGTATGCTTACGTTCTCAGTGACGTAATGGCAACACCTGTTGTAATGAATGCAGCGCTTATCAGCCAATTGTTATCACCAGCGTGTGACGTAATTACTCGTAATGTTTTAATAACAGTGACGTAAGGATGTACTATGGAATGGTTTGGTGTACTGTGTAGTGCTGACATTCATACACTTGTCTTGTTGTAAAGCATTTGTCCTTATTTTCTGTGGTAGTCGAAATAATAGGTTCATTAAAAAAAAACAGAATCACCCTTTATGTGAACGTTCCTTAATGTTCACGAAAAGGGTGATTCTACAAAAATTAAGTTAAAAAGTAATATTTAATTCGATAGTGGCGCCACTTAATGACAATAAATTCCTAAGCCCCCATTCACAAACCCAAACAACCTATAATATAAGACTGTTGTCCTCATAATCCAAACTTATTCAACTACACGCATTATTACATACATACATACATAACTTCACGCCTGTCTCCCATGGGGATAGGCAGAGACTAGGGAACGCCAATTACTACGATTCCTACATACCTCTTTCGCTTCATCAACAGTCATCAATCTTTTCATGCAGGCTCAGGCTCCTCGGTTAAGGGTACTTTTAATTTGGCCCTTTTTTAATATATCACCAGTCTGGTCACTATATGTCCGTCTAGGGCGTCCTCTACCGACGGCCCCATTCATATCCACTCTTTATACTTCTTTCGTTACTCTACTTTCATCCATCCTTTCTACATATCCAACGCATTATTCTTAGCTCATATCCTCGTATTTTACCAAAAAACACTATTTTCATGTCACCAAGGTAATTTTTGTCAACTTCCACGATGTCTAAGATGCATTGTGTGGTGACAAATCTGTGTCGAGGAGACAGAAATTAGAATGGCCATAACAAACGTAATTTGCTGTTGCAGAACAATATCAAAGAAAAAACCTTATAAAGTAGTTACTTCTATTGTTTTGATATTGAGTAACCGTGTCACTAAACCTATTAAGAACTTCGTCTTGGTTTTAAACCTTTATGAGTCGAAAGACCTTTGTGTGTTTTTTTATTAAACGTGGCTCCATACTATAATTTTCTTCTGTGTCGTGTATGCGGTTTTTTAATTGGGAAAAGCCCGCCACTACCTCCCAAAACCGCTGCAACCCCTGTAAGCCTGGATCTACAGTAGATACAACCATGAAAACACCCAAACACTGAAGTCCGGCGCGTCCCAGGGACATGAGTAACTGTCTATCGCCGTGGGTGCGTTTACAAACACACTAGTTCACATACACATGACACCTAGACCTGAAACAACAATTTGTGGATCACACAAAGGGTTGCTTCGTGCGAGAATCGAAGCCGCTACTCGCCAACCGTGGAGTCAATTATTCATATTTTGGTTGAACATTCCTAGAGTGGCAATGACATAGAAAAACGAATGTTATTATAAAATTATTATTTTACTGTTAATGCAGGAAATCGAGTATTAATATGTACATGAAACTGTATTTTATAACCAACACTATTTTATCTGTATAGTTAACTAGCTACTTCAGCTCCTATTGGTCATAGCGTGATGTTGTTGATGTTCCTCGATAAATACACTATCCAACACAAAAATAATTATTCAAATCGGACTTATACGAAAATTAGCGCGTTCAAACAAACAAACAAAAAAACTAACTCTTCCGCTTTATATAATAGTTTATGATAGAAGATTCTAGAAGAACGCTTAACTAAAAATCATTCATCTTTTAAACCAGATTGACTTCTTCGTTTAAAAGCCATGAAAACACGACGTCGTTCGAGTTCCGAATTGAAATCAAACTTAAAAATATTTTTTAAAAACAGAACAACTGGCCTGACAAGAATGAAATCAAAGAGATGACGTCACATCTGTTAAGGATTTAGGAGTAATCAAAGTCCTATGAGTCAATTTATATTCTTACCTTCACTGTAATATCATTGCAGCGTATTGACCAATACCGGCAACTTCTCAGTGTTGCCTCACTTAACGATCTCGTATGACCTTTATAAACACCTTCCGGCGTTAAATGGCTTGGCAACACATAAACTATTACGACCAATGACATTTGGACCGCTTAGGTAATTTTCACTTTTGATAATTTGAGAAACAAAATACGTTTATGGATATTTTTAGAACGATTTGCCTTGTAAAGAGTATTGTTTATCTAATTTGTAGTATGATATAATAAGTTCCTTTCATTTATATTGTAATTCTGAAAGAGAATATTGAAACTTATTCAACTGAATTAATTAGGATTTGAAAAATGGAATTAGTATTGCATTTGCTAACAATATGTTTGTTTTGTCTCTTATTGTCTTTATTAATGCTTATGTTATAGTTCAAAAATACCATTAACAAACGAAACAAAACACAAACACCATTACCACCATTACTCTTTGCGCATCGAACTTGAACATCAAAACTTTTTTTTGCCAGCCTCGACGCACCTTTTTTGTTTATCGTTCCAATTTCGAAATTAACTGTCACACAACCCGCTGGATTATTCTCTATGGACCGAATTAGAGCTCAGAGCCTGCCGAATGTCCCACCCAAACTTGGAGTCACTTAAGCGAGCTCTTGTCCGAGAAGCGAAGCGAATTCCTCTGGAAAAGATTCGTGCCGCCATTGATGACTGGCCAAATCGTCTAAGGGCATGTATTAAAAACAGGGGTGGTCATTTTGAATAATAATTATATTTAATTTTTACTTACTATCTACTTAATGTTTGTTATTGTTTTTATAAATATAAGTTTATTATTTAAAAAGATATGCAACTTTTAATTTGTCTCAAAACTTATGAACACACGAGGTACATATCCAACGCATTATTCTTAGCTCATATCCTCGTATTATACCAAAAAACACTATTTTCATGTCACCAAGGTAATTTTTGTCAACTTCCACGATGTCTAAGATGCATTGTGTGGTGACAAAAGGAATCTGTGTCGAGGAGACAGAAATTAGAATGGCCATAAGAAACGTAATTTGCTGTTGCAGAACAATATCAAAGAAACAAAATACGTTTATGGATATTTTTAGAACGATTTGCCTTGTAAAGAATATTGTTTATCTAATTTGTAGTATGATATAATAAGTTCCTTTCATTTATATTGTAATTCTGAAAGAGAATATTGAAACTTATTCAACTGAATTAATTAGGATTTGAAAAATGGAATTAGTATTGCATTTGCTAACAATATGTTTGTTTTGTCTCTTATTGTCTTCATTAATGCTTATGTTATAGTTCAAAAATACCATTAACAAACGAAACAAAACACAAACACCATTACCACCATTACTCTTTGCGCATCGAACTTGAACATCAAAACTTTTTTTTGCCAGCCTCGACGCACCTTTTTTGTTTATCGTTCCAATTTCGAAATTAACTGTCACAGTCGGTTTCCTTGACTAATAGTCTACAGTTGAGTAAATACTCTTTGGAGTAAGATTGTTGCTTCAATTCTGCAGTTAGTTGCAATGGTTTACGAATGGCTCGCTTTGAGAATTACATAAATATATCTTCAGAGATCAAGATCGGAGTGCGCGAACGATTTTGCAATTGCATCTTGAAAGTCATTTCGTTTTGGCCCAAGAGATGAGAGAAAGCGATCTTGTGTTTCAACCATAGAAAGAATCATATCTCTCGGTAATCGTTTTACCAAAAATGACGCTGAAATCATGGTTATCTTAATCGAAAGTGGGTTTTAGAAAGACATGTTGATTATCATCACCTGGAGATATTTTGCTTAAGAAAGTCCTCATCCAAGTCGTTGAATGAATTAACAACATTCAGAAAATTCCATTCAGAATTCAAAATATCTCAAAATTCAGTTTAAAATGTGTAAGAGTAGGCTACGTTCAACATTTTCATCACCGGCCATTCATTTGTTTAGTTCTTTACACCACACACCACTTTCGGTTTCATTAGCATGTCCCACTTTATAATAAGACGATTTTTTATTCCGAACGCCATTTTCAGTTCCATTGCCGCCTTGAACTTGGCGTTATTCAAACATGTGCTTTCAAAACGGTACATGTATTGCGAAAATTAAAGAAAACACATTACGTATCACTCGTGGTACGAATAAATGTGTTTAATGGGCTGACCACGGAGTAATTCTAGGTCGATCGTGGAATGTATGATCATATTGGTTTTGCATATTAAGATCATATAGATTTATTCTTCCTCTTCCTTATTGCTTTAGTTTGTGGGAATGTGGATGGCTTAACAGATGAAAAGCGGGGAATATCATCGGGATGATGTTATCATTATGCCGTCTGTTTTATCGACATACAGAGCTTCTTCGTTTAAGTTACCATAATTTTCTTCTTCCCTTTTTTTTTTTATTTATTTTTTGTCCTGGTCGTCCCACTGCAGGGCAAAGGCCTCTCTACCCTCCTTCCACTCGTCTGTTCTTAAAGCTTTCTATGGCAGTGCTTTTCATAAGCGTCAAGTTCATCCCGCCATCTCCTTCTGGGCCTACCGCGACGTCTATTGATTGACGTTGAATGGGCTCCACCCACTAGTAAGTTTTGCCTATCGCTCGTCGTCTCTTCCCTTTTTTATGTGGGGTAAATCATCCAAAGTCTTCTCCCACCTTAGATGAGGCGAGAGAGTGTCAGACTCTTACTCTTACTATCCTGACTAAATACCACCCCGTTCTTACTTTTGCCTCGAGCTGGAGTCCCACTTTTTTAAATGTATTTGTTTTTGTTTTCGATCTTCTACCTACTCCTGTTTAATCCTATTTTGGGATTGCGTTTTAATATTTATAAATCTGGAATTCATAACCAGAATTATGTTGTTACCTAATATATTGAAGCATTTATTGGAATTTATATCTGCAATTAATCAGTATTAATTAAAGCTAAACGTATCATTGAGTTTGTTTTATTAACTTTATGCAATGCACTTTTACAAATCAGAATCAATCTGTTTACGGGTAGATTACGTTTGATTAAAGACTGATTTGAAGCTGTTTCAATGCGTGTGTGTTTGGCAATCAGGGCCTTTAGCCAAACGCCACTTTATGGCTTGTCTACAGAGAAAGTAGAAATCAAAATGTATGGGGATGACACTGACAAGTTTCAAAATTTACGTCAATCCCATATATTTCTATTTATTTGGTTTTCTATTCTACATGTAGACAAGCGCTAAATGACATTTGGTTACAGCTGCAGGTCTTCTAAAAGTCCTAATCAACTTTAAATTACTCCTGTCAGCAGCAGTCGGCAGATGCAATTCTCTATTAAAAGATTCTCTTTTACCGTATTTGCAAAGAAATGTCTGCAATGAAAATTATATTTTTGATGATTTATAAATGCCTCATATCATGTAATTTCACTAATCTTCCCACGTAAGATGCTTTCATTTCAAGACTTAACAATGTCCATTCCACTTATTTGCAAAATACTTAAAGGAATAAGGACGTAATCTTGCATTTTTATCAATGGAATTGTTGCTAACCTTACCAAAATAGCAGTTAAAATCAAGTTGAATAATAAATACCTAAATGCTTAATTTTAATCTACCAAGGGCAGTCTCCAAAATACTTCCCTACTCACGTTACTAACGTTTTTATTAAACTTGTCTTTTATTAAACCACTCACTTCCTTCTTCAACTCTATGTTGTAGAAAAATGCTCTAATTGTAACAGTGCAATGATTACAGTACTGCCAGTGAAAGCTAGTGTATACTTACGTGTAAATCTAAAAAGGCAACTGCTAGTTATTAAATAATTATGTTACGTTTCTTGCTTCATTGCCACCTAATAAGTCTTAAACAGACGGTCTGCAGTTATTGTTCAAGGTAGGCGACTTTCCCTGAAGAAGGCAATGCAAATATTTTACCAGTTCTATATTCGTAATGTATTCGAATACCTCTGTACTTTAGGTATGGTGCATTTAGACTATTCTGGTTTCGATTCCATGACTGAGAAATTCGGAATGGAAAACTAAAAATCTTTTATATATTAAACAACTGATATCGGATATGGATAACCACTTACTTCGGTAACTAGGTACATATTTTCCTGTTGGATTCAACGTTTTGTCATATAATTGCAACTCTAACTATTCAGTCTTCAATTTTAAAATGATTCCCAATGTGTAATAGGCTAAAAGAAAATCAAGAAAATTCCTAAATAAAAGTCGTCCTTAATTATTAGACCATTGGCGAGATCAGTGACTACTTTTTACTGGTTCCGAAGCAACTAAAGTCGGTTGTTACTTTTAATAGAAAATCGCTCGTCTACACTCAGCCTTGTTACTGCGTCGGTACAATACAATACAATGATATTTCCTTCTTCGCTAATTGTGTTTACAACACCACCTCTGTAATTTTTGCTTTTAATTATTTGATGTTACTGGCTGTTATTTATGCTGGTATACATTTAGAATCTTCCGTGTTATTCTATGATGTAAAGTTTACTACTGATCGATTACACTATTGTTTTTAGTAAAGGAAGTGTTTTATTTATCAATGACTTCTCTCACCTTGGGTGAGGCTATCGGGAGTGTCATACTCTTAGTGATTCAAAGCACTCTGTTCCTACTCCTGGTTCGACCCGGGGCTCCCGTAACCCGCAAGATCGACCGCACCCCGGTGGTAATTCACATGCCCTTCACATGCCCTAAACAGGCTGAATAGACTATGATAACATAAAAACCATCAAATGTAATGACTATTTAAATGTGAATAAAAGAATTTTGAATTTTTGAATAGCAAAGATTTCTTTAAAGTTACATCAGTTTGAAGAGGTTCGAGATGTTTGTAATTTGTAAGGGTTCTTTTAACGTAGGAAAGCAATGCAGTCATGCAATATTATTGAGTGTCGAGTATTGATTGACTAGTGTAACTTGAGCTATTTTTAGATATCTTGCATTCAGCTATGTTGTTATTTATTCATTAGTGTACATTAAGTTTATAATTCCGTTTACAATGGTAAACTAAGTTTTAATTAAGTATTTTATCCAGGAAATGGAACAAGTTTCAAAGAAGGAAACAGTTAATCGTATCTAAGATCTCATCTTTTGCATCTAGGTTCTATTGGTCATATTGAAAATAATAATTAGTCTTCTGTATAGATTTCCTAGTCTCTATTTCAGAGTACGGCGTGTCGCGTTTTGCGCACGCCTCAAAGACCCATCAGACCACCACGGATGGGGCCCAATAGCGCTGATGCCGCATGCCGATTCGGAGTCACGGAGAACCTAACGGGTTACCGGGGTTGGTAGTCCATAATGCCAGTTCATGCTATTCTTAAAATACCACCTGCTACCCTTATGTATATTATTAAAAACCTGTTCTACTGGGATCGGTCCATTTGTGGGTGTCGTTAAATCAACAGGTTTTTGTTCATTCATTATGCAGGAACATCTGGTTGTTTTGCATCTGCTGTCTCATGAGAAATTAAGTCTTTCAACGGAAATCAATCCTCGTGGTAAGGTTTTTGCATCTCCATATTTGTATATAACGTAACATCCCACTTTTTATCCCCGTAAAGGTAGGTCGAGGTGCACTTACAGTACTTTATGCCACTGTACAATGTAACACCCACATTTCACTATTTATGTTATGAGTCCCATGTAATAGGGAGTGAGCCTATTGCCATATACCGGGCACAAATCATATTTTTACCGTAGTTGTACATAAAAAGAAGGTTTATTTCTATCTAGGGCCTTTCCCTATTGCCCTTTTTAGTATCAAAATTAGTCCAAAATTTTAGGATTGCTTTTATTCTCGTCATTTTCTTCAATAAAATGTATGATAAGTTTCCAAAGTATAGCAGTAAGTTCGCCTTTTATTACAAAAGGAATATTAACGGAACCGAATTAAAGTGTTATTGTAGGTTCTATTAATAGACCTTCTTCTATTCACCAACATCTATGCAGATAAAATAAATTGGAGTGTCTGTTTGTAATAATAAAATAAACTCTTTTTACTACATGCATATGAATATACATAGGATACACATACCAAAATAGCATTTATTACAATTTTTGTCCGTCTGTTTGTTCTGGCTAGTCTTTGGCATGGCTGGACCGATTTTGCAAGACATATTGGCAGGTAGTTGATGTACTAAGGAGTAACATAGGCTACTTTAATTTTGAAAAATTTAACACAAAAGTTATGTTCTAAAATTCATATTTTACGCAGACTAAGTCGCAGGCAACGGCTAGTCTTTCAATATATTTGTCATTATATCAATTGCATATTCTCCACCATTCTGCCTTACCGTTTACCGTTTGTTCAAATATCGGTTAAATCAATACAAAATTACTAACATGAGTAGCTTTGACCGCACAGGCTTTTAATATTCATTCAGGTTACCACTAATGATGTGAAGGGCTCAATGTTATTAAAGCCATGCGGTGACGTGGTTTTCTCAACTAATACACCCTTTTAATATTGGTTATTGCTATTAGGATCAGGGAACATGTTTATATGATTACTTAGGAATAGCTTTCGTGTTCATTAATAGGGATGATGACAGGGTATGAAAACTAAAAATCTAATTAGTCCCTAAGGTAGATAATGAAAAAATATTAGACACGTATTTTTTTATTTTGTCGCATAATAAAACAATACTATAAAACGAATCAAAGTTTAGGAATGGGGGCTAAAACGTAATTTCTACGTATAAAATGTACGTAGAAGTGACGTCACGCAACATTTTAAATCAATATATCGTTGAAAGTATTCGTTTCTGTAAGAAAATAAAAATTACGTGTCTAATGATTTAAAATAATCTACCAGACGGACATTAAAATAATAATTAGGCATCTACCCTATTATTTAGATATCTTATATCAGAGGAAAGATGATAGTTCAGAAGGTTGGTAATGTTGCTATTATTACCGCATAATTTAAAAAGAGAATTTCCTATAGCAACTGTTTTACTCAGTTGCCTGGTTGCTGGTTATTTTTTATGCCTTTATGCCCTGATCAACTTCCTTTAGTAAGGATTTTAGATATTAAACATTTGATCACTTTTAGGAAGAACAGTCATTCAACCAGTCATTGCTCTAAATAACACAATAGAACGTTTTTCGTAACATCATTGTTCAACATCAATTGTTTAATTTATCTCCTGAAAAGATCTAGTCTAGTTTCCAGTTGCTTTGATCCGCACTTATGTCATTAATCTTTTTTATTTCTTCGTTATAAAAACTCCTTGGAAGTTGTCTTTGGCGAGTGACCATAGATGTTTACTTACGCAATTCAGACTTCATGGTTGAACGAACTTCCTCCATACGTTTTTGGCGCGAAGTAGGTTGTACGTTTTTAATTTGCAAAATTATAAGCATGCATGTATGTAGTTTATATTATACGCGTCGTTGAATGCTTTAATGAGCCTATTATACTGTTTAATTTATTGTGATAGTCATCGAGGGTTGCCGTTCTTCAAAGGTAAACCGCTACTGAGTAACAAATTCCAACAAGTTTAGAGTAAGAATTTGACACAACTAACATCACGCCTTTTATCCCTGAATGGAAAGGCAAATGTGCACATTACGACACTTAATGCCACTGTACAATGTAACACCCATTTTTCACTACTTATGTTATGAGCCTATTGCCAAATACCGGACACATTTCCAGACTCCGTGCTACCATTGAGAATTTTTTAAGAACCCAGTATTACTTTGCCCGGCCCTAGAATCGCACCGGAAACCCTTTGCCCGGCAGTCGCATTTGCGAACACTCGGCCAATGAGGCAGTCAGCATTTGAAACTAATTGATAGTATTTGGATTAAATATTTAAAGTCTTAAACAGTTTTTTAATTATGAAATAAGCGTGATTACACAAAAGATCAAAAGCAAAATGACGAAGGTTCGTTGGACGTAATTGAAAAAATGATTCCAAAACAGCGTCACTCAGACACTCTGAAGCCAGTCTTAAAAGTCGTCAACCTCGCACAGCTGTTGCTGCATTATTCATTCGTTTAATTTCCAATTTATTTGATTAATGAGTTTACTAGTCTTCCTTAGTAATTATACATATACTTACTTTGTCAGTGCACGTTAATGATATCGTGTGAGGCTTTTACTTCCCCATATGCATATGCATGTTTAGCTGTCGATGTGTTGTAGTGTAGGTATGATAAACATACAAATGAATAAACCTACGATACAGAAGCACCATAGAGTAGGTAGACAGAAACCACAGAGCACCATCTAGACTAGAATATACATACATACATACATACATACCTTCATTCCTTCACGCCTGTCTCCCAAGGTGGTAGACAGAGACTAGGGAACGCCAATTACTATGATTCCTACACACCTCTTTCTCTTCATCAACAATCATCAATTTTTTCATGCATGCTCGTCGGTTAACTCGTCGAGTACCGTCATTATAGACACAATTATAGAACAATAGGTTGCGGCCACCGGGGACCGCTTGGTGTTTGACAGTTTAAGGGTACTTTTATTTTGGCCCTTCTTTAATATATCACCAATCTGGTCACTATATGTTCGTCTAGGCACCCTCTACCGACGGCCCCATTCATATCCGCTCTGTATACTTCTTTCGTTACTCTACTTTCATCCATCCTTGCTACATAGTCCCGGAGAACCTAACGGGTAACCGGGGCTTCGGCTCGAGCGACGTGCAGGTACGTAGTACGACGTAGGAACGGGGTGGTTTTTAGTCTGTAAGATTCTTACACTAAAGGCGGGAACAGTCATTCGATGATTTTCCCCCCTTAAAAAAAATCCTTTCTACATGTCCAGAATATATCCTTACATACTTCCCTAGCTTCCATCAGATTCATGTACTTGCTCATATAAGCACGCATAATTTGTTACGTATCATATACTATCTAGGTGTATTGGTAGGACAACTTTCATACTCACATATAATGCATTCGATTTTACCTTCCGTAGGGCTAACCGGAATTTCTGCACTCAATGTGAACTACTTATATACGTTTCCTGTATCTTGTAAGTCTGTGCTTACCAGAGGCCCAATTCCCCACCATCCTAAGGCCGACAATGCACTTGTATAACACGTCTAGTGTTGCGAGTGTGTCCGTAGGCCGTGCCGATTCCTTGTCATCAGGTGCTCCGTATCCTTGTTTGCCCCTTTGCCAAAAAAATTGGTTAGTTATTACAATTGTATGAGTACTAGTTCAAGTTTATTGAAAATATTAGGCCCTTCTGTGATTAAATGGAAAGGGACGTAATAACATTTTCTGTTTCGAGTTCCCGACCTATTCAATTTTGAAGAGTTTTCAGGCCTTGAACCTTTCCTTGATGAGATTTCGTTAGACATCGATTCGATTCAGATAGATTTTGTCAAGCAAATATGTTCCAGGACTTCTTGATTTCTCCGACCTTTAAATAAAACCTAAAACTTGATCATAAATCACCCACAAATTGCCATAAATGGGATTCCTAAATCTAATTTCTTTTGTAACCACAAAGAGTCGCTTCTTACAACGCTATGTAGCGCGGGCGTCGTGCTACTTGCTCGGCGCAGCGTTGCGTCACGCGGGTCATCGAACCTCCTTGCGAGGTTGCGCGCCAAAATCTAGGTTGTTGTACGTCAAATCGAGCTTGTAATGGCGGGCAATTTTTATTACAATCATTATTCAATTAATAACACAATGTTATGTTGTCTGTACCTCTAGCTTGTTTAAATACTCTTTTCGGATTAATGATTACTGTTAATTTTTGTACTTCTAATATTTACTTAATGTAATTTGGGCCGTACTAGAATGTGGTGCCACTCTTAACAGACTGTGGAGGACAGATTGCAAACACTTTAAATAAAATAGTATCATTCAGTTGAATATGGCTAAGAATCAAACGATCTGGGAAAAGCCGAAAGAAAGAAAACTTACGTTTATTAATCGGGGGACGAAACAGCTGTTTCTTTCTACTTCCATTACCGACTGATACTTATATATTACTGAACAATTAAAAACTAACCTTATGTTAGCCATTCTCTAGTGAAGTTTTTACTAAAATTACCAAAAGAGTAGATAGCGTTTACATTTAATTAAGTACCTACGTAACTATCGACTATGAAACTCTTCTCTCCATACGTACCTATTATATTTAAACAAATAAACTCCTTCACACGTAATTCAACCTAAACATTGAGGAGTTGTCTGTAGCACAGATTATACACATTTTTAGTTCACATAAACATTTATTACCTTTGCGTGGTTATGCTTGGAATGCGGCCAACGGATACAGACTGAAAAAATGTGAACAGATTAAAAATATTATTTCAGATATATGTACTTTATTTATTAATATGAGATTATTAATATGAAATAAGAATAAGTATTTATCTATATTGTTTTCATTAGGTTATAGGGTTCAGAAACTTCTTCCAGAAAAGGTTCAATCCTTGGATGTAGTAAAGCTACTTTTACTAGTAAATGTATTTCTTATCTTCGTATACTTTTGTAACTACACAGCTAACTTGTAACTAAAAGTAACAGGAAAACATAAATAAGTCAGTACAGTTTTTCAACATTAAATATGCTCACATCCACAGTATATTAAACATTTATAATGATATTGGTTGAGAAGCGGGGTGTTAAATTAATTTAAATTTGGATCTATTCTTACCTAGAAGACTTGCATAGTTTTGCATACCTAACATAGTTAAGGGGTCAATAAATAAATTTAGAGATAGTTCTCTTTGGCATTTCTTCTATAATTAAATGTTTATTATTTAATCTTTCAGCTGGAGAGGTGTTATCAACGCAGCGTCCACTAGTAAAGTGTCGACCGCTTCACGCCGCCACTCTAGAGTCTAGGAACAAAGCGAAGAAATGTGCTGAATTCTTGCAGCCTTATAGGTGAGTGAAGATGTAATATTTTCAGTCCTAACGGAATTCCAAGCAAGCAAGGTTTCAATAAAACCATCAAGACCTGAGTGGTCTCAAGCCCGCCTTCTTAGCGCGGAGATTATGAAAATTCTCTTTTATTTGGGACCTGGTTATGTCCAGCAGCCAGCAGTAGAGTTTAACTGGCTTTTGATGATGAAGCGGATGACTAAAGCGTAAAGGATTCAAGTCATAATGAACTGTTAACAACTGTTTTGTACATGTTTCCAGACAACGGCCAGAAACATGCACAGCATTGGCAAGGCGGCTGGTCTCTGGTGCTCTGGGCGTCAAGTTGAGCACGGCGCGACAGGAGCGAGCTGAAGAAAGGAGACTTATTACTCTTGCCAGAGGTAACATCTATTAATATACTTAACTTAATAAATTACTTTTCATTTTTTTTTTCTTAAATTAATTCTTAAATTAAATACCTATATAATATAAAAAGGTAAAATATAAATAATAAAAAAAAAATTCTTAAAGTATTAAAAATAGGCTCACCCCCTATTACATGGGACTCATAACATAAATAGTGAAAAGTAAGTGTTACTTCTGTGTGCACCTCTGCCTACCCCTTCGGGGATAAAAGGCGTGATGTTATGTTAATATAAAGTAGCTTTATGACATGGCTGGTGTGTGTACGTATCAATTTGGCTGGTCCCATTATCATTTCTGCAGAGCTCAACTCCAATTGTATTATGTACTGGAAATGTGTGTTTTTACATCTAGAAGTACTTGTAGCTAGACATTTCTGTAAGGGCTTTCCTGCATTGAGACAAAATATTGAAATTACTTATAAATCATCAGTTATCGTGTTGGTGGTGTTCTGAGGCCTTAGTACCAGTTTCTTTTACGTTTAAAGTAAACGTAACGAGTACGCGTTCGGCACTCTGATTGGCCGGCTCCAATGAACAAACCAATCAGAGCACAGAACGCCGTCTCGTTTCGATTACTTTAAACGAAAAAGAAACTCGTACTAAGTCCTCAGATAAAAAAAAATATTTGGATGATTAACGGAAAGGTGTTGTATTAAATTGTTACAAATACGTATGGGAATACAGTCTAATGTTATTTGTCTAAATCCTTTCAGAAAAGAAACGCCAAGCGGCTCTACACAAAGAGGCGGCGTGGGACGGCTCACTCGCCAACCAGTCCGTCGACACGTGAGGTAACAGTGCAAACTCATACTATTACTATACCCACTAACTTCATACCCTTAGCACCCCAAACAATGTAAAATAAACCTTATTTCTTTTAAGATTAAGTTCATTTTACAAGGAAAATAACGTCGCAAGTTGCATTGGGTTTCACCCCCCTTTGTTTTGTCACTCAAAATAATGTGAAAAACACCCTATCTCTAATAGGATTAAGTTCAATGTTACAAGTACTAACATATACATCGCCTTTTAATAAAGAAATAGAACGTTTTAACGCATTGTGAAAATGTAAAGACAAGCAATGATAATTAATTGTTATTAGTTTGAAAAAGCAAAATAAATATGTAGAAACAATTTTATTTGAAATAATGTATAATGTTATACTATTTTAATGTGTGCTAAAACTAGAACCGTAATTTCGTCATGTCTCTCACATCTTCGGTAGTATAGTGGTAAGTATCCCCGCCTGTCACGCGGGAGACCGGGGTTCGATTCCCCGCCGGAGAGATTCTTTTTGTAGTTTTTTATTGCAGTATTTTAATCATTTTATAGTTATTTTCAATATTTTTTTTGTATTTATTGAAATATTTGCAATTTTCATTTTTTTTTCTATTTTTGCTAAACAGCTACCTACCCATTCGCCTTGGTATTAAAAACGCTGTTGTTTTTCTTATATATTGGTTAACCACTTTATTATTATTTTATTCAATTCATTTTTGAAGTATTTAATTAAATTTAAAAGTGCTCCATTATAACAGTTGGCCACATCATCGCTTACCATCAGGCGAGATAGTGATTAACCTAGCAATAAAAAAAACAATAATTTACTTTGAAAAACTGAAATGAAAAGCAAAAGTAACTTTCTATGTCATAACCATTATGAATTGAATATCGGAGAAATGAAATTAGATAACATACATAACATCACGCCTTTTTATCCCCGAAGGGGTAGGCAGAGGTGCACATTTCGGCACTTAATGCCACTGTACAATGTAACACCCACTTTTCACTATTTATGTTATAAGTCCCATGTAATAGGGGGTGAGCCTATTGCCATATACCGGGCACATTTCCAGACTCTGTGCTACTACTGAGATTTTTTAAAAACCCAGTAATACTTTGCCCGACTCGGGAATCGAACCCGAGACCCGGCAGTCGCACTTGCGACCACTCGGCCAACGAGGCAGTCGTTATGATTTTGAAGAAGAAGAATGAAATTAGATAATATTACATTAAATCAGATTAAAAAAATAGTAATTTGGAAATTAACATCAGGAAATATGTAGTCGCATATTTCGACACTTCTCTCACATCTTCAGTAGTATAGTGGTAAGTATCCCCGCCTGTCACGCGGGAGACCGGGGTTCGATTCCCCGCCGGAGAGATTCTTTTTGTAATTTGAAAACAGTTTTTCATCCTCTGATATTTACATTTACATTGTTTTTATCACTAATTTTGATATTTTATGCCCTTTTTTTGTTTTTAATACTTTTTTTTGCACTCTATTGTCTTAGTAGCCAATAGTATGTTTGACTAATCTTAATAATATACAGTAATTTAAATTTTAATAGTTTAATTTTTGTCACATTGTGCAGTGGCATTAAGTGCCGTAATGTGCACCTTTGTCTATCCCTTCGGGGATAAAAGGCGTTAAAGTTATGTTAATTTTTTTTAATATTTTCTTCTTCTAGTAATATCTATATTTTATTTTATGTCAATATTTTTTTTGCTATTTATTACCCTTATAAACATTTCGCTTTCAGATTCCAACCGCGATGGCGTCACGATCGAGCTCTCAAAGAACATGTTCGTTTTACTAAAGTTTACGTCATAGATATAATAAATACGTCTATAGATATTTTTCTATGCGAAATATTAGATTATACGGCGCCTAAGAGGTTTTGGTCCTTTAAGTAAGTTATGCTTAGAGCTTTAAATTTTCGTTTTTAACTCACTTGACTTGCACCATGGTAGACTTAGTGAATCGCCTTATCGTGTATTTATATTGTTTTTCTTCACACGATTTGGTTTAAAAAATATGAAATTTCTTATAAATCTCATGTCACAAATATCTTAGTCCTATTTTTCGTTTGTTTGTGATCTTGTTTTCATACTTAATGTTTAGACGAAATTAGATGTTTGTCCATTCGCGGTGACGTTTGTCTTGGTGACTTATTAACCTGTGCTGCATAATATTTTATCTAAGTTATATGTATATTTACATCCATAGTATTCATACGAACCAAATACTAGTATTTATTTAGCTGACTCTTTTTTATTTTAGTTTTACTTTATTTTTTATTTATAGATGGTAGATGAATATTTTTAAAGTCTGTCCAAACGATGTTCGTTGTGTCTTTTCGAGCGAAACGTGAGAAAGCATGGTTGATGCATGTTGCTTATACTTAATTTTGTTATTGAAATAATAATTTTAAATTGAAAATCTTATGAATGCCAAATTATTTAGCAAGTATCAAGATTTATAGAACAAAGTACTTTGTGTTATGTCAATGTCAAATATGGTGCACACTTGTTTTAATCCGCCATATTGAAACTACGGGGTGTTTGAAAAAAATCGTACTTTTAAGGTGTGTGTATTCTGTATTCGAACTTTTTTGCTTTCATGTGATATTTGGTATTCAAAAGATAAAATTAATATATTTTTAATTCGTTGCGAGTTAGTGCCTTCGTTGTCTAGTCTGGTTGTATGTAATGTTTGGACTTCAAAACCTCTTTGCGTTAATTTATTAGACGAAATTAGTTAATTGATAGCAGAATAATAGTTTTAATGTTGCGTCTTATGATATAGTTGTAAAATGTTATAGCGTTATTGAATCTATGGAAGGTAGTTTTAGAATGAATTGGTTTGGGCCTTATTACACGACTTCATAACTTAAGTATTACTATAAACATAGTACATATATATTACTGCATAACTTTCTTTACACAGAATGCAAAAACAATGGAATTTCTTCTATATTTTTTTTAATTTATGATATCTTTAACTCTTGTTTATTACTTCTAGACATAGTTAGCAAATGTACTTTATCTAATTAAACCTACTTTTTTTTGTTTTATACCTAATACTGGTTTTAACTAGTACTTGAGTAAAAAGTGAGGTTAAGTCTTAAGGCCCAGTATGAGATAGAAAATGGAAATGTTTGAATATAGAATATGTTAAAATGGACGCTGTCTATGGTTTTAAAGGTGGAAACATACTTCCGACGGCGAGGATTAAGGATGGGAGTAAGGTATACCTTGAAAGATTACTAAAATATTGTTTTTGTGGTATTAACAACTCTGATGAGTTTTGATATTTTGTATTGTAATTTCGAAATAAGTCGGCAGCTAGTGTAAAGCTAAGAGAGAGTTAAAGAAGGAATATAATAAAATTCTATCATCCAATTTTTTTATTTTTAATAAAATAAAATTTATTTTTCGAAATAAATTAGACTTCATTTTTTAAATATTTTGGCTATTTATTATTCTTACCACATGCTAACTTGCACTGCAATCTATTATATTTTTGTTTATATCAACACTGAAAACAATACACATAACACGAATTTTAAACCGTAACAAACATTAAATCGATTTCAATTATCGATATATTACAACACTATTAACACAAAAATTAAATGTTTTGCTACCAGAGTCTTTACCAAAGATCTGATTATATTAATTCAAGATTTTTGAGGCAGTTAAGTTAATGAATTTTGCTGCGTCTTGCATTTTATAGCTCAGTGCAATGAACCAAATGTCATTGAAGCGCTTATTACAAATAGAATTTGATTATTATGTTATCGACTTAACGTAATTGTTTGACGACGAACTCGACTAGTACTAGTAGTAGTAGTAGCGTTGTGAGTCGCGCAATGCTGCTCATGATATAAGCCTCTAGCATGGCTTGAAACTAGTCGAGTTCCTCGTCAAATCATAATGTGAGTAAGCTGAAAACATAATAATTTATTTAGTATGAGTCATGACAGTTTTTTAATATAAACACGAGAATAGAATTTAAGCCTTTGACTGCCGACAGAAAACTGTTGAAGGCAAATCCTCCTCTATTGTAGGTCACCGGTGACCTACGCGGCAAATAACGTGTTAATGAACATTTTGACAAACTGTTAGTGTCAATTCTCGGTTGACTAGCACTTTGCCATAATATGACTCATAGCTCATTCTACACAAACAGGCCCTGAACATAGCAAAACTACCTTCCAACTAGCATTTATGATCGTGAACTCAAATACATACAAACAATATTTACATTGCATAGCAGAAATTGGTATTTTTGCTATGCATATTGTTGAACTATCATTGCTATTTATTTATCATTATGACAATTTTTTATTTTGTTTTTTTTTCCTTTTGTACATATTGGTTTGAGGGTTCATGCTTGTTTCAAGAACCCTATTTATTTAACAGATCATAAAAATACAACAGGATTTTTGTGAATTTATCTTTTAATTAATAAATAACGCCGACATTAACTAAATATTTATTAGTGACCACATGGTCATAGTAATGATATTTCTACAATATGTGACTTTATGTCCGTAATGATTAGACTCAGTTTTGCTTGCACCGTCAATATTCACTGTCTATATCACACAATATTAATTTGAGAATGAAAGACAGAGACCAAAACAGTTTACTGAAGTTTCATTGACGTAGTTTTGTTTAATACCAGTTTCGATATCGTATTAGTATAAAGTATGACGTTATATTTTAATGCTTAACACATTTTAACAATTGACTAATTAAATTACTCAATATACACTTAAAAGGTACTCCTTAAAACTGTCGTGTCAACTAGAATACGTAATTACTTTTGATATAGAATCATATGAATGTTCTAAATAATATCTATAATGTAGTAAATATGCAATAATTATGTACATATCTGAAGTCATACATCAAGCCGTCCATATACACAATAATGTAACACTACAATAAATAAATAAATATTATTTATCATTATGACAACTTTTTTTTTTGGTTTGTTTTGTTTTTCCTTTTGTACTTATATATTTGTTTGAGGGTTCATGCTTGTTTCAATGGCTGGTTTCACAAACCCTATTTATTTAAGAGTTTAAAAATGCAACATGATTTTGAAGAATTTATCTGTCAATTAAAAAAATAACGCTGGCATTAACTAAAACTCGCGGGGGGTTACTTAAGTGAAAAAACTGAGAAAAACTCTACTAGTTTCGAACCACAGAGGGGTTCTTCCTCATGAGCAGAGTGCGCGGTCGTGGCGATGTCGCGCAGCCTACTGATCTCTCTATCTGAATCTCGGTATTTTCACGTGACTAACCCGCGATTTTTAGTTAATTTGGCATATCTCACGATTGTTAATATTAAAAACAACATGTTCTATGGATAAAATCTAAGTGGAAGCAGATTTGGGTTCTATCAAAAAATTACAAGGGACTTGTGAAACTGGCTCATAATAAGATTATATTTAAATAGAAGAAGTGATTGTAGTTTCTTGATGGTTGTATAGATCTCATCAAACTTAATAGCCCCATTCGCGTTGGTTTAATGATTGTTGGTTCAAGATTAGGTACACATCAACAGCCTATTATAAGTGGCCACTGCTGACCACAGCCTCTTCTCACACAGAGAAGGTTTAAGCATTAATCTCCACGCTTGCTCAATGCCGGTTGGCGATTTCAAACTTATAATTAGAAATTATAAGTTTTCCTCACGATGTTTTCCAGATTTGGTACATTTAAAATGAATTTCCTTGGCGATCATTTGAAGTACCTTTTTAACCGACTTCAAAAAAAGGAGGAGGTTATCAATTCGACCGTATATATGCTTTTTTTCTTTTCTCATTTCTTTTCCATAGAAAATGTATAAATAAGATAGTGGCTCTTCAGTTTGATGATGGACTTTACAATAAATAAAGCTATAATGACGTCAATAAAGATAGAAAATTCTGAGTCAGAACAATTAGGAAAGAAGTAATGTGGTTTGTTAACGAAACCTTTTGTTCCGATCGTCTGGTATTATGATGATGAAGTTGATAATAGGTTTACTTAATTCGCAGTGATGATGGCATAGAATGACATAATGGTATGGGCTTGTCAGCAAAATGGTTTTTGAGTAAAGCAATGAGTCAAACGCAGTTTTATAGTTTTTGACTATCCAAGGAAAACTGTTGAAGGCACCGGTGATCATGGCGTTTAATGTGTTAAGTATAAGAGCGCCTGCACACTGGCGTTTGTCCAGCGTACTGCGTAGGCGTTTGATAAACGTATGCGTCGTGCGTTGTCAGTGCATGGGTAAATGAATACGCAGCGTCAGCGCCGCAGTAATGCCTTGTTCGCATTATGCTAGTATTTTAGTCAAGTAGTTAGTTAGTTACTCTCTCTCGCTTCGATTTTGGGGCAAAAGTCAGAGGGGACGAGGGAGCTGCTTGAGCAACGAGTGTTTAGTATATCCCTCGTCCCTTAGTCGACTAAAATATTAGCATAGTGCGAACAAAGCATAACGCTGCGTAGTGAAATTTTGATAGATAAAATAAGTTCAAAGGGTGAAATTATAACGCTTGCGTTGTGTTTCATCGTGTAAGTGGTGTAACCGGAGGCCCAACGCCCCCCTCTGCGAAAGATCAGCAGTATCTAGTATCTACACTTATAACTTGATTCATTGAAATTACGTTTTTTTTAGTGCAATGGAATGGACATTTGATAAATAAAAAATGTGCGCTCAAGCCCATACGATCAATTTGCGTGATACAGTGAAGGTACGGCTATTTTTAAACTAAGTTAGACTAAACTAAAAATTAATATGCTAGATGGAATTTATGATTAGCAATATTTAACTTATGAACGACGTGTAAGTAAAGTAAGATTATTTTTTGATATTGCCCGCATGTTCGAATTAAGACGGACAATATCGGAGTCATTACTTTACCCGTAACCGAAAATAAACGAAAACAATCGGAGGCTTTGATCTGTACAAAATAAAAGTATAGAATATTATTTTTGTAACAATGAAAGTTATTCTAAAATTGATACTTATACAAATAATATTAAATTGTTTGACTAATTTGTTGTTTTATTTCTCAGTCACCCTTTAAAATAATTTTTCAATAGTACCTCTAAGATAGAGTTACATCATAGGAGCTTCTTACTTTTAGATTTCACATGTCTGTGAAATACGTTATGGGAATTATGACAAGAGGATATCTAAATTGGGTACTTTCCTTAATGAAAAATAAATTATTTCGACTGTTCAATACAATAAAATATTAAAAAATAATCACACTTTCATTAATTTATTTTACGACCAACTTAGGTTTAGTTTTTTCCAGCAAATTTTTAATAAATAAGTACGCTGTTTGACGTTAAAAAAACTTGACGTCACAATACACAATCTCGTTCAAAATTCATAGAAAACTCGTGTTCATTTCTGACAGTTCGAAAAAAGTATTGAATTTGGCTAGTTGGCAAGTACCCAAATCAACGTCGACAGATCCTACCTAGAATGAGAAAAAATTAGCTGGAGAAACCAATAGAGGCTGGTTGACATGAATTTATGCTCACCTGAACAGTCTTTCGCCTCGACTAGCGACTTCAGAAATGAACTAGAAGTAGTTACCTACCTAAAGTCTACTTACTTCCTCTCACACTGGATACTCAGACAATGGGGTTGCAACAGACATAGGCTACGCGCTCCATGCGACTAATCGACTACGATTGTCGCAGCGACCGCGGATACAAGGTCACGTCAGTTGTTTGTAGCAAACGGAGTGTGACCAATTGGCAATACGTACCTCATTTAACTAGACCTTTTTTATACATAGGTAATTAAATTTTTATGGAAACTTGCCTTTTTACGTTTTACAAGCTTCCACGGTAGGTATTGTATAAGCTGTTCGTTTGTTTGGGTAGTAAGTGCGACTTCCGATTTTACGACTGAAAATAATAACCAATTGCAATCCATATAATCTTTGAATTGGGAACGATTTTTGACAAAAGTTAAAACATGTTAAGGCAAAAAACTTCAACCGATCCAGAGAATTTAAATTCACAGCGTATTTTATTTTTCGCCCATAAACCATTAAGGATGTCAGTGAACTTAGCTGATCATTGTCCAGCAGATCAAAAATAAATGAGAGTTCTCATTGCATGCAGCTGAGTTCTATAGTTCCTGATACCTTTTAGAAATAGTTCCGGCGTTTTTACCTTAAAAAAAGACAATTAAAAAAATGATCTGCCAACTTCCGGCAGCAGATCAATTTCTAGCAGATCATAAATAAACGTCAGTTCTTACTACATATAAGTTAGTTCTACAGTTCCTGATAATTTTTAGAAATAGTTCTGGCGATTTAACCTTAAAAAATTCAATTGAAAAAAAAATCCAGCATACCAATTTCAGCACTTCAAATGATATTGTAAAGGGCTACAACTGGCCCAATCCCTAGAATTCTTATGTTTCTCACAGAGTCGTATCAGAACTACAATTTGAAACTCTAATCGAGTCCAGAACTCCCTTTAATGTGCCAGCAGAGCATGCCTGAAAGTGCAAAAAATCGAATTTTATCAATTTCAGCACCTCAAATGATATTGCACAGGGCTAGAACGGTTCCAATCCCTAGAACTCTCTAGTTTCTTACAGACTTAAATCAGACCTACAACCTAAAACTCTAATTGAGTCCAGAACTCACGTTAAAGTGCCAGCAGAGCATGCCTGAAAGTGCAAAAAATCGAATTTTATCAATTTCAGCACTTCAAATGATATTGCACAGGGCTAGAACGGATCCAATCCCTAGAACTCTCTAGTTTCTTACAGACTTAAATCAGACCTACAACCTAAAACTCTAATTGAGTCCAGAACTCACGTTAAAGTGCCAGCAGAGCATGCCTGAAAGTGCTCAAAATCGAAATTTATCAATTTCAGCACTTCAAATGATATTGCACAGGGCTAGAACAGTTCCAATAGCTAGAACTCTCTAGTTTCTTACAGACTTAAATCAGACCTACGACCTAAAACTCTAGTTGAGTACAGAACTCACGTTAAAGTGCCAGCAGAGCATGTCTGAAAGTGCAAAAAATCGAATATTATCAATTTCAGCACTTCGAATGATACTGAAAAGGGCTAGAACTGTTCCCATCCCTAGAACTCTTTTGTTTCTCATAGATTCGCATTAGAAATATAATCTAAAACTCCATTTGAGTCCAGCCCTTAAAAAAGCCAGCAGAGCATGCCTGTAAGTGCAAACAATCGAAATTTATCAATTTCAGCAGTTCAAATGATATTGTATAGGGCTAGAACTGTTCGCATCCGTAGAACTCTCTTGTTTGTCATAGATTCACATTAGAACTACAATTTAAAACTCTATTTGAGTCCAGAACTCCCTTTAAAGTGCCAGCAGAGCATGCCTGAAAGTGCAAAAAATCGAATTTTATCAATTTCAGCACTTCACATGATATTGCACAGGGCTAGAACGGATCCAATCCCTAGAACTCTCTAGTTTCTTACAGACTTAAATCAGACCTACAACCTAAAACTCTAATTGAGTCCATAACTCACGTTAAAGTGCCAGCAGAGCATGCCTGAAAGTGCTCAAAATCGAAATTTATCAATTTCAGCACTTCAAATGATATTGCACAGGGCTAGAACGGTTCCAATCCCTAGAACTCTCTAGTTTCTTACAGACTTAAATCAGACCTACAACCTAAAACTCTAATTGAGTCTAGAACTCACGTTAAAGTGCCAGCAGAGCATGCCTGAAAGTGCAAAAAATCGAATTTTATCAATTTCAGCACTTCAAATGATATTGCATAGGGCTAGAACGGATCCAATCCCTAGAACTCTCTAGTTTCTTACAGACTTAAATCAGACCTACAACCTAAAACTCTAATTGAGTCCAGAAATCCCTTTAAAGTGCCAGCAGAGCGTGCCTGAAAGTGCAAAAAATCGAATTTTATCAATTTCAGCACTTCAAATGATACTGAAAAGGGCTAGAACTGTTCCAATCCCTAGAACTCTTTTGTTTCTCACAGATCCGTATCAGAAATACAATTTAAAACTGTAATCGAATCCAGAACTCCCTTTAAAGTGCCAGCAGAGGATGCCTGAAAATGCAAAAAATGCAAAAAATCGAATTTTATCAATTTCAGCACTTCAAATGATATTGCACAGGGCTAGACCGGTTCCAATCCCTAGAACTCTCTAGTTTCTTACAGACTTAAATCAGACCTACAACCTAAAACTCTAATTGAGTCCAGAACTCACGTTAAAGTGCCAGCAGAGCATGCCTGAAAGTGCTCAAAATCGAAATTTATCAATTTCAGCACTTCAAATGATATTGCACAGGGCTAGAACGGTTCCAATAGCTAGAACTATCTAGTTTCTTACAGACTTAAATCAGACCTACGACCTAAAACTCTAGTTGAGTCCAGAACTCACGTTAAAGTGCCAGCAGAGCGTGCCTGAAAGTGCAAAAAATCGAATTTTATCAATTTCAGCACTTGAAATGATACTGAAATGGGCTAGAACTGTTCCCATCCCTAGAACTCTTTTGTTTCTCATAGATTCGCATTAGAAATGTATTCTAAAACTCCATTTGAGTCCAGAACTCCCTTAAAAAAGCCAGCAGAGCATGCCTGTAAGTGCAAACAATCGAAATTTATCAATTTCAGCAGTTCAAATGATATTGTATAGGGCTAGAACTGTTCGCATCCGTAGAACTCTCTTGTTTGTCATAGATTCACATTAGAACTACAATTTAAAACTCTATTTGAGTCCAGAACTCCCTTTAAAGTGCCAGCAGAGCATGCCTGAAAGTGCAAAAAATCGAATTTTATCAATTTCAGCACTTCACATGATATTGCACAGGGCTAGAACGGATCCAATCCCTAGAACTCTCTAGTTTCTTACAGACTTAAATCAGACCTACAACCTAAAACTCTAATTGAGTCCAGAAATCCCTTTAAAGTGCCAGCAGAGCGTGCCTGAAAGTGCAAAAAATCGAATTTTATCAATTTCAGCACTTCAAATGATACTGAAAAGGGCTAGAACGGTTCCAATCCCTAGAACTCTTTTGTTTCTCACAGATCCGTATCAGAAATACAATTTAAAACTGTAATCGAATCCAGAACTCCCTTTAAAGTGCCAGCAGAGGATGCCTGAAAATGCAAAAAATGCAAAAAATCGAATTTTATCAATTTCAGCACTTCAAATGATATTGCACAGGGCTAGACCGGTTCCAATCCCTAGAACTCTCTAGTTTCTTACAGACTTAAATCAGACCTACAACCTAAAACTCTAATTGAGTCCAGAAATCCCTTTAAAGTGCCAGCAGAGCGTGCCTGAAAGTGCAAAAAATCGAATTTTATCAATTTCAGCACTTCAAATGATACTGAAAAGGGCTAGAACGGTTCCAATCCCTAGAACTCTTTTGTTTCTCACAGATCCGTATCAGAAATACAATTTAAAACTGTAATCGAATCCAGAACTCCCTTTAAAGTGCCAGCAGAGGATGCCTGAAAATGCAAAAAAGCAAAAAATCGAATTTTATCAATTTCAGCACTTCAAATGATATTGCACAGGGCTAGACCGGTTCCAATCCCTAGAACTCTCTAGTTTCTTACAGACTTAAATCAGACCTACAACCTAAAACTCTAATTGAGTCCAGAACTCACGTTAAAGTGCCAGCAGAGCATGTCTGTAAGTGCAAACAATCGAAATTTATCAATTTCAGCAGTTCAAATGATATTGTATAGGGCTAGAACTGTTCGCATTCGTAGAACTCTCTTGTTTGTCATAGATTCACATTAGAACTACAATTTAAAACTCTATTTAGGTCCAGAACTCCCTTTAAAGTGCCAGCAGAGCATGCCTGAAAGTGCAAAAAATCGAATTTTATCAATTTCAGCACTTCAAATGATATTGCACAGGGCTAGACCGGTTCCAATCCCTAGAACTCTCTAGTTTCTTACAGACTTAAATCAGACCTACAACCTAAAACTCTAATTGAGTCCAGAACTCACGTTAAAGTACCAGCAGAGCATGCCTGAAAGTGCTCAAAATCGAAATTTATCAATTTCAGCACTTCAAATGATATTGCACAGGGCTAGAACGGTTCCAATAGCTAGAACTCTCTAGTTTCTTACAGACTTAAATCAGACCTACGACCTAAAACTCTAGTTGAGTCCAGAACTCACGTTAAAGTGCCAGCAGAGCATGTCTGAAAGTGCAAAAAATCGAATATTATCAATTTCAGCACTTCGAATGATACTGAAAAGGGCTAGAACTGTTCCAATCCCTAGAACTAATCCTAATTCGAATCTATGAGAAACAAAAGAGTACTTTAAAGGGAGTTCTGGACTCAATTAGAGTTTTAGGTTGTAGGTCTGATTTAAGTTTGTAAGAAACTAGAGATTTCTAGGGATTGGAACCGTTCTAGCCCTGTGCAATATCATTTGAAGTGCTGAAATTGATAAATTTCGATTTTTTGCACTTTCAGGCATGCTCTGCTGGCACTTTAACGTGAGTTCTGGACTCAACTAGCGTTTTAGGTTGTAGGTCTGATTTAAGTCTGTAAGAAACTAGAGAGTTCTAGGGATTGGAACCGTTCTAGCCCTGTGCAATATCATTTGAAGTGCTGAAATTGATAAATTTCGATTTTTGCACTTTCAGGCATGCTCTGCTGGCACTTTAACGTGAGTTCTGGACTCAATTAGAGTTTTAAGTTGTAGGTCTGATTTAAGTCTGTAAGAAACTAGAGAGTTCTAGGGATTGGAACCGTTCTAGCCCTGTGCAATATCATTTGAAGTGCTGAAATTGATAAATTTCGATTTTTTGCACTTTCAGACATGCTCTGCTGGCACTTTAACGTGAGTTCTGGACTCAATTAGAGTTTTAGGTTGTAGGTCTGATTTAAATCTGTAAGAAACTAGAGAGTTCTAGGGATTGGAACCGTTCTAGCCTGTGCAATATCATTTGAAGTGCTGAAATTGATAAAATTCGACTTTTGCACTTTCAGGCATGCTCTGCTGGCACTTTAAAGGGAGTTCTGGATTCGATTACAGTTTTATATTGTAGATCTGATATGGATCTGTGAAAAACAAAAGAGTTCTAGGGATTGGAACCGTTCTAGCCCTTTTCAGTATCATTTGAAGTGCTGAAATTGATAAATTTCGATTGATTGCACTTTCTGGCATGCTCTGCTGGCACTTAAACGTGAGTTCTGGACTCGATTAGAGTTTCATATTGTAGGTCAACTACATGTCTTTGAGAAACTAAAGAGTTCTAGGGATTGGAACCGTTCTAGCCCTGTGCAATATCATTTGAAGTGCTGAAATTGATAAATTTCGATTTTGAGCACTTTCAGGCATGCTCTGCTGGCACTATAACGTGAGTTCTGGACTCAATTACAGTTTTAAATTGTATTTCTGATACGGATCTGTGAGAAACAAAAGAGTTCTAGCGATTGGAATAGTTTTAGCCCTTTACAATACCATTTGAAGTGCTGAAATTGATAATATTCGATTTTTTGCACTTTCAGGCATGCTCTGCTGGCACTTTAAAGGGAGTTCTGGATTCGATTACAGTTTTAAATTGTATTTCTGATACGGATCTGTGAGAAACAAAAGAGTTCTAGCGATTGGAATAGTTTTAGCCCTTTACAATACCATTTGAAGTGCTGAAATTGATAATATTCGATTTTTTGCACTTTCTGGCATGCTCTGCTGGCGCTTAAACGTGAGTTCTGGACTCGATTAGAGTTTCATATTGTAGGTCAACTACATGTCTTTGAGAAACTAAAGAGTTCTAGGGATTGGAACCGTTCTAGCCCTTTTCAGTATCATTTGAAGTGCTGAAATTGATAAAATTCGATTTTTTGCACTTTCAGGCACGCTCTGCTGGCACTTTAAAGGGAGTTCTGGACTCAATTAGAGTTTTAGGTTGTAGGTCTGATTTAAGTCTGTAAGAAACTAGAGAGTTCTAGGGATTGGAACCGGTCTAGCCCTGTGCAATATCATTTGAAGTGCTGAAATTGATAAATTTCGATTTTGAGCACTTTCAGGCATGCTCTGCTGGCACTTTAACGTGAGTTCTGGACTCAATTAGAGTTTTAGGTTGTAGGTCTGATTTAAGTCTGTAAGAAACTAGAGAGTTCTAGGGATTGGAACCGTTCTAGCCCTGTGCAATATCATTTGAAGTGCTGAAATTGATAAATTTCGATTTTTTGCACTTTCAGACATGCTCTGCTGGCACTTTAACGTGAGTTCTGGACTCAATTACAGTTTTAGGTTGTAGGTCTGATTTAAGTCTGTAAGAAACTAGAGAGTTCTAGGGATTGGAACCGGTCTAGCCTGTGCAATATCATTTGAAGTGCTGAAATTGATAAAATTCGACTTTTTGCACTTTCAGGCATGCTCTGCTGGCACTTTAAAGGGAGTTCTGGATTCGATTACAATTTTATATTATAGATCTGATATGGATCTGTGAAAAACAAAAGAGTTCTAGGGATTGGAACCGTTCTAGCCCTTTTCAGTATCATTTGAAGTGCTGAAATTGATAAATTTCGATTATTTGCACTTACAGGCATGCTCTGCTGGCTTTTTTAAGGGAGTTCTGGACTCAAATGGAGTTTTAGATTACAATCCTAATTCGAATCTATGAGAAACAAAGAGTTCTAGGGATTGGAACCGTTCTAACCCTTTTCAGTATCATTTGAAGTGCTGAAATTGATAAATTTCGATTTTGAGCACTTTCAGGCATGCTCTGCGACATAACGTGAGTTCTGGACTCAATTAGAGTTTTGGTTGTAGGTCTGATTTAAGTCTGTAAGAACTAGAGTTCTAGGGATTGGAACCGTTCTAGCCTGTGCAATATCATTTGAAGTGCTGAAATTGATAAAATTCGACTTTGCACTTTCAGGCATGCTCTGCTGCACTTAAAGGAGTTCTGGATTCGATTACAGTTTTAGGTTGTAGGTCTGATTTAAGTCTGAAACTAGAGTTCTAGGGATTGGAACCGGTCTAGCCTGTGCAATATCATTTGAAGTGCTGAAATTGATAAAATTCGACTTTTTGCACTTTCAGGCATGCTCTGCTGGCACTTTAAAGGGAGTTCTGGATTCGATTACAATTTTATATTATAGATCTGATATGGATCTGTGAAAAACAAAAGAGTTCTAGGGATTGGAACCGTTCTAGCCCTTTTCAGTATCATTTGAAGTGCTGAAATTGATAAATTTCGATTATTTGCACTTACAGGCATGCTCTGCTGGCTTTTTTAAGGGAGTTCTGGACTCAAATGGAGTTTTAGATTACAATCCTAATTCGAGTCTATGAGAAACAAAAGAGTTCTAGGGATTGGAACCGTTCTAACCCTTTTCAGTATCATTTGAAGTGCTGAAATTGATAAATTTCGATTTTGAGCACTTTCAGGCATGCTCTGCTGGCACTATAACGTGAGTTCTGGACTCAATTAGAGTTTTTTGTTGTAGGTCTGATTTAAGTCTGTAAGAAACTAGAGAGTTCTAGGGATTGGAACCGTTCTAGCCTGTGCAATATCATTTGAAGTGCTGAAATTGATAAAATTCGACTTTTTGCACTTTCAGGCATGCTCTGCTGGCACTTTAAAGGGAGTTCTGGACTCAAATAGAGTTTTAAATTGTAGTTCTAATGCGAATCTATGACAAACAAGAGAGTTCTACGGATGCGAACAGTTCTAGCCCTATACAATATCATTTGAACTGCTGAAATTGATAAATTTCGATTTTGAGCACTTTTAGGCATGCTCTGCTGGCACTTTAACGTGAGTTCTGGACTCAATTAGAGTTTTAGGTTGTAGGTCTGATTTAAGTCTGTAAGAAACTAGAGAGTTCTAGGGATTGGATCCGTTCTAGCCCTGTGCAATATCATTTGAAGTGCTGAAATTGATAAATTTCGATTTTTTGCACTTTCAGGCATGCTCTGCTGGCACTTTAACGTGAGTTCTGGACTCAATTAGAGTTTTAGGTTGTAGGTCTGATTTAAGTCTGTAAGAAACTAGAGAGTTCTAGGGATTGGAACCGGTCTAGCCCTGTGCAATATCATTTGAAGTGCTGAAATTGATAAAATTCGATTTTTTGCACTTTCAGGCATGCTCTGCTGGCTTTTTTAAGGGAGTTCTGGACTCAAATGGAGTTTTAGATTATAATCCTAATTCGAATCTATGAGAAACAAAAGAGTTCTAGGGATTGGAACCGTTCTAGCCCTTTTCAGTATCATTTGAAGTGCTGAAATTGATAAAATTCGATTTTTTGCACTTTCAGGCACGCTCTGCTGGCACTTTAAAGGGAGTTCTGGACTCAATTAGAGTTTTAGGTTGTAGGTCTGATTTAAGTCTGTAAGAAACTAGAGAGTTCTAGGGATTGGAACCGTTCTAGCCCTGTGCAATATCATTTGAAGTGCTGAAATTGATAAAATTGGATTTTTTGCACTTTCAGGCATGCTCTGCTGGCTTTTTTAAGGGAGTTCTGGACTCAAATGGAGTTTTAGATTATAATCCTAATTCGAATCTATGAGAAACAAAAGAGTTCTAGGGATTGGAACCGTTCTAGCCCTTTTCAGTATCATTTGAAGTGCTGAAATTGATAAAATTCGATTTTTTGCACTTTCAGGCACGCTCTGCTGGCACTTTAAAGGGAGTTCTGGACTCAATTAGAGTTTTAGGTTGTAGGTCTGATTTAAGTCTGTAAGAAACTAGAGAGTTCTAGGGATTGGAACCGTTCTAGCCCTGTGCAATATCATTTGAAGTGCTGAAATTGATAAATTTCGATTTTTGCACTTTCAGGCATGCTCTGCTGGCACTTTAACGTGAGTTCTGGACTCAATTAGAGTTTTAGGTTGTAGGTCTGATTTAAGTCTGTAAGAAACTAGAGAGTTCTAGGGATTGGAACCGTTCTAGCCTGTGCAATATCATTTGAAGTGCTGAAATTGATAAAATTCGACTTTTTGCACTTTCAGGCATGCTCTGCTGGCACTTTAAAGGGAGTTCTGGATTCGATTACAGTTTTATATTGTAAAACTGATATGGATCTGTGAAAAACAAAAGAGTTCTAGGGATTGGAACCGTTCTAGCCCTTTTCAGTATCATTTGAAGTGCTGAAATTGATAAATTTCGATTGTTTGCACTTACAGGCATGCTCTGCTGGCTTTTTTAAGGGAGTTCTGGACTCAAATGGAGTTTTAGATTATAATCCTAATTCGAATCTATGAGAAACAAAAGAGTTCTAGGGATTGGAACCGTTCTAACCCTTTTCAGTATCATTTGAAGTGCTGAAATTGATAAATTTCGATTTTGAGCACTTTCAGGCATGCTCTGCTGGCACTTTAACGTGAGTTCTGGACTCAATTAGAGTTTTAGGTTGTAGGTCTGATTTAAGTCTGTAAGAAACTAGAGAGTTCTAGGGATTGGAACCGTTCTAGCCCTGTGCAATATCATTTGAAGTGCTGAAATTGATAAAATTCGATTTTTTGCACTTTCAGGCATGCTCTGCTGGCACATTAAAGGGAGTTCTGGACTCGATTAGAGTTTCAAATTGTAGTTCTGATCCGACTCTGTGAGAAACAAACGAATTCTAGGGATTGGGCCAGTTGTAGCCCTTTATAATATCATTTGAAGTGCTGAAATTGGTATGCTGGATTTTTTTTTCAATTGAATTTTTTAAGGTTAAATCGCTAGAACTATTTCTAAAAATTATCAGGAACTGTAGAACTAACTTATATGTAGTAAGAACTGACGTTTATTTATGATCTGCTAGAAATTGATCTGCTGCCGGAAGTTGGCAGATCATTTTTTTAGTTGTCTTTTTTTAAGGTAAAAACGCCGGAACTATTTCTAAAAGGTATCAGGAACTATAGAACTCAGCTGCATGCAATGAGAACTCTCATTTATTTTTGATCTGCTGGACAATGATCGGCTAAGTTCACTGACATCCATTAAGGCGTCTCGGGTCGAATTTAATATTACGCATTTTATCCCCGAAGGGGTAGACAGACGTACACATTACGGCACTTAATGCCACTGTACAATTTGACTCCCAATTTCCACTATTTATTTTATGAGTCCCATGTAATAGAGGGTGAGTCGATTGCCATATACCTACCGGGCACAATTCCAAACTCCGTGCTACTTCCTACCTACTGAGAATTTTTAGAAACCCCAGTAATACTTTGCCCGAGTGCCCGACTCGGGACTGCTGGAACTGCCGGCCAAGAGGGTTCTACCCTCTGGCCTTTATGTAATTTTTAGGGGTTCGATAATTAGCAGCATGGTCTTAAATATTATAATGGTGTCACTGTATGGCAATAGCTTCTCCTTCTACATAGGAGTTAGAACTCTTCAAGATGCCTGCCGAAAAGTGGGTGTTGAGGTAATCTAATAGGTACGTGCAATAACAATTCTTTCATCAGCCGGTTGCCCATTTACTCCGCAAACCAGTGCCGTCAAAGTTCATGTGGATATGTATTTTTTAGTAGGTACCAGTTGAATTTACTTATCTCCTCAGTGTAAAAAAAATAGTGCCACGTAAAGTATCGCGGGTTCGATTCCCGCACGGAGCAACTCTTTGTGTGATCCACAAATTATTGTTTTCCGGGTCTGTTGTAAACGGACTCACGACACAGGACAAAATCCTAGTGTAAGGCAATGTTTAAAAAAAGGAAAAAAATTGAATGTACTTAATTTTTTGGTTTGCGAAAGTGTTAATTGAATTTAGTATGCAGAAATGAGAACTGTAATGACTTTTGCATAACTTATATCAATAGAGAAATTAATAATACTGATGCATGAAATAGTAAAAACTTTATAATTTGCAACCTGTTTTTACATTGTACAATTTTTCGGAGCACTTCAAGACTGGGAATGTAAATAAACAAGGAACAATCCTCTTGGCGGGAAAAAATTAGAATATCTAACATAGATAATTAAATTTTTACGAATTTTTTTAATTACATTTCTGTTGTTGATGGTAAAGATTTTTTTTCAAAAAGTGATTTCATTCTGGTTATGAATGAATAACGAAGTAAATAAGTAAGTAGTTGGGTGTCTTCAAGATCCGAGTGAATAAGTTGCTTATGGGACGACGTGCTCCATCGTAGACCGTATCATTGCGTAATACCAAGCGAGATCAAACGTCGGCCCATCAAATATGTAAAAAAAACATAGTAACTTTAAAAGTTAACATCGTTTCTTTTTTAAATTTTATATTTTAAAGGGTAGCCAAGATTACACATCAAAGTTCCAGATCCCGTAAAGAAAATATCCAATACTAACATTGTTCCTGCTGACAAAGGGTCGATGTGTACAACATTGCGCCCGCGACTACGAGACCAACGAAACAATAGGCCACAGAGATAGGTACGTAGAGTATTTAATTTATTTATTACGTTGCATCTCGTGCATGTCGCTTCTCATGCATGAGGATGCGGGTTGGAAACCTACCAACGGTAAGTACCAAATTAACTTTTTCAAGTTATATGTACCTACTTTCTAAGATAATTCAGACACCACTGACAAACGGTGGAGGAAAACATCGTGAGAAAACCTGAGGTAATAATTTCTAATTATAAGTTTGAAATCGCCAACCCGCATTGAGCAAGCGTGGTGATTAATGCTTAAACATTTTCCGTGTGAGAAGAGGCTTTGCTCAGCAGTGGGCATACTATACAGTGGTAGACTAGAACTAATTAATTAAACCCTTTTATATAAAGGAGGCCCAGGGCCCAAACTCTAGTAATGGTCTGCTGTAGAGGTATGTTCATGTGTGCTCCGTCCGTCATCGTCAAAGATGTTAAACTTGCCTAGGCTTTTGGGTGTGACTTCATAACTTCACGCCTATCTCCCATAGAGGTAGGCAGCGACTACGGAACACCAATTCGTCTTATTAAATTTAATTAATATTTACTACTTAATTCACTTACGCGTATCTTTACCCATATTTCGCACCTGTTACCCCTTTACATCCTTAGTTCTTCATCAACCTCATGCTTATGAAGCAGACGCCTTTGGGCCACGGAGTTCCAGCGACCTCCATAATTTTATAAAACTAAAATTCCCTTAACAATGTTCACTGATTAATTTGACAACTCTCTAGTCGGTTTCGACTTATAGGCAGTTTAACGAACTGAATGACTTAAAATTTTTAAATATATGAACCCATTGCAATGTTTTATTTTGTAATTGAAGTAAGGCGTGTGCTAATCCCGATTGTTATATGTAGTTGTCTTAAATGTGAGTGTTAAGTTAGAATTATATTGTTATGAGTAACGTGATATAGTTTATATTCAAGAATAACACGAATGGGAACAAATCAAAGTCAATGCGTTTTGTTTGATTTAGACGAACACGGAAGAAGCAAGACAAATTGAGTGCAAACATTAAATTTAAAAAAAAAGTATTTTTGTCACATAAATGAACTTGGAATAATGCAAAAGACTTCTTTAATATCTACCAATATTTTACGGGTGAGTAGTGTAGAGTAATTTAATCCAAATTTTATTATTCGATTTATGAAATTGATTTCGATCCTTAGTAATTGAAGCGCTGTATTACCGACTGGGGAAACGTACCTACTTAACTGAGATACGGGAATGAATGAGCATAAGCAGACACCTTCACCAATATTATTGCGGTCACGCAGCCAGAACACTAAACTAGGTGAATGAAGTTTACACTAAGGTTGGTTAGTCACCCATTATAATTGTGTACACCGGATTTATTTATTTCTCAATGGCTGTCTGACCTGCCCCGATCTATTGTCCCCAGAACAATGTTGTTGACCGCTGAGAAAATAAACAACTCATATAGACGCGATTAGAAACTAGCACTTCCAGTTAATTGCTTAGAGAGCGTCTGAAAACACGTAGATGTAGCTACTATGGTGCGACTAGCAATAATAGTGTGTCTCGTGTCGCGTGTGATCTACGGCGAACACACAGTTCAACGCGATACATATTCCGAACACGTCTATAGGAAATTAAGACCCAATATGCCGACGCTACATGGTGAATATACTTACAAGCTGTACGATAAACCACGGACGTACTCTGCCATCGGACTGCCACCGTACGACCCACGCTTTGTAAAGGCACAATATGATACGAGAACTTTAGAGAAAATGAGAAACGAATCGCCGACAGTATACGAAGACTTCATCCCACCTCATACAACACCTTCAACTATTAAACATAAAATTGACTATGGGATAGCAAAAGCTACAGCCGATTCTAAATATGGTGTTTCAAAACAATCGTCGGACGACACACTTGAGAAACTGAAGTCTATTATGCAATATCACCACCCACCTACGGAGATTTCAAGGGACACCGTGACAGATTATTCCAGCAGTGAATATAGTATGGATGATGATGATGTCCGGAGCAGTTCCCGAAGTTTGTATGATAATTGGCCATATTTTTATCATAACCCGTATGAATATGAACCCCCAAAGGACGTACGTAATTCAGAAAAAGCGAAAGACAAACGTTACGTTATGGATGGATTTGACAGTATAATTCCTGTGCAGGAAATTATTGAAAACGATATTCCACCACAACCATACGAACTGACACCGAAATACTATCACCAAGTGACAGACAACCCAATAGTAGGAGATGAACCATTCTTTTCATTTATACTCAATGATTATTTTGAAAAAAATAATGTCGAGGACCCTGTTATATTCAAAGGTTTAGATTTTGGTCGAGACTTTGATCACGATACTTATTTACCTGACGTTGAAGAAGCTAGAAGGAGTCGTCGAATAGATAACAGTTATTTTACAACGGTTAGTCCAGTGCCATCACACTATGACCTTTCTAACACAGTCTCGCTAGCAGAATCAGTAACTGAACAAAACCATAACAGAAATCATGAGTTCGATACCCGAAAAAATGGCGTAACTATAAATGATCAAAATAAAGCTGCGTTTGCAAATCAAGCAACAGAATACAATGGTTTTAAGGATTTTCTTGACAGTTTTGCGCAAAAATTCGGATCGGAGAACCACAAGAGAAATTCAAATTATATTCATGAAACTAATAAGGACAAAGGTGAAAATAAGAAAGGTTTTCGCAGGATTTATCATAAAGATGAATATATGGAAGACAAAGAATTTTATGATAATAACAATAGCAGTACGCGAGGGGTGGATAAAGCTAGTTCAAACGCACATGTTGGTGGATCTGAAGCCTATCTGCGATCTCAAGCCGCGGCAGCTACAGGGAATCGATCACACACTGCAAGCAACGCAGGCAAAGCAAATAACGCTACATTCAACAATAGTTATAAAGGACATGACATATCAAATACGTCAGATAGTAAGTTTGATAAGTACATTGACGTCGCGAAACAGGCGGCCCAGAGCAATGACGCAGATTATGCAGACCATTACAGGATATGACTAGACGAGAAGCGTCTGAGCGACATTTTGGCAGAAAACGAAGAACCATAGCGAAAAACCAAGATAGACATTCTGTTACCGTGACTATTAAGTGAAGTGTTCGGTACAGTGGTAGCTAGGTTCCAAAATGAACGCCTGCAAGTGTTCTAGTGACAGCATTCTGTAAGTGTCGGCTAAACTCGGACACTGGGGTAGCCGGGGACAATGACGATTGGACTATTCGTTGGGGTTATAGGTTTTGTTAAAGTTTATTTTACCGTTTAAGGTTTTTTAAAATTTACGTACTACTTTTATCGTTTTTATAGATCAATATTGTTATGAGCCATTTTCGAAGTAGAGGCACTGTAAATGCCTTCTATTTCATTTACTTTGTATAAAAAGGGAATTCATTGGTACATAGCATTATGGCAAACTATAACAAAGCACACTATTTATTTAAGATTAAAAAATTAGACTTGGAAATATCAATTTGGACTAAGTGTTTAGTATGATTGTAGGTTATGAATGAAAGGAATGAATATGAAAGAAAACGGTGTAATAAACTATATTTTATAATGTTGATTTACAATGCAAACTGTTAAATATATAATCTAATATTAAATGTAGTTATAAATTAAACAAACAATAGATTAAGTGGTGACTTAATAAATTTTATAAAATACAGAAAGATGTTAGTTTCATTTGTTTTGAAAATAAAAAAAATCTATATCGTCCTGATTTTGTATTTTATTAGGTACATACCACATCACTCGAAACTGCGAAATACGAACAATAAATCAATATTATTCATACTTATGACGATTTCACAATTATAATTAATATATAACTAGTCAATACGATCCCCTGAATTAATAAATTATAATGTACTAAGTAATTTAAGACAAATTTTAAATAAAATATTCACAATAGGCAAGTAAAAAAATAACCTAATAACTGAAAATAAGTTAACTTATTTCGAAAAAAGGTAGGCAGACTAAGAGTCCATCCTTAGACGACTTGCTTCACCATTATTTTTATTTGGAATTTGAGGGAACATTGGCAAAATGCTGAGTACTTTACTCATTACCGAAGACGTTTTATCTCCCAAATTATCAACATAAGCATTAACTTTCCATGGTGATCTGATCATTCTAACAGATTTGCCATCGAATTCTTTGCTTTCTTCATTTTCTTCATTAAATTCGTCGTCCATATCACGTGCCTTCTCCTTCTCAGGTGCTTTAGTAGAAGAGGAATCATCGTAGTAGTCATCTTTTTCGACTACATTCTTGGGTACACTGTCAACTGCTCGTTCCTTTTTGTTTGAAACGGGCCGATGTGATGCAGGCGCATGGACTTTGTTATTAGTTGGTGTTTTAAGTTCACGAGATGGTGGTGCTGGTTTACTTTCTTGTTTCACAGGTGTTTGTTGTGAACGTTCATTAGTTTCCTTCGATTTTGTCCTTGGTTCCAGTGGTTTACCTCTACCAATAAATTCATCATGATTTACATCAAAATCATAGTCGTCGAGATTAAAATCTTCATCTTCGTGTTCGCCAGAATCTACTACTCGCACCGGCGATCGGCTTATCTTCATCTGGAAGTCGTCATCGTAGTCCATTTCGTTGTATTTTGGTATGGGTTTCTTCACGAGGGTGTTCTTTGTTTTTATTTGAGCAGGATGAGATGAGCTGGTAGTAGTATTTTTGTTTGTAACTTTTTCTACTTTTTCATGTGACTCTCTTGGTACTCGGATGGCAGACGGTGGTGCACCTGTGTTGGGCTTGGCTTTGAAGAAGTGCCTCGCCCTTCTGTTGTAAGTCCGCGTATACTCATCGCTCTGCAAATTGTCTTCCCTGGAGAACCCAATGAGCGAGTCCTCATCGAACACCTCCCTCGTGAGTCGTACCGGTGGAGAAGATCCTGTCGTTTTCGTTTCGGTCGTCAATGTTCGATCGGTTATTTTTTCAATCAGCCGAGCGTTGATGGTTAAAATAAGGCTGGAACTTAACAGGACGAGCAATATAATTTTCATTGTAATGTGTTTAACGTCTGGCCGTCGGAGTGTCGACTAGCGACATGATCCTGAATCAATGCATAATGTAAACTACCCAATGTTTTTAAATTATGTTTACATAGATGAACAATGTATGATGAGAAAAATAGGCTGACTAATAGATTTTATTTTGATAACAATGAATGATTGTATTATTGTTTTAATGAATGATAGGGTTCTACCATTTGTGAATGAATTGATATTTTTTTTTTGGATCCACAATTAGCCTAGTTTTAATATTCTATTATTATTGTAGTTGGCACTCGGTAATCACTATGGAAGTAAATAAAGTTCTTACTTAACGTCTTATCCTCTTGGGGATATGTTACTAGCTGTGCACTGCATGTCGCTTGAGTTGTTGTGTTTGATGCAGAGCATTCAATTCTGACAAAGCAACGCAATTTAAGATCATTTCCTGTGCTAATGTTTGGGTTTCATCTATCTGTGATGTATCTTTGATGGCAAAATGTCAGTGAGAATCAGTTCTGTAGCTGTTCTCATAATATTTTACAACACTGGCAGTTTTTTACACATCATTCTTCAATTTAACCATTGTGAAAGTGAGATAGTTAAGTATGCATGTTTCATTGTTCAGAAAGGTACATCTAGTGGGCTGATCACTTGATCTTACGGATTTGCCAATTTCAAGTTTGAAGTCTCGCTAACTAGTCGACACAGGATCATCCTGTGATTCAGAAAACAAAATGACTGTGGACTTAAAAATCAAATCATGTTATGGATTTTCTTATTTCGATTTTTTTTATTTCGTAGGTATTGAAACAAAGTGGTCGTCGTAAGAGCGCTAGAGTACGTAAAATGAAAATCGAATTGCGAACTTTTACTCCAACAGCCATTGAAGACGGTACGGAAGGTACCAAGTTAGTAGGTACTAAAAATGTGGAAAGCTGATTTGTAATACAAAATGTGTGCAAACATTCAACTTTTTTTAATTTTATAAGCATGTTTCATTACTTTAATTCATTTTTTTATTTACAGAATCAATAAAAAATAATTCTGTTAACCCTGCAATAATGATGTTATTGAATACGTCGTCGTGAATCAAGCAAATGACTATATTTGTTTACAACTGTTTACTCATAAGTAAACAGGCGTAATATGAGAGCAAAAATTTATAAGAACAATGCAGTAGCCATCGGCAGTTAGTATCGAACGAACAAGATGAAGATACTGTTCAAGATAATTAGCGCATTTCTTTATTTTAACTCGGTATCTCCTGTTTTAATGTACTACATTTATGACGATAACCCGAATATCGGCTTCGTCGCCTTAGACAACAGTATTGGTGCCTATGTGAAAACTGGATTCAGTGGCCATGGAAAGAGACAGTACACTGGATCTTACAGCTCAAAGTACCAGAAGATGAATAATGAGCATGTGGTAGACTCCCATTTTAAAGTTATGAAGTCCCCACCTAAGTACGCAATGCAGTCCACGGTCGATGCCCCAAGGAGCCTAACCCACGATGCCAGTAAGAATGGCGTGCATAGAAAAGTAGAGGATCACAAAGCCACAGAGTCGCCAAATCAGTGGAAACCAAGAACACAGAACCAACAGGTAGCAAATCCTGCAAAACCTGCACAAATAGAACAACAAGTTTCGCAGAGTCCTCATAATCCTGTCGTCCGAGGCGATTATGGTGCTGCTAAGCCCCAGGAAGTAGCTCCACACGTACAGCCTGCAGCTATTCAACAAATCTCTCCAATTAGACCAAAAGCCGTCAACGCTGATTATAGCAGTCAGTTGAAGCAACGCAACCAAAGAAATCAAGATAACGTGTTCGAAGCTAAACCCAGTTTTGTTCAAATGAATCTCAGAAAGACACAGATGACTGATTCCCAAACAAATGTTAGAATGAACAATAATCGTCAGATGACCTCCCTAGCGGTTCATACGCAACAAGCTCAACAAGACAATCGTCAGAGGATGCCAACATCCATAATGATGGACAAAACTCTACACAAGACGAATGCAGTTCATGATCATAACAAGCAAGTAATGTCAAGAGTTCTTGACGATATGACACAAAAAATAGCTGACAGGCGACATAAGAAAGGTGAATATAGAAAGAGGGATGCCATGAACAAGCAAGGTTTTGATGTGTTCGAGAAAAGTAAACGTAGCGTTGTATCAGACAATATGAGAAAATACATCGGAAAAGATAAAAGCATGGGCAACTCACATAGAAATAATATGGATATAGCGAGGATTGGGAGCCATGAAGATAGCGCTGCTATGGAACCAAAAGAAACGCCGTACGCGCTGTTTTATAGAATGAACCCTGAAACACTGGATCAGCAAGAAGGTTTTATGTTACCGAGGTCCATGGAAGACAACAGCAGTAGTAACTTCAATACAAAGGACAAACGTCTTACTTTCGATGACGACTTTGAAGTTACATCTCAACAAAAATCTAAAAAGAGTGGCAACCTCCCGAAACTTCGTTCAAAGCTTAAATATTTCGCTAGTTACAGAAAGCATTGATTATATTATACATTTATCTGTGAATATTACCGATGTGTTTCTTTATACAATGCAGTGTGAATTAATTCGCAGGTAAACCGCAATTTGTTTTATGAGTAGGTAGTTACTATGTTATGTTTTTTATTTTATACTTGCCTGCTGTTCAATTCAATGTAGTTAAAAGTGTTATAATAAATATGATTTTTTCGTTTTTATAAATTGACGTTTATAGTTTCATTGGCTTGATATTAGAGCTGAGTAAGTAAAAATAGTCAGTTTACATAGTCGCCATGTGGAGGAGTTGTTCGTTTGTGTGTGTGACCTGTTAATTTGTTTCAATGATAGAAGTCCTGTTTCTCTAAGTGTAGTGTAGGTACGTCACGTTCCATCGTTGTCAGACGTCGAAGTGTGCAGTGGCCGATACAATATCTTTTTTATACTCTTCGTCTGAACGAACGCGCAGCAATGCACCGTACAAATTAATACAGGGTTTTTCATTATCATTGACACAGAAGACCATTGCCCAATCTAGAGAGCGCTCTCAAGTCGGCCCATTTATGAATGTCAATGATCGATACAGTATTATGTTCACTATATAAATGCTACACTTGACCTTTGTCGTCATTATTATAGTGGACTTTATTGCTGAAAGTATGGCGCGAAAGATCGCCACGCTATTGTTACTTTTTGCTTACGGCTCCTGTATGGAGATGCGGGAGACTGTGGAGAGAATGGTCATGGTTCGAACCACGGGCTCTGACCTTCAGCCGGCAGCCACTGGCTACATTTACAAAAAAGAAAGTGACGGTCCCGCAAGCGTAGTTAAAATGGGTGAGAGTGAAGTGATTGAACATTTTTCTAAATTGTATACCAAACCCGAGGCATATAAAGCACCAATTCCCGTCGCTGCGGGCCCATTCTATGCAAAAGAGGAAGATGAAGACAAAGCTGCATCAGATGCTACAGAAGAACATGTCAAACCTGTTGAAGAGAATGTTGACGAACACGACGATCAGATTGATGGAATAGCGGCCGAGAACTACGATAAAATCTTCGAGGATTACGCGAAAAAATATGGATCGGGATACAATAACGACTTTTCGGATTATATACATGGATTAGGACATTTTGACCACGGTATTTACCATGGGTACGGAAGTGGAAAGGATTATGGTTTGAAAGGATACCATGGTTATGGTGAAAAAGGGCATGAAGGGTTTGGGAAACAAAATCATTTTGAAAAAGGGGATGCAGGGAATTACTACTCAGAGGAGCACGATGGGTTTGCAGTATCTAAAAAGGGAGGAAACAAGAACCACTATGATGAAGCCGACGCTCACGGAAAGCATTACGCTCACGGGCATGGATACAAAGGAGGAGACCACGGGCACAAAACTGGTCACAGCAAAGGAGAAGCGGTCGATGGATTTCACAAGGTCTTCGACAAAAACGAATTCAAGAAGGACCATGACTTTTATGATGCAGAAGGTGTCAAAGGCGACCAGCACAAGTATGCAGACGGACACGCCAGCCATGGATCAGAGGCCGGAGGATACAAGAAGGGAGGATCTCATGATTCAGGGCATGACGAGCAGGGTTACGGAAAGGGAGGATTTGTTACCAAGGAGTCCGGAGATGAGCATAGCGCAGAGCATTCCTCAGAGGGAGCTGGAGAGTCCCACCACCATCACGGAGCACATTTCGGCGCTAAAGGTGCACAGCACGGAGGCAAGAGCTACGGCTTCGAAGTCAAGCACTGAGACAACGTTGGTGAGACTTGTTATAGTTTTGTTGATTGTTTCCTAATATATCTTTTTGTAAATATGTGTATTTTTAGATAAAAAATAAGCCATAACTTATTTATTTGTTTTTGTTTCATTACCTTATAATTTTTGAACTATTTGAGCGATTTTAGAGGTTAACTAATTAATTGGCGGAAGTACTTAATATATTTTATACGCATTTACATTTATAAATACTTATACATTGTGCATTAAGTATGGAATGTCGACTATTCTATGTTTTAAGAAAATGTTCTCATTATTTACTCAAAACGCGGATGACAGGAAACCAACGCTTTTGTGAATATTTAGGACCACACAATGAAATAATTAAATCAGAATTACTCTAATTCAGTACCTAATTATTCATCCTTATTTATCATTAGATAAAAATGTATATACCTACATTTATAAAAAATCCAATCAAAGTGAAATGACTGCACGGCTGGCGCGGTGGCTGGGCAGCTAGCTGCCGCGCAACGTGTCGCGGGTTCGATTCCCGCACCGAACAACTCTTTGTGTGATCCACAAATTATTGTTTCGGGTCTGGGTGTCTTGTGTATGTGAATTTGTATGTTTGTAAACGCACCCGCGACACAGGAGAAAATCCTAGTAGCGCAACGTTTAAAAAACAAAACAACTTATAGATAACCACCTCCTTTTTGGGAAGTCGGTTAAAAATCAAAATGCATACCTAATGAAAATCTTCATAATACAATTATTATTTCTATGTACACAAAACACCGCTTCGCAGTTCGCAGCACACATCGACAATACTATCATTTACACAATATACATGTGTGGGTAATTTCATATTAATAGATATGTATAGAAACATTCGTCTATCACACACATCTTGGTATTTAAATATAATTTTTGTGTCGGTATACGTAATAATTTAGTAAATAAGTTTAAATAAAAACGAGGGTAAAGATAAAAATACTCATAACAAACTTTGAATAAATCGAAATCAAATAATGAACGATCGAGCTATACAATACCCAGTGTTTTCTCATCGTATTTTTATGCTACTGAATGATATACAATATTTCGATAATCTCATCTTCAGCGCGCTTGGCGCAATGGTTATCGCCTCCAGTTGTCAAGTAAAGTGCCGCCGGATCGATTCCGGCATTCACATGTTGATTTAGTATTAATTTATCAAATGTTTGAAATTTGAAACAATTAAATCTTTTCTTTTATTTTCTTATCCTATTTTTCTAAATCTTATGTTAATTATAATAGTAAATTTTTTAAACTTTAGATTTATTTATACCTATAGAGGTAATATATTTAATTTATATTTAGTTCTAGTTATGTATTATTTAGAATAATCTCATTTGCTTCATGCATTTCAACCAACTTAAATAAGATAAAAAACAGTAAAAAAGTAATAACTATGCTTTCTTAATGGTTCGATACCTGAGTATATTTGTAATGTTTGTGGCGACCATGGAATTTTATTTTACCCGCTTATGAAGAAACTACCGACTAATTATAAAACAAGTTTTTCAAATCACCCGACTTACAAAATAATTGCGTTCTTAGTTGTCAATGTATGAGGATTTCATAGTTTATTGCTACGCTACTCATATTCGAGTGCAAAGATATTTTTATTTTTACAAGATGTTCCAACACCTATCAACATTTAAAAAGGCTGAAATCATTGTTTTGCATGAGCAAAACATACCAATAACTGAATTGCAGCGCCGTAAATAGGGCGGTGCCAGCGGTGCCCAGGCACAGGGCGCAGACCCTGGAGGGGCGCAGAAATGACCAGACTGTACTATCTAAATCTGTATCGCATTTTTAAACGATCTTGAAACAACAACACATGTCAAACGACTCACTACACGTCAGACAAATGTATATCCACCTTAAGTCTTGCTCGCAATATTACATACACAAACAAAATTACCTATACTATAACTTTGGGCGTTTGTGCCCGCGGCGCCTGCCCGCGGGGCGAAACAAAAAAGGAGAGGCACTCCATCCCGGCAGGCTAGAGTTGCAGCAGCGGCAGTGGAACCTGCCCCGCGAGCGGAGGACGGCGGTGGGTGGCAAATCGCTGGTGAGGCGAGGAGAGTCGCCAAGGAGGGCCGTAAGGGCCCCAAGAAGGCGCTGCGGCAGTGACGGCAGCAGTGGTGCAGGGAGAAACGGGCTGCTGCCTTGCTCCTCGCCCCTAGGACCGCGGCTGTAGTAATTACGTCATGGAGGAGGTGGAGACGTACTCCGACCACCGGTATATCCGGTTCGGCGTCTCCGTCGAGTCCGCGGACCCGCCGGTCAGACAGGCCCCATGTGGCCCGCGTTGGACGCTGAAACAGCTGGACCGGGAGCTGCTCTTGGAAGCCGTTATCGTGCAGGCCTGGGTGATACCACGGGTCAGGCCTGCCGACATTGACGATGAGGCCAAGTGGTTCCAGGACGCCATGTCCAGGATTTGTGACGTGGCGATGCCCCGGATCCGATCGAGGCAACAAAAGCGCCAGGTGTACTGGTGGTCGCAACAGCTGGCAGCTCTACGCAAGGCGTGCACTGCTGCGTGACGCCAGTACACTAGGCACAGCAGGCGCCGCATCCGTCCTCCGATTGCGGAGGCGAGAGAGGCGGAGTTGTACCAGGGGTAGGCGAAGGCAGTCCTCAAGGTGGAAATACTGCGGGCCAAAGAGGAGGCCCGCCGAGAGATGCTGGGGACTCTGAACGTCCGTGGGGACGCCAGTACCGGATGGTACGCGACAAGCTCCGCGCTTGGGCTTCCTCTGGCCGGAGACTCTGAGTGAGCGGGCGCGCTCACTCAGAGTCTCCGGCCAGAAGTCTTAGAAGAAGTGATTGGCGACGACGACGACGACATCGTCTCAGAGGTGACCGAGGATCCGACGGCTTGCATGGGGTTCCTGGGTTCTGGCCTCAGAGGCTCTCGGGCTTCGATTAATCGGTCTCTACAGCGCATGCTTGGAGAGAGGCCAGTTCCCGCTGCTCTGGAAAGCGGGTAATCCTCGTAAGGAAGACAGGGCGCCCTGCACTCTCCGTCCGTGTACCGGCCCATAGTGCTGCTCGACGAGGTGGGGAAAGTTTTTGAAAGAATAATTTCGAACCGCCTCGTCGCGCACTTGACGAACATTGGGCCGGACCTGTCGAACGGCCAGTTCGGCTTCCGCAGAGGGCGCTCCACGGTGGACGCCATCTTGCGCGTTAGGGACCGGACGATGAGGACTGCAGTGTCTAGGGGTAAGGTCGTTGTGGTGGTGTCTCTGGACATCGCCAATGCCTTCAACTGCCTGCCCTGGAGCTGCATCTTGGAAGCACTCCGATATCATCGGGTGCCTACCTACCTCCGTCGTGTAATCGAGGCTTACCTGACGGACAGGTCCGTCATTTACCCCGGTCACCGGGGCGAGTGGAACCGGCGAGAGATGTCACAGAAGTGTTCCACAGGGTTCGGTTCTGGGGCCGCTCCTGTGGAACATCGGCTATGACTGGCCGCGGCCGCGGGAACGCGCCACCTCCGGGTGAGTCCCAAATAACGGCGGGAGAGGTTACCATCGGCGACGCGCGCGGCGGCACGTCGCCGGGGCGAAACTCCGCTGCCGCGCCAGATAAGTGCGTGGTGGGAAGAGCTCTGGCGCGATCTCATGGCGGAATGGCAGGCAGCAACGAATTGTCTTAAAACATCTACTAAGTACCGACCTATAACTTGGTACACAATAATCAGTTATATTTACATGCACATTTGTCCATTTTATTTTCAGAGCCTGGTAAGGACATTTTTCAAGGGCGCAGTTTTGAAAGCTCGCACCGGGCGCCTAGAAGGCTAGTTACGGCACTGCTGAATTGCAAGGCGTTTAATGATATCGGTGAGTAAATAAGATACTAAGTTGATATTCTAAATAATATTTATTCTATTTTGTAACTCGACACACCTATCAATTTTTGCACTAGAATAAAATAATTATTGCAACTTATTATGAAGTTCAATATTATAAAGATATATTAATAATTTATTATTAATTGTATTGTAGCTTGACTTGTTTTTGTTAGGAGTGTTTCTTTAAAACATATCTGGATAGGGATTTTTATTCCTTACCCCACTACTTGATTATAAATGATTATTCTAACATTGTGTTTATAATTTAAAGTTACTAATAGATATTAATTATATTTATTATAATTTTTAAGTAACTTTAATTCCTGTAAAGTATTTCCTGGTATTTTAAATACTTATTTGTTTGGTATCAACAGAGGAGATCCGTGCAGTTATGGGTGCACAGATATGCGGAGACCGGTGACGTTGAACATCGTCGACGTGGGCCTAAACCAAAGGCAAATTCATCGGCTCGGCACTACGACATCGTAGTCAGGCACAAGGCTGATCCGTTCCTGCCAACACACACTACAGTGACAGCACTGAATGTTTCAATACAAACTGTACGGAGACACCTGCATTCTGCTGGTTTAAGGTGCAGAAAGCCAGCGAAGAAAATATTGTTATCTGTGGTGCACCAGCAAAAGCGATTAGAATTTGCTAGGGACTTTATTAATTTTGATTGGGCGAACAGTGTGGTTATATTTAGTGACGAAAAGACTTTCAAGTCGGATAAGGATGGGCGTAAAATATTGTGGAGAAAAGATGGAGAAAGGTATACGAATTGCAACCTTCTGCCTTGTAGGACCAGTGGCCGTATTACTGTCGGGTATTGGGGTTGGATGTCTTTTATGGGTCCCGGTGGAAATATCTGGTCTCAGTAACAGTCATGATTACTTGAATATTTTACAAAATGTAATATAGCCTTTATTCAAATTTACTTATAATAATGTTTATATTTTTTAAGAATATTAAAATGCTGTCTAGAGCATACGGTGAAGTGATGTTATTGTTTTGTGGTTAGAAATTGTCATAATTTCTTTCTATTCAACATGTTGATTCACTTCACTTTAATTTTTCATTAACAAATTTATTTAACTGATTTCGAGCTTGATTGACATATTATATTTACGCCCATCCTAAACTAATTTAAAGTTTCCCTGATTCTAAAGGTCATGAATGTTAAAATCGTTCCATAGCATTCGTCACATTTTTTTTACTAACATACAGCCCACTGAATATTGAACCTTATAACAACGGTCGTAAAATAGAGGTAGATAATTCATGGAAGATTCCAATGACAAAAAGTCACCCATTTCAAGAAATAAGATGTTGAAATTTCAGTGTAATTTTTATATATATTTTTTACTTGTTTATTACTTAATGTTTTATTAAATTACAAAACAAAAATGTTGTATTTGTTTATTACCTAATAAAAAATGTTGCTGCCATCGCATTACCGCATGATACTTCCCGATTCGACTACTTATGAGGTTTATTGTCATATCTATTAATTATGATTTAAAGAACTTTAAACTTAACATGTGGTATATAATTAATTATTAGTTATAAATATTGAATATAAAACCACATATTTGTTTAATAAATAAATTAATTGTAATAAAAATTGGTATTGTTTTATTTACCGACTCATTTGCTTCTTTTATAGCCTGATATAATATTACAAAAAACAAAAAAAAATAAGAAAAACAACAAGGTAAAATAAAAAACACTTTTAGCTGGAATAGGACCCACATCATCATTAATCCTTGAAAGACGATAAAAGCGCGCTCATTAACCAATCGACCACGAGCACTACGATTATGACAGTGAAAATGTCGGGTCATATCAATGATTGTAAATAGTTTTAACCTTACCCATGCATTAAATTATAAAAATACGTATACCGACACAAGAATGAAAATACCAATGTGAATGACGAATATTTTTATACACAGTAATATGAAATTACCCACACATGCACACTGTGTAAATGACAGTAGTGTCGATGTGTAGCGCTGCAAACTAATTAGCGGTGTTTTGTGTATGTACATATTTTTAATCACACTAATGTCATAAATTTGAATGATTCTTTATTGGATGTGTCCGTCAATCACGCTAAAACTACTGAATTGATCTCGGTGAAATTTGGTATACAGATACAGACAGGGCCCATAGGCTGACTTAGGTGATAGGATAATTTTTATCTCGATTAAATCGCGGGCAATAGCTAGTTACAAATAATTATCTCGTAAAGTCATGGTTGAGTCGAGTGCCATAGTTGTGGTAGTTCAGAGGTTGAGGCACCCGTATATCATGCATGAGGGGGCGGGTTTGATTGAAACCTTTTCCATGTTAAAAGACGCCTCTTCTTGGCAGTTGGACAATAGGCATGGCGACTATTTTTTAATTTTTTGTCCATCTTTTAGATATTTTAAAAATCTTCGATACGTATTTTTTCTTTTTTCTCGTATCCAAAAAGACATGTAGATATTTTGAGTTAAAATGACGCGTGACGTCACAATTAGGTACGATTTCTCCGTAAGTGTGACGTCAACACCCCCCACTCCCTAACTTTAATGCGAAATAACTACGTATTCTTCTGTTAATTTGATAAAACAAAAAATACGTGTCTGATATTTTCGTGCGATCTTAATGACGGACTAATTACTTTTTTGATTTTTTTACCCTGTCGACTCGCCTATTACAGGCTTATGATGATGATGATGATGATGATGATGAAGAAAGGTGCTTGCCTAATTACCTAAACCAATTTCAAGACGTGTGCAATTGTTAAGAAATAAGTACTTACACTGTTTGACGCTGAAAAACCAATATACAAGATACAATCTCGTACAAAATTCATAGAAAACTGTCATTTTTGATACTTAGCTCGAAAAAAGTATTGAAATTGACTAACTAGTCAAGTGGCAAGTATATATGTATGTATGTATATATGTATGGTAATGTGTGTCGTATAAAAGGTAAAAGTTATACTGGGTGTGATGTACGGATTTTGATATGGTATAAATGCAGGATATGGGCTGACTTAGGTGTTAGGATCATTTTACAGGAATCATTTTCTACGCGAAGTCGCGGGCAATAGCTAGTTGCAAATAATCTATATCTATAGATAGATCTATAGATAGATGTTATGACGTAAGCATCCGCTGTGAAAGGATTTTGATAATTTCCACCCCTAAGGGGGTAAAATAGGGGATGAAAGTTTGTATGAGACTGTCAGTTTTAAATCGATCGGGTTGAAATTTGGCATGCAGATAGATGTTATGACGTAGGCATCTCCAAGTAAGGATTTTGATCATTTCCACCTCCAAGGGGATAATGTAGGGGATGAAAGTTTGTATGAGGCTTTGTCAGTTTTACACAGATCGGGTTGAAATTCGGCGTGCAGGTAGATATTATGACGTACACGTCCCTTTAGAAAGGTTTTTGAACATTTCCACCCCAAAGTGGGTAATATAGAGGGTGAAAGTTTGTGTGATACTTTGCCAGTTTTAAACCGATCGGGCTGAGACTTTGCATGCATAAAGTTACTATGACATAGGTATCTCCTTATAAAGGATTTTGATAAATTCCACCCCTAAGGGGATAAAATAGGGAATGATAGTTGGTGTGAAATTGGGAATGAAAATTGAATCTAGAATCATTGAATCTTTTTGAATTACATTCGGTAAAACGATGATTTGGGACCTGAGTAACGTATGATAGTTTTTATCTCAGAAGTCTCTCGGGAACGGGAACTATGCGTCAATGCTCCAGGACTCTCTATCTTTTAACCACTGAACTTATTTCATAGAGATTCTGTACAACAATAGTCGAAGTTTTTATTACTCAAAACTTACGTGATCGGGCCGGGACTGGTAAGAACCCTGCGGGATTTTTAATTTATTGAAATTACGATAAATCATTTCTCAATAGGTAAATCTTAATTGGGCACTGAATTGATTCTGATGAATTCTGTCAGAAATCATTAATTTACGCGGACGAAGTCGCGGGCAACAGCTAGTTATCTCATAAAGGCGTAGTTGAGTTCTTGAGTCAAGGTCCATAGTCGTGGCGGCCCAGAGGTTGAGGCGCCTGTTTCTCATGAAGGTAACCACGATGAAGTCGTGGGCAACAGTCAGTTAGAAAATAATTATAATACGATCAGTGAATAAAAATAGAAATAGATAATATTCTAGAATACCACTGCACGGGCTGTCGAGCAATAGGTGGCGAGTTCGAATCACGTTGCTCTGTTGATTACAACCTTGACCTAGCTCAAGCACTATTTAGTTGAGTCATTGCACACAAAATAAATATAATTCACTAGGTAGTACTTATGTAAAAATATAAAAAGCGTTATTTAGTCTCCCATACTTTTTGAGGGTCCTTAAGGTTTAAATGAGACTGTCCAGGCGTAGGTACCGAGCTATGTATGTTGATTGAACGATTGGACTTTAAAAGAGGTAACAAAAAATATACAGTGAAACCTGGTTAAGTGAGACATTAAGGGACCTGCAATGTCGTTTCAGTTAAACAGGTATTCCACTTACCCAGTGTCTCAGATATACAGGTATAAATAAATATCTATACCAGGACTTGGAATTACGTGTGGAATTTGTGGGTAGAATAAGAATGAGTAAACAAACAATGTTATCTCAGTTACAGAGGTTTATGCATATAAAATTTATTCGCTGTCTCAGTTATAGAGGTAACTATGATGATAAATCGAAAGAATAAATCCCAGATATAGAGGTTCACCTCGTCCCACCAACAGAGGTAATTCAGTGCAAAAGTGTTGGGACCTCAGCAAGAGTTCCAGTTATGGAGGTTTCTCACTTATCCAGGTCCCACTTAACCAAGTTTCACTGTATAATTCTGTATTGTATGTAACTCTTTAGAGTAAGCTTAGCTTTAGCCAAGGATACATTAGGGGCCAAATGTCCTGCGATATATGTCGCCAGGTCGCCAACGACGTTGGGTGAAGTAGTGCGACCACAAATCAAATCAAATCACTTTTATTTGTTAACATAGGTGCATACAGATATAGGTCTTATATATGGTAATAAAAAAGAGCGCTATGCTATACCCGGAGGCGTACAAATTGTGGTAAGCACTAGGCTTAAGTTTTATTAAAAACAGAGAAGTATGTGTCTTGAGGAAAACATGAATAATGATGATATACTAATTCAACAATTAAAAAAACAATATGTATTTTGATCGAATTACATCTAGATAAGGTATTATTCTTAATAATAATTAGAAATGTCAAAAAGAAAATAATAGTAGGTACCTAGTTATCAAACAATATGTATTTAAAAATGTCACTTAGGTCAAAATAGGTCAATCAATTAAAAATGTCTAAATGTATTAAATGTCAATATCAAAATTTTGAATAAAATTATTTCGGTCATTCAAGTTAAATGTAACAAACAAATAATGTGATAATAATACAATATAAATAGACAACATATAGTAGTCAAAGTTTCACAGAACATAATATCTTTTTTATATGTTCTGTGAGTGCGACGTTGCCGGACTTTGGTCGACATGCCTGGCAAGATCAAAGTCTTGATGGAAATAAGTCGTTAGTTGTCGACATAATATTATGCCAGGTAAACCGGCATCGTTGGACATGTCGCCGACTCATGCAGACACACAGAGTAGAATACACGACTCCTAATCTTCCTCCGGTTGTTATCTTGCTTCACGTTTGTTTGATAGAAACAGGAAAGCCTTCTAGGAGAGCTCTCTGATAAATCTTTTTTTTTATGGCATAAGCCGGTAAACGAGCAGACGGATCACTTGATGGTAAGCAATCGGCGTCGCCCATGGACACCTGGAACACCAGAGGCGTTACAAGTGCATTACCGGCTTTTTGGGGATTAGGAGTTTGAGGATCGTTGGGGATTCAGGGATTGGGGAGATTGGGGAAGGAGAGGGTAATTGGGCCTTCGGTAACCTCACTCACACGACGAAACACTACGCAAGCGTTGCTTCACGTCGGTTTTCTGTGAGGCCGTGGTATCACTCCGGTCGAGCCGGCCCATTCGTGCCAAAGCATGGCTCTCCCACACTTTTCTGAACGTTCTAATTGCAAAATCATAACATAACATCACGCCTTTTATCCCCGAAGGGATAGGTAGAGGTGCACATTATGCCACTGTACAATGTAACACCCACTTTTCACTATTTATGTTATGAGTCGCATGTCTGTCATGAGAAGTCGAAGTGCTGTACGTGTCATGTGCGTGAATGGGCGCCGTCAACTGGGACTTGTCAGCTCCAGACTGTATTATTTAAAATCCCTAACGTTATTGTCTTTTTCGATCTCTTTGACTGGATTTTGGTGTTACATTGTTCTCACACAATCGAACCAACAAAACTGTGTAACTAGAGAATTGTATTGTGAACCTGATTAAAATAGAGCAACCTATGGAATTTCTTGCTCGTTCTTCTCCATAGGAATCTACACTTTGGAATAAGCAAATAGCTTCACTTTAAATTTTTTGTTGATGTTCAAAAGTGTCTTTCTGGTCTAATTGAAGTAGGTACATAATTTTGACTTTGACTTTGGCCCTAGTCCTAGCTCTGCATTGCAATCAGTGCAAGTCCAACAGTGAATTCCTGTTGATGACGATTAAGCGCCAGTTTCGACACGTCCATACATTAATTCCTTCTACATGGGAGTAAACTTATGTAGCCTTTGCTCAGTAGTGGGCACTAAACTTATCATTGGTATAGGCTGTTAATGTAAAATAGATATGTACATACGATAAACTTATTTGGCAGAAAGTTCATATACAAAAATTAGGTTCTTAATTATTTATCTGGTACATAATGTCTATCTAGCATTGTGAAACAAACAGGTTCTGCAGTAAATATTATCGACTAGCTGAGCCGGCAAACTTCTTACGGCCTATAAATGTTTTTTCTCACCTTTTAAACCTTCCCTGGTCTTCCACGAACATTTCAAGACCAAAATGAGCCAAATCGGTTCAGTCGTTCTCGAGTTTTAGCGAGACTAACGAACGGAAATTGATTTTTATTTATATAGATAGATAGATAGATATAGATATACATATAGATTATGTTAAGATGGATAAGTGGTGGAAAAGTATGAGTATACTATAATAAATATAATAATAATGTTAATGTTATCGCTGTCACCATTCCCCATGAAAAGAACCTCGTGAAAGCTGAGAAAGATAAACAAATAAAATATCTAGACTTAGCTCACGAGGTTGTCGACATGTGGAGTGTGGATTCGGCTATCATTGTGCCGATAGTCGTGTCGGCCAATGGGTTAATCCCTAAAAGCCTCAACATCCATCTCAGGAGGCTGGCGTTAGGTGGATGGATCAAAGGCCTAAATAAAGATTTAAAAAAAAAATGCCTGATACAGAAGGCAGTTCTCCTAGAAACGGCACGTATTGTGAGGAGGTTTCTGTCGCTGGAGCTCTAACCACCGCTAGCTTGGACCATGCTCCTGCTACTGGTCGGCTCTTATTTTTTATATTTTTAAATATTATTTTTTATTTTGTAAGTAGTATTTAAAAATGTGATTTGTAGAGAATTTTAAATAAATAAATGTGAATAATAATAAACAAATTGTATAAAATTCTATTAGAGGTATTATACTTAAGTTTGTAGGCGCCTGCGCCTAAGAATAGTAATCCGTCCCTCAGTAGTGTCATGAAGATTACGAAGTTAAGGCTCTGGCTTCTCAAGCGTGTGCGCTGTACAGATTCGGAACCTGGGTGCTTACTCTTGAAACCAATCCCAGTGTCAATGCAACTTCAATCCAATAAAAGCTCAATAATTATTCAATGTCAAAACTATACAACCATAATCGTAGCTGTTAAAATAGCATTCAGAGTACGGAATATGAACCCAAACTCAATACCATTTAGTTCATTCAATATCCACGCAATACGGATGCAATGGGCGCTAGTGTTGCAACTCGAGAGTACGAAATTTCACAATACCAATGTCGATCGATCGGAATTGGATTCAAGAGTAGACCCCCAGGCAAGTAGGAATATAACTTTTCCAAATTTTAATAGGTGTTGAATGAATCGGTTCCTCTAAAATGTTGCGGATCTCGTTTGTCTTTTGAATTTATAGACTGCACTGAAAGTGAAGAAAAATTCTATGAAAATTGTCTATATTTAGTAATGTGTCGGAAACTTTCGTAAACTACATTGAGATACTAGATAAGTACCTACTTATCATCGATTATCACGTAGATGCACCGCGAATACTCGTTACAATGATAAATGAATGATAGTCAAACCATCCATTTCAAATATACCCTATGCTCTTGTTGAATGATTTGCAAGTTCCTTAATCACGAACCAAAACATTTAGGTACGTTGCTTACAAATTGCAGCTGATATAGCTAAGGTCCAGCAAATATTTATGTCTTCCTGAAACTCTTTTTCGAGATAACAATAGAATAATACAGGATATAAAGAATATAAACACAACGCATAACTTCCTACACGCCACCACGCAAGACAATGCCAATACAGAAGTTTCATAGTACCTAGTCCAGTAACATTAGTTACATACGCTCAATGAAACTGAATGAAGCCGGTGTCGGTGATTCATTTATAAAAAAAAGCATTTCACGCTTATTAACAGTGCGGTCGGCTTGCCCACAAGTTGCACAATAGCCAATTTTTTTCATTAACAGCGTCTTTGTCACCTATAACCTCGTCTGATAAGCAATTTGTTACATGGCTACAAGAAAGGTAGCAAACACACTCACGGACCTTTGTCTCTAGCCTAGATATAAATATTGAGCAACGGGCTAATCAAATTATAACAGATCGAGTTGTAGAACGATACACATCTCAACATGGCTAACACAGCTTTGTACATTCTACTGGCTGCGACCGCAGTGGCGGCAGTGCAGGTGAACTTCGTGCCCCCGGCAGCCACCAGCTACATCTACAGGAGCGACAACAACGGCCCTGCGACCTACATAAAACTGGGAGCTCCTGCGCTTCCCCACCATACGGCTCACAGCTCCTACGTGCCGCACCTGCCGGCCCTTCAACCTAAATTACAAGCGATTGAAGCTATCGATCTGGCCCCCGTACCTCTACCTTATTTGGCTGCTAAGCCCATCGTTGTAGAAGATGCTGAAGAAGGTGATGATGATGATGATGATGACGACGACAGCGAAAGTTCCGAAGAAAACGATGGAGATAATCATGGACATGCCTTTGCTAAGGGTGGTGGTAGTAACTATGGTGAAAAGCATCACTCAGCGCATGGAGAAAAGGGAAGCAAGGGCTACCACACCGAGGATCATCATGCTAAGGGTGAAGCTGGAAACTATGGCAAGAAACATGATGAAGGTTACTACAAGGAAGCTGAAGGTGGTGAGAAGGGACATCATGACGTCGCTGTAGTACATGGTAAGCACTACGAAGGTGGAAAAAGCTATAAGGGCGGAGACCACGGACACAAAAAGCACTTCAGCAAAGGAGAAGATATCACTGGATACCACAAGGTGTTCCACAAGGACGAATTCAAGAAGGACCACGACTTCTACGACGTTGCTGACAAGAGCGGGCACTTCAACAAGCATGGACATGAGAACGAGCATCATGGTTCCGAAGAAGGTGGCCACGAGGAGGGAGGTCATCACGACTCAGCGTCCAACAAGGGAGGATTTGGAAAATCTGGCTTCCACGCTAAAGGTCACATTGATGATGCTGACGCGAGTCATTCTGCTGAGGATGGACACGAAAGTCACTATCATAATAAAGCTGATTTCGGCAAGAAGGGTGGCAGTAGTCATGGCCAAGAGTTCGCTTTCGCTAATGACGATGACGAGGACGACGACGATGATAGCCTTTATGATGACAAGGAATAAGTTCTGTGCTACCATAGGGATGTTGTAAATACCTAATATTATGTTGACTATTTAATTTTCGCAATAATTTTGTTATGTTTGATACACTCGATGATGATGCTGTAAATATAATTTTATAATGCAAGCGAACGAATAAATGCCTTTAAAATAATACGAGGTTTCATTATTTTTAAACTGTTTTTGTAATTCCTGGGCATCCAACACTCTTGAAAATAAATGTTTTAACTGTTTTATTTCTACATCCCTTACTAATATCTACAATTATATTTATAACTACACTTGTTTGGGATTTTAAGATGATTATAATATAAACGATTAGGTACGGAAGTATTAAAAGATAATAAAGTTTTCATTGTCTAATTTTCTAATCGATACCTATTTAGTTACTAGACCCATTGAGAAGGTAGACAATAAGACACTACGAAGAAAAGTTAAATTCTTAAATAAATGTTCAAGTTCTAATTTTTCAATAGAAGTAACTGCGAGTCAGAAAATCTAAGTTTCAAATACTATTTCGGATGGCATAAAATTTACACTGACGCATCTAAAAGCCCCCAGGGACAAGGAGCGGGGTTATTTGACCAGAGCTTAGGCAACAGATTTGGATATAAAATTAAATGTGATGTATCCATTATGTCGCTGGAACTCATAGCAATCTACAAAGTACTTAATTACGTCTTGAATAAAAATTTGAATAAAGCAGTAATTTTTTCAGATAGTAAAAGCGCACTCCAACATATTGCTCGATGCGCCTCTGGCTACACCAGAGGTACATCGATAGCATATGATATTCTAAAAGTTATAACGATACTGAAAAATAATGATATTGAATGTAGATTGCAGTGGGTTCCAGCACATATTGGACTTAACGGAAACGAGGAGGCCGACCGTATATCCAGGTCGGCAGCAGTAGAGGGATGTATAATTAATTACGTACCTGATTATTGGGAATATACAAGTAAATACAAACTCACATGCTTTAATTTGTGGAAAAGTCATTTTTTCAAATTATCCATGGATAAAGGTATTTGGTACAAAAGCATCCAAGGTCGGCCTAATCGTGTTCCTTGGTTTGAGAATACTAATTTGGATAGAAACTATGTTAGATTAATATTAAGACTCCGTTCAGGACACTATCCATCGGCGAAGTTTGCATTTCTTATGAAAAAGACCGATTCTCCTAACTGTACACTTTGTGGTCAAATTGAAGATGTCCAACATTTGCTGATGGAGTGTGCTCGGAATGGAGAAGAACGTGAGATATTCGTGAAGGATTTTAAAATAAATAAATTTGATGTAGGCATTGTACAATCGATTTTATCTGTACCATCTTCAGCGATTATGAAAAAGTTGTGCTATTTGATTTTGGTCCTCCACGAATAACAATTAATCAAGTGAGTCAATGTTAAGTACGTAAAGTAATGTAAAGGGTACGATGGGGCTGACATATCTGTGATAAAAGCCCCTAAATAGTTTGGTAGAATTAAAAAAAAAAAGTTTCAAATACTAATTACGCAGCAATTAGCCCAAAATTAATACGGTATTATCATCAACAGCATTATGATAAGTAGCGACTGCTGATGAAAGACCTCTTCTCACACGGAGAAAGTTTGATCATTAATCACCACGCTTGCTTATTAGAAATTATAAGCCCTGGTTTCCTCACAATGTTATCCTTCACCGTTTGTCAGTAGTGTCTAAATAATCTTAGAAAGTACATACAACTCGGAAAAAGTTACATTGGTATTTGCCGTTGGTAGGTTTCGAACTCGCACTCTCATCTTAAACCCCCGGGCCTTTAATATGGTAAAATTATGTCAGCTATAATTACAACTGTAAATTAAAAATTATTTAACTGTACGACCTTAATTTACAATTATATCTGAGTGATTACTCACCTTGTCAATCAGTTTCCGTAATTTCCTTAAAATCAATTAGTACACTGCACTTGTATTAATTAAAATAGAATTGAATTAGCACAAAAGAAAAGCATTTAATGAATTAATTTGAACTTACCTACACTTATTTTAAGGACTACTACACTGACCATTCTTGTTCATATTTAAAACATAAGGCCTCATCTTGTGAAGTCCGAATTTATTAAAATGTATTCGTATCGTTCGTTTGTGGTTATTGATTAAAAGTATTGTACCTCTGTGTCCGTCACTTGAAGAATGACAGCGGTTAAAGAATCATACAATAATTATGGGTTACTAAAGAATTTATGGAATTTATTATGATTGCTAGAACAATACACAAACAATATACATACACACATTTTCTTTTCTTGGGAAAGTATGTAGATATTGTTGATTATATAGGGTTCCTTTTCCTTTCATCTTCTACTTCATAACACAGTTTCTGAACTGTGTGACTCACTCTTGTGAATGGTCGACTTAACGCCTTTGTTTTTATAATTATGTAGATTATTATTATTATGTGCGATGGACTTCCAAGAATGTCTTTGTATTTCACAAAGAAATTCTTGAAAATCCAATGTAAATAAAGAATTGCTGGCCTGCACGGTTGGTGCAGTGGCTGGGCAACCGGCTGCCGTGCAACGTGTCGCGGGTTCGATTTCCGCACGGAACAACACTTTGTGTGATCCACAAATTGTTGTTACGGGTCTGGGTGTCATTGTGTATGCGAACTTGTATGTTTGTAAACGCACCCACGACACAGGAGAAAATCCTAATGTGGGGCAACGTTTTTTAAAGGAAAAAAAAAAATTACCACTTCCAGCTTCCGTCAGTGAACGGGTGTTAAAACGCCGAGTAGAAACCTGTAGAAATTTCGAAATTATTTTTAATGCATTCTGGCAATCCCCCAGACCGCAATAAGTGGCTCGTTTTCCTATGTCATAGCTTTTTTTTGAGGGGGAATATCATCCAAGACAATCGGCAAAGGTCACCGATTCATGGTAGCGTCCCACCCACACGCACGAAGCTTATCGCATCAAGCTTCCTTGTGCGTACTTCTAAGGAGTGCAAAACTTGGTCCTTGAAGTCCCGAGTGAATAGGTTGCTTATGGGACGACGTGCTCCATCGTAGACCGCATCATCGCTAACCGCCAGGCGAGATAGTGGTCAAACGTCGACCCATAAAATATATAAAAAATTTGCGTTTAAAAAACCGACTTCAAAAATCCAAAAGCTAATAACAAACAAAAAGTAAAAACTAAAAAAGCAAAAAATAACTATTATTAGTACTGATAGGTTACCCAGTCACTGATAGGTTAGAAGTCGGCATCGACCTACAATTTTTGAAAGTTTCTCTCGGTTTCTCTAGGATTCCATCATCAGATTCCTGACCTCATGGAAATTGGACCATCTCGGGAGAGTCGGGAGTTACTACTATCTCTATACCCATCGTTACGTCTATACCCATTCAAGCAAAACAAGAATTTTGGAAATCGTTTTAAGAATGGCGGAGTTATCGCCGAACATAGTACCTCCTCCTTTTTTGAAGTCGGTAAAAATGACTTCTCCCACCTTGGGTTAGGCGAGAGAGAAGGGAGAGGGAATGTCAGATTCTTACTGACTAAAAACCACCCCTTTTTACTCCTACTCTTCGAACCGGAGCCCTGGTAAACCGTTAGGCCTTCTGCAACTATGTCATAGCTTTATATTTAATTGGTCAAGTGTGGTTAGGAAGTGCGACAGCCCAACATTTTGCGTGCTCTATTTGTGGGTTGTTATAATTAGTTATTGCCACTACTTAATAAAAAAAAAACAAAACAAAAATAGACTCAATTTTTTAAATTACTTGTGAAAAAGTAAATGAGGACAAAAACCCAATAACATCGAACCCCACCCACTTACTGGTAGTAGCCGCTATCAAACCCATTAAATTTAGTTATTGAGACCAAGTTTCTTACATCAGCGTAAATTCAAAGGTCAGTTATATAACTATTATGAATGAACACCGGTTTATAGCAAAAAATAACGTTACAAAGTAGGTAATGTTTAACTCCAAACCGACCTTTTATGCAAATTATGTTGTTAGTGTTGTAATCACTACTGAAGCCTGAAACTGAATTAAATGTTATTTTTCACGGATGACTCTTTGGATGAGTAGTGCAATATCTTTCTTCTCTTTTACAGATTCTCAGGTTAGATTCCTGGGTCAGACTAAGTGCGGTTCGATTTCTGCACGGAATTTCTCTTTGTGTGATCCACAAATTGTTGTTTCTGGTCTGTCTGAGTGTAATGGCTACGGCAATTTGTATGTTTGTAACGATACAAGAGGAAATAATAGTGTAGTGCAACGTTAACGGCGGGCCTGCGGACGGTGAGCATGGGTGGCTCGCCGCCCGACCAGAACCAGACCCGTGCGTGCGGCGCGTCGCGTTCCGCGCGCGCATCAAAGAGTCATCAGACCACCACGGATGGGCCCAATAGGGCTGATGCCAATTTGGAGTCCCGGAGAACCTAACGGGTTACCGAGGCTCCGGCTCGAAGTGCAGGAGTACGAACGGGGTGGTTTTTAGTCAGCAAGAGACACACCCTCCAGCCTCAACCACATAAAAAAGGGCAACGTTAAAAAAAAATGTTATTAGAGTAGAGTAAGTTAGGTCAGGAAGAGTACTTTTTGTCTAACAGTGGCTGGATAGTGTCAGTGGCGTACCTATAAGAGATGCCTGTCCAGCATTGGGCAGAAATGGGCTAATGATCTACCTTTAAAACCCACCTATGAGTGCCCACGAGCCACGATAGAGATAAATGAATGACTCCTAATTATTAATGTACTGGCCACACCAACTATAGTATTTGGAAAATAATAGATATTATCACCAACAGCCTATCCATGCCCACTGCTGAGCAAAGCCTCTTCTCACATGGAGAAGGATCGAGCATTAATCACCACGCTTGCTCAATGAAATAATAGACATGATATCATCTATATTCTACATTTAGGCGCTACAATTGAACTATTCAATAAACAAATCAGTCATTATTTTGGTGTATTCGGAAATTGAAAGGAGATTGTATTCAAGTAATTAGAAAAACGTATCATAAATTATGCGCATTGGTAAATAAAACATAGATAGGCTTAGGAGCGGATAGTAAAATATAACTTCACGTCTTTTACATTCCTAAGATACAAGCAGAGGTTATTCAATGTTTAGTAATGTACAGACTTACGATAGTCAATTCCTATAGGTACACCGATTTTGCCCCAATCGAACCCGAGACTTCTATCTCGGTAATCGCGTTTCTACTAGGAAGGTACCTAGTTGTTATTAATATTACGTCACACCTTTTAGAAATGAAGAAGAGGTAGTTACTAAAAATTTTCAACCCAATCCCGGAAAAGAACCCAGGGCTCCTTGATAAGCAGTTGCACTTGCCACGAATCAAACAATAATAAAGTCTGTATTATTCAACGAAATAAATTAATGTGAAAGTACGTCTACTTTTCGGCAATCGATCGAATCATGCGCATTACTCAAGCAAACAATGGACAATAAAATTAAATAAAAATATACGAATTGAAAAAATTGTATGAAAACTTAATGCATCGACACAACCTTGACCGATCCAATCGTTGCACAGATTACGAATCTAATCGACTGTGGACAAACAAATACCGAATCACTCATCTCGAAGAAAAAACATCCTTGTCTATTAAATCTAAACAAAAGGCTATATAAGCCTAGCCAACTCCATGTATGTCAGTGTCGCAACCTACTTCGATTGCGCAAGAGTGGAGAAAAAAAATAAGGACAAAATGCAAAAGAAAATAATGTGTTTTGTATTGACATTGACCGTCGCGCACCTCGCGGAGTCATGGCCGCGTGATACTCAAGACTTCGAGATCTTTAACGTAGACTACTCCGGCCAAGGATTTGACAATGAAGAAGAAACAAGCAACCCTTTTTCTAAACTTCTAAGGGTTGGTGAAGTAGTGAATAAACCCGTCCTCATTAAAATTGACAAAGGCAAAGTTGTCAGCGCAAAGATTAATGGATCTAAAAAGAAGAATAATGAGAAAAAAGGTGAAAAGATCAAATACAATACTGGTGACGGTAATTCATTCTACAAGATAGGTGACTTGAACGATCGTGGCGTATACGACGATACCGACATATACGCGTTAGCTAACGCCATCGCAGCCACCGCGGCCGTCTTAAAAGCTAATGAAAACAGAACTTATAAAAAAGGCAACAAAACAAGAGGTTTCCATCGAGTCCATCACAAAGACGAATATAAGAAAGATCAAGAATTCTACGAAGATGATGAAACCAAAGGATCTATTAATAAAAACGTATTAAACGTGATAGGGAAGTCAGTAGAAACGAAAGGAACGCTCAACAAAGGTGCCTTCAATCATGATAAAGGAATATACGGCAAGGACGTATACTTGGATCATGATTCTGCTTATAAACAATTCCTCGGTTTTGATGATTCACAAGGACTCGATGTATCGTTTTCTAATGAACTTTCATAGTTTTTCTAAAGTGATTTCCAAAATTATTTAGCTGTGGGTTGTAACAACTTGGTAGTAGTAACAATATAGGTACGTAGTGTTCAGTGCCCTATGGTTGTACCTATATAATTGATCAATGTTATACTTTGATACTCTCTATTTCTTAAAAAAACTAATAAAAAAAATTGTAGTGCTTGTGCAGTATTTCAATGTAAATGTAAGTATTTTTTTAAAAGTGTGTATTAGTTGACTTTTTTACATTACAGAGACAATATTTTATCTGTAAACTTATGTGAAGCTAATCGAGAACTCGAAACTCGCAAAGTAGATAGCAATAGCTATCAACTTTTCATATTTCGCGGGCAACGACCTACTGATACTGAAGAAAGAAAATTAGGTATCCGTCATTAAAACCATAGAGTAACAATTTTTTTTATTTATTTATTGTACATCACAAAGTGGTGTTTTAAATAGAGAGATCATTATAAAATAATTAAAAATTACGTTGAGTTGTAGTTTTTGTTATTAACTTAGAATAGAATAACGATTTTATAGTTTTCGTTTATTTTTAGTAATAAATGTTAGTGGACAACACTATTAACAAAACAAGCCGTGTCTATGATTTTACAACTTGTCAATTTCAGCTGTCAATACTCGGTTCTATAGTCTTTGCACCATCGTTGAATGAAGTTATGTGTTTGTGTTAAATGGTTGTGAAACAAAGAGATTTATACGAAATAAATGAGGCTCGGTAGAGATTTACTGTTTAACATTACTCATGAGTACGGAAGAGACTCTGTTGAATCTCGATTTCGACAAACCAAACACAACAATTACGCCGCCCGATGACGGTGTGGTATCTTTGTCAAGTAGTTCGGAGGAGATTTGTTTAGTGCCAGAGGTCGGGTTCGAGGGCAACGTGGATTCGCCAGGGGTGAACAGAGAGTCGCAGCCGCTGCTCGGCGGCCGCGGCGACTTCGAGGTTTCTTTCAATCATTTTCCAGGTGAGACAACTTGTGACCCCTGTAACGACGCATTGAGTCATGTTCTCATTTTTATTGTTCTCATATGACTTATTGTCTCGTATTAAAACATGCATAAATGTTTAGGGATTTGTAATGTACAGAACACTTGTGAGACTTCGTAAGATGTGTTGTATGGCTTCCATGGACATTGGAAATCTTTCGTCTAGTAATATCTGTTCGCGAGCTAGTTTTGTTTATCTTGACGCCGTAATAAGTCACTTATCGTGCATGATTAGAAATTTGTATCATTTAAATGTTGAACCGCCTACCAAATTGCATGTTTTTGTGTGTTATTGATTGAACTAACTTCAGTCTGTAGCTACTTAATTCAAAAAAAGTATACACACATAATTGTATGAATATAGCAACAGAATATTTTCAGTCAAGTGTAACGACTGTGCTGTAGTTTCAGTGCCAATGTTTTCTTTTGTTTAAATAAAATGGAAGGTCCTTTTGAGTGCAGTAAGTGTTTTGTGAATACATATTTACACAACATACAAACATATATTTTTAATTTTGACTACTGAAAACTGTGTGAAAACTCTTGTAAATGATAAGCCATATGGCAATTTACAGTTATGGATGTTATGGTATCGTTATACCTTTTTCGTTTATGTTTTTATTTGCCTGTACTTAAAATTAAGTAAAAGTGGATTTTTGCATCAAGGTTAAAGAACAATTTTGTGCATTATGACTTTTCAACATTGAAATATGTTAGTTTAGATTTGTCTATGTGGCACTGAAACTTCTGAAAACTGACGAAAGAATTTTGTTACACCCTGAAGCACCAATTAACAAGATTGTGCATTAGATAAAGTAACTTCTTTGAGATTGTATCTATCTCTTAACATACTGATATTTACTAATAACATATGTTTACTTAGTCTTATACTAATTAGCTACTACTTAGTAATATTTGTAATCAATATCTTAGCATTCCATTTGTACAAAAGCAATATATATTTAAATAAAAAAATATATAAATCATCACGGACCTTTATTGAATGCTGTAGAACAGGGCTGTCCAAACAAAGGTTTGTTTTCATGTGGCCATCTTATTTGCAACAACGATAATAAAATTCAGTGTATGATTTGTCTACAAGTTTTTATGGGAGTAAAGAATATAATGTTAAACATCATTATACAACTGAAAACATTTTCCTGGCCCTCCAACTTTTGTAAGAAATTTAATTAGCCTGTGAGGGTAAATAGTTTTGATATAATCTTACTAATTATATAAATGCAGAAGTAGTGAAGTAGTTTGTGTGTATATTAGTATTTGTTACTAGTGAAACAAGTGAAAGAAGTGAATTTATTTCTGCAAATAGGCTACAAGGCAGCACTTTTACACGTAAATTTTATCAAGCGAACAATGAGGTCAACATTTCCTAACTGACTACTCTGAGAAGAAATGCCGAAACAAACTCAGAGGTCTGTTTCTTTTAAAGTCCAGACAATATGTATAACAGATTATGTGTGAGAACCGTGCCAGTTCTTTCTGTAGTGGCCTTTTGAGGAAAGAACCACAACAGTTTGAGCGGACCCGTTCTGAAGGCAGTACGCATGTGTCGGCTTACAGTCAGCTCAATTAACAGGTGAGGCTGACTGATTCGACGAACAATACCAACCTAAAGAACATTTGCGTGGGTCGCACAAATACTCAAACTGTCAGAAATGGGTAATTAGAAAAGAAATACTCATTCTCGTCAAACAGGTTAAAGGATCAGGACGAAATTTTGAATAGGCATAGATTATGGTCTGTATTAACACAGGGCACTTTTTATCAAACAGAAACTGAATGTAGATGAAACCACAGGCAGAAGCTAGTATAAACATAAATTGACATAAATTAGTTTAATAAATATTACTATCAACCTATATTATTATTATACATATAAACCTTCCTTAAGAATCAATCGTACCAAAAAAATGCATCAAAATCCGTTGCATAGTTTTAAAGATCCAAGCATACATAGGGACAGACAGACGGCAGATAGCGACTTTGTTTTATACTATGTAGTGATAGTGATATTGGTTTTCTAATTAAACTTGTGATAATGATTAGAAAGTTGTAATGAAGATCATTACTCTAGGTCCTAGGTTTATTAGTCTAAACAGGTTTTCTCTTTATCATTTTGTGTTAATTAAACTGTCAAACACCAAGCGGTCACCGGTGACCGCAACCTATTGTTCTATAATTGTGTCTACAAAACCGGTACTCGACGAGTTAATTGTGTTTCTATCACTAATTATTATTGGAAGAAATTTCATACATACATAGTCATACATGTAAATAAACTCTAACCTTTAACTCATCGAGTACCATCATTATAGACACAATTATAGAACAATAGGTTGCGGTCACCGGTGTCCGCTTGGTGTTTGACAGTTTAAATAATAAATAATGTTTTATGAAACAAATCAATTTTATTGTGTAATCTTTAAAAAGCTGAATAAATTTATACTTATTGTAATTTAAGATATGTTTAAACATACAAATGTTAAATTACCACTTCTAACTATAACTTTGAATATTTCATAATTCTTCCATACTATAAACTGTCAAATGTCAATTTTATTCTACAGTCAAAAATTTACTGACATTTGAAAAATCGGCCCAGTACACTTTATGCTGTTTTAAAATAATTTTTCGTTTTTTCTTAACAAGCTTTAGAAAAAACAAAAAACTTTTTAAACCTCTCTTTTACTAAGTTTTCTGTATTAGGCATGTACCATAATATTGGTTGATAACCAATGGGATCAGTATGTTAATATAGTTACGAGTTAACTTCAAGGTGAAGCCACATTTTTGTCACTAAATATGCTAATATTACTTATATCCAGTTACCTAATGATAAAAAGCTTTTTCTTGTTAATTCATGGCATTTTTATGGTAATAGAATCAATCAGTCTAAAAAACTTATTGTTTTTATAGATTAGGTTATTAGGTGCTTAATCTAAATTGAAAGTTACACTGTAATTTTTTTCTTATAGGTAATTTTTACAGTCTGCTGGTACCCATCAACAACATAAATTCAAGTTACTAATTTTAAATATCACACCAATTAATAAACCAGTTCAGATTAGCAAAATTATCATCTAAAAAACAACACCTCATAAAAACGTACACAGAACAAAAAAAAACAAAAAAAAAACAATTTTTTTTTTAATCCTGGCCATGAGCTCGAAGTAATCCATTTTTGTCGCCCACATGTCAAAGTGTCATTAACCTCATGAATTTACGATAACTAAGGTTTATTTGTATGTGTGCGGGTTGCTTATATTTTATGTAAATTGGTATTGATTTTTGTATCTCTTTTACAATCGTTTTCTTAAAACTCGTTCGTGTCTTGTGTAATAAATGTAGGTTGCATCAGTTTAGCAGATGTTACTTTTCATATCTTTTTAATTATTGGAACATTGTGATGTTTAACGTTTGAAGAGATAGGTAGTTGTGTGCTCTTGTACCCACATATTATCATATTTCATATTTCCAGGGTGTTAGACACACTATGCTAGAGTCTCTTTCACACTCAATTTGCTCCAATTTTGACATCAAACAAGTATGTGAATGAATGATATTTTGTTAACCCGAGAGTCACATCTGAAAACTTGAGACTAACCAGTCAAGTATTCTACAGATTTTGAGATGTAGAATGTTATAATTATTTTAAGTGAGGTTAAATTTACAAATACGTCATTAGCATACATAATAAATATCGAGAGACATATTAAATTAAATAATAATCGTGGGTTTCTCCCGTGAAAACACTGAGAAAATCTGTACTAGTTTGGAACCACAGAGGGGTTCTTCCTCGCTAGCCAGTAGGCTGCGTGACATCGCCGTGACCGCGCACGCTGCACATGAGGAAGAACCCCTGTGTGGTTCGAAACTAGTAGATCTTTTCTCAATATTTTCACGTGAGTAACCCCTATTTTTAGTTAACGTAATTAGCATGTAAACAAACAAAACTATTTAAGTAGATCTATGTGTTTTTTTTTTTTTTTTAAGGGGGAAAATCATCGAATGACTGCTCCCGCCTGGGTGAGGCGGGAGGGAGTGTTAGACTCTTACTGACTAAAAACCACCCCGTTCCTTCTCCTGCACGTCGAGCCGGAGCCCCGGTTACCCGTTAGGTTCTCCGCGACAAGTAGATCTATGTGTAGGAGTTATTTATAGAACGTTGATCTTACTCTCACTGTCTGTTTCGTAAAATGCTATTGTATTAATTTTGGCAACTGTTTATAAGTTATAATTAGATATTATTGTATAGCAATGTATGAAATAATATGTATCAAATGGCGATAATCTAATATTATTCATCCTATATAGGAAAAGTGCTAGTATTGGAGTGTTTTTATTGAATACTAGCTCTTGCCCGCGGCTTCGCGTTCCCGTAGAATAAGAATAGCCAATGTGTCCTAACCAGATCCTTTTTGACGTGATTGAGTACCAAACACACAAACTTTCCCATTTATAATTATTAGAAAGACACATCTATTATATTAGTTCGCAATATTACAAGAAATTACTTCAATCACTTTAACAGATTTTCAACTTTATTACAAAACATTAAACTTGATTATCTAATAACTAGAGATATTATAATATATTGAATATACATATGTATGTCTTGAAAAATAGGTAGTTGTTCATTATCTTTATAAACCCTGTTTAAATGGAAATCTCCATAATGAAAACCAATCTTATGAGTGCTGCTATCACTTTAATTAAGCTCGAAAGCTACCGTATTGTATAAGCCTGTGTATACGAACTATATTCAACCTACACTTTCACACAAATATGATCTGTAATATAGTACATACAGAAAAGGAAATGACAAATATAAATAAAAATAATAATGGGCACAAAGACGGTTTTATCACTTATAGTGATTTCTACCAGACAACCTTTGGGTGGATATAATAAAAAGAAATATTCACATGGTGGATATATAGAAATAAACACAATCATCATTTGGTTGATATAGCATTTCATGCTTTCCAAGTTACTGAGGAGTGTCGGTAAAAATCTGTTCGCCAAACACGAGGTACTCGCAAATAAACGTAAAACTACACATACAGGCAGGCTAACGTAAGAACATCCTTGTGGAAATGTAGATATATTTTACAATCCATTCTCAACTAGTTGAACCGCGGTCTAGCGACCGTGTTTTATTTTAATTCTCCAAAAGGCTTGCAATGCAAGTCTTGTATTACATGTGGCAATCAGCAGCTCTGATATTTGACCAGCGCTGCTGATTGCTGTAGCAGGTGATTATTACTAGGTGATAATTCCTTAAAAATATACGTCATTGTTATTGTCATCAATCCGTTTTTATTGGGTACTTTCCTTAATTAAAAATTATTTCGACTGTTCAATACAATAAAATACAATAAAAAAAAATCACACTATCATTAATTGATTTTATGACCAACTTATTATCAGTGTTTTTCCAGCATTTTTTTAAGAAATAAGTAAGCTGTTTGGCGATAAAAAAACGTGACATCACAATTCACGATCTCGTACAAAATTCATAAAAATAAAGAACTGTCTTTTTGACAGTTCGGACAGAAATGGAGAGAATTATAATTGTCAAATATATTTAAATTATATCTTCAGTTACCACGACAGAGGCTGCATCTCCAGTACCTCGTATCCAACTATTAACAGTTCGTGGACATCGTCACGTATACGACGCACATTGATATTGATTAAATTAATTCATTCACATTATACTGTTGTCCATATGCTTTATTGCATATTGATCGGTTAGCATGCGTCATTGAGAACACGCGTCATTATTACTCGAGATTTGCGTTTGGAAATCGGTTTACTGTTTCATTTCACACGATGTAATATAGGTAGCTACAGCCTGGTAAATATTTTTTTTTTTTCACTTTACTGCTAAGTGATAAGGTTGATTTTGTAATTGAAGTACTTGGCTAACTTGTGTTAGCGTCTGTACTTTCGTGATTTGTATTATTGGTTTGGTACATAAACATACATATTACACCCTGCTTGTATTCTTTGCTGAACTAGACAATAAGGTGGATAGAACGAGACAGCATTCAAACTTCGTAACAATATGGAGCTGGTAGCGAAAAACCTAACAATATCGAGGGATTGCACCGAACATTTATTTTTTCAAACATATTGGCGTAAATACTAAACAAATGTATAGAAAGAACACGGTTTCCTCAAGTAATTGGTATCCCTTTTTGCGAAGGACATTTCTATCTTAACAACTTTACACCCCATGGTTGAAGACTCCGTTTTTGGGAATCACCCATAAACTGATATGGGTGATTCCAATGAAAGTGACGGCAACAAGAATTATATAAATGTAAATTCAGATTACTCAAGCTATTTCCATGTTACCCTGTTGTCCAATTTTGTCCAGAACAAGTTTACTTACTTTTACTCAACATGTTTAATAATAGATAGTATTAACCGCTAAATAATCTTCCAACAGTAAATAATAATGTTAATCTGTGCATTAAAAAAAGGTGAGCGCCATTTTGTCACGTAATTACTTTAATAAATATAATATTGTAAAGCTGTTTGCGATTCTTACGAGGAAAGCCGCACAATTACCCATATAGGTACATATATGTCGTTAATGTCTGAATGTCTGCCGGATACATACAGATAACCAAGTCAAAGGTCAAATTTGGCGTTGGCATATTGCTCCTTGCTCTCAGAATTTACGCCCAAAATATTTACGAAGATGCCAATGTGTTTGTTCTAGAAGCTATGATTGAAAAAGATTACCAATATTTTAAATCGAGAAATAATCAGACTTCCTGTTAGGTGATTTTGCACCAAAATGGTGCTTTTTTGTCATCAGCATTGGATGCTCGGTTTTTTCATAAGAACGGCTTGATCTGAATTCAGAACGCCTACTAAGAACCGAAATCCCCAAAAATACTATGTTCGACCCGGGTCCATCCCACGACCGTGTCCAAAAACACTTGTCATCACCATACCAACGATGCATTCAACACATGTTTTATAATAACCTCTACAAACATAAATCATGTTTTGCAAATCATCAAAGTAAACAGTCTGCCAATGATTATAATTAACAAGAGCCATGCGTACGCGCAAGTGTTTAGTTGGAAACAATATTGTCTGCCGCTTTTTAATTCAATTGTTTTTCTTTCTTTTTTCACACCACGCTGCTTAGGCAAATGGCGACGGTTGTTAGCAAAAAGTAAGGAATTTTGTTTATTTTTTGTAAGAAATTTGGTCTATGTGTTTTTGTGTACGTATAGCTTGTTGATTTGGTTTGTGTGTGTGTATATATAGCTTGATGGTTTTGTTTGTGTGTTTGTGATTGTGAAATATTCGTTCTTGTTTCCAATGTTTAGATTAGAGTTGTCTTGCATTTAGATTTCCCAGATTTTGCTAGCTATGTTATCGCTCGTTTTCCAAATTCACCACTGTATATTTTAACAGATCTGTTTCCCTAACGGAGATTCTTTACAAGGCACGGTGATGCGAAATTCAATACACAACACAATAATATGCTTAGAAGATATTTTGGTAGATGTCGTAAGTCGTAAATTCGTAATATACGCCCAGCATTACAATTATTTTGTAGGATAATAGGTACAACGTACGCAACAGACGTCACGACTGCTATATCATTTTAGCACAGGAAACGTACGTCGTGTGACGTATAATATTAATATTTCTACTATTACACTATGACAATTTGAAAAAGGATTATTTTTTTTATGGCATAAGCCGGTAAACGAGCAGACGCATCACCTGATGGTAAACAATCGGCGTCGCCCATGGACACCTTAGGAGTTTGTTGAGGATCGTTGGGGATTCAGGGATTGGGGAGATTGGGGAAGAGGAAGGTAATTGGGCCTCCGGTAACCTCACTCACACGACGAAACACAACGCAAGCGTTGCTTCACGTCGGTTTTCTGTGAGGTCGTGGTATCACTCCGGTCGAACCGGCCCATTCGTGCCGAAGCATGGCTCTCCCACACTTAATTAAGACTGGTTGGTCCTTTTTGCTTTTGTAGGACGAAAAAAATTTAAACATCATCCATCTATCTGCTGCTATGGATCTCCCGGGAGTATGCCGTAACCTCCACGCTTGGTAGCAGCTTAAAATGTTCAGGGTTATCAGAGATGGCTGGTCCCTGGTCTCAGTCAAATATGTAGTAGTCCCGAAATCGATTCGTAGGAGTAGAGATGGTAGCAAAAGCAAATTGTACACTGTCGTCACCTCACGGCAACTAGATGAATTTTATACATCTCCCTGTACAGAAATGTGACCTTTATCTGAAATGACAAAAGCTTTATATTTCTATCTCTTGAATGAAATAAATCGAAGCGTAGGTGTATTGCGAGGGTGTTTATATTTCCACGTAATACAGGTTGAGTATAAACGTATAAACATGTACCTTTAGTTATTGATGTTATTTAGGTTAATTGATACACGTGTTATAATGTCAAAGTTCATGTGTGTGTGGCATTTTTCTATTTTTGCTTGGCAAGCAACCTGCGCTACTATCTTCCATATCAGATTTCATCTTATCTCTATATATCCTTTGTTCGCTTTCTTTCTTTTCATTCATCCTTGTGTCGTTCATGACAATGGACTATCTTATTACAATAGCTGGCGAAAAATTTTACATTTGTCTCTTTGGGGAGAAAAGGACATGACGTAATCTAATTACTATTAATTTATGTTGTAAAATTTTAAATGGGGCTTATAATGTTGATATGTTTTTACCTAACTGTCGATAAAGACTTCCACGTAATTATCTAGACATGTGATTAGCAACTTCCTTCCTTTAAACAGTGTTGCTATGATTTCTCTACTATTGTATTAGAAAACTAGGTTTTAGGGTTAGCGTTAAGTCATGACCTAAGGTTACGTAACAGTATGAGAATTATTGTCCTTAAACTTTAGTTAGGTACTATCACTTCATAGTATAAAACAAAGTCGCTATCCGCTATCGTCTGTCCCTATGTAAGCTTAGATCTTTTAAACTACGCAACGGATTTTGATGCGGTTTTTTAATAGATAGAGTGATTCTTAAGGAAGGTTTATATGTATAATACATGCATATTGCACCCGTGCGAAGCCGGGGCGGGTCACTAGTAGGTTATAAATCTGATTTAATCTTCAGAAAACTTGTGAAATATCTAGATTTTTGTTCATTCGATCATTTCAATTAGTTTGCAAAGGACGTGGTGTGAAAGAGTTTAATTTTAATCACTTTTTGATGTTTCACCTTTTTGTTATTGCTTGTTCTATTTCGTTCAATTACAATATTGATAAACCGTAACCCAAGATCTTAAGTTAAGTAATAACTTTCATTTCATCGTCTAAAAGTTTAAGCATTTGGGTATAGGTGACCTTTTAGTACAACTAACGAAATTTCATACATTATTCGATCAATCATTTACGTTGTCCCTAAAGGTCAATTTCATAGAAAGTTACCTATTAGATTGGTTCAACTTAATCCCAATTTATTAAATAAGTTGTACGTAAATAACATAAGGACACCGATTTTTATTTTTAGTGGCCATTTTTTGGATGATTTCGGCTTGTTAGAGACTAGAAAAAGGTCTTCTTGAATGTTGATACCTATTTAGTAAAGATACATCATAATAGTCGCCATTTGGGATAGACAATGGACCGGTAGAACGCCATTTCTGATCAATCAAATGGACAAGAAAAGAATAAGAGGCAAGGATAAAGTAGTCTATTAAAATCTATTTACCTAAATAAAAATAAATTTCTGTTCATTAATCTCGCTAAAACTCTAGAACGACTGAATCAATTTGGCTAAATTTGCTCTTGAAATGTTCGTGGAAGTCCAGGGAACGGGTAAATGTGAGAACAAAAATTTAGGCGGTACGATGTTTGTCGGGTCAGCTGTGGGTCAGCTAGTATCTTAATACAAAAAAGTTACATTTCGAGAGTTAGTATTCGCTAAGTTTTCTAGGAAAGTGTAGCTGAATGCTCCGTTAATTAATTACAATAATTATTATAATCAACTACATTGTACAATTATTGCGTGTTATTGATAATAGTTCTGAGCTAGACATGTAAATATTCGACCATATTTACTTATAATAAAAATATCATTGAGTCACCAGTGTCACGACTGATTACCTTATCAGTCTGAGATATGCGGTAATCTTACAAATGGACATCTTTTATTGTACGTAGAATAGTGCCAACACATTTTTATAAACAAATCGTAACATCACGCCTTTTATCCCCGAAGGGGTAGGCAGAGGTGCTCATTATGCCACTGTGCAAGGTAACACCCACTTTTCACTATTTATGTTATGAGTCCCATGTAATAGGGGGTGAGTCTATTGCCATATACCGGGCACAATTCCAGACTCCGTGCTACTACTGAGAATTTTGTGCTTGTAACTGTAGAATAAATACCTACTTAGGTATAATAAGTATGTATATTGTAAAAGGGCATTATTTCCCAAAAACGGGCACAGTACAAAATGCATGTAGTACATAATACTAAGTATTTTAAAAAATAAATCAAAGTTCTTTGCCCGCCTTTGAAATCAAACTTATAGTCATGTTTGTGTCGCCAACACAACTGTTTCAAACAGAAAGTCTTACTAAAATTCAGTACATTGAGAACTATATAATTAAAGACAAGGTTGTTTTTTATCTTTTATGACGATAAGGTAGTCGCCTAATAATTCTTGTGTCAATTGGAAGTTATGCTAAAATTGCTATCTATATCTAACTAGCTATACCTATCTATTAATACGTATATTGAATGGTTAGTTTTTTTCGTTTAATCTCACGAATCCCTTAAGATAATAGTAGGAAAATAATTATTACAATAGAAGTTATACGTAGAGATCAAGGACATTGAAAAAAAGTCGGATATAATGTCACTTACGATTGAAGGAACAAAATGTCAGTTGGTTATTTATGTATGCATGTGTAATGGTTACCACGGTAACAGACGTAAGAAAATGACAGATGTCCTTCGTATCAATGTGTGTGTTCTACGTGTAAGTCTATAGTAGCCAGGTGCCACAGTCGTTGTTTCAAGATACTGTGTCGGCCTTTTTTTCTATGTCCTGGTTAAGACCTGGTATACCTAACTGGGCACTCATGTCAAAGCTTTAGGACAAATAGAAATTGTTCAACTTTATAATGTTTAATCTTAATTCGAAAGTGTCTGTAATGTGTCCTCAAATAGGTTTTTCTATAGCTTTTTTATTATGGTAATAACCCAAGCCTATTATTCTGTTATCAAAAAATATACATGTAGGTACGCTAAATAAATAAAAAATACTCAAACTGAGTCATTGTTTGTAATGGTAACAATTATACGCAGAATTGTATCACTGTACCATGTGTTTCATAGTATTAAAAATGATACATGTTCAACGTCATCAGCCTTATCCATTTCCTATATCGTAAATAGTCATATCCTATTTTTTTTTAATTTTGTTCTAATCTTATACTCTTATGCTGGAATACTGAAACGTTACTCAATTTTAAGACGTGCTTAAATATCATGCTGTCTCTGTCATTTTACAAATAATTTATAGAGACAGAACTATGCTTAAGCGCGACTAACAATTGAGTAACGTTTCAGTATTCGGGCATTATACTATTATATAAAAAACGGAAGAGTTTGTTTGTTTGTTTGAACGCGCTAATCTCCGTAACTACAAGTCTGATTTGAATAATTATTTGTGTGTTGGATAGCGCATTTATCGAGGTTGGCTGTAGGCTATAAAACATCACGCTACGACCAATAGGAGCTGAACAGAGCGTGTGAAACCGCGCGGAAGTGGCTAGTTATTCATAAAAATCAGTTTAGCATTGCATTGAGTGGGACAAACGAAGTTAATGTCGCATGCAGTTCTGTTTGTATGATCGAAATCTGTTTTAGAGAATTATTTTTCTACTCTGTGTAGCAGCTGTTTACATGGCGTTGTACTGGCTGAAATGGCAGTGGGCCGGTCACATTTGTCGAAGAAACGACGACAAGTGGCGTAGACGTGATCTGAAGTGGAGAGCACGTTTAGGCAAACGTAGTGTAGGGTTCCCTCCAGCTAGTTGGAGTGACGATATCTGCAAAGTGGCTGATAATGGTTGGATGCGGAGAGCTGAAGATCGAGCTCAGTGGCGTGCCATTGGAGGCCTATGTCAGCAGTGGACGTGAGCAGGCTATTAATGATGATGCCGGTGTGAGCCAATCTCGGTCGCACTGAAAATTATGAAAACCTAAACATCGCCCATACACTGGCAATGTCAATAACTCACAAAACTCCAATACTTTCATTCATTTCATTGAAAGACCATTCCACCTTGTTCTCCCATAACCTTCAAATTTAAGCTTTGTTGTTATTGATATAATGTCTGTATTAATTATGGGTTTCTTTGTGCAGATGACCCGCAGTTCAGCGAGTTGGTATGGCAAGCGGAGGTGGCCATCGACAATGGAATATTCCCGGAGAGGATATACCAGGGCTCCAGTGGGTCCTATTTCGTCAAAAATCCTGGAGGGGTGAGCGTCCTATAGTTTTATTGTTTATAATAATTTTTTTGTTTAAAAAAGAATACGCATGACAAAATACTGCTAACGCTATTTAACAAATTTGTTATGTGTATTTTGTTGGTCTAATGGTCTTTAGTATAAAAACCTGGTTCACTGAATTGGGGTTTGTACAATTTTAAAGAGTATTAACTGTTTGAAAAGAAGTTTGAAATTGTAATTAGTTTAGACTGGTAAATAAATATATTGTACAGGGCAGAGGCCATTATTATCTAAAGATTATTAACATAAACGGGAAAAACTATCTCTGTTAACCCTGCTCAATGGTCCCTTGGCTTTCTCAACACTAAAACAATACAACCACTACCGTAGCAATCAATAATTTGTTTCTGAAAACGCCTTACTCATTATTTGTTATAAATACAATTTTCGCCTTTGGTATTTGCACGTGGCTCGACACGCGAGACTGGCGCGTGCTCCAAGTTATAACTTTGTAATTTCTGGGGTTTCTGTGTCACGTGCCCTTTACACAGTTCAGGTCGAAATGATTTTCTTAAATGATAAATAGGTCATATGGACATGATTTTTTATGGTATAACCCGGTATACGAGCTGACGGATCACCTAATGGTAAGCAATCGGCGCCGCCCATGGACACCTGAAACAAGGCGTTACAAGTGAGTTACCGGCCTTTTGAGAATTGAGGATTGTAGAGGATTCGGGGATTGGGGAGACTGAGGAGGGGAGGTAATTAGGCCTCCGGTAACCTCACTCACACGACAAACGTTGTTTGTGTCGTTGTTTCACTTCGATTTTCAGTGAGGCCTTGGTATCATTTCGGTCTAGCCGGCCCATTCATGCTGAAGCATGGATCTCCCACATTTAGCTTGAAGAACTTTCTTAACAGTTGTGCAAGTGTGCTAGACATAAGCACTCGACCTGTTTAAATCGACACTTCGACGCGACTGTGAAACAATATAGAAGTTTGCCGCAAAATTGCAGCTCTCCAACTATTCCAACTAGTTTAAACATGATACGTTCATCCACCGTGCGGTTTTGTGCAGTCAGTGGTATTAGTTAACCAGTTTTACTTGCAAGTTTTAGAATACTACGTATGACAGCTAAATAAAAGTTCTAGTGGAACACAAAATGAGGTTACGAAGCCCCTCTTACTGAACGCTTACCATCAGGAGGTCTTCTCCTTTACCCGATAAAAAATATGAAAATATAGACTAGGAGTGTCTCCGATGCATAAGAATAAATTTATTGACCTATCATCCGTTATGTTTGACGAAACCATTCCACTAAGGGCCGATTTTTCCAACGCCAGATAACTTTATCGAAGTCATAATTTGGTAATATTTTTGACAATTCTTTCATACAAAATTATTTTTTTTCCGAAAAAATATTATCTGTTGATTGGAAAATCGGCCCTAAAAGTTAAATAAAGGTTCTTGACAATAGAAGGAATCGCTCAGTCAGTCAAAGCCTGCTAAAGTGACTAACTTAGTGGGTCGTTCACTGAGCGTATAAAAGATCTGTCTTATTTGGGGAAGTACGTGCTTTAAGCCTAGCTCCTGCTTTTGGTGTGACAGATACAAATCTAACTATACAAAAATATAAAACAAAATAAAACGTATTACTGGTTTATTTAAGGTTTAAACTTCAAAAACAGGCTATGCAACTCTTCAACATCAAACAGCATGCCATTTTTGTTTCGTTTTTTATACATAAGATGCTATATAGTTTCTAATAATGTACAAACAATTAGAAGGGCTATTAAAGAAAGGAAAATGAAAGCTGTTATTAATGTGAACAGCAAGTTATCGCCGATAACACGGCCTAGCAATAAACCAATACACTATTACGTACATTGGTTTTACATAATATATGTTACACATAGGTTGGTCGTAGATTATACATAGGTATTAATATTTAAGAAAGCCTTGTTTATTCAGCTATCACAGGCGTAACTGCAGGGTAGGGAGGTTTTGATACTTGACTTTCTTACTTAACTCACGGAGCCTTCGAATGGTGCCGATGAAAGGCAATTAGCTCGAGTAGCCTTCTTCCATAGGCAGATGGAAATGAAAGGTGTGACGCTATATATGTTTTGTATATAAATTGTTTAGTATGTATAAGTAGGTACACCTGATGCACCGATAGGTTATCATGCAAACATTAGCTTAACTTGATAAACATTGATTTATTAGATAAGTAGTATTATGCTACAAGGTGTCATAGAGGCAATATTGTTAACGTCATATAATATCGGTGTTTTATCCCATATGGCTTATACAGATAGATGATATATCAGTACTCCAATGTTACATGATAATCTTTATTTTAGACTACCTTGCTGGCCGAGTGGTCGCAAGTGCGACTGCGACAAGGGGTGTCGGGTTTGATTCCCAGGTCGGGTGAAGTATTACTGGGTTTTTTAAAAATTTCCAGTAGTAGCACGGAGTCTGGGATTGTGCCCGGTATATGGCAATAGTTCACCCCCTATTACATGGGACTCATAACATACATAGTGGCATTAAGTGCCGTAATGTGCACCTCTGCCTACCCCTTCGGGGATAAAAAGCGTGATGTTATATATATGTATGTAATCTTTATTTTATTAGTAAAAGCGTAGGGATGTCTGAGATTATAGCAATCAACATAACCGTCAGATAGAACTAGATCTGCGTATTTCTTCTTATAAAGCCATCCATAATTCTCATCTTTCTTGGACGTGAAGCCATATTTTCACCAAAATAACATACATAATATAACACCACGCCTTTTATCCCCGAAGGGGTAGGCAGAGGTGCACATTATACCATTGTACAATGTAACACCCACTTTTCACTATTTATATTATGAGTCCCATGTAATAGGGGGTGAGCCTATTGACATATACCGGGCACAGTTTCAGACTCCGTGCTAATACTGAGAATTTAACCCAGTAATACTTTGCCCGACTCGGGAATCGAACCCGAGACCCCTTGCCCGGCAGTCGCACTTGCGACTACTAGGCCAACGAGGCAGTCACAAATCAATAAGGCGAATTGAATAAGCCATATTTTTGAGTTATGCACTGACCAACACATCTAATGATTAATTTTTATTTATAACCAATCCATAATTTACATTATATCATACAGAAGTCTAACCAATTTCTTTACATTACAGAAAATCGTAGGAGTTTTCAAACCAAAGGATGAGGAGCCGTATGGTCGTCTAAATCCAAAGTGGACGAAATGGATGCACAAATTGTGCTGTCCCTGTTGTTTCGGGCGCTCCTGCCTGATACCCAACCAGGGGTACCTTAGCGAGGCGGGCGCCAGCCTCGTCGACTCCAAGATAGGCCTCAAGATCGTGCCAAAAACTAGGGTGAGTTTATTTATTCATTTTGCACTTCAAAATAGAATATCCTTTCGTAGATTTAACAATCAACCATTAGGTGTTGCAGAGATATGTAGGTAGTAGTAGTAGGAGTTTATACTCTATGATTGCCTCGTTGGCAGAGTGGTCGCAAGTGCGACTGCCGGGCAAAGGGGTCTCGGGTTCGATTCCCGGGTCGGGCAAAGTATTACAGGGGTTTTTTTTTAAGAAAATCGCAGTTGTAACACGGATTCTGGAATTGTGCCCGGTATATAGCAATAGGGTCACCCCCTATTACATGGGACTTATAACATAAAAAGTGAAAAGTGGGTACATTGTACAGTGACATTAAGTGCTGTAATATGCACCTGTCTATCCCTTAGAGGATAAAAGTTATGATGTTATTAGGTTATGAATTTATACTAACTTTATAAAATATAGATGGTGTTTAATACTTTGGGATACTACCGTCTCCCAGCGGTTTAGTCCGCGTTAACTGGATAAAAAATAGACTGAAGTTATTCCAGAACCTCTGTGCTGGATTTCATTCAGATCTGTCCAGTAATTTTTATGTCAAAGAGTAACAAACATACATCATTAGGATCTTTTACATTTTAATTTTAAAATATTTGTAGTACCCATAATAAAGAAAAAGGAAGTAAATAATTTTAAGTATGGGAGAGCCATGCTTCGGCACGAATGGGCCGGCTCGACCGGACTGATACCACGGCCTCACAGAAAACCGACGTAAAGCAACGCTTGCGTTATGTTTCGTCGTATGAGTGAGGTTACCGGAGGCCCAATTACCCTCCCCTTCCCCAATCTCCCCGATTCCTGAATCCCCAACGATCCTCAAACTCCTAATTCCCAAAAGGCCGGTAACGCACTTGTAACGCCTCTGATGTTCCAGGTGTCCATGGGCGACGCCGATTGCTTACCATCAGGTGAACCGTTTGATCTTTTACCGGCTTATTTCATAAAAAAAAATAAAGACTAGTAGCTTTAAAGTATTAGCATAAACCAGAACATATCCTAAAAATAGCCTCGAAATAAAAAACATCCAAACTAGTCAAACGCAATTTTCTTAATACGTCAATGCAAATAACCCAGGAACAGTTCAATTAACGTAATAGGTACTTATAATCACCAATCTTTGATTATCTATCTCTTATTAAGAATAATTATCATTAATTTATTCTAATTTATTAAATTTGTAAATTTTTGCATAATACGTACGTCGTGTTATGGGAATATGCGAATGTTACCCACGTAGGTATGACGTCATATTTTATCAAAAGGCATTGGTATGTTTCAAGGTACATTAGTTACTATAAATATACATATGTAAAGGTGTATAAGTAGGTATTTACTTAACTCGTCGAATACCGGTTTTGTAGACACAATTAAAGAACAATAGGTTGCGGTAACCGGTGACCGCTTGGTGTTTGACAGTTTAAATAATATGTATGGAGTAAATAATATTGGTTATTATGTCGTACGTGTTTGTTATTTACACAACATAATCATCGTAACATCACGCCTTTTATCCCCGAAGGGGTAGGCAAAGGTGCACATTATTCCACTGTAAGTAAGGTACAATGTAACACCCACTTTTCACTATTTATGTTATGAGTCCCATGTAATACGGTGAGTCTATTGCCATAAACCGGGCACAATTCCAGACTCAATGCTACTACTGAGATTTTTTTTTTGAAGAAACCCAGGAATTTATTGACCGACACGGGAATCGAATCCGAGACCTCTTGCCCGGCAGTCGCACACCAACGAGGCAGTCGTTATTAGGCATTTTGTATTTACCTAGCTATGTATGTGTAACGGTACTTATAAAATGTTCTGCGTAATGTATCAAAAATTTAAAATGTGACAATCTCCGTATGTACCTCTATATTAATAAATAGTATATTGGTATAGTCAGTATTATGTTTGTATAAAGAAACAAATTCAATGATGAGTTTAAATATGTAGCAACAATATTATGTTAATCAAACGAGTTATTTATATTAGTAGAATGCATTAAATGTATCTACTACTAGTAGTGTTACATAAAATCCAATTTTAATTATTATGCTGCTACTGAGTAGCAGCGCGACAGTCACCGCGTTGCGGAATGCTGCTCATGAATATGAGCCTCTAGCATGGCTTGAAACTAGTCGAGTACCTCGTCAAACGTCGTGTGTAAGCTTAATTTAGTATGTCTCACGTCAAGTTATAATATAAATACAATGTTGTTATATTCTTAATATTCATTATGTTATGTATGTATGTCGGTAAACTAAATATGTGTACGCCAAAGGTCCGTGTAATGACAACGTGTCATTGTAGGTCGTGTGTACCCGTAGATAAAATAATTTAATCAGTATTTTGGTTCAATATATTATTTCAATAATTCGCTAGTTTCTACTTAGTACTTTGACATGTTATACAGTTTTTTCAAATTGTAATACCTCAATGGTCGAGTAATGGCAAACGCGTTTGTTGACGAAGATGCCTCAAGTTCGATTTTCGTGTGAATTTAGTTTATACTTATTGAGACACGTTTGTTTACTACATGTGATGCTCATTAACAATCGTACCGCGTGAGGGCCATGGAGGCGAATTCGAATCCCTATTTTGTAATTTGTTTCCTCAAAAACCTGTACATGGAAAATACGTACCTAAGCCCTAGATACAATAAGGAATAAAGTGCATCGTGCAATACGCTACAATATTATCGTTTTATAATAATTATGTGCAATGAATCAACCTATCAAATTTATTCATTGGATTTTCGACTTTATATTGTTAATGCAATAAATTTGAAAATGTACTATAGAAATTTGATAGAAAAGGATAGGTTTACTCGCTGGCTACCATACCTACTATATTACTAAAGACATTCTTAAATAAATCCAGTTCAGACGCACTGAATGACCTCGAACTTACATAGAATTAAATCTCACGTGATTATGTATTCATTAAGATATCGACCTTGATTGTGTTTCACTCGTTTTGTATATCGGTCAACGTCTTGTATAACGTAACTTTGTGTCGAATTGTCGAATTGTGTGAGATGCTCTTTGGATAAAAATATTTTTGTAATATTATTATGTAGGTACTTACATTGGGTGAAAATTAAACAAAAGATAACTAAAAATGCTAGTTACAGAGAGCATCAAAAAATTCGTTCGCATCGATGTCAATAGGGAAAATACCCAGAAGGCTGGCAGAAGACATTTTTAGATTTCTGTCGTTTAATATTCTCCATTTATCTTAGTTTATTTTAATTTCCTTATTTTGATATTTCATGTATAAGTAGTAATCATTAATAATAATAATACTTAAAACATTTGGTTATTTATTTGTTAGTATTGAAATGCTTCGATAGGACCAAAAAAGAATGGGAAAGCTTTGGTTCTATCTAACTTTACTTTTGAGGACTTTTTATTCTGATATTTCTAAAAGATTGACGCCTATTCAAGAGTTTTTAAATTCCAAGCCATAGACAGACAGCTAGTATTCAATATTTCACCCGAGCGTACGGCGCGTCGCTTTCCGCGCGCGCCTTAAAGAGCCATCAGACCACCACGGATGGGGCCCAATAGAGCTGATGCGGATTCGGAGTCCTGGAGAAACTAACGGGTTACCGGGGCTCCGGCTCGAAGTCCAGGAGAAGGATCGGGGTGGTTTTTAGTCAGTAAGATTCTGGCACTCCCTTCCGCCTCACCTAGGCGGGAGAAGCCATTCGATGATTTTCCCCCCTTGAAAAAAAAGTATTAAATATTTTGTATTCAAGTGACTGCTTAACAAATGCCTCTTTCTTAAATGGTCTAAATTCCTATGATTGGTACTGACTTAATATGATTGATTAGGGAATGCTGCCTGCTTGTCTCTAGGAGAATGGTCGCAGTCTAAGGCATACCTAGAACATATCGACGATATATCCTGTCATAGTAAAAGTAATATTGTTATAACTAGCGACCCATCCTGTCTTCGCTCGCTCTTGTTTGGTGAATAACATTTTTATTTATATGAATGTTTTGAATATTTGCAGGTGGTGAAGCTAGTGTCTGAAACGTTCAACTACCTGCGGATAGACCGCGAGAGGTCGCGACTCAAGCGGGCCATCACTGAACAGTTTCCCAATCTACGCTTCAACAGAATGGGACTACCGCCTAAGGTACAATACTGTGTTTATTTAAATTGAACCGTAACTTATGTATTTTAGAGTCCTTTTTGTATTAACTTCTTTAGTATTCTCAGCCTGTATATTTCTGTAATGTGATAGTCGTTGTAGCTAAAGATATTCAAAAACCATAGTGTACTATATTCTTGATAAATGTATCCACCATAACGGTTTGTTGAGAGCAGATAACAATTGTTCCATGTAGTCCATCTATAAAACTTACTTGCTGACTATACTTACATTCAACTGTGTCTGAAACATGTTGTCCGACAAACGGTGGAGGAAAACATCGTAAGGAAACCTGGACTTATTATTACTAATTATTGTAATCGCCAACCCGCGTTGAGCAAGTGTGGTGATTATTGTTCAAACCTTCTCTGTGTGAGAAGACTTAATAGGCTGTTGATGTGTATCTGAAACATGCCTATAAAAGCTAAGACAAAACAACTGACTCCAAGAACTAATCGGGAATATATTAGGAGAAAAAAAAAGTTTTATCGTAGTGGTAAATATGGTGGTCTACAATATAGCATTGTCTGTTTGCAGGCGGGGTCGTTCCAGCTGTTTGTAGAGGGATACAAGGACGCAGACTACTGGCTGCGACGCTTCGAGCAGGACCCACCGCCGCCACATGTAATGAGGAAGTGAGTTTTAGACTTTCTAGTTACTGGTGAACATAATAATATATGATGAAGGAATGATGGGTCTTACATGGTCTTTACGTGATCAAAACTCTAAATGAATAAAGATATAAAAAAATAATAATAATATAGGTAATTCTAACTGAAAATATAATATCCTGATTGGCAATTATGCTTTCGAACCGTTTGGGGTTGAAACTGAGGCTCAAGTGCACATCTTCTTTACAAAGATATTGTAAGGAGGATGGTTGACACTTCAGGTGATCGAAGGGCTGGCTACTAACTTGGGCAAAGGTTAAGCATTGCCATTCAACGTGGCAATGCTGCCAGTCTTTTGGGCACCCTACCTCACGATAGCGATGAGGAAAATTTTTTTTTGATGCTTCTAGTATGATAGATTTTTTTATTATTATTACTTTTTTTTAACGTGTAAATGTTTTAGTTTTTAGTAATTTATATTTTAAGTTGTATATATTTATTTAATTTAAACCCTTATTTTATTATTTAAGGATTCCAATAGTTACATTATGTAGATAGTTAGGAGTCTACGCCTAATATTAATTGAAAGCTTCGAATTCCATTGTTTGTATTCTAAACATGTTCTTTTATCTTCAAACCCTCAAGTAAAGAGCGTATTCCTTTTTAAAAAGCCGGCAATAGACCTATGACTTCTCTGGTGTTGCGGGTGTCCATGGGCGGCGCTGATCGCTTACCATCAGTAGATCCGTCTGCTCGTTTGCCTCCTATACCATAAAAAATGATGTAAATGTAATTATCTTCCAACCGCTTCTAACTGTCATGGAAGTCAATGGAAGGCGGTATACCTAAGCTTTAATGGCCAATGTAATGATGACAATGTAATTAGGAATTTATCGTCATCTTATTCTACTATTATATAAAGCGGAAGAGTTTGTTTTTTTGTTTGTTTGTTTGAACGCGCTAATCTCCGTAACTACAAGTCTGATTTGAATAATTCTGTGTTGGATAGCACATTTATCGAGGATGCCTATAGGCTATAAAACATCACGCTACGACCAATAGGAGCTGAGCAGAGCGTGTGAAACCGCACGAAAGTAGCTAGTTAGAAATAAGCTCAGATTTGTAACTCTTATCAACATAAGGGAATCTATTCTAACCATATTCCTTCCTCGTTTCAGATTCCAGCTCCAATTCGAGCGACTAGTAGTACTAGACTACATCATCCGCAACACTGACCGCGGGAATGACAACTGGCTCATCAAGTACGACTCGCCCGGTCTACGACCTCCACACGGTGATATAGACCTTAGGGACCCCTCCGTAAGTTTTATATGCTTTGTACTAATACCATTAACAACTTATTTGGATATAAAATAACATAACATCACGCCTTTTATCCCCGACGGGGTAGGCAGAGGTGCACATTATGTCACTTTACAATGTAACACCGACTTTTCACTATTTATATTATGAGTCCCATGTAATAGGGGGTGAGCCTATTGCCATATACCGGGCACAATTCCAGACTCCGTGCTACTACTGAATCGAACCCGAGACCCCTTACACGGCAGTCGCACTTGCGACCATTCGGCCAACGAGGCAGTCAGTTTTATCAGAGTGTTGTTGCTGTTATCTGGTCTCTGTTGCCTAGTTACTCCCTTAGGGTTGGTAACCATTGTCACCTACGAAGGCAACAGCGTCTTAAAAATTTAATTATTTAAACTATCTCCAAATAAATTGCCAAATATGGTGATTAGGATAACCATTTATCCCTCTAAGATAAATACCTTTGTTCAGCAGTAAATATCTTTTATCTAATAATAATAATTATTATTTGTAAATCCCCAGGAGTGGCGTGGCGCCGAGGTCCGTATAGCAGCGATAGACAACGGGCTGGCGTTCCCGTTCAAGCACCCTGACTCCTGGCGCGCCTACCCCTACCACTGGGCCTGGCTGCCGCAGGCCAAGCAACCATTCAGTCATGAGACCAAGTCAGTTATATTAACTATTCGTCTATATTCAATTCCTTTATGACATGTTCTAATTTAACGACTAAATACATACACCTACGTTAATCTATGCTCGTAAAACGGTTGACATCACAAGAATATTTTGTTTTAGGTGTTGGAACACTAAAACTATATTTTTTCTAAAGTACTGGCTGGACTGTTAGTAATTAATAAAAAAGTCTTTTAGTGCAAATATTCGCTCAGTTTGTGTCGATGATACTGTGCAAATAATAAATTAATAAATATGTAAGATAGCTTACTTAAATGATGTCTTTATTTATATTTACAGGGAGCTAGTACTTCCATTGTTATCAGACATGAACTTCGTACAAGAGCTGTGTGACGAACTTCATGTACTTTTCAAAGTAAGTTGACAACATGTTTTCATTTTTTCTTTTAGTATATTATGGATAATTTACTCATTGAGGCAGTTGCAATATTCTTTCCATTATTGCAACTTTTACAATGTAAAAAAAGGCTGATATCAAATAAAGCATTCCGGTATCGATTTTTGGGCGTCTGAAAATGATCACTTTGATTGCTATGTCGTGGTGGCCCGGAGGTTTGAAACGCTCGCTTGTCATGCATGAGAATGCGGGTTCGAAACCTACCAACGGCAAGTACCAATGTGATTTTTTCCGAGTTATATGTACTTTCTAAGATTATTTAGACACCACTGACAAACGGTGAAGGAAAACATCGCGAGGAAACCTGGGCTTGATAATTTCTAATTATAAGTTTGTAATCGCCAACCCACATTGAGCAAGCGTGGTGATTAATGCTCAAACCTTCTCCGTGTGAGAAGAGGCTTTGCTCAGCGGTGGGCATATAAAGGCTGTTGATGTGATGTGATGATGCTATAGCATTGAGTGGAATTATGCCTATTTTTGAGTGGGAAAATCATCCAATAACTTTTCCCACCTTGGGTTAGGCGAGAGTGTCAGACTCTTACTGAGTAAAAACCAACCCATTCCTCCTGCTCCTTCGAGCCGGAGCCCCGGTAACCCGTTAGGCCTTCCGCGGCTCCGTATCAATCTTTCCTGGAATATAGCAAGCGTCCTATCTAAAGGCATTTATAAAACATAACTGGTCAATAAGTCTGAGTTGCAAATATCTAAGTATTAATCAAGTGACAATGAAGTATTGATTAAAACAAAGTCTATCCGCCGTACTCAGATATTTAATGGATACCTAATCCAGTCCTTAGCAATTTGTTTTTGTTTTGTGTGTTGTTTGTAGCAATTGTTGTGTAAGGAATAGTTTTCATAATCAATCAGTCTCTGAGTATCGTAGTTAGCATTTATTTCAACTATACCATAAACAGGTAATTTTGAAACGTCAACATATAAATAATAGTCTAAACTACCGCAAAGTTAAGTTCGACGGTTCATTAATCTGCCGTCACCACTCGACACTGGCAGTATAGTCGACAACATCGTATTGGAGACTCGGTTGCCGAAGAAGAAAAATACTAATAATAATAATAGTCTGTCAGTTTGTCCGTCAGTGAAGCTAGGCACTCGTTAAACATTAATTTTATGTTCGTCATAGTGTAAAAAAGGTATTATTTTCCAAAACTAAGTATTTGTTCATGATTACAGCAAGACAAGGGCTTCGACAAAGGTCTATTCGAGCGTCAGATGTCAGTAATGCGCGGCCAGGTGTTGAACCTGACACAAGCGCTCAAGGACAACAAGAGTCCCGTGCAACTCGTACAGATGCCCGCCGTCATCGTCGAGAGGTATATTATAATTCAGAATTATTATTTATGTATGTAATAGCCTCACCCCCTATTACATGGTACTCATAACATAAATAGTGAAATGTTGGTGTTACATTGTACATTAAGTCCCGTAATGTGCACCTCTGCCTACCCTTTCGGGGATAAAAGGCGTGATGTTATGTAAATATTATTTACTAGCTTCTGCCAGCGGCTTCGCTCGCGTTTCAGTGGGGTAAACATGATTTATTCCAGACCATACGCTGTTCCAAAATTTCATCCTGTACTCTTCAGATCCATTTGACAATTGTTCGGATCCCGCAAGGAACAAATTGGGTACCTGCCAACTAATCAAATTCAATCCTTTTTTTCGACAAAAACGACAGTTTTCTATCAATTTTGTACGAGACTGTGTATTGTGACGTCACGTTTTTTAGCGTCTAACAGCGTACTTATTTTTTAAACATTTGCTGGAACTATACTAAAATTAGGTTGATCATAATATTTTATTGTATTGAAAAGTCGAAATAATTTATTTTTGATTGAGGAAAGTACACAATTCTTTGTGTTATCCAGGAATTGTTCTGTGTCTTAGTGTGATGTGTATAATATGAAATTATGTATTTTGGAAACGCACCCACGATACACAAAATATGGGTCTTAGCTCCTTACAAAATGACGTGATGATGATGTAACATAACATAACATCACGCCTTATATCCCCGAAGGGGTGCCCAGAGGTGCACATTATACCACTACAATGTAACACCCACTTTCCACTATTTATGTTATGAGTCCCATGTAATAGGGGGTGAGCCTATTGCCATATACCGCGCATAATTCCAGACTCCGTGCTACTACTAAGAATATTTAAAAACCCGATAATACTTTTTCCGACCCGGGAATCGAACCCGAGACCACTTGCCCGGCAGTCGCACTTACGACCATTCTGCTAGAGAGGCAGTGATGAATATGATGATGTAATTTATATAAATTGATTGTTATTAATATTCGCAGATCAAAGAGCGGGTCGACGTCATCCCGTTTCTTCGATTCGTTCCAGCAACGCTTCCAGCACAAGTCGCCTTTCTTCTCCTGGTGGTGAGACGAGCACGCCGCTAGGTAAGACATCGACATACTTACTTACTTATACTTAAACTGTCAAACACTAAGCGGTTACCGGTGACCGCAACTTATTGTTCATTAATTGTGTCTATAATGACGGTACTCAATGAGTTAAAGTTGTTTCATTTACAATATTGTATATTTAATCAACTTATTTCATACCAAAGTATTCTTTAAATATTGGTAATAAGGTCTAAAATAAGGGTTGGTGAGACAGGACACCGGTGTCCTCGAGCCTTTAATTTGTTCTCTTTAGTTAGTCTTTTAAATTGTGACAGATAAAGATGATACATAAAAAGAGTTTTCTGATAGTATTATGAGAATATCTGTAAATATATTTTAAATATTATTTACGTATATGTCAATAGGCTCCCCTATTACATGGGACTCATAACATAAATAGTGAAAAGTAGGTGTTACTTCTGTGTACACCTCTGCCTACCCCTTCGGGGATAAAAGGCGTGATGTTATGTTTTGATAGATTTTCTTCGAACAATTCTTAAAGTAAACAAAATTTAACCAACTCTTTGTATTTGTTACAGATGTATATCAAAAATGGTGATAAGTTCCACTTGAAGCTGATGATTAGTGATGTAAACACAATGTATGTATCTGTATGTATAATGTAATCTAGAATAGATATACTTGTGTACACTGTAACTAGTTCAATACTGCGCGAGGTAGATCAAATGCACTACCGGCTGCGATATTTTATATAATTCTTCATATAAAGTGTTCTGTTTAAGCTAATTTGTACCTTATTATTAATGAAATGTGGTTTACTATCTACTCGCTCGGCTTTTGTTGACCGTAACATGATGGCTTCCGCGATAAATAGGGATGATGACAGGGTATGAAAATTAAAAATCTAATTTGTCCGTCAGTTCGGTAATGAAAAAATATTAAACACATATTTTTTTATTTTGTCGTATAATAAAACAATACTTAGATATAACGAATCAAAGTTTAAGAGTGGGAGGTAGCTACGTCATTTTAGAGTATAAATCGTACTCAAAAGTGACGTCATGCGATATTTCAAACCAATATATCTTCGAAACTATTCGTTGCCGTAAGAAAATAAAAATACGTTTCTAATATTTTTAAATAATTTACCAGACGGACATTAAAATAAAAATTAGTCATCTACCCTATTGTCTATGAAACACAAAAATGATTCAATTCGAACCAGTACAGCTCTGGAGGTTAGCGCGTCAAATAAACAATGTCTACTAGAGATGCACCGAATATTCGGTTACTATCTGGTATCCGGCTTATCCGGCCGTTATTTACTATCCGGCCGGATACCGGATGGTAAACTTGGTAGTTTTTATACATGAAATCTAAATAAAGGCACAGTTGTAATTGAATCTTTTTATTATTTTAAACAATTTTACCGAATATTCGGCTAGTGATCAGGCCGAATATCCGGTATCTGGTATTCAGCCAAACAACTATTCGTTTCATCTCTAATATGTACTGCTTTAGTGTATATTAAAGTATCGCAGCCGGTACTGTGGTAATTTTTATTATTATAATTTTTATCATCGACATTGCCTACAATCTTTGGCTAAAAATGTTTTATTTTTGTATAATTATTTTATTTGTGATGTTGCTTAGTTTGGGAGGCGAGAGCTCGGCTCGTTTTACTTTCGTGTAGATAATATTGTTTGTTTACGCTAGATGGCGTTTGAGGTGATAATGGGCATGTGATTACAACAATTTTGAGGCTTACCGGCAATTTTCTTACTTGGTAACTTTTCATAATTTTTCAGTAGGATGAAAGTAAAATTATCACATCTTTTGAATTTAAAAAATGTTTATTTGTAATAATTTTCATTATTTTGTAGTTTATGCAGAATATTCTCACAAAAAGGTAGTTAATAATAGTCCAAGTAGCCGCCAACGCCATTCTAACGGTGATACAACAACAAATAAATATTCTTATGTGACATTTAAATAGGTAAATGGTCTCTACCAGACCCCCTAGTCGAATACTCTGATGATATCAGAAAATAATAATTTCTTATACATGGACCTCAACAAAAATATCTTTGACAATCAACATTGTCTATGGATATTCCAATAGATTTTTTTTTTTCAAAATTGTGATACTATTTTGTGTCTATGGTTAATTTTATGAGAAGGTGACTAATTCATACTTTTTTTCGATGATAATTTTGGCTTTCGATTTAGTTCTTATTTATTAAAATTGACACTTATTTCTGCTTATTGAATTCAAATAATTTAATAAATGTTATCGTTCATGTTATCCAATATTGTGATTTTTTAAATCTCGGCTCTACTTCTTTCTTTACACATATCTTCCTAAAGGCAAAAGGCGTTGATCGAGGCAAATAAACGATTTCAATTCCCAGTTGGGCGAAGTGTAATTAGTTATCCTATTTAAAAAAAACTCAGTAGTTGCACAGAAATAGAAAAGATCTATAAAAGAATTTCGCGCAATAAACACTACCTAAGCATAGTTTTGTTGAGTTACCTCTTTCGAAGAATCAAAAAGAAAAATCTAATATTGGGTGACATAAGTGATTGTTGATCGTAAATATTTCTTTAAAATTAGCTAAAACAACCAATTGGGACATAGATGAGGAAATTGTAAATACATATAAAATAAAGGAGTTTTAGGCAATTTGTATGTAATGTCCGTGTTATAAATAAAATGATTTTCAATTCATAAATAAAATAAAAACTTAAATATTACAATCAGAATTTGAAACTGCTAGTTTTATTATTAAGGGTCTGTTTCTGTCAGTCGTAAGTTTCAGTTAACATAACTGGCACATATTTTGACAGTTTTTAATATGTCAGGTACTATCGATCAAGTCGATCGGTAGTCAAAGTCAAAGTTAAAATAATTTATTTCAATTAGACCAAGAAGGCACTTTTGAATGTCAAAACAAAATATTTAAATATAAAAGAAAAAATGACAGTATGTCGGTCAGTTCAGTGGTCAGGTCAGTCAGGTCAGTGACGACATTGGTCGATCGGATGCGGTCGATCATCATTAGGCGATAGTCGTATGAACTTGGCGCGAGCAAACACAGAGAAAACGCCCGGTGGATACTGAGTTTGCCACAGGATTGTGTTTAAAAAGTGCATTACCATAAACTTTGCCGATAGTACGTCAACTTATCTGTCAGTTAGTCTATTGGAAACTTAATTGGAGTGCTTAGTGCGAGTTTCTTAATACGTTGATACGATCGACACGTTCATGACGTTCAGCACTCTGATTGGCCTGCTCTTAGTTAAGCAACCAATTACAAAGATAAACGCTGTTACGTTTCGATCGTTGTAATGTAGAAATTACTCGCATTCAGCACTCGGACTTGGTGAAATGGATCAGAACAGAAACCAATTTTGACTCATGTCAATCAAGAGATTTTAAAGTTTATTCGATTTTAAATATTTTGTTTTTATGAAGACTTAAATACATAGATGATTGATTCGATAAATAAGGTTGACACTACTACATACAAAATGTGGATTTAATTCTATTGTCTGCTATCCTTCAACAACATTTTGCTTTACCTACAAAAATGCTGTTCTTGCTATAAAATTAATGATGAAAATCGGCACTATATTGTATAGGTACAACCTAATAAAAAATACTTCCAACAATTTAACATTTCTAACGAACGTACAGAAACCTGTGGGCTTAGGACTAGTTTCGAGTACGCGTTCGGAGCTCCGTGGCCGGCTCCAATAAACCAGAGTCAGTCAACAATCAGAGTGCCGAAAACGTACCCGCTTTTTAATTACTTTTAAAAAAATCGTACTAAGACTTCTGTAAGAACTGACCATCGACATATACTAATGGACATGCCGTACGCGTATAATCTGCAGTAATTTTTTGATTTGAAAAGAGTGAGAGGGATGGCCTATGCTTTCGGTCTAGTTCTATCTCTTTCTCGCTCTTAACGTCTTAACTACGGTATTTTGAGAGAGATAAAGATAGACCGAAACTTCGTTTCCTCACTTTCTTTCGAAGTGCCACAATTCTCATCTCTAAGGCATGTCCATTAGTATATATCGATGGAACTGACTACAAAAACTTACCTAATTTATTGTCAAATGTACCGTAGTGTCAACTTCATTTGTAAATAAATATTTTTGCGCTCTACAGATGGCGCTAGTGGATGTAAGGTCAAAAGACCTTAAACTACCCTAGCGCCTCCTGTGACGCGAAAACTCATTGTAATCGTAAAGTACTCTAATTTCTACACGAAGCTGTGAATTTAAAATATAATAAATAATACTTAATAATCACCAGTTTGGTCAAATGACCAGTTTAAGTAGATAGGCGGTAAATCAAATTATTTGTGATCTTTAATGTTGTTTTAAATTGTTAACGTATATTACTAGTTAATAATAGACCAACTTATTCAAACTGTTATGTACTTCGAACGTTGGTGTCCAGTTATCAAGACACGTGATTGTGTACCAAGTCATAAGAGGCGGAGCTCACTTGCTATTGGTCGAAGAAGCTCCGCCCTTTACATGCGTACACGCATCATACCTATTTCCTTACGTAATTTTAAAAAAAACGGACTTGGACGTCTGAGACATTTCCAATAAACAACGGCTTATGCCTCTCTTTTTAGAAATGACGTTGTTTTTTTATATTATATTAGTTATTTTTGCGACCAGCCTTTTGGTTCTGGTATTAAAACATAGTACAATCTGTAACTTATTCCGGTATTTGTACAAGTAACGATAACCATTGTAGTTAATGAACCGTTTGTAACGATCAATATGTAGATGGTATAACGATAACGATTTAATGTTACATGTATGTATTTATGTAAGTAACTGTGAGAGTGTAAGGCGAGAGTGTGATAATTATATTTAGTTATTTGTATGAAGACCGTTTTTTTTAGTTATTTTTAATGTTTTATTTTTTTTTCTATATTTTTTAAGTTTCAAAGAGGTTAGGTTAACATCTGCCTCTTTATAACTCCTGAAAATCTTAGTTTATTATTTGTATTGTTATGGAGATCTAAGTTTCAATTTTTCAGTTATGGGAAGTGTATATTTTGCCTATAAATTGAATACAGTGATTTATGAGGCAAAATTTAGATTGTATAACAGTGGGACTAATTATTATAACATAACTTTTTGATATGGATCGTAAAGCGAAACGTTATTTTTTATGTACTCAATAGATTAGTGGCTACTAAATAAACTTTCAATTTTTTGTTAGGCATTTACTTTTATTTAAAAAACCGTCGTCATACAAATAGTTAAACATTACATTTCCATGTTGTAAATACTTTTAACAACTTTTGTTTGATAGATATTACAATGTTTATTACGCATTATTATTTAATATTTGAGAAAAATATAATCACCATTGCATTTTATTACTTGTTTTATTTGTCTCATCATTTACCTATAACCCTAAAAATCTAAACATTTTAACGGCTTGAATGCCTACTTACAAGTGTCCCTGAGGTCGACGATCAAATGGCACCAGGTGGTCGGTAGGGTTCCAACAATTATCAGAAAATTAAAAAAAAATCCCAAGGCATACAGTTTTTAATGTTTATATTATATTTGATGGGCCGACGTTTGACCACTATCTCGCCTGATGGTAAGCGATGATGCGGTCTCTGATAGAACACGTCGTCCCATAAGCAACCTATTCACTCGGGCCTTGAAGACACCCCGGTTATACGTTATACCCTTCAGGAAATACAGACTCTGATTTACAATGACTTATGTGTTATCCAGGAAAAAGTAAACGCTGTGTCAGTTTTTCGACTCTTACTGCCACAATAATTCTTTATTTTTCCGTCTGTATTTTTGCACACGTTATCGTGCATTGTGCTCCAGTATCATGGAATTATAAATTCTAAGCCTGCTTTAGTTTGAAAAAGAATCACGTTTTTCAATAAAATTTTTACCTTACTTTAAGTAACTAGGTATTGAAAATTTGTACTGCGCTAGTATTGGGGAACTCCACCAAACTTGGCGCATTTAATAAAAATAGTACACCACTCGCTACATTATTTCTTAACACGCTACATTATTCGAATAAAAAATGTTTTTCAATGAAAAACCGTTTCGAATAATTTATTTGGACTTACCTACTAAAATTTATTCTAGTGTATCCAAAGTATGCACCCAAAAACCTCGTATCCACTGTATCTACTAGGTAACACTTTGCACGCGACATGCATGACATCATCATGTTGCTAAACATGTTGGAAATCAGCGAGGATTTGTTATTAAACCACTTCGTCTATATAATATAATACGCAATATTGTCGCTAGAGGAACAAGTTTGTGCATCACATCTCTTTAAAGAATATTTGATGTTGACAACGCTAAGCATCACCAACTATATCTCAACACGTGGCGTACGACTCATCGCAAAATGGGAGTTTCGATATTAGCTGATTTTAAAAATAGGCCCATAGCAAGCCAATGTCATTTCCCACCTCATTCTTTGATCAGAATAAATATTAATTACAGGGGCGTATATGATTCTAAAGCAAAGTTACAGAGAGTGTTGCTGATGACTCTAAATCTTTGGTTGTTTTGATAGGAATGTTGGCAAAAAAATGTTCAAACTCCTGGGCTACATCTACGTTGGATGAAATCTGTCCCCTTTCAGTATTTAAACTAAATTCTGAATTTCTTAATCGTTTCCTACCAGTCTCGTTGTGTATAACTTTCCAAGTAGCTTTTATCTTATCATCAGCTGCTTTTATTTTATTACTAATATAAAGACGTTTCGCGGTTCTGCATACTATTATAACGGTTTTTGAATATGATGTTACATACTGATGGAGGAGGATTGGAGGTTGGTGTTGTATGGTTTCATTCCATAAAGCTCAAAAAGTTTGTCCCTACTCTCAATACCGACAGTTGCCCAATCGCTAAATACGAACTTGGTATGAATGGTTTTTATTGGCAAAATATTGTTAAATTCTGTGTTTATAACTTTAAAAAAATCTTCTTACAACTATTCGAGCACGCTCGATCACTTTCGAGCGTGCTCGAAAACAATCGAGCGTCCTCGATCACTTTCGAGCGTCCTCGAAATCTATCGAGCGTCCTCGAAATCTATCGAGTGTCCTCGATCACTTTCGAGCGTTCTCGAAAACTATCGAGCTTCCTCGATCACTTTCGAGCGTTCTCGAAAACTATCGAGCTTCCTCGATCACTTTCGAGTGACCTCGAAAACAATCGAGCGACGTCGAAAACAATCGAGCGTCCTCGAAATCTATCGAGCGTCCTCGATCACTTTCGAGCGTCCTCGAAAACAATCGAGCGTCCTCGATCACTTTCGAGCGTGCTCGAAAACTATCGAGCGTCCTCGAAATCTATCGAGCGTCCTCGATCACTTTCGAGCGTGCTCGAAAACTATCGAGCGTCCTCGAAATCTATCGAGCGTCCTCGATCACTTTCGAGCGTCCTCGAAAACAATCGAGCGTCCTCGATCACTTTCGAGACATCTCGAAAACTATCGAGCGTCCTCGATCACTTTCGAGCGTGCTCGAAAACAATCGAGCGTCTTCGATCACTTTCGAGCGTGCTCGAAAACTATCGAGCTTCCTCGATCACTTTCGAGCGACCTCGAAAACAATCGACCGACCTCGAAAACAATCGAGCGACCTCGAAAACAATCGAGCGTCTTCGATCACTTTCGAGCGTGCTCGAAAACTATCGAGCTTCCTCGATCACTTTCGAGCGTGCTCGAAAACAATCGAGCTACCTCGAAAACAATCGAAAGTCCTCGATCACTTTCGAGCGTCCTCGAAAACAATCGAGCGTCCTCGATCACTTTCGAGCGTCCTCGAAATCTATCGAGAGTCCTCGAAATCTATCGAGCGTCCTCGAAAACAATCGAGCGTCCTCGATCACTTTCGAGCGCCCTCGATCACTTTCGAGCGTCCTCGAAAACAATCGAGCGTCCTCGATCACTTTCGAGCGTGCTCGAAAACAATCGATCGACCTCGAAAACAATCGAGCGTCCTCGAAATCTATCGAGCTTCCTCGATCACTTTCGAGCGACCTCGAAAACTATCGAGCGTCCTCGAAATCTATTGAGTGTCCTCGATCACTTTCGAGCGTGCTCGAAAACAATCGAGCGTCCTCGATCACTTTCGAGCGTCCTCGAAAACAATCGAGCGTCCTCGATCACTTTCGAGCGTCCTCGAAAACTAACGAGCTTCCTCGATCACTTTCGAGCGACCTTGAAAACTATCGAGCGTCCTCGAAATCTATCGAGCGTCCTCGATCACTTTCGAGCGTCCTCGACAACAATCGAGCGACCTCGAAAACAATCGAGATTCCTCGAAAACTATCGAGCGTCCTCGATCACTTTCGAACGTCCTCGAAAACAATCGAGCGTCCTCGAAATCTATCGAGCGCCCTCGATCACTTTCGAGCGTCCTCGAAAACAATCGAGCGTCCTCTATCACTTTCGAGCGACCTCGAAACTATCGAGCGACCTCGATCACTTTCGAGCGTGCTCGAAAACAATCGAGTGACCTCGAAAACAATCGAGCGTCCTCGAAATCTATCGAGCGTCCTCGATCACTTTCGAGCGACCTTGAAAATTATCGAGCGTCCTCGAAATCTATCGAGCGTCCTCGAAAACTATCGAGCGTCCTCGATCTGTTTCGAGCGTCCTTGAAAACTATCGAGCGTCCTCGAAATCTATCGAGCTTCCTCGAAAACAATCGAGCGTCCTCGAAAACTATCGAGCGTCCTCGAAATCTATCGAGCGTCCTAGAAATCTATCGAGCGTCCTCGATCACTTTCGAGCGTCCTCGAAAACAATCGAGCGTTCTCGAAATCTATTGAGAATCTCGACCGGCAAGTAAGAATGACGAACACAAAAGGTGAAAAGCATGGCCAGCACCGTCGACAAGTGAACACCTGCATGCTGCAGGTGCTTACCACTGAGGTGGTCGTGCCCGGGAGATTTTCCTTTAGGCATGCTCCCAATCATCGCTCTCACCTCTCCAGCGCTAAACCCCACGACGTCGACGTCTCCAAGCAAACCGTCAGCCGACACAGGCCCACTTGGAACCGAAGCTCCCAGCGGGGACTCCACTCTAAAATGGTCCCTAAACAAATTGGCAACCTGGGCAGGGTCGTCGCCTGGATTTGTGTATGAAATGATGATACTACTACTAGAAAATCATTCAAAAAGAAATTAAAATGGTGCCAGGATAATCAGAGTCGAATTAAAATGGAAATAATTGCCACTCATCATAAATATTTTTTTTTTTTCTAAATTATGGAAGCAGACCAATAAGTTGGACCCAGGACCGAGCAATCTCGTGAGTGTAGCGGGTGTTAGCGACACGGCCTATTATTTTGCACCCACAGCCGAAACCATGCCCTAGCCTCCCCGTGAGCCTCCTTTACATGTTTATTCCAACCTGGTAAGCTACCTTTCTTGGAATATTGTTTTACAACAAAGCTTTTTTCCGCTAAGTCACTCAATATCGAAACAATGCTACTATACAATTTATTTATAATAATGCTGTGGTCAGCAACACTACACATAGAATCACTACAGTTTGAAAATTCTGGTGGGAAATCTATATTTGTACAACATCTAGTATTCATAGCAATTTGATTTTCGTCTCTCTCACCCCACAGCACTTTATTACATGTATCGTTCTTTATTGCCGTTTTAGGCTGCAAAACTTTAAAATTACAGTGCAGTTGTAAAGGCAAGTGGTCAGACCAGTAAACATTGTGCTGTACGGTGTACCCCAGCGCTCACAACAGACTGTCAATCCAGCTCGCACTTCCGTGTTCGTCACTTACATATGTGTATGTGCCTGAGTCACGGCCCAGTATCTCTAGATCCACACATGACCATTGTTGATCTACACAGAAACTGTCCAGCTCCACACTAACTAACTCGCCTGGACCTGCATTAAAATCACCCGGTACAACTTCCACATTACATGAGTCAGTGATAGCACTAATCTCCCCAAGACAGTCGGTGAACTCTGCCAGGTTGTCAGGCGAGTTAGTTGGCATGTAGACTAAAAATATCAAACACGACCGCTCCTCCATAGTAACTTTCAATAGCCATTAGACGCGCACTTTTACACTCGATCACAGACACCATAGGGAATACACTTTTACGCCACAATATGGCCACACCACCAAACGGTCTTCCATGTCGAATGCCTGCCGATGTATCGACCGCTGAAGTGCCATAAAATGCAAATTCTTTGTCGATCGTGCCCATCAACGTGATGTCATGAGGCAAAAGCCAGGTCTCCTGTAACGCTATTATGTCATCGGACTGACACAGAGATCGCACAGTCAACTGAGCGTGTTACCGACTTGCAATTGAAGCTAACTAGTTTAGTTGGTTTAACTTCCATTTACTTGCTTAATTTCGTTTAGCGAGTCTCTCTTATTGCCTATAGATAGTTTTCTATAATCAACAAAACGCCGAAAAGACACTCCAGCCAGAAGGTCAGAAGGCCATAGGCTATCGTTTAGGAACAACGACAGCTTTGTTTTAGGTACAAAGATTTTATATGCGCTATAGTCCTTTTATACTTTCATTTTTTTTTTCTGTAATGTGACAGAAACTTGTGTTTTGTAAACAATGTATTCAACTATATCGTTCATCGATGTTTTATTGTCAACATTAGAAATAAATAACGGCAGTCTGATGTCAGCTGCTTTAAACTTACCCATCGAATCAATTAAAGCTTTACCCTGATAATCACTGAGTTGGTTCCTTAACTTTATTCGCTGAACCACAGTCCAGCCTTCCTCAGGTCTCACCTCCTTCCACCTCTGACCCTCCTCTACAAGCTGAGCCGCTGTTTTGATCGACGTTGATGCACCGCGACTACACGCACAACTAATGCACTAATTTTTGCTCGGGCCTCTAGTTTTCGAAATATTGCAAGTCTAAATTCGCCTGTGGCACAGGATTTTTCTATAATTCCTAGGTATGTCAACTACGCAAGATATGTAAAAAGAAAACAACGACAACTTCTTTCAAATTTTATTTCAACAGCAAATTCAGGCATTATACATAAACAATTATCCATAACATTGTATTTGTGCAAACAAATAAAAGTATGTAATAAGAAACCAAAGTTTCTGTTCTAAGGAATGTTTATAAAAATATATTGCACTGGTATTTACTACAGCTATATAAATATCAATTATAATATACAACTAATGGTCTACTCTATTTTAATTTTTCACACTGGCAATTTTAAGAACCAATATTATAACAGTGTTGGCAACACTGAGGCTTTGGACCGCTTTTCTTGTTGCAGAGTAGGCCATGGTATAACTTGAGACTAGAATTATTTATTAATGACAAGTTGAACACATTGACAATGTATGCATTTACTAACAGAGCTGTAAGTTTATAGATTCTCTATGAATTGTGCTGTAAATCTTTTAATTTAAATATGTGGCTACATAGAAAAGTACAATAATTTAAGGTTACATTTCTATGAAGGCACAGTCGAAGCGTATCGACGCGTAAATCCAGCAAATCACACGTATACGTGCGTATTTGGACGTCTTTTTAAATCTCTGAAGCAATATTTGCTTTATGCTGTGAACATAAGGTTGAATTTGCTATGTTAATAGTTGTACTCTCGCGACGATGTGCTTTGACTCTGCGTCCGTATAAACCAATTCTTATTCTTCGATAAATATTTATTGTAGAAAATATTTTTTAGAAATAAGTTTTAAGGCTTCATATGCTTTATATTACTGATTAGTTTATCTGGCAGATAGTCATTGTCATGTGAGATTAAAAATTCGGCTATAAATGCCTATTAATTGATTCTATAACTATGAATAAGGCGAACATCTATTGGTGTTTCATAAATTAGTGCGAGTAAGATACGCAATGTATACAATTACACATACAGCTATAATATTATAATTCTTGGTAAATTATAAAACATAACGTAAAATAAATAATGGATTTACCTATAAATCCTGTGATTTTATTTTTTATATTCCGATGCTGACAAATTAATAGAAATTTTCCAAATAAAAAAAAATTATTTCCCCAGAGCACATTTTCCCAAATCAAATCTTTCAAGCTTGTATTTTCCAAACTATATAATCAATGTTTGCACACATACTCAAGTCAACACGCACAGAGAAAAATCCTTAAGAAAAAACTTAATAATAAAAACACATCTATACTAAACTCTTAAAATCGGCTAACCAATGACTGATCTTATAAATTAATAAAAATGAAAAATAAGTTAAACAATTCAATTAAAAAATTAATCTGACGTAACAAAACTAAGATTTCAAATGCAAATTCTTTTTGTACTATATCTAAGTATTATTAAAATATGAATTAATACTTCAGCGACCATATATTATACAGAGTGATACATTATATTATATATTATATTGTGTTTACTATACATTGCATTCATTTATAAGTTGCAAAACGATATTAAGTAAATTGTAGTCCCATTGTGGAAGTAACGAGGACAGTATCACAATCAAATTCAAAAAGTCGAAGCATTTATTTCAATGAAACCATTTATTTACATATTAATTTACGTTAAAAGAAGTCACAAAAATGTTTAAACTTTTACACCTACTATTGTGTCTCTCTGCATCACCCTAAAGTTGACTGTTAGAGAATGCCACTGAGCATTAAGTCCTCCATTGTATTGTACAAGAAGTGTAAATAAACAAAGGCACTCTCGAAACGTCGACAAAATAAAATTGTCAGTCAGTGAAGCTAGCTAGTGCTCGTTCCAAAATGGAAAAACATAACAAAATATTTGATTTACTCGTAACTATTCGCGTCGCTCAACGAATTTAGTACTCAAATAATTTCGAGCCACATTGAGGCCTATAAATAAGAGACTGTTTTAAGTGTAGGAGTGTCATGCTTAGGCACGAATAAGCCGGCTCGAACGAAGTGATACCACGGCCTCATAGAAAACGTGATACAACGCTTGCGTTGTGTTTTGTCTTTATGAGTGAGGTTACCGGAGGCCCAACTATCTCCCCTTTTCCAATCTCCTCAACCCCTGAACCCTGACATTCTTCAAATTCCTAATCCCTACGGTAATTCACTCGTAACACCTATGGTGTTCCATGGGCGACGCCGATTACTTACCATCAGGTGATCTGTTTGCTCGTTTACCGGCAAAAAAAATGAACAGCGTACGCTACAACCGACAAGCGAGCATCACGCAATTTCCTAAAGTGGATCTTGTCATCGATACGAAATTTTGCCCTTTTTCAAGGTTAGCAATTCTCGCCAGTTACTAACTCAAAGCTATTTCTAATCTAGCGGTACCTTAGTCCACACACCGGTGGAGTCTGTACACCAAATTGCTAAGCCATATGTTGCGTATGTAGTACCCGTACGGAACAATACTTTGTATGATGCAAATTATCGTTTCGGGTTTGGATATTTTATTTATTTATTTATTTAAAGCTTCATGCACAAAATGTACCTCTACATAAGGTGGACTTAATGCCGCAGGCATTTTCTCCCAGTCTGACCTTTGGGTGATGCAGAGAAGAGTTAATAGTGTGAGCAAGAAGCAAGCAACTATGGATATGAAACTGTGTTTGTAAAAGCACCAACGGTACAAAAAAATTGTAGTGATGGGAAACGTAAAAAATATACAACTCAAAATCACCAAGTAGGACTACCCTCATTACATCACAATGGGTACTACGCAAGCTTACAACCAGGAGCTGTAGCCAAATGCCATTTAGCGCTTGTCTACATGTAGAATAGAAAACCAAATTATATGGAATTGACGTAAATTTTGACAGTTGTCAGTGTCATCCCCATACATTTTGATTTCTACTCTCGCGCTTAAGTGGCGTTTGGCTAAAGGCCCAGTATATCTAATTGCCTATGTACTTGAAGCTTACCTCTGCATATGCAGCGTATGTTGGTATTTGACGAACGCTATAGCTGCCAGCTCTTTGCAAAACTCTTCGAGAACTATCAGGCTTTCTACTAACTGGTTGTGGTCGGCGCTGGAAGATTAACAAATATGTCATATTTATTGTAAAGTCAGAGTCTGATTTGTCGTGTGTTATAAATACGAAATTATTGTAAACTAGCTACTTCCGCGCGGTTTCACACGCTCTGCTCAGCTCCTATTAGTCATAGCGTGATGTTTTATAGCCTACAGCCATCCTCGATAAATGCGCTATCCAACGCAAAAAGAATTATTCAAACCAGACTTGTAGTTACGGAGATTAGCGCGTTCAAACAAACAAACAAAAAACAAATTCTTCCGCTTAATATAATAGTAGGTATAAGAGTATAAGATTCATGTTTTATTGTAACTAGGTATATCAAGTATCGAACTTGAATGTTGTGTCACGAGTCTTTTGTTTTGTATCGTATCTCTAGGGCCGATATTTCAATCAACAGATAATTATTAATTGTAGAATAAAAAATGTGAGTTTATAGTATAGAAGAGTTGTCAAAATTAAATTTTCCTCGGATAAAAACTGGCATTGGGAAAATGGCCCTTAATCAACACAATCTTTGTCACGTTATATCTATGTATCTAAGAATCAGGTATTATTCAGAATATATAATATCTCCAAATGCGATATGATTAACGGAAATCATTATTAGTCGAATAGGTTGTAACCTTATACTTACTTCTCATCATAACTAGGATCCTCACTCATGAGCCAGAGCCGAGTATTCTCAATAATCTTCTTATAGTTCCTTAACCTCGGGATCTCCATGGTCAACCGCCGCGCCACCTCTTGGAGGGTTTTAAACAACGTCGGGGTTTTCTTAGCCGTCGGTAACATTGGATTAAGCAAATATTCGTGCAGGTTTGGATGGGGCAACAATGCCAACTGGGAGATAATTGAAGTCAGATGCAAATTGACTTGGTATGGTTGTGAAGGCATGTTTGCAAGAAGTTTGAATATCATTTTGAAGAAGATTCCTTCATCAAATTCTTCCTCATTTTGCGAACTTTGTGAGGTGAGATCTCGTGACCTTAAGACTAGTCTTTGTGAGAACTGTTTCGGGTCTTTTTGTTCTAGTTTGATTGGCTCGAAGGCCTCGTCCAGGTGTATGTCAGCTTCAGGTCGACTGTCGTAGCTGTGTGTGGAGCTGGCCGTGGTATCTACACCGTTGTAGTCTGCAGGCCAGTTGAATGTCGAGGTCGCGTCTAGCCAGTACTGGAATTGTTATGAATGAGATACTAAATTGGTTTTTACTCGATTATTTGTACATAAATCGTCAAAAATAGTATTTTACTGCAGAAAATGATCTTTCCAATAACTTTCATTTTAGGCTGAAAATACTTGCTTGATAATCCGATCCTAAGATCCGAGATTTAGGACCGGTAAAAAATTCAAGCTTTATCTAGAATTATACTAGATTAATTTCAATGAATTTCAATTTTTTTGTTATTGTTATAACATGAATGTATTTTCTTTTCGCTTATTCTTAATATCGGACAAATTAACATCGCTTACCACCAGACGAGATGGAGGCCAAACGTCAAGCTATCTAAGTATCAGAAATTATATTCTATCTACTAGCTTGTAAATGTCCGATTATGAAAAATCCACAACTTTTGTTTATACAAAAGTAGTCTCTAAACATTTGAAATAAGGTCTATAGTGGTGTAAGTGGAGAGCGGTCACCAGTGACCTTGGATCTTGACCAATAAATCACAGAAGTAAGAATCAGTGTCAGCACTAGCAAAATAAATAGGGACTTTCAATTTTTAAAATTCACAGACATTCTACATCTCTAGCTACCCTTTTACAGAATAAAGGTCATGAATGCTATGCTACAACTTGTATATTTACCTGATATCGTCTATGGGCATCGTGTATATAATGTTCGTAGTCAGCGCCCACCGGGTCGGAGAGTATCGCCCGTGGCAGAAGTAGCAGGAAGCTGAAAACAATGGGCCAATGAAACAACCGTTGAATTCAATACATTTAATCTCATATGTACACATATGTATCACATACAAAATATACGCAATATAACATACAAAATCACAGATCTTATAATGCTAAAAAGTCTATTTTTTAAATGAGAAGGGTACGGTGTCTATCATTCATGATACGTTCAACGCTGTTTAATTACTGTACAATACACAAAAAATACAAATCGCTGATTTCTTTAATGTACAGTGACCAGCAGTTCAAACTACACCAATCTGTCAAATTGATTCATTGGATTTTCGACTTTATGACAATATAATAAAGTTGAAGATGTAATAGAGAAATGTGACAGAAAAGGATGGGTTGACCTACTGGCTACCGTACTTGATTATTTGTTATATCGATATAGATAGTAAATCGATACTTTTAACTATATATAATCATAACTATATGTTTAGTAATTACAACGTCACCGTACCCTTCCGATGTGAAATAGACATATAAGTTTATCACAAAACTATGTATAATATTATTTATGATACAGTTGTGTATTAATTTGTTATTTTTTGTTTGTATATGTTACCGGCCAAACCCGATTTCAGGACAAACTAGTTTTGCCTAGGCTAAACTAGTTCTTCCTATACGCGTTAGGATTAACTAGTATAGCCTAGTTCAAACTAATTTGTCCTAAGCCCGATAGGATAAACCAGTTTAAGCTAGGACAAACTAGTTGATCCTGATATAAATACGCATACTCTAGGATTAACTGGTATGGCCTAGTCTAAACATTCTAATATATCTAGAAAGTCGGAATAAATAGATAAATTGAATAAAATACTCCGTAATTGAAAAAAATATCATTTTTATTAAACTATAATGATTCGTCGTTAAAACTTATGGTTAATTGGTTATGCGAACAATCATGCTATAACAAATGATAAGTTTTTTTTAAAAGAAGCAATAATGATTTAAATTGTTATTAATTTAAAATCATAATGATGCGTCGCTACAAGTTATAGATAATAATTGGCAATACAAACAATCATAGGTACTATAACAAATAGTACTGTTTTTTATCACATAACATCACACCTTTTATCCCCGAAGGGGTAGGCAGCGGTGCACATTATGCCACTGTACAATGTAACACCCACTTTTCACTATTTATGTTACGAGTCCCATGTAATAGGGGGTGAGCCTATTGCCATGTACCGGGCACAATTCCAGAGTCTGTGCTACTACTGAGATTTAAAAAAAACGTGCGACGTGTCGCGGGTTCGATTCCCGCACGGAATAACACTTTGTGCGATCCACAACTTGTTGTTCCGGGTCTGGGTGTCATTGTGTATGTGAACTTGTATGTTTGTAAACGCACCCACGACACAGGAGAAAATCCTAGTGTGGGGCAACGTTTAAAAAAAAATACAGTAATTGCACCTACCATTTATATAATTATAATTTCTCTTCTCTGCATCACCCAAAGGCCAGACTGGTAGAAAACGCCTGCGGCATTAAGTATTTGTACATTTTGTGCATGAAGCATATTCAATAAATAAAATAACTAATACTTTGCCCGGGAATCGAACCCGAGATCCCTTGCCCGGCAGTCGCACTGCGACCGCTCAGCCAACGAGGCAGTCGCATTGTTTTTTTTTAATAGATGCAATAATCATATATTATGACAGTTTATCCTAGAGTGTGCGTATTTATATCAGGATCAACTAATTTGTCCTAGCCTAAACTGGTTTGTCCTATCGGGCTTAGGACAAATTAGTTTGAACTAGGCTATACTAGTTAATCCTAACGCTTATAGGAAGAACTAGTTTAGCCTAGGCAAAACTAGTTTGTCCTGAAATCGGGTTTGGCCGGTAACATATATAACAAAAGCAAAGAAGTCACAGATTTATATATTGGCAGCATATCAAGCTTGCAGTGTGATGTGATTAACGGGTAGCCGGCGCGCCGACTCGACGTGCTGGAGTAGGAACGGGGCGGTTTATAGTCAGTAAGAGTCTGACAGACACTCTCGCGTCACTAAATAATGACTTCAAAAAATGGGTGTCTTACAAGCCAACTACTGTTATTTACATGTATGTGTATGCATAGCTAGATTTGTGTGTCTATCATATACAAACAGGAGCTTGGTTTAAAGTACTTGTCAGGTACACGGACATGACTATTTTAAATACGCACAGGCCAGCAACTATTCATTTAGTTAGTAGTATGTGAGTTTTTCAACGATTCTCCAATTATTATTGAAATAAAAAGATTAACATAAAATTATTAATATTTTTTTGAATAAGATAATTAATCCAATTTGGTGAAAGAGTTGAATACTTTACTATATTTTTGCTACCACCTCTTACCGCGGGTAAATTGGTCTAAGGGACGACACATTTGACAGATACCAGACAGCAGCGCTCTCTAATAAACCTAAATCTTTTAAACTGCTAACCTATCAGCTAAGAAATCGGGTACTTGCCAACTAGTCAAATTCAATACATTTTTCGAACTGTCAAAAACGATAGTTTCCTATGAATTTTGTACGAGACTGTATATTGTGACCGCATTTTTTTTAGCGTCAAAAACCATAGCTATTTTTTTTTTAATCTGGAGATATACTAAAATTAAGTTGGTCATAAAATCAATTAATGTAAGAGTGATTTTATTTTTTAATATTTTATTGTATTGAACAGTTGAAATAGTTTGTTTTTAATTAAGGAAAGTACCCAATTATGGCAAACCTCTGTTATGCAGAGGAGGTATAGTCTAGCAGTAAATTGTCACAAGCAGTTGATATGTTCATTTTATCATATTGTATCAGTTTTAAAATATAACAAATTAATACACAAATTACACGCCGTATGATATATTACTCATTAGCCTCTAGTATAGGAATAAATCGTCTCTTAGACTCTGGCACTAGTGTTGTGACATTATATCGATAAAATATCGACCACTAAAATAAAATAAAAAAATGGAAAGATTACGGTAATATACTCTACCTACGACCTTATAGCATACCTATAAATATCAACATATAAATGATACAAATATTCAAATAATAAATTCTATAAAATCGCTAATTTCCATCAGAAAAGAATCTTAAATTCAGTGCATTTTATTATAATAATATAAATAATTCGTATAAATTAATAATTTCTGTTCCAAACATACAAAAAATAACAAAATATGGCCAAATTAGAAATTATGTTAAAGAATCAGCTATTTAAAAATGTAGCAAATATAATTAACATTTCTATAAATATTATATATATACATAATTAATTCTATTTACATTACATTATGAGCAGCCATTTTGAAAAGCACGAAAATATCGCGTTTATATATTATGCATTAAAAACGTATTGGCCTTTCATGACCGAACCAAATAACTTGGATTAAAAAGAATATATTTAAAAATTTACCCGTTATTTCCAAAAGAGATAATATGTGAAGTTGCTAGTTAGTTATACAGGGATGTATCTGTGAACATTTACATCCCTTCAACCACGTGTTCTACCAATCATTTTGAACAACACTTGTTCTATGGCTTTTCAAAATTCGCATAAAAAAATTCTACTTTCATACGAAGTCGGTCACGTATCTTGGTCATTTTGTATGGGGAGTCGAAAAAATTTTTGACGATTTCGAAAACTCGTAAAACGAAAACGTTATTCAGAATGGTTGGTGCAAGTGGTTAATGGGATGTAAATGTTCACAGATACACCCTGTATATTATATTGTATTGTAATAAATTAATTCTTTTTCGTTAGTATTGACGCGTACGCGACTAACGTAAAGAATAAAAGCGAAATATTCCGTTTTTTTACGATTTTTATATCTAAATACTTAGATACCAGTTTAAATTAAAGTTATATTTTACGTTACAACTAATCGAACTTAAAATTAATGAGTTTATGGCAAGTCCACTTGTACATGAAGATGATTATGACAACTGTGAATTATTAAAAAAAAGTGATATTTCTATATTTGTCCTAAAACATGAAAAAAAAATTGGTTTTATTATTATTCATCATTTAACTTTTATATACGTAAATAATGAGTAACTTTTCTCTGTTTTAGGACAAATAAAAAAATGTTTGTACCTATCTACCTAACTAGTAAAAAACCCGACACCTGTTTAACATTTAAACATAAGCTATTGCCATCCTTCACTGACACAAAAGAAAAGAAAGAGAGGAACGAACAAAAAAATAATAGTAACTATAAATTGTATAGAGGGTAATAAATGTTTCGTCTCTTTTCATCCCAGTATATTAGATAAATACAGCAATAGAGTTCGTTTGAAATCAGTGTTAAAAATAATACTTTAACCGTCTATTAGCTTGTATTAATTTATGCTATTCTGTGTTTTACTTCAAATTTTAATATCATTATAGATTAGATTAGCTTTTTTACCAATTGGGTACTTGCCAACTAGTCAAATTCAATCTCTTTTCTATCGAAAATTTCTTTTCGAACTATCAAAAACGACAGTTTTCTATGAATTTTGTACGAGATTGTGTATTGTGACGTCACGTTTTTTAGCGTCAAACATCGTACTTATTTCTTAAAAATTGCTGGAAAAATACTAAAATTAAGTTGGTCATAAAATCAATTAGTAAATGTGTGACTATTTTTTTACATTTTATTGTATTTGACAGTCGAAATAATTTATTTTTGATCAAGGCAAGTACCCAATTTAAACTCCTTTTAGCCAATTTAACCTCTTGACTATACCTCTATAAGACACACAATAGAAAATACATTGTGTCAAGCGTGGATTGACGTTCCGGCACACGGGGGGTAAATTAGCTTTAGGAAGAATAAGTTAATTCATTTAGGATGAAGATAATTATACAATTCTTGATACTGTTAATTTTATTGAATTTCTGTCAAAGACCTCCTAGATTAATTCTGAGACTTTGAAATAACGAGACCGTTAGAGGATCTCTAGTTATTATTGTATACGTTATTTCACAGAGCTGCCTACAAGTTAGAGTTGTCAGAACAAACATATATTAGGATAATAAAAAATAAAATCTAAGTGTAGAAAACATATCTAGTTAATTGTCCATAGAATTTGGATCTTATTCTTTAGAAAATTCGTCTCACTTTTAAAAATATACATCATAACATTACGCCTTTTATCCCCGGCGTGGTAGGCAGAGGTGCACATATACGGTACTTATACCGGGCACAATTCCAGGCTCCGTGCACTACTACTGAGATTTTTTCCTAAAAACCCCAGTAATACAAATATAACAAATCCATATATTCATCATATTTCACAGTTACTTAAAAATCTTACCCTTTCTGGCAAAATAACCTCACTATTCAATATTAAAAAAAAATGTTACCATCACAAAAAATCTAAAATTAATCACTATCATTATTTAATCTGGCAGTACTGTCGGTGGGTAAAATCGATTCACTTTCGCTTTTCATCATTTCTTCGATGATTTCTTTGATTCGTATTAGCCGGCTAAAAATTTTAAGCTTTTGTTAAAAGTGCGTTTTTATTTAAAGCTGTATTTAAAGTTGTGTATATAAAAAGCTATTTTTTGCAAAGCAATTACCAAATACCCGCATAGCTGCGTTTTATTTAATCAATTGTGTGGATATAATGTAGAAATGTAAGTGAATGCTATCTGTTGATATGTTAAATCTAGGTTTTCTATGATAAATAAACATAACACATAACAGAAATTTAGGACAGGTTGTATATAAGTGACGCTAACACGATATGGTACTCTAGATCAAGCCTAGGAGTAGTGCGAGTAGATTGCACCTTTATCCACTCTTTAGCAACACATAATGCTACGGACTCACGACGCGGTTTTCAGAACTCACTAAACCGCAGTTTTCTGCTATTCCGGAGCTGCCGCGGTTGCGATTATTACCCGCAAACATGTTGATTATCGTAAGACGGGCAGGCGGTTAAAAAATCAGTTGAGTTCCAGCACCTGTAGCCAAATGCCACTTAGCGCTTGTCTACATGTAGAATAGAAAACCAAATTATATGGAATTGACGTAAATTTTGACACTTGTCAGTGTCATCCCCATACATTTTTAACCGACTTCAAAAAAAGGAGGAGGTTCTCAATTCGACCGTATATATGCTTTTTGATTTCTACTCCCTCTGTAGACAAGCGCTAAAGTGGCGTTTGCTAACGGCCCTGTTGAGTTCCAGAGCGGCCTCCCACTGCAGCCGGCCGCCTGCCGACCGCGCGGTCGCCCGTCGGCCAGTGGGAGCCGGAAACAACCGCAGACGTCGCGGCGGAACACGCGCCGTCCAATGTACTTTAACCTCTTGTCTATCGATATATGAGACACAATAGAAAACATATTGTGTCTCGCGTAGATCTACGTTCCGACACTTCACAGGTTAATGTTTTACATCATCAACAGCTTATAAACGCCCACTGCTGAGCAAAGCCTCTTCTCACATAGAGAAGGTTAGAGCATTAATCACCACGCTTGCTTAATGCGGGTTGGCGATTTCAAACTTATAATTAGTTTGTAATGTTTTCCTTCACCGTTATTGGTCAGAATAATCTAAATAGTCTAAATAATCTTAGAAAGTACATATAACTCGGAAAAAGTCACATTGGTACTTGCCGTTGGTAGGTTTCGAACCCGCACCCTCATGCATGAGAAGCGGGCGTCTTAAACCTCCGGGCCACCGCGACACTTACCGCGTCCAATGTGGTTTATTCTTTTACTGACACCGCGCAACAAAGCACAGCAATAGGCGTAATAATTAGTGTTTTAATATATTACTTACATTATGTATTTATAGTATTTTATTTTTAAAATTGTAGTAGATATTACTGATATTAGAACTGATACAAATAAATAAATAAAAAATTAATTTACATATAAGTATATAATTATTTTTTAAAGGCTGCGGGCCCGCAACCGCGGCGACCACGGGATGTAATCGCTTGAGTCCATAGCGTAAAAGAACAGCGAAAAAGATACGCTAAGATATCTTAATTGACTTGTAACCATTCTTCCACACCAAAAACCAAATATACTCTTACAAATATCAACAGACAACATAAACTTCAGATAATACATACTTATACAATCGCTACCTACCTGTTAATAACTCGATGTATGTTATCATCCCCAGGCCTTAGTCCAGGTTCAAGTCCTTCATGCGCCAGTATGTCAGTGATCTGCTCGTTCACGTGGTCCTCGTGTTGTAGCTGTTTCATCGCTTCCCTGGAGAATGGAGTAAAGAAATTGAGATTACCTAATTTGTGTTTTATTTTAATTAATATTCCCAAGATTCCCGGGTCGGGCAAAGTATTACTGGATTTTTAGAAAAATCTCAGTAGTAGCACTGAGTCTGGAGTTGTGCCCGATATATATGACAATAGGGGCCGCCCTATTACATGGGACTCATAACATAAATAGCAAAAAGTGGGTGTTATATTGTACAGTGGCATTAAGCGTTGTAATGTGCACCTGTGCCTGCGCGCGATTTCACTCGCTCTGCTCGGCTCCTATTGACCGTAGCATGATGTTTTATAACCTATAGCCTTCCTCGATAAACGGGCTATCCAACACTAAAAGATTTTTTCAAATAGACCCAGCAGTTTCAGAGATTAGCGCATTCAAACAAACAGACAAACAAACAAACAAAAAAAGCTTTTCAGCGTTATATAATAAGTAATAAGGTTATTAGACACAAACCTGTTGTATTCCCGCTCGCGTCCGATAGAGAGGTCGTTGAGCCGGTCCCTCTCGTCGTCGTCGGCGGCGGGCGGCGCGGCGCAGTACCCGCGCGACGCCACGCGCGCCAGCACCACGCGGTGGATACTGTGCTCCGTGCCCTTCTCTATTATCGTCTGCGACATAATTACGACGCCATAAGTCACACATACATACTGACACACTTTCACATTTATAATATTAGCAGGATTGCATAAACAACATTACACGTTGTATAAACATTGACTTGTTTCATACATTACTATAAGATACGTACTTCAAAGAACCGCAGAGTCTCCAGCGTGAGGTCGTGGTTGTCGGTGAGACAGTTGTTGACGAGTGCCAGTAGTAGCGGCCACTCCGACACCTCGCCCTCTCCTACGAGCCAGTTCGAGAACTCTGAAATAAACGATAAAAATAGAAGAAAGAAAGAAATAAATTTTGTTTATTTGCACACCGTCACAAAGTACAAAAACACACAAAAAGAAAATTAAAACAGTGAAGACGGCACAAAAAGGCCAGAGCTCAGCTTAATTTAATGCTTATTATATAAACTGTTTGAATATGACTGCCTCGTTGGCCGAATGGTCGCGAGTGCGACTGCCGGGCAAGGGGTCTCGGGTTCGATTCCCGGGTCGGGCAAAGTATTACTGGGTTTTTAAAAAATTCTCAGTAGTAGCACGGAGTCTGGAAATGTGCCCGGTATATGGCAATAGGCTCACCCCCTATTACATGGGACTCATAACATAAATAGTGAAAAGTGGGTGTTACTTCTGTGTGCACCTCTGTACCCCTTCGGGGATAAAAGGCGTGATGTTATGTTATGTTTGAATATAATACTAATGTGTAACGAGCATACAGCGCCATCTAGCATAATTTATCCAAAACAACCACAACTACAAACAACTGTTATGAAGATGCAAACATGCAAACCATCCGCTTTTATAAGCAGTGTTGTCTTCGAACAAATCATCATTTTACTAGGCAGAGGATTAGAATTCGGTAGCCTAGCAGCCTTCTCTGAACCTAAGTACGACTAATTCCAGTTCGATAGCCTAGCGGTTTTCTGGAATTAGCCAGCTAGGGGAGGTCTGAAAGACGATAGCCACGCAGTCCCGTTCATCCCTCCACTTAGGGTTGCAACTATCTTGACTACTTTATAGTACCTCTAAATTCAGTGAAGTTGCCAATAAATAAATAATCATCAAGAACACCTACACATGTTAATTACTAATACATTATTTATAAACCAACTTTACACGACACGCATCTTATTTTATTATCGGGTGCTATTTCTAGCTTGTTCCCCTTTGGTTTATCAAGATTTTAAGCAATAAAGCGTACTTCTCAGAAAAATTATTTTATTAGCATATTTTAATATCAATAAGTGTGTACAGTCAAAGGTCAAAAGTCCACGTGCCACCGTGAGTGATGTTCACGCGGCAATGCGTAAATAATGTCATATGTGCATGTGCATAAAAACGCGTGCGTACGCACACACGCACGCGTACGCACACATACGCACGCGTACGCACACACACACGCACGCGTACGCACACACACACGCACGCGTACGCACACACACACGCACGCGTACGCACACACACACGCACGCGTACGCACACACACACGCACGCGTACGCACACACACACGCACGCGTACGCACACACACACGCACGCGTACGCACACACACACGCACGCGTACGCACACACACACGCACGCGTACGCACACACACACGCACGCGTACGCACACACACACGCACGCGTACGCACACACACACGCACGCGTACGCACACACACACGCACGCGTACGCACACACACACGCACGCGTACGCACACACACACGCACGCGTACGCACACACACACGCACGCGTACGCACACACACACGCACGCGTACGCACACACACACGCACGCGTACGCACACGGATACAAATATGACACGTGTGCATGTTGGTATAAGCAACCGATAGTAGTCTTATGGTGGCAATTGACTTTTGACCTTTGACCGTACATACATTTATTAGACTTTTCGAACATTTCTCATTAGTAGAGAGAGCACAGAATCTAGAATTTTGCCCAGTATATGGCAATAGGCTCTTATAACACGGGACATATAACGTAAATGGTGAAAAGTGGACGTACATTGTACAGGGAGTACTATGGGAGGCAAATGGCGTGACGATATTTATTTGTTATCACTACATAGTATAAAACAAAGTCGCTATCCGCCTTCTGTCTGTCCCTATGTATGCTTAGATATTTAAAACTACGCAACGGATTTTGATGCGGTTTTTTTAATACATAGAGTGATTTTAAGGAAGGTTTTTTTGATATACAATACATGCAAGTTGCACCCGCGCGAAGCCGGGGCGGGTCACTAGTTTTATTATATTACACAAGCGGACCCGACAGACGTTGTCCTGCATATCCACTTGATTGTAAAAACAAAAATTCATTCAAATTAGTTCAGCTGTTTAGGGTAAATAACCTAGACATCGACTGCAGCGCCATCTGCCGGGCTGATTTGTGAATCTTAACCATCCAGGGCGCCACTCAAATGCGTACAGAAAAAATCATTTAAATCAGTCAAGCCGTTTAGGAGTTCAATGACATACACACGTACAGCAGAATTATATATATGTACTAGCGGCCCCAACAGACGTTTTCTTGCATATCCACTTGAATGTATAAACAAAAATTCATTAAAATTAGTTCTTAGGATAGATAACCTAAACATCGACACCAGCGCCATGCAGCGCCACCTGCCGGGCTGATTTGTGAATCTAAATCATTCCCAGATCCCCTTGAACACACACAAAAATGTTCATCAAAATCGGTCCAGTCGTTTGAGAAGAGTTCAGTGACATACACACTCACAGAAGAATTATATATATAAAGATATACGGTTGAAACACACATACCATTAATAAGATCCGGAGAATCGATGACTTTAAGACACTTAGCTAATATAGCCGTAACTAGCACAGCGTGGTGTAAGTCAGTCAGACCAGACTCCGCAGCGCCCTCTAGGAAGTTCTGACGGAACGTTCGGGATAAATGCGACGCTATTGTTGGATGACATTCCTGTGGGAATATAGACTTTGTTATAAGGGTTTAAGAGTTTAAATTTTATTAGAGCTACAGATTTAATGTTATAATGGTGTTAGCTTTATTTATTACTAGCTACTTCCACGCGCTCTGCTCAGCTCCTATTGGTCGTAGCGTGATGTTTTATAGCCTAGAGCCATCCTCGATAAATGCGCTATCCAACACAAAAATAATTATTCAAATCAGACTGGTAGCTACGGAGATTAGCGCGTTCAAACAAACAAACAAACAAAAAAACAAACTCTTCCGTTTTATATAATAGTATAAGATTTTTTAATTATAAACAACTATTGTGGGCCATCTGAATAGAGGAAAGCTCTATTAATTAGTGTTTCTACACTAACCTTCATCAGGGTATCGCAGTAGTCTAACCATGAGAAGAAGCTCGTCAGCTCTCTGTATCCGTGGAACTTGCTGTATGATTTGTCACCAAAGTCTTGCGCTACATATCTGAAATGAAAAAGAAATTACATAACATAACATCACGCCTTTTATCCCCGAAGGGGTAGGCAGAGGTGTACATTTTCCCACTGTACAATGTAACACCCACTTTTCACTATTTATGTTATGAGTTCCATGTAATAGGGGGTGAGCCTAATGCCATATACCAGGCACAATTCCAGACTCCGTGCTAATACTGTGATTTTTTTGAAAAACCCTGTAATACTCATAACCACTCAGCCAACGAGGCAGTGGCTTAAAATTGTAGAAAACTATTCAGAAATCGGTACTATAGCATGTTTGTACTATTTGTTTTATATAGTCCACATGTGTTTTCGCATACATTTGTACATAATAAAATCTTTTGGGAACCTATATCGCTTGGGAACTAAATAGAACCTTATTATAGTAGTTGTAATATTTATGGGTAGCCATTTGTACTCACGCCCAAGTGATATTGAGATGGTCTACATCGCTGGGGTCAACATTGGCTGGTATGGCTCTGTACTTGGCCGCCAACTTGTGTACGATGGTCTCGCAGGCAGGACTGCAACTTGTCACCAAGTTGGCGATGTCGTCCTCAGGCAGCGACGAAACTATCATTATACCTTCGCAGGCACGGAGGACTACTTGGTTGTCCTGTAAACGTTTTAAACTATATTTAATACTAGCTGTTGCCCGCGAATTCGTCCGTGTAGAACATGATTTCTGTTTTATCCTATAATATAATAAGTTTATCTATTCAGATAACTGAGATCCATCGAAATAATAGTAAAGAAAGAAAGAAAGAACACAATTTTTCATTATCTAACTGACGGACTAATTAGATTTTTAATTTTGATACCCTTGAAACTACCCTATTCTTTGTACAATGACAGAGACGGCTAAATTTGAGTAGCCTTTCATTATACTCACGGCACTATTCAAATAAGATAACAGCAGATCAATAAGTAAGAATTTATCGTTGTCATCGTATACTGTTTTCTGGCTCTTGCACGAAGCGTTGTCATCAGCCGAGCTGCTAGAGGTGGCGTTACAATCGTCCTTGCCTGTTCGAATTATCGATACATTTCGTAGTGGATTCGGGGGCAGCTCTACTTCGAATAAAGGGTTCTTCTTTGGTGTTTGTATCTGTAATAGATAAGATAATTTAAATATAAGGCTTTGTGTAACAATTCATGATATTTTGTCCAACCCGAGAATCGACATTGAGACATCGCATTGAATTTCATTAATTTTTTTATAGCATAAGCCGGTAACCGAGCGGACGGATCACCTGATGGTAAGCAATCGGCGCCGCCCATGGATATCCGAAACACCAAGGCGTTACAAGTGCGTTACCGGCCTTTTGGGAATTGGGAATTTGAGGATTGTGGAGGATTCGGAGATTCGGGAGACTAGGGAGGGGTAATTGGGCCTCCGGTAACCTCACTCACACAACGAAACACAACGCAAGCGTTGTTTCACGTTAGTTTTCTGTGAGGCCGTGGTATCACTCATCCTGTCGAGCCGGCCCATTCGTGCCGAAGCATGGCTCTCCCACACTTTGTATACCATACCATAAAATATTACAAGTTTCATTATTTTGTTCGTCTGTAACACATAAACTCAAAAACAGCTAAGCCAAATTCGATAAAGCACACAAATACCAACCTTACTCCTAATAGGTATTAATTTCTGTATATCTTCAGGTATACTGAGTAACGTGGATTTATCCTCAACGAAGGGTGTCGTGAAGATATTGGCTAGACCTGGCTCTTTACGCACTAACCCACAAAGGGTCAACAGTAGTTCTACTTCTTCCTTTTCTGTCGGTGACGCTGGATTTTCATTGCATTGTATTAACATTCTCTGTGAAATAGAGTTCAATTTAGCTTGGCAGTTTATGAAAGTCAATGTGATTTAGAATTTGGAACTATTTTGGGGGTGGATGTCATTTGGAAACTTAACTAAAAATCGCGGGTTACTCACTCGTTACTTACTTAAAAGCTCAACTAGTTTCGAACCACAGAGGGGTTCCTCCTCGTGGTACAGTTTTTCTAAGTATTTTCACGTGAGTAACCCGCGATTTTTAGTTAATTAAGTATGTCTCACGATAGTAATAATAAAAATTTGGAAACTTCTTGATCTAAAAGTGAAAATTTATAACCAACCTCAATTAAATTGGATCTTGGGTTAAGAATTTTCTGTATTTTTAATAGCTTCTGTTAAAAATCTAGATCGATACGGACAGAGCTTAAATATAAAGCCTGAATTTTGAAATTCAGATACAAATCTGAAATAGGAATCGAGCCTATTGTTGACCGGGTTATTGAAATTCAGTTGTTACAAAGCGTTTGCTCTTTATAATGCAAAAGCCAAAAAAAACATTTAAATTGATCTTTTCAAGACCACGAAGCTAATACATAATATAACATCACGCCTTTTATCCCCGTAGGGATAGGCAGAGGTGCACATTATGGCACTAAATGCAACACGTGGGTGTTGCATTTAGTGCCATTTTCACTATTTATGTTATGAGTCCCGTGTAATAAGGGGTGAGCCTATCGTCATATACCGGGCCCAGATTCCGTGCTACTTTTGAGATATTTTTATAAAAGGTTTGTATAAAATAGGGGTGAGGCTATTATTAACATACTGCTCCAGTTCTTTTAAAAAAAAACTAGTAATACTTTGCCCAACCCGGGAATTGAACCCGAGACCCCTTGCCCTACAGTCGCACTTGCGATCATTCGGCCAACGAAGACGTCATAAGCTAATACAGTAACAAATAAACCATAACATTACCTGTAAAGGCCTATAAACATGCGCACTATTAACACAGGGCTGCCTGGTCCTGCGCAGCAGGGCGGTGCCGGTGGTGAGCGCGAGCGCGCGCGCGCCGGGGGGCCGCTCGGCCGCCGCCAGCGCGCACAGCGCGTCCAGCAGACAGACGGACCGCTGCACTATAGCCTCCATGCACGGCCCTACTGTGCCACCTTGCTGTTCTTTCTCTTCGTCCACTATCAACTGTGAATAAAGAAAATTATGTTTGTTAAGTATCGGTGCCGACAGATGTACCTACACCGTGTCACGAGGCCCATGTCTGCTGAATTAGGACATTACACCTACTTTGACGCAACGAAAGTTCTACGGAGTTTTGCAACATCCAAACTACTGAGTCGTCTCCTCATGTCACCGCCTTGTACCCAGCTGCGAATCGCTACATCATCAATCACCTCACTAGATTTAACCTCAACAGATTTTCTTCTTACGAAATAATTTTAAGATATGAGTAGTAGTGTTGTTCCAACATCGAACGCTTTTACGCATTTGCTCTTAGGTTAGTTAGAGTTATCATGTAATTTTAATTATAATAAACTTAGTAAAATGATTATAGTTTCCATTTGCACCCTCTGTCGGTGGCAGAAACTTGTTTTACAGTTGTCTCAAAGTATACTTTTAAACACATGAATAACATAAAATATGAGAATGCCAGGAGATATACCCAATGTTTAAACATAGGAGTCATAGTAGAACAGCGAGAGCCAATTTAAAAATGTTTTCCTTTATAAGAAAACCTTCATCGCGTTTCAACGACTTTTTTTAGCAAAAAATAATCTGTTGTCCTCGTTATTGAGTTTTATGCTAAGATCATAGATACCATATTATTCTTTACTATATTATCCATTATTATACAGCTGTTGTGGGGTTTATAGAGTTCTAACTTTATTTAAACAATTGACTTATCGAAAGAGGTATGTAGGAATCGTAGCAATCGGCGTTCCATAGCCTCTGCCTACCCCCATGGGAGATAGGCGTGAAGTTATATACTAATAGAAGTCAATGACACTGACTAGCAGGTGACGATTGAGCCATGAAATTATAACAATACCAGTTCAAAGTATTGTCCGTCTGTTTGTAAACAATAAATTGACAATAGTAAAGTATTGTTTTTTTAAACATGAATACTAGACTACAATAGAATTAGAAATATTTGATAGGTGATTTTTAGGAAACATGAAGTAGTTTATATTAAGTACTAGTTACTCATGTCGTGGTGGCCCTGAGGTTTAAGACCCCGCTTCTGATGCATGAGGGTGCGGGTTCGAAACCTATCAACGGCAAGTACCAATGTGACTTTTTCCGAGTTATATGTAATTTCTAAGATTATCTAGACACCACTGATAAACATTGAAGGAAAACATAGTGAGGAAACCTGGGCTTTTAATTTCTAATTATAAGTTTAAAATCGCCAACTGCTCAAATCTCTCCATGTGAGAAGACGCTTTGCTCAGCAGTGAGCATTTGTAAGCTCTTGATGATACTAGTTACTTCCGCGCAGTTCCACCCACCGCTCGTCTCCTATTCGTCATAGCGTGATGATAAATGCTCTATCCAACACAAAAACAATTATTCCGATTTGAATACTTTTTTGTTACTACTACTGCTGACAAAGTAAGTACTTTTGAGGTACACACAATATCAACCTTAATTTCATTCCTTTTTTATACAATTCAGGGAAAAATTCTGCCTAGTATAAAGATAACAATAAAAGTCACACAAGAACCTACTTTGGAACCGCCTATGCAATTAAACGACAATAAAATAAAACCGCTATAAAAATACATCTTCAATAAAAACACTCCATAAAACAATGCACTAAGATTAATAAAACAACAAAAAATAGCGATTAATTTTAAATTCTAATCGCTTGCACTGGTAAATACGGAAAGCGGGCCATGACAATAGAAACACAAGCTATCAAGGTCACATCCAAGAGTTAGACGGCTAAAAACTCGCGATACCGTGAAATCCTAACATTATTGCATCCGTTTTTGATATAGGAGAAAGTTATATTTCACGAACGGTTTTAAAATGAAAGTCTGTGTGTGAGTTGCATTCACATAAATGTCTACGTTTTTATAGTTGGTAATAAATATTGAAAATTATGTGATTGTGTCGTTTGAATGGTTACTGTGTAGGTTTTTTTTTTTTTTAAACTTTAATGTACACACAAACAAGTAATGGTACATAAGGCGGACATTAATGCCATATGGCATTCTCTCCCAGTCAACCTTAGGGTTAGAATGGAAATCTGCGAAAAAATAGGCATGTGTGATTATTAGAAACAAATAACATAGACTTTATAAATATAGAAAGGTACTTACTAAAAATATTTAAAATTTACACTACAATATAAATACAACATAAATATATAGGTATATACCTCTATAACATATATGTATGCTCGTATATACATAAATAGACTAAATAAATAAATTTTATAATAATACATATATAATAGGAATAGACCAAGACTCAGCGTTGTAGTGACTTTAAAAAGAATTCGTGAACATCACGTTTGAAAGTGATCTTATTTGGAGCCTTTTTTATTTTAAGCGGTAATGCGTTCCATAACTTAATTACACTAACTGTGAAAGAGTTAGAAATGAAGGATGTTCGGTGGGACGGAATCTCAAGAAGCAGATTTTCAGCAGAACGGAGATTTCGGCTGTGAGAACTGCCCAATACCTGGAAGCAAGACTTTAGGTATTCAGGAGCACAAGGATCATTCAGAATAGAGAAAAGCATGCAGAGAGATCTAAGAGATCTTCTCTCACGGATAGGAAGCCATTTTAGCTGATCGCGAAAAGAAGAAATGTGGTCGTATTTACGAAGACCGAAGATAAAACGGATACAGTTATTGAGCATTCGATCCAATTTGTTCAGAAGGTCTTGGGATAGGTCAGAGTAACAAACATCAGCATAATCGATAACAGGAAGCACAAGGGACCGGACCAGTAACTCTTTTATATTTGGGGGCAGAAAGTTTTTAAATCTATAGAGAGGTTTTGAGTGTGAGTTGTCGAGTTTTCTGAGTCGGTAAAATCATTATTTGGTTTCTTATTGTTATTAGACTATCTATGTATGTACCTACTGGCAGGGCCGTCTTAGACTTCCCTTACAAGGCTTAACATACTAGTTCCTATACACATGACACCCAGACCCGACACAACAATTTGTGGAGCAGATATAAAATTTGCTTCGTGCGGGAATCGAACTCGCTACAAGTTTCGTGGCAGCCGGTTGCCGCGCAACGTGTAGCTCGTCATAGAAATTGTCGGTCCTACGGGGTCCCCTGAGGATGACGGCCCTAGGCACGGGCCTTATGGGCACTCGGGGCCCGACCATAAGGTCTGCCTATTAGACATATTTATCCGCAGCCTCGTCAACGTGTTCAGAGGAAAATAACTTTATCACTCTATCAGTCTTCAACTTCATAACTATCATATGATAGTGGTGTATACCAGACACAATAATTGAATCATAAAGTCGCTCAGTTGAAACATGAAAAAAAGACAATCAAACAGATTTCCGCATTAAGTAAGCATTAGACATTAATAGACTAAGCATCTATGCTTCTATCTAAGATCTATCTTACCTACATACATTATTTTCCTAGATAACAATATAAAATGTATGCAAAAGTATGCATATAAATACTATTATAGATAGTATATTTACATTACTATATTTCCACAGGTACCTATTATCACAGAGAACAGTCCCAAGTTCAAATAAGAAAATAATGATAATTATAAGCTTATTAATTAACTCTTATGATTAATCTGTTACGTACCTATAGAGACAGAGTAGTTATACATATTACCTACTGATACTAACAGTTTGTGAATGTGTCTGCCTGCCTGCCTCGTTGGCCGAGTGATCGCAAGTGCGACTACCGGGCAAGGGGTCTCGGGTTCGTTTCTCGGGTCGGGCAATAAATTACTGGGTTTTAATAAAATATCAGTAGTAACTCGGAGGCTGGAACTGTGCCCGGTATCCATATTGCCATCAACAGGCTCACCAGTGATGTGGATGTTACATTGTACAGTGGCATTAAGTGCCGTAATGTGCACCTCTGCCAACCCTTTCGGGAATAAAAGGCGTGAAGATGTTAAATTTAATTTGTTTGATGTGTTAATTTCGTTTTTCTTCTCTTCCCTATCCTATTTCCTGTGTTAATTTTAGTTGTAAATTCATACTTCAATTTTTATTTATCTAAGCTCTAGTTATTTATTATTTTGTCTATATCTATATATATGGATTAGTTTAGTTTTATTACATTCTTAATGTATGTCTGATAAATTTAAAAATACATTAAAGGTTTTAATAAAAAATTAAAATACAAAATACTGTTATGTAACTACATAATTAACAATATACTTTTATCAAACAGTTCCGCAACAACTAATTTAATCAGTCAGAATGTCCTGTAGTTAATCAATATGTACATAAATATAATACATACATACTACATACAGACATGTTAAGGACATGGATGCATTTATAGAGCAAATTAATATTCTATAAACAACTTCTGAGTTGTAGCACATTGTATACAAGGCCTTATAAGCCATGTAATTATATCTGACTAGTCAGCTTCTGCCAGTGGCTCCATCCGAGTTTCCGGAGAGAGATAACAGTAGCCTGTGTGTTATTCTAGACCATACCTAATGTATCCTTTTTTTTTAAAGGGTCTTCTCCCGCCTTAGTGAGGCGGGAGAAAGTGTCAAACTCTTACTGACTAAGAACCTCCCCGTTCCTACTCCTGCACTTCGCACCGGAGCCCCGGTAACCCGTTAGGTTCTCCGCGGCATAATGTAGCCCTAATGTCGTAGTGGCCCGCTTCTCATGCATGAGGACGCGGGTTCGAAACCTACCAACGGCAAGTACCAATGTGTTTTCCGAGTTATATGCACTTTCTAAGATTATTTAAACACCACTGACTACCGGTGAAGTAAAACATAGTGAGGATACATGGACTTATGATTTCTATTTAGAAGTTTGTAATCACTAACCCGCATTGAGCAAGTGTTAATGCGCAAACCTTCTCCATGGGAAAAGAGGCTTTGCTCAGCAGTGGGCACTTATAGGCTGTTTATGATGATGAATGTTCCAAATTTCATATCCCTCAAGCCATTTTAGCTGTGAAGGAGTAAAAAACAACCAAACATACAAACGAACTTTCGCATTTATAATACTAGTAGTAGTAGTAGTAGTAGGAAGTAGAATTTTCCTTATGCTTGACAGGATGACATTTGCCCACAATCTCGCCTGATGGTAAGCGATGATGTGGCCGACGATGGAGCACGCCTACCTATGAGCAACCTGTTCGCTCGGGACTTGAAGACACCCAAGTTGTATTTGTCGGGCAACACAGATTCCGACCCGCGGAAGGCCTAACGGGTTACCGGGGCTCCGGCTCGAAGAGCAGGAGGAGGAGCGGGGTGGTTTTTAGTCAGTAAGAGTCTGAAACTCCCTCTTGCCTAAACCAAGGCGAGAGAAATCATTGGATGATTTTCTCCTCTCAAAAAAGAAAGTGGTTCGCACAGGGATTGTTTATCTGTATAGTGTATAACCCCATTAATTTGTACCTTTACTAAAAGAAATTGTGGTGTAGCAATATTTACACAGTGGGATCAATATATTTGGTCCACTTAGTGTTGGGTTTAAAGTGCTCTTTAACTGACAAATTGATTTTCACTGTAACAACGTTATTATCTGTTATCAGTAGATAAGTAATTAAAAGTTACATTAAATAGGAAGTAGATCAAGAACAAGAACAGGTCGACTAAACATGATGAGAACCCAAAGTGTGGGAGAGTCGTACTTCGGCACGAATGGGCCGGCTCGACCAGAGTGATACCACGGCCTCACAGAAAACTGACGTGAAACAACGCTTGCGTTGTGTTTTGTTGTGTGAGTGAGGTTACCAGAGGCCCAATTACCTCTCTCCCTAGTCGCCCGAATCCTCCACAATCCTCAAATTCCCAATTCTCAAAAGGCCGGTAACACACTTGTAAAGCCTTGGTGTTTCGGGTGTCCATGGGCGGCGCCGATTGCTTACCATCAGGTGATCCGTCTGATTGTTTACCGACTTATGCAAAAAAAAATACATTACATAATTATAATAGAATAAAATCGTAAGAATTTCGAAACTGTACATTGAATATTTTTTTAAAAAATACTTGGGGCGTGATGTACAGTCGACTGTACATCAACCACTGTTTATTCTTTCGCAGTATTGTATATGATTGTATGTGTGAGTTCATAAATAAATATACAATATGTTAAACATGTGGACTTTCATTTCATCCATTTAAACATTTTATTTTTAGAATGAATGCACTCAATTCGTGGTTTAAAATTAAATAACATAGATATCAGATTGTTATCAAAGTAAGCAAACATGTAATTGATTATGTAAGGGAATTACTAATTTAAAGTTATCAGACACAAAGTTGAGTTTAAATTATCAGTTTTGATACAGAAAAAATGATTAAATTGTTTGTTTATATAGTAATAAATTACAAGAGTAAACCAAATGTGACCTGGCAATTGCGTAGTGTTTATTTTTTTAATTTGTGTCAATTGTCAAATGTTAAGTAAAATTTACAAAAAATCGATCAAATGTATATTTTGGACATGTAACAGATATATATTATCTTATTGGAATTATATTAATCGCATGCACAGCAAATATATTTCACACAATATCATAAATTCAATAAGATCCGTGTAAGTAAGAATATAGATTTATTATTCATTTAATTCATTATTCACATTTAAAGACATACCTGTAACATTTGATGCAGGTGATGCGGAATCCTGGTCTCCTCAACATGCAGTTTGTTGTTCTCGTCATAATTCTGGTAAAAATTCAGTATCATCTTCCAATGGTACTCGAAATCCTCCAACCGTGTAGCCGGAGGTGCCAGCTGAAATAATGAAACCTCATTAATTTGTTCACTACACGCACATTCACCGATAATATTAATTGTTTTGCACTCACAACGTCCGCCGCAGTTTGCAGCACGTCCGAAAAACGGCTCAACATTTTCACGTATTTAACTCTTCATTTATACACACATAACAAAAGCCTTAAATAAGACTCAAAGCAGATATTCTAAATTGTAAATTAAGCATCAAATCATTATAGTTGGCTCTATAAAATTTATTAAAAATCACAACACAGTAATCCGATAAATACAGATGAGAAATATGTTATCCCGTCAATGTCAAATCGAAAGCGTTTGACGTTTAGAGCATGTGACGTAATAGAGGAGCACAATTTTTAATCGATTACAAAGTATCTTTTCATCAGCAGCGCAAAATTATTATTTGAAAATTTTGAAATACTAAAAGTACAAAATCGTGACAAATAAAATGCAATCTCTATAAGAAATTATTTTATCCCAACCATATTAAATAACATATTAGGAATTTTCTTTCGATTTCGAACGTATCTTTTCCAATGTCAGAATTATGTCAATGAAATGTCATTGTCATCCATTAATTTTCATCATTTCGTGATTGGTGAAGCAAAACGCGATTTTCCACACACACCGTAGTAAACGCGAAATGCGTATAGAAATTTAATTAAAAATAAAATACACTGATTAACGACTGAACCGTCAGTGTTAGTGATTGCATAGTCATATACAAAATGTCATCATTTGTGAATCACCGAGAGGATAGCACAGTGACCGTGGAAGAAACTTCAACAAAAGACAATGTTACATATTACAAAATAACAGTTAAAGTGGGTTCAGTGCGTTGGACCGTGTTGCATCGGTATAATGACTTTGTAGAGCTGCATGAGAAGTTAGTCTCGGATCATGGGGTCGCTAAAGAGTTGCTCCCGCCGAAGAAAGTTATTCGTAACAAAACACCAAAATTTGTGGAGCAAAGACGCGAAGCTCTAAGCGAATACTTGAAGAATGTTTTTAATTATTTAAAACTGACGATGCCGTCCGAGTTCGCTCACTTCCTAGACTTCCATTTGTATGATATATTCTTTTTGCTACAAGATTTAGCAAAGACATTGTTTTTAGAAGGTGATAAAATGTTGGAGTATGAGAAATCACATAATTTTACTCCTTTAGAGGTATGCAACATATTAATAAATACATAATTTTTTTTTTTTTTTTATGGAATAAGAGGCAAACGAGCAGACGGATCACCTGATGGTAAGCGATCAGCGCCGCCCATGGACACCCGCAACACCAGAAGAGTCACAGGTGCGTTGCCGGCCCTTTAAAAAGGAGTACGCTCTTCTCTTGAAGGTTTGAAGGTCGTATTGGTTCGGAAATATCGCCGACGACAGATCATTCCACAGTTTTGCTGTGCGAGGCAGGAAGCTACGTGAGAACCGCACAGTTGTGGCCTGCCAACCATCTATATGATGGGGATGCATATGCTGTCGTGAGGGTCGATGGCGAAAATGCGGCAGGTATCAAACAATTCCTCAGAGCACTCCCCGTGGTATAAGCGGTAGAAAATGCACAATGAAGCTACATCTCTACGCATTGCCAAAGTGTCGAGCCGGTTTGAAACATCCGGACATCCAACAATCCGAACGGCACGCCGCTGAATGCGGTCCAGAGGAAGAAGCTGGTACTGGGGTGCCCCCGCCCAAAGATGAGAACAGTATTCCATGTGGGGCCCCACATGGAATACTGTTCTCATCCACCTGTGCCTTTAACTCGTCGAGTACCGGTTTTGTAGACACAATTATAGAACAATAGGTTGCGGTCACCGGTGACCGCTTGGTATTTGACAGTTTAATTACAATGTATATAGACATAATTATCAGCCTTGACCTTCTTTATAAATTTTTTTTTTTGTATAATAAATTACAAAATATATTCAGAACACTATGAATAATTCCGAATTGAAAACAATTCTAATTCTACATAATCTTTGACACACTTTCAATACTTTATGGCTTCTATAATCCGAACTCTTTTTTCAGTTGCACGCTATAAGTGAGCGGTTAAAAATAGCCTGTCCTATGACTGAGAAACAAGATCAAATGTATGATTTCAGTCACATTTTGGATTTCTGCTCACAACTAAGGTCTTTAAATATAGAGGGCAGTTATGAGAAATTGGGTACAAGCAATATTGTGCCAAATGACCTACATTTTGACTTAATTCCGTTCAAGTCTCTGTTGGATTTGAAGATTCTGGGAGTGCCTATGGCTTGTATACAGAGTGTTGGTAAGTGTTTATCATAATTAAGTTTTTGGTAAAAATTGTATGTTTTTTTGCTGTATACTCCACTTCTTCTTTAGAGTCAGGCCTAAAATTTATATGGCTATTCATTAAAATAAAATAATAATAAAAGGGTTATTAAAATGAAAATACTGGATCCAAGAAATATAGGATAACATGTTTTTTTTTCATCATACATACATAACTTCACTGCCTGTCTCCCATGGGGCTAGGCAGAGACTATGGAACGCCAATTGCTACGATTCCTACATACCTCTTTTGCTTCATCAACAGTTATCAATCTTTTTATGCAGACTCATTGGTTAAGGGTACTTTTAATTTGGCCATTCTTTAATACATTGTCAATCTGGTCAGCCTATGTTTATGTGTACATTTTTTAATGTGTATGGTACTATTACAATACGGATTTTTGTAAGCTAATTAACTCGTCGAGTACCATCATTATAGACACAATTATAGAACAATAGGTTGCGGTCACTGGTGACGGCTTGGTGTTTGACAGTTTAAACTGTCAAACACCAAGCAGTCACTTGGTGTCCGGCAAGTACCAATGTGACTTTTTCAGAGTTATATGTACTTTCTAAGATTTAGACACCACTGACAAACGATGAAGGAAAACATTGTGAGGAAATCTGGGCTTAAAATTTCGAATTATAAGTTTGTAATCGCCAACCTGCATTGAGCAAGCGTGGTGATTAATGCTCAAACCTCCTCCGTGTGAGAAGAGGCATTGCTCAGCAGTGGGCATTTATAGGCTGTTAACACGTTAAACGCCATGGCAGTCACCGGTGACCGACATTAGCGGAGGATTTGCCTTCAACAATTATTTGTTGGCAGCCAAAGCCTTAATGATGATGAAAAAAAACTATTACACTTGAATACTATGTAACAATCAGTGACCTATTATTGTATTAAGTTGTTATCATTGAACAAAGTCTGTCTATTGCATTACCTCATTGTTGCATTATCTATCTAACTCTAGACACTAGAAAACCAGTTTGAGATACATATTCATAAAAGATAAGTCCTTGTCTAGATCTAGTATGTTGAAAAAAAAACTAACGTAATGTCCTTTAGAAATGATTGAAGCACCAAAATGTGAGTGGTGCATTTATGTGTGCGAGTACTTGCAACACCATATTGTATGAAGTGTAATAACAGGCCTTATGTCGCCACAGATGTCCTTTGTGTCAATGTCTGTGTATTCTTCATGTAAGTCTATAGTAGCCTGGTTCCACAGTTGTTGTTTCGAAAGACTATGTCTGCCTTTTTTTAACGGCCTTGGTCTAGACTGTACAACATTAGATGGTAAAATTTAAATTTTCGAAATAAATTCTAAGTAACTTTTAATAATATTATTATTGAGCTTTATTCTTCTCTAGCAAATTAAAATATTTTATTTTGTGCAGACAATCCAGCACAGATACAACAATTTTTCCCCAAAACTTAAGCCAAGGATACACTACAAGAGACAAATAAATGTCCCACGACATGTATCGACGACATGTCGAGCGAAGCCGGCCGATGTCACCTGTATATGATGTATACGGTCACAACTAGGGTTGCCACCTTTTTTTGTGGTATATAAAGTACATTGATGATTATAGGTAAGAAAATAAAGTAGGTACACAGTACAAAAATAAAGTACAATTTATTCTTATTTAGTATATTAGTATATTTAAAAATATATTATTACTTTTTGCAGTTTGTATTAAATTAGTATCTTTACTAAACAATTGCATCTTTACTAGAAATTGTCTAAGTGGCGCTGGCGAGTAGCGAAATCGATTCAACATAAATCGATAAATATCGATATCGAATCGATAAGTTAACCGAAAAATACTTACGACTTTAATAGAAATGAAGTTGCAAAAATAAAGTATTTTCGTGTACTTATTATTCTTATAAAGTATAGAGTATAATTACCTTAAATAACGTACAATACTTTATTATAAAGTACGGGTGGCAACCCTAGTCACAACGCGCAAATGTCCACAGTGACGTTGATGTTTACGAAAGTACGGCAACGTCGCCCCACTTCACCCGACATCGCTGGTGGCACGTGTCACAGGACATTATCCCTTACATGTCGCGGAGTACCTAACGGGTAACCGGGGCTCCGGCTCGACGTGCAGGAGAAGGAACGGGGTGGTTTTTAGTCAGTAAGAGTCTGACACTCCCTCCCGCCTCACCCAGGCGGGAGAAGTCATTCGATGATATTCCCCCCTTAAAAAAAAAAAAAAATCCCTTAGTTCATTCACTTATAACAGCACTATTAGGTGGACTTAATTCAATTCCTTCTCCTACAATTGGGTAGTGTCCAGGGTATCAAAATTAAAAATCTAATTAGTACGTCAGTTAGATAATGAAAAAATATTAGATAAGTATTTTTTTTACTTTCTTGTATTAAATCGTTGAGTACCGTCATTATAGACACAATTAAAGAACAATAGGTGAAAATCGCCTTAGTTTAGGAGTCGGAGGGAGGTCGCTACGTCATAATGTGCTACAAAATATGGCACGCTGTCGAAAGTATTTAATTTTGTGAGAAAAGAAAAAATACGTGTCCAAAGTTTTAAATTAATGTACCAGACGGACATTATAATAAAATTTAGCAAACTATTGCTAAATTTTATTATGACAATTAGTAATAGGGATTACTAATTGTCAATTTTCTAAAATTAAAAAAAACTGCAACACTTCCTTGTCCAGGAAATGAACTCTAAAACCCCATACCAATATCAGAGAGATGTTAAAATAATCACACTTCCTTGATTGATTTTAAAACATTACGTATTTTAAATTATATGTTTTAGTGATAATAAATATATGCAAGATGACGCACAGAATATGCGCGCTATGACGTCAGATTGTAATATCATACAAAATTCGTAGAAAATGATTGTTCTTGATTATTGACCTTTTGAATATGGAATAAAATGTTTTTCCTTTTTTTATGGCATAAGCCGGTAAACGATCAGATGGATCACCTGATGGTAAGCAATCGGCGTCGCCCATTGACACCTGGAACACCAGAGGCGTTACAAGTGCGTTACGGGGCTTTTGGGCATTAGGAGTTTGAGGATTCAGGAATTGGGGAGATTGGGGAAGGGGAGGGTAATTGGGCCTCCGGTAACCTCACTCACACGACGAAACGCAACGCAAACGTTGCTTCACGTCGGTTTTCTGTGAGGCCGTGGTATCACTCCGGTCGAGCCGGCCCATTCGTGCTGAAGCATGGCTCTCTCACACTTATTATAATTATTTTACCTTTCAGGTGGCCTCCGAGACACTCTAGTTAGTTTATCGGTGTCAACAGCCAGTGTCGTCTCCCTAAACGAGTTCCTGCTCGTTGATATCCTCCATAAAGACCCCTCCAGCATAGCGGACACAGTTGTAAGTATACCTTATTTCTATTTGTATAGAGTCTATTTTTGATTGTAGGCTAAATTATAAATTTGATCTCCATTTGAAGGTCGATGTTATCAGCATATTGGTATAAGGATATAATATACGATATGTTATGCTTTATTCGGTACATATTTGTAGTAAAAAATCGCTTTTAATTTGCGTCACTTACTGTGCGTTCGAACCGTTTTTCCCCGTGAACCGAAGAGTTAAAGCATTTTATCGATTACTAGCTTCTGCCCCGCCACTTCATACGCTTTGTTGGAATAAAATGGTTTTTTTTTTATTTGCGTCACTTACTAGGAGCTCGAACCTTTTATCCCGTGAACCGAATAGGTAAAGCATTTTATCGATTACTACGTTCGATTACACTTCGTACGAGCAATCCCGTTTTCTTCCGTTCCCGTGGGATTAGGTTTAGGATGGGATCTGTTTCTATGATAAACACCTTCACCTTCACCTGACTATAACAAACACAACAACAAAATCCAAACAAAAGCCAAATCAGTCTAGCTGTTCTCAAGTTGTGACGGAACAACCGGGGTTTCATTTTTATATATATACCTACAGATGTAGTAAGTGACTTATTGACATCTTGAAGTGAATCGGTTTGCCCCGTTTTCTTTGAAAATTGTAATAGTTTGGGCTATGACGAATGTTTTCGACGATTAGATTAGATTCGAACAACCTTGTCCTTTCAATGTCATTTGATATTAATAATAATTGCTAACCAGCAGTTTGAATTTGCATGGCGCAGCCAAAATCGTAATCTGACTTCATTGTTACCTCATAGACATACTTGCACCCTTTATGTATCACTAGCTACTTCCGCGCGGTTTCACACGCTCTGCTCAGCTCCTATTGGTCGTAACGTGATGTTTTATAGCCTATAGCCATCCTCGACAAATGCGCTATCCTACACAAAAAGAATTATTCAAATCAGACTTGTAGTTACGGAGATTAGAGCGTTCAAACAAACAAACAAAAAAACAAACTTTTTTATGGCATAAGCCGGTAAACGAGCAGACGGATCACCTTATGATAAGCAATCGGCGTCGCCCATGGACACCTGGAACACCAGAGGCGTTATAAGTGCGTTACCGGCCTTTTGGGGAATTAGGAGTTTGAGGATCGTTGGGGAGATTGGAGAAGGGGAGGGTAATTGGGCCTCCGGTAACCTCACTCACACGACGAAACATAACGCAAGCGTTGCTTCACGTCGGTTTTCTGCTTTCGCTTTATATAATACTATAAGATATGATAATAGATGAAGCACAACTCAATTGATTTGTGCTTCATTTCTCATATTGGTAACGATTTAATATTGTAAAGGTGGGGTCCTAAGTGTAAGGAACTTGATTTAGATAGGTCATAGGCCAGACAACTTTGGGAACCAAAGCATTTGCAGACAGTTGTAAAATTGTAGGTGTAACATAATAACGTATCTATGATGTAACTGTTGGGTTATCAATGAGTAAGACAGCGTGACGTAACTGTTTTATTATATTATTATTTTTCTGCACAATCATGTTTGTGTTATGTAAGGAAAATATATACAGTGAAACTTGGTTAAGTGGGACCTGGATAAGTGAGAAATCTCCATAACTGGAACTCATGCTGAGGTCCCAACACTTTGGCACTGAATTACCTCTGTTAGTGGGACGAGGTAAACCTCTATATCTGGGATTTGTTCTTTCGATTTATCATCATAGTTACCTCTATAACTGAAACAGCGAGTAAATTTTATATGAATAAACCTCTGTAACTGAGGTAACATTGTTTGTTTACTCATTCTTATTCTACCCACAAATTCCACACGTAATTCCAAGTCCACCTCTATTAATGGAACCGTCTGTAAATGAGACAGATATTTGTTTATACCTGTATATCTGAGACACTGGGTAAGTGGAATACCTCTATAAGTGAAACTACATTGCAGGTCCCTTGATGTCTTACTTAACCAGGTTTCGCTGTATAATGCATCATTACACTCCGGTCTGTTGAAGATATCATAATCTTATAGATTACTAGCGACCCGCACCGGCTTCGCACGGGTTCAATATTCATGTCTTATAAACATTCCTTAAGAATCACTCTATTTATTAAAAAACCGTATCAAAATCCGTTGCATAGTTTTAAAGATCTAAGCATACATAGGGACAGACAGACGGCAGATAGCGACATTGTTTTATACTATGTAGTGATATTATAATAATATGAAACCTGTTTGTATATCAATAATAAAATTGTATCGACGAAATTGTTATGCGCATAAATTCTGGATTTATGCAGGAAATTATATAATTCTAAATAAGTATCTTCCTTTCACACTTACAAAAAGTTTATATTATGAAAAATGTGGATGAAGCACATTGTAACACAAAACTATAGCATTATAAAAGAATAATAAAATTAATGAATGTCGCGGTGGCCCGGAGGTTTAAGCCGCCCGCTTCTCATGCATGAGGGTGCTGATTTGAAACTTACCAACGGCAAGTACCAATGTAACTTTTTCCGAGTTATATATACTTTCTAGAATTATCTAGACATCACTGACAAACGGTGAAGGTAAATATCGTGAGGAAACCTGGGCTTATAATTTTTAATTATAAGTTTGTAATCGCCAACCCGCATTGAGCAAGTATGGTGATTAATGCGCAAACCTTCTCTGTGTGAGAAGAGGCTTTGCTCAGCAGTGAGCATTCATAGACTGTTGATGAATAAAATTAATGATGAATAGAACCCAACTCTGCCTCACTAAATCAATAAATCACAGAATCACTAAATTCAACCTAACATAACATCACGCCTTTTATTCCCGAAGGGGTAGGTTACAGCACTAAATGCCACTGTACAATGTAACAACCTATTTTCACTAGTCGCCTAGTCAAAATATCGACATACATACATAACATGAATATGTATCAAATTATACAATTTACACACTTTATTATCATATTGAATAGTAGTGCGACCTCGAAACACGTGTGGTCACTGAGTCAATAGGTTTATCTCTGCACGATTGTTGTAATTATCTGCACTTAATAGGTCGTATATATGCTAGCATATCAAACTATACTTGTCTCTCTAATTAAATTTATTTTCGACCTTATTGTAAAATTATTTAGGCTGAAAATGCAGTGAAGATAAGATGGTATACCTTAAGCCAAGCTGTTTTAGGTAGGTAGGTACTCAGTGTATTTTCGACCTTATGGTAAAGTGTTGGAAGTTGTAAATCTAGTGAAGATTGACTGGTATGTGTTGAGTTGCCGTTGTCGTATGACCATCACATGCCTAACTTACAACTATGTCGGTCATGTTTAGAATTGTAGGTACTGATAAAAATTCTGACTAGCGCATGGCGTTTACATACGACTTAAAATTATTTATTTTTAGTTTGGTTCCTTTTCCGTATTCTCACATAAGATAATTTACCTTAAAGCGTATGGTTAGCTTAAAAATATAGTACTCAGCAGTACTTAATATATAACAAAAATATGAACTAAATTACTAATCTTTTGTTCACAGAAATGGAAGAAATTATCCATAATAAACTTCGCGAGCAACAACATCGACAGCGTGGACTGGGCCATCAAATTAGTCCCTAGGCTACAACACCTAAGTCTCAGTTCAAACAAACTAAAAGAACTATGTGATATATCCTGCCTTCACGATTTGAGAGTCCTTAATCTATCCATGAATAGTTTCTCCATCTGCGAAAATTGGCACGCAAAAATAGGCAATATAGTAAGAATAGACCTGTCTCAAAATAGGGTCGAAAGCCTGCAAGGATTCTCGCGCCTTTATTCATTAGAAAGCCTCGATTTAAGCTGCAATATCATAACTGACGTTGAAGAAGTCCAGCATATATGTAAGTTACCGTGTTTAGAGTATCTGTGGTTAACCGCTAACCCAGTAGCGTCATCTATTGACTATAGGGTGAAAGTTCTGGAACAGTTTAACGCTCGTATGACTGAGATCTGCTTGGACAATGAAAAAGCGTCTGAAAAAGAATTGGATACTGCAAGAGTCTTGCAAGCTCTAAGAGTCGTTAAAGAAGGTAAGACGCCAAGTTTTTTACAGAACAATAATACTAGCCATAGCTTTAATAAAAGTTGACAAGAAAATTGAACTTAGATCGTTGAATTTAGACTTTTTGATAAATTAATCGATTTAGTTTTTTTCGCTATTGAAATGTATAAAAGATCTTTATTTTTAGTTGATTATATAAATTATGTTTGTTATTATATTTAGGTTTAAATTGCACTATTTAGTTGACGTAATTTAAGTGAAATCATGTGCTTACTTTTTGTTTTTGACGAAAGACCCCTAAGTTTAAATTGTGATAATAATATATTATTATTGTAATGCTTCTGTTCCTTCTAAATATTATTTTATGTGGAAGAACTGGGATACAATTGATAAACCTATATTGTTAACAAAATTGACATTCAGAAAAACTTCCCAAGTTGATGTCCTGTGTGATGATGGCGTTGACTTTTCTATTTGGTCCTTTAAGTGTTTAGACGCATATATTTTTTATCCTGTGGTAGGTTGGTTAGACAGCTAAAAGGCCTAAGTTCCAACACAAAGTCTAAAGTACTTGGAACATACCTATAAAAATCATTTTGAATCCAGTCTTTCACTATTTTTTTTAAATATCTTTGATAAAACTTGTATAATAAAATTATCTCGTTTACAAATGTGATATTCGATAATTGTATAACTGATATATTTAAACAATTAATGGAAATGACCAACTATGTCTAGATTTGTAGGTTAAGGATCAGTAGAGATCAAAAAAATTAATAATTTGCATTCGATAATAAACTTTTTTGTGGACGTGTAAGTTGCAATTTTGCACTGTAGCCAATGCACACAGGTATGAAAATTAGTGCAAGGGAATTTAAATCGTTGTATCTTAAATATAAAGGTGTAATTACCGAGTAAGTTTGGATTATTTTCATCTTGTGCGGTTACTTTGACTCAAATGTTCAATAGTAAACCCACTCAGCAATGAAATGTCATGGGGTATTAATGCAGATCATAATGATGGGCTTAGAGTTTGGGTCAAAATGATACTTTGGGGGTCCAAATAACCCTAATAGGGTAGTTTCCTAAATTTTATTTTAATGTCCGTCTGGTACATTAATTAAAAATTTTAGACACGTATTTTTTCTATTCTCACAAAATTAAATACTTTCGACGATATATTAATTTCAAATATCGTGTGACGTCACAGCGTGCCACATTTTGTAGCACGTTGTGACGTAACGACCGGAACTCCTAAACTTAGCGCCATTTTATCTAAGTATTGCTAAATACAAGAAAATAAAAAATACGTATCTAATATTTTTTCATTATATAACTGACGGACTAATTAAATTTTTAATTTTGATACCCTGGAAACTACCCAATTACCAATGGTATATTGTTCTATACTGATCCATGACTATTTATAAAAAATCGATAATTTGTAAATATATGGCTTTCTAGTTAATAGTGCGCATTCCTGAATGCATTTTGACTAGCAAATATTAAAATTTCTGGAGTTTAGCAAAAGTGTCCTTTTAAATTTGTCTACACGGGTTTATGATGATAATAAATAAATTAATTGTTAATATTTAATATGACCCTATTTACTTTTTGTACGTCATAACTATATCCCTCGATTTTTTTATCTAGACAATAAATTACATTTTAATCGTGAATTGTATACCAATTATAAGAATTGACAAGAAATATCCAAGAAAAATAAATTATCCGTTCATACATACATATTTCTCCTTGATCATTGTATTCCAAGTTAAAACGGCGAAATCGATATATCGATAATAATTGTTTTCATTGCGTTTTTCATAGTTAGAATATAAAATATGTTTTTGTAAAATTCGCTGAGAAAACCTGGACGTAATCCTTTCGACGCCGATTGTATATCTATGTGCAATTGTAATTTGTGTCTGCCTACCCCTTCAAGGACTAAAAGGCGTGACTGCATACTATATTATTATGTCTTTAGTTTTATTTTAATGAGATCATGTCTCAACTCTCAAGTGACACGAATAGATACTAAATATAAATATCATCTAATGAGGTTACAAGTGCAAAGATATAATAATAACTTATGTTTTGTAATTATTATTATTACCTACTTACGGGTATTTAGTTCATTTACTCCGCTATTTAAAATACTAGGGCACGGATTATACCATTACAAATTATAATGTTACATTTTAAAATTAAAATTTTTATAAGTACTCAGACTAGTAAGACTGCCTCGTCGGGCAAAGAATTTCAGTAGTAGCACGGAGTCTGGAATCGTTCCCGCTATATGGCAATAGGCTCACCCCCTATTACATGGGACTCATAACATAAATACTGAAAAGTGGGTGTTACATTGTACAGTGGCATTAAGTGCCGTAATGTGCTTCTCTGCCTATCCTTCCGGGATTAAAGGTAATAAGTTTTGAAGTTTTTAGGTATATTCTAAGCCTATGTACCTAAGTAGGTACTTATATTGTACATAACTACTGACTCACAACTAATTACTGTTGGTTTCATGATATATAGTGTCTTATAAATAATAATGAAAAGACTAGTACCTAGTTAAGAGAAGGGCATTAATACCTGCTAGGTACAGCAACTAAACTTTTTTGGACTTAGTAACAAGACCTTTTGGAATGTAAACGATTGAAAACAATAAAATGTTCTCTTGATTCCTATATGAATAAAGTCTACAATAACTGCGTTCCGATTTGTACTTTCATAAATTCTTCGTTCCGGACCATTTTTTTTTATTTTCTCATACACTTTGTAAATATGCCTTTTCACAATATTGTAATATGTAATAAAATATGGCCACACTATGTGTCTCTCTGTCTAACATAGTATGTGTGAACGAGAGGCAAATAAGTAGCTCTAGAAAAACTAAGAATTTTGTTGTATGCCTAATCTAATAACTTTATGATTGAAAATTGTTTAATACAGACTTCAAACGTTGGCCTGTTGGCACCAATGGGATTGGTCTCAGTGTTGGAAAACTAGTCTAGGTACTAGTATTGGATATTTGACTTTATGTTAAAACCATAAAGTTTAAAATCCAATAAATAAAACAGATATTATGTACGCGTTTCCACCAACAGTGGGCCCAACGTGTTGAGCCAGTATAATGCTAAAAGCACTTGTTTACTACTAGTATTAACTCAAGTATTAAGTATGTGATCGAAATATTTGTAAGTATATAATGTTTATTTTAATGGTGACGATTTATTTATAATTATTATTATTATTAAATATAACTTATATGGTTTAACCGATTTGGTGTTTTATTTGCTTTTTAGTAACGAATCTTTAAAATTATACTTTTTATTGTATATATGGGATCAAAGGTTAAGATGGATTGTCTGATGGTAAGCAATCGGCGCCGCTCATGGGCACCCTCAGCGTTCGAGCAGTTATAAGAGCGTTGCCAGCCTTTTGTGCGGAGTATTGGACCTGCGATAACCTTTTGAACGCCTCCAGGACCCCAGGAACCCACGTACCAAGCTTCTATTGATTGTATTTGCTTCTATTTTTGTAAGTAAACGAAATAAGTTACCTATGCAGGAATCGGCAGAAAATATGCCCGTGTAACTCGACCACAGAGAATGGAAAAAGAATAAATAAAACCTTTTAAAAACACCATTAGACGTGTGCGTTACCCAGGCCATATGTTGCCGAAAATGGTCATTTTAATCTTATAGACAATTAGTTTTGGCTTCTGTAATTGTTCTGCACATTTTTAAATTTGTTGCGCTTATGGTTTTTTAATTATTTCACAAAAACATTTCCTGCTGGGGTAACGTTACCCCAGCCAGAATATTTAAACAATTACTAGCTATAAAATTAGTTGTCTAGATTGAAGTATATGTTGTGCTTTATTTTGTATTTGTTCTTTCATCGGTTGCGAAGTTATTCGAGATTTTGCTGGGGCTAGTCTTTAGAGTTCTTATGTAGGGGAGCCCATGATGCTAAATTGGGATTTACTTGAGCGTCCTTGGGACCTACTGGATTTTGAAGATATGCTGATAGAAAGAAGAAATGGTTTAGTGACAATTTCTTCCACCAGTGGGGGAAGGGGGAATCTACAGATCTTTGAAATTGTTAAGCGTAACTTTTGTTCTAGTGGTCGAGCGTGTCAGATATTGATAATGTACATGCTCCATGTGTATTTAATAATAAAAAACTCTTAATCTGCCAGTTTGCATGGTGGGGTTGAATGTTCTGGAGAGTACAAACGAGAACCCTTCAAAATCCCCCCACTCTTGCAAATCAAGTTGGAATGGGCAGATTTTTTAAACGCACTTCCTTTAGCACGGTATTGTCCTACCTTCCCTTAATCTGACGAAACTGACTTTATTTAGTCAGACTTTTTTTTTAATTTTCAGTCCCCCCCTTCTAATCAGATCGGATATATGTTGGGTATATTCAATATGACACTAGGTTTTCCCCATATGTTAATCTGACGCGCTCGAGTAACTACCGAAATCCCTTCATGGGCTCCCCTACTATATTGAGAGTGCTGGAACCAATTGAAGTGTTTTTCTACATAACATACATAACATCACGCCTTTTATCCCCGAAGGGGTAGGCAGAGGTGCACATTCTACCACAGTACAATGTAACACCCACTTTTCACTAGTTGTTATGAGTCCCATGTAATAGGGGGTGAGCCTATTGCCATATACCGGGCACATTTCCAGACTCCGTGCCGTCCGACTACTGAGAATTTTAAAAAAAACCCAGTAATACTTTGCCCGACCCGGGAATCGAACCCGAGACCCCTTGCCCGGCAGTCGCACTTGCGACTACTCGGCCAACGAGGCAGTCTCGTCGTAAGTGTTTTTCTATTTAATGAAATAACCTTTAAGCTTTGTATTATATTGGTTTTTTATTGCAGAACATATTTAAACTAATTCCTAAGGAGCCATGTACAAAATATGATAAGAATCTGCTTAACCATTTCAAAGATATAGCAAAACCAAAACGTTACCCCACCATAATCTCTTATAACTTCGAAACCGATGAAACAACAAATACAAAATAAGGTTATACAAAATACGTTTGCTCTATCTAGACAACTAATTTTATAACTGGTAAATATTTAAATATTCCCATTAGACAGAAAAATGTCTGACTTGGGTAACGTTACCCCAGCAGGAAATGTTTTTGTGAAACAATTAAAATACTATAAGCGCAACAAATTTAAAAATGTGCGTATCAATTACAGAAGCCCCAAAACTAATTATCTATAAGATTAAAATGATCATTTTCGACAACATCTGGCCTGGGTAACGGACACCAAAACGTTACCCTTTTTAGCCCGTGATTAGTTGGTTCATTAGTGCAGGCCACTCAGAGCGTCGAACACCATAAGTGTGTCGATCATTAATTATTATCCTTCCGGCTTACTCACGTAACTGTTTGACGAGAAACTCAACTAGTTAGTAATATGAGCTTCTAGCATAGCTTGAAACTTGTCGAGTTCTTCGTTAAACAGTTACGTGAGTAAGCCGAAAACATAATCATTAATTTAGTGTGTCCATCATGTTCAACGTGAAATTAACTAAGCCTTATGAATCAGTGGTCGTCGTTTCAATATGTTCATTCATCTCTTTGGCAACTATTGCCTGTAGTTGGCAAAAATGAATTGTCACTTAGATTAGACCATGAAATTAAACAAAGATTCACATGATCATTCATTTATTTAGCCTTAAAACTAATAAATTACAATAGGAATGTGATCGAATCACAAACGCAATACAGTAACAATATTCCTTACAAATATCAGCATTATACTTAACCGACTTAAAAAAAAGCATGTTTTAAGAACAATCTCTAACTAGAGGTACAGAGTATTCTAATAAATTATTAACTTCTGTGATTGTCAATTCCATAGTCTACTATATCTGCACCTTAGTACTATAAATATAAGGGTCAAATTGCAATGTAGCTTTGACACACTAACTTTAAAGTCATAAAGTCATCCTTATTAGCAATTTTGCACTTTACACAGTTATGTTATAAAGATAAAAAAATGCATTATTACTAAAATTCACTTAAGGCCTTTCTAAGGTGCAGATTTGTTTATTTTTTCAGTATTTTAGTTTTTATATAAAAGTTAAACTTCAAAGATCAACACAGTTCCCTCTTAGGTATGTACCTAAGAGTGAACTGTGAAAAACACACATTTTGGTAAACTTTCCTTATAAACTTAACATTATAATTTCCTCAGAAGGGGTATGTGACACCCACATCGCCAGCTACGTAATGAGTCCCATGTAACAAGAGAGACTATTACACAAGATAATTACTGAGAATTTCAATAATCGAAAAGCTCAATAATATACTTTTCCCTACCTGGGAGTCGACCCCGAAATCTACTCGGAAGTTGCATTTACAAACTACTTGACCATCGTAGTCAAAATGATCTCCTGACTCTATTCATAAATATGTCTAAGACAGTAGGTATTTAATTATTAATATTTAATAGTAATTATTAAGAATATAATAATGATAACATTCCGACAATACCCATCTCCAGTCTTACGTTCATTAAGTAATACAATGTAATTATTTATGGTACAGTTAGACAAATTATTTTATTACCTGTATATTAAATAATTTGACTGACTGTGAATAGGGTAGTTTCCTAAATTTTACTACTGTTCAATCCCCAAGCGGTCACTGGTGACAGCTCTCCCCTAACTCCATTATAGACCTTATTTACGATGTTTAGAGACTACTTTTGTATGTTAAATTACCTAAAAAACGCGGGTTACTCACGTGAATAGAAAAGCTCTACGCCGCTATGTAGACTGCACGACATCGCCGCGATCACGAATGCTGCTCATTCACGTGAGTACCCCGTAATTTTTAGTTAATTCAGTATGTCTCACGATACTTATTAATGACAAATCTTGGGGATTTTCGGTACGACATATCAACGTACCAATGTCCGTCTGGTAGATTAATTGAAAAAATTGTCATGTATTTTTTCTTTTCTCACACAAGTAAATACTTTCACCTACTTTCCACTACTTAAGTTTTGAGCAGGTTCACCCCCTATTACATGGGGTACTAGGGGGTGAACCTATTGCCATATACCGGGCACATTTCCAGACTCCGTACTACTACTGATATTTTTTTTAAACCCAGTAATACTTGTGTATTGTGTGAATGTGTGCGTTACCCAGGCCAGATGTTATCGAAAATGGTCATTTGAATCTTATAGATAAAGTTATGTGGCTTAGCTGATGATGTAGTGCTACTGGCAAAATCAGCAGAAGACTTGAATATAATGATAAAAGAACTTGCATCAGAAAGCGAAAAAGTTGGATTGAAACTGAACCCGGAAAAGACCAGAGTGATGACGAACGGAACGAACCATACTATAGAATTAGGAAACACCGAAATTGACTACACTGATGAGTACGTCTATCTGGGACAGCTGATAAGCCAAAAAGAACCCATGCAAAAAGAAGTAGAGAGAAGAATTACAAGCGGATGGAAGAGATACTTGAGCTTAAGAGAGGCTATGAAAGACAAAACACTTCATATTAATATTAGAAGTAAACTGTTTAACACCTGCGTGCTACCCGTTCTTACATACGGCTGCCAATCATGGACTCTAAACCAGGAAACATTGCACAAACTGGCAACTTGTCAGCACTCAATGGAAAGGAGTATGCTGAACGTTAAAAAGTCTGACAGATTGAAAAACTGCATTATTAGAAGTACAACAAAAACTACAGATGTAACAATCAAAGTCAAAAGACTTAAGTGGTGATGGGCTGGACACGTGATACGAGGTAACGACAAATGGAGTAAAAGAGTGACACAGTGGTACCCCAGAGAAGGCAAAAGGAAGAGAGGCAGACCGCAGAAAAGATGGGATGATGATATAAGACTAGTGGCAGGACTAATGTGGAACCGAGTGGCTCTAGAAAGAACAGAATGGAAAAGATTGGAGGAGGCCTTTGCCGACTGGCAAACAGATCTTGAAATGGTAACCAAGGAACAGATATTAGTTTAAGTAGTTTCAGTGCAAGAATAGTTATGTAAATTTATTGTAAACATTTAAGATCTGAATAAAAGGCTAAATTAATTAATTTAATTAATTAATTAATTTTATGCGGCTTCTGTAATATTTGCGCATATTTTTAAATTTGTTGCTCTTATGGTTTTTTATTATTTTACAAAAACATTTCCAGCTGGGTTATCGTTACCCCAGCATACTTTTTCTTTCTAATACAAATATTTAAATAATTACTAGCTATAAAATTAGTTGTCTAAATGAAGTAAATGTTGTGCCTTATTTTGTATTTGTTCTTTCATCAGTTGCGAAGTTATTCGAGATTTTGCTGGGGTAACGTTTTTGGTTTTGCTAGATCTTTAATATGGTTAAGCGTATTCTTATCATATTTTGTACATGACCTCTTAGGAATCAGTTTAAATTTGTTCTGCAATAAAAAAACCAAAACAAAGCTTAAAAGTTATTTCATTAAATAGAAAAACACTTCAATTGGTCCCAGCACTCTCTATAGGAGCTCTAAAGACTTACTGAAATAACCTTTAAGCTATGTATTATTTTCGCTTTTTTAGAACAAATTTAAGCTTATTCCTAAGAAGCCATGTACAAAATATGATAAGAATCCGCTCAACCATTTCAAAGAACGTTACCCCAGCAAAATCTCGAATAATTTCGCAACCGATGAAAAAACAAACATGTACAAAATAAGGCACATCATTTACTTCATCTAGACAACTAATTTTAAAGCTAGTAAATATTTAAATATTCCCATTAGAAAGGAAAAGGTCTGGCTGGGGTAACGTTACCCCAACAGTAAATGTTTTTATGAAATAATTGAAAAACTATACGCGCAACAAATTTAAAAATGTGCGCAACAATTACAGAAGCCCCAAAACTAATTATCTATAAGAATCAAATGACCATTTTCGACAACATCTGGCCTGGGTAACGGACACCCCGGATTCCAACCCGAGACCCCTTACCCGGCAGTCGCACTTGCGACCACTCGGCCAACGAGGCAATCAACGGTTTACTAATTTGTAATATCGTGTGACGTCACAACGTGTTGTATTTTGTAGCACGTTATGACATCACGACCTCTCACTCCTAAACTTAACGCCATTTATCTAAGTGTTGTAACTTTATACGACAAAATAAAACAATACGTGTCTAATATTTTTTCATTATCTAACCGACGGACTAATTACATTTTATTTTCTTACCTGGCAACTACCCTATTGTATTTCGTTAATAACTACTTATTGCTTATAACAATCAATCATTTTCAATAAGAATACTGTTCTAGTTAATTTATTTAGACAATATCTACGAGTTATTACACGATTATTGACAAATAATTAAAACTGCCGGTGGACGGTAAAAACTACAGTTAGATAGGTAAATTACAGTATAAATAAATCTCGTTGAAAATGATTAATTTTAGTGCAAAAGAAACCTTAAAAACTATTTCTAGAGTTTACAAAACATTAAATAGATTGATTAATGCGCGCGAGACAGTGTATTTTCTATTGTCTCATATACAGGCATTTAAGCGGTTAAGTGTTAGTTCGATGATATTGAACGATTTGTGGTCAAATCGTGGCATGATACATTTTGTCGATAGTACAATTTCTATAAAGTACTTGTTACAATTTTTTGTTTATTGGAAAATGACAGTAGCTGCATACTATAGCAGTAATTGCTTTAGAAATACGTAAAAAGTGCTTATTGAAAGAGAAAATAAATTAATCTTAAACAAGAATAAATTAATGGGACCCTATTTAGACATATGGGCTTCCACTGGTATTATGATTATTGAGTTAAAAATATGTTATTGTAATTTAAACTGTATTCCTATTAAGGTAGTAGCTATTTTATTGACAAATTTTATCTAGCATATGCAATAGACTTTATTCTATCTACAGTTTAATGTAGGTTATTCAAAGTATGTTTAGCTTTATCATTACGGTTATAAGGTCGAAAACTGACTGACATCAAATATAGTCAAGTATTTAATTATGTTAATATAAAGCATTACTGTTCAGGACTGTTTAAAAGTAAAATAGCTCTTATAACTACATCTCCAAGCCTCAAGATTGCTTACCTCTCATGGTAAAATTATTCCATAGTTTATAATGTGATAATCTGTACTCCCAAAAAATGCCGTTAACCTATGAAAGTGCCGTTTGTAACGGCAATTATAAGGCAGTAACGGCAGTTTCATAGGCACTACTTAAGCATAACTTTTTTATTATGGGTAAAGAGAGATGCACATATTTAATAGAACATCCAGTCTTTGTTAGTTATATAAAGGATGTCCCAAAACTTAACAATAACATTTAACTGCTAATGAGTGGCGTTAATAAAAATATCTTATTTTTTTAATACAAAGAATAATCTGATAATTAAATTATTATGTTTTCGGCTTACTCACGTAGTAATTCGACGAGGAACTCGACTAGTTTCAAGCTATGCTACTGGGCAGTAGCAGCGCGACAGTCGCCGCATCACGGGTCGCGAAATGCTGCTCATGAATATGAGCCTCTACCTCTAGCATGGCTTGAAACTAGTCGATTTCCTCGTTGAATTATAACGTGAGTAAGCCGAAAATATAATAATTTTTTTAGTATGTCTCACGAAAGTTACAATACAAATCTGATAATTCTCGGAAATGGATGTCTTAAGTCACATTTGAAACACAATAAAAAACATCAGATTTCTCTTTTAGAACTCTTTACATTACAGTAAACAAAGTGCATCTCAACTTACTACTTTAAAAAAAACAAAAAAACATTATCTTAGGTATGGGATATTACGCAGCGGCCAAGGCCGGTAATACGAAATGATAGTCCGGGTTAGTTTGCTGATACAACGGCGCGTGTGCCCTAACTCCGGTCGCTGTGGGCCTCTTAGATGGGTCGTCACTTAGCATCATTTTGAGGACCTCCGTCTGTTGAACAATGTTTTTGGATTTAATGTAAGTACATAACATAACATCACGCCTTTTATCCCCGAAGGGATAGGCAGAGGTGCACACAGAAGTAACACCCACTTTTCACTATTTATGTTATGAGTCCCATGTAATAGGGGGTGAGCCTATTGCCATATACCGGGCACAATTCCAGACTCCGTGCTACTACTGAGAATTTTTTGAAAACCCAGTAATACTTTGACCGACCCGGGAATCGAACCCGAGACCCCTTGCCCGGCATTAATATAAGTAATGAATGATGAAATATTTGATGAATGTTGATGAAGTGAAATAATCTGTCGACATGCCAGAATTATAAACATTTTTTTGCAAATTTTTTTAAAACTACTCGCACGTAATTGATTTATGTTGTTTTCTATTTCTCTTCCTTTCTCACATTCGCTCTCTCTTTCTCTCCCCCACTCACTTGTTTTGAAAGAATTTTCTATCTTCCCGTCTTTAAGAAGAACAGAAATTGCCAGAAAAAGCCTTAAGAAGCACGAGCAACAATAGAAATAGTGCCCAGCTCACACTGAGTTTGCAAGCCCTTTTGTTCCATAACATTTTGACTATTTTATTTTGTTTTTTTATCTTTTTTGCTTTTATTAGGTTTTAAGGTTTTTTTTATTATTATTGTTTTGTAATGTTGTTTTCATTGTTATTTTACTGTTGCGTAAATGGTGGATCATGCCTAATGACAAATAAATTATCTTACTTTCTATCAACCGTTAAAAAAAAGATATAAAGAGGTTTTAACTTTACCAGAAATGTTCAACTCACCTCCTCAGGATAATCCGCAATGAAGTCAGGCGGGTACTTGTGCTGCCTCAGTTGCAGCAGACAGGCGACGCGCTCCGACTCCGTGGAGAATGGATGAAGCAACTCGAACAGTATGAGCCCCAACGAGTATATGTCCACTTTGTAACTGTACGGACGATTCTCTAGCTGTTCCGGGGACATGTACAGGTGGGTACCTGTCGGATTAATGTGGTTTTTAACTCGTCGAGTTCGTCATTATAGACACAATTATAGAACCATAGGTTGCGGTCACCGGTGACCGTTTGGTGTTTGACAGTTTAATTATAGATAACAAAAATATAAAATTATTATAAACCAACGGATTTAAATGTTGTCTAATTCTGGATTATCTTTGTGGTAAGTATCATCGAAATCTGTTCACTAAATGTGGCTTTTTTAACTTCAAAAAAAAAGAGGTGCTCAATTCGACTGTATTTTTTGATTGATTTTCTCCTGTGTCGTGGGTGCTTTTACAACAAACAAACAATTTCAACTGACAACACATGACACGCGAAATTGACTAATGGATTACACAAAGAGTTGCTCCGTGCAGGCATCGAACTCCCTACACGTTGCACGGTAGCCAGTTGCCCAACCAACAGACTATAAATCCTCACATACTTTCGGAAGTAGGATTTGAAGTCTAAACTAATATTTAAAATACGTACAGAAATATCTATTAATTAAATAGCATACTTAGCATTTTATTTATATTTCAAGTGTGGGAGAGCCATGCTTCGGCGCGAATGGGCCGGCTCGACCAGAGTGATACCACGGCCGAGCAGAAAACCGACGTGAAGCAACGCTTGCGTTGTGTTTCGTCGTGTGAGTGAGGTTATCTGAGGCCCAATTACCCTCCCCTTCCCCAATCTCCCCAATTCCTGAATCCCCAACGATCCTCAAACTCCTAATCCCCAAAAGGCCGGTAACGCACTTGTAACGCCTCTGATGTCCCAGGTGTCCATGGGCGACGCCGATTGCTTACCATCAGGTGATTCATCTGTTCGTTTACCGGCTTATGCCATAAAAAAATATTAGCATTAATTGATAAACTAAAACCTTTTCCTAAGTGTAACTTCTCCTAGTGCATCTGCATCGGTCCAGTCAATCAAGAGATAATCTCGCACAAACACACCGGCCATACTGAGCAGAAAGTTTTAAAACATATATTAAGCGCGAATTATGTAATCAAGCTTACAGATTATCTTGAAGATAAGAATGCTTGGCAGCATGTTGGTTCGGCTCCATTGGACAATACTCAAATGTAGTCAGTAGTTAAATTCCAATAATAAGTAATATAATACATAATTTAATACTTTAATTATAATCTAGTTTCCTTATGGCATCGAGCATTTCTTTCTTTATTGAAACAAAGAGTTTCCTTTTTCTTGTATAGAAGCACTATTTCTATGGATTGTCAGTATGCATATGTGAGCACCATGTTAGACGTTAAGATTTTTTATTTTAGTAAGTTATTAGTATAATGCGTCAAGCGTGTCTTTGCATTGTTCTTACATATGCGTACAGTATTGAAATATGTATCAAAGACATCGTAGAACATACTTTTTTAAAAAGAGTAACGAGTGGAGTTTCTTGCTCTTTCTTCTCCATTCGAATCTACATTTTGGAATGAGCTCCTAGCTTCACCTATAGTCAGAATTTTAATTAGATTCCAGATTTGACAATAGTTCCTGTCATTTTGTGAAATAATGATACCACATATAATAGTGTAGTGATGAACACAAAAATCGATAAACAATCGGTGTGTGTGTTTTATAATAAATGTTACAGAAAGTGACAGGATAGCGATAGCGATGACGGCCACAAATTATAAAATAACTTATTACCATAATACATCTATCTGTTTCATTTGCCATGTTCCTTCATGATTACATTTTTTTATTTATTTCACACAATTATAAAAGAAAAGTCTCAGATCGTTAATTAATCGTCAAAACTAAATGATCGGTTCAGAAGTATTTAATTTCCTGATATACTTAGTTTACGGAAGTAAAATTATAAACGAGAAGAATCGATCCAGAAATATTGCATTTCCATATCGAATAATTTCGCAACGTCACTATTTAGTAATTGTCATAACGTTGCAACACTGAAATTGTCAAATCTGGAATCGAATTAAAATTCCGAGTATAGGTTTACTGACGGACTGACTGACAGACTATTATTTATTTTGTATTTGTTGACGTTTCAAAAGTACCAAACTATTTTTTAATTGAAATAAATGCTTTGACTTTGTCACTTCCTGTGTTTGAAGTCGGTTAAGAACACACAGTCAGTACTCACCGACTCTATAAGTATGTCGTTGATATACATCCATGACGGGCGCGGTGTCGCCATCTTGCGAAGTGTCTGCCATGGCGGTGACGAGGCCGAAGTCCCCGACCTTGACGCGGCCGTCGGGCGCGAACAGAATGTTGCTGGGCTTCAGGTCGCGGTGGATCAGCCCGGCCAGGTGGACGTATTCCACCGCTGATACTATTTGACTGAATAGCACTTTTACCTGGAAGGAAAGATTGTACGTATAATTGTTAGAATTTGTGCACCAAATGAAACAACTAACGCCATCTATTGGCACTAGTAGATAACTTAAGTATAAGGAACGACTGTTTGTATTTTCGTTTGCTAATATCACTCTATTGATTTATTGATTTCATTCCCTTTGTACGATTGATTTGTTTCCGGAAAAAATAAAGAATTAGTTCACTGTTCGCCACCATGAGAGCATGTTGAGTTTTATTTCCATTAATATTTTTATGGGATAAAATTACTGATAGGCGAAAATAAATTCTGTATGCTGACAAAAACGAAGTGTGACCAAACAATTAGCGTTTAAAAATATTATTTAAGACATAAATGAATATGAATTCATTAGTGCAAGCAGTCACCATCACCACCGATACTGCATGGAAGGTGAACTGTTGCAACGCGTTACAGAGGTGAAAGATTTAGGAGTTCATTTTGTATCAGTTACACTTCAGGTATGGTCGCAAGTGCGACTGCCGGGCAAGGGGTCTCGGGTTCGATTCCCGGGTCGGGCAAAGTATTACTGGATTTAAAAAAAAAATATTTTATTTATTTATTTTAAATAATAATAAATAAATAAATAAAATCTTAGTAGTAGCACGGAGTCTGGAATTGTGCCCGGTATATGGCAATAGGCTTACCCCCTATTACATGGGACTCATAACATAAATAGTGAAAAGTTGTTACAAAGGGTGTCTAGTTTGAAGCCATGCTAGAGGCTCATATTCATGAGCAACATTTCGTGACTCGCAACGCGGCGACTGTCACGTTGCTACTCGAGTTCCTCGTCAAATTATTACGTGAGTAAGCCGAAAACATAATAATTTATTTAATAACTAAGTTCCTAGGATTTGTAGTTTATTTGATATGCATAATATTATGTAATGCAGCTAAAGGTATCTTATCAAATAAGTTATTAGATAGTGAAACAGCTACGGCAATTACGCTACATTACCGTCATTTGGTGGTGGGAAAAACTAACTGCACGGTTGCCGCGATGGCTGGGCAACTGACTGCCGCGCAACATGTCGCGGGTTCGATTCCCGCACGGAACAACTCTTTGTTTGATCTACAGATCGTTGTTCCGGGTCTGGGTGTCATGTGTATGTGAACTTGTATGTTTGTAAACACACCCACGACACAGGACAAAATCCTAGTGTGGGGCAACGTTTTTATAAACTAAAAAAAAAACTAGCCCTCATTGAGTTTGTAATCAGAATTTGTGTATATAAAAAGGCTACGGCGCAGAAATTAGTCCTATTATGGGTTTTTTTTTTAATATTATAGATTATTTCTCCACGGACTCTAGGTCCGTGCCCTTGTCATACAGTTTTTTAATTATAATACATCTAGTCAATTTTTATAAAGTAAAGAGGGAACCTAGTTACACACTACAATTAACTACATCTATAATTATTACCAAAAGTATAGGTTACATAATAATTAGGCACTATTTATTTATTTCTATTTCAAAGGCTTTATGAAACCAGCCCACCAACAAGATGGGAGAGCCGACCTGACCCAGCAGAAGGCACCCGTTCACGAGTATGACGTGTGTGTCAGCAATTGGTCCGGTCAACCTTTTTATTGGGAACGGAACAACCCAACACACAGCGCCACCGACTGTAGGACATTTACGTGTGCATGACGCCTCAACCCTTGCCACGTGGACCGATTCCAATAAAGCGTACAATAGTCCAAAGTCAATTGGTTATTTATTTCTACATGTTTCTGCACACACATTTCCTCATGTTGCATTCGTTTCATCACAAGCAACACTCCCCGCCCAAGAGAGCACCCATGACTGCCGCGTCCCTGTGTTTGATAGCCATTCTCAGGTTGTAGTCCTTAATACCTTGCTCACCCTCATCAGCCGCCTTCCTGATTAGTTTGCTTATCGCGTCTTCACTGTTGTCTGTGTAATAGATGCAACCATGCGTGTGACGCGATATTGCTACTACCGCGGGTGGTACGCTGTCATGTATTTGATGTTTCTTCGTTGCTGTGTTGACAACAATCACATTCGCACACGAAAGTCCCTGTGCCTCGTGCATCGTAAGCACGCGTGATCCCACGGTCGACCCGTATCCCTGGTTCTTAAGGGATTCCTTCTCTGCCTGAGTGTGTACCAGGTATAAAGTGTCGGGGAGTGACTTTGGAATCATCGCCCCCGAGAACCTTTTTATCTCGAGGGATCTCACGAACGACCTGGACGAGTATATGCCCCTGTAAACTGTGCTGAGGGCATACGCCACATCCATTGGATTTCTGTGGGTACACATCAATTCCTGGCTTATGGGCGTGATATATGTAGGGCGGCTGTAGAGTAGAGGGAAGAGGTTATCACGATCTATAAACGGAAGCTGATTTATGTCACCAATTAGAAGGACTTCCTTGGCTCGAGTTATTCGGGCGGCCATCACAACGGCTCCAAAGTGGTTCATGAGAGCCTCATCTACCATTAGTCGATGGCAGCTCTCTCGCTCCCCCAAGCCGTTTACTAGGTTGGACGCCATTGTTCGAACCCTAGATTTGACGAGTCCTCCGATTCGGCAGGATAGTTTGCCTCTGAGGTCATTTGCTGCTTCGGTTGTCGTGGTGACAATTAGATCTTTGCCCGCTTCAAATTGATCTACTATCCATGTCGTTTTTCCGCAACCAGGGACGCCATTTGTCCAGCGAAACGTCGGAGTATGCCAGTCTCCAAAAACTTCGCCGTCTGATCCAGATTCAGAAATGGATCTTGCCATCTCTAATATTCTATCGTCCAGCATAATTCTGGTGCATTTGGCAACCACTACTAGAGAATCCCCTGGAGGAGTTTTAAACTTTAACACTCCGCATCGATCGGATTCCCTCTCGTCCAGAGACACAAATCCTGCAGTTGCGTTATAAGCAGCCATACTTCGAGTTAGAGGTTCCTCTCAGTACCCTCGAGGTGTTGTTGTCGTATATGACCTATTATGGGTTGAACTGTTCAATTTGGTTCCCTACAGGCTACTTTTTTTTTTATAACATAAGCCGGTAAACTAGCAGACGGATCACCTGATGGTAAGCAATTGGCGTCGCCCATGGACATTTGGGACACCAGAGGCGTTACAAGTGCATTACTGGCCTTTTGGGGATTAGGAGTTTGAGGATCGTTGGGGATTCAGGAATTGGGGAGATTGGGGAAGGGGAGGAGTAATTGGGCCTCCGGTAACCTCACTCACACGATGAAACACAACGCGTTGCTTCACGTCGGTTTCTGCTCGGCCGTGGTATCACTCCGGTCGAGCCGGCCCATTCCTGCCGAAGCATGGCTCTCCCACACATAGTCGGACAACGAGCCCGTTACCTTGTCAGCCCTGGCGTGGCAGCGCCGGTTGTCCCGCAGCCAGTCGTGCAGACTGTCCCGGCGACACAGCTGCATCTGTATGTACAGGTACATCTGCGCGGGGGGCGCCGGGCCCGGCCCGCGCACTGCCATGTCCAGGGACCAGTGCCGGGTGTGGCTCTGTGGACGGAAATAGAGAATTAAAAACTGTGGTTTGAATAAAGTATGACATAACATAACATCACGCCTTTTTAACCCCGAAGCGGTAGACAGAGGTGTACATTACGGCTCTTAATGCCAATGTACAATGTAACACCCACTTTCCACTATTTATGTTATGAGTCCCATGGAATAGGGGGTGAGCCTATTGCCATATACCGAGCCCAATTCCAGACTCCATGCTACAACTGAGATTTTAAAAAAAAACCCAGTAATATAAATTCAAATAAAGTGTGATTATACTTTTAGATTATCATTTTTCTGTATAAGGCTAAACAATAAAATGTAAATAATCATACAGAACCATTGAAAGTAAATAGTGCTTAATGACATGTGAAATTAAACCACAACAAAAATGCTTTGAAAACCGCAGGTCCGTTTCGCTTACTAAATTCCTGTGCGCCTGACACATGTTTGTATGACACATAACATAACATCACGCCTTTTATCCCCGAAGGGGTAGGCAGAGGTGCACATTATGCCTCTGTACAATGTAACGCCCACTTTTCACTATTTATGTTATGAGTCCCATGTAATAGGGGGTGAGCCTATTGCCATATACCGGGCATAATTCCAGACTCCGTGCTACTACTGAGATTTTTTTAAAAACCCAGTAATACTTTGCCCGACCCGGGAATCGAACCCGAGACCCCTTGCCCGGCAGTCGCACTTGCTACCACTCGGCCAACGAGGCAGAGAGCAATGTTTGTATGAAAGATAGAAAAATAATTAATTCGGTACAACACCAGGTACAAACACAATAGAATACGATACTAAAAATAGGAGTAAAGTAAAAAAAAAAGCAAAAAATAGATGTAGGTATATACAAAAACTAGCTACTTTCGCGCGGTTTCACACGCTCTGCTCAGTTCCTGTTGGTCGTAGCGTGATGTATTATAGTCTATAGCCATCCTCGATAAATGCGCTATCCAACACAAAAAGAATTATTCAAATCAGACTTGTAGTTACGGAGATTAGCGCGTTCAAACAAACAAACAAAAAAACAAACTCTTCCGCTTTATACCTCTATAATAGTATAAGATTTAAAAGATTATTTAGCCTGATTCTCTATAGAAAGTACGTTAAGTAATCGTCTATTAAACTAACACAAAGGTAATCAGATATTGTGAAAAGGGCTTCAAGGGCTTAAGGGTCAAACTTTTTGACAAATATTATTAAAAAAAAACTATTTGTCACTAACCTTCTTCTTCCCCGTAGAAGAGCTCTCAGTCTTATAATCACACTCCTTGACCCTCTCAAGCCTCCGGTCATAGGAAGAGTTATGTTCTCCAGTTCCCTCCGTGCCCTCCGTGCCCTCCGCGCCCTCTTGTGAGTTAGCGAAGACTATGAACGAGTCGTCATCACTCGTGACGTGGGAGCGCTTCACGGAGTGAACTGAACTTGTTACCTCGGCCCGAGAGGGAGCGTTCGCGTCGAAAACTATGCTGAATGAATCGTTGCAACTTAACGACCTGCAAAATGAAGAAAGTTCAATACTTTTTTTTGAAATCATACTTTATATTGTATTAAAATATATTCGTGTCTGACTGCCTCGTTGGCCGAGTGGTCGCAAGTGCGACTGTCCGGGCAAGGGGTGTCTGGTTTAATGCTCGGGTTGGATATCGTACTACTGGGTTTTTAGAAGTAGCCGGAAGCTGGAATTGTGCCCGATATATGGCAACAGGTCGGTAAGTGTCGCGGTGGCCCGGAGGTTTAAGACCTCTTCTCATGCATGAGGGTGCGGGCTCGAAACCTACCAACAGCAAGTACCAATGTGACGTGAATGTGTGTAAAATTTTCCGAGTTCTATGTACTTTCTAAGATTATTTAGACACCATTGACAAACGGTGAAGGAAAACAACATGAGGAAACCTGGGCTTATAATTTCTAATTATAAGTTTGTAATCTCCAACACGCATTGAGCAAGCGTGGTGATTAATGCTCAAACCTTCTCCGTGTGAGAAGAGGCTATGCTCAGCGGTAGGCATTTATAGGCTGTCTGAATAATCTTAGGAAGTACATAGAACTCGGAAACGTGACATTGGTAGGTTTCGAACACGCACCCTCATGCATTAGAAGCGGGCGTCTTAACCTTCAAGCCGCCACGACTCGATGCCCCGACATATAACTTTAGGAGTCCTAAATGTATATCTAAGTGATATAGTGATACATACCTCAGTCGCTTGCTAGGCTCAGTGAAGTCAGCAGATTTGTTGAGATTGAGGCTGACGTCCCCGCGCGTGAGTTTGGCTGGGACGGGCGATGTCGCAGTGTACTCGTCCGTCATCGCTACTGATACACCGTCTAGTTCTCTGAAACATTGGGTATTTAATTGTTAGGATTAATACGGACAGATAGACTGCCTCGTTACAAAACATCACACTAAGGAGCCGAGTAGAGCAAGTGACCGCGCGCAACTAAATGAATATTTGTTGAATGTATTGAATATGCCTCGTTGGCCGTGTGGTCGCAAGTGCTACTACCGGGCATGGGGTCTCGGGTTCGATTCCCGGGTCGGGCAAATTATTATTGATATTCTGACTGGGTTAAAACCCAGGATAACTGTGTTTTGACCCAGTAATAACTTAAAACCCAGAATAACTACGACTTACTTCATCCACTCGGCGTCTTTCTGTCTCTGCCAGTGCGGCGGAGGTTCCTCGACCCAGGCGTTGAAGTAGCGGACTATGTGCTCGTGTTCTAACTTCGCTAGAGCTCGCACTTCACGAAGCACTCGTTCACGTTTCGATTCCCTAGAAAAGATATATGTAGGGGTCAAAAATGAACTGTAGTTTTTGACATATAACGACACAATTTATTCAACAAACGTAAGATAAAAGCAAAACCATAAAATGAATCGCAGCTAGGGAGAAAATATTGCTTTATTAAATGTATTATCGTTATTCAGAATCCCTAAATCCCCAAAACAACGCAATACACTTTTTACTCCTCTTCTATGACAGTAACCATAGGCGCTGCTGATTGTATATCTGTTGATGTACCATTAGGTGATCCTACTATTATTAAAATGGCTTATTTATTTAGTAGATTTTTTGAAGTAAATCTTCTATATTCGACATCTAAAATTATTTTTGGAGTATGGGGTCATATGGTATATATAAGTGTGGGAGAGCCATGCTTCGGCAGGAATGGGCCGGCTCGACCGGAGTGATACCACGGCCGAGCAGAAACCGACGTGAAGCAACGCGTTGTGTTTCATCGTGTGAGGTTACCGGAGGCCCAATTACCTTCCCCTTCCCCAATCTCCCCAATCCCTGAATCCCCAACGATCCTCAAACTCCTAATCCCCAAAAGGCCGGTAACGCACTTGTAACGCCTCTGGTGTTCCAGGTGTCCATGAGCGACGCCGATTGCTTACCATCAGGTGATCCGTCTGCTCGCGTACCGGCTAACGCCATAAAAGGAAAAAATGGGGACATGTCAGGGAAGTGACCTCTCCCCTGTATCCTGACCTTATAAATAACATATTTTACAACTCCCTTACCTCCTAGGCAACGTGATTCTCTTGACAGCGTAAGAGCAATCGTCTATATTATTCTTCGCTTCAAACACGACGCCAAAGCCGCCGCGACCCAAACACCGAACAGAAGTGAAGTCGTTCTCATATCGACCAGAATATTCTGCAATACTTGGACGACTTGGACCTGGTTTCTCTGAAGGCCAGTTGTATACTTGTACTACCACCTGGAAGGAACAGTTACAGTTAGATATGAAGAGTTATAGTTAGATAGCTAACCAGAGGTGTAGATTACGGCACTCAATGCCATTGTACAATGTAAAAAAGGGTTCGATTCCCGCACGGAACAACTCTTTGTGTGATCCACAGATTGCTGTTCCGGGTCTGGGTGTCATTTGTATGTGAACTTGTATGTTTGTAAATGCACCCACGACACAGGAGAAAATCCTAATGTGGGGCAATGATTATTAAAAAAATATATACTCATTTCACTATTTATGTTATGAGTCCCATGTAATAGGGGGTGAGCCTATTGACATATTCTGTGCTACTACTGAAAATTAAAAAAAAACAACAATAATACTTTGCCCGACCCGGGAATCGAACCCGAGAGACCTTGCCTGGCAGTCGTACTTGCGACCACTCAGCCAACGAGGTATTGTAATTTTGAGATTTAGAGAAACTTGATATAAAACAAAAAATAATATTTGTTTTAATTTCAATTGCACAATTCACTTACAAACTGAACGAAACATTAAATAATTTTATTCCACAACAATATTAATTGAAAAAGCACTTTATTTCTATTACATATAACAAAGTCTAATTTTCTCAACCAACCAACAAAAAAAACTAACCTGTTCATTACTAGTCGGCAATGGCGACGGGGGTAACTTAGGCGCGAACATTCTGGGCCAGATCATTAAATTCATCAATAGAGCTGACGACACAGCAATAAGGAGCACTTCCTTCCACCAGTACCAGAGTGAAGATACGTGGACGTGTATGTCATGATGTTCCGACATGTCGTCGCTAATGTTAGGGGAGTCGAAGACATCGTCCGACACTTGGACCGACTGGTCACACGTTTCTTGGAGGTACACGAAGTAGCCGTGGTCGCCTGGAGAGTAAAAAATAGTATGACCATGATTAGAAATGTTCTCATAAAGAAAGAGCAACTGGGTACTTGCCTTCATCAAAAATAAACTATTTCGACTGTTCACATAACATAACATAACATCACGCCTTTTATCCCCGAAGGGGTAGGCAGAGGTGCACATTATGGCACTTAATGCCACTGTACAATGTAACACCCACTTTTCACTATTTATGTTATGTAATAGGGGGTGAGCCTATTCCTAAAATAGGGCCGTTCAAGTATTACGTAAACACCATGGGGGGGGGGTCTCTGTTTTGCTTATTTTGGATGATATGGAGGGTAGGGGAGTCTAGATGATGATTACGTCATCGGTAGTTATTTACTTTTTTACACGAATGGCAACCCTCATATTGATATTATAAATTACAAGCAAAGACTGACAAAGAACGAGACATTATGGTATTTGGAGAATATTAAAATTACAATATAAAAAAGATATAATTTAAAATGTTTACGTAAGCAAAGGGGGAGGGGGTAAGATCTTTGCTTACTTTTGCTGACAAGGGGGGTGGGGGAGTAAGATCTTTGCTTACTTTTGCTGACAAGGGGGGTGGGGGGGGGTTAATAATTGTAAAAAATCTGCTTACGAAATATTTGAACGGCCCCATACCATAAAATTAACCCAAAGTGACTCAATAAGAAACTCACCAATATGTTTCCCAGCATTCCCATACAGGGTGATCAGAGACAATGCGTTGGGATCCGCATCTTGTATGGATAAAGCTGTGTGTTCATTGCCCAACTTCTCGGCTTCGATCTGCGGTCGAGCCGTCACCAGTTTCCATGGCAACGGCTTAGCTGATACTGTTGTTTCTAGTTTGCGAGAATAGTATTGGCTTTCTTGTATGTAGAGCTGAAATTATATTATTTTTTAAATTTGATGAATAAGTTCCAAGTCGTAGACCGCTGTACTACTAACTTCTAAATTTTCCTTCGTGTTTTTTATAACATAACATTATGCCTCTTATCCTCGAAGGGGTAGGCAGAGGTGTACATTATGCCACTGTACAATGTAACCACTTTTCATTATATAAGGTGCTCTATAATTATCTGCCACGGCTTTAATGGGAGGTAGTGTTATGTTTACAGATTACAATTGTGAAGAAATTTCGTACCCCGGACCAGTTAATTACATAAAGTAATTAAGTAAACATTGACTACTTTCTGCATAATGTGGTTCACAAATTACGCGCGATGCGTCGCTTAGTCAATGAAAACAATTGCTATCTCTTTCCACGTGTACTGAGAATGAAAACGGAAATCAGCTGACTAGTTCGTCACTATCTAATCTACTAGATACTCAATAGGCAGGCTAACAAGGGTTTTAAAAGTGCAATTACTTACCAGGTACGGCATTCTTCCGAAAAGCTGATGTAGGTAAATACGATTATAAACTTCCCATCACACTTAAAACAGTTTTTACACACTTTTACAGTTATTTACACACTCTCTACCTACTTATATACAAAACTGTTGCACAAGTCCACCTTCGCGTTGCACACAAATGAAGGCACGCTTCCAAACATGTCATATCACATTATTTAATGTGTCCGTTTCACTTTTAATTTGTTTCGCGTTTGATTTAAAAGACGCCACAAGTTATTATCTCTATCATCGTAAACTCCGGCAGTATCCCTTGTGCTCGCAAGAGGATCACACCGAAAGAACTCTAACACTTCCTCTTCGAGTTCTGATTTGAATTTCGTCGCCTGGGAGACATTTTTACGTAGCGCGCGCGTATCTCCGACATTGAAACTAACGAACGTCCGGGCAGGCGGGGGTTGACGGGGCTACTGGCGGCCGGGCGGCGCGTGCGACGTGCTCTGCTGGGGTGTGCTGTCTCGTTCTTGAACGCCCCGTCATACGCTGTTGCCATCCTTATCAGTAGCTCAACCCCCGCCTGCCCGGCGGCCGGTTGGCCAGCGCGTGCGACGAGTGCAGGAGAGGGTGCGGGCGCGCGGGGGTGTGCAGCGTGCTCCAAGCCGCCCGGCGCTGAGCGGTCTGATAAGGATGGCAACAGCGTATGACGGGGCGTTCAAGAACGAGACAGCACACCCCAGCAGAACACGTCGCACGCGCCGCCCGGCCGCCAGTAGCCCCGTCAACCCCCGCCTGCCCGGACGTTCGTTAGTTTCAATGTCGGAGATACGCGCGCGCTACGTAAAAATGTCTCCCAGGCGACGAAATTCAAATCAGAACTCGAAGAGGAAGTGTTAGAGTTCTTTCGGTGTCATCCTCTTGCGAGCACAAGGGATACTGCCGGAGTTTACGATGATAGAGATAATAACTTGTGGCGTCTTTTAAATCAAACGCGAAACAAATTAAAAGTGAAACGGACACATTAAATAATGTGATATGACATGTTTGGAAGCGTGCCTTCATTTGTGTGCAACGCGAAGGTGGACTTGTGCAACAGTTTTGTATATAAGTAGGTAGAGAGTGTGTAAATAACTGTAAAAGTGTGTAAAAACTGTTTTAAGTGTGATGGGAAGTTTATAATCGTATTTACCTACATCAGCTTTTCGGAAGAATGCCGTACCTGGTAAGTAATTGCACTTTTAAAACCCTTGTTAGCCTGCCTATTGAGTATCTAGTAGATTAGATAGTGACGAACTAGTCAGCTGATTTCCGTTTTCATTCTCAGTACACGTGGAAAGAGATAGCAATTGTTTTCATTGACTAAGCGACGCATCGCGCGTAATTTGTGAACCACATTATGCAGAAAGTAGTCAATGTTTACTTAATTACTTTATGTAATTAACTGGTCCGGGGTACGAAATTTCTTCACAATTGTAATCTGTAAACATAACACTACCTCCCATTAAAGCCGTGGCAGATAATTATAGAGCACCTTATATATGAGTCCTATGTAATAGGGGGGAGCCTATTGCCACATACCGGGCACGATTCCAGACTCCGTGCTAATACTAAGAATTTTTAAAAAACCCAGTAGTACTTCGCCCGACCCGGGAATCGGACCCGAGACCCCTTACCCAGCAGTCGCACTTGCGATCACTCGGCCAACGAGGCAATTTTTTTTATATGGTGTACAATAAAGAATTTGTCTATTATATTCTAAGTTAAGATTTTTCAAGTGGCTCCCATAGGTTGGAATTTTGTCGAAAATGAAACTCGATGAAACTTGTATAGAGGAGCACAAGGCCCATAGTGCAAAAATTCGACATTTTTTTATGGAATAGGAGCCAAACGAGCAGACGGATCACCTGATGGTAAGCGATCAGCGCCGACCATGGACACCCGCAACACCAGAGGAGTCACAGGTGCGTTGCCAGCCTTTTAGAAAGGAATACGCTCTTTTCTTGAAGGTTTGAAGGTCGTATCGGTTCGGAAATACCGCCGACGACAGATCATTCCACAGTTTTGCTGTGCGAGGCAGAAAACTACGTGAGAAGCGCACAGTTGTGGCCTGCCAACCATCTATATGGTGGCATTAGCAGAAACCGTCTACGACTAAGTCAAGAGGAAGTTCGTCAAATGACTTCTCCCGTCTGGATGAGACGGGAGGGAGTGTCAGACTCTCACTCAGTAGAAACCACCCCGTTCCTACTCCTGCACTTCGAGCCGGAGCCCCGGTAACCTTTTATGTTCTCCGCGGCTGTGTATCGATATCAGTCCGATTAGGACCTATCTATGGCTCTGCATCTATGTATTTATCTATGGCATCTATTCTATGGCAATTGGCTTGGCAGTTGGTCGCAGTTTTACAACATCCCCAAGTAAAATAAAAAAAAAAACATTGTAAAATAGAAGTACAAAGTTACCTGTGTGTCATGCACCCCAATGTACAGCGAGGGTTGGTGGGTGACCCCCCCCTCAATGAGGGTGTGCGTGGCCTCCCACAGTACGTCGATGCTCTGCAGCGTGCCCGCGTGGAGGCGCCACATACCCGCTACGGGGGCGTCCAACTAAACAAAATAATAGAGTAGTTTCCTAAATTTTATTTTAATGTCCGTCTGGTACATTAATTTTAAACTTTAGACACGTATTTGTTTTTCTCACATAATTAAATACTTTTGGCGATATATTAATTTGAAATATCGTGTGACGTCACAGCGTGCCACATTTTGTCCCACTCTTAAACTTAACTCCATTTTATCTAAGTATTGCAACTTAATACGAGAAAATAAAAAATACATGTCTAATATTTTTTCATTGCCTAACTGACGGACTAATTAGATTTTTAATTTTTATACCCTGGAAACTACCCAATTAGGCGTTAAAATAAATAGAACACTCTGTACGTTCACTGGTAGATTGATAATTGCACATTCAATATTAAATCGCACTTAACCGTCTGCAGCTGACGTGTAGTCCCACAGACACCGCGAAATACAAAATCACGTGTTATACCGTCATTTTTCAAATACGAGCATCACTGCTGCGAGTACCTTACTGTATAGTGCTCGCTATACTTTAATTACATACATACATAACATCACGCCTTTTATCCCCGAAGGGGTAGGCAGAGGTGCACATTCTACCACAGTACAATGTAACACCCACTTTTCACTAGTTGTTATGAGTCCCATGTAATAGGGGGTGAGCCTATTGCCATATACCGGGCACATTTCCAGACTCCGTGCTACTACTGAGAATTTTAAAAAACCCAGTAATACTTTGCCCGACCCGGGAATCGAACCCGAGACCCCTTGCCCGGCAGTCGCACTTGCGACTACTCGGCCAACGAGGCAGTCTATACTTTATTTCTACAAAAATATTTGCTGTTGAAATGGTGTCTGGTATAATATACACCTCAGTTGAATTGTAACAATTTAACCACGTCAGTTACAGAGGGTTAAGCATAGTTCTGTCGCTACAATTTCATTAGAGGTACAAAATGACAGAGACAGCACAATATTTAAGTACAATTTAAAATTGAGTAGTAGTTTGACTAACTCCATAATAAAAACTATTACAGTGATTAAAATCAAAGTTCCTCGTGATATTTTCCTTCGTCTCATGTTTATATTCGTCTTAAATTATTTATTATTTACACAAAACTAGAAGAGAATATTTGTTTAATAGATAATACCGTAAATCAGGGCTGTCCAAACAAAGGCCCGCGGGCTGCATGCGGCCCGCGGCTTGCTTTCATGTGGCGATACAACAATGTGCAACAACAATAATAGAAGTCAGTGTATGATTTGTATGCAAGTTTACTCTATGAGTATAGAATACAATGTTAAACGTCATTATACAACTGATAATATTTTTTTGACCCTCCAGCTTTTGGAAGAAATTCAATTAGCTCGCGAGGGTATATAGTTTGGACAGCCCTGCTGTAAATCAATGATATAATTTAAACTCTAGTGATCTCTTAGTACATTTGATTGAACAAGCAAATAAAGAGATTTTCATATAATAATAAAGTATTATGTAGTAATAGTTTTTGTGTTCATTGCGGACAAAAAGCAAGACAAAGACAATACAACACAACTAGCCAAAAGTTTAACATTGTTTATATCTGTGTCTCCTCACCTTCTGTTGCCACGAGATCCTGGTCCCGGAGGTGTCTTTGACGGCCACGACTCCCTCGGGCAGGGCGACGGCCACCGTGACGGGCAGCGACCCCGGCGGGGGCCCGCCACACTCGCGGCGACTCAGTGCCACGCGGTGCTCGGCTACACTGAAGTTCCATCTGAAAAACACGATATTTATACATATAATAAAACTGTACAAGGGCTGCATGCGAATCTTTGTTTGGACATCCCTGATCTGAAGTAATACATAGGCTAGAATGCGCGAAGTCGCTGGCAGAAATTAGTAGAGAATAAATCCTGGAAGTCTTCAAGGCCCGAGTGAATAGGTTGCTTATGGGACGACGTGTTCTATCAGAGACCGCATCATCGCTTACCATCAGGCGAGATAGTGGGCAAGACGTGTGGTGGTCAAATAGTGTCATATCATTAATCACTTTAAGGGGTGAAATCATCATCAATCAACCACTCTATATTTTTTAAATAGATCTTTGGTTTAATAAATTGCTTGAAATAGTTTGCAGTAACTTGATTGTAAGTATACCTACCGCAAATTCAACTAACTGGAATGAAATATAAACAGTAATGCCCATTTTCACCCCCTAAGCCATTTTGGTTTTCAGCAACCTATAGGTAAGTGACACCTAAAGGTAAGGAGTGAACTTAGGTTTTCCCTCACGTTTAGTAACTCGTGGTTAAGAGATAGTTTAACATAACATAACATAATATCACACCTTTTATCCCCGAAGAGGTAGGCAGGGGTGCACATTATGCCTCTGTATAATGTAACACCCACTTTTCACTATTTATGTTATGAGTCCCATGTAAGGGGGTGAGCCTATTGCCATAAATCGGACACAATTCCAGACTCCGTGCTACTACTGAGATTTTTTTTAAAAACCCTGTAGTACTTTGCCCGACCCGGGAATCGAACCCGAGACTTTAATGGTGGGAAAAAACCATAAGTAATAAAAACCATGAAATCATACTTACTTCTCACTCCCAGTCCTCGGGTCTAAGGCCCTGACTGTGTTGGAATGTCTCCTCAACACGATGACGTCACGACCAGCGTACGCTGTCTGCTGTTCAGTACTACATCCTCCAGAGCCACACTCGTATATAATGCCTCCCGTATGAGCATCAAGGCCAAACCAGAGAGTCTCGCGAGCACCTGAGAAAAAAATCCTTATTTGAAATGGTTTGTTTAGGCTGACAAAGGATTTTGGTAGATTTTTACGTATATTGCAGGGTGATTAAGGTTGAAAATCTGTTGAACAAGGACAGGTCGATAACTTGCTGTATAGATTTCGACCGCCATGCGCTAGCAGGAAATTTTTTTCTGTGGATTTTAGCATTATCGGCTCCCATAAATAAATGGCATTAAGAGTCTATTCGAGTCGAATGAGTGAATACAAAAGGTAAAGGTTCAGTTGGTTGAAATTTTCATAGTGGGGGATCCCATTTTGCATAAAATGAGGAAAATATCGGACGATCACACATCAGTCGTACCTATCTCCTTATTCCGTTCCATACAGAACCTGTCATGAGCAAAAAAGAGGAGATTCTCTATAGGTACATCAAAATTATGTATGTTCACGAAAATACTCGAAAACTCTAAAAATATTTCGAAAATGAATTGATAAACTGCAGTAAATTACTCTCATTCATCATACAATCAAAATAACGTAGCGATAAAAGAAACTATTATCAAATTGATACAAATGCTAAAATCAGTAAACAATTTATAGATAATTTAAATTAATCTATCTTTTCTTATTCTTACATCAATATTGTAATTTGTAAGTGCAACATAATACATTATATTAGGTATATCTTTACACCCACAGAAACAAATGCTTTAATGAGACAAGCCCGCCACAACCTCAACTCTTGTAACCCAGGATCTACAGTAGATACAGTCATGAAAACACCAGAACACTGTCAAGTCCGGCGCGTCCCAGGGACATGGATAACTGTCTTGGTTCGTAAAGAAATGAATCAGAAGATATTATAATAGGAGAAAAAGACAAAGATGTATATGTAAAATGTAACACCAACTTTTCATTAATCATGTTAATTCATGTTACATGTCCTATGTAATAGTGACGAGTCTATAGCCATACACTTAGCATAGTTCTAGACCAGGGTTTCCCAAACTATGGGTTGGGACCAATTGGTGGATCGCAAGCTTAGGGACCACAACGTCGCCAGCTAATTTTTAGTGCACCTTGTCTGTAGCATGTCCGATGAGCGGTGGGCAACTTACTACGGAGTGGAGCCCACTTAAAGTCAATAGGCCCAGAAGAATGGCGTGATGAGCTTGACGCCTATGAAAAAGATTGGCCACAGAGAGCTTTAAGAAGAGACAAGTGGAAGGAGGATTTTTTTTAATGGGTAAAATTCATTGAATGACTGCTACCGCCTGGGTGATGCGGGGGGGAATGTCACTCTTACTGACTAAAAACCACCCGGTTCCTTCTTCTGAACATCGAGCCGAAGCCCCGGTAACCTGTTAGGTTCTCCGCGACAGTGGAAGGAGGGTAGGGAGGCCTTTGCCCTGTAGTGGGACGATCATGGCTAAAAAAAATTAAATAAAAAAAATGTTTATAGAATGACGCACTAACTAACTATTCTCTATTTTATTTCTCATATTTGTTATGTTTTAATATTCTAAAGGTGGGTCAAAGTTCGGGATCTTGATTTAGATAGGTCGCAGTCCAAACAACGTTGAGAACCACTGTTTTAGACCATTCAATGTATTACTGAGAAATTATGAAATAATGCCAATAAAGGTCTTTTTTTTTTTTTAAGGGGGGAAAATCATCGAATGACTGCCCCCGCCTGGGTGAGGCGGGAGGGAGTGTCAGACTCTTACTGACTAAAAACCACCCCGTTCCTTCTCCTGCACGGTTCCTTCTCCTGCACGCCAATAAAGGTCTAACCTGGGTACAGAATAATCAATGGGGCAGTATAGGTACACTTTGGCATCACAGTATTTAAGGATGTATTAAAATGGCAGCGGAACTAAGAACCATGCTTAACTAAATAAATAAAATAATGCATCGAAGCGAAAGGAATTTGTTTAGCCACGGTACATTTCTACAGGATATACAAAGCAAGAACCACGTCATGTCCACATTAACAATGTATTAATCTGGAATCAAACATAGGTACTAAACAAAGCGTGACGTATTAAGTAACTACGTATTTATAAACACAAAACACCACTTTACACAACTGTTTGAGAATAAGTAGGTATTATGGTTAGGTAGGTATTAACATTGTTACATTTTATTTAGTGTTAATCATTTGGCTAAGTATAAATAGAAATATGTAATTATATTAATTTTAATCTCGGACTGCCTCATTGGCCGAGTGGTCGCTAATGCTTGGGTTCGAATACCGGGTCGCGCAAAATATTACTGAAATATTAAAATTCTCAGTAGGAGCATGAGAGTCTGGAATTGTGCCCGGTATATGGCCATAGGCTCACCCCTATAACATGGGACGTAACATTAATAGTGAAATGTGGGTGTTTCATTGTATAGTGGCATTAAGTGACCGTAGCGTTCACCTGTACCTATCCCTTCGGGGATAAAAGGCGTAATGTTATGTTATTAATTTTAATATAAATACATGATAATATGATGTTATATGATAGATATATGACATATTATATGATATATTCTAAAGAAACTCGGGATAAAAGATGATAATTTTAATATAGGATCTTAATCATGCCAGTTTTGCACTTGATTATAACTGTCAAACACCGCGAGGACACCGGTGACCGCAACCTATTGTTCTTTAATTGTGTCTATAATGACGGTACTCAAACGGTTAAAGTTTTGAACCCCGACCCAGAGAATGCCCGTAGTGCTAAAAAAGTCTTGTACAGCTTAAATTCTCTAAAAATCAAATTCGAATTACATTCTCGGAAACAAACAACAAGAAAACTGATTATTAGACAGGATCAAAATAAACATGGTTAGATTATCACACCACTGCTGTTACCGTACAAGCAGAATTCTTGGCGGACAGCCAATGTTCAGTCTGGTTTAGTAAACTCTAACCTAATGCCAGACGTTGAAGACTAAAACATTTGGGACTTTCTAACATAAAATGAAATCTTGTTAATGCTTTTTTGATTTAGATAGTATCGTGAACTAGTATTGACTGGATCACATCCAAAATCGGTACAACTAAAATTCTATATAAATAGATCATTTAGTCAGGGAATACCCTCCCAATTCACTAGAAAAGACGGGATATTTCCCGTTACTTGCAACTATTTTTTTTTGTTCCGTTCGTTATTTTATTACGAGGGGGGAAAATTACATTTAAAGAAAGAATGAAAGAAGAAGAAAGAAAAACAGTTAATTTGCACCGTTACAGAAACTAACTTTTTAACTATTTTTATTGTTAGAGATAGTGACTCACAAACTACGTGTAATGTAGAGTGAGGGTGGTTTATAAATCGCTTATTGAATTTTTTTTAAAGAATACTTGGTCTCTAACCCAATTATACTCCAAAGTTCCTAAACAATAAAAATAGTTAAAAAAAAACAAAACAATGAGTACATAACATAACATCATGCCTTTTTATCCTCGAAGGGGTAGGCAGAGGTGCACATTGCGGCATTTAATGTCACTGTGCAATGTAACATCCAACTTTTCACTATTTATGTTATGAGTCCCATGCAATAGAGGGTGAGCCTATTGTCATATACCGGGTACAATCCTAGACTCCGTGCTACCACTGAGATTTTTTTTAAAACCCAGTAGTACTTTGCCCGACCCGGGAATCGAACCCGAGACCCCTTGCCCGGCAGTCGCACTTGCGACCACTCGGCCAATGAGGCAGTCAATGTACACGGTTCAAAAAGGTCAGTGCTCAGCTAAAATGCCGTCCGGAGCGCGATTGTTCGAGTCGCTGCGCTGATTTTCAGCACTACTCTGTAGTCAAAAGATCATACAAAAAATTACGGAAAAGCCATGTTCATAACAATAATAATTATTAGGCAAACAGAAATAAACAACAATCCGCATTCTAAAAATACGCATCCCCAACGAATCTCTACAAAAACATCTAACTGTAGATTTATACGCATACATTTCGGTGACTTCGCCCACACAACAGTTAGTTAGAGCGGCCTTTGAAGTATCGTGGACGAACGAGATTGGTTAGATGTCATGACCACGACACGTAATCAGCTGTTACGTGTATATGTACATTATAACGTTATCTAACCGTAGCATATAGTGTTTATTTACATAATGTATGTTCTGTATATGGGTGTGTATGTATAGCTACGCAGGTGTATGTGTGAAGGCAAACATTGCAGTTTAATGTTTAGATTTAATTAAAACAATAGCCGTAGTGCACGTTTTTATTGGTTTTGATTTTTTTATTATTTTATTTTATTAAACTTAGTTCTATGCTCAGAATTTTTCTTTTGGCAAGAGTACCTGGATTGGAAGATGGAGATGTGAATTTAAGTGCGACTTCTGAGCTCCTAAAGACTCCGTGTTCGATTTTCAAATACGACAAAGTATTGTTACATACATACATAACATTAAATAAAACTGCAAACCGAAAAACAGTGTTGACAGCATACCATGGTCTAGTAGCATCAACATTAAGATATGGAATAATTTTCTGGGGGAATGCAACCGGTAAAGAAATGGTATTCAAGTGTCAAAAAAGATGCATTAGGGCTATTTGTAATCTGCAGTCTACCGACAGCTGCTACACTTTCTTTAAAGACCTCAAAATTTTGACGGTCCCCTCATTGTACATCTATGAAACTGGTACGTTCGTCAAAAACAATTTTAATAATTTTGACCGAGTAACCAGTCAACGTCGTTGTGACCAGTTACACTTATTAAAATCTAGAACTGCACTGTACAGGAACAGTATCTTTGCAATGGCTCCAAAAATTTATAATAAACTACCTAAATATATGTATAAGAAACGAAAATAATATTAGACTTTTTAAACGAAAACTGACATTATTTTTAATTGACAAGACATATTATTCTATTGACCTATTTCTAAATGATAAATTTTGAAATACTATTACGATTCTTATAGACTTGTTTAATATATATTAATAATGCTTGGTACCTGCCTAACTTAATAACTATTTGTACACCAATTTTATTGGTAGAACATAGAGATGCTATTAATGTATGTTAAACAACCTTCTGTATAACCTGTGTTCACAAATAAATTGATTTGATTTGATTTGAACTTCACGCCTGTCTCCCATGGCGGTAGGCAGAGACTATGGAACGCTAATTACTACGATTCCTACATACCTCTTTCGCTTCATCAACAGTCATCAATCTTATCATGCATGCTCCTCGGTTAAGGGTACTTTTAATTTGGCCCTTCTTTAATATCGCCAATCTGGTCTCTATATGTCCGTCTAGGGCGCCCTCTACTGACAGCCCTATTCATATCCGCTCTATATACTTCTTTCGTTACTCTACTTTCATCCATCCTTACTAGATGTCCAAACCAGCGTAACATTCCCTTTTCAATCCTTGTCACTACATCATCTTTCAATCCATACCTTTCTCTAATAACAATATTTTTCACTCGATCACTCAATTTTAGTTGTTTGATTTTAGAATCAGGAATAGAGCATAAAAATCAATAGAATCATTAATAGATCTTGAATGGTGCCCAGTATCAACATCTTACTAGCAAATGACTGGCTTGAAACAACATTCGTTACTCTTTTTTAAAAAAGTATGTTCTACAATGTCTCTATGGAATGGAGCACAAATATACATACATGCATACCTGAGAACCTTCTTTTGTTGAAGTTGGTTTAAAACTAGAGGTAGTTACATCTGGGTGTTAAATCTTTGCCTAATTCACATTTAACCCATTTAAATAAATAAAGAATTTCGCAATGGTGAAATGAGATCACTGCATATTATTACATCACAGTGGGAATTATCATAATGTTATTTATCGAATGATTTAGTTCAGGTTCGGGAGACACGTAACATTGGCATAAGTCATCTCGAGGTCAATGACCGCTGGAGTTATTTATAAATGGTTTAGTTATGTAAACACTTCATAACTTAGCTATTAGTCAGTATTGGATGGCTGTAGTGATATTTTTTGTGACGAAACCATAATGTATTATTTCGTCATACCAAGTATTTAAGGTCAAAGAAAGTGCTAGAAAAATATTTTAACTTTCACCGTCAACTATATTTTCTTCTTCGCATAAATCACTAATGGCAGAGTCGAGTATATTTATCATCACCTTTTTTTAAGGGGGGAAAATCATCGAATGGATTCTCCCGCCTGAGTGAGGCGGGAGGGAGTGTCAGACTCTTACTGACTAAAAACCACCCCGTTCCTACTCATGCACTTCGAGCCGGAGCCCCGGTAACCGGTTAGGTTCTTCGCGGCTCCGTATCGGCATCAGCCCTATTGGGCCCCATCCGTGGTGGTCTGATGGCTCTTTGAGGCGCTCGCGGAACGCGACGCTACGTTCGCTCGGATCTGGTTCTGGTCGGGCGGCGAGCCACCAGACTACGCATTCTGCCGCCTAGCGCCTGCCAAGCGCAAAGATTATGGCAATCCGTCTTGTATGATCGAAGGTGTCCATAGTCGTCAGTCCACTGCTGAATTGTGGGCCTTATTTATATAAGAGGTTTTGTCGTTATAACGCTTGCCAGGCAGTTTAGAAGGTCCAGGATTATCACCCACACGCACGAAGCGTTTCACATCAAGCTTCCTTGTGCGTACTGCTAAGGAGTGGAATTCTTTGCTAGAGTCTGTGTTTCCTGTAGGGTAATTTTTTTTTGTGGGGATAATCATCGAATGACTGCTCCAGCCTGGGTGAGGCGGGAGGGAGTTTCAGACTCTTACTGAATAAAAACCATCCAGTTCCTTCTCCTGCACCTCGAGCCGGAGCCCCGGTAACCCGGGTGTCTTCAGGACCTGAGTGAATAAGTTACTTATGGGCAGTGTGCTCCACCATAGGCCGCATCGTCGCTTACCACCAGTCGAGATAGCGGCCAAGCATCGGCCCATCAAATATATAAAAGAATATCAGAGAGTACTGCTGTCTTGTCTTTACTATGTACCGCTAACTATGACTACATAACAATAAATCTATCCCTGCTCGGTTCTTTGTAACAGTAAATGATGCGGGCTATTTACTAATAGGATTATGTCACAAATCCCCACTTAATTCGACGAGTACGCCCTCTGCTGGCAATGCGGACTTCCAAGGCCAATCAGGGTCGCACTTAATTGAATTTTTATCGCCGAATTAGTTGATTCTGGACCTTAAAACTGTGAGTCATTTGGGGTAATTTTTCTTTGAATTCCCTTTTAAAACATAAGGTTTTGTTTGTTTTTTTGTTTTTTGATAAAGGTTACTTTAGTGCTTTATAGGGGATTTCCTCACAACTTGTTTTATAATATACGCCTATACGATCTTGGCAAGGGTAGTAATGTTGGAAATTATAGGTGTAGACTTGTTTATCAGGGTTTTTTTAATTTATGAGTTAATGAAACTGGTTGTGCACTTTGTTGCCATTATGATATTATGATACTATCATCCCACATGTGAATTCGCACACAAGCCTAAAGGAAATGTAGCCTATATTACTATTCCTTCGACGAATGTATCTATTTTTATCACAGTTGTGCAGTATTTATTTAAACATTAGCTTTAACCCGCGGCTTCGCTCGCGTCGCAAAAGGATAAAAAGTACCCTATGTGATATATATACCACCAATACACACAGCGCCATCTATACCAATAATATCGTTTTCCTTCGAGAATATCAAACTTTTCCGGGATAAAAAGTATTTAATCCAGACTTTTAACTTTACGTCTGCAAAATTTCAAAGCAATTGGTTTAGTAGTTACGGCGTGAAAGTGGAACAAACAAACAAACTCACTTTCTGATTTATAATATTAGAGGTAGTAAGGACCAGTAAGGATTCAGATAGACACATTATACAGACAAAGTTTAGTTTTTTACAGACGTCCACAAATGTTTACGGAGCCCTGATTACTCAATGCTGATAATAGTGTGTAATATGGATTATAAATAGTGATAAACGAGTACAAACAAAACATTTTTGGATCCTGTTAATTTGTTTCTTCAAGGCAAGTGTTAATCAGTACATTTTAGATTATGTATGTGGTAGGTTAGTATTTTGTATAATACTATTGTAATTACTACAATATAAATATTATAGTAATTGTTGTAAGACGTATATGAACTCGAGCGAGACGGACAACATCGGACTTTTTTGGGGGAATGCCCAGAATTTGAATAGATCTACAGATTTTTTTCATACAGCAATTATGCAATTGCGAGACGATATTTTGAGTGAGTGAGCAGAGTGCCGGGATGGTCTCGGGTTCGATGCCCGAGTCGGGCAAAGTAATACTGGGTTTTAAAAAATTCTCAGTAGTAGCACGGAGTCCGGAATTGTGTCCGGTATATGGCAATAGGCTCACCCCCTATTACATGATAGAATAGTGAAAAATGTGCCCCTCTGCCTACCCCTTCGGGGATAAAAGGCGTGATGTTATGTATGTTATTTTGATAGTAATTACTGCTTATCTAATTCTCGAATCACAGATAACAGATCACGAAATCATAGGCATGAAAATTTTCATTCAAGAGTATTAAGAGTTACACAGCACAAAAAAAACAAAATTTCTAGTGAAAAAAAATACTCGCAACTCACCAGCTATAACCAAGTCGTCGGAGTACTTGAAAGATGAAGACAGCAGTTGTTCAGCGTCAAAGGGCAGTGGCTCGATATTGTCCCCACTGACGCTGTACAGTGACCCGCTGAGGGATGGTACCAGACGGACCCACTTGCCTCCTGAAGTGAGCTGGGAATCAAAAATCTTATCTTATTTACTATTAGGTATATAATACTGAACTGTTTGTTTCTTTGAACGCGCTAATCTCAGGATAGTCCATTTATCGAAAATGGCGGTAGGTTATCTTATAAAACATCACACTAAGGAGCCGAGTAGAGCGAGTGAGACCGCGCGCAACTAGATTTATTGAATATTTGTTGAAAAGTCAATGAACTGTATGCATAGACCTCTCTCCTGGTCGTTCCTTAAGGAGGCCATACACGCTAGGTTTTACATGACGGCTTTAGCCGTGCATGCATAACCAACAAACATAACCGAGTACCGATGCACCGATAACTGTACAGTTTAATCACATACACGCTACGCTAGGGATTGCCTGTCGGTTATGCATGCACGGCTAAAACCATCATGCAAATGATGCAAAACTTAGCGTGTATGGCCTCCTTAAGGAGCCGAGTAGAGCGAGTGAGAACGCGCGCAACTACATGTATTGAATATTTGTTGAAAAGTCAATGAACTGTATGCATAGATCTCTCGCCTGGTCTTTCCTCAAAGAGGGCTAAAGTTTTTATACTCACCAAATTGACCTAACAGAATAGGGTAGTTTCCTATGTTTGATTTTAATGTCCGTCTGGTAGATTAATTTAAACATTAGACACGTATTATTTCTTTTCTCACAAAATTAAATACTTTCGACGATATATTACTTTGAAATATCGTGTGACGTCACAAATTTGGTACATTTTGTAGCACTTCTGACGTAATGAATGAGTATTGTAACTTTTTATACGAGCGAATAAAAAAATACGTGTCTAATATTTTTTCATTATCTTCCTTTTTTTTAAGGGGGGGAATATCATCGAATGACTGCCCCCGCCTGGGTGAGGCGGGAGGGAGTGTCAGACTCTTACTGACTAAAAACCACCCAGTTCCTTCTCCTGCACGTCGAGGCGGAGCCCCGGTTACCCGTTAGGTTCATTATCTTACTTACGGACTAATTAGACTTTTAATATTTATACCCTGGCAACTACCCTATTGTAAATTTGGTCAAACAAAAACAATGGCACATATCATATTAGTTATTTAGCATAATCCTTGATTATTTCCGTATTGGTTGGTAACTTTGTAAATTGTAATGCTAATTAAACTATGCCAAATGTCCACTGTAAGAGTAATTACGTTCAACCTATTTTGTGCATGTTACATTGTTAATTTCATTTAGAAATAGGATGGGCTCTATCCACTTTTTAGATCATGCTGAATTACTCATATATCTTTTGTTTTGTATTTGTATTTTTGTATTACGGATTGACTATTGACAATTGTATAATGAGTGATAACAAAAGTTGTTACTATAATTAGTAACAACTTTAATTAGTAACAACTTTTGTTATCACTCATTATATGTTATCACATAATTCTTATTTATTGCAAATTTGGTTAATGTAGACAATTTAAGTACCTAAATTTAATTTAATTGATATAGTGTTCTCAACTCAATGCAAGCTGTGATGTCCTTCAAATGTTGTGCATTAGTAGTAAGATTTTTAATTCTTAATTTAAAGTTAATGCTAAATATGTAGCAACAACTGATAATCCAAATAAATAAATATTAAGTCCACCTTGTGTACATTTTGTGCATGAAGCTTTAAATAAATAAATAAATAAATAATGTTCAACCTATTTTGTGCATGTTACATTGTTAATTTCATTTAGAAATAGGATTGGCTCTATTCACCTTTTTGATCATGCTGTATTACTCATATAGCTAGCAATAACTGTTTCATTTATACCACAATATTGATAAAAAGAAAGTGTGTATGTTGCCTGATGGTTTAACCCATAACTAGCTAGAATCAATTTTTGTCAGGCTACAACCTAGCATATGTCTGAGAGACACCGGACCAAAATAGTGATGTTATGAAAAAAAATGTGTGATAGGGACTGGTTTTGAATGAAATGGTTATATTGAATTAAATTTTGAAATAAATAGGTAGTTCTGTACCTATTCAAGAATATATTTTTTGGTAAAGTCAATTGTTTTTTTTTTTTTTTTTTTTTTTATACCACGACGGTGGCAAAAAAGCACACGGCCCACCTGATGGTAAGCGGTTACCGTGGCCTATGTACGCCTGCAACACTTGGGGCATTACATGCGTCTTGCCGACCCTTAAAAAACCTATTCACCGCCCTCTTGAAGAACCTCATGTTGTAGCCCACTGGGAAAACCACGGCAGGGAGCTCATTCCACAATCGGAGGGTCCGTGGGAGAAAATTCCTCTGAAACCGAACTGTACGGGACCATTTTGGCTCCAATGAGTGAGCGTGAACCCCCTGTCGATGGCGAGCGGTGCGATGATAAAAAGTGGCCGTGGGCATCGTATCAAATAATTCCGCAGAACATAACCCATTATACAAGCGGTAGAACACGCACAAGGAGGCAAAATCTCTCCTTAGACTTAAGTGCTCGATACCGCTCGTAAGTATAGGATCATCAACAAGTCTGACAGCTCTCCTTTGGACCGCGTCAAAAGGTCCAAGCTGGTATGCTGGCGCTCCTGCCCAGAGATGAGAGCAGTACTCCATATGGGGGCGAACTTGCGATTTATATAAAAGCAGTCTTTGTCCCGGCGTGAAGTACCGCTTCGCTCTGTTTAGTACACCGAGTTTTTTAGATGCCAGCTTGGCCTTATCTTCTAAGTGACTACGGAACTGGACGTCACTAGATATGTCGACACCAAGGATACCTATACTTTTGGAGATGTTAAGGGTAGTGTCTTGGAATTTAGGGGCCACAACGAATGGGGTTTTTTTAGCGGTAAACGCACAAACTTGTGTCTTGGAGGGGTTGAACCGGACCATATGGTCCCGACCCCAATCGGAGACTCGACATAAGGTCCTCTCGATTTGAGACACAAGTTTTACGCGGTTTTCTTCCACAACGGAACGAGGGATGTTTGCACGGCCCGTGTAAAATGCGTCCCCGGTGCTATCATCAGCATAACAATGAATACCCTCAACAGACAGCAAATCATTGATATGCAGAAGAAACAGCGTCGGAGAAAGTACGGAGCCTTGTGGGACGCCAGCGTTTATGTCCATGCTTTCAGAGTAACTACCGTCTACGACGGCTCTTATGCGTCGGCCGGACAAAAAGCTACCAATCCATTTGCACAATTCCTCGGGCAGTCCGTATGATGGCAACTTCGTCAGAAGACTCCGGTGCCAGACCCTATCGAACGCCTTCGCTATATCTAGGCTAACTGCCAATGCCTCACCTTGACTTTCAATGGCCGAGGCCCAGCGATGTGTGAGATACACTAGAAGATCACCAGTCGAGCGACCGTGGCGAAAACCGTATTGACGGTCGCTGAGCAGGTCGTGCTCCTCTAGGTATCGAAGGAGTTTGGTATTGATTACTCGCTCCATCACCTTGGAAAGAAGGGAGGTAATAGCGATAGGCCTGTAATTCGTCGGGTCTGTTCTATCGCCCTTTTTGGGCACCGGATGCACGTAGGCGGTCTTCCACGAAGACGGTACTTGCCTAGTGTGGTAAGAAAAAGCGAAAAGACGCGTTAGAACAGGGCACAATTCAGGAGCACACTGCTTTAGAACCACTGCCGGTATGCCGTCGGGCCCGCTCGACTTATGAACATCAAGACTTAGCAACTCCCGCCGAATGTCTCTTTGTGAGAAGCGAACCTCCGCCATAAAGTGGCCGCAATGCGGGATGGTAGGTGGTATGGTGCTTTCGTCGACGTTCAAAGTCGAGTTAGAGGCAAAAAGAGTGCCTAACAGATCGGCTTTCTCCTTTGCACTGTGGGCCAGGTTGCCATCGGTATTTTGCAGTGGCGGTAAGGACGACTGACAGAAGTTACCCTCGGCAGCTTTGGCAAGTGACCAGAAAGCACGACTCCCAGAGGGATAGCCCATTAGCTTCTCGCCAATTCTGCCGATGAAATCGAATTTTGCTCTGGCAATTTTCCTTTTCGTGGACCTCGAGGCAGCATTAAGTTCGCGTTTCACATCAGAAAGATCGGGATCGCGATTGTTACGAGCCGTGGTCCAAGCCCTGTACGCGACTTGCTTGAGTTGTCTAGCAATTTTACAGGACCTATTAAACCACGGTCGCTTCTTCGTCCCTGCAGCGACCAGCGAGTTTGGAATAAAGTTTTCCATACCCGCCAGTATAGCCTCAGAGACAGCAGCTGCGCAGGTGTCGGAATCCTCTGATGCGAAACAAAGCTGTCTCCACGGGTACGATGCGTAATACTCCCGCAATCCATCCCAGTCTGCTGACTTATACTGCCACATGCGCCGCAAGTTAGTTGGTCGAGGTGGATTCTGTCGTGCGCATGGTGCTAGAGTCCGGATAAGACAGTGGTCAGAAGATCCGAGTGGTGCATCCACTGATATGGAATATCCATCCGGACGTTGGGTCAGCAGAAGGTCCAATATGGAACTTGTATGGTTCTCAATATCCGGTATTCTTGTTGGAGAATGTACCAGTTGTGAAAAACCATAGGCCAGAGCGAATTCGTGAGCACACCTCCCAGCGTAGTCAGTGGACCGAGAACTAAGCCATTCGGTGTGGTGGGCGTTGAAGTCTCCTAAGATCACTAACTCCGCAAAAGGGTATTGCTCAATAATTCTATCAGTCGTCAATTGCAAGTGCTCGAAAAGTCGCGTTGTTTCCCTGTCACCGCTATAAGACCTGTATAGGCACGCGTATATACGGGTGTGGCCACCATAGTCTACGCGCACCCACAATATCGACAGGTCCCTGTCTTCAACATGGCGAAGACGCCGACAACAGACATCCTCCCGAACGTACAGACATACACCGGCACGTCTCAGAAAATTATGTTCGAGTTTGTAGCCAGGATAATTGAGGTACGATATATCGGCCGGGCAGGATATCTGCGTCTCCGTGAGAAAGAGATTGTAATAAAAAATTTAGAGTGAAATCTACATCTTCCATCTTCCATTGATGCTGTAAATCAAAACGACACTGAATATGACGATAAATCTAGCTACATACAAATATTTTATACTCTTACAACTGCCTTTTTATCAACCCCTACAGTGAATAACAAGCTTGTTTATTAAACACTCATCAGACTATAACTTACATTATTATGTTCAGTATAATTTATTCGCCTGCTGATTCATGCTTTGAAATAATATTTATTAGTGCAAAAGGTATGAATGAAACCAAACAAGGAAATTTTTTCATATAAGGATAAAGTAATAATCCAATTTCCAAATAGACATTTAATTTAAGTCAAATAAGAATATGCTGTGCATTTTCAGATTAAACATTATTAGCTAAAGGATGATATATAGGCTATAATGTTAAATTGTGCTACATTTCGTTTTTAAAACATTCTTAGTTACAAAATGGACTTAGGAATGAATCCTGGTGCATGGCAACACACTCCAATTACAATCTTAACAGAACTAATGTTCAATCCCCAAGCAGTCACCAGTAACCGCTGTACACTAACTCGAATATAAACCTTATTTCCGATGTTTAGAAACTACTTTTGTATGAACAAATGTTTACTACAGATAAAATTAAACACATATTAAAGATAAAATTAAATATTTTAACAGGGTGATACCTACGATCTCTGCCTAGCTAGGATAAACAAACCTGTACACACCGCTACACAACACCAGTTTATTATAGTCTCGTTTTGTATGATGTTTCTGTACATTCAACGGTCAGTTTATACTGGTTATACAACCTATAAGTCGTGCTGACCAAAGACCTATGTCACTCGGAAAAGGTTTAAGCATTAATAAGCTGGGAGGTCGCACCAGGCGGCGGCCGACTTAATGGCGACAGCGGTTGCGACAGTCGTTGAGAGAATCCGGCAGTTGGGACTCGAGGTGGCGCTCCACAAGTCCGAGGCCATGTGTTTTCATGGCCGCGGGAACGCGCCACCTCCGGGTGGGTCCCAAATAACGGCGGGAGGAGTTACCATCGGCGTCGAGACGACGATGAAGTACCTAGGACTCGTCCTCGACAGTCGGTGGAACTTCATAGAACACTTCCGACGTTTGGCTCCAAAGTTGGAGAGGACGGGGGCTGCGTTTAAACGCATCCTCCCCAACCTCGGGGGGCCAAACGCCTCCTGCCGGAGGTTATACGCCGGGGTCGTGCGGTCCATGGCCCTCTACGGCGCCCCTGTTTGGGCGCCAAACCTGTTGCGGCGTCCCGCTCGGACGCTGCTCATGGCACAGAGGGTCATGGCGATCCGAATGATCCGCGGATACCGCACGATCTCTGGGGAGTCGGCGAACCTCCTTGCCGGATTACCGCCGTGGGATCTGGAGGCGAAGGTGCTCGCGCGCGTGTACGGCATGCGCGCGGAGGCACGTCGCCGGGGCGAAACCCCGCTGCCGCGCCAGATAGGTGCGTGGCGGGATGAGCTCCGGCGCGATCTCATGGCGGAATGGCAGCAACGACTGTCGCAACCGAGGGCTGGGCTCGCTGCCATCGCAGCGGTAAGTCCCCTCTTTGAGGAGTGGCTTGAGAGACGCTATGGCGTCCTCACCTACCGCCTGACGCAGGTCCTCACCGGACATGGAAGTTTCGGGAGGTACCTGTGTCTGATGGGGCGGGAGGAAACGCCCGGGTATCATCACTGCGAGGACCGCCCTGAGGACACGGTGGAACACACGGTGGGAGAATGCCCTTCGTGGGCTGAGCACCGCCGTGTCCTCAGGGAAGTGATCGGCGATGGCGACCTCTCGCGTCCGGGCCTAGTGCAGGCCATGATGCGGAGCGAGGGGGACTGGGATGCCGTCTCCTCCTTTTGCGAAGCAGTGATGCTAGCTAAGGAGGAAGCGGGACGCGTGAGGCAGCGAAGCGCTGCCTCCTCGCAACCCAGCCATCGCGAAGGACACACCGGGCGTCGGGGATCGCGAGACGATCTCCGGCCACCGTAAGCGCGGGCCTGCGGACGGCGAGCATGGGGGTGGCTCCCCGTCCGACCAGAAACAGACCCGAGCGTACGGCGCGTCGCGTTCTGCGCGCGCCTCAAAGAGCCATCAGACCACCACAGATGGGGCCCAATACGGCCGATGCCGATTCGGAGTCGCGGAGAACCTAACGGGTAACCGGGGCTCCGGCTCGACGTGCAGGAGAAGGAACGGGGTGGTTTTTAGTCAGTAAGAGTCTGACACTCCCTCCCGCCTCACCCAGGCGGGAGAAGTCATTCGATGATTTTCCCCCCTTAACAAAAAAAAAAAAAAAAAAAAAAAAAAAAAAAAAAAACAGCATTAATTAGCTCTTGCTCAATGCAGGTTGGCGATTTTAAACTTATAATTAGAAATTATAGGCCCAGGCTTCCTCACAATGTTTTATAGTACTTCACCATTGTCAGTGGTGTCTAAATATTTTTAGAAAATATAACTCGTAAAAAGTCACATTGGCACGTGCAGTTGATAGGTTTGAACCCCTGTTCCTGTTATGCATTGCCTGATTGTAACTATGTGTAAATTGCACAGTGTAAGGAGTAAAAGGTAAAATGCTATACTTTCTAATTGTCATACCTATAAACAAGCTATACCAACAAGAAGTTAATTATTATACAAATTAGAATCAAATTACCTCGACATGATGTAAATTGGAAGATAACAAAGGTTGTGTCTCAAGATCCCATGCTTTTATGCCATTTTGAGTGGAGAATGCTGTCAATCTTCCATCAAGTGTGCTTACAATCACCAGGCTGCAAAGAAAAATTAACTTTAATACCTACTATAAAATATAAAACATAATCAAGATTAGATACTATCAATTTGTACATAAAACTACTTTTTAAATGCATTATGAAACCAGCCTTTATACAGAGTTCTGTAAATGAAAGCGAAAGAGGTATGTAGGTCGTAAGAATCATAGCATTGGTGTTCCATAGACACTGCCTACCCCTGGAAAACAGGTGTAAGGTTATGTGTGTATATATTGTTTGTCTAAAATTAACCTATGTCCTCCTCCATAGTCTGCATATAAAATTAGGTTAAGATTGGTTGAGTAGATATAGCAGAGATAATAAATAAACTTATTTTCATATTCATTCTAATAGTAGTCAGTATGTGTTACAAAATTGCAGTTATTATCAACGCAAAATACAGAAAATAAAACGAAATGTGTATTTTAAAAACATAAATATAATTACAAATGTCAGAATTACATAGATAAGTTATTTGGCAAGTAATTGAGATAAGATATCAAGGTTAAAAGTAAATGGATTTACATTGATTTTATTATATACAATGTTTACAATTCTTTCCATAGTAAACTTTGAGATTTTTTTAATAGAGATGAGGATCCATTATCCTGGTGCCTTGTCTTTCTAAAAAAACCCCAAGCATGTTCTGACATGTTCAAGTGAAATTGCAAAAGTAGCTAAAAAGTACTAAAAATGCAAATAAAAGTAAGTTTCATGTAATAAGTTACATACGTTGCGTATTAGACTTACAAAAACCTGTTTTTATTATCAAAAACACTTGCAAGTCTGCAAATGTTTTGTAAACAAACTTTTCCAGACAATAAAATTCATCGAAGTTTGACTATAACAATTTCGGTTTTTTAATTGTAGTGCATGTAAACGCTAAATGAAAAAGAGCATAATAAACTCACTCGTTTAGATTTGTATCGTCCTTTTCAACAGTAGGATTGCAGTACGGTAACTTCTGCACAGTATCCTCGGCACGTACATTACAAAAAATAAAAGTTAACGCAAATGCTGCCTTCAAAGCAATTACCCGCCAATACCAGTCCGACATTGTTTTATACGTGAATTATTTTTGTACATTTCAAACCTGTTAACCGGCTATTTATTTTTATTATGAAATCTTAAAATAATATTACTTGCGATAGGTACGCAACTGACTGAAAACTTTTAACCACAGACTGCACACATTCTCCACGTAATTTCTATCAATTTTGACAGCTTACGTTTTGTTATTAGTGGTTTCTTTTTTTGTTATTGTATTGCGGATTCTGGTTAGTGACTCATTTAAAAACTTGTTTCTAGTTCAACAGTTCAGTTCAATATTAGTCAGTTTGAGACCTTACAAAAATGAGAAATACAACTTTAAGTTCACCTTAATAGTCAAACTCAACGTTACTACGTTGTAGGTTGGCCAGGGCCTTTGGAAGTTTAATTTTAATGAAGCTAAGGCCCGCGTGCTTTAGCTAGGTGGCGTGCGTAAATAAATTGTACTAAGCTCACATCTTTGGGTGCCACTAACTATTTTGGCGCCGCTGCTTCTTTATGGGCAGTTGGGCACGTGCCTCTGGCGACTCCTCTCTGTAATAATTTGACGTTTCCAGTGTATTATTGTATTCTGTGCCTGATGCTCTCAACCCTTGCCTAGTTTGCATTATGGCCGGTTTACACGGGTTTCGTAGCTAAGTGTAGAATTAATCGAGCGATCAATTTTGGGACAGAAGTGAGATCATATACTAAACACTCGCTGCTCGACTAAAATACTAGCATAGTGCGAACAAAGCATTAGTAACAAGTACTAAGCGCTTAGCTACGAAGCTCGTGTAAACCGGCCGTTAATGGGGTAATAACATAGAGCAACACGGGCCACCGGCGGACCGGAGTTGCTCTATGGGTAATAAATATATTCCACTGAATAAATTCAGAGATATTCAACGCAGTTAAAATAATTTTTCTATACATTTAATTTTTCATAAAAATATGTGTTCTTAAATAATTAAGACCAGTAATGAATGTAAATATTTTGCACCAAAAATTTATGCGTAACTGAAATAAAATTAAAAATCGTAATGTTGTGTGCTCAGTGCTCACCTTTTGCTTTTTTCAATCAAACCATAGACAGAAATAACTCTTTTTTTAATCTGCATTGTTTGACAACGACAAGTTGACAAATCTTTTATTTTCCATGCATTTTTACTTCCTTTTTCTGTGAATTGTGATTTTCTAATAATTCATTCGTGTTTTGGAAGTAATAGCGAGTGATAGTCACCAAACAGTTTGTGGAGAAGTGATTTTGTTCTACCTACATTTTGATTGTTGAGCTGCTAACTTGAACATCGCCATGACTTTAGGCACTTACAATAGGCATCAGGCCAACAAGAAAAAGTAATTTCTTCCCTCCGTTTTGTCTACTTGCGATTTGCCTTTTCCTTGTTATTAATATTGTTTGTTTTTACAGACAAGCTGCGTTAGCGGCGGCGTTTCCCCAAGGGATCCGTTGTCAGAAATGTCTGGAATATGGCCATTGGAGCTATGAATGCACAGGCAAGCGCAAGATCTTGGTGCGTCCATCGCGCACACAGGTCCTAAAGAAGAATCTGAAGTCACAGGAACAAGGGTCCTGCAGGTAGTTATGTTCAATTAGTTTTACACTTCCAAAATTTAATATCTTTCCAGAACAATGTTTTGTGTACTACCCTCAAAGGTCGTTTTCATTTTGTATTCGTAGTATAATTTTAAGTTACTATGCAATTTTCTTTTCAAAGTTCAATTTCTGAGTAAATTAATGTTGCTGTAACTTTGCACGGATTTTGACGTTTTTCTTCGATAAATCTTTAATCGGTAAGAAAGTCGTATGTTTTTTCAATTATTGTCCAATATTGGACTTTCAGCTATAGAAATACATTTGCTACTAGTAAAAAACACACCTATAAAGCAACAAAAAATTGCTTTAAAAACGTAGACAAAGTTAAGGTAAAAACTACAACATTGCCTGTCATAATATCTTTTTAAATGAATAGGTATTTTGGTAACAGATCTGACACCCATATTGCCAATTAAGTTCTTTTCCACGTCAGACTTCACTGAATCTTGAATAGCACAAGATATTTTTTTTACAATGCTAGGCAAAGTTGTGCAGGTTTCTCTAAAACTCCCATATAAAAGTGAGTTCGGTGTAGGGTTGCCCCAAAGGAAATGCAACAATTTTTCTAAATATTCAAATATATTTTTTAAAATTAGAATTTTTGTGCTTAAACTGTCAAACACCAAGCGGTCACCGGTGACCGCAACCTATTGTTCTATAATTGTGTCTATAATGGCGGTACTCGACGAGCTAAATCGATTAAGAGATTGTTGAAAAATTAAAAGTGGCAGCCCTAACCCTAGATAATATTGACTAAAAAGTTGCGAAAATCTGACACAACTTTGCCGACCATGATTTAATGATTTAAAATAACATATAATACAGAAAAAACAGTTAAAACATATAAAAGAGCATATTTTCTTTACTATATAATACATTACGCTAGAAAATAAAGCGTAATACTCACAAAATGAAATTTTCCTGAGAGCCGGTAAAAAACGAGTACCCGCACTGACAATGAAACTGCCGCTGAAAGTTTGTTAACTAAAATTTTGTCGTGACGTATGATCGAACGTTCCATACAGATTGCCGACTTGCTTTTAGTAATACTAGAGACAATAAAAAACATTTTGCAGCGGCAATAATTTAACTTTTTTAGGCAATGTTGAGCTATAAAGGCAATGTTACAGCATTTTACGGTAACTAATTTTCAATTTCATGACATTTTTCATTAGTAGTAGGATAGTTGTAGGATAAATGATTTCATAATTCCAATTGTGTTTATTTTTACAGCGGCGGCAGTTGCAAGATACCCAACAAAAAGAAACGCACAAATGAATGTGCTGACTGCTCAGACAACAGTTCGTCAGGAAGCTCCTCTGGTTCAGAGTCAGATAGCTCCGACGATTCAGAGAGCGGCAGCAGCAGTGACTCTGAGAGCGATAGCGAGAGCAGCAGCGGCTCCGAGTCTGGATCTGACGGTTAAGCGGGTACTCACAAATTGGTAACATCTGGTATTAGCAATTTATTGTTCCCATAGAAATTGCGCTGCGACAACTATATTTTACTGAATGACATGTAATTTGTTAGTATTAATTAAGTCAAAATATTGCATTTTCTTGTGACATTCATATTTATTTGATTATTTTACTAGACATTATTTTTATTTATTGTCAGTCTCGTGTGAGGGTGGTTTTGTAATCCTATAAGTTGATAAGTACATTGCTAATACCAGTCTTATTTTATGGAATATTTATCGATAAGGATTGTACGTAGGTTAGACTATCACCAGGTTGGTTTGTCATGTAATGCTGGACATTAAAAATAAGGACTTAATTATAAATGACACTTTATGATAATTTTAACCTGCAGACAAAGTTTATGATGTATTTTTTTATTTGTGTAGTAGTGGCACTTATCTCATTCAGCCTTTTATAATAATATAATCAACAGCGGATTACAAATAGATTTCGTAGTTTTGAATAAAAAAGAAATTAGAAAAAAAAAATACTTGATGTTAGTAAAGGAGCTAAGTGGGTTTGGCGCCATTCTTCCTAGTTATTATGCTGTGAACTTGTTGAATGTTTGTAGTCTAAATTGATTCTTATAAGATGCTAAAAGTCATTTTATGTGAGAATGTATGAATTATTGAGATTTGTAGGAATTTGATAAATTTAATGTAAGGCTTTATTTCCACTAACTACATTATTAAAACACTTTAAGCCAAAGTTTATAAATACTCTATGGTTTTAAACTATAACTTGTTGAAGTCAGTGCTGTTAGTGGAGATTTAGTGTTTTTACTGTTTATGCTTTGTGAAACTGCTGTGTTAATTTAAAAATAGCATAGAAATTAAATTATCAATTACATTATAATTATACATGTCATAGACGTAATATTTTCTAAGACTGTATAGTAAAATGTCTCTTCAATTACATAGTCTCATGATTTAAAATAGAAAGAATGTAAGAATTTTGATATAAAACGAAATATAATTTAAATGGGAATAAATAAGTCTTTTATTGAAAATACCTTTTATTTTTACCCTTTGTTTTTGTCACTATTTAGAAAGGACAGGTGTATAATATTGTAATCTGAATTTGTAACATTTTACATGGTTTAGCTGCTCAAAAATCAAAGCTTCAATCCACAAGGTCCACAGCAGCGGTGCTATTTTGATACAGAATTTGGGATAATATTTTTGGGACCTATATCAATTGGAAAATAAAGTAAAAAGATAAATTGGTTACAATAATCTGTTTATTTCAAAATCACAAATTGAAAACTTTGATTTATCAAAAAACATCACAATTAACAACTTAAAATAGGTCAAATTTCGAGTTTATACTAACTAAAGGCACTTGAGTCTTAAAAATACATAATTATAGGTGATGATTACAATTGCAATAGGTTTTACCCTTTTCCTTAGGGATACATCACTGATATAGTAGAGTAATGGGATACATCGATTCCCCATACAGATCTTTGTAAAAAAGACAACTATTAGCTTTATGTACTTGGTTGCATTGCATATACATTTTATACTATATAGTCATTTTTCTATAAATTAAGATTTTCTGCATATATGACAATAATGACAAGTAAAATAATCAAATGTACATTATTAAAGATGAAAAGAAATGATGAATTGAAAAGAAAACTCAATTCCTAAGTATCTTTTGAAAAAATAATCGTCAAAATGGTTTTACTTCTAATAGTAGGGGAGCCCATGAAGGGATTTCGGTAGTTACTCGAGCGCGTCAGATTAACATATGGAGAAAACCTAGTGTCATGTTGAATATACCCAACATATATCCGATCTGATCAGAAGGGGGGGGGAGGGACTGAAAATTAAAAAAAAAGTCTGACTAAATAAAGTCAGTTTCGTCAGATTAAGAGTAGTAGGTCAATACCGTGCTAAAGGAAGTTTTAAAAAATCTGCCCATTCCAACTTGATTTGCAAGAGTGGGGGGATTTTGAAGGGTTCTCGTTTGTACTCTCCAGAACATTCAACCCCACCATGCAAACTGGCAGATTAAGAGTTTTTTATTATTAAATACACATGGAGCATGTACATTATCAATATCTGACACGCTCGACCATTAGAACAAAAGTTACGCTTAACAATTTCAAAGATCTGTAGATTCCCCCTTCCCCCACTGGTGGAAGAAATTGTCACTAAACCATTTCTTCTTTCTATCAGCATATCTTCAAAATCCAGTAGGTCCCAAGGACGCTCAAGTAAATCCCAATTTAGCATCGTGGGCTCCCCTACTATAAGTTACAGTCAAGTGAGCAAGATAGCAGTCCGATGTACCTAATCTGGCCGATTTCTAACTTAGTAGATAATTTTAGGTAGCCTAGAACCTAGACGACAATACTGTACCAGTTTAGATGACCTAGTTCACAAGGGTTGGGGTTTCTATTTCGAAGAGGTTCGATCGTGTATTATTTTTGGGCGGTACATTTCTATACCCTCACATGTAACTTGATAGAGGGTAAATTAGTAAATGTTAGTTTCGACCTTTTATCAAAGAATTTTGTTAGACTAATTATTTTTTCTTTCATTTGAAATTAAGAGTGGACTGTTTTTGATTGTTTGTATCAAGTCTATCATTCTTTTTTATATATTTGATGGGCCGACTTTTGATCACTACCTCGCCTCGTGGTAAGCGGTGATGCGGTCTACGATGGAGCGCGTCATCCCATAAGCAACCTATTCACGCAGGCCTTGAAGACACCCAGGTATACCCTTCAGGAAATACAGATTCGTGCAAAGAATTCCACTCCTTAGCCGTACGCATAAGGAAGCTTGATGCTAAGCGCTTCGTGCGTGTGGGTGGTACCATGTATTTCGATAAACTGGGTTGGTACTTGACATAGGTACCTGCTTTTAATTTTGTTAGATTGAAAATCGGCAAGAAAAGCTATAGTTTTTTGTACCTAATACTACTAAACTAAAAGAGTAACTACCTGAATGGATTCAAATACAAAGTTTTATCAGTTTGAAGGAAGTCACAACTGAGATTCGTCGATACGACGAACTCATTATACATAATAAGTATTTTACTCGAGTAACCAAATAAAATAATAATAATAGACAAACATAATAGAAAAAGTTCGAGATAAAAACTTAAAATTAATTACACATTACAATTATAATAATAACTAAAGAAAATGATTGTTATGTTTAAAGCTTTTATTGTAGTGATATTTTAAAGGTGGGTGGGTGAATATTGTGATTATGATACTTTGTGGATTGGAGGAATTTTTTTATTTACCTTTTCATTTCGTGAGTGAAATCAGTTTTGGAAAGTTATAGCATACCTAATGCTATAACTATAACGGAAATAACCAACTTAAACCGATATTAATTGAATTAATAATCATCATTATCAACAGCCTATAAGTGGCCACTGCTGACCTAAGGCCTCGTCTCGCACGGCAAAGATTTGAGCATTAATCACCACGCTTGCTTAATGCGGGTTGGCGATTTCCTCAAAATACAAACATATATATATAATACAGCTGACTGTTAAGTTTGAACCTAGGAAAGTAAACCAGCGATAGATATTTTAGCGGGAAAATGTCTGAGATTCATAAAGACACTCGCATTGTACATTCGCCAATCCACATAGTATCTATCACACAAATCAGTATAATGATTCCATGAGGATTAAGTTTATTCAGATATATTTATAGCATCTGAACACTGGTTTCTTTTTAATCATTAGATTTAACCTTTCGCATGCCGTCATCGTAGCTTACAGAGGTAATAGACATATTAAACCTTTTCTGTGGCGTGCCACAACACTTAAATGAATAGAGACATCATTACAGAGCGAAATCTAATTATATCGCTGAAATATTTTTAGGAACTTTTAGACAAATCGCATTATAATCGAGAACCACACATAAAAAAGTATTCAATGAATCAAACAATGGTAAAAAATGCACTTTGCAGCATACGAAAGGCCACCCCTTAAAAACCTACGAAGCGGCACTAGTCGGTGTATCAGGTAAGACGTGAACAATAACCTTTCTCTTCGCATCGTAAGTAAAACTGTTCATTTTGAAGATTCTACTGTCATAGAAGGGTTTCAAATCACTGATGTTGATCTGCCTGGCTCGTTCTAGAAGATCTCTCTCGGAGATTTCAATGGTAGACTGGGAATGATTGTGTAATCCTCTCATGTAGGCTAGCTGGTCCATTGTTAGCTGGCGTAGTATGTAGTATAGGAGCTCGCTGTGGTCCTTCTTGTATGATAGGTATTTTTGGAATGTCTGTAAGTAAAGAGGTTTTGTTTAGATAAGTGTGGGACGTAGTTAAAAATTACCTTATAATAGAAAATAAAAAACTGACTGAATCGAAAGTGCGACTATGCAAGCAAGGGTTTCGAGTTCGATTAACGGATTAAGTCGAATAACGATTATTTCAGTTTTCGAAAATTATAGATATAATAAAAAGATACACACCATTGCAAGAGACTTTAACATAACTGATGTGTGAATATACTGAGAAAAGCTCTACTAGTTTCGAACCGCAGCCTACATAGGAGCGCGGATTAAGCTGCGGTACATCACCGCGGCCGCGCACGCTGCTCATAAGGAAGAACCACTCTGTGGTTCGAAACTAGTAGAGTTTTTCTCAGTATATTCACGTGAGTAACCCACGATTTTTAGTTAATTTAGTATGTGTCACGATAGTTATTATAAAAACATAACTAATGTGACTTGGAGTAGTAATAAAGGGTTCGTTAACATGTATGTACAACGTTATTATTACAATGTTATTGTTAGAGGGGAACTGTTGTAAGTTGTGACCAATGTCGAGCATTTACAAAATGACAAATAAAAATATGGCAAGTTCCAACAGTAAAGTAATAGTATACCTGTCTCATAGCCCTCATGACGCTGTATTTCTGTGTCTCGACGAAGCTCTCCAGCATTGTACGGATGGCCATGTTGACGTCCTCCTCCGATACTTGCGGACGCAGGTGCATTCGGGCGTGAGCCTCGCTCATACGGATCACTATGGGACATTGTAGGTGTTGAGTAAGATTATATAGAAGTAAGATTATATAGGAGGAGCGGACATTATTTTATAACCAATGTTATCTAATAGATGTAGTACAAATATTAGATTACGGCAATGCTAGGCCGCGAGCCGCCCGCGACGTGTTTCGAACTTGTTGGAACCATGACGAAAAGGCAAGTTCAGACACGAACATCAAAGGCGCGCGGCGGCGATCCTTTGTTCCGCGCCGCCGCTGCTTGGTTTGAACTTGCCGTCGAGCATGTACGAACATGATTCCGTCGCAGAGCGGCCGAGTCGCGAGCCCATAGCGACAGGATTAATCCTGTCCGCGCGCGGCTCGCTTATAAAAGGACGCCTCCTTGCGAGGCGCGATCAGTTGTCAATGAAATATCACGCAGTCAGTGTATTGTCAATGTATGTAGTCGTTCATAACGACTACATACATACATTGACTAACGACTCGTTATAAGTCGATCATAGCCAGTCGACCTAATATTGTGAATCTCCACTAGTGTTGTTAACATTATCGTAATAAAGTATATCAGTGTACAAGAGAATTTCTCCAGTTTCATTATACAGTCCATTTGCTCTCCAAAACCACCTTGCTCGTCGAGGACAGATCCACAGCTTGATCCCTTCGAGCCCGCACATATATTTTGTTTCAAAAAAAGTATCAGATGATTTAAAATATCGCTTGATGTCTCGTGTTATTTTTCTTACCCATCTAATACTTTGACAATATGCAACAGATGAATGTGAATGAATGTTTTCTTATTTTTACAGTGGTAATTAAACATAGATAGTTTCATCATAACGCATGCATGAAATCCTGAAAGGATAGGAAGTATTGTAAAGATTATCACTTACCAGATTCAATATGACGGACTGTGATTGGCAAGCTGCCTGTAGCCAGAGATTCTTGTCGGAGCTGACTGTACATCTTCGCTACTTTGTCCTGGTCCATGTTCTAATAAACAAAATTTTGTTAGTTTATTATTTTTACATTTCTGAATGACCTGACAAGTGTATACTAAATTCGTATTAATTAATAGTTTAGTTTTTAATTAGGTAATTAAACATATACAATACAAGATAAAAATTAATATATACAACTTAAAATATATAAAAAAAAAATTAAAACTAAAATATTTACACCTTAATAAAATAATAATAATAAAAATAAATCATAAGGCATCAAAGAAAACATTTTCCTCATCGCTATCGTGAGGTAGGGTGCCCAAAAGACTGGCAGCATTGCCACGTTGAATGGCAATGCTTAACCTTTGCCCAAGGTAGTAGCCAGCCCTTCGATCACCTGAAGTGTCAACCATCCTCCTTACAATATCTTTGTAAAGAAGATGTGCACTTGGGCCCCACGGCCCTAAAGTTTCAACCCCAAACGGTTCGAAAGCATAATTGCCAATCAGGCTATTATACTTTCGCCGTTTGAGGTTCTCGGCAGCAGCAGCGGCAGCACCGGCTCGACACGCTGAGCTTGGAAGATGGGATGGCGCCAGAGTATCAACGCAAGTGGCGTCCCATACTAAAGCCCTACCCATCTTCCAAGGGAATAATGACATACCGTCGGGTCTCTTGCCATCGTCGCGTACCAAGCCATTAGGTTCTAAAGTAGCTGGCACGCCAACGGAGGCAAGAGCTCGACGAATTATGTCATTAATACTTGCGTGTCGAGCAAATGGCCCGCACTACGGCTACATGACAAGCCGTGGTGTCCAAGGCTGTTGACATCTTCACCACAACTACAACGATGAGGTGAACAAAATGAAGCTCCAAGCCTTAAACAAATTGCAGCGCGGAACGTGGTGTCGTCCAACAAAGTACCTAGGTTAGACGAAGGTAAAGCAAGAAGCCATAACCCCGACTCCCACTCACCCACAGCCAAAAGGCGAGCTCTCTCTGCAGTTGAACAAGAGGAGTTCAAGAGATTTTCGCTCACTTTTCTGCAGAGTGGCTCGTCCCATTGTCTCTGGGAATGTGATTTGACGGGGGGGTCAATATTTGGGCAAGCGATTTTCCAAGCATTCACAGCTTCCACTAAACATGGTACATCAAAATTAACCAGTGATTGAGAAAGAATTTTCCTGGTTAATTCTTCAGTACCAAGGGCGGAAGATATGAAAGCCGGTAGGCTTACACTGGAAATTTTACGGACCCCAAGCCCACCCATGCGGACAGGCAGAGTGGCTTGTGTCCAAGCTCGGTCATCAAGAGCCACATTCAAAATTAAGGACAGGGTTCGCCTAATGATTTGGTCAATTTTTTCTAAAAGAAGGGGTGCAGACCAGAGTTGGGTCGAGCGCAAAAAATACATAAATTTGGGACCGAAGCAGCAAAACCGAATAATAGTATAAGCCGAATGCATTCTAATGTGATATAGTTTTTCTGAAACGACAGAAAAATTTTGAATTTTTTCTTCAATAAAACTTGGAAAAGAGTCCTCGAAGACGGGCGCACCTAGGAGGCGAAGTGAACATTTATCAACCACCGAGATATTAGGTGCAAAAGTATTAAATTTGGATAAGATCTGTCTGTCGGTAGAGTCATCTAAAAATATCTCACACTTGGAAAAATTTAGGTCAAGGCCAATAGCATGAAATTCATTTTTTAAAAATATGAAATCATTTAATACTGTATCCGCATCGCCTCCCAGAGTACCGTCATCGAGATACCAAACATTAAATTTGGAATTTAGCTGTCGAATAATAGGATTAATAGCCAGACTAAAAATCACTGGTCCAAGGGGATCGCCTTGTTGACAGCCAACGGCTGATTCCAAAAGGTTGTCCTGATATAATAATTTGGTAGGATGTCTATAACATTGCCAGAGAAAACTGAAAATTTGGGGTAATTAAATTCAGCATTTTTAATTATAAATAACCTATATTAAAATGGATGATGTTACATATATAAATACATAACAAAATGCTCTTTAAGCCCCAAATATATAGGCAGGAGTGCATATGTATATGCAAAGTTATATCAATGATAACTTTGAATATTACCTGTAGCTTAGGATGAACATTCTCCCTGGCATAAACGATATATTTCTTGAGTAGATCCTGTTGCAATACAAAGTCAGGGTCTGGCGCGTTACTGTCCTCTAGCGTGGCGCCGCGCTGGGTCGGGTGGTGGCGGATGTGAGACGATACTACGAATCTAGAATTATCAATGGAGTTAGAAGCTGTTTACAACTTATACATAGCTAAAAATATATGAAAAAGAACATATTTTTGTCATACCCATCCAAATGGAATATGACACTCCATTTTCAATAGAAATAATCAATAAGATTTTTGTCTGAATAGTTACAGAACAAATCTGACAATCGTTTTACCCAGATATGATATAATAGTGACTTGTCATCACTATAATAATACAGTACTAAGGGTTCTTTCACTCTGTGAGTGAGGTTACCGGAGACCTAGCAACGCATTTGTAACTTCACTGCAGTTGCGGATGTCCATGGAGCGGTGCTATTGTTAACTATCAGGTGATCCTTTTGCTTGTTAGCCCTAAAGTTAACATCATCATCAACAGCCTATAAATGCCCACTGCTGAGCAAAGCCTCTTCTCACGCGGAGAAGGTTTGAGCATTAATCACCACGCTTGCTCAATGCGGGTTGGCGGTTACAAACTTATAATTAGAAATTATAAGCTCAAGTTTCCTCACGGTGCTTTCCTTCACCGTTTGTCAGTGATGTCTAGATAATCTTAGAAAGTACATATAACTCGGAATAAGTCACATTGGTACTTGCTGTTACCACCACGGTATTCACTCTAAAGTATATAGGACTAATAACACTTACTTCGCGAGATGAGCATCTTGCATAGGGTCTGCCTCGTCCCTTACAACACAGAGCACGTCGAAACGTGACAGGATTGGCTCAGACAGGTTCACGTTCTCAGAGAACGTTAGCGACGCGTCGTAACGACCGCCTATAGGATTGGAGGCCGCTATTATTGAACATCTGTGGAGGAAAAGGATATTATTAGTATTGAAGGAATTCAAGAAAGTTTCTAGCAATAAGATTAAAATAAGTATCTAATAAGTCTTAATTGTATATCATTTGAATGATGTATCATCGAAAGGGTTTGGAATTGAAATTCTCAGTCGGGCCAAAATTGATATTTCGTTTCTATAAATCCAGTTATATCAATAACCAACTGTATTGGCCTAGTACAATCTTATGTTATATAGTAGAAATGGGCTGATGATGATAAATGTTACTAAGTTGACACTTGCGCAAACTAGAAAATGTCACTGCATAAGTACTTGCGCATGGAAGCGCAAAAGTTGCGCAACTTTTCTTTCCACATTTTCAACTTACCTAGCGTGTAGTGACGTCACGATACCGGCTTTGGAGATAGAAATAGACTGTTGTTCCATAGCCTCGTGTATAGAGGTGCGGTCTGCGTCGTTCATTTTGTCGAACTCATCGATAAGGCACACTCCACGATCTGCTAGTACTAACGCACCGGCTTCTAAGGTCCAATCTCTGTTAGGAAAAAAAAACACAATTAAAAATATGTGAAGTGTAACACAAGCACTTTTGAAAGTCGTCAAAGGTATAGTGTCGGTCTAGGATTAGACAAAGACTAATTTTTCTGCCGTACCTACTTATATTATTTTTGTGTTCATAAGAATTTTAATAAATTTTCTAAACTTTAATGTAAGAGGACTGAATAGAAATGTAAAAAGAACTTACCTGGTAGTGGGATTTTTCCTGACATAAGCTGTAAGACCGACTGCACTGGCGCCCTGACCCGTTGTGAAGATTGCTCTGGGCGCGATCTGAAGGCATAAGTTCAAATGATATAAGCGACCTCATTTCGTTAAGCTTAAGGATAATTTTACTTTGACATGGAAGTAAAAGAACTTACCTTTTCGGTGTACTTTAAGAATTGTGATTTAGCAGTACCGGGGTCACCGCATATAAGAACATTGATGTCACCTCTCACTTTGTGCTTATCACCTGAAATCCGACAAATTAATTATTAAAATATTTTGCGTATTTTTACATAATAATAAGAATTAATGTTACTTTAGCATATTGAACCTCAGTCAAATTGATTGATCCACACGACCAATAAGGCAGTTTCATAAACCTGAATGTTCACATACACATCTAGGTAACAATATGAATATTATTACATACCTGGATTCTTCGGCTCCCCACCAAACAGTGCTAAAGCAAGTCCTCGTTTAATATAATCGTGTCCGAATATAGAAGGAGCAATGCTTTGTACTATCCTCTCTCCAATGCGTGGATCCTTGGATAACTTGACAATAGTGGCCACGTCTTCATCAGTTAAGGACTCCACGATATGCTTGCAGTCTTTTACTACTATGTAGTTCGCTATTATCACTGTTGCGAATACTGGGAAACCCTGGAAAGAATGTGTCAGTTTGTATTTTACTGTTTTACTGGCTTCTGAGTACTTTTGCTCAGGATACCGAGGTAAATTGTAGTGGATTTCAAAGGATATTTGTTTTTTTTTTAATTTTGTTCTTATAGGAGCCAATTGTATTTGCTAATGAGTACTATTCCAGGCACTGTATGATTACTGAACATTCCGTAAATCAAAAAACCTGTATTCGCACGTAAAATTATGTACTGGAGCATAAATCTACTTGTCTTATGTTTGTTACAATTAGTTTACAAGTAACAATATCACATTAGTGTAAGTGGTAAGCCGAAGGGCAGAGACACAAAGACAGTACAACTTATACTATTACATAAAGCGGAAGAGTTTGTTTGTTTGTTTGTTTGAACGCGCTAATCTCCGTAACTACAAGTCTGATTTGAATATTTTGTGTTGGATAGCGCATTTATCGAGGATGGCTATAGTCTGTAAAATATCACGCTACGACCAATAGGAGCTGAGCAGAGCGTGTGAAGTGAAACCGCGCAGAAGTACTTAGTCAACAAATAAAATAAAAAAATCTCACCTGTTCAGTATTAAGCGACCCATCATAATTATTAGTATAGATCCCAGTGAGGTCGACTTCATCTCCCGGCTTGCACCTATCACAGAGATCAGCCAACAGTATACAGTCCTTGCTTCTTGGGATACGACCGGCGGGGATGCGGCCTGGAGACTCTTGGATTGTGACCTTCTGGTAGTTACGGTATACGGTTTGTTCCATATTTACCTGTGGAGAACAGAATTGTGGAAGGTGGTATAGCGAGTGCGAGAGATCGGTCAACTAATTTTTATGGTGATTGGTTCGCAGCAACACCCCCCCGCCGTGCGCGCCGGGGATGTTCGTCCCTGCTTACTTTTAACTAATTAGATACATACTTAACATTAAACTACATCTACATAACAACAGTTCTTTATCAGCCGAAATTAAATTAATTTAATTAAGAACAATTCTAAGCGCATTCTGCTTCATAAGAGTCCCATTGTACAATCCCAATGTATTGACTTCATAAGAAATCAGTAAAAATTTTCTTAAATACTTTATATAAGCCCTTAACTCGTCGAGTACCGGTTTTGTAGACACAATTATAGAACAATAGGTTGCGGTCACCGGTGACCGCTTGGTGTTTGACAGTTTAATTTAAATAATTTAATCCATAACATCTGGAACTATAAAGTTATTGACAGAAATTCAATAGAATTCATGTTGAAATCGGTTATTATTATCAGTCGTTTAACTGTAGTGAGCTTTGGATGTGGCAATTCCTCAACTAACAAAGCAGTCAGCATCATATTCTGTTTAAAAAAAAATAATATGATTAAACACTCACCATAAAAGGTCCAGCACTCTGACATTCCGGACAAGATCCAGGTCTGACTTCGGAATTCTGAGTCTGAACAAATGGACCCAGAATATACCCACACCTATTACAATCATATTTGACTACGGACAGCTGAGGTAGGACTCCAGTAGTGGCTGTGATTACTCCCACTGTTCTCACAAGTTGGTTTAAATGAAGTTTCCGGAATGTTCTTAGCTCTTCTATGAGTGGGAGGTCTGATATGCGTACGTGAATCTCTGAGGTGACTCGCTCGTAGCTTGGGAATATTTGTAGGACTATGTCTTTTGCTACCTGTAATAGATAATGGGTGTGTTTTATTCCTCAAAGGTTGTTAGAGGAATATTAAGTACTATTCCTCCTCCTTTTCGCGTTATGGTATTAGTCTCATAAGCAATAGGGCGAAAAAAATCCGGAATCCATGCTATTACTGACGAACTCAATAATTGTTTTTACGGCCGAGTCTCGAATCTAAGACTACACACACAGAAGGCAATCTTCAGACTTGTTCATAGAAAAAACTCATTAGCACTTTCATTTTAACTACATCTTAACCTTAGGAATTAGATAAAATGGTAAAAAATTATGCATACTTTACGTTTCTTCAAATCTTTCGTAGTTTTTCTATAAACACTATAGTAGTTAATCAGCATCTATTTCCCAATTAATCCCTTTACTCACCTCATCAAAAATCTGCAACATCTGGAAAGGAGCTTCAGGCAAGAAGTACGCCAAGACCTGTTCTCTCCGAGCCAGTACATCAAACTCGACATGGAAGGACGCCTGGTTGTGCTCGCACATGCGACGGATGCGCTCCTTGTACACAAACTGGGCCTTACTGTTGGTGTATGTGCGGAGGAAGTTCTTGAACCTGTTAGAATTTAGTGTTGATGTTATAACAAAGATAAAGATAATTTATGTGCATAAACATGTGTCATTCATACAAAATCATGCAAGATGTTAATTGTTTAAAATCAGTGTCCAATACATGTTTTGCCCTTAGGGGCGTACAAATTCAATTTATAATAATTACAATTCATATTAAGATGTCAAAAAAGTATTATTAAATATTATTACGGTCTACATTTATTAATACAGTGTCAAAAAGTAGTGTCAGCCAGAAAGTCATTCAAACAGTAGTAACACTTTTCTGCTAGTAAGCGTCTCATTTTTATCTTAAACATATTGGTGTTTAAACATTTATAATCCCGTGGAATTTTATTATAAATTATTGGCGCCATACAAAAAATGTTTTTGTGCATAAGAGCAGTCCTAGCGGGTTTCAGGCGAAGTCTGCTGTTATCCCGTCTATTCCGAGGGACAGTGTCAGACAGACGTGGGAAAAGATCAGGATTCGTTTTTACGAAAGTCGCAGTTTCAAGAATATAAAGAGATGGTAGAGTTAGTATTTTATATTTTTTAAAGAGCAGCAAGAGGCATACAGCTCTCTGTTGACTTTAGGTTAAACATGGCCCTAAGGCATCTTTTTTGGGACTTGAATGCAATTTCTTTGTCTGTAAAATTACCCCAGAAAATTACACCGTAACGCAACACTGATGCAGCCAATCCATAAATACTTAACTTAATATCATACACTGGTATATGATACATTATATAAACTATGTGTGTGCAGTTTTTTTTTTCAGTTTTTTACGGGTTAATTGGTTAATTCGTAAAATTTATTTGTTATTATTTGTTATTCACGTGAAAGTACTGAGAAAAGCTCTACTAGTTTCGAACCACAGAGCGGTTCTTCCTTATGAGCAGCGTGCGTGGTCACGGCGGTGTCGTGCAGCCTATTAAGTAGTAAGTAGGCTCGGCTAGTAGACATGTAGTAGAACCTACCGTGAAGCTAGCTAGAAACTTACGTGTGTAGCCCGCGATTTTTAGTTAATTTAGTATGTCTCACGATAGTTATTTTTTTTTAAAGAATTGTGATAATATTTCTTTCTCGTTCATCTTTTGTTTTTAGAAATCACTCTACACAAGGTGATATAGTTTCAAATATTTCTTATGGTATACAGTGGATCCGCACAAATATATCTGAATGGGATGAATTTTATGGTACAAATAACACAAATTTGAATGTAAGTCTTTTGAAAGCATAAATTAATGACAAGTTCTTCTTCATTGAACTATGTCTCATAACACGATTCAACTTTGGGCATATACATTAAAATATTATCTATAGTCTAATACCTGTTAGCAATCTCAGTCCTGGGTCCCAGCATAGAGACCCACTCCTTGGTGGTATACCCTTTAGTATCTTCCAAGTTTTCAATACTCTCAATTCCCTCCTCCACTTGTTCATCAGTACCCATGGCAGCTTTCTCTGCAGCACGACGGCGCTTCGCCCGCGGAGCACCCGTGCTTTCTTCATCTGATTCATCTGTATAACAAAATTCATAAAAAATGACAGTTTCATAGATTTTTGTTACATTCAAAAGCATGGTATGTGCACTGTGCAGCTTATGTTAGTAATCCTATTAGAACAGTGATGAGTAGAACTGTAGCATACAATTCTGTTTGCTGTTTCCAATTATATAACAATGTTTATTACTTTTACCTAACCTCGCCTGAAACGCAGGATGTCCTAGTTCAGGCACCTTATATTGTGAACTTTATACACCGTTAAATTTGAATCGTTTTAATCCCTTGGAGGTTCGAACTGGTCCATGAAACACTATCGATTTGTAAAGATAAAATTAAAAAATAAAGTACTTTTTTTTTAATAACTCGAATCAATTCTCGCATGAGTGAATAAATAATGCGAACCGTTAGTACAGTTATGTCGGTCCTAAGCCCGTAAAAGTGTGAAGGAAAATTTGGAATCAATTTATTTGTTTACCTACGCAAACATCAGTTGATCGAGTCAATAACCTTGTGCTCGATCGGGCCGTGTAGGTACCTACACTGCCCGATACGCAACGACCGACGACGACGTAGGTAACTATCTCGTGGCGCAACTTTTGCTTTCATACATTTTGCGAGTATAATCTTATCATTTGCTGATTTATTTATTTTTTATGTTACACCACAGGTCCATGGGATTAAAACAACTAAAATTTAGCAAACTGTATATTTCTAGACTATTAGGTATGAAATAAATTTTATTTATGTATTTATAAATTAGTCTGAAAGTGTGTCTGGAGAATTTTAAGTTCCATTTATACTTGCCAGTCTATCAAAACTCAAACAAGATTATGAATAGTGTATATTATAATAGTCACCGGCACGGAATCTTGGCCAAGTGCGTATTTCGCGATAACAAAAGCTTTAAGTGTTTCCTATGATTATTTATAATGAAGGTAGGTCTAAAAAATGTTTACCTTTAGTTCAAGAGGGTAATTTATCACGTTTGAGTGCAATATGACGTTATTTTTAAGTTTTAGTTGAACCCGGTCATCTGAGCGACTAAGTTGCTGTTTTAAATTTGTGTTTTGTGAAAGTTTATTGTTAGGTTATTCAATTATTGTCATCTCGTACTGTTTCTTCAATGACTAAAGGTGATTGATTCCAATAAAAATGCCATTAACACCATCACAGGTTGCACAAGCTGTAGCATTGATCGAACAAGGGCTGATACAGCGAGAAGTTGCTGTTATTCTGAATGTGCAACGTTCATCGATGCAGTATGCGCTGAAACGATACCAGGAGACAGGCCGCTACTCCCGGAGACCAGGCAGCCGAGGTATCAGATGCACATCAGCCAGGCATGATCGCTTTATTGTCCTAGAAATTTTGAAAAACCGCTACCTCACCGCTGTTTAGATACGCCGGCGACTCCAGTTCACAAGAGGTGTCAATGTTAGTGAACGTACAGTGAGAAGACGAATAGAGGAAGTGAATTTAAAAGCTCGTAGACCAGCACGTGGCCCAGAACTTCTCAGAAGTCACCGAGTAGCTCGACTACGATTCGCACGAGAACACGTCAACTGGACCCAAGAGCAGTGGGCTCGAGTACTGTTTACAGATGAGTGTCGAATCGCTTTACGAGCTCCAGATGGTCGGGAGCGAGTATGGAGACGAAGAAGAGAGCGGTTTTTACCCATTACCACCAGACAAACTGTTAGTTTTCATGGAGGCTCTATAATGGTTTGGGGAGGAATAAGTTCCGATGCACGTACGGAGTTAGTTATTGTCGATAACCGATTAACGGCAACACGATACATCGAGGAGATTCTTCAGGAACATGTGTTGCCATATTCGGGGTTTCTTGGGTTCAACGAATTCCTCCTAATGCACGATAACGCGCGCCCACACGTTGCACATCGCGTGGAGGAATACCTTACAGAGGTTCGTATTCAAAAATTGCAGTGGCCAGCTCGCAGTCCAGACTTAAATCCAATAGAGCATATCTGGGACATGCTTAAAAGAAAAATAAAGTCCTCCTCCAACCCGCCTGAAACTCTGAACCAGCTTCGAAATGCAGCACTGACCGCTTGGGAAAGCATACCACAAGTTGAGATCAGAAACATCATCCAAAGTATGCCAGAACGAATGCAAGCTGTTATCAGGGCTAGGGGAGGAAACACCCAATATTAAAATGCAAAAACAATGAAGACTTTATGTTTATTTTACATTTTGTGTTCATTTTAAATTGACAGTGTTAAAATCAATATTTCTGTGAAAATGCTTATTTTTTAAAAGATTGCTGCTGGTGCATCAATTTTTCAATAACTGAGTTACTAAACCATGAAAAAACTCTAATTTAGTGCATAAACCCATAATATAGTGAAAATTTAATATTTAAATAGAAATTATCGGCGATTTAGTTAGTGGCCAAGTTTCCGTGCCGGTGAGTGTATATTATATAAGCTATCAAACTTGTGTACATGGCTCTAGTTCGTACCAAACTAGAGACAGCATCTATTGTATGGAATCCTCACGAGAGTACTTATGCTTTATTGCTGGAGAAAGTGCAAAAAGCATTTCTTAGATTTCTGTACAAAAAGATATTTGGGTACTATCCATTCTTATATCCCACCAAGTTTTTACTGGGCATGTTAAATTTTAATTCTTTGGTAGTGAGGCGAAATTACTCTCTAATTATTTCTACCTGTAGTACTCTGCGAGGACAATCTGACTGTCCGGAGCTGGTGGCACAGGTGGTACGGTTGTTTGTGCCCCCAGTTCTGAAGCATCAGCTTAGGCCACGTAGGCACCCCTTACTGGCTGTCCCAGTAACGCGAACAGTCGCGCATGCAAATTCTCCGCTTGTTCGAGCATTAACGATGATCAATGCTTTCCTGGCTTCCGCACCAGAGTGTGATTTGTTTGCAGCGAGATGGAAGGATGTATGTCGTGAATGTGTAAGATTTTGCGAGAAGATGGACGACTGATGAATTAGTTTTAAGTAATTATAATTATCGTTCCTTTTTTATAAGATACCTGTTACGTAAGTGTAAAATAGTAAATAAGTAACATTTTTTTTTATTGTTTAACTGTATAATGTTTTGGCTTGTGCTTATTATAAATTATACATGTGCTTATAAATAAATAAATTATCCATTACCACTATAATACCTATTGCAAGATTCATTATCAAAAATTGCATCCAAAGGTTATCTGGGAGAAATCGCCGCCTCGGACGACCACCCATTGTACTACTTTTTCTGTATGTATACAATAAAAATAAATATAATTCTTAATTCTTACCATACAACAGATCACGATCATCTCTTCTATTGCGGCCCTCTTCTCTGTCCCTCCGTCTCAACTCCTGCTCAGCAGCCACTCGGTCTTGTATTGACATGGGGTCATAGTCATCTTCATCCAAGTCCTCCGCATCGTATCGATCTAATGCTGGCATTGGACGATAGTCACTGGAATTAAAATAAGATGATTACCTAATGTAATTATTGCTCAAGTTCTTTTTGATACTCTATAAGAATATTTTTTATACTATTAAAATGCCATTATACAGCCATTACAATAAGCATACATATTAAATAAATAAAATTAAATTTTAGTAAAAAGTCATTTCTGCAGCTGCCTTGTGTTGCTTCTTCTAAATCAAAAATGTAAATGATTGTTGATTCATTATTGTAGATTTTCCTCAAAAACTTACGCCTCCATATTATCATTGAAGAGTTCCTCTCCATCATCTTCCTCCTCCTCAGGGTTGTCTCCGAGAATAGCACTCTCATCTTCAAACATTTCATAGTCTCGCGCTGGTGACGTCATCCTAGACCGCGCTCCATCTCGCTCTGACGGCGTATCTGGGGCTGGAGAACTCTAAATAACAGTAGAAATAGCAGTTAAGACAATGCCTATTGAAAATGCAGCTGCTCTATAGTATCCTTCTATGTTTAGACGATATGTAGGTAGTGATTAAATAATTTGTAAGTGTATTTATAAATAATGCTAGTCAAGTATTACAAAAATTATTGAAAGCAAGAGGTAAGGTTAAACTTCACAAGTTTTTGTTGTACTATTTCAATATAAAGATAGTAGTTGTTGCTTCATGTTTACCAGGAAAACGTGTGAGAATCATATTTAATTGGTCGTTCCTAGTACTATGGACAGAAAATCAAATGTTTAGTAAACCGCTGAAGCATCATAGAACGACGCCGAATCGTACAAAGAAGGTAAACAGTTTTACTAGAAACTACACAGTTATTGCTGTAATTAACATGTTAAAAAGGACTTACCATTATTGTTTCACTTAATAAACTATCAATTTGAGGAAACTAAACACTAAATAAAGCTTTTTACACAATTTAACGAGAAAACTGTGTCGTTACAAAAAACAAACAGGTTAACTTTGCGAATGTCAAAAAAACGCGCGAACTGGTTTATGTCAATGAGAAACTGTCAACATTTTATAACCGATTTTGAACTTTATAGCTATTGAAATAAGTGGCCTTTGAAAAGGAATGGCTAAGCCTGACAGTCTGATAAAAAAAGAAAAATAACTGCTGCGTTCAATTTCTTGGGTAGATAATTTTCTATTATTACTTTCTATTACCATTTTTTACTAGAAAACTATAAACGTAAAACAAATTTACTTGTTTAGTAACTTCCGATACGATACTACTTTTAAAAATAATAAATACTTGAAATCTCTCAGCATGAAACATGCTGAAAATTGTGTAATATTGCTACATAGAACGCAAAATAACCTTAAATTATTTTAACATTGACATGACCAATGACCACTAGAGACAGGAAGACCTGACACTTATTTTGCTAGTAATGTCAATAGTTATTTCATCAATAGGAGAGGAAACATGGCTAAATATATTGCGCAAATTATAGTTCTGGGTGCCCAGGTAGTGGGAAGAGCTTTTGCGAGAGCACTCAAACAAGAAATAGCTGCCTCTCAAGAGGCTGCCAAACGAGCTGGTGGTGGAGCTGAAGGAACCAGGAGAGCGGCTGCAAATGCTTCCACAGGTCTCACATTAGAAGAAGCAATGCAGATACTAAACATAGACAAATTGGATAAGGAAAAAATTGTTAAAAATTATGAGCACCTATTTCAAGCCAATGAGAAAGCAAAAGGTGGGTCTTTTTATTTACAATCAAAAATTGTAAGAGCAAAAGAAAGGATAGATGCTGAATTTAAACAGACGAAACAAGAACAGAAGGAAGCACCAAGCCAACAGAAGGATACATCATGAAACTTAGTTAATTTGTTTGGAATAGACCTGTTATTTTTAATGTTGTAGATATTGTTTTAGTTAAACAGTCTTCAGTTTTGTAAAATATTTATTGCGTAGAAAATGGATACCACAATAGTGACTAGAATACATCAGTCTTCATAACATACATTGTTATTTACGCATGATTAAAAATGACAAAAAAATTGTAAAAATAAAATTCCATAAAACAATGTCACAATATAAAACCTAAATGCTGATGCATTGTCCTAAAATAACTAGAAATTAGAAATCAATAAATATTTGTTATGCAAAACACTGATTTTTACTAGTATCCTGATTATAGCAATAAGAATATTTTAAAAAGTTTTCTATAGGCGCTATTACAAGTTATCTATTGTGCTTGAAAGCTTATACATTATTGAATTTGTGCTTGGCAACATTTATTACAAATTCAGTCATAAATATTATTAAAAGACAGACCGAACTATGTTATTGATTTGGACCAAAGTCTTGCATGGTATTACATCATTTGAGATCTTTGGGAGCTCATGATTTTTTTTCAACTACTTCCATAATTCTTAGCAGATATGTAAAAAACCTTATCCTAAATACATCTATGATTACAATTCCTTACAACAACAAGGAGGTATGCAACCAAAAAGGTTAAAATGACTAGAAATAATTGCTTAGTACAGAACATGGAGTATGGAATGACACAATGGAAGAAATTGAGCAAAATTCTACAGATACACACATTCATAATTATTTTTAAAAGAGATCTAAAAGGTATACCGTCTTGTTCCCATCCCATGTATAAATATCACTTTTCAAAAATCGATCTTTTTCCTAAAACTCCTCCAAATATGGATATTGAAAATCTTACGTCTAACACCTTATGCTTATATTTTCCTAAGACAATAACATTTCGATGAAAGGGTACATACAACTTATTTCTTATGTATTAGGCTCGTAAAACATGAATATTATTGTGAGATCTCTTCCTCCATCCAGCATTAAAATACCCTTCCACATTCGTTATTGCATTACATTAAAAGTTTGAAGAAAAAAATGTATAATGGACATCTATTAACTCGTCGAGTACCGGTTTTGTAGACACAATTATAGAACAATAGGTTGCGGTCACCGGTGACCGCTTGGTGTTTGACAGTTTAATGGCAGTGTTGTTGGCAAGATTAAATGTATAAGATTATTTAAGGTTTGACATTCATCAGGACCACAACTTCATATGGACTGCACTCTGACATACCCAAGGTATTGCAGAGCCAACCATAGAAACCTTTTTCAAAATCGCAAACATCCTTCCACCAATTGGCAGCACTGAATGTAAGCTGCACTATACCAGCATACAGACCTAGGCCCACAGTGAAAATTACAATCAAGAATGGGTATGACAAAATTACTATTGGGGCCAGCAATACCTTCTTAATGCAGCTTAAATTCTCAGTGACATGGGAGAAAACATTGTACCAAGCCATTGTGCCCATGTAGAATGAGTACATGGCTGAAATGCATGCCACAAATGGAATACAAAGTAGACTGAAGAGAAATATGTGTGGACCATTATACAAAGAGCATTTGGATATGTCCATCTTGTTGAACTCCTCAGCAACAATTGCTGCTTCAATAATCTCAAGTTCCTCCCTGGATATGTTGAGTTTAACATCAACATTCTGCCCTTTCTTTTTGCCTCTCTTAATAGTTCCTGTCATGGTCAGATACCCATCCTTAGAATTGTCTGTCAGGGAGCAGTCTGGGGACAAAGAACCCTCAGACTCAATGCGCAGGGCTGTAATTTCAGTGTCAGTATTATCAGCCTCTGTGATTCCTGGGACAATGTTGACTCGTTTTTTCCTTTTAGCACTGTTCTTGAGGCTATCAGTGAGATTGCCCATTTCAAAGCTGTTTTCAGACTGCGTTTGAGACAGGCTGTTTGGTGTAGCAGAAGAGCTTTCATTGTGATCAGAGTTGAGTACTTTGCAGCTCTTTTGGATGTCACTCTCATTGGCATCCCTTAGATCGCCATGACTGGAGCAGGCATCTGAAGAGTTCTCATATATTGGGGAGAGATCTATTATCTCCCGGCTGCTGTTAAGAGTGGATAAAGCTTGGTATCCATTTTTCTGAATGTTTTGTTTCTCAGACTCAGAGTCTCCGTTGAAATCATTCAGCTCCTCATCATTGACATCATTGATTATTGGGAGATTGATCTTCATGTTGGACTTGAGGCCTTCCATGGTTGAGTGTATTATTCCATTGACATGTTCTGAGACTGGCGATAAACCATTCTTGTACTTAGTTTGGGCATCTTCTGCAACTCCCTGGAAATAGAAATATTTTAAATGAATATTTTTTATTTAGATAAATGTATGTTACCATGAGCATTCTAAAGAAAAATAGTGGACTAATACTACTTGACCTAGGTACTTTGTTTCCTATAAGAAATAATTGATAAAGGAGGTCACAAATTTCTTAAAAAGGTTGGGAATGAGTTGATTAATTAGATAATTAATTAACTACCAATGTAATTAATTCTCTAAGAACAAATTAATGAGAGAAATATGTTACGATGATATCATATTTAAAATTTTAATGCAGTTAGAACTAAACTTTAAGTAAGTTATGAGATCTGTACTTTATGCATGCATCTAACTAAATCAGATAAGAATTTCGTACGCCGCGCCGCCGCCCCACAAAGAAATCGTAATTTCATTGAAGGATTCAATTAAATCTTAGCTAGTAATCTTTGTAACGTCACAAATATGCATCTTCATACATATTATAGACTAAAGCACAACAGAATTATTATAAATTACGAAATTTACCTGCACAGTAATTATGTGGTCTACATGGCTGGCTATTGTGTTCTGTTTCTTTCCGTTTCGTTTCTTCGGCAGGATGAAAATAGGTTGTTCAACCTTCGCCATGGCTGCTCACGATTTGAGAACGCAATTTACAGTTAAGGACTTTAATTATGCGCAAATTATGTTAAAATATTGCCGACGAATAAAAACAACAAACACTGCCGGCCATTACAATAATACGACTAATTTTAGAAGGTAGGTAGGTACTATCGTCAGTTCGACACTTTGGAAAATGGCAAACTGGGCTTTTTATTTTAGTCGGTTTTTAATTTGTTTTTTTATTTTTTTGTTCTGCCAGTGAGATGAAAACATTATTTGAGAAATTATAATAGTTATTAAGCATGTTTTATAAATAAGACTTAAGTTATTAACTCTCTTATAATCAACTTTATATTTATTAGTTTAAAAAGGAGCGCGTAAATTGGAATATACGATTTCTGAAAGAAATTATGACATCTCGTTGTGTCAATGTCAAACTCAAATGAAGTTAGTGAAATTGTGACTTGAAGTTCTATGAAGGATTCTTACTGGAATTATTTAATAAAATCAATATAATTATTGCTGTTCGTTTGTCACAGCTATAACCAAAGTAGAAAAATGCTAAAGGTTATTCTAAATTACTTCTTAACTCGTCGAGTACCGGTTTTGTAGACACAATTATAGAACAATAGGTTGCGGTCACCGGTGACCGCTTGGTGTTTGACAGTTTAATAACATGTTTCATTCATAATTTTGTTATTGTAAACATAACCTCAAATTTAACCTCTTCATAGGGTGTAAGTCTGGTAACTGGTGGAGCTTCAGGTCTAGGGAAGGCTACAGTGGAAAGATTCGTGAAAAATGGCGGCAAAGTTGTTATTCTCGATGTACAAGGCACAAGAGCGCAGCAAGTGGCTCAAGAACTTGGTGAAAACGTTGTTGTGGCTAAAGGCTGTGTAAGTTTCCTGTTAATTTATTAACTCTGGTCGTTGGCCGAGAGGTCCCGGGTTCGATTCCCGGATTGGTCAAAGTATTACTGGGTTTTTAAATAAATCTCAGTGGTATCACGGAAATGTGCCCAGTATATGGCAATAGGCTCACCCCCTATTACATGGGACCCATAACATAAATAGTGAAAAGTGGGTGTTACATTGTACAGTGGCATTAAGTGCCGTGATGTCCACCTCTGCCTACCCTTCGGGGATAAAAGGCGTTATGTTATGTATGTTATGTGTATTGATTGACTATTATTAGTTAATTTATATTTTCATAATAGTTGCTTATTTTTGTATGGAACGACTATCACACCCGTTGCTCAGTATGAGTTTTACCATAAGAGGTTGGTGATTGAGTGGTCGCAAGTGGCTCGCTGGGGTTGATTAGTTTGATACCCAATTTTTCTTTATTACTTATGTAAATGCATAAGATAATTAGGTAGCGAAGAGCAAATTTTTTTTTGACGCCTTAAGCTTAAGATAACTTTTTTTTTTAAGGTTTAAATATTAGTTTTTAGTTATTTGTATTTTAAGTTGTATTTATTTATTCATACTTAATTTATTAATAATTATATTGATTAAATTGACTTATTTACATAATAATATCTAAGAAGGTAAGTATAATGGCAGTATAGTTGACAACTCTGTATTGGAGACTCCATTGCCATAAAGAAGAAAAAAAAAAGTTAAGTATAAGTACTGTACTGGGGTCGACTATATTAGGTAATGTAGCAACTTTTGTGAAAATAGAGTATAAGGTACAATGAGGTTGACATATCCATGTGGATAAAACTCCTTACTAAATAAAGATTAAAAAAAAAATGATATTAGTAAAATATGAGTCTCCAATACAGTGTCATACCAAAAATAAATGTCATCATACTGAACATCTCTGCTTATTCCCTTTTGCCAGTTACGGGTGTGATGTAAAATTATGCTTCTTACAAATAAGCAAAGCTAAATGTGCCACCATTAAAGCAGGGATGTTCCAAGTTATTTATAGCTTTAAAACCTACTATTATTAGAACACCACAGTGTAATGGCCATAGACATAATTATCCAATTAAAGACTTGCTCCTGTATCTCTAATCATAGACCCTGGTCTATGGTACATGTTTTCTCTTAAACTTATATTTCCTATGGCTGACATTTATGGCTTCAAAGACCAGTTTTGAAAATTGAATAGATGATTGTTTGTGAATTAAAAAGTTATGATTAGAGGAAGCAAAATTTTTGTGGTGTATAGATGAAGGTATTTTTTTTTATTTTAATGTCATCACCTTTTTTGTTAAAGGTAGTATAAGTAGAGTGCACATAAAGTACTCACTTAAAGTCAAATTTCTATATTTGATTTTGAACTTTATAGTTTTGAAATAAAGTCGAAAATTCAGTGAAAAACGCTGCTACATTACATATTTATAAGACTCGGAGATCGTATGCAGTAACGCCTTCGATTGTAAAATGATATAATTCTATTGTTCCAGGTAACATCAGAGGCAGATGTAAAGAACGCTTTAGGTATTGCAAAAGATAAGTTTGGACGGCTCGACAACCTCGTCAACTGTGCTGGGCAGTCTGTCACACATCAAGTGTATAACTTCTACAAAGAGAAACCGTGTGAGATGGACGACTTTGTCAGATGTATCAATGTGAGTATTGTATTTTTTTTTTAAATGTTGGCACCTCACATTCGGATTTTCTCCTGTGTCGTGGGTGCGTTTACAAACATACAAGTTCACTCACATACACATGACTCCCAGACCCGGAACAATTTGTGGATCACACAAAGGATCGTTACGTGCGGGAATCGAACCCACGACACATTACACGGCAGCCGGTTGCCCATCCACCGCACCAACCGTGCAGTCAAATTGTACAGTACGTACAGTGAAGTATTATAATTCTTCTGGGACATATTCTTAGTAATAAGTTATCATTGATGTGAGAGAATCATGTTTCGGCACGGGCACCCGCCCGTCGTCGACTGAAGGGATACCATGGGATCAGAAAACTGGCGTGAAACCACGCTTGCGTTTTGTTTCACCGTGTGAGAGAGGTTATGGAAGTCCAATTACCTCCTCCCCCTCCCGAATGTTCCCAATCCCTGAATCCCCAACAATCCTCAAATTCCTAATCTCAATAGGCCGGTAACTCACTTGTAACGCCTCTGGTGTTCCAAATGTCCATGGGCGGCGCCGATTGCTTACCATCAGGTGATCCGTCTACTCGTTTACCGGCTTATCCCATAAAAAAAGAAATACTTAATAATACCTAGATCTAATTAAGAAAAAGTGACTAAAATGTTTTATCACATCTTTAATGTACCTATTTTATTACGTGTTACGTATTAATGTGACTATTATTTGCTGCGAGCAAGCCATTAGAGACGTTACGCCAGACTTAATGGCGTCTTCCTTTTTACGATGTGTCCCTACGGCTTACATCCTCGATGCACAGGAGTCTGGAAAGGGTCATCTGTTTACAGATTAACTGGATAGCATAAGCTAGCAAGTACTACTCTTACTCCGGTGTCGCGGAGAACCTAACGGGTAACCGGGGCTCCGGCTCGACGTGCAGGAGAAGGAACGGGGTGATTTTTAGTTAGTAAGAGTCTGACACTCCCTCCCGCCTCACCCAGGCGGGAGCAGTCATTCGATGATTTTCCCCCCTTAAAAAAAAGAAAAAAGTCTTACTCCGGTTGTGTCGCACTACCGTCCCACCGGATTTTGAGTGGGGAAGCAGAGAGTGCACCCGTGTTTGCGTACGCATTTGGCACTATATCATATTCATTCATAACATCACGTCTTTTATCTCCGAAGGGGTCTGCAGAGGTGCACATTATACCACTACAATGTAACACCCACTTTTCACTATTTATGTTACGAGTCCCATGTAATAGGGGGTGAGCCTATTGCCATATACCGGGCACATTTCCAGACTCCGTGCTAGTACTGAGGTTTTTTACAAACGCAGTAATACTTTGCCCGAGCCGGGAATCGAACCCGAGACCCCTTGCCCGCCAGTCGCACTTGCGACCACACAGCCAATGAGGCAGTCTATAATATATCCTGTATAGTCGATTGCTTTAGTTAGAAAGGCTAGTTACCGTGGTTGAAATAGATTTGGAGACATTAATTTTGTTAATTGCAAAAATGTATATAATGTAATTTAGGTAAAAAAATGACTTTGTTAGAGTTGATGCGCCGCTCTTCAAAAATTTACGACTACGATGCACACCGTACAGCAATGGAATACAATGTATAATAGGTACTTTTAAAATCCAATTTTTGTCACTCAGTACTGTAGTCTTGTTTTTGGACACCATCAAAATCTTGCCACGCAATTTATTAATTAGCCGGAAACTTATGACTCATGCGTCGGGAATCTGGTTTGGTATAAATTCTTTGAAGTGCATTTATGACTTGATCAGACATCTTTGTCCTTGATGGTATGATAACGGTAAAGAAATAACATTATAGTTATGTATAGCACGCCTTTTATTCCCCAAAGGGATAAACTGAGGTGCACAATTGCACACAGCGCTGGTGTGCACTGTGTATTAAAACTAAACACCTACATTTGGTCAGTTATCTTAATAGTTAATAGGTGACTAGTGGCGCAGTCGTAGTGTCTGTAGAAAGACATCAGAATAAAACATTAATGTTTATATTATAGTTGCTGTAGTTAATATCTGTGCGTTTAGCCAAACGCCTAATTTTTTTTTATAAAACTGCCGCACACTTGGATTTTCTCTTGTGTCGTGGGTGCGTTTACAAACATACAAGTTCACTTACACAAGACAGCCAGACCCGGAACAACAATCTGTGGATCACACAAAGCATTGTTCCGTGCAGGAATCGAACGCGCCACCCGTGCAGTCAACTTAAGCGCTTGTATACAGAGAGAGTAGAAATCAAAATGTATGGGGATGACACTGACAAGTGTCAAAATTTACGTTAATTCCATATATTTTGGTTTTCTATTCTACATGTAGAGAAGCACTAAATGGCATTCGGCTACAGCTGCTGGTTACGCAACTAAGTCTTGTCCTAATAAAATATTTCTCGTACTCATACTTAAGCGGTGTCTGCGCAAAGCGGTCTAATAATAAGACTTATGAATGAGACTACAATGTTAACATACGAATTCTGTCTCAGCAATGAAAAATAACATAGTCTTATCGAATAACAGTTTGTAATAACTGTTGTATAGTGCTATAACGGTTATCAAGATCTGTAGCGCATCCTTGTTGTTTTTCACCGTTATAGGATATTAAAACTTATTTGTTACTTGATACCTGGGAAGCATTAAATGAAGTTGTAATTGTATTTCCTTTATGATCCGTTGGTCAAGTCAGACTGTTTTGTCTTGTTCACACTACGCTAGCATTTTTAGCTTTTGTGCCAAAATGGCAGTGAAAGGGGACTAAATATTCGCACTCGTTTAAATACTAGCGTCGTGCAAACAAGGCATTAGGGAATAGATCTTGGGCTCGATTTATATTGGATTGGAATTGGTTTTGGTATTGGAATTTTTCCTCTTTTCTGACAAATACACGTATTTTTTTGCTGCATCGTCATTCAATCATTTATTTATTTATTTATTTATACTTTATTGCACACACAGAAGAAAATTAAAGTTTTAATATCATTCTCAAATGTGGATTACACTTTGTGTAATCCACAAATTTTTTTTATAATGTTGTTTCGGGTCTGGGTGTCATTGTGTATGTGAACTTGTATGTTTGTGTTTACTTGTATGGGTGCGTTTGCACCCACGACACAGGAGAAAATCCTAGATGTGGGGCAACGTTTTTTTTCAAAAAAAAAAAATTAATCTCCTCTGTTACTCCTCAACTTTTAACTACGTACATAATCGTAAGCTTGGCTCCCATTTTTATAGAACGGCAAATTTTTATTCCAGGTTAACACAGTTGGCACATTCAACACAATACGTTTAGCAGCTGGTTTAATAGGCAAGAATAAACCAGATGAGAATGGGCAAAGAGGGGTTATAGTGAACACAGCATCCACAATTGCGTATGAAGGGGACATTGGACAGGCTGGGTATGCCGCTTCATCAGCAGCGATTGTTGGTATGACTTTGCCCATAGCCAGAGATCTGGCTTCCCAAGGAATAAGAGTCGTTACTATAGCTCCAGGTAAATTTCGTCCCTTAGTTTCTTTGGTTGAATAAGTGGTCCATATACTTGTTAATTTGGTGAAGTGCTTAGATTAATTTATTAGATTCTTTTCAGTCTTCGATTTTAATTCTATTTCTATTTTTGTAATTACTTTTGCTATTTGACGCCATTGTCTAAGTTGATTTAAAACTTTTGTACACCAGTATACGATGGTTAACTCGTCGAGTACCGTCATTATAGACACAATTATAGAACAATAGGTTGCAGTCACCGGTGACCGCTTGGTGTTTGACAGTCTTGTGAACTTCCATATGACAGAAACACTTTTGTAAATCGTCAAACTTAGAGGTCCCAACTTCACGACTGATATTAATTACTTATTGAGCTGTAGTTAAGGAGCATGCTCTCTATATTCCTCAATTTCATTCTTCCAGGTCTCTTCGACACACCTCTCCTGGATTACTTACCAGAGAAGATGATCGAGTTCCTAAAACGTATGACGCCATTCCCTTCTCGACTGGGCAAGCCTGAGGAGTTTGCACAATTAGTCACCAGCATAGTGGAGAATCCTATGCTCAATGGCGAGGTCATACGATTAGATGGTGCACAAAGATGGTTCCCACTGTAGATTAGTTTAGAAAATAAGATTGTTAATAAATTTGTAGATACTGTATGTTGTTTTATTTTGGTAATGAATGAAGTTGGCGTTGAAATTAACGTGTTCTTGTATTGAAATTCTCTTGCATTGGATAGATTTTAAATAGTCTAAATAAAATTACGTTACATTCAAATCAAATAAAATTCATAACTACCTATCAATGACATTATAGAGGTATAATCAAAGCTATCAATATTAAAAAAACAAAACTAAGCTTCCGTTACAATCAAAAGGGCTTCGACTAAACCGGACACAATCCGTTATCACCTCAAACGGAACGGGTTTAAAATGGACAATACCAGCGAAAGGCAATAACTTAATAAATGATTACATATTTATTTCAATCGCTCGGTTTGTTTTCCGAACCAGCTGGGTTGTTTATCATTCGCGTTTATTGCTTTATACGCTGTCAAAGTGACAGTTGGCGTGGCGCGACGCGCACGCGCGGTGGGGCGTCGACGCGCGGGAAATGCGCACGTAGGGATGTGGCCTTTGTCGATTGATCGGAACATTGGTAGTCCAGCGACTGAGTTATGGCTGGCTGTTAAAATTAAAAGTATGGCCAGGAATGTGCATTGCATGAATGCTGTGTTTATTTAAATAGGGTGGGTTTTGTTGCTTTTGGTATCATTTTTTGCCTTTAGTGTTGAATAAAAAAAATATATTTCAAAACACAGGCTATCATCTTTTCTGTTCAACGGATGGGGCCCAATAGGGCTGATGCCGATACGGAGCCGTGGAGGACTTTACGGGTTGCTGGGGCTTCGGCTCGAAGGGCAGGAGTAGGAACGGGGTGGTTTTTAGCCAGTAAGAGTCAGACACTTCCTCCCGCCTCACCCAGGCGGGTGAAGATATTCGATGATTTTCCCCCTTAAAAAAACGTCTTTCTGTTAGTATTGAAAGATATTTATACAAATAAATATTTATTTATCTTATTTTACAGTGTTAAAAATGCAAAACATCTAGACTTGCTCCATACAACTTTACTAACAAGTACCAGTAAAAGCCTTACGATATAATCAACATCCTAATCCTAATATTATAAATCGGAAAGTGAGTTTGTTTGTTTGTTTTACACGCCGTAACTACTAAACCGATTGCTTTGAATTTTTGCAGACGTAAAGTTACAAGTCTGGATTAAATAATAAGGTACGTTTTATCCCGGAAAAAATTGATATTCACGAGGGAAAACAAAAGTATTGGTATAGATGGCGCTGTGTGTATTGGTATATGTCACATAGGCTACTTTTTATCCTTTTGTGACGCGAGGGAAGCCGCGGGTAAAAGCTAGTAAGTTTATAAGGAAGACATATATGCAAATGGATATGAAAACTGTATGCACTACATCCTTATTGGAGTTCCTTGATGCAAAATTTATGTATATCTGTGGGAACTATTTTCTAAGTATCGTTCACAGGTTCATATGTGGTTCATATCATACTTTATTACTTAGGTGCAGTGGCCAGCAGATCAACCTATCCATTTCAGTCAAATAAAATTTCTCTATTACATACGTACATAATATCACGCTCTTTTATCCCCGAAGGGGTAGGCAGAGGTGCACATTATGCCACTGTACAATGTAACATCCACTTTTCACTATTTATGTTATGAGTCACATGTAATAGGGGATGAGCCTATTGCCATATATCGGGCACAATTCCAGACTCCGCACTACTACAGATTTTTTTTAAAAACCTAGTGATACTTTGCCCGACCCAGGAGTCCAACCCGAGAGCCCTTGTCCGGCAGTCGCACTTGCGACCACTCGGCCACCGAGGCAGTCTCTATTATATCTTCAACTTTATGATATTGACTGTTTAGTCGAAGATCCTATGAATAAATTTGACAGAATGCAGTAGTTTGGTCTGCTGGCTACTATAATACATCTTTTTTAATAAACTACATCCTCATTTATTATGTTTGGGAGTTTGGGTTATAATTTACTCTTTTTTTACCATGTCAATATGGCGATCAGATGCTGGTGAAAATGTTGCATGTTATCGTTAATTACACCTATTTATAACATAAAATAACATAACACATGAATAACATCACGCCTTTTATCACCGAAGGGGTAGGCAGAGGTGCACATTACGGCATTTAATGCCACTACAATGTAACACCCACTTTTCACTATTTTTATGTTATGAGTCCCATGTAGGTAATAGCGGGTGAGCCTATTGCCATATACCGGGCACAATTCCAGACCCCGTGTTATCAGACGACTATTAATAATGGTTGATAAAAGTGTCTAAAGAATAAAACATTTTGTCTTTCATAAACTCGAAAGCTATAATAATAATGGCAATAGGCTCACCCCCTATTACATAGCTCCGAGGCTCCGTATCGGCATCAGCCCTACTGTGCCCAATCCGTGGTGGTCTGATATTCTCCTATAATAAAAAAAAATGTCTACTTTACCTACTTCGCCCACCAGAAACAGTAGACAATAAATTATTTTTATTTTAGCCTTTTGTAAATTTCTTCATGTAATCATAACCTACCTATTGTATAAAGAAACATAAATTGAAGGAACAATTCAAATGCAGTCGTTACCAAATCGTATCTGTTTACATATTTAAAAAAAATTTGGCTCTGGTCTGGTCACTAAAACGTAATGGTTAAAGATGGCGTCCAAGAACTCCTTTACATAAAGATAATAAAGGAAACGAGACTGTATTCCTACTGTGACAATGATACGGGATCAAGTTACCGGCACCTACCTACCGGTCATCAATGGTAAAGGTTTTAGAAATCAGTTCGTTCGATGCAAGTCTTCTTTAACCGACAGATCAGGAAGTCATTGATCGGATGATAATGATGATGAAGTTACTTGACATTCGTTGTCAGGAGACTAGTAACGTAAGTTAAAAGCCAGTAAATATCCAGGAGACCTAATTCTAACTCCAATTTTCTTGCCTTATACTAGTGGACTTTTGAAAGAACCCAGAAAGTACCCATACTTATCTAGGAAACATTGTTGGAAAGGAAAATAGCAAAGAATCTGTTACATGAACCGACTCTTAGTAAGTACTCGTCCACAATAGCCAAGCAGTTTATGTGAAACTTAAACCCTGACAAAAACCAACAAATACTGACAGCAGAAACCTTGTACCACGCATCTTGTAAAGCAAGGAATCTAGTTTTTAGGTACTATGACAGTCGTTGGCGTCAAAAAACTTAAACGACATAAAGAAAGGGACGAAAGAAAACTACCGACCATAGAAATACCTTCACAAATATCAGAGCTTTGGAACAAACATCAATAAAATGTATGTAAAACACAAACGGCACAAGATCGTAAAGTCAATACACAGATACATTTTCAGAAGGACAAAAAGAGATGGTTCGAAATTGATTTAATTTAACTTATGAAATCACTCGTTGATTTATAATCTGTTCTTTTTTTGTTGATACAATCAGGTCTATTCTTATGAATTAAACCGTAGGTTGTATAATTATATGGCTTATCACCATACAACCATAGGACCACCACAGGACATCATAGGAGAGAAAGGACACAATAACATTTGATTCCAACTAGTGTTAATATTTAGTGCCTATTAATAGAAATATAGTTTTCAGATATTATTTCGAGGATTATTTTGTCATGAACAGAACATACCTCTCTCCCTAATAGCTTTTCTAAAGACAAGATCACGCGAAACTGAACCTTTGCACTTACCTGTCTATTGGCATCGTTCTTAAGAATTAGATTTTATTTTCTCCTTTATTATTCTTGTGGCGTATTTTATTTACAGCCAGTGCTAACATGACGCGTTTTGGCTTACGCCAGTATTTTAGTGAATGCGAATTTTAAACAGACCTCGTTAGCGGTTCCATGCGTTCGACGTTTGAAAATAAACCAATGCATATTGGTTCGATATGGATAAAAGGATTATCGGTGTATGACCAAACTAAGGTCAGGTTTTCGGTTCTGGGTGGAATATGTGATGTTCGTATTTCGTAAAACTCTCTATCCTATCTGAAATAGGTAGGTAAAATTTTCTCGAAAACTGGAGTTGTACTTGAGACTCCTTGCTGAAACTTCATAGTCGCAAATTTTGATTTGGAAATTTTTTGATTAGCAGACTAAATGAGAGGCGTTAAAAATTATGGTTCAACAATTAAAGTACTCCTAAAACATTATGTAGACCTATTACGTTTTAATATAACAGTTTATTGTTGTGGTTCAGTAATATTTTACAGTTTAATGGTGTAATACGGGTTGTTTTATAGTCTGTGTAACAATTGAAGAGTTTGGTAGGGGCGGAGTTATTGTTTTTTTATAATTGTAACCGACTTCAAAACACGGACGAGGTTCTCAATTCGTTTGCATTTATTTGAGGTGATACATCTGCTCGTTTGCCTCTTTGGATGAGATCGAAATTTACAGGGATAGGTTACGCAATTTCGTTGCTTCGACTGATTATGTTTAAGGCAAAATCAAAAAATTTTGCTTTAAAAAAAGGATTACTTAAGTTTCATCCATACACTATTTTAATTATACATACCTACTTACTTAGAATATTTTTAACTATCAGTGTTGCTGTATGTGCAAGTAGTTTCTCAAAGCTCGAATTAATAAAATATTTCTTAACGTCTATCATGAGCTCCATAAGACTAAATTAGATTTTTATTCTTTTTTTTAATGTTTTTTGTTTTAAATTTGTAATTATTGGATTTAGTGTTCAGCCCTACCTATCGATTTGGAGAAATCTTTAATGTTAGTCTTAGATAAGATTTTATACATCAATTTTTACAAGTCACTTAATACAATACCGCCTTCACCTTCTAAAAGAACATCTATACCGTACTGGAACCCTACAATAAAGTAGTAATGATCGATGCCCAATAAGAAAAAAAAGAAACAAAAATTCCAGTAGACGAAAGTTAGTCGGTAAGAATAACAAAGCGCGTCGCTTTCGGTAACTCAAATACAAACATCTTATCTAAATCTCAAAACCTTTATCAAGAAGGACACATCAAAATTTTAAGAAATACATTCTTGACCAATCCCATACTGCGTTACCACTTTAACAATGTCTTCATCTTCACTTCTATTCTCAGTGGTATAAAGTTTATTTTGATTTGGGTTGGTGGTAAATGGTTTTGTATTTTATATAGTTCATCAATCATATGGGGACATGAGTGAGTCTTTTGTAATAGTGAACAGTATATTTGGATCGAGTGCATCGGTTTGTAGCTTAGGATATTTACATACTAGCTTATTCTCGTGGTAGGTCTCGTTAATTTATATTTTGTTAACAAATAGAAGTACTGTCTGGGTATCTATAGTAAGGAATAGAAAGAAATAATGTCAATTAACTAAAATCGCAGGTTACCCACGTGAGTGGTTCGAAACTAGTAGAGCTTTTCTCAGTATATTCATGTGAGTAACCCGCGATTTTAGTTAATTTTGTATGTCTCACTATAGTTATTATAGAAATAATGTCAATATGTTTTCGAATGGTTCATATATGTATCTCTGTACTAAAGTTCATAAAATTTAGTTCAGTAATCAATTTCACTTTCGCTTATAATATTAAGTATGATTTTTATGTTTGTTCGAACTACGCTCAAGCACCGATTCTCCTATGGATATGGAGTTCCCATAGCAATATTACAAACAGTATTATATCTTTTTTTTTTTTTTTTTTTTTTAAGGGGGGAAAATCATCGAATGACTTCTCCCGCCTGGGTGAGGCGGGAGGGAGTGTCAGACTCTTACTGACTAAAAACCACCCCGTTCCTTCTCCTGCACGTCGAGCCGGAGCCCCGGTTACCCGTTAGGTTCTCCGCGACTCCGAATCGGCATCGGCCGTATTGGGCCCCATCTGTGGTGGTCTGATGGCTCTTTGAGGCGCGCGCGGAACGCGACGCGCCGTACGCTCGGGTCTGTTTCTGGTCGGACGGGGAGCCACCCATGCTCACCGTCCGCAGGCCCGCGCTTACGGTGGCCGGAGATCGTCTCGCGATCCCCGACGCCCGGTGTGTCCTTCGCGATGGCTGGGTTGCGAGGAGGCAGCGCTTCGCTGCCTCACGCGTCCCGCCTCCTCCTTAGCTAGCATGACTGCTTCGCAAAAGGAGGAGACGGCATCCCAGTCCCCCTCGCTCCGCATCATGGCCTGCACTAGGCCCGGACGCGAGAGGTCGCCATCGCCGATCACTTCCCTGAGGACACGGCGGTGCTCAGCCCACGAAGGGCATTCTCCCACCGTGTGTTCCACCGTGTCCTCAGGGCGGTCCTCGCAGTGATGACACCCGGGCGTTTCCTCCCGAAACAGTATTATATCTATGGGAGTTCCTATCCATCTCAGTACCGGAATTCATCAAAATTGATTCAGCGGTCTAGGAGACAAATCAGAACAAACAAACTTACTCATACATTTATTGATATTAATAAGCATAGGATAATGTCTGTCTTTTTTCGATATATTGAACGCACGATTGGTCTTGTGATGCGTGTCATAAGTATATGTAGGGTTGTCAGATAAGGTTATAGATTGACCCCGCTATATGTGTATTTTTCATGCAGCAAGAGGTCTAATTATACTGGGAAAGTATAGTTTGACTTGCGTCGGTACGATTGTAATGTATTTATAATCGTTATTAGTTTGTTTTTTAACTTAATTTATGAATGGTAGATAAATTAGACAGATGTCAGACATTGTTATTTGAAATAATTATCTAAGTTTAAGAAGGTATTTTTTTTAAAGGGTGAATATCATCGAATGACTCCTCCCGCAGTCAACAGCAGACTGAGGCTAGGGAGTGGATTATTACTGACTAAAAACCACCCCGTTCCTTCTCCTGCACGTCGAGCCGGAGCCCCGGTAACCCGTTAGGTTCTCCGCGACTCCGAAGTTTAAGAAGGTATATTGCATAATTGTAGTTGGAACCTCGTTCGACCACTTCTTTAAGTATTGTTTTACGATGTGTCATGGTTGAACCTGAACTTCTAATTTCGAATTGTCAGATTGAAATCGCCAATCCGCGTTGAGCAAGCTTGGTGCTTGATGAGAAAACCGTAACACATAGGTTACCTACACTTTTACAACCATCCCTGCCAAACCTTCGAGAAATAAAAAGGCATAATATTGTTTTTTTTATGGCATAAGCCGATAAACGAGCGACGCATCACCTGATGGTAAGTAATCGGCGTCGCCCATGGACACCTGGAACACCAGAGGCGTTACAGGTGTGTTACCGGCCTTTTGGGGATAGGGAGTTTGAGGATCGTTGGGGATTCAGGAATTGGGGAGATTTGGGAAGGGGAGGGCAATTGGACCTCCGGTAACCTCACTCACACGACGAAACACATCGCAAGCGTTGCTTCACGTCGGCTTTGTATTATTTGTATTATAACTTTCGTGAGACATACTAAATAAATTATTATGTCTTCGGCTTACTCACGTAATTAGTAGTAGCAGCGCGACAGTTGCCGCGTCACAGGTCGCGAAATGACATTAAGTAATAATAATCAATCCAAATCTTTGTTTCCAACTATTTTCTAATTTTGTATGCTGAAAAAGCCAACATAGCGTTTAAAATTGTTATTTAAGACCCTAATGTTACCTATGTTCACAATTGAATAAATGAATTTGAATTTGAATTTAATATGAGCCTCTAGCATGGCTTGAATTGAAACTAGTTTCTAGTCAAATAATTACGTGAGTAAGCCGAAAACATAATAATTAAATTAGGCATAATATTACTTTATACTCGTAAGCTATAAACCCAATTCATCAAACAGAAATGGTAACGGCACACGAAGAATGCAGCAACACAGCATACCTCGCATAAGTCGCATAAAATACGTTTAGTTTCCTTACCACACACGGCGCCAGTTCTAAGACACTAATTGTGAGCAATCGTGCGCCAGTCGCAATTATAAACATTCATTCTGCGACCGTTCTCGCTAATATTTGTCGTCCTCCATGGTTATAATAATTTAAATGATGTTTTAGGACAAATATGAGATGTATCGTTTGTTTTTTGTCGGTTTTGGGGAGACTGAGGTTGGTTGTCCCATGGGTTGACCATCTTAGCTGTCATTTTTGGTAATTGGTTCTCCGATTCACGGTTAAGAATGGGGGATTTCTGCTCACCAAAAAGGCGCCAATGTTGCGCAAGGTCATATTTGTCTAATCTCAGCAGTTGTATAGAAGATAATTTCCAATGACTGCAAATTAGCGAGTAGTACATGAACATAACATCACGCCTTTTATCCCCGAAGGGGTAGGCAGAGGTGCGCATTTCGGCACTTAATGCCATTGTACTTACAATGTAACACCCACTTTTCACTATTTATGTTATGAGTCCCATGTAATAGGGGGTGAGCCTATTGCCATATACCGGGCACAATTCCAGACTCCGTGCTACTACTGAGAGTTTTTTTAAAAACCCAGTAATACATTGCCCGACCCGGGAATCGCACTTGTAGCCACTCGTCCAAAGAGGCAGAAAATTAATGTCCAATGACTGCAAATTAGCAAATAGTATTTTGGACAATAGACGTTGCTAGATACATTAGCCATCTTCGCGGTAAGTTCACTTGCGTTATTCTCGTATGTAGCTGATCAATGTTCATATTCTGTTCACCAAATTGTATCATGAGCTCTGTAACAATCGACCCCAATCTCCCTGTATTCAAATTAAAAGTGAATTTTTATTGTCGTGTCGTTTTCTGTGGGAATTAAGAGTGGAACGTTTGGACATGAAATGTAAGTTAGTTATGGTTATGAGTCGTTATTTGTTATGGTTAAATTTCTGGTAGTTTGAAATTCTGTAAGGATTTTAAGAATTTTGTTTAATTGAAATACTTTTGCTGGTCACGGGAATTGAAACCGGGCCGTATTATGTTCCTATCTATACTAATATAATAATTATTTAACTTGTATAACGAATCGACACTAAGCTATGTAATGTCACCGTTATTAATATCTGAAATCTTATTTTACTAATAATTCCACATACATACATAACATCACGCCTTTTATCCCCGAAGGGGTAGGCAGAGGTGCACATTACGGCACTTAATGCCACTGTACAATGTAACACCCACTTTTCACTATTTATGTTATGAGTCCCATGTAATAGGGGGTGAGCCTATTGCCATATACCGGGCACATTTCCAGACTCCGTGCTACTACTGACATTTTTAAAAACCCAGTAATACTTTGTCCGACCCAGGAATCGAACCCGAGACCTCTTGCCCAGCAGTCGCACTTGCGCCCACTCGGCCAACGAGGCAGTCTCTAATAATTCCACTACACATAAAATTTCGACCTTTAGAGTCACAGTAGACAATTGATTAATGTGTTACAATTTGCCGTTACTGTAATTAACCCATAAGTGATTTGCGTCCACGACTGTTTATTTCTGCAGCACTTCTTGCTACTTCGTCGCCCAGAGGCCGGTAACGCACTTTTAACTCTTCTGGTGGTATGGCTTAAGAGTGTCTATTATCTATGTGAGGCGCCGATTCACCATCAAGTGATACGATAGCTCGTTAGATGACCTAACCCTTAAAAAAACTGCATTTTATACTATTTGTACCAACTTCGAGTCTCTAAACCTCAACCCTTTAGGTGACGAACAGACAAAAGCCTTATAATAAGAAATCGAAGCCTCAATACCTTTACATTTAAATCAGTACAAAAGCCTACCACTAAGATCTCGGTGCCATATCAGGCAAATTGAATAAGTATGTGCTTAATAAAGTTGTTGTGTCCATTGTTGGTTGCCCGTTGCTAAGCAACCGACGGTAAATACTACAATGTGAAATATCTGCCGTGAGATATAAATAAGTCTTTAGTGGGTCATTGCATGGCGCCGCGGTCCGGCTAGGTGGGGCTTACTGACTTGGCGATAAGAAAGCTTTTTGTGGAGTTGGAGTTACGTAATTATTGTCGTGTCTGTGGTATGTTGTTGTGTAATTAACTTGTTAATTGTTTCTGGGTAGGTTATGGTTTTGTTTTTGTGTGATTTTAAGTTTTAGAGCCTGTGTCACAATGTATGGGTAAGTTAATAATAAATAATAAATAATAAAATTTATTTTCAAACATAATGATCTAGAAATGTACAGTTTTGCTTAAAGTTAAATAAAGTTCACAATATAAGGTGCCTGAACTAGGAAATCCTGTGTTTCAGGCGAGGTTAGGTAATAGTAGTAAACAGTGTTATATCTCTATAATCACTAGTACTTAAATGCTAATAAGTTAGGGTAAATTATGATAATATTTAATTATATGTATGCATACTGATATAAAGTAATACTTAAATTCTATGCTTAATATGTATTTAAGAGTATGTATGTAGTATATAAATAAGAGATTAGGTGCTTACTTTAAGTATTATTTAGGAACTAATAATAACTTCTCTGTGTCTTCATAGGACATGTCTTGAAGGGCTTCCTTTAGAATTTCCTACAGTTACGGATGCTATGGGGATAAATCCATAACGTTGCATTTAGTCTATTGTATAGGAGTGGTCCAAGAAATACAAAAAATTTGGTAATAAAAGCGTGCTTTGTACTTTTGGTTGGGCAAACAATATCTCTTCGCCGTTTTTCGCCGTTTTTGTGTTTTGAATGAATGTCAAATTAACCGTCAGTTGACTAACATTAACAGAATCTTAGACAAATTACATAGGGAGAGGCATTTCTTATCAGTTATTAAGAGTAAGACTCAAGCAAGCAAGCCTTTTGAATTCTGTATATTAATTATTAAGCAAAACTGCCTCGTTGGCAGAGTGGTCGCAAGTGCGACTGCCGAGCAAGGGGTCTCGGGTTCGATTCCCGGGTCGGGCAAAGTATTACTGGGTTTTCAAAAAATTCTCAGTAGTAGCACGGAGTCTGGAATTGTGCCCAGTATATGGCAATAGGCTCACCCCCTATTACATGGGACTAATGACATAAATTAGTGAAAAGTGGGTGTTACATTGTACAGCATAATGTGCACCTCTGCCTACCCCTTCGGGATGAAAGGCGTGATGTTATGTATGTAATTATTAAGCAAAATTCTTACTAAGAAATCATAAAACCAGAAAAAAACAATAATTCTTGCAGCGTAACATATATAAACAGAGTATATGAAAACGGCTATCCAATTTGTTTGTCCGTATGTATAAATCCAGTTGTTGCATTGTTATAAGCTCAACTCGACCAGTTATGCAACTAAACAATTGCTATAACAAAAGCATTACGCTCGTTACTAACATTTTTGTCTATTGAGAAAGTAAAACTTAATGCTTGGAGTATTTAGAGGTAGGAAGCATGATTGGTATGGTAGTTGCGAGACTCGTTGTGGGTCTACGTGGCAAAGGTTGGAGTGAAGTACCTACAGGTTTTTCTGTTAACAAACTTCTGATTCTATAATTAAGGTTCTCGTCTCCTTCTTCCTGCTCTTATATGAATTTCTTTAGGGTCAGCACGTAACATAACATAACATCACGCCTTTTATCCCGAAGGGGTAGGCAGAGGTGCACATTATGCCACTGTACAATGTAACCCACTTTTCACTTTTCACTATTTATGTTACGAGTCCCATGTAATAGGGGGTGAGCCTATTGCCATATACCGGGCACAATTCCAGACTCCGTGCTACTACTGAGTTTTTTTTTTAAAACCCAGTAATATTTTGCCCGACCCGGGAATCGAACCCGAGACACCTTGCTCGGCAGTCGCACTTACGACCACTCGGCAAACGAGGCAGGAGGTGAGCACGATACCTATGTTTTCTTCCGTCATTATCCTTTGTAAAACGTCATCACAATTAATCACCTTTTCCTTTTAAGAGAGGTTTAAACTGTCAAACACCAAGTGGTCACCGGTGACCGCAACCTATTGTTCTATAATTGTGTCTATCATGACGGTATTCGACGAGTTAAGAGAGGTTTAAGAGAGGTTTAAACTGTCAAACACCAAGCGGTCACCGGTGACCGCAATCTATTGTTCTATAATTGTGTCTATAATGACGGTACTCGACGAGTTAAGAGAGGTTTAAGAGAGGTTTAAATCATTCCTCATATTATTATATTTTATCCATTTCTTCCTTACTTGTTTAATTAAACTTACTTTAAGTTCCTACTTTATTTTGTTTATCCTGTTAAATACACACCGATCTTAAAGTTACCATTGTCTAAGTAGTTCTTTAGCACGTAGCTTGAAAATGAACCCAGTGATTATAAACCACAGATAAATAAACTGTCCCCGTATTACAATACGTGAAACATACATAATTATTCAAGTATTTAAGTCAGCTTTTTCTTTTTTTGAGGGTAAAGCGAGAGAGAGTGTCACTCTTACTGATTAAAAACCACCGCGTTCTTTCTGTTTTCGAGCCAGAGCCCCCGGCAACCCGTTAAGTCCGCCGCGGCTGTCGCGGAGAACCTAACGGGTTGCCGGGGCTCCGGCTCGACGTGCAGGAGAAGGAACGGGGTGGTTTTTAGTCAGTAAGAGTCTGACACTCCCTCCCGCCTCACCCAGGCGGGAGCAGTCATTCGATGATTTTCCCCACTTAAAAAAAAAAAAAGTCCGCCGCGGCTCCGCCAAATAATTTTTATCCTGTTGTAACAATTCAAAAGGGTCGTCCAATCACATGCAAATAACAATATTAATAAAGAAATGTTAATTGAGTCTCTTCGTCTCTTGACTTGACTTTGGCTGTCCTTTGTTTGTATTGTTTGTTTAGGACTCGCTAATTGTCACCATTGTTTTCAACATAAACACAAATACAAAATACAATTTGTCACAATACCGTTTTGTTTTATTATTTTAACACAAAGTCCAGTTTGTTGATTTTTTAAATGCAATTTTAAGAAGCTAAGGCTCATTAGTCAAGTTGGTCATCGTTGTGTCCTTATTTAGGTCACCAGAGCTGCCTTACGTAAGTTCCAAGGGCCTTCTGGAAATATAACCCTTAGTTTATTTTATATCTGTATGTCCAATATGATAGTTTATATGAAGCCGTGATATCACTACGGTCCAGCCGACCTATATGTTCCGAAGCAAGCCATGCTTAAGTTCAGTCATGCTCTCATGCTTAAGTGGTTTTCTGATTTCGATTGTATTGTCTGCCTGGACTGCCTCATTGGCCGAGTGGTCGCAAGTGCGACTGCCGGGCAAGGGGTCTCGGGTTCGATTTCTGGGTCGGGGAAAGCATTACTGGGTTTGTAAAAACCTAAGTTGTAGCACGTCTGCCTACCCTTTCGGGGATAAATGGCGTGATGTTATGTTACGTATATTGTATTGTATATTGTAAGGACGTGTAAAGTAGAGAAGTTATTGTCTTCGGTGACTGGTGAGAGATAATAAACGTACATAGTAAAAATGTGGCTTTGTTACTACTTAATAGTATTCCCCCTTTAGGGATAACAGGTGTGTTATTTCATTACAAAAATACAATACAAGTATTGTATGAAGTTTGTATAATTCTTCATTTACCAGCTGGCAAATTTCTTTTTATCTTTCATAATCGGGTGTTTCGTCGTGTGAGTGAAGATACCGGAGGCTCAATTACCTGCCTTTCCAATCTCCGAATCCCCAACAATCCTCAAATTTCTAATCCCCAAACGGCCGGTAACGCATTCGTAACATCCCTGGAGTTTTGAGTATCCACGGGTGACGCCGATTGCTTACCATCAGGTGATCCGTCTGCTCGTTTACCGGTTACTTCCGTAAAAAGAGAAAAATCATAATCTATTTAATTTATTCTTTACCAGGTTACTACGCGAATCTACAAAACCCTCAAAAATCCTAATTATACTTCACTCAACTTGACCAACGAGATTTTGCAAAACTGCAATGATGGCACTTCACAAAACAAATGGTGGCGCTACCCACGCATCACATTAAACGTATTCTGAATCGACTCAATCGACTTTTACGAGTTGCGTGGGCGCAGACATACACATTCTTTTGTTTCGCTTAATTTAACATTTATTTTGTGCTCGAGTATCGTTGGACAAAAGGGTGGTTTTAACAGTGGTTGCTGGTACTAGAGCAAGTTAATTATATTGTAGGCTGGTGGAGCAAATTTATGGATTTTCTTTTACATCTACACTATGGTACACTAATAAGTTCATCTTCGATAGAACTTTCATAATATTTTTGAATGATAGATTTCGGTAACTTTGAAATGTGATCATGACTCGTAAGTGCAGTAGAGGTACAGGTGGTATTTGTAACATAATATAAGTATATATATCTATATATATATATTAAAGTAAGTGAACAAAAAAGAAAATGTATAATAAACACATAAATAGAAAACTGGATTTAGTGAAAAAGTAATTATCAAAAAAGATTTCATATCTTTATTGTAATTTGACCTTAGTAACCCATGTTAAAGTCGTAAAAGGTGTAGCAATGTTTTTTACAATCTTGCCCTAGAAAAATCAACCTTATTATTAAAACTAAAAGGGCGTAACAAAGTCTAATTAGTCAAAAAGACGTATCATTACATTTAATTATACATTTCGTGCTAAGTCAACAAACTATTTACTATAAAACGACCTATTGTGTGTTTGAGAACCGCAGCCCGAAACGCTCCATATAAAAGACATAAACGCGCTCACACGTTTATAATCAGATAAAATGATAGAAATTCCTATCACTCTTTATGAGCTACCAAAAATTTGTTTGAATAAACTTAATTATGTAAATAGATTATTTATTTTTTAAATGCTATTTAGAGTTAATGCAAATATGTGTTTTATATTCTAGTCTATATAATATGTTTATAGTTACCTAATTAATAATATCAATTATAGTATAATGTGGCTAGTCATATAATTGATACTTTACGACTTTGTACAGAATGTACAGAATACATCCCACTGAGTGAGGAAGATTAAGTAAAAAAGAGTAATGAGAGACAGAGATAGCGATATATTTGCAGTTTTGAATACTATAAGTATTTCATCATCATCATGAATAGACTATAAGATCCCCCTGCTGAGCAAAGTCCTATTCTCACTCGCATAAAGTTTGATCATTAATCACCACGCTTGCTCAAGGTGGATTGGCGATTTTAAACTTATAATAAGGTTTTATAAGCCCTAAGTTACCTAACCTGGGTATATAATTTCTAATTATAAGTCTGTAATCGCCAACCCAGCAAGCGTGGTGATTAATGCTCAAACCTTCTCCGTGTGAGAAGAGGCTTTGCTCAGCAGTGCCATAGGCTGTTGATGATGATGATGATACAACAAGTAGTAACTTAACTCGTATTTTCGAAACTGATTTAATTTGTACTACAATGTAGTCTTTTCTCCAAAGTAATTATCATTACTTGTTCGAGTAATTTTCAAGTACATTACAACATAATTAAGAACATACCTTCCTGTAACTATAATTATTTTCAGCGAAGGTTTTAAAACAATTAGTTAAATGCCAGAGAGTATCATAACTCACGAAATGATGTGACGTTGAGGCAGTCAAGTGGGATTTCTTTGGATGGACCGGGTTCTGCGAAAATAGAATAGTGTCGGTTACTTGGTTCATGCCATTATTATTGTAAATTAAGCATTAATGTTTGAATTAAGATTGCCTGTTTTGGTACCAAAGAACAAGGATTACATAATATCACGCCTTTTATCCCCGAAAGGGTAGGCAGAGGTGCACATTACGGCACTTATTGCCAGTGTAATGTAACACCCACTTTTCACTATTTATGTTATGAGTCCCATGTAATAGGGGGTGAGCCTATTGCCATATACCGGGCATAGTTCCAGACTCCGTGCTACCACTGAGAAAAACCCAGTAATACTTTGCTCGACCCGGCAATCGAACCCGAGACCCCTTGCCCGGCAGTCGCACTTGCAACCACTCGGCCAATGAGGCAGTCATTTATACTATAACAAGCATTAAGATGTTAAAAACATATCCCAGAATCTAGTACTTTTAAGGACAAGAAATAATTGTGTGATGTATGAAAGCAGAATTTCAGTAGCAGAAGATACTCCTACGAGTAGGTTCTATTGATAACAAATTACTTATTTACTTCTTTTGCAAGACAGATAAGAGAATGAATAGTAGACTACCGAAAAGGCTGGCGAAATTTTTAAACAAAGAACACCAGAGACTATCTCCGCTATAATTACAATATATATACCCTCTATATAATATACAAGTACACATACATACACTAGTGGTTTTATAAAAACCACATAATGCATGTATCGGTGCAGCCAGATAATCGAACCTGGGGAATGTTTTAATTAGGTTAACGATTGGGAGCGGGTGGAAGCCACGTGACGTCATGCGGCTAATGAACGTTCGGCTCCACAGATAATGTACGACACAAGCATTGAACTCCCTATACTTGGGAGACGTGTTCACACACATGGATATGTTTTTGTTTATGTGCATTTTATCGGGGTGACAAGGGGGTTAGGTACTTTCTTATGAGGAAGGTAATTGTAATCTCTGTCAACATTTTCCGATGGGTAGTTTAAATAGAGCTGATTAAATACGTTACACATTCGAAAAAGTCCATAAAGTCGAAGACAGCGCCACTTGTCGAATACAATAGGGTAGATGCCTAATTTTTATTTTAATGCTCGTCTAGTAGATTATTTGAAATCATTAGACATGTACTGGTCCCATTTCACCGCAGACTTGGGACATTAGTAGATGTATATAAACTTATGTGTAAAATCTGTACGTGTCACCTGTTTTAGCGTGTGAAATAAAGTTTTCCTTTCTTTCTTTCTTTTCTTTATTTTTTATTTTCTTACAGAAACTTTACTTTCGACGATATATTGATTTGAAATGTCGCGTGACGTCACTTCTATGTACATTTTATACGTAGAAATGACGTTTTAGCCCCCCACTCTTAAACTTTGATTAGTTTTATCTAAGTATTGTTTTATTTTACGACAATATAAAAAAATACGTGTCTAATATTATTTAATTACCTAACTTACGGACTAATTAGATTTTTAATTTTCATACCCTGTCATCATCCCTATTGTCGATTTAAACCCTACAAAGTCTTTCAAAATGAAAGTTCATATACAGAAAATTATCATGTAAGTACAATTATTTGTTTCAGAAACAATATGTATAAAAATGCTAAAGCTGTTACATACAGACAATCCAATTTTATTTATCCTAAAGGTGCACATATTCATGTCTCTGTTAGCTAAATAATCTTTGCCCCAAGCGGGTACCGTTCGCTATCGATACGCATTTCGATTCAATCGATGTTGAAGATTATCGATAAACGTTGATTTATTTTGACTGAGTTTTTTGTTATTTATCGATTGCGGATCGTTATTTCGCTGTGTAGCTGTGAGTATGTCCATAAATTAGATCCGAATGGCTTAGTAGTGGAATTCGCTAATGGTTTTCGGTTCGAATTTTTGTAATGAAGCATTCATTTAGAAGTGGACTAGTGAGTCTGGTTATGATATAACACTACTTAAGTAAGACTATAGTAAATAACATCTTTTTGACACATCATAAATTTTGCTAAAACACTCTGTAGATAATGACATGCTAAATGTCTTCTATCTCTTTCTTACACAGCTTATTAGTAAAAGACAAACGACGTCAATCTAGCTTAGTGCTCAACGATCAAGAGCTGAGTTTTTACGACATTCAAACATAATAATGTAATGTTTCTTACATGAAACAAATATACGTTCTCTTACAAAGCTATAACCTCTATCTCAATGGAATAAGATCTATTTTTCCGTTAAAAATATATGTTCAGACTTTATATTCAAAGTGCATTATATTTACTAGCTCCTTAAACTGATATCAACAAAACATAGGGTCGTAAAATATTTTTAGAAACGTCGTAAATGTCAAAGGGAAATATGCTCATTGAACTCAAATACTAGAGAGAATGGGCGACATTTTACTTGAAGTGTCTAATAAATTATATTATACATATAGACAGACGCACAGAATATTTGTATGAGAATTATTTTGATACTGGTTTATGTGTTTCTTTTGATATTGGGTAGAGGTGTAACAATGTGTAATGGATTCGGTTCTTGATGATCAGAATTTTCATTTTTTTTATAGCATAAGTCGGTAAATGAGCAGACGGACCAGGGGGCTTACTCTTGAATCCAATTCCGATCGATCGACATTGGTATTGTGAAATTTCGTACTCTTGAGTTGCAACACTAGCGCCCATTGCATCCGTATTGAGTGAATATTTGTACTCTGAATGCAATTTCAACAGCTACGATAGGGGTTGTATAGTGTTGACATTGAATAATTATTGAGATTTTATTGGATTGAAATTGAATTGACATTGAGATTGGTTTCAAGAGTAAGCCACCTGATGGTAAGCAATCGGCGCCGCCCATGGACACTCGAAACTCCAGGGGTATTACAAATACGTTACCAGTTGTTGGAAGTTGGGATTGGGAGTAATCCCGAGAGGCCGGTAACGCACACACGAATATGAGGATTGTACTTATATACTAATACTTTATTGTATTAGTATACCTCTATTATTTGAGGTCGGTTCATTAATATACTAAAACCTTCTCCTGAGTACAACAAACACTTTTCTGAAAATCCGCATCAAAATCGATTCAGCCAATCGTGAGATAATAGCGCAATATACATTCATACAGGTCCAACAAAGAACGTCATTTTATTTTTGCAGTCGATAAAAATTTGAAATATTTCAAAAGAAGATTCGAACCCGCAATTAAACACCATTTTATCGATGGCGAGGAAACCGTTAAAGGATGTGTAGCAAAAGTGTAGCATTATTGAAATCACACCGGTGGTCATTATCACCTATAAACACTTATTTAATGTATCGACATTTGAACACTATCTCGCCTGGTGCGCGGTCTACGATGGAGCACCAAAAGGGACACTGGGTGCTATAAAATAAATACAAGTCTCTCTGTACTCCTTTTATAATTATGTACAAAGCTTAGGCACATCCCTTTAAAAGTATCCTTAACATCCTCAAAACACACTTCAATTACGAGAAAATAATCAATATTTGATGCTATAACTAGGAACATTTATTACTTGAGTAATATACAGTAATTACCTTTGGTTACATGATTGACTTAAGTAATAACCAGTTGGGGACTTCACAGACGAGTAACTTGTGTCCCACTGACTTGTCTCAACTACATCATCGGATACTTTTATAGTCCTTCGTAATCGATAGTATTCATGGTCGTAATCGATAGTTATTGGATATAGTGTTATAGTACCTATCAGACATATAGTCTGCTGTGGGTCTACATTATATAAGAGGTATGTACCATAATCTCCTCGTTTTGCAGGTGGTTTTTTATTTAAGGGGGGACAATCATCGAATGACTGCTCCCGCCTGTGTGAGGCGGGAGGGAGTGTCAGACTCTTACTGACTAAAAACCACCCCGTTCCTTCTGCTGCACGTCGAGCCGGAGCCCCGGTTACTCGTTAGGTTCTCCGGGGGACTGTAGTTAACTAGTTTAAAAAGGTTTAGGTTTGTCAAAGAGCGCTACAGCTCGGTGTAAGTTAAATATCCAGTTCCTTAGTCGATTCTCCCGTGAGAAGAGAAAGAGTATAGTGGCATATAGAGTATTCTAAACTGCTATCACCACATAAGTCTACATAATTATATTGACACGAAAATAAATTCATTTCACAATATAGAGGTATATATAACCTAGGTACTGACTTAATTCTGTAATTAAATATTCCCTAAAAAAGACTAATTCAAAAGCCTAATTTCTGCCAAAAGTAATTATTCTACGCGGACGAAGTCGCAGGCAAATGCTAGTATTGACATAAAAGTTCTATTACATGGGACTCGTAACGTAAATAGTGAAAAGTGGGTGTTACATTGTGGTATTAAGTGTCGTCATGTGCACCTCTGCCTACCCCTTCGGGGAAAAAAGGTGTGATGTTATGTAAAAGTCCTATGATGCACTTAATTTCTCAATTGATCTTTTCATACATACATAACATCACGTTTTATCCCCGTAGGTATAGGCAGAGGCGCACATTATGCCATGACTGTACAATGTAACACCCACTTTTTTATGAGTCCCATGAAATAGGGGTGAGCCAATTGCCGTATACCGGGCACAATATTCCAGACTCCGTGCTAACACTGAGATTTTTTTTAATACTTTGCCCGACCCGGGAATCGAACCCGAGACCCCTTGCCCGGCAGTCGCACTGGCCGAGATTTTTTCATTAACTTAAATTAGATTTTTGCTCAACACGGTACCGAACGATAGCAACTCGTCTGCGCAGTTCCTTAGGAATTCTTGGAAATTATATAAATGTCCTCCTATTTTATTTTATAGCTTAGTCATTTACTAGACTTCAAACCTACCACGTCTTAAAACGGTGTTATTGTGTATTCTTTTATTTCGACTGGGAGGAATGACTTAAAGATACTCGCAGTTGTCTGGTCATTTCTCTCGTGAATAAAATCTTTTAAGAGCTTTTTTATTTTACTTAAATGAGTAAGATATTACTGGGTTTAAAAAAAATCTCAGTAGTAGCACGGAGTCTGGAATTGTACCCATCATCATCATCATCAACAACCTATAAATGCCCCCTGCTGAACAAAGCCTCTTCTCACACGGAGAAGGTTTAAGCATTAACCACCACGCTTGCTCAATGCGGGTTGGTGATTTCAATCTTACCTCTGTAATTAGAAATTATAAGCCCAGGTTTCCTCACGATGTTTTCCTTCACCGTTTGTTAGTGGTGTCTGTGGTGGTGTCTAAATAAATCTTAGTAAGTACATATAACTCGGAAAAAGTCACATTGGTAGGTTTCGAACCTACACTCTCATGCATGAGAAGTGGGCGTCTTAAACCTCCGGGCCACCACGACAATTGTGAATTGTGCCCGGTATACAGCAATAGGCTCACCCCCTATTACATGGGACTCATAACATAAATAGAGAAAAGTGGGTGTTAAATTTTACAGTGGTATTAAGTGTCGTAATGAGTATCTCTGCCCCTTCGGGGATAAAAAGGGCGTGATGTTATGTTATGTTATTCTCAGTTATAAAACCAATGTAATTGGATTCTACATTATACCTCTAGTATAAAAACACAGTAATCCAGAATTGGCTGATAAATGGTCGTTGGGTGACATCCTATCACTTTGTGTGTTAATGTCAGAGTGGGCGTGCAGTAGTAGAACATAAATATATTTTTTGTTATAAAAAGTAAGCCATTATTGGCATTACGATTTATTTTTTATTTTGTTTTAGAAGGAAAGAATTGGTTTCTTGTTGCTACGTTGGTTAAGTGTTGAAATGCTGGCGAGAAAGATGCTTCGAGTGCGAATAAGTACCTATTTTCAAAAATTCTTGATTATAGTATGACGTGTATAATTTTACTTGGTGCATGGCAACAGGCCCAACCATTATTTATACCTATTTTACATAGTAAATAATGTTTTCGGGTTTGAAACATAAAATTCTAATTATTAGTAACAATTTCTTGATTGATAAAACTAGTAACAGGTGATTAAGGTAGTGGATAAATATATCTTTAACTGTTTTTAATTATTACCTTTTTATACATTTTAGATTAAGTTAAAACAGTTACAATCAAATTATAAAAATAGTTTTTTAAATGTAGGAGAGCCATGCTTCGTCATGAATGGGCTCGACCGGAGTGATACCACGGCCTCACAGAGGACAGAAACAACGCTTGCGTTGTGTTTCGTACAATCCTCAAATTTCTAATCAAAAGGCCGGTAACGCATTTCTATTGCTTACCATCAGGTGATCCGTCTGCTCGTTTACCGGCTTATGCTATAAAAATATAACCGATCGAACTCCAGATACATTGCTAGCCAGTCATTGCGACCAATCAACCAATAGGACAGTCTTTAATATAACTTATAACAAAACTGGCGAAAAGTAGGCGTTATAAACATTTGAACTCTTCTAAACCCTTCAGATAACAAAAGGTGTTTAAGTTAAGTCATTAATACTAATAAGTAATAACTATCTACCCACAAACAAACAAACAGTCTATGATTAAGTTTATACATAAATTACAGCGCACCATAGCTAATTTAAACATGTTATCGTCAAATAATGACTTATGATCACATCAGACGTTATTCCATACTTTTTGCATTCCAAATGTAACCTCTCCACCATCACAATCTATGGGAAAGTTATTCCTGGAATGAACGATAAGGGAGTGCTTCCTTCGATATCTTTGTCTCATTCTAACATTGAGCTGTACTTGTGTGTGAAGGAGATGGTGGTATTTAAGGAATGTCACACGGCATTTTATTATTATTCATTGAAGTATCATCAAGGAGGTTGGTTTTATTATGTTTTGTGTCAATCTTTTTGATTTCTTTTTTGCGAATATTTGAAATTTGATATGGTTTTAGTAAAGTGTTTGTGATCTAAAATTATGGGATAAAGGATGTTTTAATGCAAACATGAAAGTAGGTATATAATAATAATTAACACGGCTTTGTTTGTTATTTGTAATGCATTTTAAAGGCAGGTAGACGTATACTAAATTTTATTGTGACATTTAACTACAAAACTGTAGTAACGACTGGTAATCACTAATCGCCATGCTTAACATTCGCAGTTATGATTACAGTACATTCCTGTGTCAAAAAAGAAGCCAAGGAATCCATATTATGACAATAGGCTAGCGGCTAGTAAACCGTAACTAAGTAGGGCAAAAAACACATTGTTATAAAACTACCTTGTTGATCGAGTGGTCCTAAGTGCGGTTACTGAGCAAGGGGTCTCGGGTTCAATTTTTGAGTTAAGCAGAATATTATTAGGGATTGTCGGTTTCTTGAGTAGCATGGAGTCTGAAAGAAAGAAAGAAATTAACTTTATGTCACCTTAAAAATAAGTGACATCTACAGATAAATCATGCTATAGATGTTCATGTCCTAAGTCTGCTGTGAAATGGGACCAGTTCAGCATGTGCAAGACAGGGCCTTGCGCTGGTATTCTACTGGCCCCTTAAGCTGAAACAGCTGCTGCCATCTATTTCATGGGGTGTATAACCTAGCTAGTAAAAACTGGATGTTACATTCCTCTTTCGGAGATTTATAGGACGCGTTATGTTTTTTTTTTGCCAAAAAGGAATTTAATTTAAAAATCAGACATCGTATTACATGATACCTACATAGAAACATTAGCAAAACTATTATACTTACATCTTTAAACAAAAAAACACACATAAACAGTACTTCTAAGTATTGTAAAAGCAATTTGATATGGCTTAATTACAGAGAATAGTAACATACGATGAAATTACCGACCGAACCCTGAGGCCAGTGATTCTAGCTAAGTCGATAACTGCATTTAAACAAAAAATATTATTAAAGCACTTAAGTATTTATTACCTAACAACATATCTTGTTAAACGGTTAAATTGTTGAACAAAAACAGTTATATGAGAAAAGCTTTATTTATTTCCAAGTTATCGAAGCCGTTGAATAGAATGTTCCGAGTAGATTCCGTATACAAGTACCTAATGTACATTTTCGTTTTTAACTGACTTCAAAAAACAGAAGCAGGTATTTTAGTTCGACCTGTATGTATGTTTGTTTATGCATATACATATGCTCATTCATTAACTAAAAATCGCGGGTTACTCACGTGAATATACTGAGACAAGCTCTACTAGTTTCGAACCACAGAGGGGTTCTTCCTCATGAGCAGCGTGCGCGATCGCAGCGCTCTCGAGCAGCCTACTGTAGGCTCCTCTACAGTAGGCTCCTCCTCCCTTTCCCTAAGAACCCCTCTGTGGTTCGAAACTAGTAGAACTTTTCTCAGTATATTCACGTCACAAATATGCTCATTCATTGCTTAGGCGACTAGAATTGTAAGTTTAACTTGACTTATTTTCTTCTTGTTTTTTTGTTAATCTTCCATGTTTACATTATCTACATTGTAACTTCAATTACTTGAAATGACATTTGGCAGAGCAGAGTCTAATAGCCCAAGCAATACCTTGCTTAAAAGGTGATGTGTGAAATGCCTCTTGTTATTGAAATATTTTTATTTATTTATCCGCGATCTTGTGATAATCTGAACCGATTTAGGTTTACATAAAATTTTTAGTTACATTTAGAAGTAGTTGCAGTAGTTACAGTAGCAAGTTGGTTTAAAAAAAAAGTACATACAGGAATTATTCGAAGTTGGAAATTAGCTTACGTAGTTTATACATAAATTTGTAATTAGATGTGCTAAAATTCATCAAGTTTGTTGGCTGTTTAACGAATGGCTATTAAATAGGGCAAACGAGCAGATTGGTCTGATGGTAAATGACTGCTATCCATGGTCATCTGCAACTCTGAAGTAGTTAATGTAATCAATAGCACACATGTTGATTACGTTCCTTCTGCGTCTAATACGTTTGTTAGACATAATATCATTTTTAACCCATAATTCCCCAAGCGGTCACCGGTGACCGCTTTCCCCTAATATTATATTACATTACATTATAGACCTTATTTCTAATGGTTAGAGAATACTTTTGTATGACCAAATTTAGGGGATGGATTTCAACGGTTAAATTAAAAAAGACTGCCTCGTTGGCCGAGTGGTCGCAAGTGCGACTGCCGAGCAAGGGGTCTCGGGTTCGATTCCCGGGTCGGGCAAAGTATTAATGGGTTTTTAAAATTCTCAGTAGTAGCACGGAGCCTGGAATTGTGCCCGGTATATGGCAATAAGCTCACCCCCTATTACATGGGACCCATAACATAAATAGTAAAAAATGGGTGTTACGTTGTACAGTGGCATAATGTGCACCTCTGCCTACCCCTTCGAGAATAAAAGGCGTGATGTTATGTTATGTTATGTTATCATTAAAAAGTGAACGCATTGATAATCCATATAAACTAACTATTCTTTGAATTATCGAAATTGAATAAAATAAAATACAACGACAAAGTTTATTTCTCAAACGAATAACAACACCTACAGAGGTGAGAAATTTAGAAGATTTTATCTCAAAAACCACTAAAACGTTACATAAAGCGAAGTCACAAACATAATTAATTTCTTTTCTATGCAAAAGCAACTGTCAAGATTGTGTCTAGACCTTTTATAGAAACGAATAAATATTTAAACACATCTACATATTATACAAAGCGGTCTATTGACCACCATATCTAAATACAAATTCATAATTAGATTATCTAACAAAAAATAGTCTTCCACTGATCGAAACTGTTCAATAGACTTATATTCGAACCAATCAACCCGCTATCCATATACACTTGCCAAGAATAATATCGCCAACCCAACCAATTTAAATACACCTATCACTTCACTAGAGAAACTAACCACTTAAGGTCATTTTAAAACCAGTCGTTTTATACTAAAACGACCGTAACTCTTACCATCAATATTATCGTAGTAAGACCGCTTCAAGTTTTGCAAATTTATAGCGCGTCATAAGAATTGTTGTTGTCCCTTTTTAATGTATGGTTAATGTGAAGTGCGAGAGGGATGGGAGACGAAGCTCGAGTCTCACTAGCGGGACATCGACCAGCAGCTTTCAGAAAAACTTTGGCGCGGTAGAGCAGCGTTGTAACTTGGAAATCTTTTAGCTGTGGAACTTTTTGTAGGACTTTTGATAAGACAAGAGGATACATCTTTTAAATACAAATGGTCACTTTAACTAACTTAAGACTGTGCTACTTTTTAGATAAATAATATAGAAATTATTAACATTAACAAACTACTAATTTATCATTAAGATAAATTAGTAGTTTGTAACATGAAAGATAAAAAATAAAATACAATATAATAAAAAAAATCATACTTACTAAGTTTTTACATTTACAATGTTATATTGACAAACATTTGGATTTGCATACAAAGAACCCCAATCTTTCAAATCATAATAACGAGAGTAAAACGTCAAAAAACTAGTCATTAATATTATCCATATTTAGAAAATCCATAAAAATACCTTCGACAATTCTCGAGCTACAACGCTATACTACTAAGGTTACTTGCCCCGTGGACATCGACAAAAACCGTGCAGCCTGTTTGTCAGCGTATGCGTGTCGTCGTGTACCGACGCACACACACACAGGCGCGGCCGCATACCGAGCTGCGCGCGCGCAGGAGAAACCGTGCGCTTTGCATTCAACACTCAGTTGTAAAGCAACTTTAGAGGTCATCAAACGCTTTATAGGGACCCCTTATAACTTCACACGTCAAATTATTTTGACATATTTAACAAAACTCGATGAATATAACTGAGTTGAAACGTTCCCTAGTGCTGCAGAACAAGTTAAAAGTGCCGTAATAGTTAAGTGCTACTTGAAAGTTGTCATAGTGCTAAGAACATTGTCATCCCGGTTCCGACGTGTTAAGTTTCGGTTAAGTTGGTTCAAGTTGAGGTTCAATTAAGCTAGTGTTAAGTGAAACTATGAGTGGTTGTGAGTTTAGTGATTGATACCGGCTTGTGTTGGATATGGAAGGATTGGTCGGCAGTTGAAAATGTGGGAAAACATCTCTTACGTCAAATCTGTGAGGAAAAAGGGGACCAGTGTATAGGTAAGCCTCATTTGCATGACATAGTCGTAACTTAAGTTATATTTAACTTAGGAGTACACTTTCTAAACAACTTAAAGTCAGAGGCGACGTTATGTTACCAACTTCAAACCAGTGTGGTGACGATATTGACTTTTAGTTCTAACAAGGAATTCTACGAACTGATATGTTAGGAATACTCTTCTAATAAGGTTCTTAAGTATCTTCTGTAGAAGTATTTTCAAAGACTTGAAATTGATAAAAAGCTCAACTATTTTCAAACTCCAGCATTGAGTCATACAAAAACGTGTTTGGCGTTAGAAATGACTATACCTATTCTTTTTACCTTTATTCCTGGATTCTGAATATTAAAAGCAAATTATTCTGTCTCTTACTCACTTTGATCTTGGTTTTGTTTCTGCAATGTGCCAAGTAATGTTTTCAAAGGAGAACGGCATGGAATTCTAGTAGATTTTACCTAAAAAAAATGGTCACTAAGTAAGAATCGTGTTTTAAAATGTTTTACTTGCAATGACTAGACTAAAACAGTTTCTAGACATCATTCCTTATCGCCTTAAGCCCTACCCGTAGGCACAAATCAAAAAATACTTCAAAAATTAGAAAATAGAGTAGAAAATAGTACTCCAGCTACTGTTATTACTCTTTGTTTACTAATTTTTGATTTAGTAATCACAGAGTCAGGAATGACAAACTATTAAGACGTAAAAGGCATTCCCTACATTATGAGGGACATCAAATAACTAGTGGACAGTTTGTGTTACACCTGAACACTGAAAATCTGCACTATTTCCTACATTTTCGGGGATTAAAAGGTATGAGCATGACGTGATAATATTGAATAGGAATGTATTTATTTATATTATGGTAAATCAACGGCTATACTGTACAAATTTAGCAGCAAAATAGTAACATTGAACCACGTACAGATTTACATGAATAGTGACTACATAGGTAACAGCTAAGACAAAAGTAAAATTAAAAATATTACTAAAACAGCAAGAAAATGATTAAAAAAAAACAGTTTGGTAATATGATTAAAGTCTTTATTGATCATGGTTCTAGCCTTCCTTAGGCTTGTACCAAAGATATCTATTATGCTATAGGTACCTATTTATGAAGAAGAATTTACAAATATTCTTACAAATAAACTATCAAACAGGGATTCATGTCCGTCGACCATTTAACGGGACTTAAAATTAGTTCCTGGAGGCACGATTGTTTCTTTAAGCACCAATAAATCTGCAAATATATTTGACATTTAATATCTTTCAGAACAAGCGCTGTTTCGTGTCTATTTGCGACAAGTGCAAATACCGAGTGCAGGATTTCAAATTCGATTCCAAAGTTAGGTTGTTTTTGATTATTGTAATTTTTAGTATTATCATTATTCATTATTTATTTAATAAAAGGTAAAAACTCAAACTCAAAAGCATTTAATTCAATTAAACCATATTTTGGTTATCTTTAAAATGGGTACAAATGTAAAATAAATAATTGTCTGTCAGTCTGTCCGTCAGTGAAGCTAGGCGCTCGTTCCAAAATGTAGATTCGAGTGGAGAAGAACGAGCAAGAAACCCCATACGTTACTTTTGGTTACATGGTATACAATCTACCTTACAATCTAACATGATGTCCAGCAAAATTAAACACCAATAGATTGACAGCTGGATCTTATTATTTTGTTTAAAATAAATATTTATTATAATAATAGGTGTCTTGCCTTTGTTTTTTTTAAATTGTGCGCAGTGTTAGATGGTGTTTAGACAGGTAGTTCTACCATATTTTTAGGATTCAGGACTGACTAAGATTACTAGCGAAATGTTAGTTCACTTTTACTTAGGTACGTTGTACGGGGAATGAAATGAAAAGTGTGATATTTGAAAGAAAGAAAAAGCATTTATTCGACAATAGGCACGCGCATAAATACAAAGATAATTTGCATAATACTGCTATGTCGTACTTTCGGCATGATTAGTATGTGACGATGGCTTAAAAATAAAATCCTGATAATATTATTTTTAAATATACCCAACTAAAACTAACTAACTGGACGCCGATGAATAAGATTGGCCACAGAAGCTATAAGAAGATATGAGTAGAAGGAAGGCAGGGAGGCCTTTGCCTGTGGGACGACCATGGCTAAAAAATATACCCAAATGTAGGTTAATTTGTGTCTTAAAGCCAGTTGGTGTAGTAAACATTAAGGGAGCAGTCATGCTAGCTAAGGAGGAGGCGGGACGCGTGAGGCAGCGAAGCGCTGCCTCCTCGCAACCCAGCCATCGCGAAGGACACACCGGGCGTCGGGGATCGCGGGACGATCTCCGGCCACCGTAAGCGCGGGCCTGCGGACGGCGAGCATGGGTGGCTCCCCGTCCGACCAGAAACAGACTCGAGCGTACGGCGCGTCGCGTTCCGCGCGCGCCTCAAAGAGCCATCAGACCACCACAGATGGGGCCCAATACGGCCGATGCCGATTCGGAGTCGCGGAGAACCTAACGGGTAACCGGGGCTCCGGCTCGACGTGCAGGAGAAGGAACGGGGTGGTTTTTAGTCAGTAAGAGTCTGACACTCCCTCCCGCCTCACCCAGGCGGGAGAAGTCATCCGATGATTTTCCCCCCTTAAAAAAAAAAAAAAACATTAAGGGAATCAATGTTTACTACGCCAACTCACCAATACAACGAAAGGGATTTCGTCTTCACAAAAGTACTAACTAAAAACAAACAAATATAACAAAACAATTTTCCTACAAAATGCCTTTTGTTACAAGTAAATTTGCTTAACCCCACTTTAAAATGGCCGTTCAAACTGTAACGTGCTGGTTTATTTAGTACTTAACTTGCGCAAGAGTGCATTAAACGTTTAAAATATAGTTCTCTAACTAGGTCTCCTAGTTTGTGCAGTACCGCAAATGAATATATTAATATAGAGCTGTAGCTTAACTACTATTACACAATACGAACGTTAAGATGTATGTTTGTACGTTTGTCTCGGTCGGTCTCGGTTTCTCCAAAACTGCTGCACAGATTTTAATGAAATTAGGCACAGATATAGCTTACATTTCGGGATAAACATGATTCACAGGGATTAATGTATTATTTTCTTCTTGCTCCTGGTCTGGAAAGGCAAGAGGCAGAGAGAAAAAATACTATTTTTGTGGAAAATATATTTTCAACATCATCAACAGCCTATAAATGCCCACTGCTGAGCAAAGCCTCTTCTCACACGGAGAAGGTTAGAGCGTTAATCACCACGCTTGCTCAATGCGGGTTGGCGATTTCAAACTTATAATTAGAAATTATAAGTCCAGGTTTCCTCACGATGTTTTTCCTTCACCGTTTGTCAGTGGTGTCTAAATAATCTTAGAAAGTACATATAACTCGGAAAAAGTCACATTGGTACTTGCCGTTGGTAGGTTTCGAACCCGCACCCTCATGCATGAGAAGTGGGCGTCTTAACCTCCGGGCCACCACGACTGTATAAATATATTTTATTTTATATAAATATATTTTATGTAAACAGAATCGCAAGTAATAGTTAGTTGTACATAAAATTCGCTATTATATGGCTAGATTAAACCGATTTACTTTCAGAAGCTAAAATACTAATCTCAACTCTATTTCATAAGGGATAGAATAGAAAATGGCGTGTCATTTTAAGGATAGAGATATTAACATTGTCTCCAATATGTTTAGGTTCTGGTTATTAAACTCGCTAATTGTAGCTAGTTAGGTAATAATATAGGTATCAAATGTTAATCTAGGAATGAAATGGGATTAAGATCCAATAAGATAGTCAGTAATTTATTCATTTTAGTTGACAGTGTCCTTTATGAGTCATTAATATTTAAACATCTTGTAATTGGTTAAACTACTTAAAATACATATCATATAATTTCACATCAATAGCTTATAAGTTCAATGGAGGCCCAATTGGTCCCCCCCCCAGGGAAAGGAGGGCTTTCCCTGAATCTGAATAATCCTCAAATTCCTAATTCCAAAAGGCCGGTAACGCACTTGTAACGCCTCTGGTGTTCCAGGTGTCCATGGGCGATGCCGATTGCTTACCATCAGGTGATCCATCTGCTCGTTTACCGCCTTATCCCATAAAAAAAGTGGTCACTGCTAACCAAAGGCCACACGAGAAGGTTTGAGCATTAATCACCACGCTTGCCCAATGCAGGTTGGCGATTTTAAACTTATAATTACAAATTATAAGCTCAGGTTTCCTCACGATAATTATTTTCTTTCACGTGTCTAAATAAGCTTAGAAAGTAAAAAGTCACATTCGTACTTGCCGTAGGTAGGTTGCGAACCCGCGCCCTCACTCGTACGAATCGGGCGTCTTAAACCTCCGGGCCACCACGTCATGAATAAGTTATAGCATAACTTAATGTCTATTATTTCCCAAAGGGATAAACAAAGGTGTAGCTTCTTATAATATTTCAACTTGGATCTCAGCGGATCAGGCGTCAAAAGCATTTAGATTTCTGAAACTCCATGAATACGTGTGAGGATATAAGAAAGGGATACAAGGATGATTTTCAGTTAGTAAGAGTAACAGGTATTTTCTTGGCATAAGTGCTCCACAGCTACACAGATATAGGCCAGGTCAACATAGCATGACCGTTGTAGTAACTTGTCTAGAAGTGCCTGAATACGACTGGACTTTGCCTGCGGCTTTCGAAATTCAATTTGACGTGTAGTTTGTATGAGACTGACGTTAACCAATTGTTGGTTAACGTCAGTCCGTGGTTGGTTACTTGATAATGTAGGTATGGATTCCAGCAAATCAAGGTACTCATTTCTGCCGAATTCTTGTCAATTTAATTATTTGGATATGAAGTCGAAAATGTAATGAAGAAATTATACAGATAGTAGTAAGTTGACCTACTGGCCACTGTACTTGTTACCCCAAATTATGGAACTTCTTTAATAGATCTTCAAGCTTATACTTTCGTAATAAAGTAGAAAGTCGATTGAAGATCGACTTATTTGTGCGATGTGTACTAGTAGTGCACTAGTGCAGTAGGGCTTTGCTAATTCGGACACGTATAAACATGACGTTACCTGTTTTGGACTGTTGAACAAAATCGTAGTCCTTAACTCAGATAAAAAATGCCTCTATTGTGTATTCGGAGATTTTTCCAAGACCCAGCTGCAATGGTCGTAGTACACTTATTAAAATTACGATATAGCTTTTTATTTCTTTAATTTTTTTTATGGCATAAGCCGGTAAACGAGCGTATGCTCATCGCTCGGATCACCTGATGGTAAGCAATCGGCGTCGCCCATGGACACCTGGAACACCAGAGGCGTTACAAGTGCGTTACCGGCCTTTTGGGGATTAGGAGTTTGAGGATCGTTGGGGATTTAGAAATTGGGGTTATTGGGGAAGGAGAGGGTAATTGGGCCTCCGGTAACCTCACTCACACGTCGAAACACAACGCAAGCGTTGCTTCACGTCGGTTTTCTTTGAGGCCGTGGTATCACTCCGGTTGTGCCGGCCCGTTCGTGCCGAAGCATGGCTCTCCCACACTTAATCTGGTATCTCCAAAATTGGGCTTTATCGGTACTAGTGCAAAGTGGATATTACTTTGTATATATCTGCTTATAGATAAAAAATTGTGACTTTATCTACCTCTATACTAATATTATAAAGAGGAAAGATTTGTATTTTTGTATGTTTGTAATGAATAAACTCAAAAACTACTGGACCGATTGCAATAATGTTTTACCATTAGAAAGCTGCATTATTCAGAAGTAACATAGGCTATATAATATCACGCTAGGTCCTATAGTTGTGGAGCAGTAACCAAAAATGTTTTAAAAACGGGGGAAAAGTATCGTTTCTGAGGCCTTCCGTGGCGTGCGCTGAGCATATAGTTAAAGTTATACAAAAATGCTCTATAGATGAATTGTTCATTAAAACAATTGTTACCCATAACAATTGTTTTAATGAATGGTTCAAATGTAGAAAAACAATTTAAAAACAACTTTTACCTCAACCAAAACAAACAACAACAAAATAGGTAGGTTCCTATTTAAGAAGAAAATAATTAATTAAATAAATGAAATAAGTAAATGAAGTCCGGAAAAATATTTTCAAAAGGTAAATACTTCCTAAATAAAAAAAAACTGAGAATAAAAAGTCCCCCCATGCGAAGCCGGGACGGGCCGCTAGTCATCTATAATCTCCAAATGATGATAAACTACTTAAAAAAATAGCTCTTTACCAATAACGAAATACTAAAAAATCCATTGCTAAATAATAAGTTGTAACTTGATCTTTTAAACAGTTAATAAAATATTCTTTAGGTGTCTGAGTCTACACTTGTTCCATACCTATTTAAATAGTATTGCAATATTTAAAGCTATCGTAAATAGTCTAGTCTGAGTCTGAGATATAAAATATAAATCAGGCGCATAGGAAACAATTCAAGGTCACACGAAATTCTAGATATAATTGTTGTTTTTTTATCGTGTGGGAATATTTGATATGGTTGGTCTGCGTCATTCGTTCCTACTTTTTGGAGTTTAACTTCTGGTCGTGGATATGTGATTACGTGTTATATTTTTATGAAATGAAATTTTATGAAATAACAAAGATAAGTTCGACGGTTCATTAATCTGCCGTCACCATTTGACACTGGCAGTATAGTCGACAACATCGTATTGGATACTCGGTTGCCAAAGAGGAAAAAAAATGGTTCCGAAAAACAAATTAATCTCCATCGATCTGTGGCCGACTATAAAACTGGATCTTTGAACAACAAAAGTGAACTTCCGAATACAATACTGGACTTCAGACAAAATTACTAAGTTATAAGTTACCGACAACAGAGGTTTTTGGATTAGATTAGAATAGACAAAACAAAGACTTGACTTATGAAGATCTTGACTGCCTCGTTGGCCGAGTGGTCGCAAGTGCGACTGCCGGGCAAGGGGTCTCGGGTTCGATTCCCGGGTCGGGCAAAGTATTACTGGGTTTTTAAAAAATTCTCAGTAGTAGCACGGAGTCTGGAAATGTGCCCGGTATATGGCAATAGGCTCACTCCCTATTACATGGGACTCATAACATAAATAGTGAAAAGTAGGTGTTACTTCTGTGTGCACCTCTGCCTACCCCTTCGGGGATAAAAGGCGTGATGTTATGTTATGTAGACAAGACAAAGCATAGTTTCAATAGAACGTAATTTGTGCTGGTAGAAAATTGTTATAGAAATAAACAGTCATGTTTATTTTTCGAACATTTCAGTATCTCATTCAGTCGTTTCGTCATTTTTAGTCGGAAAGTCAGTATTATAGGCAGTAGATTTAATATTTTGAGTAAGGACAATTCTTCTTTTTTTGTCAACACTTTTATTACTGTCTTATTTTTAAGAGACTGTATCTACAGATTTCCTTTCATCTAAATTTACAATGTTCTTTTTGCCATTTTATCAACATTCTTGTTACTTAGACAGATTCTTAGATCTTTTATTACATTATAACGCGGTACTCAATGCCAGTTCAATCTCCGTATCAGAAAAACTATTTTATATAACTAGTATTGATATAGTGGACTGATATTTACGACTTGTCTATAGACTATAAACTAATTACTTATTTATCTAGTCGCATATCTTTGTAGGTTAATTACATCAATCATTTTACTTTAGTAGTAATGAGTTATTGCTACGGAAATCTAAGTGGTAATTAGTCACTGACTAATATTCAGGAGACTAAAGATATAATTTCCATGAACATGTAACTTTAATTGAATTTGAGATCACTTGTCTTCTTATGTAGGTTAGTTTATTAACCAATGTAGATTCCCAGTGTGACCTGTATGTATGATGTGTGTCTAGCGCGGTTACCTCGCGAATGGCTGAACCGCCACTACCTCGTTGGCCGAGTGGTCGCAAGTGCGACTGCCCTTAACGGTGCGGTAACCGGGGCTCCGGCTCGACGTGCAGGAGAAGGAACGGGGTGGTTTTTAGTCAGTAAGAGTCTGACACTCCCTCCCGCCTCACCCAGGCGGGAGCAGTCATTCGATGATTTTCCCCCCTTAAAAAAAAAAAAAAAAGTGCGACTGCCCGGCAAGGGGTCTCGGGTTTGATTCCCGGGTCGGGCAAAGTATTACTAGGTTTTTTATACATTCTCAGTAGTTGTACGGAATCTGTATTGTGCCCGGTATATGGCAATAGGCTCACCCCCTATTACATGGGACTCATAACATAAACAGTGAAAAGTGGGTGTTACATTGTACAGTAGTATAATGTATACCTCTGCGGCTCTGCCTATCCCTTCGAGGATAAAAGGCGTGATGTTATGTTATGTGGCTGAACCGATTTTGATGCTATTTCCATTCTCTTAACCTCTTTATTTTTATAAAAAACCTCTTCATTTTTTTGAAATCGGTTAGAAATGTGCGTTACATCTATTGTACATTTGTAGACCCGAGTCGAACCCGAATTGGTTCTCTTTAATTGAATTTAAAGGCATGTAGTATTCGTTATAATTGGCTAGTTATAGTTATAATAAACCTCGTCGAATGTAGATTTTATAAAATTTTAATTGAGAAATGAAGGAAAACGTCTTTATACTAAGTAACTAGCTGTCTGGTCTATCCTGTCATTCGGCTTTTAAAGCGCTGCACAGCGCTGCAGACCCATTCATTAAGTGCTGAACAAGACTGCTAGGCACACTTTCTGAATGAAAGTGTCTATAATCAGTTAATGGTCTATGCTCACAGACTGAGTAATTAAAGGAAGTAGTCTTTGACAGGTGCAATTTTTATATTAATAAGTAATTCGCGACGTGGGTTGGGTGGACCGCAATTTATGCTATGGGATGAGAAGTGGTGTGGATGCGAAGAGATGCAGTTGAGCTGTGCAATTGAAAGATAATATCGACGTTAAACAAAAATATAGTTATAAAATTCTAATAAAATTATTATTCAGTTTTGGGCTTCTTGATTGGCTGAAGCAGAATGCATAAATACTGTGTACCTGGAAACATTTCCTGATAGGAGACAGAATTAGAAAGAAGTAAAGTAGAAAGTTGTGAAGATATTTGATTTAATTATTGTGCGAAATTAGATAACCATAACAGATATAAGTTCAACGTTAATAAATGAACTATGAGTACGGGCTCAGAACACAATAAAATATCAAATTCAATCTAAACCACAACTCATTTGTTTAGCAAACAAAGCCACGACAAAACCTGATCGATCCATCTAATCTTTGCAAATTCGTGCCGTGGATCAGATGGTAACAATAGTGAGATAAATCTGCGAGCTAATCAATACTGAGAGATCGGATGCTGGCGGCGTTTTCCCACGAAACCGATACGATGCTGGTCTAGTGATTTGCGATATGATAGGCCGAATATAGGGTGAACCACTTTAGGTGGATCAGTTATACGAATCATAGAAATACGATTGTAATGTTGTTAGTACTGGCAACATGAGAATTACGATTTAAGTCGTCGGTTTTTTTTTTTTTTTTTTTTTAAGGGGGGAAAATCATCGAATGACTGCTCCCGCCTGGGTGAGGCGGGAGGGAGTGTCAGACTCTTACTGACTAAAAACCACCCCGTTCCTTCTCCTGCACGTCGAGCCGGAGCCCCGGTTACCCGTTAGGTTCTCCGCGACTAAGTCGTCGGTTGGGTGATTGTAAGCTTGCAACTGTTTCGGTTGCCTGAGCTGGACAAACAATAGAGTAGTTTCCTAAATTTTATTTTAATGCCCGTCTGGTACATTAATGACAAAACTTTAGACACGTAGTTTTTCTTTTCTCACAAAATTAAATACTTTCGACGATATATTAAATTGAAATATCATGAGACGTCACAGCGTGCACGTTATGACGATATTTTGTAGCACGTTATGACGTAACGACCTCCCACTCCTAAACTTAGCGCCATTTTATCTAAGTATTGCAACTTAATAAGAGAAATTAAAAAAAATACGTGTCTTATATTGTTTCATTATCTAACTGACAGACTAATTAGATTTTTATTTTTTTTGATAGCCTAGAAACTACCCAATTGTAGGGTTGCGATTTTGCGAGTTTTTTGAAAATTATTCAGCTATAGCACGCTCCAGTGTCACTCCTCCATTACATGGGACTCATCAGAACTGGTGAAAAATTTACTACTTACTTCTACCTTTTATTTGAGGGGGAAAAATCATCCAATGACTTCTCCCGTCTTTGGTGAGGCGAGAAGGAATGTCAAGCTGTCACTGACTAAAAAACACCCCGTTCCTTCTGCTTCGAGCCGGAGCCTTGGTAACCCGTTAGGATGTCCACAGCTCAAGAGGTTCTTTATATACTAGGCAATTTAGAGGTAATTAGTAAAGATTAAGGAGGATGTCTACCACTTGCTGGTGGAATGTGTCAGGACGAGGGCTGGGAGAGAGACTTTGAAACATATGTTTAGAATTAATTTATTAGATGTTGGCGTTTTCTATAGTACATTGTCACAACCTTTATCCAAAGCAGCTATCTTTTTATATAAAACTAGCTTTTACCCGCGGCTTCGCTCACGTCACTTAAGGATAAAAAGTGACATATACCAATACACACAGCGCCATCTATACCAATACTTTTGTTTTCCCTCGGGAATATCAAATTTTTCCGGCATAAAAAGAGTACCCTATTATTTAATCCAGACTTCTGACTTTACGTCTGCAAAAATTCAAAGCAATCGGTATAGTAGTTACGGCGTGAAAGCGGAACAAACAAACTCACTTTCCAATTTATAATATTATTAGTAAGGATGGTAAATAAGAGTAGAATTTAAGTTAATGTAAGTTTTGTTAAATCTGTTTAGGGAACGATGGGTCTGGCATGGTCTTTATGTGATCAAAAGACTCTAAATTAATAAAGATATAAAAAAATAGTAAAGATAAACTTTACATATATTTTCAGGAATTCAATGTTAGGCCAACCTTGTTCTATGTGGGACTTGTGATATTATCTCTACGACGAACTTTTATAGCCGATAGATACCACATGGGGTTTCACAGGAAGTCGTAAGAATATTTAAAAATATTTAATGTTCATTGAAATTGCCAATTTAATAATATATGTACATAACTACCTTTACCTAATATTGTGTTGTGTTGTTAAAATATCAAAACCTGTAGGTTTTACTGCTTTTTTATTTGCTCTTACAAAATGAATTATATTGAGTGACATTATAAATTAATAATTTTTATTTCTAGCTCGTTTTTATTTCAATTTTTATGGAATGCTTTGAGCCTCGTGAAAAGCTTCTTGTCAAGATTTTTATGAATAATTTAGAATTAGCCTATCTATACCTATTGAATCATGTTATCTTTTCATATGTTACTTATGCTGCCTCGTTGGCCGAGTGGTCGCAAGTGCAACTGCCGAGCATGGGGTCTCGGGTTCCATTACCGGGTCGGGCAAAATATTACTGGGTTTTTAAAAAAAATCTCAGTAGTAGCACGGAGTCTGGAAATATGCCCGGTATATGGCAATAGGCTCACCCCCTATTACATGGGACTCATATAGTGAAAAGGGGGTGTTACATTGTACAGTGTCATAATGTACACTTCTGCCTACCCCTTCGGGGACAAAAGGCGTGATGTGATGTTATGTTATGTTATGTTACTTATGGTATTACAGAGAAATAACATATTGTATATGAAATTGGAGACCCATCGAAGTAATTTGGATGTTCAATATTGTTGAAGTAAGATCTTTATCACTGTGTATGGTAATGATATTATTGAGTGTGGTGGCTCTGTATCTGATTTGAAGCCTTTATAATTAGGTAAAAATAATTATTACTTTATAGGTGTCTTATTTCGATAAATTTGTTTAAACAAATTATGTATGTATAAATTATTTCGTAAAAATTGCAGATATGACACAGAAAAGCATTTAGGACTGACAAACAGACAGTCAAGATGTACGTTTTAAAATGTTAAATCTAACTCTAAAGAACTATGTTTTTTTTTTAAATTAAGTATGTATGTGGCAGGTCGACGTTTGACTATTGGCCACAATTTTGCTTGATGGTAAGCGATGATGACGATGGAGCACATCTGCCCATGAGCAACTTATTGACTCCGGCTCCGGCTTGAAAGCGCCCAGGTTACGGAAATACAGACTCTGGCAAAGAATTCCACTCCTTGCAGAAGGAAACTTGATATATAGAAAGCAATCCTTTTTAAAAAGCTGGCAAAGCACCTGTGACTCCTCTGATGTTGCGAGTGTCCATGGGCGGCGCTGATCGTTTACCATCAGGTGATCCGTCTGCTCGTTTGCCTTTTATTCCATAAAAAAATATATCTAATTGACAAGTGTTCTGTGTATCATATCAATAAATAGCAACCTCCGTGTAAATAAGATACAAGAACTAATAACATACCAAATTAAAACGAACAGTATTCAATATTTCAATATAAAAACGTGTCAAGTAGCTAAGAACATTAAATAGCATGGAGTCGACATTATACCTCTATCATTATACAGTTTGATCGTAAAAACTATGGAGTTGTGTTATTCAATATTTTACGACGGCTTAAGTAAACATGTCAAAGTGGGTATCTACATTCACTTTGGCCAAGATTGGAGATAAATAAAAATGACGCAACGTTTGGAAATGTTATTTTTTTTATATTATTATTTATTAGTTACGGTGGGAATTAGGATTGAGGTTAAGTACCATGCGATCTTCATCTTGGGAAAGAAAGAAGGAAATATATTGATATTTTATGGAAATGAAGGATTAGTAAAGAAAGGTTATGAGAAATTTTATTTACGATTTTGACTTTATTACTTTTGGTTATCTTGGTCGATAATAATTTTGTTGGGTTTGGTCAATAATTCGAGGTTCTTATGGTCGTAAACGCCACAGCTATTTTTAGGTTCTATTTTACCGTTTATTATTACCGATTTGCATAAATCAACTCTGTATCCAAGTCAAAAGGTTCAATATTTCAATTTCGTCAAAGAAATTAGACTGGGGTATCTATCTTGCATTGTTTCTCTTCTACAAAATACTGTAGATGAATTTTCAACTCTACTACCATGTAATGGAGGTAGAAAATGAAATAAAGAAATTAGTCAGGGTAGCTTACCTTGCTAGTTGTCTGTATATAAATCAACCTTATAGTAAAGGCATTAAGGTAGATAATTAAATTAACAAATTAGACTGGGGTAATCCTCGTCTTTAAGATGCTGTAGGACGTTGGCGTAGGATTACTTAATGAGATAATCTTAGCTGATAAATTTCATAGCCTGGCTGACTCAGAGCTGACCTTTCATCAGTAATTTACTTCTTATTGTTGATTCTGTATAGACGTTTTGTAAGCTTTCAATTACCTGTTTATAGTTAGAAGTCATCAATCAAGTGTATACAATGGTTTTCTTAGGTTGTTTTAGTAATTCCTAACTTTAGATGGAGGCATTGAAATCTTAGTACGGAATTTTAATCGTGCTCCGATATTGGCAATATCGATTAATGACATTGTTTTTTTGGTCAAATGTTATTTATTGTTTTGTTATGTGTTCAAATAATTGTCAAGTGTTGTGAAAGAAAACATTAGATTCTTTTTTTTATGGCATAAGCCGGTAAACGAGCTAATGGACACCCGGAACACCAGAGGCGTTACAAGTGCGTTACCGGCCTTTTGGGGGTTAGGAGTTTGAGGATCGTTGGGGATTCAGGAATTAGGGAGATTGGGGAAGGGGAGGGTAATTGGGCCTCCGGTAACCTTACTCACAAGACGAAACAACGCAAGCACTGTTTCACGTCGGTTTTCTATGAGGCCGTGGTATCACTCCGGTCGAGCCGGCCCATTCGTGCCGAAGCATGGCTCTCCCACACTTAAATTATTTAATTTATACCTGGTACTAAGTTCCGCTGGCGCTTCAATAACAATAAAATTACCTATACTGAAAACAGGATATAGAAATTGTATTTTCTCCGTCAAAATGTCTGAGACTTGGACGCTTAAGTGTAAAAGGAAGGATTTTATACATTTTGAAGTTTGAATGGACCCCACCCAATAAGACCGAAGGCATATTTTCTATTTTAAAACAAAAGACGTCAGTTATCTTGGATACATGTAACTTTCTTAAGCTAAGGACTCACGGCATGAATTTCTCTCGCGCTCGCCGCGGTGGGCGAATGGAGACGAAATTTTAAAAACTCACGAACCATTGCGGTTGCGATTATCACCCGCAAACATGGCGGTTGATTATCGCAAGACGGACGGGCGGTTAAACAATCAGTTGAGTTACAGAGCGGCCGTCCCATTGCGATCGCCCGCCAACCGATTGCAGAGCGCACGGGTGTAACTCACCGCGGCTGCGGGAGCGCGGCCAGGTTTCCTCACAATGGTTTCCTTCGCCGTTTGTCAGTGGTGTCTAAATAATCTTAGAAAGTACATATAACTCGAAAAAAGTCTCATTGGTAAGTAGGTACTTGCCGTTGGTAGGTTTCGAACCAGCACCCTCATGCATGAGAAGCGGGCGTCTTAAAACTCTGGGCCACCACGACATGCCCATGCCATGCACATAAACTTAACAACTACAATAAAACTACAAATACTTAATATGGAAAGCGAAGGTAAATAGAGAATAAAAAAGTCTGCTTTGCCGTCAGCACACCGCACAAGATAGAGAATAGTTCTAACTAACAAATTGTCAAACAGTTATTAACAGCACTCCGGAGTCGCGGAGAACCTAACGGGTAACCGGGGCTCCGGCTCGACGTGCAGGAGAAGGAACGGGGTGGTTTTTAGTCAGTAAGAGTCTGACACTCCCTCCCGCCTCACCCAGGCGGGAGAAGTCATTCGATAAAAAAAAAAAAGAGGTAAACTTGGCTTCAACTGTTATAGTTCCTAATTCAATTTATTCAAGGTGAGTATATTTTCGCATCGCTTTTATCCTTAAGTGAATGAAAGAAGACATTAATTATTTATTTGACAAGCTATAGGACAAAAGGAAAGATAAGTGTGTTATTGTTACCTTCGGGAAATAGTGCCAATCTAACTACCACCATAAGTGCAAAAGATTGTACGTAAGAATTGATTTTTGTTGGAGTTTCTTGGCTAAAATGAGTGAACTTAGAGTTCCATTTCATAAAATTAAAAGATCTGTAGTTCGGGTATCATTTACTGCTATAGGTACCTACCTACATAGTTTCAGTTTCCACATGAAACAATAATATCTAAACAATTATCTATGTCATCCACAATCGTTGGTGGTTCTGAATCTGTGTGTGTTTTGCTGCCGTTTTCGATAAACGATCTGAAACCAAAATATTTAGATTGAAATCGACTTTTGTCATTACTTCTGACTGCCTTGTTGGCCGACTGGTCGCAAGTGCGACTAAAGGGCAAGGGGTATCGGGTTCGATTTCCAGATCAGGCAGACTACTTCTGATGTTTTTGAAATAAAATTCTCAGTAGTAGCACGCATAGCAGTTACACCCTCTATTACATGGGACTCATAACATAGATAGTGAAAAATCGGTGTTACATTGTACATTGGTATTAAGTATGACCGTAATGTGCACCTCTGCCTACCCCTTCGGGGATAAAGGGCGGGATGTTATGTTATGTTATTTTCTATACTGTCAAAAATCCAGATCTATTCGGTCGGTTCGGTCGGAAGATCGGTTATTGACAGTAGGTACAGATATCCACGATACAGAAAAAAGTCCTAGTGTGGGGCAACCTTATAAAAAACCTGATGTAAAATATTTGTGGTCTGTGGTTAACTGGCAGTTTCGCATCTACATATAAGTTGTGGGGACATGGCGTGCGGTTACTTGCTACGGGGAAACCTTGCTGTGTTGCGTATCATTCTGTTCTTTTAGGGTTGGAGGGTCATCTGTCTTATGTCATGTTTTATATGACCCAACATTATCTGTATGTTTTTACTAGCTACTTCCGCGCGGTTTCACACGCTCTGCTCAGCTCTTATTGGTCGTAGCGTGATGTTTTATAGCCTATAGCCATCCTCGATAAATGCGCTATCCAACACAAAAATAATTATTCAAATCAGACTTGTAGTTACGGAGATTAGCGCGTTCAAACAAACAAACAAACAAACTCTTCCGCTTTATATAATAAGTATAAGATTCAAGACTTTCAACTATATTGTTTATTACGCAAAAGATTTTCAAGTCATTCTTTCTTTACTATGACTTAAATACATATGCCCTTGGGTGAGGCAGAGGGCGTCCACAGAGGTTCTCCATCTCGATCGGTTGTCAGCTTCCCACTTCACACCGTTTCACTTCAAACCGAAATTTGCCGCTTCCGATACCACAGTACATCGCCAGGTTTGCCGAGAACGGCCTCGCTTATTATTCCCCAGGGAATTTCACTCCAAGACCTGTTTAGACAAAGGCGTTCAGGTTAGAATCTCGCGTGATAGTGTTAAAAATCAAAAAAATATCAGCCAATATATCAGAGAAATTTCCCTAACTTAGTTCATTACTCACTTTGGCAGGAAATTCCTAAGATTAAGAACTAATTGGGTAGTTCCTACACTTCCTACACGAGTCATATAATTTCCGACATATTGTGTTATGTCATACGGGTATGTTTTTATATTTGATTTGGCTATGTGTCCACTTCCTTGAGAAATTGTTATAGTCACCTGGTAGTTGTGTTTGTCATCATAACATCATAACATCACGCCTTTTATCCCCGAAGGAGTAGGCAGAGGTGTACACAGAAGTAACACCCACTTTTCACTATTTATGTTATGAGTCCCATGTAATAGGGGGTGAGCCTATTGCCATATACATTTCCAGACTCCGTGCTACTACTGAGAATTTTTTAAAAATCCAGTAATACTTTGCCCGACCCGGGAATGGAACCGAATCGAATTGTGTTTGTCATCGTCGGAGTTCTGTTGATATATGTAATTACATGATTGTTCAGTCATTGATGATTTCCTTGTGTGATGATGTTTAATGAAAAAACTGTTTTTTAACATAACATAACATCACTCATTTATCCCCGAAGGGGTAGGCAGAGGTGCACATTACGGCACTTAATGCCACTTTTCACTATTTGTGTAATGAATCCCATGTAATAGGGGTGAGTTTGTTGCCATATATCGGGCACAATTCCAGACTCCGTCTTACACAACTGAGATTTTTTAAAACCCAGTTGTACCTACTTTGTTCGACCCGGGAATCGAACCCGAGACCCCTTGCCCGGCAGCCAACGAGGCAGTCTTTAAGTTTATACAATAAACACGTGTTTTAATATTTGAAGGTAAAGGAAACGTATGGCGTTCCTGTTACGTGTCTAGGGTGCGTTATATACTATACCCAAAAGAAAATATTTAGAAAAAAATTATACATTACATAAGAAATAGTTTTTTGGATTAGCCGAACCTGCTACACTTTGTACCTACTATATAGCAGATTTAAAGCTGCAGACGTTAATGTGGCAAATGGTACCCGTTGTACGAAAATAAACAATTTATTTTTAACATTAGTAGACAAAGACACGAGAAATCTATCTCTTGTTATTTTATAAATACAGCCCACACTTCAGGAAGTGCTGTTTAGATAATAATATTTCCTTCCACAACAATATCCCTGCCATAAAGTATTCGATATTTATAAAGTTCGATAGGTCAGTATATAAAATTATATATTCAAGTACCTCTAAATAGATTCTAAGCATTCCATGTCAATTGGCATGCAAAACCGAGTCTTGTATGGTATGCACCATAAATTTATCATACAAGATCCCATACAAGATTCTGTATGAGATTTATATTATGGTGTTTATGGTGCCCGAGAGTATCATAATTTAATGGGTATGAAAATTATAACTAGTCTATATATAATTACTTCTAAGTGGTCTGATTATAAATGTAAATGCGTTAGGCTTAAACTGGTCGAATTTTCTTTGCAAAAGATTTTTTTAATTAATATTTCTTGATGTATTTTGAAATCATTGATTCGAGGTGGGTTGATCAGTGTTATCGGAATATTGAATCATGAAATCATTTCTTGTAAGTAGCTTATTTCCTTTTTTTAGTTACTGTGTATTGTATGCATCTCATGCTCGTATGTCCATATTACAACAGTAAGAAATCACGGGCTTTGTTGCTGTTGGTGATTACCCCAATTGCCCCCTCCCCGATCTTCTCAATCCTCGAAACCACAACAACCTTCAAATTCCTAATCCCTAATACATCGGCAACGCACTTGTAACGCCTCTGGTGTTTCAGGTGTCCATGGACGGCGCCGATTGCTTACCATCAGGTGATTCGTCTGCTCGTTTACCGACTTATCCCATAAAAAAGATAATACTGAACTCTGAACAAAAAGCGTGACAGTTTTAGTTTAGAACCTTCACTACTACAAACTTACATACGTACTGTAGTATGTATGTATTACTTTAACATTTATAACAAGGTTATTAGGTTATGCGCCTACGCATTTTTTTAACCAAAACCAGTTTGAGAAAGTTAACATTTTACTACCATCAACTTACTACCTCCGTTGGTAAAGTGGTAGCTAATGTGACTTCTGGAATAGTTCTCAGGTTCGATTTGATTTTCAGTTATTTTTATTTGACTGCCTCGCTGGCCCAGTGGTCGCAAGTGCGACTGCCGGGCAGTGGGTCTCGGGTTCGATTCCTGAGTCGGGCAAAGTATTACTGGGTTTTTAAAAAAATCTCGTTAGTAGCACGGAGTCTAGATTTGTGCCCGGTATATGACAATAGGCTCACCCCCTATTACATGGGACTCATAATATAAATAGTGAAAAGTGGGTGTTACATTGTACAGTGGTTTAATGTGCACCTCTGCCTACCCCTTCGGGGATTAAAGGCGTGATGTTATGTTATTTTATTTATAGCGCCGAGTCTAGAAATGTGCCCGATATGTATGGCGATAGCCACACTTATTATTATTTTATTTTGTATATTTCTTTGCCTTCACACAACACAATAAAACTATTGAAAAGTGAGTGTTATATTGTATACATATGTGCAGCTCTGGCTTCCCCTTCGAGGATTGAAAGGCATAATATTATTTTATATTATAATTTTCCATATAAACTATCCCCAACACGTAATTGTTTTATAGCGCAGTCACATGACACCAATAATATAACTGGACATAACTGAAAATACTGTATCTTAACCTCTGTCTGCCTTTTCCAGGTAAAAAGCGTGAAGTGTAACTTCCAACTGTAAATTACAATTCCAACACAAAAACTACATGTTTTTTTGGTTTACACGCACATAAAGTGTCATTTTAATAGCATTTTATGAAAATAAAAGTATTATAAATACGTGTATAATAAGACTAATGGGTTACAAACTTCAGTAGATGAGTAGTCATAAGGTCGACTGCTCAGCACAGGGTCTTAGATTCTAGAGAGCGTTGTGCAAAGGAGTGATCGTCTTTTCAGGTTTTTTTGCGAAATTTTCTCGGTATATTCAGCATTATTAGACTGCCTCGTTGGCCGAGTGGTCGCAAGTGAGACTCGGCAAGGGGTTTCGTTCGATTCCCGGGGCGGGAAAAGTGTTACTGGGTTTTTAAAAAATCTCACTTGTAGCACGGGGTCTGGATTGTGCCCGGTATATGGCAATTTGCAAAAGATTTTTTTAATTAATATTTCTTGATGTATTTTGAAATCATTGATTCGAGGTGGGTTGATCAGTGTTATCGGAACATTAAATCACGAAATCATTTCTTGTAAGTAGCTTATTTCCTTTTTTTAGTTACTATGTATTGTATGCATCTTATGCTCGTATGTCCATATTACAACAGTAAGAAATCACGGGCTTTGTTGCTGATGGTGATTACCCCAATTGCCCCCTCCCCGATCTTCTCAATCCTCGAAACCACAACAACCTTCAAATTCCTAATCCCTAATACATCGGCAACGCACTTGTAACGCCTCTGGTGTTTCAGGTGTCCATGGACGGCGCCGATTGCTTACCATCAGGTGATTCGTCTGCTCGTTTACCGACTTATCCCATAAAAAAGATAATACTGAACTCTGAACAAAAAGCGTGACAGTTTTAGTTTAGAACCTTCACTACTACAAACTTACATACGTACTGTATGTATGTATGTATTACTTTAACATTTATAACAAGGTTATTAGGTTATGCGCCTACGCATTTTTTTAACCAAAACCAGTTTGAGAAAGTTAACATTTTACTACCATCAACTTATCTACCTCCGTTGGTAAAGTGGTAGCTAATGTGACTTCTGGAATAGTTCTCAGGTTCGATTTGATTTTCAGTTATTTTTATTTGACTGCCTCGCTGGCCGAGTGGTCGCAAGTGCGACTGCCGGGCAGGGGGTCTCGGGTTCGATTCCTGAGTCGGGCAAAGTATTACTGGGTTTTTAAAAAAATCTCGTTAGTAGCACGGAGTCTAGATTTGTGCCCGGTATATGACAATAGGCTCACCCCCTATTACATGGGACTCATAATATAAATAGTGAAAAGTGGGTGTTACATTGTACGGTGGTTTAATGTGCACCTCTGCCTACCCCTTCGGGGATTAAAGGCGTGATGTTATGTTATTTTATTTATAGCGCCGAGTCTAGAAATGTGCCCGATATGTATGGCGATAGCCACACTTATTATTATTTTATTTTGTATATTTCTTTGCCTTCACACAACACAATAAAACTATTGAAAAGTGAGTGTTATATTGTATACATATGTGCAGCTCTGGCTTCCCCTTCGAGGATTGAAAGGCATAATATTATTTTATATTATAATTTTCCATATAAACTATCCCCAACACGTAATTGTTTTATAGCGCAGTCACATGACACCAATAATATAACTGGACATAACTGAAAATACTGTATCTTAACCTCTGTCTGCCTTTTCCAGGTAAAAAGCGTGAAGTGTAACTTCCAACTGTAAATTACAATTCCAACACAAAAACTACACGTTCTTTTGGTCTACACGCACATAAAGTGTTATTTTAATAGCATTTTATGAAAAAAAAAGTATTATAAATACGTGTATAATAAGACTAATGGGTTACAAACTTCAGTAGATGAGTAGTCATAAGGTCGACTGCTCAGCACTGGGTCTTAGATTCTAGAGAGCGTTGTGCAAAGGAGTGATCGTCTTTTCAGGTTTTTTTGCGAAATTTTCTCGGTATATTCAGCATTATTAGACTGCCTCGTTGGCCGAGTGGTCGCAAGTGAGACTCGGCAAGGGGTTTCGTTCGATTCCCGGGGCGGGAAAAGTGTTACTGGGTTTTTAAAAAATCTCACTTGTAGCACGGGATCTGGATTGTGCCCGGTATATGGCAATTTGCAAAAGATTTTTTTAATTAATATTTCTTGATGTATTTTGAAATCATTGATTCGAGGTGGGTTGATCAGTGTTATCGGAACATTAAATCACGAAATCATTTCTTGTAAGTAGCTTATTTCCTTTTTTTAGTTACTATGTATTGTATGCATCTCATGCTCGTATGTCCATATTACAACAGTAAGAAATCACGGGCTTTGTTGCTGTTGGTGATTACCCCAATTGCCCCCTCCCCGATCTTCTCAATCCTCGAAACCACAACAACCTTCAAATTCCTAATCCCTAATACATCGGCAACGCACTTGTAACGCCTCTGGTGTTTCAGGTGTCCATGGACGGCGCCGATTGCTTACCATCAGGTGATTCGTCTGCTCGTTTACCGACTTATCCCATAAAAAAGATAATACTGAACTCTGAACAAAAAGCGTGACAGTTTTAGTTTAGAACCTTCACTACTACAAACTTACATACGTACTGTATGTATGTATGTATTACTTTAACATTTATAACAAGGTTATTAGGTTATGCGCCTACGCATTTTTTTAACCAAAACCAGTTTGAGAAAGTTAACATTTTACTACCATCAACTTATCTACCTCCGTTGGTAAAGTGGTAGCTAATGTGACTTCTGGAATAGTTCTCAGGTTCGATTTGATTTTCAGTTATTTTTATTTGACTGCCTCGCTGGCCGAGTGGTCGCAAGTGCGACTGCCGGGCAGGGGGTCTCGGGTTCGATTCCTGAGTCGGGCAAAGTATTACTGGGTTTTTAAAAAAATCTCGTTAGTAGCATGGAGTCTAGATTTGTGCCCGGTATATGACAATAGGCTCACCCCCTATTACATGGGACTCATAATATAAATAGTGAAAAGTGGGTGTTACATTGTACGGTGGTTTAATGTGCACCTCTGCCTACCCCTTCGGGGATTAAAGGCGTGATGTTATGTTATTTTATTTATAGCACCGAGTCTAGAAATGTGCCCGATATGTATGGCGATAGCCACACTTATTATTATTTTATTTTGTATATTTCTTTGCCTTCACACAACACAATAAAACTATTGAAAAGTGAGTGTTATATTGTATACATATGTGCAGCTCTGGCTTCCCCTTCGAAGATTGAAAGGCATAATATTATTTTATATTATAATTTTCCATATAAACTATCCCCAACACGTAATTGTTTTATAGCGCAGTCACATGACACCAATAATATAACTGGACATAACTGAAAATACTGTATCTTAACCTCTGTCTGCCTTTTCCAGGTAAAAAGCGTGAAGTGTAACTTCCAACTGTAAATTACAATTCCAACACAAAAACTACACGTTCTTTTGGTCTACACGCACATAAAGTGTTATTTTAATAGCATTTTATGAAAAAAAAAGTATTATAAATACGTGTATAATAAGACTAATGGGTTACAAACTTCAGTAGATGAGTAGTCATAAGGTCGACTGCTCAGCACAGGGTCTTAGATTCTAGAGAGCGTTGTGCAAAGGAGTGATCGTCTTTTCAGGTTTTTTTGCGAAATTTTCTCGGTATATTCAGCATTATTAGACTGCCTCGTTGGCCGAGTGGTCGCAAGTGAGACTCGGCAAGGGGTTTCGTTCGATTCCCGGGGCGGGAAAAGTGTTACTGGGTTTTTAAAAAATCTCACTTGTAGCACGGGATCTGGATTGTGCCCGGTATATGGCAATAGGCTCACCCTCTATTACATGGGACTCATAACATAACAAGTATTTCTGAAAATAGGCTACAAGGCAGCACTTTTACAGGTCAATTTTATCAAGCGGATGATTAGGTCGACAGTTCCTTACTACTCTGAGAAGAAATGCCGAAAAATACTCAGAGGTCCGTTTCTTTTAAAGTCCAGACAAATGTGTATAAAAGATTATGTGTGAGAATCGTGCAAGTTCTTTCTGTAGTGGCCTTTTGAGGAAAGAACCACAACAGTTTGAGCGGACCCGTTCTGAAGGCAGTACGCATGTGTCGGTTTACAGTCAGCTCAATTAACAGGTGATGCTGACTGATTCGACGAACAATACCAACCTAAAGAACATTTGCGTTAGTCGCAAAAATACTCAAACTGTCGGCAAAGTCTCGCACGGTCCTAGCACTAACAATTGTAAAAATAAAAAGTAAATGTCTAGGTAGAAGAAAAAATAAAAATTTTCAAATGAAAAACAATGTCACATTAAAATAATAATGTCAAAAATTGCATATAAAAATAAGGTAAATGTAACTATATGTTACAAACATGTCAACATGACCTGTGTGGACATTACATGCAGTTTATTCCCAAGCCCGACTATATATTGCATATGGCTGTATGATAACTAATAGTGAACAGTGGGTGTTACATTCTACAGTGGCATTAAGTGCCGTAATATGCACTGTTATCCTGTGTTATCAGTATTAGCTCAAAGTTTGGAATCATTCTATAAATATTATATGTTATATACTTATTTCAAATACTAGTTTAGTAAAGCTATCTGAAAAATGTGCCTAGCGATTTGTTTTGACATACATACTTAATTATTACTTATTGGTTTCCATGGAAACAAATATTTACACGAAACTTAAACAGAGAAGTAAAAATAAGAGTGCAGAACTTCAACAAAGCGTCGTAAGTTCATCATAGTTGTCAAGAAATAGACAGTTCCTTCAAACTGTCAAATCAAAAAACTGACAGCATTAAAATATACCATGGATTCCACTGATTCCAGTAAAAATATTTTGACTTTGAAGTTGATCTCAAGAAATTTCAATCTTCGTATTAAGCATACCACATAACGAGTGTAATACATTAAAACACATAAAATGTGTTTTGTAGACGAAAACAACCTCATCTATTTTTAAACCTCCTCTATTTTTTGAAGACAGGAAAAAAAAAGTCGTTCAATAAAGCTCACGTAATTCAAATATGTCTATCACACAGTATAATGTAATTGTTCGTTGAACTATGTAATTGGAATAAAAACTATTATTATCGGCCTATATAACAATATAATGTGATTAACTTTCTGTTAGGTCAACTGACGGATAATTTAATGTATTTTTCGTATAAAATGTGTGAATATAATTATAGTGAACTAAATTCCAAATTTAATGTATGGTATTTAGACGACGGAACTCTAGGAGGTGACGTTGACATTGTTTTAAAAGATTTGACTATATTAAAAGAAAAACTGAGTTCTATTGGCCTTGACCTAAATTTATCAAAATGTGAACTATACATTCCTGACTCTACAGACAGACTAACGACTCTAGCAAAATTTAATCAAATAGCTCTAAATATCAAAATTATTGATAAATACTCACTTCACCTCCTAGGTTCACCAATATTCGATGAATGTTTTCCTAAATTCATCGAGGACAAGATACAAAATTTCAATCACATTTCGGATAGATTACACAAAATCAACACACATTCGGCTTTCACCCTAATTCGGTACTGTTGTTTTGGACCAAAATTTACTTATATTCTCCGCGCTTCACATCTATGGAAACATTCACACATTTTAGAAAACGTAGACAAAATTATCAGACACACATAATCATTGTCATCCATACTTAATGTGGCTTTGGATGACCGAGCTTGGCAACAAGCTACTCTTCCTATTCGCATGGGAGGGCTCGACGTCCGCAAAATTTCAAGTATTAGTTTACCAGCTTTTCTGTCTTCGGTCCACAGTACCTCTGAATTGGTCAGGAAAATTCTTTCTTCGTCACTAACCAGTTTTGAGGTGCCGTGTTTGACTGATTACGGATTTACCTGTTCACCCGTCTTCTCAGAGACAGTGGGACGTGCCGCTGTGCAGTGTTATTCGTGAGTCTTTAATCAACTCGTCTCCTAATACTGCAGAGCGAGCTCGCTTATTGGCTGTGGGAGAATGGGAATCAGGATTGTGGCTTCAGGCACTCCCGTCACCCTTCATAGGTACTATGTTGGATGACATAACGTTCCGCCTAGCTGTGTGCCTACGTTTAGGTGCTCCTTGTGTTTCTCCGCATTATTGTCACTGTGGAGAAAGAGTCGATGGCTTGGGACACCATGGTCTTTCTTGTTGCAGAAGTGCAGGCCGCATAGCTCGCCATGCCAGCATCAACGACATCATTCGTCGTGCTCTTGCCTCAGCCGGTGTACCAGCCGTATTAGAACCTAATGGTTTGGTACGTGATGACGGCAAAAGACCAGATGGTATGTCGTTGCTGCCTTGGAAGATGGGTAGGCCTTTGGTGTGGGACGCGACGTGTGTAGACACCCTTGCGCCATCACATCTTTTAAGCACCGCTGCATGCGTTGGTGCAGCTGCTTCCGCGGCAGAGGCCCTCAAACGGCGTAAATATTCAAATCTAGTGGGTAACTACTGTTTTGAGCCGTTTGGGGTCGAAACACTTGGGCCATGGGGTCCCAGTGCACACTCTGTGTTTAAAAACATCGCCCGTAGGCTAATCGACTCTACACGTGACCAGAGGGCTGGCTTTTTCTTCGGGCAGAAAATAAGCATTGCCATTCAACGTGGCAATGCTGCCAGTCTTCTGGGAACTTTCCCGTGTGATAGTGATGCGGACGAATACTTTGACGCCTAAATTAAGGGTATATTTTTTGTTGTTTTCTTTTACTTTCTTTTTATTTAATAGTTTAGTTGTAGTTAATTTTAAGTTGTAAATATTTATGTAGTTATATAAATTATGATAATTTCCTAAGCATATTAGAGGTATAGTGAAACATGCACGATTTTCGATGTTTTTTTTTGTTTATTTATTATATCGACACACGAGGTTAATAAGTAGACCCAAAATTTAATAACCCTTGTACTCGGTGGTCGAATTTATAAATGAATCTATATGGTCTAAATCACCGTATTTCGGTATATATTGAAGATAGAAACATCGCTACAATTAGCTTGTCTTTTTTTTTGAGGGGAGCAATCATCGAATGACTTCCCCCGCTCGGGTGAGACGGGAGAGTCAGACTCTTACTGACTATAAACCACTCAGTTCCTACTCATGCCCTTCGAGCCGAAGCCCCGGTAATCCGTTAAGTTTTCCGCGGCTCCGTATCGGCATCAGCTCTTTTGGGCCCCATCCGTGGTGGCCTGATGGCTCATCGAGGCGCGCCCGGACGCGATGCGCCGTACGTTCGGGTCTGGTTCTGGTCGGGCGGTGAGATGTCCATGCTCGAGAGGTCACCGTCGCCGATCACATCCCTGAGGACACGGCCGTGCTCAGCCAATGCAAGGCATGCCCCTACAGTGTGTCCACCATGTCCTAATAGCGGTCCTCGCAGTGATAACATCTTCCTCCCGCCCTATCAGGTACCTGCCGATGCTCCCATGTCTGGTGACAATTAGCTTGTCTTAAGAGTGTATTTGCCATAGCAAAAGCCAAGCTGGGGATCGCAATTAAGCCATCGGGAATTAATAGGAGACTGCTGCCCGTTACGTGGTAATTTAATGGAAAACCGTAAAGCCACCGTAAGATAAACAAATTAATTTATGTTTGACATTACAATCATTCTTATAGCGACATTCTAAATTCAATTACCGGTAAGCCATGTCGAAAATTCGCAAATAACTTAGCGAAAATGTCAGCTGTCGTATTTAATTTTTTGTAACTCGATAAACAGGAAACTTCAAGTAACTGTGTCTAATATTAAGCGACACTTCCGAGTCGTTGTCGGCTCGATGAATTATTTATTTCAAGTTGATTTGGTGGGGATTAACAAATACTTAGTTTGATTCCTGGGTCAGAGAAAGTAGTTATTATTGGGTTTTTTGGTCTTGAAGTTTGGAATTGCGAGACGATCTCCGGCCAGCGTAAGCCTGTGCTTACCTGTAATCAGAACCAGATCCGAGTATACGGCGCATTGCGTTCTGTGTGCGTCTCAAAGTGCCATCAGACCACCACAGATGGGGCCCAATAGGGCTGATGACGATATGGAGCCGCGAAGGACTTAACGGGTTTCCGGAGCTACGGCTCGAAGTGCAGGAGTGGGCACGGGGTGGTTTTTACTCAGTAAGAGTCTAACAGTCCCTCCTCACCCAGGCGGAAGATGTCATTCGATGAGTTTCCCCCTTAAAAAACTCGTTACGTCCTCCGCGGCTCCGTATCGGCATCAGCCCTACTAGAATTAGATAAATGCCTGAATTTATGTTATCATCAAAGATGAGATAAAAAGCTTATCTTTAACATCAATTAACATTAATTCAGTATTTAGTATTGATGAACATATAATTAACGTACATCATTTAAATTATACATAATTAGTGTTTGTGTATTTGTATAAATTAGTTTTAACATCGATTTGTAAGTTAATCGTTTTTTTTTAAATAGTTATGAATTTCTTCTATAAATGATTAAAACGTTGATAAAGTAGAATATGGATGGATGACATTATCTATCTTATGTCTTGTGCAGGTACTTTCATTATGGAGGTTTCTTCTCAGAATATTAAAATCTTGACGTGTTTAATATAATTTTGTAGTCTATTTACAAAACAAATATTATTTCAAAGTCAAAGTCAAAGTCAAAATCATTAATTTCAATAAGACCAGGAAGGTACTTTTGAACGTCAAAACAAAATATTTAAATATTAAATAATAAGAAAAAATGTCAGTCTGTAGGTCAGTCCTCTAGTGAAACTATTTCATTTTGATAGTCTCTTATAAATTCTGAGGACAGTTTTACAATAATTGTCGTATAATAAAATAATTTAATTCATCTTGTGACAACAATTATTATTATGCATGTCGTACATATACACCTGAATTTTTGACAAATTGATAGCAAAACTATTCATGCAGATATTCAAAGCTGTACGTTACAATAAAAATTTGCAACACGTCAAGTTTTTGTTTTACCAAGACGGGACCCTAAAAACAGGTTATAAATCACGAAGTGGACGTATAAAAGTGTCTACTCTATTGCTTCTACGGAACTGGATAGGTGAAGGAACCTTCTGGTACACTCACTGACAGAATGGTCGTCGTCTGATCCAATTGAACTTTTGTTGCCTTTAACTGTACTTCCAACTAAGATAGTCTAGGTACTATTTTGCTTCGCAGGTGAGTTCGTTCATTCGAGTACCCAGTGACTCCCTCTGACTGATTCTGATTGACTGTGTAGTCGGTAAGAGTCCGACTTAATGTGCTGTCTGACGCTTATTGTCTAGACAAATATCTATCCATGAGGATTTATATACTTTAAAAAAAGATACTATTTTGCTAAAGTTCTTCATATACCTACCTCTGCTGCCTCAATCAATAAACGATCAGATCCAAATATTTAGATTGAAATCGACATTTCACATTAGTTCTGATTGCCTCGTTTGCCGAGTTGTCGTAAGTGGTACTGCCAAGCAATTGGTCTCGGGTTCGAATCCGGTCAGGCAAAGTATTTCTGTTTCTATTTTAAATTTCAGTAGTAACATGGAGTCTGGAATTGTCTCCGTATATGGTAATAGGCTCACCCCCTATTACCCATAACAAAAATAGTAAAAAGTAGGTATTACATTGTACAGTGGCGTTAAGTGCCGTAATGTGCATCTATGTCCTTCGGGGATAAAAACGCCTTTTATATTATGTAGTGTTTTAAAAAATTTATGCTTCTTGGACAGTTTTCATAGTTCCTTAGCATTAAGATGCAAGCTTTTGTCATTTGTAGGCCGCCTATTATTTGTGAAGGATGCAATGATGCACGCACGTGAACAGTTACCCTAACTTTCTGACTTTATTCATTTAGTAGTCCCTTGTTATCAATTAGAACTGATTGCGAAATGTTGAAACATAATTAAATTAACAGTTAAACCACTCAAGCAAACCCCAGGACCTCATCGAATCTCTACTTCTATAAATTGGGTACTTGCCTTCATCAAAAACAAATAATTTCGACTGTTCAATACAATAAAATATAAAAAAATAACCACACTTTCATTAATTCACTTTCATTAATCAATAAACACGGGTTCGATTTCCGGGTCGGGCAAAGTATTACTAGCTTTTTAAAAATTCTCAGTAGTAGCACGGAGTCTGGAATTGTGCCCGGTATATGGCAATAGGCTCACCCCCTATTACATGGGACTCGTAACATAAATAGTGAAAAGTCGGTGTTACATTGTTACTTTCATTAATTGATTTTATGACCAACTTAATTTTAGTATTTTTCCAGCAATTTTTTTAAGATATAAGTATGCTGTTTAGCGCTAAAAAAACGTGACGTCACAATACACAATCTCGTATAAAATTCATAGAAAACTGTCGAAAAAAGTATTGAAATTGACTAGTTGGCAAGTACCCAATTCTGTTAGAATTTATGGCAATAGGTGCCTACCTAACTAATTATTTTCACGTTGATTAAGTGGAACCGTGCCCTCGTACCCTGCTCCAGTCACTAAAGGTGTTTGTCATGTCAGGGCCGATATTTGTGGGTCAACGGACCCGGGATATTGTTTAAACAAATTAAATTAGGTCAAGGATATTTTCGAATTATTTTAATTTTGTTGAAATTTTATTTCATTTGTTTATGTAGGTAGATACATAATTTAAAGGAAGCTTAAATAAAATTAGTACTAACTATTACTAAATTAAATATGTATACCTCTATATATACAACTTAAGATAAAAAATAATTAAAATAAAACTAAAACAACTATTTACATAAATCGGTAATAGAGGTACAATCATCGAAAAATTCCCTATTGACGTCGATTCGGATTGCGGATTTCCTATTAGATAATCTTAAGTTGACATAGTTTTCATTACATGATAAAGCTATTGACAAAACTTATCGTTAATAACAACCCAGATCTAGACTATTGCTCGAATCTTATTTTCTGAAAGGCTTTCATTTTATTTTATTACATAATAACTTTTCTAGACAAGACCAATCGATGGGACTAGGCCACGAAAATTCTAGAAATTTTTTGATCTTACTCAAGGACGTTGAAGGCGAAAGGCGGACGTAATGTCACTTGAAATGATTGAAGAACCAAAACGTCAGTGGTGTATTTATGTGTGCGTGTACTTCTAACACCGTAATGTATGAAGTGTAATGACGGGCCATGTCACGCGACAGATGTCTTTCGTGTCAATGTGTGTGTATTCTGCCTATAAGTCTATAGTAGCCAGGTGCCACAGTCGTTGTTTTAAGAGACTATGTCCGCCTTTTTTGATGTCCTAGGTCTAATCTAGGTCTTTCTGTTGTAATTGCTATTATGGACTTTCTCGTCGATAGAGTGGTGGCATATTTACATATACCTAACTCAAAAACCCGATAAGGGTTTCAGGTTTCTCGGGTTCTAGAAGAACTCTTATCCAATAATTACCTATTGGATAAAGTTTCCTGAGTTCTTTTAATCCTAGATGAGGTAAAGTATTATTAAGATTTTCAATTTTCGAACAGTCTCATCAAAAAGCTTGGAATTTTTTTCTGGTGTACGACAATAAGTTCTTAAGTTGGATTTAAAACAATTTCGCAAAGTGATGTCTATTCCTTTTCTTATGGCAGGTCTGCAAGAAAAAATATACTAAGGAACATGCAGTACCTAGTACCTCATGCTTGTTATGTAATATTGTCTGCTGCATGGTGTACATAAATAAATAAATGGACTATTGGACTATTCCCAGTTCAGATTACCCTCCTTAACCAAATTCCATTAAGACACAATGACAATTATAATTGTAACACAGCAAAATTTTATCACAATGTTCTAAAAGCGATTGTCAACCTGTCTCCAACACTACATGGTCTCAAACAGTTAATTTACAAACTATTGCATGTTCCTGCCAAGAAGTTGTCTCATTGTAACAATCTGGGCCTTTTCTAGACCTCATTTAGTTAAACCGCAATAGACACTGAAGTTCTAGCTTGGTATAAGATAAGGGTTATAAAGTACGGTGTAATAAATGCTAGAGAATGTTTATCGGATTATGACAGTGTGAGTTCTTTGTTATGATGTGGTAGGAATTTTGGGGTAATGCTACAGTATTCGGTCTTTCTACAGTAACAGTATAATCAATTAATCAAGTATTTATTGCATCCATAATGTATATAATATAAAATATTTAGGGAACAGAGTGTATAGTTCCCTAACATCGGTAAAGGAGGATCCTCCGACCAGGCGAGGTGATCGTGCCTGGCGGGCTTTCTGCCCAACAGTTGCTCGTTGGGATTTTCTATCCGTGTTAAATCGAATGTAAACTTCGCATGTGCGATGTAGGATTTTATGACGTCATCCGTTGGCATGTACCATGTGTCGCCACAAATACAATAGTAACAATTATGAGTACGACTATAAAGTACAGATTCAATAATAGGCTTCAGACTGTAAAAGAAAAGTTATTTTGATTCGACCATTCGAATTCAGAAACTAGCTGTTGCCCCCTACGATCATTTAGTTGTTAAATGGTGGTTCGATACTCAGGGAAAACCTAGTCCTCTCCAATTATAATGGCAATAATCTTTGAAGGAAATATTGGCATTAGCAGTTAATTTAAGCGAAGGATGCAATAGGGACAAATGTCGTGCAACACGGGTCGCCAGCGATGTTAGGTGAAGGAGCACGACGTTGCCGGACTTCGCTCGGTATGTCTGGTAACATCGCGCGACACGTGTAGCCAACTACATCGAGTGTGAAGTAGCGCGACGTTGCCGGACATTGCACGACATGTCTGGCAACATCTTTTGACTGACTGACTTTGACTGCACGGTTGGTGCGGTGGCTGGGCAACTGGCTGCGATTCACGGAACAAGTATTTGTGTGATCCACAGATTGTTGTTCCTCGTCTGGGTGTCATGTGTATGTGAAATGAGAAAATCCTAGGGAGAGGCAAGGTACATGTAAAAAAATACTCGTGCGACATGCGACTACCTTGTGAAACAAAACTTCGTGATGTCGCCAGATATATCCGGCGGAGTTTCGCGAAGTCGCACGATATGTCGCCGATACACGTCCCCTAGTGTATTGTTGGCTTTATTTCACAATCAGTTTTAAAGGAATTGTATCATATGTACAAGATTTAAAGAAATTCCTTTAACACCGTGTCATTGAAACCGTCAACTATCACAGAACATGATCTAACAAACACCACATACACTTTAACAACAAAAACCCCGTACTTCTGCCTACCCTACTAAAATATGTCCGCAATGACACCGAAGTAAGGGAACATGAGTCAAGCGGCCCGTTTGTAGGTATCTGACCTCTGGGTCAAGTATTCTAGTTAATTTACTGGCATGTGCTACGGTAGTCCGTTGTTTCCCTGCCCTTTTTAGTGTGCTGTGGTCCAACGTTGTAATGTAAGGTTAACTTTGTTTATAGAGGTAATATTAAATATGGTTTTTATTCTTCTCGCGTGTGCATAAAAGCCAACTAATTAACGGATTATGTCAAAAACCGGGCGTCAGCATTCTCTGATAAATCAAGACCAACATCAATAGCCCTATTTTTTTTGAGGGGGAAAATAATCCAACTACTTCTCCCACCTTGAGTGAGGCGAGATGGAGAGTCAGACTCTTACTGACTAAACCCACCCCGTTCCTACTCCTGCTCTTCGAACTAGAGCCCCGACAACCCGTTAGGGCTTCCGCGGCTCTGTATCGGGCATCAGCCCTACTGTGCCCCATCTGTGCTGGTCTGATGGTTCTTTGAGGTGCGAGTGGAATGCGACGCGTTGTACGGACGGGATCAACAGCCCCTGATAGTGGGTTTTGACCCTCCTCTTGATGATGGCCAATAATCTCGACAAAGTTCAGGTTTATTAGGAATAAGAATACGGTCTAACACTATCTCTCGCCTCACCGGGGCGGGAGAAGCTAATGGATGATATTTTCACCTCAAAAAATAGGTTCAGGTTTATCAGAGAGCACTGGTCTTTATTAAGTCTATAGCTCCTTAATCGGCTCTTAGGAAACCTGGGGGAAGAGTAATTTAACAAAATATATTCTACTCCATTTATATATTAATTCAATAACAAGTTTTTAGCTATTCAGCATGCTATGTTAATTGTTATAAGACTCAAGTTCATAATATATTAATAGGTACATTATGTAATTATTATTGGGTAGTGTTCGCGTTTAACGGAACGGTTAGTGTGAAATTAGTGCAGAGACACGCCTTAGTGCATTGTTTAGCATAAGCTAGGTTAATTAATAGCAAGATTGTAATACTAGTCGTGTAGTTGCAAGTAAGACTGGCAAGCTAGAAAGGTAGATTCTAGGTTTGATCTTCGTGTCAGCAGAAAGACGTTTTGAGGTGCCGGTTTTTTTAATTCTCTATAATAGGTAGTATGAAGCTTAGAATTGGGTAGTTGCCAGGGTAAGACATTTAAAAATCTCATTAGTCCGTTAGTTAGATAATGAAAAAATGTTAGACACGTATTTTTTTATTTTGTCGTATAAACCTACAATACTTAGATACTTTATGCTTCAGTGTATGGTATCTGCTAGGCTAAAGATCGAAGTGAAATCGTATGCGTTTCCCTATGTTATTGGTTGTGAGAATAACCTCGACCAATGACGGGCGAGAATGCGATCAAGTTCACTTTGAAAGTTCGAATTGACAGTTACAAAATGGCCTAACAGTGACAGTTATGTTATTTAAATTACCTTCTTTATTACACGGGACTGCGACTCGTAATATAACTGGCGAATCTCCATTTTGTCTACAATAAAATATAGATAATGCAATGCAATGAATTCGCGACACGTATTAATTGAGGATCACTCAGTGAGTACGCCAATCAAACAGTCGATAACCAAAATAAACCCAATAGTCAATGTTTGGGTTTGACATTGACATTCGACAAATTATGTCAAACGTGTGCCAAGTGCATACATTGACTTTTTTATATACATTCGTTTGATTAGTGTCTAAATGCCATCGGTCTAGAGTCTAGACCAATAAGCACTTCTGGAAGAGAGTAGAAAAGTGTAGAAAAAGAAGATTAAAAGAGTAAAAAACTGCTTAAAAAGTGTAATACTTATCTAGCTCAGTTTTTAAATGTACATTTACGATGTTGTTTACATTTTTTTTAGGTATACAATTATACATAATCCTTATCATGTACCTACTATATCACCTGTTAAAATATTGTGCACTATTTTTGTTAGACCTTATATAATATAGATTAGTATGATTACTGTCAATAAAAAATACATAATTTTGTAAATAGATATTGAAATAGATACTAACGTGTTAACATGCATTATTAAAGTGAAGCAAACATTGTCCTAAAAGTAACTGAACAACACAAGCGTCAAAAGTATATTAACACACGGCAACATTAAAAATATACTTTGTTAACCTAATTTTATCTTTACTGCTGTTTAGTGACTTTGATACAATGGTGTTCAGCGACATTTGGATTGATGGTGTACAGCGACTTTAGGAATACTAGTGCACAGATACTTCTAAAATAGTCGTGTGTAACGACTTTTGTAAATTTCTAGTGTACAAGCTATTTTGTTTCCTAGTTGCGACTATAACTTATGGCATTTTATTGTGAACAGGTGTTTTGTAATGTTGATTCTGTTCATCGACTTTTGGTGCTGGCTGTACTAAAACATACTTTGAAGTATTCGTAAAAACGGCTACGTAAAGTAAAAATTTTCCATTTAAATAAATTGTCTCAAAGCGTATCCTATTAAGGTTTTTGCGCATTTAACTTGGAAATCTAGAAATGTGAATGTAAAACTAGCATTTATATTTAATTTAGGTACTAAGCTAAGAATTTAATTTTCTAGCATAAAGAGGAAATGTAAAGGAATGTTTGAGGTTTTCATAGCTTTTAGAAATTATGTTTTGTTTTGCGAAAGATTAAAGATATTTGAAGAAAATGTTTAAACTGAATACGAAATGGATCGCTCCCGAAAAACGCTGACAGGTGATGGCAAAAAACAAGTTATATTATCGTAAAAATATGGAATTTAATATTTCTTTTATGTAATAATACTTGTAATCAACTGCTCAAGGTTGACGTTGCATGAAAAACACGAAAACATAAACGATTAAAATTGTAAAACAATTTCAATTCAGTGTTTCGGGAGCTTTCTAACTAGGTATAGTTATTTTGTATATTAACTAAAATCGCGGGTTACTCACGTGAATATACTGAGAAAAGCTCTACTTGTGTGAGCTGCGCGACGTCGCTGCGACCGCGCACGCTGCTCATGAGGAAGAACCCCTCTGTGGTTCGAAACTAGTAGAGATTTTCTCAGTATATTCACGTGAGTAACCCACGATTTTTAGTTAATTTAGTATGTCTCACGATAGTTAGTATAAAAATATACCTTGTATAATTATTGTTATTATTCGGCGTAGAGAATTCCACTTTAATCGAGTAGTTGTTAATAATACCGCTGAGCAAAGACTCCTGGATTTTATTCTCATGTTGGGTAGAATATTATTATAGAATATTTTTTCGGTTTATTTACATATAGTTCTAAGAAAATAATATTATGGTGAGTGTTACAGTTTAATGCCACATCTACCAAGCTCTTGGGTAATTAAAAGGTGTAACGTTCTGTTACATAATATAACATAACGCCTCTTTATCCTCGAAGGGGTAGGCAGAGGTGCGGCATTACGGCACTGAATGCCACTGTACAATATAACACCCTCTTTTCACTATTTATATTATGAGTCCCATGTAACAGGGGGTGAGCTTATTGCCATATACCGGGCACATTTTCAGACTCCGTGCTACAACTGAGATTTTTTTAAAACCCAGTATCACTTTGCCCGATCCGGGAATCGAACCCGAGACCCCTTGTCCGGCAGTCGCACTTGAGGCAGTCTGCTAAGTAACTTTTAATCAAATAGTTATAGATTTTTCGAGAAGATTTTTTACCTGATTACAATGTTATCGTCTTCAGCGTACTTAAGAGTTTTTTTAAAAATAAATTTTCTGATAGTGAATCTAATCATAAGATAGTACATATTTTACACGCCATTGGTATTCCCCACAGCGGAAGACCCTTTATAAATCACCAGTGGTAAGCCGCTAATCCTATTATTTATCAAGGGAACCATTATTTCAAACGAACTAAAACTCTTTAAGAACCGATTTTTCCAACGGCAGACAAAGACTTGGGTATTTTCCTGGGTCAAAAATATATTATTTTGATTTTTCAATTAAATATTCAAAAATAATTGCAATTTGATTCATATATCGAAAATTAAGTATATCTTCAACGAAGAAATTAAGTATTTCTGATTTCTATTTTGCAAACATATGTTAGTTCACACACACACAGTCAAAATGAATATCCTAAACTGTGATACAATTTTGACTTTAGTTCTATTTAGTTCCCATCAAAAATCTAGATTATGATTTTAAATTGACGTCGAATTAATTTCGGCCGATAATAATACCTTCACTACAGTCAGATAAAAATAACTATGACAACAGACATTTTCTCTCGACATACCTAAAAGCTACTTCCTTTCCTAAGCAAAAAGTAAAAGTCTCCAACGACTTCCAACACTTACACAAATTGCCGGAACTTGCGAAAAAAGTCAACACACGTTTTTCTAACCTAGAATTATGTACTCTGCAGCATATCGAGTAATGTACCTGAATATACGTCCATTACACGGTCCTTATTATTAATAATAACATTTAAAGGACGCCAATAAACATGGCGTACACGCAAAAAGGTAAAATCGTGAACTCCTTAATAGTCTGCAACCGCGGCGGCTAAAATGGCGCTGAACGACTTAATTATGTTGAGAATCCGATTGTTCTAAAACATGTGGGGTGAGGCTAGCACTTTTTATTGGATAAATAATAGTGTGGTTAATAGTTTGTACGGTTGTTGAATAGGTAAGTAGGGTCACTGTTTAGTAAAGATAATTGTATGGTAAAGAGATATCCCGTGGTCTACTTTCAAAAACTTGTTTTAGTTAAGTAGATTAAATGCTAAACGTGATATTATTGTGTTTTTGTGAGACCACTGTGAAACTATTTTAAACCCCCTAGATGGGGCAGAGGGCGTCCACTGAAGTTTTCCATCGCGATCTGTCTTGAGCTTCACGCACGCTTCACCTCACTCCACGTCATACCGATGCTCGTCGCTTCTGCCAGTACGGTGCGACGACGCCAGGTTTGCCGAGGACAGCCACGCTTTTTTTCCCTTGGGGATTCCAATCCAAGGCTTGCTTGGGTATGTGGTCAGAATCCCTTCGGAGCGTGTGCCCTATCCATCCCATTTTTCATAAGTATGTAGGATTATTTTAGAAATGTGCCTTGTCTGTAAAAACGCATGACATATGTCAAAAGATAGCTCGCACCCATAGATATCGATGAAAACAATTCAACGGATGACTTCACAAAAATCATAAATTGTATTTACACGTATGTAATTACATTTAATTGTATTACACGTGAAGTTTACTTGCGAATTAACACGGATCAAAAATCAAATCTCAACAAACAACTGTTGGGCAGAAAGCCCGCCAAGCACGAACATCGAATACCTGACTGCACGGTTGGTGCGGTGGCTGGGCAACCGGCTGCCGTGCAACGTGTCGCGGATTCGTTTCCCGCACGGAACAACACTTTGTGTGATCCACAAATTGTTGTTTCGGGTCTGGGTGTCACTGTGTATGTGAACTTGTATGTTTGTAAACGCACCCACGACACAGGAGATAATCCTAGTGTGGGGCAACGTTTTTTAAAAAGAAAAAAGAAAAAGAAAGACCTCTCCTGGTTGGAGGATCCCTTTTTCCGATTCCCTAATATTGTTTGTTTTATATTTTACAATATTTTAACAATTTCTGTATTTCTACACTTACAATACATTGTGCACTTTGTAAGAAAACACTCGTTCTTTAAAGCAGGTCAGTTGGAACCAGTGACTTGTAATCAAGTTACATGTTGTTTTACAAGACGTATGGTAATGGAAACATCTAAAGAAGTTAGTATGTAACTTTGTACGCTAGTTTCTCTTTATTTCTAGGCACACAACTCACATATTCAGTAGAGAAAAATAACTAGTCTTGCAGTCTATGCACTTTTATAACGTCGTTACAAAGTTACACCGTTTTTCATACTTTCTCAGATATAAATGTAAATGTATACTAGAAAAACGATGTACTATGAAATCGAATTTGTACAGGATATGTATTATTTATTTATTTATGTTGTTGTTAAAAAATATTATATAGCTTTTATGGTAGGTTGTAGACTCGAACGTTTCACCTGAATTCTTCTTTATATTAAGAGCGTTCTTTATATTAATGCGATATGTTTTTCGAGATTTTGGCTTATAAAAGAAGCAAAAGGCAGAAGCAACTGGTACCTATTTACCATACAAAAAAAGAAAAATTAAAAAAAAAAGCGCGATGAATATTTCGATCGATAAAGCGTCATTTTAGTGTTCCAAAGGTACTTCAATGAACAATTTTCCTGAGGCGCAACCGGCGCAAAATATCGCGCAAAAATATTATTTTTAATATTGGCAAGAGTTTTATCGTCGCCAGAAGCAATAGGCTGGGCTTAGTACACCCATCTTAATGTTCACTTATTACTAGCTACTCCATCTTTGGTCCCTTTCTCACCCATACTGATCGTTGAGCTATCCCTTTCGCACAGTCTTTAATAAATGCTTGGATTTTGTTAATATTATATGGCTTTTTTTTTTTTTTTTTTTTTTTAAGGGGGGAAAATCATCGAATGACTTCTCCCGCCTGGGTGAGGCGGGAGGGAGTGTCAGACTCTTACTGACTAAAAACCACCCCGTTCCTTCTCCTGCACGTCGAGCCGGAGCCCCGGTTACCCGTTAGGTTCTCCGCGACTCCGAATCGGCATCGGCCGTATTGGGCCCCATCTGTGGTGGTCTGATGGCTCTTTGAGGCGCGCGCGGAACGCGACGCGCCGTACGCTCGGGTCTGTTTCTGGTCGGACGGGGAGCCACCCATGCTCGCCGTCCGCAGGCCCGCGCTTACGGTGGCCGGAGATCGTCTCGCGATCCCCGACGCCCGGTGTGTCCTTCGCGATGGCTGGGTTGCGAGGAGGCAGCGCTTCGCTGCCTCACGCGTCCCGCCTCCTCCTTAGCTAGCATCACTGCTTCGCAAAAGGAGGAGACGGCATCCCAGTCCCCCTCGCTCCGCATCATGGCCTGCACTAGGCCCGGACGCGAGAGGTCGCCATCGCCGATCACTTCCCTGAGGACACGGCGGTGCTCAGCCCACGAAGGGCATTCTCCCACCGTGTGTTCCACCGTGTCCTCAGGGCGGTCCTCGCAGTGATGACACCCGGGCGTTTCCTCCCGCCCCATCAGACACAGGTACCTCCCGAAACTTCCATGTCCGGTGAGGACCTGCGTCAGGCGGTAGGTGAGGACGCCGTAGCGTCTCTCAAGCCACTCCTCAAAGAGGGGACTTACCGCTGCGATGGCAGCGAGCCCAGCCCTCGGTTGCGACAGTCGTTGCTGCCATTCCGCCATGAGATCGCGCCGGAGCTCATCCCGCCACGCACCTATTTGGCGCGGCAGCGGGGTTTCGCCCCGGCGACGTGCCTCCGCGCGCATGCCGTACACGCGCGCGAGCACCTTCGCCTCCAGATCCCACGGCGGTAATCCGGCAAGGAGGTTCGCCGACTCCCCAGAGATCGTGCGGTATCCGCGGATCATTCGGATCGCCATGACCCTCTGTGCCATGAGCAGCGTCCGAGCGGGACGCCGCAACAGGTTTGGCGCCCAAACAGGGGCGCCGTAGAGGGCCATGGACCGCACGACCCCGGCGTATAACCTCCGGCAGGAGGCGTTTGGCCCCCGAGGTTGGGGAGGATGCGTTTAAACGCAGCCCCCGTCCTCTCCAACTTTGGGGCCAAACGTCGGAAGTGTTCTATGAAGTTCCACCGACTGTCGAGGACGAGTCCTAGGTACTTCATCGTCGTCTCGACGTCGATGGTAACTCCTCCCGCCGTTATTTGGGACCCACCCGGAGGTGGCGCGTTCCCGCGGCCATGAAAACACATGGCCTCGGACTTGTGGAGCGCCACCTCGAGTCCCAACTGCCGGATTCTCTCAACGACTGTCGCAACCGCTGTCGCCATTAAGTCGGCCGCCGCCTGGTGTGACCTCCCGTGCGCTAGCACCAGCGTATCGTCGGCGTAGCATATTGTGCTAACGCCGTTCGGGAGGTCGGTGCGCAGCACCCAGTCATAGCCGATGTTCCACAGGAGCGGCCCCAGAACCGAACCCTGTGGAACACCGCGTGACATCTCTCGCCGGTTCCACTCGCCCCGGTGACCGGGGTAGCTGACGGACCTGTCCGTCAGGTAAGCCTCGATTACACGACGGAGGTAGGTAGGCACCCGATGATATCGGAGTGCCTCCAAGATGCAGCTCCAGGGCAGGGAGTTGAAGGCGTTGGCGATGTCCAGAGACACCGCCACTACGACCTTACCCCTGGACACTGCAGTCCCCGTCGTGAGGTCTCTAACGCGCATGATGGCGTCCACCGTGGAGCGCCCTCTGCGGAAGCCGAACTGGCCGTCCGACAAGTCCGGCCCAATGTCCGTCAGGTGCGCGACGAGGCGGTTCGAAATGATTCTTTCGAAGACTTTCCCCACCTCGTCGAGCAACACTATGGGCCGGTACGCGGACGGAGAGTCCGCAGGGCGCCCCGTCTTCCGCACGAGGACCAGTTTTCCCGCTTTCCAGAGAAGCGGGAACTGGCCTCTCTCCAGACATGCGCTGTAGAGACCAATCAATCGAGGCCCGAGAGCCTCTGAGGCCAGGACCCATGCCTTGCCATGCAGGCCGTCGGGTCCTGGGGCGGTGTTCTTGGCGCCCATCCGGCGCACCGCCGCTCTCAATTCTGCCTCGGTCACCTCTGGGACGATGTCGTCGTCGTCGTCGCTGTAGCCCGCGTCGGGCACCGCAGGGGGCGGAGTCATATACGGAGGGGTGAACCCCCTCCACAGTCGAGGGAACAGGGTGCCAATCACCTCCTCCAAGACTTCTTGCCGGAGACTCTGGGTGAGCGGGGGAGCCCAGGCGCGGAGCTTGTCGCGTACCATCCGGTACGGGCGTCCCCACGGATCTCTGTCCAGAGTCCCCAGCATCTCTCGGCGGGCCTCCTCCTTGGCCCGCAATATCTCCACCTTGAGGAGGGCCTTGGCCGCCCTGTATCCCTCGTACAACTCCGCCTCTCTCGCCTCCGCATTAGGAGGACGGATGCGGCGCCTGCGGTGCCTAGTGTACTGGCGTCGCGCAGCAGTGCACGCCTTGCGTAGAGCTGCTAGCTCTTGCGACCACCAGTACACCTGGCGCTTTTGTTGCCTCGACCGGATCCGGGGCATCGCCACGTCACAGATCCTGGACATGGCGTCCTGGAGCCACTTGGCCTCATCGTCTATGTCGGCAGGCCTGACCGGTGGTATCACCCAGGCCTGCACGATGGCGGCTTCCAGGAGCAGCTCCCGGTCCAGCTGTTTCAGCGCCCAACGCGGGCCACATGGGGCCTGTCTGACCGGCGGGTCTGCGGACTCGGCGGAGACGTCGAACCGGATATACCGGTGGTCGGAATACGTCTCCACCTCCTCCATGACGCGCCAGTCAACAATACGCGGTGACAGAGCAGGGCTGGCGAACGAGATGTCCACCACCGACTCGCCCTGCATCCGCACGCACGTGGGGACAGAACCCCGGTTCAGGACGACTAGGCCCGTCTCAAGGGCCCAGTCTTCCACCATCCTACCCCGGACGTCGGTGAACCGGGAACCCCAAGCCAAGTTTTTGGCGTTGAAGTCCCCGAGGACGAGCACGGGGAGGGAACGGAACCCGACGACGACGGTGACTAACTCCCTCAAGGAGTTGTGGAACTCGGCGAGAGTTCGGTTCGGAGAGAAGTACACGCCCACCACAGCGAGCTCTCCGAACCGTGCTGCGACACAACCCCGGCCTCTTTGAGCAGCCTCAAGAGTCGGGGTACCGGCGGCGGCCGACGAGATGATGGTCACCGAGCCGTCCAAGTCCGCCACCCAGTGATCCCTGGGCGGGACAAAGTACGGCTCGGAGACCACGGCGACGTTGATCGACCACTGCGCCATGCTCTGGAGCAGGAGATCCTGAGCAGCGGCGCAGTGGTTGATGTTCGCCTGGAGGAGGCGGAATGGAGCCACTATTGACAGTCCATTCCGACCTCCTCAGTGGCGGCAGCGGCGACTGCGGTGGCAGTGGCGGCGGCGGCGGCGGAAACGGCAGGGGCGGCGGAGGGCCTACCTTTGCCCTTGGGTTTGGCGGGAGGGGAGCAGCCTTTGCTCCCGACCCGGTGATTGGCCGGCTTGCCAGCCGCCGCACATGCGTTGCAGTGCAGCGGGGCGTTGCACGAGCCGGCCTTGTGACCGGGCCGACCGCAGCGGAAGCAACAGTCGCTGCGGTCCACCTCCGAGGTGCATTTGACACTCACGTGCTCCCCCACGTGACAGCGGTAGCACCTCAGAGGCCGGGTCTCGAGCAGCTTGACCTGCGCCGAGACCCATCCCACCAAGAGCCTTTTGCCCTCCTTTAATGTTTTGGCCGCTGTGACGGGGCAGCTCACCACCACCGTGCGCAGCCCCGAGTTGTCCGGACGTATGGCGCCCACCCTGACCTGGTCAGCAGGGCACCCTCCCGTCCTGGCCACAGCGGCCACCACCTCACTCTCCGTGACGGAGTCGTCCAGGCCCAGAATCCTGACATCCAGGCATTTGGTGGGCCTGGACACGCGGGCCTCGTCCGCACCGAGGCACGCCCTAAGCCTCTCGGCCAGGGCGTCGGCCGATGGGCCGCTGGTCGCGCCGGGGACCTCCAAAAGACGGGCTCCGGTAGCGGTCACCTTGACCGCGAACCCGTCCGGGGCCCCGAACTCCGCAGGAGTCACCGCCCCCTTTAATTTGGCGAGGACGTCGCCATACGTAACGCCCCTGTTGACCGCCTCGGGCTGCAGTGTAATTACTACAGCCGCGGTCTTAGGGGCGAGGAGCAAGGCAGCAGCGCGTTTCTCCCTGCGCTGCTGCTGCCGTCGTTGCCGCTGCGCCTTTTTTCGGCGCTTCCGGCCCTCCTTGGCGACTCTCCTCGCCTCGCCGGCGATTTGCCACCCGCCGCCGTCCTCTGCTTGCGGGGCGGGTTCCGCCGCCGCCGCCGCAACCCCAGCCTGCTGGGCCGGAGTGCCCCTCCTCTTTTGCGCCCAGCGGGCGCAGGCGCAGGCGCCGTCGGCGCAGCTGGGGTCTGCGCCGGCGGGGGCGCCGAGGCCCTCGCTGGGGCAGCCGTTCGCACCTTTGTCGGCGGTTGGGAGCTGCGGCTAGCCTGACCCGAGGTCGAAGGCTTGGCCGCAGCGGCCGCGTACGACCGCGGGACCGCGGGGGCGACCTGACTCGCCGCGAGTGGGGGCGCAAGAGCCTGCCCTCCAGCACGTCGAAACGTCGCTGGAAGGCAGCCATCTCCGCCCGCAGCAGTCCGACTACGTCGGCCTCCGCCGGGGGCTGGGGGCGACTGCCGCGAGCAGCGGCGAGCTCGGCCCTGGCCGTCCGCAGCTCGGCCTCTAGAGCCGCATTGGAGGCCGCCAAGCGCGCCAGCTCTCGCCGCATCTCGGCCAGCTCGGAGCGCACCTTACCCGCAGTGGGCCCCGCACCCTGCTCCAAGGCCGCCTCGGTTATAGTGGCCGCCGCCGCCCTGAGGAGGCGGAGCCTAACCGGCTGGGATTTACCCATCGCCAGCTTGTAAAGCTCCGCCGTAATGGCCTGTTGGAGGCCCCCGGAGCAGCTCTCGCTCTCAGAGCCGCGCTCGCCCTCCGACATCTCCACGCCGGACATCTCGGCCGCAGAGGACTCCGAACGGGCAGCGCTCGAGAGAGCCCTGCCCTCCGCGGCCAGCTGCTCGGCTGACTCCGCGCAGGCAGCTGGTGCCGGTTTCCGGCGACCGCTGCCCTTGCCGCCCCTACCCCGCGCTGCCGTGGGGACCTTGGAGGGAGGCGCCTCCTGAGCGCCGGAGGACGGGGACAAACTGTCCTCCTCCAGCCTGGGGCGTTTGAACGTCCCCGTCGCGCGGCGGCGTGAGCCTTTCGAGCTCACGCTCAGCCGCTCCGCTAATGTCGCGTCGGACTCTGAGTCCGACCCCCTCCGACTGGACTCCCGTGTGTGGGGCCTGCTGGACGAGTCCAGCGCCCCACCACGAGTCCCGGAGCCACTTGGGCTCCCTTCTCCTGCTACTGCAGGCGAGCCAAGCTCACCCGCACTCTCCTCCTCCGGTTGTGTGGTTTTTATTTTTGTATTCAACTCCATAAAGTTCCCACGAGTATGGGGGAAATATTCGGTCCACCCAGGCAGTGCCCCCTGTACCTGGGTAAGTGAAAATTTGTTTCCCAACTAGAGGGTCCACTGGTCCCCTAGCTGGGGGTGCGCTCGCGACTGACACTACTCCTCAGCCATGCATACTCTCGCCGCGCACCAGAACTTAGTATTAGAGGAATTTTTTATAGAGGTTATCTTCCTCGCGGTCCGGGCGACCAAGCCAAGACCCTCGTCCCGTTCAGAGTCACAAAACATGACCGTGACCTCCTTACGGATTACGATATCGACGGCTGCAATCGGGGACAGCTTGTGTCCCGATGCTGCTCGCTGGCAGGGTGAGTGCACAACGAGCACCGCCCTTGCCTCTCCGCCACGCTCTCTGCTAAGTTCAGAGAGACAGGCGGAGAAACGCCCCACGGAAGCGCGGGCCATGAGCGCACAGCCCGCCGCCTCCAGAACCCTATCGGGTTCGCCCGCCCAGTCCAGAAGTCTGCTGCGGGCGACAGTCACTCCAACCCTATCACCCCCGCTAGGGAGACTGTCGCCCGCACCCAGGGTGCACCACGGGGAGGTCTTCTGGCACCGCACCCCAATATTATATGGCTATGGTATCATTAAGATTTGCTGGAGCTTTCGTTAGGACCACCCTATATCTTGGATGTTAAATCAGATGTAGTTGCTATGGAAAAAGAGTAATAGTGGATGTTTGCTGAAGGCGGTATCAGGAGTACCTACTAATTTGCCTACAAAGTTGCATGTCAATACAAAGATTTCATTTTTATAGACAAAAATAAGCATCGCGAACATTTGATACAAAATCTTATTGTACCCATACCTTTATTGTTATTCTCAAAATATTAATCAAAAAACATTAAAACAAATGAAATGAAAAAACAAAAAAAACGAATTTCCTAATCGTCCGTTTTAATATCAATACAAATATCTATAAAAAAAAAATAACACCAATTCCATTCCAATTTTCAAACGGCTGTCAATAGACAAAACATCTTTTTGTCTACAAAAAAAAAACAAGAACAAAATACCAACATTCTTATTTTAAAAGACGTAAAGTACAGTCAATTACAGTAATTTGTTTTAGCACCGCCTTGGTGCGACAAATGCCATGCAAATGACCTATACATTGACATTTAATTTTGTAGCTGTAGCTGGATTATTCGAAACCTTCTAGTGAGCGAAGTAAATGCGTGTCAATTAGTTCATTTCTACAGGACCATTGAGTTTGTGGGATAAGCTACGTGATCCTTTTAATTTTTAACAGACTTTCAACAATAGAAGGAGGTTGTCAGTTGTATTATTGTTCTGAGTTGTATATGTGTATGTTTGTCCGCTATTATCTTGCGATTGACTGAACCAATTTTCATGCGAGGTTCAAAAAAGTATTCGTTATACTGAGGAGTAGATTTTAGTATAACCGACTTCAGTATAGCAGTTTAAATTTGGTTTTTTAAACGTAGTTTTTTGAAAATTATTATTTATTCGTTTGTGAAGATTTTTTAAGAAAATGCAAAATATTCTTGCAATAGTTTACAAGATTTTTTTAATTGTAGTGAGTAGGCTTGAAATGCTTCTTAAATTAGACTTGCTTGCTCACGACGTATTTTTTCTATGCAGATAGAAATGACGTTTGTCGCGGAGAACCTAACGGGTAACCGGGGCTCCGGCTCGAGGTGCAGGAGAAGGAACGGGGTGGTTTTTAGTCAGTAAGAGTCTGACACTCCCTCCCGCCTCACCCAGGCGGGAGCAGTCATTCGATGATTTTCCCCCCTTAAAAAAAATACATTGACATTTGTAGCTATAGCTGGGTTATTCAAACATTCTACAGAGCGAGGTAAATGCGTGTCAATTAGCTCAGTTCTGCAGGACATAAGGTACCTTTGTCAGGTTTGGTGTGCATTGAATTTGTGTATATACCTAAAGTTATGTTGTTATGTGGAGGCTTTTATTTCACACTAACTACTTCAGCGCGGTTTCACACGCTCTGCTCAGCTCCTATTGGTCGTAGCGTGATGGTTTATCGCCTACAGCCATCCTCAATAAATGCGCTATCCAACACAAAAAGAATTATTGAAATCAGACTTGTAGTTACGGAGTTATCTCCTGAACGCGCTTATGCGCGTTCAAACAAACAAACAAAAATACAAACTATTCCGCTTTATAGAGGTACAATAGTAAGATAAGATAAAAGATTTTTTTTGTATTACTTAATAGGTATCATTATTAGCCATATGACATTCATTGGTGAATAAAGACCTATCCTAGGTAAGAGGTAGGCAGAGGTGCACATTACGGCACTTAATGCCGCTATGCAATGTACCACCCACTTTTCACTATTTATGTTATGAGTCCCATGTAATAGGGGGTGCGTCTATTGTAAGATTTTTTTCTAAAAACCCAGTATTACTTTGCCCGACCCTGGAATCGAACCCAAGACCCCTTGCCCGGCAGTCGCACTTGCGACCACTCAGCCAATGAGGCAGTCTTTCTAGTAGTAGCTAGTTAATTGTCCGCAAACTACGGTATCCAGCAAACAAGATACGGGAATTACTTTCCGATTCAAAGATATAACGATGATCAGGGATTTAGAAACTAGATCTCAATTTAACGGAAATGCTTTCGGAGAAAGTCACGACGCTGGATATAAACTGCGGTTTAATGAAATAAGACTTTCTGGTTGTTTGTATTATAATCATGTTTATTGCAATGCCTGTACTAAAAATAATTGATGGTTATTTTCGATGCATAACGATGACCGAGCTGAAACAACGGTTTGGTTGGAATAATGGTTTGTTGAGTGATGCGAAATATGTAGCCGGTTAGATTTTCACATGGAACAACTCTTGTGATCTATAAATAGGTGTTCCGGTTCTGGAAGCAATATGTACCTATGTGAATTTGGTGTTGGCAGCGCATCCATAGCTGAGGATTGTGATTATTTAAAAGAAAATTTTGCTATGGTACATATTTATCACATCAACAGCCTGTAAGTGTCCACTGCTCACCAAAGGTCTTCTCCAAGAGATGAGAAGATTTGAGCATGTTAAATGTGGGTGTGCAATTACAAACGTATAATTAGTAATTATAAGGTCAGAGGCCTTAGTACGAGTTTGATTTACGTTTAAAGTATTCGAAACGAGTACGCGTTCGGCAATCTGATTGGCCGGCGACAATGAACCAACTAATCAGAGCGCCGAACGCGTTCTCGTTACGATTACTTTAAGCGTAAAACAAACTCGTACTAAGGCCTCTGGTTTCCTCATGATAGTTTCCTTCACCGTTTGTCAGTGGTGTCTAAATAATCTTAGATAGTACATATAATTTGGAAAAGTCATATGGTACCTACTTGTCGCTGGTAGGTTCCCGCACCCTCGTGCTTGAAAAGCGGACGTCTTAAACCTCCTCGTTATGGTAGCTAGGTTTTTTTAACTGGCTGACGGTATTTATAAAAACCAAATATCAATTTGTCCGAACCGAAAATCGACCAAGCAAGCTGGTAGCGGCATTTGGCACTCATATACCAAGGCAGTATTAATTTGTGAAACTCAGTTTCACATGTCAACAGACACCAGTTTCATAAAACATTTTAAAAGCTTTTAGCATACATTAAGGTTGAAATAAAAAACAAATACCTACGTAACTCGTATTTACTTTATCAACGTAACGCGATTCATTCTATTCTGTGATTTATTACAAAGTGGTTTAAGTTGAAATTTGTGTAAATTCATTAAATGATATAAAACAATTGCGAAATTAACATTGGATTCATTTCTGTTAATCACTAACTCAATGACCTGGTTTCAGAATCATTATTATCATTTAATATTTTCAAAATACTTACTGCTAAATAATGAAGTTGGTTTAAAAAGGGACGTTCATTAGATAGGTTAACACATGGGACTCATAAATATTTGTGGCTGTTCTTAAATGTTCTTAAATATCTCGTGTGGTGTGTCATGGAATAATAAATCCACATATTTTAGCATTTATAACCTACTAGCTTCTGCCCGCAACTTCGTACGCGCAATCCCGTTTTCTCCCGTTCTCGTAGGATTTTCAGGGTGTTTTTTGTCTTAAGAATCTACTCCTGACAATAATAAACTAAACAAAAAAAAATCAGCCAAATCGGTCTAGGCTTTCTCAAGTTATGGCGTGACAACGGGAAATGGGTTTCATTTTTATATACATATGTAGAAGAATATTTTGTTTATTCAACTCAAAATATGAAATACAAAGTTTAAAGCAGCATTGTGTTTTGTCGTGTGCCTGGTTACCTGAGGTCCAATTACCATGAATCACCAGCAATCTTCAAATTCCTAATCCCCAAGAGGCCGGTAACGTACTTGTAACGCCTCTGGTGTTCTAGGTGTTCCGAGCATCCATGGCTGATGGCTTACATCAGGTGATCTGTCTGGTTGTTTCCCGGCTGATCACATAAAAAAATAAAACTAAAACATTTTATTTCAAGTTGCAAAAGTTTTTCATTTATCAAGAGTGACTATTAATTTTTCAATATTCTTCGCAGACAAGTTTAATCTATGCTTGGCATGCATATGGTCGCATCAGGCTTATTGCATAACTAGCTGATTAAGACAGTGTTGCATGCAAAACCCCATTACTATGGATGCTGTTATAAAAACAGAATAAAAACATTATGCCGTCTATATTAGTCCAGTTTTATTGCACCATTTTCTTTAACTGGAGGGATAAACATTATTGGCAATTTCATTTAAAATGATTTGTGGAGATTTGAAAGGAGAGTAGAAAATCATTTTGGTACTTGCCTGTTGTTTAATTCAATTGGCTCTTTAGGGAATAATAAACGTTATGTTATGTTGAAATGAGTTAAAATAATCTATGTATATTTTGATGATGATGATGATGAAATACGCCTTTATGTTGTTGCTAAATTCTTATGAGAATTTTAACTTGTGTGTATTGCTTTATTCATGATTCAAAATAAAATGTTGTACCAATACTACTTAATTACAATACCTATTATCCTTTTAGATCGTCATCATATTGAATTATGTCCACAATCAATTCATAGATCAACTATAATAAAGGCGAAGAAAGAACCAATCAATAAACTAAAGAAGAGACGTTAATATATTGAAACACATCATTTTGCATAGTCTCAATTAAAAACTTCTCCATTTTCAATTTCAGAGGTTCACGTAGGTAGGTGCTGGTATGAAGTAAAATATGCAACTCTTTAAACAAGTTGGTCAAGTGTTCGGAGCAAGACATTTGCATTGAAATTGATTAAAATTACTACGCAATGTGTATCGGGTAAAATGGTTGACACTTGTCAATATTTTATGGACTTTTTCTTTTTTTTTGTCTATGGCATCTTGTTATTGGACGTGACTGTACTTTTTGTCGATGGAACATTTTTGTTAGCTGCATATAGAGGTACATACTCTTTCGTTGGTCTAGTGAGAGAACGTTCAATTTTCAAATCAATTCGTTTGATTAAATTATTAAAAGCAGTTTATTTGTGAAAATAACTTTGATTGAACGGAATGATGACAGGGTATGAAAATTAAAAATCCATTTAGTCAGTTATGTATTGAAAAAATATTCGACACGTATTTTTTGTTTTGACGTTCAAAAGTGCCTTACTGGTCTAATTGAATAAATGATTTTGACTTTAATCTTATACTATTATTATTATACTATTATATTATAAAGCGGAAGAGTTTGTTTTTTTGTTTGTTTGAACGCTCTAATCTCCGTAACTACAAGTCTGATTGGAATAATTCTTTTTGCGTTGGATAGCGCATTTATCGAGGGTGGTTATAGGCTATATAACATCTCGCTACGCTACCAATAGGAGCTGAGCAGAGCGTGTGAAACTGGTGTAAAAATTATGTTACTACACATCTGTTTACCCTGACAATAATAGCCTTGTTTCAATTTTAATCAAATTTCCACGATATAATTCACCAACGTTTTCTACTAATAGACACATTGCATTATTCAATTGAATCAACAAATTAATGTTAAATTCATGCTCAAATAATTTAACGTACGTGGAAATAACACACAATTGTTATTCTGTGTAATGAGAATAAACAATGTCGAAATTCATGTTTTGCCAAATTGGGGAGAGATTTTTAGAATTTCAGTTCAGAAAATGGGACAGAATTAACATAATTCGATGGTAGTGAAACAGGGGTTAAACTTTAAGGTACAAAAATGTATTAAAATTATTACATTGTGAGACATACTAAAATAATTATTACGTTTTCGGCTTACTTACTTAATTATATGACGAGGAACTCTAGTAGTCAAGTCATGCTAGAGGTTCATATTCATGAGCAGCATTCCGCGACCTAAAGTCGCGGGTTACTCGTGTGAATATACTGAGAAAAGTGAATACAGTGAGCTGCGTTGCGCGACGTCGCCGCGACCCCGCACGCTGTTCATGAGGAAGAACAGGGGTTCTTCCTAAGCTGTACTAGCTTCGAACCACAGAGGGCTGTGGTTCGAAACTTGTACAGCTTTTCTAAATATATTTACGTGAGTAACCCGCGACTTTAGTTAATTAAGTCCAATGTTGTCGACAATGAGTTAATAATATAATTATACCAAAATTATCAGAAATAATGCTTCTAAAAACTGTTTATCTAGTGAGTAACCCGCGACTTTAGTTAATTTAGTATGTCTCAAGATAGTTATATCTAATAAAAGAATTGTACTTATACCATGTTTCACTAGGACCACAGATTTTAAGTACCTATGTGGAAAATATCCTTACGTTGTGAATTACAAATGAATGTCATCGATAATTTTGTTAGAGTTTTGTTGTCAGATTCTTCATATACCTCTACATAGGTACGTTAACTTAAGAGCCGCGGAAGACTTACGGGTTACCGAGGCTCCGGCTCGAAGTGGAAGTAGGAACGGGGTGGTTTTTTGTCAGTAAGAGTCTGACACTCCCTCCCGCCTCACCCGGGTGGGAGAAGTCATTTGATGATTTTCCCCCCTCAAAAACAAAACAAAGGTATGTTAACTAAATAAAACTCAGTTTAAATATTACAATCAGACTTCAAAAGCTGTTACTACAATAGAATTATTCATATTTTATTGAGGAACGCACAAGACATATTTTGTATACACATATAGGAAATATGTATGTAAAAATTTATACATTTATTAAAATATTAGTATAATTACTTGTTCATGTAGGTACTTTCATATGTATAAGCGATACTTTATATCAATATATTTTGGGTAGTTTATTATATATACATACATAACTTCACGCCTGTCTCCCATGGGGGTAGGCAGAGACTATGGAACGCCAATTACTACGATTCCTACATACCTCTTTGGCTTCATAAGCAGTTATCAATCTTTTCATGCATGCTCGTCGGTTAAGGGTACTTTTAATTTGGCCCTTCTTTAATATGTAGTAGGTACTTTCTTATTCAGAACAAAACGGAAACGAGGTACTTGTCTAGTTTTTTGAATAGAAAATAAACTTCTAAATCCACGATTACGAATCCAAAACATTTGTTCATACAAAGTAGTCTCTAACCATTGGAAATAGGATCTATAATGGTGTAAGTGGAAAGCAGTCACCGGCGACCGCTTGGGGACACGGCAGTAGTTCCTTACTACGTGCAATAGAAGACAATGACGAAAATTTGCTAAACGCAACTATGTACCTTTACAAAGCTCAAGAAACACGAAGATATCCAATGTCTGCAATATACCTAGAAGGCAGGGGCGTAGCTAGCGCCGTATCTGCCGTATCAATTATACGGGGCCCCCGGACTACAGGGGCACCACCTAACCTAAGCAAAACTTAATAAAAACTTCCCAATGTTTATTCTGTTTCAGTAATCACAAAAGTAAAAAGAAAACGATTTTCCCGCGTAAAGCATGCGTTCAAAGATTGGCAGAAACTGAAGAAAAATAAAAGTAATTAAGGTCCGCTAGTTAAGACAGAGGGCGGACTTGAAAATATTTTCGGTTTTCACACAAATTATAAGTATTTTATTTTAAAAAGTCTCTAATGTGAAATGTTTACCCTTCAAGGGCTCCTAAACAAATTATTATACGGGGCGCCCCAAGGCTCGCTACGCCACTGCTAGAAGGTTACTCATTGTCTTAAGAAGTTAAGAGCAAGACAGCTAATTTATGCACAAGATCAAACGAAATGCTACTTAACCCCAGTCTAAATAAAGACGTTATTTAATTAAGTCCCTAATGAGAGCAATAAGCTGTCACTACGAACGGCCTTGTCCATCAACGTGGATGTCTTGCCTTATACAAAACATTTTATTAAATAAGATATTGTTGGTATTGTCTGTTTCTTTGTTTGTTTGTAAGTTTATTTAAATTTGTTGCATGCGAAATGTTATTTTGTGAATTTTAGTAGAATATAATATAAGGGGTCTCGGCTTCGATTCCCGGGTCGGGCAAAGTATTACTGGGTTTCTAAAAAGTTCTCAGTAGTAGCACGGAGTCTGGAATTGTGCCCGGTATATGGCAATAGGCTCACCCCCTATTACATGGGACTTATAACATAAATAGTGGAAAGTGGGTGTTCATTGTACATTGGCATAATGTGCACCTCTGCCTACCCCTTGGAGGATAAAAGGCGTGATGTTATGTTATGTAGTGGAATATGATTCGAGTATTTATTAAGATAAATTACTATGAACACATACCGGGTACAATTCCAATCATTCTAGGTTCATCTGTAATCTGTAAAATTGAAATGCACCCTTTAGTATTTTATAATAACTATCGTGGGACATATTGAACTACCTAATTACTAAAGGAAGAGTCCCTTTGTGACTCAAAACTAGTAGAGATATTCTCAATATATTTACGTGAGTAACAAGTCATTTTAAGTAAACAACCCAAAATACTTTTCCCAATCTAGAAATCAAACCCAAAACCCTCTGCTGCGTAGTTATTTGAAATTGACATAAAATAGTATTTACGACTAGCTATCACCTGCTCCCTAACCGACATTATCCGAAATGTAAACGAGTACACCCACGGCACAAAACTAGTAACTTTAATACACCTAAATAAAAAACACAACAATACCCGATTGATGGCTTCGCATTCCTGATCGGTCCCGCTCCCGCTGCACCTTTTCATATCATATATAGATTATATTGACCAAGCAACGCAATGCATGCAAAAAACACACTGCACAATTGTTTTTAAAGCATTTTTTCTGATATTATTTAACCTTCAGGCTGAGAAAATAAGGCATCAATAATAAATAGGCTTGCAGATATTTTTGTGTACTTGTACTTGAAGCCTTGAAGGTAAAAAAGAAAAGTGATCCACTTACAAATGCATAGAATGATAAATTGGGGGAGATATGGAATCTTGACATGGAAGCAAATTGCCTTTTCCATACAAATGTATGGGTCGTCAGTCGGGTCAGTTTTAATAATTAACTATTAAAATGAAACTGTTCTTAAGTTAGAGGAAAATCGGAACCCAAAGAGATTAATTTATATTACAAACAGACTTTGTATTAAGTACACAAAAAGTTCATTAATAAATCATGATTTTTAAAATTTAATTTGAAAAACACTTACAAATATGGACACACACACACACACACACACGCACGCACATACACACACACACACACACACACACAAACACACACACACATGCACGCGCGCGTACACTCTCACATACATATTCTTATATTTGAGCATTATGTATTTTTTTGTACTTTTTGTTAGGGAGTTTTGGGCCTAGGCCGAGACGTAGGGAATCCTAGTGTAAGGTCTAGGATACAACAAAATTGTAATATTTTCTGAAATAAACATTATTATCATTATTCTTATTCTTATTTATTTGACAAAGAACAAATCGTGCGTCCTTAACCGCGAGAAAAGATGCGATGCAGCAAATCCTAATTAACATTGGACTATTCGTAATTTATAATAGCACTCTATTGTCCTGTATGAAAGCCTCCATTTAAATTTTATAGTCTACAGCTCTAAATCATATTGATAGTCGTAAACTCTAAGCATTTCCTTGTCTCTCCACATTTTCTGTAAATTGAAGATTGATTGTTCATGTTCCTGAATATAGATGGCGTTGTCTAAGCTTTGAGTAGTTCATGTAATGAACGTTGGAAAGAAATACGACTTATTTTGTTTGGATTATATTAAGCGTTAATGGAGATAGGTAAAATAATTATAGACGAAGAAAAATATTGTTCATTGCACGGTCGGCACGTCTTTGTGTGACCCACAAATAGGTTAGTATCCTTTATTTTATTTCATTGTCCATCTGGTAGATTATTTTAAAACATTAGACACATTTTTCCTTTTCTTTTTTTGAAATATCGTGTAACGTCACGATTTAATATATTTTACAAAGTAGCGTGACGTAACGACCTCCCAATCCTAAACTTAACTTAGTTTTATCTAAGTATTGTTAATTATGCGACAAAATAAAAAAAATACATGTCTAATATTTTTTAATTATCTAACTGACGGACTAATTATATTTTTAATTTTCATACACTGTCTACTACCTTATTGTTGTTTCTGATCTGGGTGTGAAATGGTGTACACAACGCGTTCTGCGCACGCCTCAAAGAGCCATCAGACCATTACGGATGCCCAATAGGGCTGATGGCTGATGCCGATTTGGAGTTGCGGAGAACCTAACGGGTTACCGGGGCTCCGGCTCGAAGTGCAGGAGAAGGAACGGGGTGGTTTGTAGTCAGTAAGAGTCTGACACTCCCTCCCGCCTCACCCGGGCGGAAGAAGTCATTCGATGATTTTTCCCCCTTAAAAAGAAGATTTTTCTTTTAAATAAATAAATTTATTTATTATCTCTCTACACAAAGGATAGTTTACAGAAATAAGATACAATAATCAGATGCAAACAACGTACCCCTTTGTGAGAGACTGGAGTCCATACTAGGATTCCCTGTGTGACGGATCTCCAGGCTCCCACCTCGGACCAGTTACAGATTACAGATATCCATCATAAATTCGCAGAAAGACAAAACCCTCGATGTAGCAGATATGAAAAATAAAAGAAAATAAACAAACTCAGAGATACACTACATACTTGTTACAAAACAAAGAGAAGGAGATTACTTAAACAATCTTTTACATTTTCAAAATTGCATGTTGCGTGTGGAGTGGAGTAGTGTGTATGTGTGATGCGTGCATGGAGTGTGTAGGTGATGCGTGCATGGAGTGTGTAGGTGAGGTAAATGAGATAAGGGAGAAATCATATACAAATAGTGGGTATTACAGTCTGAGTCTGGAAATACAAATAACGCGTTTGTCTGTATAAGGCTGGACTATTAGAAGTAAATGAATAGATCAATGTACTATGGCTTAAGGCAATGAAATGACTAAGTATCCTGCAACAATCAACCAGCTCAATTTGTCCGATTATCTGAAAGGACTTATCATTTATCAATAAAGTTCACGTCAAAATGTTACGAATTCTAAACGATACCAGATTTATAGCCGTTAGCAACATAGTTTGAATGCCTATGCCTATGCCATAAATAAACTAGCAAATGGGCAACAAATAGCCTGCAAATCTCAGCTTAGGGGGCGTTCATAAATTACGTGAGATGTTTACGGGGGGAGGGGGTAGACTCAAATCTCATCTAATCTCACGTTAGAGAGAGAGAGACCCGGGGGTCTCGGTAAATATCACGTAATTTTTTTTCTGATTGAAATAAAATAAGATTATACTATTTTAGTTAATTTAATCCAGATTGTAGGTACATGTTTAAGATTTAATTGTACATGAATATGGAATTTTTTTCTTTTTACAATAACAATCCAACGCTTTGACGTGAAAAACCAATATTTTGAAAAATCTCACTTGAGGTTGGGGGATAGGGGAGGGTGTTGAATAAAATCTCACGAAATCTCACTAGGAGGGGGGAGGGAGAGACAGAAATTAAAAAAAAAACACCTCATGTAATTTATGGACGCCCCTTTAGAGTAGCTACATATCGCATTGATCGCAGTATGGCGACGCAGAGATATAATTGGGGCAAGAATGTAATGTTGCTTGGGGACAACTGATTATGTTGCACGCAGCTGTTCTGAGTCTGTAGTGTAAAATGTATTCATAACTTTCGGATTTTTGAATTGAAGGAAATTAAATGTTATGTATGTGTGGTATTTTTATGGAAGCCTCGGGTGTATTTAATGTACTAAAATCATATAATGTTAATAACATAACATCACGCCTTTTATCCCCGAAGTGGTAGGCAAAGGTGCACATAACGGCACTTAATCCTACTTTAAAATATAACAACCACTTTTCACTATTTATGTTATAAATCACATGTAATGAGTCTATTGCCATATATCGGGCACATTTTTAGATTCCGTGATACTACTGGGAATTTCTCAAAAACACCCAGTAATACTTTGCTGGACCTGGGAATCGAACCCGAGACCCCTTGTCCGGCAGTCGCTATTGCGACCTCTCGGCCAACGAGGCTGTCAAATAATGGTAACTGAAGCTTTGTTTTAACTTCAGGAGACCAGCGTTTCTTGAATTAGCTATATTCCGCGTGTATAATTCCTAAATGATTCAAAACCACATGTTCCATTCGAAGATAAATGGTGACTTTGAATATTTTGTCGCTTTGTTCCAAAGAGTGAAATAAATTCTTGACTCGAAATTAATTTTACAACATGCCACATAAAAGTCCGAGCGGACAATGCAACAATGAGTCATCTAAGTTTGTAGACAAGTAAAATTAGTGTTTAAATAAAATAAACTGAGGAATGCTGTGGACAACGATAATTATGGACTGTTAGATATAAAACAAAATTATCATGCCAATATAGATGAAAATGGGATAGATAATTAAAATGTCTGTTCATAACATAACATAACATAACATCATGCTTTTTTATCCCCAAAGGGGTAGGCAGAGGTGCACACAGACGTCACACTCACTTTTCACTATTTTTGTTATGACCCCTACTACATGGGACCATGTAATAGGGGTTGAGCCTATTGCCATATACCGGGTACAATTCCAGACTCCGTGCTACTACTGAGATTTTTTTTAAAACCCAGCTATACTTTGCCCGACCCGGGAATCGAACCAAAGACCCCTTGCCTGGCAGTCGCACTGCGACCACTCGGCCAACGAGGCAGTCTGTCTGTTCATTGTAATAAAAATATAAGAAATGGATTTTGGTTTTTATCGAAATATATGAAGATTAAAATAACATATCTAAGTTATGGAGGGGAGTTCACCATATGTCGTATCATAATCATTATCATCATCAATATCATCACCAGCCTATAATTGGCTACTGCTGACCAAAGGTCTCTTCTCACACGGAGAAGGTTTGAGCATTAATCACCACGCTTGCTCAATACAATTTGGCAATTTCAAACTTACCTATAATTATAAATTGTTAGCCCAGGTTTCCTCACGATGTTTTTCTTTAACGTTTGTCAGTGGTGTCTAGATAATCTTAGATATATTGTCATAGCTAAGGCAAAAACTATTCATACGACGGAACACTAAGCGTTGATTATGCCCTGAGGACACGGTGGAACACACGGTGGGAGAATGCCCTTCGTGGGCTGAGCACCGCCGTGTCCTCAGGGAAGTGATCGGCGATGGCGACCTCTCGCGTCCGGGCCTAGTGCAGGCCATGATGCGGAGCGAGGGGGACTGGGATGCCGTCTCCTCCTTTTGCGAAGCAGTGATGCTAGCTAAGGAGGAGGCGGGACGCGTGAGGCAGCGAAGCGTTGCCTCCTCACAACCCAGCCATCGCGAAGGACACACCGGGCGTCGGGGATCGCGAGACGATCTCCGGCCACCGTAAGCGCGGGCCTGCGGACGGCGAGCATGGGTGGCTCCCCGTCCGACCAGAAACAGACCCGAGCGTACGGCGCGTCGCGTTCCGCGCGCGCCTCAAAGAGCCATCAGACCACCACAGATGGGGCCCAATACGGCCGATGCCGATTCGGAGTCGCGGAGAACCTAACGGGTAACCGGGGCTCCGGCTCGACGTGCAGGAGAAGGAACGGGGTGGTTTTTAGTCAGTAAGAGTCTGACACTCCCTACCGCCTCACCCAGGCGGGAGAAGTCATTCGATGATTTTCCCCCCTTAAAAAAAAAAAAAAAAAGCGTTGATTATAATTTATTGTGATGCATTGGTATCACTCCGGTCGAGCTAATCTATTCGTGTCGAAGCAGAACTCTCCCGCATTGGCAAGAAAAACATCATGTGTTCACTTTATTCTATTAATTTAAGTATCTGACAGACGAAAATATATGTTATAGTCATCACCTCAATTGGGATGATGACATGGTATGAAAATTAAAATCTAATTAGTCCGTAAGTTACGTAATGAAAAATTATTAGACACGTATTTTTTTTATTTTGTCGTATAATAAAACAATACTTAGATAAAACGAATCAAAGTTTAGGAGTTGGAGCTAAAACGTCATTGCTACGTATAAAATGTATGTACATTTCTATGTGAAAGTGACGTCAGGCGACATTTCAAATCAATATCGTCGAAAGTATTCGTTTCGGTAAGAAAATAAAACATACGTGTCTAATGATTTAACTCGTCGAGAACCGCCATTATAGACACAATTATAGAACAATAGGTTGCGGTCACCGGTGACCGATCGGTGTTTGACAGTTTAAAATAGTATACCAGACGGACATTAAAATAAAAATTAGGCATCTACCCTATTGTTAGAACAGCCACAAGTCTGACAGATGGTGTAAAAGACAGAAATCTGTAAATGATTCAAGTTTTATGAATGTTGGAAGGCGTAGCCGTTTCTAAACATGGCTATATCGTCATAATTGCTAATGATAAATGGAAAATGCGTGTTACTTATATTGCAGTCATAAATAATGAAGTTAGAACATTTTGAAATAACTACGTTTGTTCGTGATCGGCTGATGAAATTGCTTTAGCAGCATCTGTGCGATGTAAATTTTTGGGAACAGAAATTCTCGTTAGAGTAATTGTCTTCAATCCATTGTACACCAAGAGCACCAATAGTATTCTATGTGCGTAATAGTAATAATAGTATTCAAGAGATAGTCGACCAAGAGGACTTTTTTTAAGAGGGAATATCATCGAATGACTTCTCCCGCCTGGGTGAGGCGGGAGGGAGTGTCAGACTCTTACTGACTAAAAACCACCCCGTTCCTACTCCTGCACATCGAGCCGGAGCCGGTTTCACCGGGGCGAGTGAAACCGGCGAGAGATGTCACGCGGTGTTCCACAGGGTTCGGTTCTGGGGCCGCTCCTGTGGAACATCGGTTATGACTGGGTGCTGCGCACCGACCTCCCGAACGGCGTTAGCACAATATGCTACGCCGACGACACGCTGGTGCTAGCGCACGGGAGGTCGCACCAGGCGGCGGCCGATCTAATGGCGACAGCGGTTGCGACAGTCGTTGAGAGAATCCGGCAGTTGGGACTCGAGGTGGCGCTCCACAAGTCCGAGGCCATGTGTTTTCATGGCCGCGGGAACGCGCCACCTCCGGGTGGGTCCCAAATAACGGCTGGAGGAGTTACCAGCGACGTCGAGACGACGATGAAGTACCTAGGACTCGTCCTCGACAGTCGGTGGAACTTCATAGAGCACTTCCGACGTTTGGCTCCAAAGTTGGAGAGGACGGGGGCTGCGTTTAAACGCATCCTCCCCAACCTCGGGGGGCCAAACACCTCCTGCCGGAGGTTATACGCCGGGGTCGTGCGGTCCATGGCCCTCTACGGCGCCCCTGTTTGGGCGCCAAACCTGTTGCGGCGTCCCGCTCGGACGCTGCTCATGGCACAGAGGGTCATGGCGATCCGAATGATCCGCGGATACCGCACGATCTCTGGGGAGTCGGCGAACCTCCTTGCCGGATTACCGCCGTGGGATCTGGAGGCGAAGGTGCTCGCGCGCGTGTACAGCATGCGCGCGGAGGCACGTCGCCGGGGCGAAACTCCGCTGCCGCGCCAGATAAGTGCGTGGCGGGATGAGCACCGGCGCGATCTCATGACGGAATGGCAGCAACGACTGTCGCAACCGAGGGCTGGGCTCGCTGCCATCGCAGCGGAAAGTCCCCTCTTTGAGGAGTGGCTTGAGAGACGCTACGGCGTCCTCACCTACCGCCTGACGCAGGTCCTCACCGGACATGGCAGCTTCGGGAGGTACCTGTGTCTGATGGGGCGGGAGGAAACGCCCGGGTGTGATTACTGCGAGGACCGCCCTGAGGACACGGTGGAACACACTGTAGCGGAATGCCCTGTGTCGTGAGATCGGCGATGGCGACCTCTCGCGTCCGGGCCTAGTGCAGGCCATGATGCGGAGCGAGGGGGATTGGGATGCCGTCTCCTCCTTTTGCGAAGCAGTCATGCTAGCTAAGGAGGAGGCGGGACGCGTGAGGCAGCGAAGCGCTGCCTCCTCGCAACCCAGCCATCGCGAAGGACACACCGGGCGTCGGGGATCGCGGGACGATCTCCGGCCACCGTAAGCGCGGGCCTGCGGACGGCGAGCATGGGTGGCTCCCCGTCCGACCAGAAACAGACCCGAGCGTACGGCGCGTCGCGTTCCGCGCGCGCCTCAAAGAGCCATCAGACCACCACAGATGGGGCCCAATAGGGCCGATGCCGATTCGGAGTCTTTATTAGACAGAGTGCGGTGTTTCTGATCCCGTAGTGATCTAATTTCAGCAAAAGTGTCTCGTGGTCAACGCAATCGAACGCTTTTGAGAGGTCACAAAAGATACCAATAGCATCTTGTGCTTCCTCCCAAGCACCAAATATTTCTTTCATTAAAGTGATACCGGCGTCAGTTGTACAACGACCTTTAGTAAAACCGTATTGTTGTTGGTGAAAGATAGAATGTTTATTAAAATGATGAAGCATCCGAGACAGCATTAACTTTTCAAATACTTTGCTGAGAACTGGCAAAACAGATACTGGCCTATAATTGTTTGGTTCTTTAGTGTCACCACTTTAAAATAGTGGGATAACTTTACTATATTACATTAGGTCAGGGAAAACACCGTCATCTATACTTTTATTGAAAATCACAGCCAAGTATGGCGCTATAGTTTGAATAAGTGATTTGCAAACTTTTACCGATAGTCCCCATAGATGTTCAGTTGATTTGATCTTGATCTCTTTAAAAACTTTTATTATTTCTAGAGGATTCGTATATCGAAAACTAAAGTCGTGCTGACACGATTGTGTATTATTCTTAAGCAAAGTTACAGAGAGTGTTGCTGATGACTCTAAATCTTTGGTTGTTTTGATAGGAATGTTGGCAAAAAAATGTTCAAACTCCTGGGCTACATCCACGTTGGATGAAATCTGTCCCCTTTCAGTATTTAAACTAAATTCTGAATTTCTTAATCGTTTCCTACCAGTCTCGTTGTGTATAACTTTCCAAGTAGCTTTTATCTTATCATCAGCTGCTTTTATTTTATTACTAATATAAAGACGTTTCGCGGTTCTGCATACTATTCTAAAGGTTTTTGAATATGATGTTACATACTGATGAAATTGGAGGTTGGTGTTGTATGGTTTCATTCCATAAAGCTCAAAAAGTTTGTCCCTACTCTTACGAATACCGACAGTTGCCCAATCGCTAATCGCACCTGCAATTAAAATATAATTAGTGAAAAGTGCGTTCAGGTACTTCCGCCTATCCCATCGGTAACTGACGATCATTATAATATGAGTTAAATAGTTTTCAAATAAGTAGTTGACGTTAATAACCCAAGTTGATTGATTTATTGAACAGCAAATTACAAGTTCATAAAACAATTGTCTAAAGGTTTACAACCGACAGTTATTAGATAGAAGGGTCACGAGTTCGAATCCCACTCGTTTCACAATTACTGGAAACTAATTTTAGTTGTATTGTTAGGTAAATAGTTCAATTGTACGATTATGCTGGATTCTGTGAGGATGCCAAAGGATAATTGGAAGGTTAGAAACGATAATGATTTAATAAGTGCTTTTAACTCCTTTATTTTTAAATGATATAAAGATTTTGATATTTTCTTAATTCTAAATAGGGACATGGCAACTCTATTGGCTAAACGGTAATAAGTGTTCCACCATATGAACTGCATCTTCTAAATTTTTTGTTCTAATTGGGATTTTTAAATCACCCACGAAGCGCGGGAATTACGGCAAACCCCTATCAAGAAAGAAGATTTTAAAACCATGGATAGATTATGCTTCATGACAAAAATTATTATGATACCTACATTGCTTTTTCTTATTGGAGAAGAGGGCTTCTCCTCATCTGTGTTTCAAGAATAAACAAAATACTAAAATACCACACTATAGCATGAAGATATAGTCTCTTCGATTGCCATGAAATAGTGTCCAATCAATCACCAATCAATTGCTGCAATGCATCGACCCTCATACAATTGCACCCCATATACAACTGTAATTTATAGGTCTCATGTCTTGTGTCTAGGCAGGTCTAGATTCTAGACTCCAATAGCTATAAATATAGATCTATATAACTAATAAGTAGTCCTACTAATATGACACGTCTGGAAGGTTGTCAGAATGTATGAATGTTTGTTATTATCTTACTCAAAAAGTACTGAATAGATAAGAATGAAATATGAAACAGATATAGTTTATCGTTGGTAACAATAAAATGGGGTATTTTTATCCCGGGGACGTGGGCAAAGCTGACAGAAGCTAGGGTGAAATTAAAATATAAAGAAGTTATAAAAAGATTATCGTGTAACATAAAGTAACTAAAAATCGTGGGTTACTCACGTGAATATACTGAGAAAAGCTCTACTAATTACGAACATCGCGCACCTACTCATCGCTGCGACCGCGCACGCTGATCATGAGGAAGAATCCTTCTGTGGTTCGAAACTAGTAGAGATTTTCTCAGTATATTCACGTGAGTAACCCACGATTTTGAGTTAATACAAAGACTGCCTCTTTTATTGTGTGATCACAACTTGCAAGTACAACTGCTGACCATGAGGTCTTCAGCTCGATGCCTGGATCGAGTAAAAGATAGAATTTTTGTCTTTTTTGAAAAATTCTCAGTAATAAGTTCAAAAATTTGCATGAAGTATGGCAAAAGGATCACTCCCTATAATAATTATGGTACTCATAACATACCTTGCTTAAAACGGAAAACAATATTTTAATCACGACACACATTATATTAGTCACGACGGTTTAAAATTAATAACATAATTATAAGGCAGCTACTTTAAAACATTAATATGTAAAATAATGAAATCTTGATCAATAAGAATTTCATTAAACTCAATTAATATACGATTACATCTTACGTTATATATAATTTCTACAAATAATTATTATCTCAGTTTGGTTACGGTCATTAAATTTTATTATTTACAGATTTTTTTAATAGGTAACATAACACTGGCTCATTGGCCGAGTGGTCACAAGTGCGACTACCAGGCAAGGAGTCTCAGGTGGGACAAAGTATTACTGGTTTTTTTTAATCTCAGTATAAGCACGGAGTGTGGAAATGTGCTCGGTATATGGCAATAGGCTCACCCCCTATTACATGGGACTCATAACATCAATAGTGAAAAGTGGGTGTTACCTCTGTATACACCTCTGCCCATCCCTTCGGGGATAATCGGCGTTATGTTATGTTATAACACCATAACCACGTGTATTATTCGCCGAAGGGTTAGCCACAAATAATTATATTTGATATTTTACTCATTTTTCGCCATGTTATGTCAGAAGTCATATAATAAGTACAAGTTGGTTTCAGAGGAATTTCCTCCCACGGATCCTCCGATTGTGGAACAAACTCCCTGTTTTCCCGATGGGCTACAATATGAGGTTCTTCAAGAAAGGAGTAAACAGGTTTATAAAGGGTCGGCAAGGCGTATGTAATGCCCTATGTATAGCAAGCGTACATAGACCGCGGTAACCACTTACCATCAGGTGGGCCGTGCACTTTTCTTGCTACCGTCTTGGTATAAAAAAAATAAGGGATGAGCGCCTACCTCTCATGCATGAGGTTACATTTTGGTCAACTAAGGAATCGTCTGTGCCAATACACCTCATCTTTACACATATATCGTCAGTCGATAGTCGTCGTGATGGAGACAACCACAGAAATATTAACTTTATTATATTAACTTTACTAAATAAAAAACATTAAGTTAAGGATACACCGGAACGATCTGGTCAATGAATTCCCGCTAAATATACAAGAGGTAGGGTTGGTACAATCTATTTTAGCTCAGCCAAATTCTGAATTAGCAAAGCGATTGTGTCAGTTGATGTATTTCGTTGACTAAGACTAAGTTAATTAGGAACTTTCATGTTTAATTTTAAGGTTTTGTTTATATAATGGTTGTAGGTAGTATTAGGTACGATGGGGTTGGCGTATCCTTATGGATAAAAACCCTATATTAATTACATGTAGTGAATAAAAAAAAAACATTAAGTTAAGGATACACTAGAGGATAAATATCCTGCGACACGTGTTGCCTGCGACGTGGAGTAGCGCGACGTTGCCAGCATGTGGTCACTGTGGACATAAGGCGCGCGTTGTCACTTTAGTTATAATGTATCGGGCGAAATCGGCCGGCTTCGTTTGACATGTCGCCGATACGTATCGTGGGACATTTGTTCGCTAGTATATCCTTGGCTTAAACAAAGCACACGTCTTTCATTGGGCATTTCCGCTTATCTTCGTATTGTCGGAGGCCTAGTACGACTTTGTTTTACGTTAATAGCAATCGAAATGAGATTGCGTTTGCGACTCGGATTGGCCGGCTCAAAAAATCAACCAATCAGGTCATTGAACGGGGTCTTGTGTCAATTCGCCTTCTGCTCTAATGGATGTTACCTTCTTTGTTCACTAGATGACGCTAATATAGAAGACACTTCGACTCTTTGACTAACTGTAGGTAGCTGTAGCAGCAATAATTAGATGACCAATAGATTTACTTTACCTTTATCCCCTAGATAGGAGCTTTTAGTCTTGTATTACTTATTTGGTGTTTAAGTTGCCAGCAGTAGCTTTCATTTTTGAGGAAGATTTATGCCAACATGAATTTAAACGAAAATCAATTATCTATGCAAAATTTACCCACTTTTACAGTAAAGAAACAAGGGTTTAAGTTCCTAAAAAATATTTAATATTAATTATTGTTTAATGCCTTCTTTGATCCTCAAGTACTTTTAAAGTGGTTCTAGAGTTAATTTATATTCAGTAATTAGAATTTTAACGATACTTCTGCAAAGTTCAGGCGCTTTCTTAGCCAGGTTAATTCAGACACGAGATTACAGGGATGGAGGGTTTTAAGTAAATTGCTTCAACAAGTGTATTGTGGTTTGTTATTAGACGCAGGCAGGAGGGGTAGGCAAAGGTTTCGCGTATTAAGTTTTTAATAGACACAATACAGTACCAATTTATAACATAACATTCAAAACATAACATCACGCTTTTTATCCCCGAAGGGGTAGGCAGAGATGTACATTATGCCACTGTACAATGTAACACCCACTTTTCACTATTTATGTTATGAGTCCCATGTAATAGTGGGTGAGCCTATTGCCATATACCGGGCACGTTCACAGACTCCGTGTTACTACTGAGAACTTTTTAGAAACCCAGTAATACTTTGTCTGACCCGGGCATCGACTCGGCCAATGAGGCAGTCTATTTATAACAAAAATACAGTTTTCACAAAAGATTAATACACATTACAAAAAATAAAAACTAGGCAAGAGTAGGTTATGTAGTAAAGGCTTTTTCGAATGAGTTAACTGCCGTAAACTGTTCACAATTATAAATGTTATACAAGCTAAGTTTTTATAGTACAAATATTTAGCTTAACGTAGGATTTATTACCACAAAATACTGATTGTTGTTTTCTTTGTTTACAGGTAATATAATGGAATCAATACAACAAACAGAACCTGATACATATTAACTTCAGGAATAAAAATGTGGTCGCGAGTGAGGCTAGCTGCATACCGTGGCCTTAGTATGGAACAGAAGTAGGAACGGGTGGCTTTTAGTCGGTAAGAGTACTGATAATATAATGATACTCCTTCCAGCCTGCTCAGGGAGGAGTTATTTGATATTTTTATCAGGTACAATAACGTCCTGTATGAAACAATGTTGCTTTTGCTTATTCATTCATACTGATAACAAGTCTAATCACAACTTTATTTATTTCTAAACATATATAGTCAACACTAGTCATTACTTCCTTTCATATCTAATAAATAAATTATAGTATGGCACGCTATTACACACAACACTTCGATTGGGATGTGATCGCGAGATAAGAGTCAGCACGTCACTAGTTGCGTGCTGTTTCAAGATTTATTCGCTAGATGGCGCTCGCTTGCTTATCTTTTGAGTACCTATTACGACACATGTTTGGTAGTCGAGTTGTAGAGGTAGTAATGGTGCGCCACCTACGACAATTTAAAATAAAAATAGGCATTATTTTGTTGTTTTTCTTTAATTAAAATTTACAATTTTGGATAAAACTGATCATAATATGGTAGAACTGAGATTTTATCATGAGCTAGGTTATAAAAAAATAATCTTTCTTTTAGAATCCTTAAGTTTGAGACAATTACTTTACGAGTTCCATACCTTATTCCACTGATAGGAGATGGTTTCCAAATAAGATAAGTATGATATCCAATTCAGAAATAGGCGAGAAAAAAGGCTTGGACAAAGAATGAAATAGAAAAACTACATGGCGAGGCGTATAGTCAAGATATGTATTTAAGCAAAAAAAAAATGATTTATTGGACATGATTTGTGAAATAAGAAAGTGTTAGCGTTAGGCAACAATATTCCATTTGTTGCGTGTTTTAGGGTGCTTACCGAAAGGGAATGGAATGCCATTGTTACTGTAATGCCGTTTGTCTGGTAGCGTCTAGAACTAGGTACTTAAACAATTCAATGGCTTGGAATTTACTCGTAAATGTGTAGGCTGCTTCGGCATACTTTATACATATTTCATGCTTGTAAAAATTTGAAATCGTTGGCAGTTGATATTTTAATTTTGAGAATGTTTTTAGCTTGTTTATTTGATTGCATTCTTCAGTATTATTGGTCGCGTATTGGACAGTGCCTTTATGCCATTAGAACCTTATGTCTACATTTATCTTAAGACAATAGGAAATTATTTCCCTCTTACCTATGTCCACGTTTCGATAACACATTACGCATTGCTGTTCTGAGACAATGCCTAAGTAATTGGTAAAGGACAAAAGAAAATAACCTCAGTACTTACATTTTAGTTGATCTCTGTTGTGGTGGATTTTAGCATATAGGAGTTACAGCCGCTAGTATTATGAAGGACGCTTTTTCATTTCTAATTTTATATGTATATAAATATGAAAGTTTGTGTATTTGTGTCTATGTTTTTTACTACATCACGTCAAAGCAGCTTAAGAGATCGAGGATGAAATTTGGAAGACGGGTAGACTAACAAGGTCTGAAATAACATAGGCTACTTATATCCCACGGAAACGTGGGCGAAACCATTGGCAGAAGCTAGTCATCTAATATCCTCTACTATGCCCAAGGTCACCTGCTAAAGATATTGAAAGTGATCACAAGATCACAAGTGACCATGGTTTTGGATCATGATAACCGGGTGCGTCAAGGGCGAGCGTGGGACGGTGAATGTTGGCGCCGCTTTGCGTTAAACTTTTGTTCAGATAAAGCTTGGAACTCATTTGGGTACTGTTTTAATGATTGGAGTCGAGACTTTGGTGATTGGTCTATCAGGTGGTCGTAAGAGAACTTTTTTTTTGTTTCTGAGGTCTGAGGGGACATCATCCAATGACTTCTCCCGCCCGGGTGAGTCGAGGATGTGTCAGATTCTTACTGACTAAAAACCACTCCGTTCCTACTCCTGCACATTGAGCCGGAGCCCCGGTAATCCGTTAGGTTCTCCATGACTGACCAAGAGGATAGGACACTTTATAAGAGTAACGCTCGAATACTGAAAGGCTACTGAATTTTAAGTACTTAAACATCACGCCATCTCCCCGGCAACCCGTTAAGTCTTCCGCGGCTCCGTATAGGCATCAGCCACTGTATGTAATAAGCATCTAATGTATGCACAAAAGAGCACCCTGGAGAATAAATAGAGAGATTAATCTTTGATACTATTGCGTCTTCGTTTTATCTATGAAGCAATTTTATGTTTTTATAATAACTATCGTGAGACATACTAAATTAAGTAAAAACGCGGGTTACTCACGTGAATATACTGAGAAAAGCTCTACTCGAGACGAGACGGTCGAGACGTCGCCGCGACCGCGCACGCTGCTCATGAGGAAGAACCCCTCTGTGGTTCGAAACTAGTGAAGCAATTTTACTATTATTTCATTTAAGTTTACACTAATATGTGAGAAATTTTCTCAAGAATACTGATAGGCCTGTTTGAAACAAAACAATTCTTAGTTCGGAACCAAATATTCAAACAAACAAAAAAGTTCTCGGTTTTATAGTATTAGTGGGTACAAATAGGTATTTTTGGAGACATCATTAAATAAATGTCGAGTTCTTAGTCGTCATATTAGACCTCATTATTCAGGGCTTAGCAACCAAGACCCTTATTTTCTTTCTAAGAAATTATGAACATTTATTATTGTTCCTTTTCTTAATGTTTCGACATAACCTACATGTTCTTTTGTTCTCGTTTTATTGTAATTTGATATTTAAGGACCTATTAGTAGAGTTTAGATAAAGTACGTCTCCTGGATAAGTCCGTTTTCAATCAGTAGATCTGGAAGTCTTTGGAAATATGTTCAGTACAGGACGTTCCATGGTTTTTTATTTTTTTAAATAAACTTCGTCCCACACTGGGATTGTCTCCTGTGTCGTGGGTGCGTTTACAAACACATAACAACGCGGAACAACAGTCTGTGGATCACACAAAGAGTTGTTCCGTGTAGAAATCGAATCCGCGACACGTTTCGCGGCAGCCAGTTGCCCAACCACCGCGCCGACCATGCATTCATTGCTGATATGATGATGATGAACAGGAAACTGTCCAGTCATGTTAAATATCTCAACGAGGACAATAAAATCACTTTCTCAAATCAAAATATCAATGAATTAAACAGTTTTTCTGTAAACATTTTAGTATTCGATACCTTGACATTTCGAAATGTTATGACACTAGAAAAATCATAATAGCATAATTATGCATTGAGTATATATTAAGCCTTATTCCCTAATGTATCTATGCATTGCGTGGGCGAGCGACATTTGCGCATGGCGCCGGTACTGTTTGACATATAAAATACACGTTTAAATCATCTACGTTAGCATTATGTTGATAGATATCCGGTAATTACAATATTCTTAGTTCTACTATACTTATTCCATTATGATAGACTGTCCATTTGGCTGGGCGTACAAGCGCAGAGCTATCACATCACACATCACCAGCATATAAGTGGCCACTGCTAACCAAAGGACTCTTCTCACACGGAGAAGGTTTGAGCATTAATCACTATACCAAATAACATAACATCACGCCTTTTATCCGGAAGGGATAGGCAGAGGTGCACATTATGTCACTGTACAATGTTGTTACATTGTACTTTCGACTATTTATGTTATAAGTCAAAAGTAATAGGGGGTGAGCCTATTGCCATATACCCGGCACAATTCCAGACTCCGTGCTACTACTGAAAATTTTTTAACAACCCAGTAATACTTTGCTCGACCCGGGAATCGAATCCGAGACTTCTTGCTCGGCAGTCGCACTTGCGACCACTCGGCTAACGATATATCTATACCAAATATAAAGTTCTTTTATATTTATGGTCACCAAAGCTTTGTCCCATATCAAATATCTTCATCCCATAAACCACATAAGGGATCGTATATCGTATAAAGTGGCGCAAAGAATTTATATTGCTGTAGCCAAAATGTTCCTAATACCGGCTATTTGTCCTAAAGTTTGATCATTACAGACGTACTGATGTGCAATCAATTCTGGACATCCGAAATTCGTTTGTACACACGGCTACACATCGAGCTTTACATAACCAGTATAAACTGAACGTTAAATGTGCGGAAAGATGATGCGACGCGACACCAGGATAAACTGGTTTTGTATAGATTGATGTGTGGCCGTGTGTACTATGTTGATTTACCTAAACACAATCACATCTAAAGCTTTCATTATTATCATCATCATCAACAGCTGAAAGACGTCCACAGCTGGACGACGTCCACAAAGGCCTCCTCCAAGGAGGACTAACCTCCACGTCGAACGACAACTCACCACTTGACTCTCTAATGATTAAGATATAATATTAAGCTTTTTTATATAATTCTTTTATAACTACGTTGTCTACATTGTCATTGAAAATTGATTAATAATAATAATAAGTACAATTTCGGACGGACTGCACAATTTCTGGATTAAATGGCTCAAAAGTTCACACGTTCGCTTAGCATTACACTTCCAGGCAGCTTTGGAAACTGGGTCGTTACCACAATTTCTAACAACAGGAGTTACCCACCTGCTCCATAAATCAGGTAGTTCCACTGAGCCCAAAAATTATAGACCAATCACATGTTTACCAACGGTCTACAAACTTCTTACATCCATTTTGAGGACAAAAATAACAAAACATATTGAAAAAAATTCCATCATGTCTGTATCTCAAAATGGATGTAGGGAGGGGTCTCGTGGAACTAAGGAGCTACTCCTCATTGATATGGTTGTTAGCCAACAGGTTCGTCGGTCCCGAAAAGATTTGTCTACATGCTGGATAGACTATAAAAAAGCATATGATTCTGTGCCACATACATGGCTCCTGAAGGTGCTGGAGTTGTATAAAATAGATGCAACTTTACGCGCCTTCTTGGAGTCATGTATGAGGCAGTGGAGCACTGTGCTTTGCTATCCGGGATGTAGACAAATCCAAGGGAATGAAGAACCTGTAAGGATAGTACGAGGAATATTCCAGAGTGACAGCCTGAGCCCACTATGGTTCTGCTTGGCCTTGAATCCTCTAAGTACTCTACTGGAGGATTCAGGGTTAGGCTATCCTTTGCGGAGAAGGGGTCTAGTTATATCCCACTTACTTTACATGGATGACCTCAAGTTGTTTGCGCCAAACAAGAAACAACTGATGGAATTACTGACTATAACTGAAAAATTTAGTAGTTCCATCAGAATGGAGTTTGGAGTAGACAAATGTGCGGTCATGCATGTAAAGCGAGGAGGGATTGTGGAATCTGAGGGTCTAGAACTCTCAGATTTCACAAAGCTGAGATCACTCTCAGAAGGATTAGGCATTAATGGACCGGACATGAAGCAATCGTTACAGGAGCGCTTCTTTGGCCGTCTGAATAGGGTACTGAAAAGTTCCTTATCAGGCGGAAACAAAGTGCGAGCCTTTAACGGTTGGGTCATGCCAGTCCTAATGTATTCTTTTGGTATACTCAAGTGGACTCAGACTGAACTTGACACCCTGGATAGGCGAGTCCGGACACTGCTAACTGCAAATCGCATGCATCACCCTCGTTCGTCGGTCATGAGGTTGTACATCCCGCGGAAGTGTGGTGGTCGAGGCTTATTAAATGCTAAGACCCTTCACAACCGTGAGGTGTGCAACCTCAGGGAATATTTCCTGAAAGTCAACGAGGGTATGCATCGAGAAGTAGCCGCAATGGACAATGGATTCACTCCACTATCCTTGGCAAAAGAGAACTGGCGCAAACCTGTGGTACTGAGCGTCAATGATCGCAAGGAGGTATGGCATAGCAAGGAGCTCCACGGACGCTTCTTCCGGGCCCTTCATGGGCCCAGTGTAGATTTTCTAGCGTCCGTATCTTAGCTACGATTCAGTAATCTGTTTGGAGAAACTGAAGGATTTGTCTGTGCAATAATGGACGAAGTTATCCTTACGAATAACTATCGGAAATATATAATTAAGGATGGGACGGTTGACATATGTCGGGCATGTCATAGTCCTGGTGAATCCATTAGACATATAATTTCTGGTTGTGGTCGTTTGGCTAACAGTGAATATTTGCATAGGCATAATCAAGTAGCCAAGATTATCCATCAGCAACTTGCTTTACACTATCGACTTGTTGAATCTGAGGTACCGTACTACAAGTATGTGCCCGACCCAGTTCTGGAAAATGACCATATCACATTGTACTGGGACCGGTCTATCATTACTGACAGGACTATTGTAGCCAATAAACCTGACATAGTGGTGATAGATAGACCGACAAGTACGCCGCACGATGATAATCGATGTCACCATTCCCCATGACGAGAACCTCGTGAAAGCTGAGAAAGATAAACAAATAAAATATCTAGACTTAGCTCACGAGGTTGTCGACATGTGGAGTGTGGATTCGGCTATCTTTTTTTTTTTTTTTTTTTATAAACAACGTTGCCCCACATTAGGATTTTCTCCTGTGTCGTGGGTGCGTTTACAAACATACAAGTTCACATACACAATGACATCCAGACCCGAAACAACAATTTGTGGATCACACAAAGTGTTGTTCCGTGCGGGAATCGAACCCGCGACACGTTGCACGGTAGCCGGTTGCCCAGCCACCGCACCAACCGTGCAGTCGATATCATTGTGCCGATAGTCGTGTCGGCCAATGGGTTGATCCCTTAAAGCCTCGACATCCATCTTAGGAGGCTGGCGTTAGGTGGATGGATCAAGGGCCTGATACAGAAGGCAGTTCTCCTAGAAACAGCACGTATCGTGAGGAGGTTTCTGTCTCTGGAGCCCTAACCACCGGTAGCTTGGACCATGCTCCCGCTACTGGTCGGCTCCTATTTTTTATATTTTTAAATATTATTTTTATTTTATAAGTAGTGTTTAAAAATGTAATTTATAGAGAATTTTAAATAAATATATGTAAATAATAATAAAACAAATTAAAATAAATAAAATTACATCAGATCAGACATCATCAGATTGGAACAGAACAATAATAATAAATACAAAGTAAGTAATAACAATGTCAAAAGAGACAATTATCATTAATAATGTCAAAGAAAAACAAAAATAATGTATTTAATAAGAACAACGTAGAACCAAATCAAGATTAATATTAAAAATTAAAAATCTAGTTCTATGTTTTATAAGCTATCTACATAGTAGAGGCATTTCTCCAACAGGAATGCCTTGAGCCGCATTAGATACATTCTTGTGAATAACCCCCCATTTTTATGTTAATCGTGCTTAAAAGTCGCGTTTGACTGGTATCCGTTAAAATTAATGAGATAGTTTATTTGAAATAAATATTTATAAAAATAATTTTCCAACACTATTCGATTTCTTATCTTATTATTTAATCTATTACAGTTATGTTTATATTTATAACCTGTTTGTCAAATTCTGTGTGTTTCTGTTATCGATCTCCGAAACATTAATTTATTAATTAATTTTAATGTATTTATTGATACGATCTTGTAAAACGAATTAATACAGAATTAATGTTATGACTTAAAATATTTCGCCAATATAATTTTTGTCCAATTAGTTTTTGTAACTTAATTAATAGATAATGTCGTTTCCATTATGATGCATTATTAATTATTAATACATTTAGTTTCATTTGCTTTGTTTTAGTTTCTGAAAAAGGGATAAATTATTACAACGTTGATTTCGGCTTACTATCTGCTCACGTAGGTCGACGAGGAACTCGAATAGTATCAAGACACGCTAAAGCAGCATTCCGCGATACGTGATTTGACGCGAAATGCGTAACAAATTACCTGAGTAAGCCGAAAAACATAATAATTAATAATAATTGATCGTGTAAAAAAGAAATAATTTAATCTCTGATAGGATAGAGGTGCAAAGTAACATCCACTATGAACCCTTCATGTTAGTCCAAAATTGGGATGATGACAGGGTATGAAAATTAAAAATCTAATTAGTCCCTAAGTTAGGTAATGAAAAAATATTAGACACGTATTTTTTTATTTTGTCGTATAATAAAACAATACTTAGATAAAACGAATCAAAGTTTAGGAGTGGGGGCTAAAACGTCATTTTTACGTATAAAATGTACATAGAAGTGACGTCACGCGTCATTTCAAATCAATATATCGTCGAAAGTATTTGTTTCTGTAAGAAAATAAAAATCGTGTCTAATGATTTAAAATTATCTATCTACCAGACGGACATTAAAATAAAAATTAGGCATCTACCCTATTCATGCTATAACTGCAAAATAAAAACTACCGAAATACCTCATTGATACTTTTGCTAACCCGGGAGCAAACTGGTTTCCCTTGATGGGCAGTGGCAGTTGCGACCACTCAAGCAGAGTCCAGTATAATAAATTATCTTAGAAACTCGATACAGATTGTATCAGCACTTAGCACAAATTATAATTCAATGAACCCAATTACAGAATCTGTCCAAAGCATATTTTTAACTAATTACTGTACCAAGTTCTGTCTAGACTGGCAATACTGCCTGTGGCGTTTCGAAACATACCTCTAATAATTATAAGTTATCTGGCTATGAAAGGATCAGATTTGAAGATTGAGAAATTATTATTTGTATTAAACATCTATGTGCTTCATTTTTTGCAAAATACGTAGGTATAGGTCTAGACTTGAACGTATTACTTTTAGAACACTAATATCTTATTGTTAAATACCATACATTAGTTACTGCTAATCTTTGTTTAAACATATTAAAATTGATTTTCTTTTATTTTATTTTGTTCACTCATCTTTCATCTTCGGTTTACCCTATGGAGAAAAGTAATATCGAAATGGATACATAACATAACATTACAACTTACCAACAAATACACAAAAACCAACCTTCATCCCAACATTATAAGTTTCAATTTCCATTACTCACTTTAAAAGTAAAATGTCCAAATAGGTGGCAATAGTAGCTTAATGCGTACCAAGGCTTAAGTAAACATAATTATTATAAGTACTCCTCAAGTGCAGTCCGCGGCTATTGAAATAACACCACGAGTAAGCAAATACTGTTTGTGTATGCTAATGGAGTGCGAGCGAAAGACTGCTAGGGCTGTCTGTCCTAAGAATCACCTTGTATTTACTATTACATAAATATATAAACTTGCTTACATAATATACATATCGATTATAGAAAAAAAAATAATTGTATGACAAGGGCGCGTACGGAGTCGTTCGTGGAAACGATAGATGAAAAAAAATAGAATATAAAAATGCTCCATACATACTTCATAGGTTACGAGGAACATATTATAGTGAAAGGCGACTTTGTTTTATGTTATAAATGTTATGAGATCTATTTAAGAGATTTTCTTGTAAACCGGTACCACTAATGTAAAAGTGAGCATAAATAAATATTAGGTTGACATCGTACTCCACGATTTATGCTATAGAATGACAAAATGTAAAACTTAGTAGTGAAGTCTATCTCTAATATTTAAATTTAAATAAAATATCCAAAGCTCCACTTGAAAATTCGGACGAAATATCAACCTTCATCCAGACCGAAAATCTGTTCGCAAATAACTACTTTAATATCCATTATGTCAAAATGTCAAAAACTTAATTCAGACATTATAAACAGACATTTGACAGCAGACCAAACTTTTCCAAAGATAAGAAAATCAAGAAAAAATGGTTTTCAATTTGTGCCATTGTTGCCAGATGAAATTGTGCCGTTTGAGTCCGTCTAACTTTAAATCCTAGTCAGCAGTACTATTCTGTAAGTACATTTTGCAAAGTCACTTCTTGATTTGAGGTCAGATTAAAGATTCGTAATTTAAAAAGAAAGTGAGTGATGGACTCTAGTGCTACCAGGTGATGACGGCAAGGAGAAGAATCACGCCAGGCCGCGCGCGCCTCAAGGAGCCATCACCACAGATGGGGCCCAATAGGGCTGATGCCGATACGGAGCCGCGGAAGGCTTAGCGGGTTACCGGGGCTCCGGCTCGAAGTGCAGGAGTAGGCACGGGGTGGTATTCAGTCAGTAAGAGTCTGACACTCCCTCTTGCCTCATCCGGGCGGAAGAAGTCATCGGATGATTTCCGCCCCCTCAGAACAAACCAAAATGTGCGTGTTTTGATATTTTGGGTTATGACATTTTGACATGATTTAGTGGATTTTGTTAACTTCTTGCCTTCTTGAAAGAAGTAAGAGGTTCTCAGTTTGATGTCTGTATGTTTCTCCGCAATTATCTCACGATTAACTGAACCGTTTTGATGCGGTTTCCCGAAAAGCGTGACACTAAGGAACAGGTTTTAATACGTAGGTAGTAATCGATTTTATTATTATGCGAATTAAAAGAAAGAAGGAGGTCGAAGACGGTTTATTTGAACGTAGTTTATTATAAAAAACATACAGCCGAATCTATAACCTCCTCCTTTTTGGGAAGTCGATTATAAATGATTAATACGTGACTTTCGAGATGAATTCTCTATTTTCAGAATAGCGCGGTTGGCATAAAGTGATTGTCACTTTGACAGCCCTGTTTCCAGCGAGGACACTTTGAAGTGGCACTTGATGAGCGGTCGGACGCCGTGTAACGTTTAAACAGTTAGACTAATAAAGTTTGTAACGTTGTGACACTTTGTAATTTTACTGCCTTGGGAAATAATTCAATTTTCTGCACGCTGTACTATGTAGCATGTTGTGTAACTGCCTCTTTGAGTTTGAGCAATATACCTATCTCGCTATAGGTCCTAACATAACACAACTGAAAAAGTTATTGTTACATTGTGTTCCTCTAACTATCCTGTCTAGAGTTAATAGGAGCTTGCAACCAACTTGACCCGCAATTTAATCCTTTATCCTCAGTCGACGAGGTAGTTCAAAAGGTCAACAATTTTGAAAAGCTGGTACCAAGTTATGTATAAAAATTGGTATCCATATGTATTTGAATGAACCATTAATGACTGGCTCGTTGGGTGGCTCGTTGGGTGGTGGTTGGGCTTGCCTAGCAGTCGCACTTGCGACCACACGGTCGCAAGTGCGACTGCTAGGCAAGGGGTCTCGGGTTCGATTTCCGTCCAGTCAGCAAAGCATTGCCATGATTTGCCTGAAATTGTGCCCGGTATATGGCAATAGGTTCAACCCCTATTACATGGGACTCATAACAGAAATAGTGAAAAGTGGGTGTTACATTGTACAGAGGCATTAAGTGCCGTAATGTGCACCTCTGCCTACACCTTTGGGGGTAAAAGGGGTGATGCTATATTATGTATAAACGACGAAGTTATCCTCAAATACATAAAAAGCACATAATCAAGAATTAAGAGCCGTCCTCCATTTTGAGGTCGGTTTAAAAATTAACATCGAAGTTAAGAAATAGACAGCCCTACTCCGAATGATTGGATCAGTAGTCGCCCATCTACAGGGCCTATACAGTTAGAATTTTAAACAAGTTGTTCTTCTCGTACCACATTTGACACATTCAGTTTATAGAAAGAAACGAGGTTAAATACTTTACGACTTTTCCGTTATCTATAGAAAATATAAGGGTGGTATTTAATACTTTAACTGTAAATTCCCTTTTTTCAATCAAATTGTTCGAAATTACCTCCAAAAATAATGAATTGCACACTAAATTTGTTCATCAAATAAATCAATTACATTATACTGTTAGATCTTTAAAGCTCAACTGTTTTACTGAATGACTATCTTTTAACTAAAAGTAAATCTAATAATTCTTCGAGTGCAACAAAATCTAAACCTAACCTAATATTCAACATTTAGTGTGCAAATCATATTTTTATTTTATGGTTCATTTTTTTGATATGATATGCAGTAGGTTATCAGTGGAGAAATTTGGTTTGCTTAAATTTTTAAATAGAGGTGCAGTAAAAATGCCCCATATAATAATATGTATATGTATTTTGAAATGATGACTATCGGAAATCAGAAATATTTAAAATAATAGGGGGGTTTATTACTGACTAGCTTCGTTCGCGTCCCCGTGGCACAAAAAGTAGCCTATCTGTTATTCCAGATCATAAGCCGCGGAGGACTTAACGTGTTATCGGGGCTCCGGCTCGAAGTGCAGGAGGAACAGGGTGGTTTTTAGTCAGTAAGAGTCTGGTCACTCTGAAGCTCTGGGCAAGAGAAGTCATTGGATGATTTTCCCCCCTCAAAAAAAAGATCATGATCTATTCCCGATCCCTTCAGTCGTTTTGATGTGAAGGAGTAACACAGACACATACAAACTTTCGCATTCATATAATTAGTAGGATAGTTAGATTGCGTATATGTTGAAAATTAAAGGTTTTTAAGAAGTTCACATTACTATTAAGCAGTAAGCATGCTATTGCTGAAAAATGTATACCACGAACATGCACGAAGCGTTTCGCATCAAGCTTCCTTGTTCGTACTGCTAAGGAGTGGAATTCTTTGCCAGAGTCTGTATTTCCTGAAGGGTATAACCGTGTCTTCAAGGACCGAGTGAATAGGTTGCTTATGGGACGACGTGCTCCATCGTAGACCGCATCATCGCTTACTATCAGGCGAGATAGAGGTCAAACGTCAACCAGTCAGATATAAAAAAAAACTTGTGATTTCAGTAATTAAAGAAAATACACACAATTATGTATATTTTTGGTACACTTTTAACTTAAGTAATTTTTTATTTTGAATTTTAATAAGTAATTGACCTTTGAGTGAGATTTATAGGTCTAATTGGCAACAATTAGACCTATAAAGCCCTAACAATCCGAGGGACGATCACAAGTCAGATCTCACCATATTAAAGAGATCAAAGTATTAACTCAGTAATACGATTAAAAGTACTAAAAGTTTTAATTGAAACTCTTGTCACAGAGCAGATGAAACGTTTTTTTTTATATGTAATATTTTATTTTTTTATTTTATTTTATTTATTTGGGAAAATTAACAATTATACACTATAATAATACATTATAACAAATATGACAGTATAGAATAAATGTATAATCAACGACATTCTCCACAGAATACAAAAAAAAAGTAGTTAAAAGAAGTCGTACAATTTAGGTAGGCACACTACATACATAAATTCACAAACAAAACTGATACAGTTATGAACCATAGTTTACAATGTGTCTAAATTATATTTTTTTACATCGGTAAAAAGGAAGCGATAACATTAATTAATCAAATACAACAGTTAATGAATATGCATTGTATGTTTGAATGGATATATATAAAAAAAAAACACCTTAAAAAAAATTATCTATGAAATAATTAGTGAGTCCGATCATTACCAGATTCCCGGACAAGGTTTCTGAATTTATTTTTAGACGCTGCGAACAAATCAATGTGGCTAAAATATTTATTGTACTGATCAGCTATGCGACGTAAAGGTGCCCTTAAGCCCGCATTAGTATGACATGAGCCAACGAAGAATACAGGTCTCGGGCGCACCCCACGGCTCACTGTTGTTCTGGGCACTACATACCGCATTCGATTGGAAATGTCCATACAGTCATATGCATTGTTACATAAATCATACAAAAACATAGTCTCCAAAATTAAGACTCCTAGTCTGAAGACCGTGGAGTTTGTACCTTTTAAGCAAGTCATTATAGCTTGCAGGCACACGAAAACAGCGATGATGAACAGCTTTTAAAAATTTATTCTGTATTTTTTCTATACTATTTGAATATTTAATATAAAAGGGATTCCACACCGGCACCGCATACTCCAACTGAGACCTGACCAAAGACTTATAAAGATATAAGTATGTACTTGGGCGTAAAAACTCCGTTGACGATCTCATCACAAACCCGAACATACGATAGGCGTTGCCGACAATCTTACTTATGTGTGCATCTAGGTGTAGTTTATCATCCAGCAAAACTCCGAGATCACGGACCATGGGCACTCTCAACAAAACAGCATTATTTAGGGAATACGGATATCTAATAATCTTTTTATTCTTTGTGAAACTTATGCAACAGCATTTTGGAATGCTAAGTTTTAGTTTATTTTTATCGCAATATTGACCAAATCTAACTAAATCTTCTTGTAATAGCTGACAATCATGAAAGGTTTTTATGGTTTTAATATTCATGGCAGATGAAAAATCTTTTTATTAAAAAAAAAATTATGGGCTGTACTTACTTTACCAAGACTCCATCAAATAATTACGTGAGTAAGCCGAAAACATAATAATAAATAAGTAGTATCTTAATTAATTAACTAAAATCGCGGGTTACTCACGTGAATATACTGAGAAAAGCTCTACTAGTTTCGAACCACAGAGGGGTTCTTCCTCATGAGCAGCGTGCGCGGTCGTGGCGACGTCGCGCAGCTTACTGGTGAGCTCAGTAAGCTGCGCATGAGGAAGAACCCCTCTGTGGTTCGAAACTAGTACAGCGAGCTCACGTAAGTAACCCGCGATTGTAGTTAATTTACTATGTCTCACGATAGTTATTATAAAAAAGTATCTTAGTCAGTTCTACACCCGGGGAAAGAGCAGGGATGGTGACTTATAACTTGATACATCTAAAGGCTGCCAATATAAATTAACTGACAGGCTAAAATTAAGTTTCTATAAGCAATAGCGAGTTCAATCGAAATACACATAGCTCATAAATGTGCATGAGTGGTACAGATGACAAACTCGTTTGATTTATATTTCCATTGTACGATACGCGTTTAATTGTGAAATAAGGCCGGGGTACTGTATATTAAGAGTGAAGGATAAATAATCAGAAGTCTAGTTGAGGTATTTATTCTAGAAATTTTGGATAGATTTCTGCAAAAAAATGGAGACAGGCTGTTTTCCTTTTATTTTTTTTAACCCCTCACTAGGATTTTCTCCTGTGTCGTGTGTGCATTTACAAACATACACGTTCACATACACATGGCATCCAGACCAGAACCAACAATTTGTGGATCACACAAACTGTTGTTCCGTTCGGGAATCGAACGGAAATGAGTTGCCCAGCCACCGCAGCTATCGAGCAGCGTTTCCATAGTCTTATCGATATCTGCCCAAAATCTGATCAAAATCCGTCAGTAGTTTAGGTGTGAGAACTTAACAAACACACCATTACTCCATTGCAGTCGGTCATAAACTAAATGACTGCCTATCTGTAGATTGTTGCTGCTCTTTCACACATAAAAATGTAGAAAAGAGCCCTAAGTACAAGTAAGTTTAAATTTTGAACTTAATTATCAAGCAATTCTTTTATCCAAATATATAGCTTAACTAACTCCTTCCGCGCTTCCGGTTTCACCCGCTTTGCTCGGCTCCAATTGATCACAGCGTGATCCTTTACCACCTATAACCTTCCTCGATAAAACGGACTATGCAAAACAAAAATAAAAATCAAATCGGACTAGTAGTTCTAAATAGCGCTTCGAAACAAACAAAAAGCTTTGTATCTAAGTGGAAACCAAACCAAAAATTTAACTAAAGTAATTTTTGTCTGTCTGTCTGTATGCATGTTCACGTATCACGCAAAGGCCACTAGTAATACATAAGATTATCAAGGGACCCCTGAGCTGACTCAGTTCCTCACATACATTGGTCGTAATACATAAGATTATCAATGGACCCCTGAGCTGACTCAGTTCCTCACATACGTTGGTCGTAATGGGTCTTCTGTTAACTTACTGCTCAGTAAAAGGAACCAGTATGTGAGTATGTGATGTGTAGCCATCAAAGTCGGCGGTGGAATGATGGAGATATACGAGTGAATAGTGTAGGCTACCTCTTTATAAAGGTCCGTAATAGTTACAACGCTCTTTGATCCGGCCACACGGATGTTAGGAGGTTCCTAACTAAATGTTATGCGAATAGCATTTTAGTCAAGTTTTGTTTCGTTCGTGTTGTTTTAGAAATGTTGTGTTAGGGGTGTCAGGTACATTCCACAAAAGGTAAAATAAAATTATTTTGACGTATTTTTCATTTGGGATTTTTGCAGGTCTGGACATGTATCCATTGTAATGTGGCGACACATATCACATGTCAACGGATGACGTCATAAAATCCTACATCGCACATGCATAGATAATGTGACAATAATACCTCTAAAAGCCATTATTCAGGTAAAGAAAAAAAACAAAGCAATTATTTGACAAACTGGACATAATTTAACGTCTCAACTGAATTGATGGCATTGACATATTCATCTGTTTGCCCAACTTTGGCAAAGGTCTCTTCCATTTCTTTCCATTCTGCTCGATTTAGAGCTTATTTTGTCCATGTTTTTCCTGCTGTCGCCTTTGTCTTGTATCCATGGTTACTTGATTGGTTATAGTAATTTATCCTTTTTGTAACTGTGACATTACCAAAGCCTTTAAGCCAAACGCCACTTTAGCGCTTGTCTACCAAGAGAGTACAAAACTACATATCCCCATACATTTAGTTTGACACTGACAAGTGTCAAAATTTACATCAATCCCACAAAATTTATTTTTTTACTTTACAAGTAGACAAGCGCTAAATGTTATTTGGCTTCAGCTGCTGCTTTATTTACGGAGTAATCATAAGCTTTGAGCTTAAGGTTTCGATTCTCGAAGAACGCATAGGTATTAGTGAAGTTTTATATTACCTGATAGAAATGTGAAGTATTGAATCAACTCAAATAACATAACATTATAACATCACGCCTTTTATTCCCGAAGGGGTAGGCAGAGGTCACATTATACCACTGTACAATGTAACACCCACATTTCACTATTTATTGTTATGAGTCCCATGTAATAGGGGGTGAGCCTATTGCCATATACCGGGCACAATTCCAGACTCCGTGTTACTACTGAGATTTAAAAAAAAACCAGTAATACTTTGCCCGACCCAGGAATCGAACCCGAGACCCCTTGCCCGACAGTCGCACTTGCGACCACTTGGCCAACGAGGCAGTCAGAAGAAATACAACTCGATCTGTATCTTGAAAACCACTTCAAAGAAGGAGGAGGTAGATTAATAGCCATCTGACATAGTACATAATACCTTACAAAATGCGACCCAAATACTGAATGCATCAGCCAATGAATATGTAAACTTCGAAAACGTATATTTAATAGCAATCAAAGCCTCCACAAGTGTGAATAAGGTTATAATTTGCGTATTAATTATACAATTGACAGATTGTACACCATTAATTAGCACCTATGGTCCTATAGTAATGTCTTTTTGTATGGTAATGTAATGTTCGTGATAAATTACTATTGATTCAGCTGGAAGTAAGAATTCTGTGTTTATTTGAAGAGTGTGTTTACAACTGTTTTTTTATGATACAAACTGACTGGTAAACGAGCAGACGTATCACATGATCGTAAGCAAGAACACCAGAGGCTTTACAAGTGCGTTACCGGCCTTTTGGGGATTAAGAATTTGAGGATTGTTGGGAATTCAGGAATTGGCAAGATTGGGGAAAGGAAGGGGGGATTGGGCCTCCGGTAACCTCACTCACACGGGGGTGCGGTGCCAGAAGACCTCCCCGTGGTGCACCCTGGGTGCGGGCGACAGTCTCCCTAGCGGGGGTGATAGGGTTGGAGTGACTGTCGCCCGCAGCAGACTTCTGGACTGGGCGGGCGAACCCGATAGGGTTCTGGAGGCGGCGGGCTGTGTGCTCATGGCCCGCGCTTCCGTGGGGCGTTTCTCCGCCTGTCTCTCTGATTAGCAGAGAGCGTGACGGAGAGGCAAGGGCGGTGCTCGTTGTGCACTCACCCTGCCAGCGAGCAGCATCGGGACACAAGCTGTCCCCGATTGCAGCCGTCGATATCGTAATCCGTAAGGAGGTCACGGTCACGTTTTGTGACTCTGAACGGGACGAGGGTCTTGGCTTGGTCGCCCGGACCGCGAGGAAGATAACCTCTATAAAAAATTCCTCTAATACTAAGTTCTGGTGCGCGGCGAGAGTATGCATGGCTGAGGAGTAGTGTCAGTCGCGAGCGCACCCCCAGCTAGGGGACCAGTGGACCCTCTAGTTGGGAAACAAATTTTCACTTACCCAGGTACAGGGGGCACTGCCTGGGTGGACCGAATATTTCCCCCATACTCGTGGGAATTTTATGGAATTGAACACAAAAATAAAAAAAACCACACAACCGGAGGAGGAGAGTGCGGGTGAGCTTGGCTCACCTGCAGTAGCAGGAGAAGGGAGCCCAAGTGGCTCCGGGACTCGTGGTGGGGCGCTGGACTCGTCCAGCAGGCCCCACACACGGGAGTCCAGTCGGAGGGTGTCGGACTCAGAGTCCGACACAACATTAGCGGAGCGGCTGAGCGTGAGCTCGAAAGGCTCACGCCGCCGCGCGACGGGGACGTTCAAACGCCCCAGGCTGGAGGAGGACAGTTTGTCCCCGTCCTCCGGCGCTCAGGAGGCGCCTCCCCCCAAGGTCCCCACGGCAGCGCGGGGTAGGGGCGGCAAGGGCAGCGGTCGCCGGAAACCGGCACCAGCTGCCTGCGCGGAGTCAGCCGAGCAGCTGGCCGCGGAGGGCAGGGCTCTCTCGAGCGCTGCCCGTTCGGAGTCCTCTGCGGCCGAGATGTCCGGCGTGGAGATGTCGGAGGGCGAGCGCGGCTCTGAGAGCGAGAGCTGCTCCGGGGGCCTCCAACAGGCCATTACGGCGGAGCTCTACAAGATGGCGATGGGGAAATCCCAGCCGGTTAGGCTCCGCCTCCTCAGGGCGGCGGCGGCCACAATAACGGAGGCGGCCTTGGAGCAGTGTGCGGTGCCCACTGCGGGAAAGGTGCGCTCCGAGCTGGCCGAGATGCGGCGAGAGCTGGCGCGCTTGGCGGCCTCCAATGCGGCTCTGGAGGCCGAGCTGCGGACGGCCAGGGCCGAGCTCGCCGCTGCTCGCGGCAGTCGCCCACAGCCCCCGGCGGAGGCCGACGTAGTCGGACTGCTGCGGGCGGAGTTGGCTGCCTTCCAGCGACGTTTCGACGTGCTGGAGGGCAGGCTCTTGCGCCCCCCACTCGCGGCGAGTCAGGTCGCCCCCGCGGTCCCGCGGTCGTACGCGGCCGCTGCGGCCAAGCCTTCGACCTCGAGTCAGGCTGGCCGCAGCTCCCAACCGCCGGCAAGGGCGCGACCGGCTGCCCCAGCGAGGGCCTCGGCGCCCCCGCCGGCGCAGACCCCAGCTGCGCCGACGGCGCCAGCGCCCGCAGGGCGCAAGGAGAGGAGAGGCGCTCCAGCCCGGCAGGCTGGAGTTGCGGCAGCGGTGGTGGAACCCGCCCCGCGAGCGGAGGACGGCGGCGGGTGGCAAATCGCCGGCGAGGCGAGGAGAGTCGCCAGGGAGGGCCGGAAGCGCCGCAAGAAGGCGCAGCGGCAGCGACGGCAGCAGCAGCGCAGGGAGAAACGCGCTGCTGCCTTGCTCCTCGCCCCTAAGACCGCGGCTGTAGTGATTACGCTGCAGCCCGAGGCGGTCAATAGGGGCGTCACCTACGGCGACGTCCTCGCCAAATTGAAGGGGGCGGTATCTCCTGCGGAGTTCGGGGCGCCAGACGGGTTCGCGGTCAAGGTGACCGCTACCGGAGCCCGTCTTTTGGAGGTCCCCGGCGCGACCAGCGGCCCATCGGCCGACGCCCTGGCCGAGAGGCTTAGGGCGTGCCTCGGTGCGGACGAGGCCCGCGTGTCCAGGCCCACCAAATGCCTGGATGTCAGGATCTTGGGCCTGGACGACTCCGTAACGGAGACGGAGGTGGTGGCCGCTGTGGCCAGGACGGGAGGGTGCCCTGCTGACCAAATCAAGGCAGGCGCCATCCGCCCGGACAACTCGGGGCTGCGCACTGTTGTGGTCAGCTGCCCCGTCACAGCGGCCAAGAAGCTGAAGGAGGGCAAAAGGCTCTTGGTGGGATGGGTCTCGGCGCAGGTCAAGCTGCTCGAGACCCGGCCTCTGAGGTGCTACCGCTGTCACGTGGGGGAGCACGTGAGCGTCAAATGCACCTCGGAGGTGGACCGCAGCGACTGTTGCTTCCGCTGCGGTCGGCCCGGTCACAAGGCCGGCTCGTGCTCCGCCCCGCTGCACTGCAATGCATGTGCGGCGGCTGGCAAGCCGGCCAATCACCGGGTCGGGAGCAAAGGCTGCTCCCCTCCCGCCAAACCCAAGGGCAAAGGTAGGCCCTCCGCCACCCCTGCCGTTTCCGCCGCCGCCGCCGCCACTGCCACCGCAGTCGCCGCTGCCGCCACTGAGGAGGTCGGAATGGACTGCCAATAATGGCCCCATTCCGCCTCCTCCAGGCGAACATCAACCACTGCGCCGCTGCTCAGGATCTCCTGCTCCAGAGCATGGCGCAGTGGTCGATCAATGTCGCCGTGGTCTCCGAGCCGTACTTTGTCCTGCCCAGGGATCACTGGGTGGCGGACCTGGACGGCTCGGTGACCATCATCTCGTCGGCCGCCGCCGGTACCCCGACTCTTGAGGCTGCTCAAAGAGGCCGGGGTTGTGTCGCAGCACGGTTCGGAGAGCTCGCTGTGGTGGGCGTGTACTTCTCTCCGAACCGAACTCTCGCCGAGTTCCACAACTCCTTGAGGGAGTTGGTCACCGTCGTCGTCGGGTTCCGTTCCCTCCCCGTGCTCGTCCTCGGGGACTTCAACGCCAAAAACTTGGCTTGGGGTTCCCGGTTCACCGACGTCCGGGGTAGGATGGTGGAAGACTGGGCCCTTGAGACGGGCCTAGTCGTCCTGAACCGGGGTTCTGTCCCCACGTGCGTGCGGATGCAGGGCGAGTCGGTGGTGGACATCTCGTTCGCCAGCCCTGCTCTGTCACCGCGTATTGTTGACTGGCGCGTCATGGAGGAGGTGGAGACGTATTCCGACCACCGGTATATCCGGTTCGACGTCTCCGCCGAGTCCGCAGACCCGCCGGTCAGACAGGCCCCATGTGGCCCGCGTTGGGCGCTGAAACAGCTGGACCGGGAGCTGCTCCTGGAAGCCGCCATCGTGCAGGCCTGGGTGATACCACCGGTCAGGCCTGCCGACATTGACGATGAGGCCAAGTGGCTCCAGGACGCCATGTCCAGGATCTGTGACGTGGCGATGCCCCGGATCCGGTCGAGGCAACAAAAGCGCCAGGTGTACTGGTGGTCGCAAGAGCTAGCAGCTCTACGCAAGGCGTGCACTGCTGCGCGACGCCAGTACACTAGGCACCGCAGGCGCCGCATCCGTCCTCCTAATGCGGAGGCGAGAGAGGCGGAGTTGTACGAGGGATACAGGGCGGCCAAGGCCCTCCTCAAGGTGGAGATATTGCGGGCCAAGGAGGAGGCCCGCCGAGAGATGCTGGGGACTCTGGACAGAGATCCGTGGGGACGCCCGTACCGGATGGTACGCGACAAGCTCCGCGCTTGGGCTCCCCCGCTCACCCAGAGTCTCCGGCAAGAAGTCTTGGAGGAGGTGATTGGCACCCTGTTCCCTCGACTGTGGAGGGGGTTCACCCCTCCGTATATGACTCCGCCCCCTGCGGTGCCCGACGCGGGCTACAGCGACGACGACGACGACATCGTCCCAGAGGTGACCGAGGCAGAATTGAGAGTGGCGGTGCGCCGGATGGGCGCCAAGAACACCGCCCCAGGACCCGACGGCCTGCATGGCAAGGCATGGGTCCTGGCCTCAGAGGCTCTCGGGCCTCGATTGATTGGTCTCTACAGCGCATGTCTGGAGAGAGGCCAGTTCCCGCTTCTCTGGAAAGCGGGAAAACTGGTCCTCGTGCGGAAGACGGGGCGCCCTGCGGACTCTCCGTCCGCGTACCGGCCCATAGTGTTGCTCGACGAGGTGGGGAAAGTCTTCGAAAGAATCATTTCGAACCGCCTCGTCGCGCACCTGACGGACATTGGGCCGGACTTGTCGGACGGCCAGTTCGGCTTCCGCAGAGGGCGCTCCACGGTGGACGCCATCATGCGCGTTAGAGACCTCACGACGGGGACTGCAGTGTCCAGGGGTAAGGTCGTAGTGGCGGTGTCTCTGGCCATCGCCAACGCCTTCAACTCCCTGCCCTGGAGCTGCATCTTGGAGGCACTCCGATATCATCGGGTGCCTACCTACCTCCGTCGTGTAATCGAGGCTTACCTGACGGACAGGTCCGTCAGCTACCCCGGTCACCGGGGCGAGTGGAACCGGCGAGAGATGTCACGCGGTGTTCCACAGGGTTCGGTTCTGGGGCCGCTCCTGTGGAACATCGGCTATGACTGGGTGCTGCGCACCGACCTCCCGAACGGCGTTAGCACAATATGCTACGCTGACGATACGCTGGTGCTAGCGCACGGGAGGTCACACCAGGCGGCGGCCGACTTAATGGCGACAGCGGTTGCGACAGTCGTTGAGAGAATCCGGCAGTTGGGACTCGAGGTGGCGCTCCACAAGTCCGAGGCCATGTGTTTTCATGGCCGCGGGAACGCGCCACCTCCGGGTGGGTCCCAAATAACGGCGGGAGGAGTTACCATCGACGTCGAGACGACGATGAAGTACCTAGGACTCGTCCTCGACAGTCGGTGGAACTTCATAGAACACTTCAGACGTTTGGCCCCAAAGTTGGAGAGGACGGGGGCTGCGTTTAAACGCATCCTCCCCAACCTCGGGGGGCCAAACGCCTCCTGCCGGAGGTTATACGCCGGGGTCGTGCGGTCCATGGCCCTCTACGGCGCCCCTGTTTGGGCGCCAAACCTGTTGCGGCGTCCCGCTCGGACGCTGCTCATGGCACAGAGGGTCATGGCGATCCGAATGATCCGCGGATACCGCACGATCTCTGGGGAGTCGGCGAACCTCCTTGCCGGATTACCGCCGTGGGATCTGGAGGCGAAAGTGCTCGCGCGCGTGTACGGCATGCGCGCGGAGGCACGTCGCCGGGGCGAAACCCCGCTGCCGCGCCAAATAGGTGCGTGGCGGGATGAGCTCCGGCGCGATCTCATGGCGGAATGGCAGCAACGACTGTCGCAAACGAGGGCTGGGCTCGCTGCCATCGCAGCGGTAAGTCCCCTCTTTGAGGAGTGGCTTGAGAGACGCTACGGCGTCCTCACCTACCGCCTGACGCAGGTCCTCACCGGACATGGAAGTTTCGGGAGGTACCTGTGTCTGATGGGGCGGGAGGAAACGCCCGGGTGTCATCACTGCGAGGACCGCCCTGAGGACACGGTGGAACACACGGTGGGAGAATGCCCTTCGTGGGCTGAGCACCGCCGTGTCCTCAGGGAAGTGATCGGCGATGGCGACCTCTCGCGTCCGGGCCTAGTGCAGGCCATGATGCGGAGCGAGGGGGACTGGGATGCCGTCTCCTCCTTTTGCGAAGCAGTGATGCTAGCTAAGGAGGAGGCGGGACGCGTGAGGCAGCGAAGCGCTGCCTCCTCGCAACCCAGCCATCGCGAAGGACACACCGGGCGTCGGGGATCGCGAGACGATCTCCGGCCACCGTAAGCGCGGGCCTGCGGACGGCGAGCATGGGTGGCTCCCCGTCCGACCAGAAACAGACCCGAGCGTACGGCGCGTCGCGTTCCGCGCGCGCCTCAAAGAGCCATCAGACCACCACAGATGGGGCCCAATACGGCCGATGCCGATTCGGAGTCGCGGAGAACCTAACGGGTAACCGGGGCTCCGGCTCGACGTGCAGGAGAAGGAACGGGGTGGTTTTTAGTCAGTAAGAGTCTGACACTCCCTCCCGCCTCACCCAGGCGGGAGAAGTCATTCGATGATTTTCCCCCTTAAAAAAAAAAAAAAAAAAACCTCACTCACACGACGAAACACAACACAAGCGTTGTTTCACGTCGGTTTTCTGTGAGGCCGTGGTATCAGTCCGGTCGAGCCGGCACATTCGTGTCGAAGCATGGCTCTCCCATATCTACATTAATGCGTTTTTTTGTTAATTAAAATTGGATTTAACACGTTAACCGCCGCGTCGGTGATCGGTGAACTACGTTAGCGGAGGATTTGCCTTTAACAATTTTTTGTAGTCAGTCAAAGGATTTAAAGAAATCTTTTCGATTTCAAACTAATTTCTATGTCTATTACAGTCCACTTCTGGACTACAAGCTTCCTCTACATAATCTGACCCGCAGAAAGAATAAATATGGTGATGAAAATAGATGTATTCTATACCTCTATAGTTTGATTTCATTTAGTTCACGAGACTAATTACTAATAACAGATCTACTCAAAAAACAAAAAACGACAGACACGTAATTGTGATAGGAAAGTATGTGATTGTACACACGGCTACACATCGAGCTTTACATAACCAGTATAAACTGAACGTTAAATGTGCGGAAAGATGATGCGACGCGACACCAGGATAAACTGGTTTTGTATAGATTGATGTGTGGCCGTGTGTACGAGTTGAAGCAAACAGACAAAGCTTTGATATGAGCTGTGATTATGTGAAAAGTGTGACGCCTGACACGTTGTATTAGTTGTGCAAAAACGTTTTAATTACTATGTTACCTCTAGTGTGAACTATTTAGTTCCGTCATTGTAATCACTGTTTAGTGTGTATGAACTGCTAACATATTATCATGTCAATTTTATTTCGATGTACACACAAACGTGTAATCTACTTATCGCAAATTATTCTATAGAATTATGTACGTACAGAGGGTTTAAGTATAACACAATGCTTAAATATTGACAAGTTTATTTTAAAACAGATTCATAAAGGAAACAACGTAATGCTTGCTCAAATATCTTTGCGCGGGAGACTAATCTGTCACATTTGACAGATGACAGTGTCAACATGACAGCTAGAGCTGCCGATAACAGATTAAACTAGTGACGTTCATTTAGTTGATTTTCATGGTTTCACAGTACAGTGAAAAACGTCTGTTAAATAAGTTTTCTTAGGTGGCACTAATTATAAACACACACCATGAGATCTGTTTGGTTGCGACTTATCCTATAAACACAGAGAAGAAATTTATACATAAACGAAGTAAGCATTTTGAGTTTTCTTATAGAAAGTGCTATATGAAAATTTATATTAAGCATTAATTAATCTTTTTGGTTGCAACATTGCGGAATCGTTAATCTCTCCTGCAAAGCTGTTTGTAACCGACAAGACAACGTTTCATTTTCTATCCGCTACTGACGTTGTGAATTAGGTTAATCCTTTACTTTGCTTGTCAACAAAATGTTTAAAGGTGTATTCATGTTGAGAGGGGTTTTGTAAGATTTATAGAGAATAGATTAATTTAATATTGATTTAGTTATTAATGGGTACAGACTGCTTCCAAGCTGCTGATCTGGGAGTCAATGAGGGAATCATTTCGTTGCGGGAACTAAGACCAGAGGCCTTAGTACGAGTTTGATTTACGTTTAAAGTATTCGAAACGAGTATGCGTTCGGCACTCTGATTGGCCGGCGCCAATGAAGCAACCAATCAGAGCGCCGAACGCGTACTCGTTACGATTACTTTAAACGTAAAACAAACCCGTACTAAGGCCTCTGAATTCATGTCCCTGGGACGCGCCGGACTTCAATGTTCCGGTGTATCATGGTTGTATTTAATGTAAATCCTGGCTTACAGGAATTGCAGCGGTTTTGGAAGGTCATGACAGACTTGTCAAAAAATGGTCAATAAGGGAATTTTATGTTCTGCAGAGGTCGTTTTGTGTTATGGTGATTAAGATGATGAATTTATTAAGAACATTTTTATTAGTTGTTTGAACGATAAAATTTCCAGGTTAGGACAAGTTTTTGTATTGAAAAATTCTCAATACTAGCTAGGTGTTCGGTACTTATCAACACAATACATATGAAAGCTTTCATGTCTTCAAAGCTTTAAAAACTAGTTTAAATAAAACTCTGTTTTAGATGAATCATGTTATTTCATTGCTGCCTCAAATCCTCATTCTAGACATAGAAGACTATTTTTCATTGAGGTTGGAGAATCAGAGAATCATCCAATGACTTCTCCCGCCCGGCTGAGGCGAGAGGAAGTGTCAGACTCTTACTGACTAATAACCACCCCGTTCCTACTCCTGTACTTCGAGCCGGAGCCCCGGCAACCCGTTAAGTCTTCTGCGGCTCCGTATCGGCGTCAGCCCTGTTGGGCCCCATAACTGGCGGAATTTGGAAGTACCATTATTTAAATCTCGGGTAGTTAATAGGTACGTACATCAAAAGCTGTTATGCTTTAATGTTTGTGAACTACATATTTCAAAACGTTAATATTTCCAAAACACACAATTAGGAACGTACCTTTACAAATTATGAAGCTTAATTTGTCCATTTGTACATTTAAAGCAAAATCGTGGTCCTGCCGCCATTTTATAATTTCCATTTACAGATACTTGTCAATGGGAACGATTTAATGTATAACAAATTGTTGCAATTTACCCTATTTATTATGGAAACCGTTTATCTAATGTTTGCAATCGTAATTAAGCCATAATTTCTCAGTTGACATAATTATTTCTGTCACTTTCGATGTTTGAATGGTTGCTTTAATTCCGGATTGCAATTTTGTGTTTTGATCAATTTCTCGCCTTCGAATTACCCGTATCTTGTTTCTCGCTGCCATTGCAGCGGTAAGTCCCCTCTTTGAGGAGTGGCTTGAGAGACGCTACGGCGTCCTCACCTACCGCCTGACGCAGGTCCTCACCGGACATGGAAGTTTCGGGAGGTACCTGTGTCTGATGGGGCGGGAGGAAACGCCCGGGTGTCATCACTGCGAGGACCGCCCTGAGGACACGGTGGAACACACAGTGGGAGAATGCCCTGCGTGGGCTGAGCACCGCCGTGCCCTCAGGGAAGTGATCGGCGATGGCGACCTCTCGCGTCCGGGCCTAGTGCAGGCCATGATGCGGAGCGAGAGGGATTGGGATGCCGTCTCCTCCTTTTGCGAAGTAGTCATGCTAGCTAAGGAGGAGGCGGGACGCGTGAGGCAGCGAAGCGCTGCCTCCTCGCAACCCAGCCATCGCGAAGGACACACCGGGCGTCGGGGATCGCGAGACGATCTCCGGCCACCGTAAGCGCGGGCCTGCGGACGGCGAGCATGGGTGGCTCCCCGTCCGACCAGAAACAGACCCGAGCGTACGGCGCGTCGCGTTCCGCGCGCGCCTCAAAGAGCCATCAGACCACCACAGATGGGGCCCAATAGGGCCGATGCCGATTCGGAGTCGCGGAGAACCTAACGGGTAACCGGGGCTCCGGCTCGACGTGCAGGAGAAGGAACGGGGTGGTTTTTAGTCAGTAAGAGTCTGACACTCCCTTCCGCCTCACCCAGGCGGGAGCAGTCATTCGATGATTTTCCCCCCTTAAAAAAAAAAAAAAATCTTGTTTGTACATACATTGTAGACTGTATGTTTGATTACGTGCTTCTATCAGTGCATCAGTGTTATTCATAGTTTAACCTCTATGTATGTATTTTTGTGTGCGATTATCTCACGATTAGCTGAACTGATGTTGATGTATATTAATTAACCGACTTTAAAAAAAGATGGGTTAGAAGTCGGCTTTTTTAAACGTAGTTTATAAAATGATTATTTAATAAAATATTACACGATCAAAAGGTTTTGTTTGCAATACATTATTGCTTTTCAAGACATCTGGAATGACAATTAACCCTTCAAGATCTAAGAACTATCAATCTTGTATCCTACTTGTTTCTGATACATTTATTTGTATTGAGGTATTACGTATATTCTTGTTATTAGTTTGGTTTGGCTTCCTAAATTAAAGAAAACCGAGTTTATAATTATAACACTTTGTCCTAACAAAAAAAACGATTATGAACGCGGTATTAATTACTTGTATTGTAACTTTCGTGAGACATACTGAATAAATTATTATGTTTACGGCTTACTCACGTAGTAATTTGACGAGTAACTCGACTAGTTTCAAGCCATGCTAGAGGCTCATATTCATGAGCATTTCGCGACCCGCGACGCGGCGACTGTCGCGCTGCTACTGAAAGTCTTTCTTCTCTAATTTATTTGGTATTAATTACGTCTACTAAATCTTAATTTATTCTTTCCAGGGTCTCGTCATGTCAAGCGGTAGTTGTTCGGGGCCCGGTGTGTGCGGGGGTGCCCGACGAAGGCCCCCTCCACCGCCAGAGCCGGCCCTGTCTCTAGCTGCCGACCTTAGCGAGCTCAGTCTCGACCAGGGCTACCACACCCTCGCCGACTGCGGCCCACCGAGAAGAAGAAGGGATAATACTCTTAATGATGCTTTATGGTTGAAGATTTTGTCTTACCTTGAGGTTTGTAAATAACACATTGTTTTAAATCTAACTTAGACCAAAGTAAATATTTACTACGACTGCCTCGTTGGCCGAGTGGTCGCGAGTGCGACTACCGGGCAAGGGGTCTCGGGTTCGATTCCCGGGTCGGGCAAAGTATTACTGGGTTTTTAAAAAAATTCTCAGTAGTAGCACAAAGTCTGGAAATGTGCCCGGTATATGGCAATAAGCTCACCCCGTATTACATGGGACTCATAACATAAATAGTGGAAAGTGGGTGTTACTTCTGTGTGCACCTCTGCCTACCCCTTCGGGGATAAAAGGCGTGATGTTATGTTATGTTATATAAATATTTTAAAATAGACTAAAATTTTGGGTCTTATACAAGAACGTTGAATAAAAGGCGGACTTAATGTCACTTAGAAATGATTGAAGCACCAAAATGTCAGGCGGTTATATATGTGTGCGTGTACTTGCAACCGTAATTTATGTTCTGTAATAACGGGCTATTTCACGCGACAGATGCCCTTTGTATCAATGTGTGTGTATTCTGCGTGTAAGTCTATAGTAGCCAGGTGCCACAGTCGTTGCTTCAAGAGATTACGTCCGACTGTTTTCAACATCTTTGGTCTAAAACTGGAAATAGATATCGTCTCATCTGTTTGTTTATCATTCTAAAACAGGTTGATTTCCACAGAAAAACATTAAACATCATCCAATAATACCTTTCTTTCAGTCGGGTAAATAAATATCTATTCAATTTCTCGAAAGGAGAGGGTCGATGTTTATTTTCGCCAGTTCCGATCATAACCCCATTGTAATAGAGAATAAGTTTGTGTATCAAACATAGGGCTCAATGCCTAAGAAATTCTAAATAAAAATTCTAAGGCCATCAGGTATCCGAATGATCCGCGGATACCGCACGATCTCTGGGGAGTCGGCGAACCTCCTTGCCGGATTACCGCCGTGGGATCTGGAGGCGAAGGTGCTCGCGCGCGTGTACAGCATGCGCGCGGAGGCACGCCGCCGCGCCGGGGCGAAACCCCGCTGCCGCGCCAAATAGGTGCGTGGCGGGATGAGCTCCGGCGCGATCTCATGGCGGAATGGCAGCAACGACTGTCGCAACCGAGGGCTGGGCTCGCTGCCATCGCAGCGGTAAGTCCCCTCTTTGAGGAGTGGCTTGAGAGACGCTACGGCGTCCTCACCTACCGCCTGACACAGGTCCTCACCGGACATGGAAGTTTCGGGAGGTACCTGTGTCTGATGGGGCGGGAGGAAACGCCCGGGTGTCATCACTGCGAGGACCGCCCTGAGGACACGGTGGAACACACGGTGGGAGAATGCCCTTCGTGGGCTGAGCACCGCCGTGTCCTCAGGGAAGTGATCGGCGATGGCGACCTCTCGCGTCCGGGCCTAGTGCAGGCCATGATGCGGAGCGAGGGGGACTGGGATGCCGTCTCCTCCTTTTGCGAAGCAGTCATGCTAGCTAAGGAGGAGGCGGGACGCGTGAGGCAGCGAAGCGCTGCCTCCTCGCAACCTAGCCATCGCGAAGGACACACCGGGCGTCGGGGATCGCGAGACGATCTCCGGCCACCGTAAGCGCGGGCCTGCGGACGGCGAGCATGGGTGGCTCCCCGTCCGACCAGAAACAGACCCGAGCGTACGGCGCGTCGCGTTCCGCGCGCGCCTCAAAGAGCCATCAGACCACCACAGATGGGGCCCAATACGGCCGATGCCGATTCGGAGTCGCGGAGAACCTAACGGGTAACCGGGGCTCCGGCTCGACGTGCAGGAGAAGTAACGGGGTGGTTTTTAGTCAGTAAGAGTCTGACACTCCCTTCCGCCTCACCCAGGCGGGAGCAGTCATTCGATGATTTTCCCCCCTTAAAAAAAAAAAAAAAGGCCATCAGGTGATCCGACCACACGTTTGCGCAACCATATAAAATTTTTTTTTCAAACAACCGGCTCCTTTGGCGTCACCGCTGTAACGCAGTAAATTTAATTAAATTTTATACTTATTATAATTATAAATCTGAAGAGCCGAGAAGCGTATAAACTCCGCGGAAATAAATACTAACTACAGGTATCTTTTCAACGGTTAGCATAGCATAGTGAGAGAGTTTTTGAGAGCTTCGTACCGAACTATATTCACAAGAACACTGTTCACAGGTATCAGACCTCTGCCGAATGTCTCGAGTATGTCGACGATGGGCGAGGCTCACCACACGTCTGATCACGAGACCCGAAGCTTGGAAGAAGGTCAGAGCAGCAGGTCCCTTGGAGATCGCAGCCAGATGTGCTGGAGCGAGGGCAGGTCCTTGCGTCAATTCTGTCAAGGAATGGCGGTCAAAAAACTGCGCGGTAAGTTTTGAGAAGTTTTTTTAAAAAATATATTATCTTGTTTGTCATTTCAATGTATTCTTCGATTCGATTTGATGTGACATACAAATGTATACTTACTAATATTATAAAGCTGAAGAGTTTGTTTTTTTGTTTGTTTGTTTGAACGCGCTAATCTCCGAAACTACTGTTGGGATTTGAAAAATTCTATGTTAGATAGCCCATTTATCGAGGAAGGCTATAGGCTATAAAATTTCACACTACGGTTAATAGGCGCCGAGAAGAGCGAGTGAAACCGCGCGGAAGTAGCTAGTTGAATATAAAATTACCTCTACCTTCTCCGTCAAATCATCATCTTTATTTTATTCTAACTAATTTATATTCTTCAGGTAACAATAGCGAGTGCCCAGCTGCTAGCGGCCACGTTCAGAAATCTGACCCACTTGGCTGTGACGGGATCCAGTAGCATGGACGCCAGAGCCATGGCACCCCTCATCACAGACCTCACGGATTTGAGGCATATAGACCTCACAGGTGATTAACAAAAACATCAATTACCTATATTCATTACTTGTTTGGTAAACAACTAGTTTCGCTAAAAAGTTAAGTTCGTGCAGTTGAAAAAATACCAATGACTGCGTTGTTTTGGTGATTAGACAAATCATCCTTGATTCCAGAGAAAGATAACAATATTTACCAACCGCTTCAAACATAAACAGATGTTATACCTCTATAATAGTGAAATATATCTAAATAGGTGCACGTTTTTGTATTTGACATACTCTTTTATAAAGGCCCCAAAATATAAATGAGGAGTGAGAGCTGGTTAACTTTAACTACAAACAGCAAACAGTATTGAAATAAAAACAACAGAATTAAAGTGAATGCTTCCTAAATAATGTAAGCCTTGTTTATTTGCGATAGCTCCGAAAGGCCGAGGAAGGCTAAGTTCCCTGAAGTCAGGTCAGAGTTGTCTAAACAATGAATGTATAATCGTGTTAGTGTCTAGAAAGGGTTCAATGTTCAAGGGTTCAAAGGGCCAGCTGTTAGTTAAACTGAATTTGATTGTCAAAAAAAAAAATGACAAGAAGTAGGCACACGACCAATTAAACTTTTTTATTAAAGGGTTAAGAGCTAAGGCTAAATAATATATCACAAGTAGTCAAGTTCTTAGCATTAAAATACTAATATATTGAAATGTTGACCTAGAATTTATGTAGACTTGCTAATATTAACTAAAAATCGCGGGTTACTCAAGTGAATATACTGAGAAAAGCTCTACTAGTTTCGAACCACAGACCCCTCTGTGGTTCGAAACTCGTAGAGTAGAGTTAGTTCTTCCTCATGAGCAGCGTGCGCGGTTAGCAGCACTATTGCCGCAGCAATAGTGCTGAGTAGTACTGGTAGGTTAGTAGAGCTTTTCTCAGTATATTCACGTGAGTAACCCGCTATATTTAGTTAATTTAGTATGTCTCACGATAGTTATTATAAAAACACAGACTGCTAATAGTTCAGTAGTGGACTTGCGCCTGTTAATGATCATAACTAAGATCTGGTCAAATTGTCAAGTGAAACACAATACATCTTATAAAGAATTCGTACTAACATAAATATAGTTTTGCTAAAATAAATCAGACCTAGATACAAGCTTTCAAACAATCATTCACCCGACCAATATAATTTTACACAAAAGGAACTATCTAACAGCGAACGAGACAGCCGTAAGTCTCAGTCGCTTCCAATAATGAGAATAGTCTTAGGCTAAGTACTCTCTGCGCGATCTTCTCCCGCGCCAACCGCAGTGGCGGCATTGAGGCGGAATTTTCAAAAAACTCGAAACGAGACCGCAGTTTTCTGCGATTTTACAGCCGTCGCGGTTGCGATTATCACCCGCAAACATAGCGGTTGATTATCGCAACCACCGCGAGCGTAAAACGCACCGTGAAAATTGCTTTGATTTGTTATATACATGAGTATACATGTGAACAAAGTGCGTGATACTTCATTTAGTTTGTATAGTTTGGATTTGCCGCATAATAACTTTTTGATTTGTGAAATAGCTAATCTATGGAGTAAGCTGTCATATTGAATGACAGTGAAAAATATAAAAAGTAAAATGGTTAATTGTTATGTACAAGTTTACACCGTTTTGGAGACTCGGATGCCAAAGAAGAAAAAAAAAAATATGTACAAGTAAGATTTTTAATGTAAATAAAATAATTGATATGAACTGGTGAAACAATAGCTCTAAATGTTGTTTCTCTTTTCAGAGCAACTAAACTTTGGTTATAGTTTTACTGTTCATCATCATATCCAAGGACAATATAATATCTTAATATAAAACAACATTTCTACAGCTGGTTACCTGGAATAATGGAAAAAATTTAAATTTGAGTTCATGGTAAAAGCCAGTGATGATGTAAAAACAAATATAATTTGTGTAACGATGTATTTTACAAAAACAACCGCGGCGGGAACGCCAGAAAATTGCGCTGTGACTCCTTAGCCTTACACTACTTGCCTCAAATCTACAGGGAAATTAAGTCTCACTCTACAGGTGTACAGAATCAATATTTATTACGCTTTCTTAATAATAATTTATAATAGAAACTAACTGAAGCCTACAGCTAAACCAAAGTTTCAATCTTCAAAGTTAGGAATATTGGTTTTATAATAAAGTTTCTTAACTTGTTCCTTTGAAGTTTCGCTGTGTGTAGTTATTGGGTATTGTTATATGTTTGCGAACTAATTCTATTTAGTTGTAGATTAATTTTGGTTACTTTTTATTTAATAGATCTTTTACTTCTGAAATTTCCGTTCAGCAGTACTGGCCATTACAAATCAAAATAATTTTTGTGTGGCTAAGAACTCAAATTTCAAATTAATTTTATTTTTAAACACATAATTTTATTTCCTAAAGTAATTCATTTGTTTATTGATTAGTGTTATATTTTTATTTCATTTCAATCTGTTTCGTCGTCATAGATACTTACGTTAAAAATTCGAATAAGTAATTATGGACTATGATCTAAAAACAATAATCTTTAACTTTCTTTAAAAGTCTATTATAAACTAGTGTATAAAGAAGTAACTATTATAAACTTATCAAGCATCTGTAAAGTCTAAAAATAGTTTTGGAATTGATCATATAAGGACTAACTAGACAATAATCGACAGAGGCGCCATGCGTCAACTAGTCAGCAAAAAATCATATTCCAAAGCTTTAACAGTAAATTAGTCATTTTCTCTATTTCCCAGGTTGCCCAAACGTGGACTGGCCAGACTGGGCGTGGTTGGAGACGCGGCTGGCGACCCGAAGGCCTCCCGTGGAGTATATAGACCTCACGGACTGTGGGTCGGTGACGGACGCTGGACTCTGCGCGTTACTGCACACCTGCCCTTCTCTGCAGTATTTGTACCTTAGGAGATGTACTCTAGTCACAGGTTGGTATAGGCCTCTATATTAGAGTTCTTAAAGATAAAGATAAGATAAAGATAATATATATAATATATATAGTGACCTTTTAATTAATTGGGCATGGTCTGCATGTCCGGTATTCGAAATGAAGATGACCATTCTTTAAAAAAGGTACTCTAAAGTTCTTTTACTACAATATGATCCCAAATTATAGAAAATAGCCGCGGAGAACTTAACGGGTTTCCGGGGCTCCGGCTCGAAGTGCAGGAGTAGGAACGGAGTGGTTTTTAGTCAGTAAGAATCTGACACTCCCTCCCGCCGCACCCAGTCGGGAGAAGACATCCGACGATTATCCCCGCTTAAAAAAATCTATGAAAATAACCATCTTTTAGAAAGGTGTTTTTTTAAAACGTTGCGTCATGCTGGGATTTTCTCCTGTGTCTTGGGTGCGTATAAACATACACAATCACATACATATGACACCCAGACGCGAAACAATAATTTGTGGATCACACAAATGGTTATACATTTTTTTCTGTATTAGCCGAGGAATCTGTACTTATATCATTCATCTTTTTAGTAACCTAGATTTGTATGTAGAGGTATGTAGGTAGGATAAGCAGGTACCAATATGATATAAACAAGGAATAAATCATGAGAGTGGTTACATTTTGCTCTTACCTTTCGGAGACAAAATAGGCATATCCTTTTGTTACATGTAAGTGCTGTAGTCATCCTAATATTGTACCGAAAAACTAAAAGTCTGACTCGGTTCGGAATCAAAAAGTAAGACGTAACAATCTTGTTATTGTGTCAGTCCTTCGCTTTTGTTCTGAATTTTAATATTATTCTGGGAAAAAATACTTCAAAAGAAAAACAATAAAAGAGATATAGAGGTACTGTGATTGTCCAAATAGGTACGTAAAGTTGTTTTTGTTAGAATCAGTCAGGCGTGTGAAAATGTCTAGCTTTTAAGTATGACCTAAGTAAAGTCTAACTGACATAGACCTAGAATTTATGATACTAACACGAGCCTAGATTTTTGATGGCAGTAAATCCTATTCAGAGATTATATAAGAAATGTTTGTGGGGCATACAGTGAAAGTAAGGTTGAAGTAGATTTTCCTTTGTGCTTTTGCCAACAATGCTGAGATTAGATCTGTCTATCCAGTTTTAGGAAGAAATAAATACGAGGAGAAGACATTCTTTATTTAAGTATATAGTCAATTGTTTTCAGTTAGTTCCCAGTTACTCTACTGCCTCGTTGGCCGAGTGGTCGCGAGTGCGACTGACGGGCAAGGGGTCTCGGGTTCGATTCCCGGGTCGGGCAAAGTATTACTGGGTTTTTAAAAAAATTCTCAGTAGTAGCACGGAGTCTGGAAATGTGCCCGGTATATGGCAATAGGCTCACCCCCTATTACATGGGACTCATAACACAAATAGTGAAAAGTGGGTGTTACTTCTGTGTGCACCTCTGCCTACCCCTTCGGGGATAAAAGGCGTGATGTTATGTTATGTCCAATACTCTACAAATGACGTAGTAAATCTATGGAAAAAAAAGTCCAATAACATTAAAACAAAATGTATGATAAATATATATTACTCTTTGATCACCCCTCTGACTGAATTATAGCTCAGTGGTTGACTGAAACGAATGATCATGAATAAGGTTACAAGTCAAGTTTTAATATTCAGTCCCAAAGATCACAATATCCAAAACCCACATCAAACAACAAGAGCCTGACTAATAAGGTTCTATATTAAGTACATTTTCTAAGGCCAACTAACCTACTATCCTGCTGATTTAAATGGAAAAGCGTTAAACTGTGAGTACACTATAATCTAGGCATACACGTCATAAAAAGAAAGAGGTTGACATTAATTGGACGAGTCAGGTAAATTATGTTATCATAGGTACAAGTGAAAACACGGGACATAAAATGTTATATGGCTATGAAATTGCGCGTAATTTTCTTTGGCTGAATAAGTAAGTAATAATATTAAAACATTAGTGTTACATATAATTTGTGCTCTTCTGCTTATTCCATAGAGTATGCGTGATTTTATTTTATGAGTTTTAGAAAGCTCTTATATAGACTGATGACTGTTGAGGCCTCGTTGGCCGAGTGGTCGCAATTGCGACTCGGGCAAGGGGTCTCGGGTTCGATTCCCGGGTCGGGCAAAGTATTACTGGGTTTCTTCAAAAAATCTCAGTAGTAGCACGGAGTCTGGAATCGTGCCCGGTATATGGCAATAGGCTCACCCCCTATTACATGGGACTCATAACATAAATAGTGAAAAGTGGGTCTTACATTGTATAGTGGCATTAAGTGCCGTAATGTACACCTCTGCCTACCCTTTCGGGGATAATAGACGTGATGTTATGTTATGTTATTACTATTGAGGAAGCGAAAGGGGTATGTAATGATATAAGAATCATAGCAATTGGCGTTCCATAGTCCTTGCCTACTCCCATGAAAAACAAGCGTGAGTTTATATATGTATGTATATATAAAGCACTTAATTTCAGTCTGTTGTATGTCTCATTTCGTTAGTTGACGTCAAATGAATTCTAGACGTATGTAAGTGCGCGCGCCTCAAAGAGCCATCAGACCACCACAGATGGGGCCCAATAGGGCCGATGCCGATTAGGAGTCGCGGAGAACCTAACGGGTAACCGGGGCTCCGGCTCGACGTGCAGGAGAAGGAATGGGGTGGTTTTTAGTCAGTAAGAGTCTGACACTCCCTCCCGCCTCACCCAGACGGGAAAATTTTAAGGGGGGAAAATCATCAAATGACTGCTCATTCGATGATTTTCCCCCCTTAAAAAAAAGACGTATGTAAGTACATATATGTCTGAAAAACTGAGAGATCTAATCTTTCTACTAAGTAAGGTTTGATGCAAAAATATTACTGAGTAAAATGGATTTTTTTTATAGGTATAAACTACAACACTAGCTTTTGAACTAATTACACTATTAAAGTGAACAACTTTATCAATATTTCTAAGAACAGATCATACCGTTGGTTCAAATAAACTATACTTAAAGTCAGAACCGTTATCGTTGATAAATTATACGTTTCGAAGCGGACATTAATAAGATTATTATTCAGAAAAACATCAATGTAATCGCTATAATCCGAAAGGAACGTCTATATTAGATCGGTTGCTCTACTCAACTGGTGGAACTAGATTTGAAAGCAAGTACTAATAATTGCTAGTCTAGATTTTCACACAGGATTTTCTTGTCGTTCGAGCGTGATCTTTGGTGTGGTTTGGAAACCTTATGCGGTCTATAAAAAGCATGAATGGTGGTTTGAAAAAACATTCGAAGATTTTTTAGATGAAAGTGTGGTGAGAACGAAACTGTCTGTTTGTTTGAGGTGTGTTTTCTTAACATAAGACAGTGAGTTGTTTTTTTTTTAAGAAAAATACGTTGCCACCCTCTGATATTTTCTCCTGTATCGTGGATGCGTTTACAAACAAATAAAAATTCACGTACACATGATACCTAGACCAAAAACAATAGTTAGTGGATCAAACAAAGAGTTGCTCCGTGCGGGAATCGAACCCACTACCGCACCTGCCATAAAAGCAGTTCACAGATGGGACTAAATAAAAAGAGTTTGGAATAATCTCCAGAATTGGCAGGCGGGCTGGAGATACAAAATTGCTGTTGAAAAATATAAGATTTATCAAAAAGCCACACATTTGACAGTGTACGGTGCGTACACTTGCAGAGATGTTGTTGAGGTTGGAGCGCGAAGAGAAAAGATTCACTTAGATGTAGAACGTTTAATCTTGTTTACAATAAAACTGTTGACGATTCCTTTCTCTAATGTTAGTCGCCGCGTACCAGTAATTGCACTCACTCATTTATTATGTTGTATTGGTATTTATAAAAACAAAATACGTATTAGTCATTTTAGGACTGTACAGACAGAAACAGGGCAATACTATTATTGCCCGGTTGCTGTCAAATGTGTAGCCCCTTAATCGGCTTATGATACCAGTGGTATGAGCTGGGCTAGTTACAATAGGACCTACCGTATGTTTAACCGATTTAAAAAAAGATAGAGGTTCTAAAATCGACCTGTAGCTATATATGTGTATGTATGTGTTCGTGCGCGATTATCTCACAATTGGCTGCACCCATTTTGAGGCGGTATTTAGAAGTGTGTGTTACATACACTAAAGAGAAGGTTTCAATATGTATATTAATTAACCGAGTTCAAACAAAGAGCGGGTTGGAGTCGGTTTAAAAATCCTTTTTTAGACGTAGTTTTACTTACATTCTTTTTTAAATATACCTCTAATATCACGCTTTTTTATCCCCGAAGGGGTAGGTTCGCATTTCGGCACTTAAAGCCACTGTACAATATAACACCCACTTTTCACTATTTATGTTATGAAGTCCCATGTAATAGGGGGTGAGCACACATCCAGACCGAGCACATATCCAGACTCCATGCTACTACTGAGATTTTTATAAACCTAGTAATACTTTGCCCGACCCGGGAATCGAACCCGAGACCCCTTGCCCGGCAGTCGCACTAGCGACCACTCGGCCAACGAGGCAGTTTTTAAATGTAGTTTTATAAAACAATTATTGCTCACTAGAGACACAGAAGTGTGAACCTCTCGTTCTTCGTCCAATAGGGAATCAACTAGTGTCACACCATTGGGCATTGAATATTGACACAGATGATGTGATTGGACTCTATCTAGGTGTAAAGTCCTTATTAATACAAATTAATCAAGCCCAAACACAAGGTAGTTAATATAAACCGCTGAGGAGTTCTCTCGACTGTCTGTCGATTCCATCATCAGGTCGACTCCAAACCCTTATCAAATTGTAGTGTTTAAAAATCCTATTTAAAAAACATAATAGACGCATTACTCGCCCCTAGAATTTTCGAAAGTTCCCATCGGTTTCTCTCTGACCTCATGGAAATGGGACCATCTTGGGAGTATACCCTTTCAAACAAAATAAGAATTTTGGAAATCGGTTCACAGATGGCGAAGTAATGCGCGAACAAACATAAAGAAAACAATCAGCCGAATAGTATTATAGGTATAGTACCTCCTCCTTTTTTTGAAGTCGGTAAAAATACGGTTGCTCCCGTTGCCACGTGGATTAAAATAAACCCTTGTCAGGTCTAAAGAGAAAGATACACAGTAATTAAAGCAATTTAAAACCATAATACAACACTTAATTAACATAATAAAGTAGGCGATATGTAATTAGAGAACTTTCTAAAACATTTGACTTTTTACCTGATTGCCTGAAGCCAAACTGTTAAGGACAAGGGTGTCACTTAAACCCTTGTAATGTAATATTATTTCATATAAAGTACAAAGACCAGTCAGTCAAGCTAACCCTCTCTGTCTTCATTACATTTTCAACCTAATTGTTTTGATATACTTATAGTTGAAAATTCATTGACAAATATTCACAGATGTAGTAGGTTGAAGTGCTGTACTGTACTTATAATAAAGTCTAATAAAACCCTTTAACTGAGAAAATAAATTAATTTTATCTTGTTAATGTAATGTTAACAAAGAGATGAATAAGACAGGGGATCATATCGAACAATTACTATAATTATTTACTGCCTCGTTGGCCGAGTGGTCGCAAGTGCGATAGCCGGGCAAGGCGTCTCGGGTTTGATTCCTGGGTCGGGCAAAGCATTACTGGGTTTTTAAAAAAATCCTCAGTAGTAGCACGGAGTCTGAAATTGTACCCGGTATATGGCTAACCTAACCTAACCCCCTATTACATGAGACTCAAAGCATAAATAGTGAAAAGTGGATGTTACATTGTACAGTGGCATTAAGTGCCGTAATATGCACCTCTGCCTACCCTTAAAGGGTACCCTGGAGTCGAACCCTTGCTCGGCAGTTGCACTTACGACCACTCGGCCAATGAGACAGTAGATTTTCTTATGTTAGTAAATAAAGAAAGTAGCGTTCTAGCTACCTATGAGTGCACCTCTGCCTACCCATTTGCAGAAAGATAACCGTGAATTAGTGGCGCGTAACTTGAGTCCGACTCTGTGATTTAGTTTGAGAAAACTTGTAATAGAAAACCACTGGTTCTTAAGAACGAATGCACTACTAATGAATTAACGCTATAAATAGCGAAGGAAATAATTTCTGCTCTGTTGGTCAAGTATCAGGTCGAGAAAAGTATTATTGTATATATACAATAAAATAGTTGGTAATGTCTATGTCTACTAACCCAATTGTTTTGTCATTTCAGCTACTAACAACTAAAAACTTTTTTTTTTTTTTTTTAAACGTTGCCCCAAACTACCGCAAAGTTAAGTTCGACGGTTCATTAATTTTGCCGTCACCACATGACACTGGCAGACAAAAATTTAATTAATACTAATTATTCAGATTCTGTAATATTACTTTGCATATTTTCTATAGTAACACGAATCCTGAAGATTGTGCCTGGTTTAGCGAGGATTCGACACTTTGTGTGGTTCACAAATTCATTGTTGTTTCGTGTCTGGGTGTGATATAAATGTGAATTTGTGAACGAATCTACGACTGAGAAAAAAATCGTGTGGAGCAAAATTTTATTAAAAAGTGGCATTAGGTTCGCCCTCTGTTACCTATATCTACAATAGGGACGATGACAGGGTATGAAAATTAAAAATGTAATTAGTCCGTCAGTTAGGCAATGAAAAAATATTAGAAACGTATGTTTTATTTTGTTGTATTTATAATAAAATGATACTTAGATATAACGAATTAAAGTTTAGGAGTGGGGGCTAAAACATCATTTATACGTATAAAATGTACATAGAAGTGACGTCACGTGACATTTGAAATTAATATATCTTTCGACGTGAAACAACTTGCGTTGTGTTTCATCGTATGAGTGAGGTTACCGGAGGGCCTCGCCCCCTCCCCAATCCCTGAATCCCCTACAATATTTAAATTCCTAATCTCTAAAAGGTCGGTAACGCACTTTTTTTTTTTAATGGGACAAGCCCGCCACAACCTCCCAAAACCGCTGCAACTCCTGTAAGCCAGGATCTACAGTAGATACAACCATGAAAACACCGGAACACTGAAGTCCGGCGCGTCCCAGGGACATGAGTAACTGTCTTGGTTCCCGCAACGAAGTGAATCAGAAGATATTATGAGAGGAGAAGAAGAAAAAACTATGGTTTTCACTTCCCTCGGTGAATTACTGCAGGAGACAGAATGGTCTCCTCAATACCAATGGTGTGAACATTGTTGACTTTTATGTTCTGTACGAATGCCAGATCGACGGATCTATTGGCTTTGAACTCATGGTATAGAGGCGACCACGGGCCCTCCTTATCTAATTTCTGTACAACCCTCCGTATCAAATCATCCTTGGCTTTCTCCACCGAAGCCCTATAACGTGACCTGGCAACTCTAAACGCAATCAGTGCTTCATCAAAAACGGTACCGGTTTCCTGACGTTTCTTTAGTCTTTTTAACTGTTTGCGCGCTTTACGAAAGCATTTACGTTGTTCGACTAGATAGTTATTCCACCAGTCGCATCTACGCGTACAGTAAGTAAAGCTATCATTGCAATATGTTGGACCCTGGGGTAATGTTGAAACAAATTCGTACACGATCAGGCGATGATCACTACACGACGCATCTGGTAGGACACGCCACCTATCCAAGCTAACGTCCGCACTAGAAAGTGTGACGTCAATACAAGATTCGCCCATTTGGCTGCAAAAAGTAGGTGGTGCATCAGGGGTGCTATGAATGGAGAGATTCATTTCAGCAATTAATTCCTCAACAGCACAGCGCCGTTCCATGTCAGTAGCTCGTTAACGTCGGCACCAATGATAATTTTGGAGCCCGCAAGTGATTGCAAGACGTGACGGAGGTGGTGAATATGAGGAGTAACTGAATCAGAATATTGAAAGTAACAGCTTACAACGTAAAGTTTACAATTTCCCGAAGCAATCTCCGCGATGGCACAGTGTGACGTCATTAAATTAGCTATGGATGTTACTGTGAAATTAGGTGATCTCGTGACATAAATTCCAGCCCGCGACCTGCCATCCAGCTGCACTACCCTGTGTCGTAAGTGGGTATTTTGATATTGTTCTTGAATAAGAACTATGTCAAGTTGATAATTGACAATTAATTTATCTAACTCAGACGTCGCAACCCTATCGTTATGGAGATTCAATCGGTAACGCACTTGTAAAATTGTGGTGTTCCGGGTGTACATGAGCGACGCTGATTGCTTACCATCAGGTGATCCGTCAGCTCGTTTATCGGTATATCCCATAAAAAAATGTTTGGTAATGGGGCACCCAATAATACAGCTTTTCCTGATATCTGTCGAACTCAGCGATAGTGTTTTCTTGAAAACGTAATGAAATATTTGTTGTAATTTATATTATTCTTAAATTAAAATTTATATTATTCTTACGGTTGGTTTATGATCAGTTGTTTCTTAACATGATTGGAGAAAAGAATCAATTAATAAGGTTCTTTGGGTCTGGCTTGACACAGGTCGCTTCGATCGGTCTATCTGAACGTAATTGGTAGGGGCCTATGTCCTGTGTTCCGCAGTCGACGTCTTGCAGCTAGTATATTATAATGTGTACCATCTTAATTCTTTATTACCCGTCGTGTGTCTAAACGTGCATCCACGTGAGACAAAACGTATTTTCTATTGTGCCTCATATCGATGCATTCAAACGGTTAATAATAGTTTATTTTCCTTATTATTTCCAGATGCAGGCGTTCGGTGGATCCCATCGTACTGCGCGTTAAAAGAGCTCAGTGTGTCCGACTGTACAGGTGTCACGGACTTCGGGCTGTATGAGCTGGCGAAACTAGGGCCGGCACTACGATACCTTTCTGTCGCTAAGTGTACACAGGTGAGCAGAAACCTAGACTTGTTTACCAAAAACACCGAAAAAGGTTTAGCTTTAACTAAATTTTTCTAATAAAGATGCTGATAAGGAACTGGATATAACAATACGCTTGTGTTCCCAAAAGACAGGTGTACTTAGAGCAAATTGAGGTTTAACATCACATTAATATTAAAAATGTGAATTTTTCTTTGTTTGGTGTTTGTCCAGCAATCACGCTGAAAATAATGAACGGATTTTGATTAAATTTGGTATACAGGCAGGGTATGGGCTGGACTCAGGTAATAATAGGTGATAGAATAGTTTTTATCCCGATTCGATTAATAATTTTAAATATTGAACACAGCTGTCTCTTGTTTCCACTGTCAAGTACTCATCACGCTTAAATCAGGAAAAACAATGTCTGAACCATACAAAAAATTGTATTTGCTCGAGCCAGTCGTTTTTTTTTTTCACCTACTGGTGGTCTAAGACTGAAACGGTAGTGTGTAATGTTATAATAACTATTAAGGGATATAATAATAATTATTAGGTTTTAAAAACCCTGTTTGTTTCTTTCGCAGGTCTCAGACTCAGGTGTCAGAACCTTAGCACGGAGGTGTTACAAGCTCCGCTACCTAAATGCTCGAGGATGTGGCGCACTTGGAGACGACGGTGTGGAAGCCATAGCCAGAGGTTGTTCTAGGCTTAGAGCCCTCGATCTAGGTGCTACCGATGTCTCCGAGGCTGGGTTACAGGTAAATATTTGATACGTGTCTATTCTTGCAGCAGAGCTATATTGCTGAACCTGGTTGTGATAAAAATTTTTTATGGCATAAGCCGGGACGCGCCGGACTTCAATGTTTCGGTGTTTTCATGGTTGTATCTACTGTAGATCCTGGCTTACAGGAGTTGCAGCGGTTTTGGGAGGTTGTGGCGGGCTTGTCCCATAAAAAAAAGCCAGTAAACGAGCAGATGGATCACCCGATGTTAAGCAATCGGCGTCGCCCATGTACACCTAGAACACCAAAGGCATTACAAGTGCGTTACCGGCCTTTTGGGGATTAGGAGTTTGAGGATTGTTGGGGATTCAGGAATTGGGGCGATTGGGGAAAGGGAGGGTAATTGGGCTTCGGGTAACCTCACTCACAGACGAAACAACGCAAGCGTTGCTTCATGTCGGTTTTCTGTGAGGTCGTGGTATCACTCCGGTCAAGCCGGCCCCATTCGTGTCGAATCATGGCTCTCCCACCCTTTAAAGTTAGTCCAGAATTCAGAGTATAATGTACGTCAGTAAAGCTATTATAATATGGAGGTAATTGTTAATTTAATTACGTTTTATTCTCTTCCAGATCCTAGCACGATGTTGCCCAAACCTCAAAAAACTGGCCTTACGAGGTTGCGAGCTGATCGGAGACGATGGTTTAGAAGCCGTTGCGTATTACTGCAGAGGGCTGACCCAACTGAACATCCAGGACACACCAGTGACGTTACGAGGGTACAGAGCGGTGAAGAAATATTGCAAGCGATGTGTTATTGAGCATACCAACCCTGGATTCTGTTGAAGAGTTAGTTCAAGATATTTTGGCCTTGAAATGGGGAGTTAGAAGATTTAAGTCCCAGAAGACATTATCTGGATGTATTTTGGATGATCTGACTTAAATTAAAATGTCTTCTGATTGAAGCACTTAGTTCACGAGGGCAGAAAGGCATTTTTGCAGACATTTTCGAAGAACAATATGCTTTTTTAGTAATTAAGGTTCTTCTGTCTTTCTGTACCATTCGATGGTTGACTGGTTAGACTCATGAGATAAATCCATTTCTGCACTTAGTGTAGAATGCTTAATTGTAGTGTTCAGCAAACGACAAGTTTTGACTTTGCCATACAAAAAGGATCATATTTGTGGTGGCAAACGTGTGCAGTTCATTTTTCAATATTGAATATTTAAACACCTTGATGTCGCCTATCACCTTGTCTAAAAGATTTTGGTGATAGAGATGAATCAGTTGTTTCGGTTTAAATACCTTTCCTATTTTCGTATGTATGTATATAAATGAGTATGTAAAATGTTAGTTAGGTACTAATATAGTTTTATATAAATGTAAATGCTTTAAATATAAAATAACTGAATAAGGTAAAGTTTTAATGTAATTTTATTAGTTTGGATTGTATTTATGTACAGGGTACAAAATTTATTTTGATTAAGAATAAAATTGTAGGTTGATAATTTAATGAGAAATAAAATAAAAAATATAACATTGTCATAGCAAAATATTTTTTTGTATTTTCACTCCGAGTCAAATAATTACGAAAGAATTTTAGCAATTTATTGGATGTTTCTGAATTAATTTCAATATGCAAAAATAGTAGATAATTTTTGTAAAAGAATTTTATTTTATAACAAAACGTAATAAATTTGGACAAATAATGTGCCATAGAATATATTTTGTTCTAAATTAGATTAAAATTACAATCAAACAGTACAAGTTTGGACATTAAATTAAATGTAAGTTGATTTTACTAGCAAAAACAACTTAATTTTTTTACAGATACATCAACTGATTTTGAACTTTATCAAGTATGATTTTATAGTAGTTAATAAAATAAGTAACAGCTGCAAAAGGTATACAAATATTTCAAAGTACATTCCAAATTCTACACAAGCGCCCTCTACTGACATCGAAAATATGAGTGAAACTTTTCTATTACTAGAACTAAAGTCGTTTTTGCTATTAGAAACAACATTAAACTTATAAATATGTAATTAAAGCTGATATCTTCAAAAGATATGGCGACTTAGTATAAATAATTTCTCTATTAACTGTATTGCCATTGTTGATTTAGTGTTTATTATTAAATTATATTTTTTAACAAATACCTTTTTTTTTTGGATTTGATTTTAAATTGACCATAACCTTATTTTTATTCTGTAAAAACATAAATATTTTGGATCTACTATTCATCAAGCCACGCACCGAGAGATAGACAGCGTCCTTTTGGCTTTCAGCGACCTTACCTATTGCGATCTCCAAACATGTAAAGCGTTGGAATAGGGATGATGACAGAAAATTAAAAATCTAATTAGTCCGTCAGTTAGGTAATGAAAAAATATTAGAAACGTATTTTTTATTTTGTCGTATAAGAAAACAATTATTAGATAAAACGAATCAAAGTTTAGGAGTCGGAGGTAGCTACGTCATTTTAGAGTATAAATCGTACTTAAAAGTGACGTCATGAGATATTTATATCAGTATATCTTCAAAACTATTCGTTTCCGTAAGAAAATAAAAAATACGTGTCTAATTCGAAATTCCAATAAAAATTAGTCATCTGCCCTATTAAGGAAAACCGGTCAAGGTTAAGATTGGATTTTCTAAAGAGAAGAGGCGTAAGAGTCGTAAAGCATTGTAAAATACTAGTGCTATTATTAGTCCCAACACAATAATAATATGTGGTGTCACAATTGCCATACTTCGGGAATCAAGAATTTGAAAATCGACTAACATAGTAAAACCAGTAGGTTGGGATCGTCGACGATAGGATAACCCAGGCAGTACAAGGTAGGTTGGTATGATATTATTACTTAAGTCATCAGTGTCCTCTACAGTATAGTTTATAAAATATGTGACAAGTTCATTCAACCCGCATTATGTCTTCATACATAAAGCTCTCCGTAGCTTAGCGCATTCTAAGCACATCTTTTATCTTCTTCTTCTACATATATATTGACTGACTGACTGACTGACATAGTGATCTATCAACGCACAGCCCAAACCGCTGGACAGATTAGGCTCAAATTTGGCATACAGATAGATGTTATGACGTAGGCATCCGCTAAGAAAGGATTTTGATAATTTCCACCCCCAAGGGGGTAAAAAAGGGGATGAAAGTTTGTATGAAACTTTGTCAGTTTTTAACTGATCGGGTTGAAATTTGGCATGCAGATAGATGTTATGACGTAAGCATCCGCTGTGAAAGTATTTTGATAATTTCTACCCCCAAGAGGGTAAAATAGGGGATGAAAGTTTGTATGAGACTTTGTCAGTTTTAAACCGATCGGGTTGTAATTTGGCATTCATATAGATGTTATGACGTAAGCATCCGCTGTGAAAGGATTTTGATAATTTCCACCCCTAAGGGGGTAAAATAGGGGATGAAAGTTTGTATGAGACTTTGTCAGCTTTAAACCGATCGGGTTGAAATTTGGCATGCAGATAGATGTTATGACGTAGGCATCCGCTGTGAAAGGATTTTGATAATATCCATCCCCAAGGGGATAAAATAGGGGATGAAAGTTTGTATGGGACTTTGTCAGTTTTAAACCGATCGGGTTGAAATTTGGCATGCAGATAGATGTTATGACGTAAGCATCTTCTAAGAAAGAACTTTGATTATTTTCACTCCCAAGAGGGTAAAATAGGGGGTGAAAGTTCGTATGGAACTTTGTCAATTATAAAACGATCTGGTTGAAATTCGGCGTGCCGATAGATATTTTGACGTAAACATCCTCTAAGAAAGGATTTTGATCATTTCCACCCCCAAGGGGGTAAAATAGGGGTGAAAGTTTGTATGAAACTTTGTCAGTTTTACACCGATGGGGATGAAATTCGGCATGAAAGTAAATGTTATGACGTAGGCATCTCCAAGTAAGGATTTTGATCATTTCCACCTCCAATGGGATAATGTAGGGGATGAAAGTTTGTATGAGGCTTTGTCAGTTTTACACAGATCGGGTTGAAATTCGGCGTGCAGGTAGACATTATGACGTACACGTCCTTTTAGAAAGGTTTTTGAACATTTCCACCCCAAAGTGGGTAATATAGAGGGTGAAAGTTTGTGTGATACTTTGCCAGTTTTAAACCGATCGGGCTGAGACTTTGCATGCATAAAGTTACTATGACATAGGTATTTCCTTAGAAATTTCACCTCTAAGGGGATAAAATAGGGAATGATAGTTGGTGTGAAATTGGGAATGAAAATTGAATCTAGAATCATTGAATCTTGTTGAATTACATTCGGTAAAACGATGATTTGGGACCTGAGTAACGTATGATAGTTTTTATCACAGAAGTCCCTCGGGAACGGGAACTATGCGTCAATGCTCCAGGACTCTCTATCTTTTAACCACTGAACTTATTTCATAGAGATTCTGTACAACAATAGTCGAAGTTTTTATTACTCAAAACTTACGTGATCGGGCCGGGACTGGTAAGAACCCTGCGGAATTTTTAATTTATTGAAATTACGATAAATCATTTCACAATAGGTAAATCTTAATTGGGCACTGAATTGATTCTGATGAATTCTGTCAGAAGTCATTAATCTACGCGGACGAAGTCGCGGGCAACAGCTAGTTATTATAATATGTGGGCCACCTAGTGAAGAGGTTTTAATTAAGAGTCGTATTACATTAGCTTGGTGTTGGGATAATGTGTTATTTGATATTAGTACAGTAAGTAAGTTTGTGCATATTATAATATTGTTTTGTAAAATATTAGTTGAGAATGAAAAGAACTCTTACAAATAATAGGAAGGAAGACAGAAATACATACATTTATAGCTAAGTCAGCATTATTGCCAAGCCATACAAAAACAATAAATTTAAATCACTATATCTATTTGACTGAAATGTGGTATTCTTATAAACAACTTATTCTTAAAATGCTAAAATGACTCGAGAGCAATAACTCGAGTCGCGGTGCTTATTTTCTGCACTAGCCCGTCACTATACCTCTAATAATCACTACATTGCACCCGTGCGTAGCCGGTAGTAGTATGAAATAAATAATATTGGGAATTAGTATGAAATAAATAATATTGGGAATTATTATATAAAAAATCAAATAATAAAGGGGTCTCGGGTTCGATTTTCGGGTCGAGCAAAGTATTATAGGGTTTGTAAGAACCTCAGTAGTAGCACGGAGTCTGGAATTGTGCCCGGTATATGGCAATAGGCTCACCCCCTATTACATGAGACTCATAAAATAAATAGTGAAAAGTGGGTGTTACATCGTACAGTGGCATTAAGTATCGTAATGTGCCCTCTGCCTACCCCTTCAGGGATAAAAAGCATAATGTTATGTTATGTTATGTGTCAAATAATAAAAACTGCAATTTATTGCAAAATTAGAAGTAATATTTAGACCGAATACTAGTCAATCGTGTTTCGTTTTCAGATACAAAAACCTGAGACCATTCATTCTTCGAGTGGTAACTCGAAGTGAAAAATGAAACATTTTTATTTAATTAACTTTTAGAACAGTACGCCACTTTAAGACTTCTCTGATAGCGAGCTCTGTTGTAAGACTTCATTTTATTACTTTTCTAAGTAATACGTAGAAAAAGAATAGAATAGTTTTCATGTATGTATGGTTTTATGTGTATTTTAAAATATAAATCCCTCTGTTTCTTTCTTTACCTTAAAAAAATACGTTGCCCCACACTCTTTTCTTTTTTTTTGGGGTTGAATATCATCGAATGACTTTTCCCGCCTGGGTGACGGGGAGGGGGGAGTGTCAGAATCTTACTGACTAAAAACCACCTCGTTCCTACTCCTGTACTTCGAGCCGGAGCCCGGCCCCTGTGTCGTGGGTGTGTTTACAAACATGTAAGTTCACATACACAAGTCGCTCAAACCCGAAACAACAATTTGTGGATCACACAAAGAGTTGTTCCACGCCGTCCCGGTCGGTCGGCCGGTCCCGTTCAAAACGAGACGTCTGGGCATGCTACTCATAATTCCTCTGGTTTTGCGGCTATCATTATACACTGCGCATTGCTTACCATCAGGTGATTTATGAACACATTTAAATCGCCCTGTTCTATAAAAGAGACACATAACATAACATAACATCACGCCTTGTAGGCAGAGGTACACATTATACCACTGTACAATGTAACATCCACTTTTCACTATATAGAGGTATGTTATGAGTCCTATGTAATAGGGGGTGAGCCTATTGCCATATACCGGGCACAATTCCAGACTGCGTGCTACTACCTACAGAGTTTTTCTTAAAACACCCAGTAATACTTTGCGCGATCCAGGAATCGAATCCGAGACCCCTTGCCCCGGCAGTCACTTGCGCCCACTCGTCCAACGAGGTAGTCATAAAAGAGACAAATTCCTTAATGACGTCACGTTGCTTCAGCCTAGAGTTCTATTTATTGACAATTTTCTGGATAATAAAACTGGAGTCGAATTATAAGGAACGTGAGAACAAAAGCGTTGTATTGTTAAATAAATTGGATCATCTTCAAGGAGTATTTGTATAGGGCTGGCATGTGAATAGAAATGTTATAATAGGTTCGTTTATATGCCAAGATTTTTTGTATAGAAACTATAGTACAATAGATGGTATAATTATTGTTTACTTTAGCCATTGTTTTCGTTGTTGTTTTGTCTATCTGGACGTGACGTGGTTTCTGTAGATATTGTTTTGCGATATAATATTCTATTTGTATGTTTATTGTTACACGTCTGCCTCGTTGGCCGAGTGGTCGCAAGCGCGACTGCCAGGCAAGGGGTCTCGGCATCTATTCTCGGGTCGGCCAATGTAATGCCTACTGGTTTTTTTTTTTTTAATTCTCAGTGGTAGCGCGGAGTTTGGAATTATACTCGGTATATTATCTGGGGCTCATAACATAAAAAGTTAAAAGTGGGTGTAAAGTGCCGTAATATGCACCTATGTCTACCACTTCGGGGATAAAAGGCGTGATGTTATCTAATTTCCACGGTTTAGTATAATCTCCTTTAATTAGATAAAGGTATATCTGTTGCGTGGCTGGTAGTGTAACAGGCGTCACAATCTTGTTTCCTTTTCATTTTCGCGTATAAAAATACCTAATGTTTATTCCCGTCATAATTAATATGAAACAATCATGTTTTATTGGATTTCTGAAAATACCTATACTTTAATAATCGCTGTATATAAAAGAATAATCTATCCTACAAGTTATGCATAAATCATAATGATTTTCTAACTTAATTAAGCTTATCAGTCAATCAGTCATTTCGGTATTTGTACAAAGTTCCACTCGAACGATAAATCTGAACTATTTGTCCACAAGTGAGTAATGAAATGATATAAGTTTAGTTATTAATTGCGGATAGAACAAAGCAGTAACTCAAGTGGGATAAATACTAAGGTTGGTCGGTCAATGGCATTTTATCGAAGGGCTCCATAAAAACACTATTTGATTTTTTGTATTATTGTGTGATTGTGAGTTAGAAAACATACATAATTATAATTATCTTAAACTGTGTTTCAGTGTGGGAGAGTCATGGTTCGGCACGAATGGGCCGGCTCGACCGGAGTGATACCACGGCCTCACAGAAAACCGACGTGAAGCAACGCTTGCGTTGTGTTTCGTCGTGTGAGTGAGGTTACCGGAGGCCCAATTACCCTCCTCTTCCCCAATCTCCCCAATTCCTGAATCCTCAACGATCCTCAAACTCCTAATTCCCAAAAGGCCGGTAACGCACTTGTAACGCCTCTGGAGTTCCAGGTGTCCATGGGCGACGCCGACTGCTTATCATCAGGTGATCCGTCTGCTCGTTTACGGGCTTATGCCATAAAAAACTTTAATTAAACACAAAAAATTTAACAAAATATTAGGTTGTTAGGGAATTACTAAAAATCATCATAAACAGCCTATAAATGCCCACTGCTGAGCAAAGCCTCTTCCCACAGAGAGTATACAGAGTACACTCTTTTAAAATAAAAATACTACTTTCACCATTTAAAGGAACTAGGAAAGAATAAATATGAAAGATAAATAATATTACCTTCTTAAAGAATAAAATCGCGAGAAACTTAAAGTAAAATCACAAGCTTTTGACGGAGTACAGATTCGCAGCGGAAATTATTTTTAAATCTGGGACGAATAGAGAGAAGTGATATAAATCTTCTTTTAAGTTTCTTCTGGGATTTCAGTTTAAAATACTTTAATGCGATTGCTTGGGTATTGGCGACGGAATGAGATTTTATCAATTTTCTAAACTGCACGAGGTAATGCAGTGTTTACGCGATTCGCTGCATATATAATAGTGCATATCTTTTTTATTTTTTTATGGAATAAACCGGGACACGCCCATGTACAGTACATCCAGAATACCAAAGGCGTTACGAGTGCGGTGCGGTGCGGCAATTAGGCTTCCGGTATAAGTTTTAGGAATCTTTCTAAATGAAATGAAATTTCATGAAGAAGCTATTGATACCAATTTTTATAATAGTCTTGCCCACTATTACAATGCGAATTAGTATCAAACACATACAATTGGCGTACGAATGCCTTACTTAGGTATATAAAAAAATTACCAATGACATTTTTCGTCATAACTCAAACAGTACCTTACAATAACGTATAAAAAAGGAAAATCAAACATAATTCAATAGAATAACATTAGAAGGTATTACAGTCCGTTGCCATGGCAACCCGGATAACATCATAGAGAAGGTAAATAAACGGGACAGTGAGTACAAGTGTACAACCCTTTCTCCCAATCAGCTGCCTGTCATGTAGGATTAGGGATAAGTTTGGAGGTATGTTATGAGTACATAAATAGGGTTGTCACTCGTTTATTTAATGTCTGTTCCGTACGCGTATTTAAGGCATGTCAAAAGATCAAATAAAATCGGAAAAACAATAAACCTTTTTACACCTAAAATCATCCTCTCTTGGTCACTTGCGACACGCCAACAAAGTGATATTATGTCGGATATGGTTACCGACATTTAAATGAAGGAGAGCCATGCTTCGGTACAAATGGGCCGGCTCGAGCGGAGTGATACCACGGCCTCACAGAAATCCGACGTGAAACAACGCTTGTGTTGTGTTTCATCGTGTGAGTGAGGTTATAGGAGGCCCAATTAACCTCCCTACCCTTCCCCTGAATCCCCAACAATCCTCAAATTCCTAATCCCAAAAGGCCGGTAACGCACTTGCAACGTTTCTGGCGTTCCAGGTGTCCGTTAGCGACGCCGACTATTTACTATCAGGTGATCCGATTACTCGTTTACCGGCTAACACCATAAAAAAAAAACATAATTTCGATGCGAATTCGTTAATCGGAATATCAATGTAATTCTTAGTTACTTATTTTGCTAGGAATTAGACTTGTGCATGTGCATTGGCAGTTACGACTTGACAACAATTCATACGTGACTGTCCATAACATAACATAACATAACATCACACCTTTTATCCCTGAAGAGGTAGGCAGAGGTGTACATTATGCCACTGTACAATGTAACACCCACTTTTCACTATTTATTTTATGAGTCCCATGTAATAGGGGGTGAGCCTATTACCATATACCGGGCACCATTCCAGACTCCGTGCTACTACTGAGAATGTTTTAAAACCCAGTAATATTTTACCCGACCCGGGAATCGAACCCGAGCCCCTTGCCGAGTCGCACTTGCGACCACTCGGCCAACGAGGCAGTCAACGATGGTGTTTACTATACATTTATTATCTAGGTATCTCAGCATAATATGTCACCTGCACAATATTTCCACAATATGTAGGCAATTTTCCCCCTTGTCGTTTAATGAGCTTAAACAAACTTAAGCGAAATGGGTCCATTCCTTCAGAATTTTGCGCTTACACGAGAATTTCGTGTTTAAAATTTGTTGCAAGATTGTATCTTAGATGTTTTTCAAATAGGAAATGAGTTTGCGTGATAAATGTGGCTGGTATGGAGTGGTATTTGGTTTGTAAATGCCTGTTTTTTATCAATGTTTAGTAGCGATGGGTCATAAAATGAGAGAGCTTTAGTCAAAGACCGCAATTGAAATGTAGTTTTTTTTCGAAATATTACCATTCTCCTAATTTCTCAACTCTGTTATCGTCCGTTTAGGCACTGATAGAATACCCTGTTAATATTTTTTAACACCATGTTACATACGAAATATCACATCTATTTACTTGTAAACTTTTTAATTGTGCTAAATATTACACAACCTCCGTTTAAGGACCTTGAAAAAAAGGCAGACATAATAAAATGAAATGAAATTATTATAATTGGTAATAAATGATAATAATTATAATTTTCTGCAAATAGGTTACAATGTGTTAATGACATAATATATGTTTTAGAAATGATTGAAGCACCAAAATGTCAGTGGGTTATACGTATGTGTGCGTTTGTAATGGGTAACCACAAGAATGACAGATGTCCTTCGTGTCAATGTCTGTGTGTAAATCTATAGTAGCTAGGAGCCACAGTTATTGTTTCGAAAGACTTGTCATCTGTCTTTCAACAAATTTGGCTTCCTTTATACAATTATCAAAAATTCACAAAAAAAATATTAAGATTTTCTCATATTATCTTCGTTTCAAATACATGTTTTGGCAACCATAAGCAATCGTATTAGCATATTGACTTTCAAGAACATTGCTGGAAGCTATCGGATTTATACGACAAGCATGAAATACCCAATAAGAACGAGTTATTCCCAAATTTCAGGCATATTAGATACCGGTAACTTGATGTATTGGTTTTATTATAATACTGTTTTGATTTATAACTTATAGTTTTTATCTTTGGTTTTGTTACGAAAGGGTAAAAAGGGAAATAATGATGCCTATTTCTTTGATTGAGTGACCGCAATTGCGACTTGAAAATGGGGTGTATTACCGGAAAGGAGTATATCACCGAAAAGGGGTCATTCATCGAAAAAGGGGTCTCAAAAAGGAGGTCTCGAAACCTCGATTTATTATTAGGTGTTTAACCAAAATGACTAAAGGTCGCAATATTATTTAATCCGATCATATGACTTGTTAAAATCTAGTTATAGTAGTTATGATTTTTTTTTATTTGGTCTGTCAAAAACTCTAACGCAGGCGAAGCCACGAGCGGAAGCTTATATTTTAAAATGATATACTGCTTAAAGTTTACTGGTTAGTTAGTTTGAAACTTTTGATTAATGGTCGGCTCAATAGATGGCGCTAGTGTTCAGAAAGTTTAGCTGATATCTGTGTCAAATTGTTTTGGTTACTAATAAATAATAATACGATTCAATATGGAAACTTTAGTAATACAACAAACAACATTATTATTATGTTCCCCTGAGGGGGTAGGCTGATGTTTGTGTATATTGTGAACTTACCTACATAATATGTAAATAAGGTAGTGAATTCATACAAAAGTTTGGATACATCAAAAGGTACTAGTTTCCAAATACTGATTACAAATCCAGACTCGATGCTGTTTGGAAAAATGTTTTAGAAAATTTTATCAAAGTTAGATACTAAGGAGTATCGAGAGCTTTTTTTAGTATATTTTTTTACGGGTAACACATCGAATGACGTCTCCCGCCCGGGTGAGGCGAGAGGGAGCGCCAAACTCTTACTGACTAAAAACCTAAAAACACCACCCCTTTCCAGCCGTTCCTACTCCTGCACTTCGAGCCGGAGCCCCGGTAACCCGTTAAGTCCTTAGCGGCTCTGTATGGGCATCAGTCCTATTGGACCCCATTTGTATTTTCGACGATTATTTTACAAGTGGATTAAATTCCTGACTATATCTATTATTGAAAACTAGCTATTGTCAGCGGCTTCGCCCGCGTTCCCGTACAATAAAAGGCCTCTTTTTTTCAAATTTATATGTATGTCAAACCATAGTCTATGCCTGTTCGAAATTTCATCCCGATCCCTTCAACCGTTTTCAACTTTAACCCCCATATTTTCCTCCTTACTTATCCGGCTATTCGGCAACTAGTTATTTTTTTTTTGTTAGATGGCAAAACTTAATTGTAGATATTTCGAAACGAATTGGGGAATTGCGTTTCAAATCACGATGGACAAGCAAAGGGTGAACTAAAACTAAACACTTGAGTGCTATCATATTTTTATATGAAACTGTTATCTCAGGATATATTAATTTACTTATTATATTAATTGAGTCACTGCTGTATCTTATCTAGCGTGATAGGCGTGTGCCCAAATATTAACTATTTTAGGTCGATATTAGTAAATCTGGTCGTTGATTAGGTGAAGTGTTTATTAGTGGCGAGGCTACTATGGGTCATATTTATAAATGCTTGCGATTGATAAAATGTCTGTGTGTATCTTTTGTTTGTAAAATCCGTCTTTCTGTATTCTTAGTTTCTGTCGGCATTTAGTGCTCTATACTGCGTTGCTATATAACAAGTACTTTTTTGTTAAAATCTTCCAGCAGTGTTAGAAAATGTATGTAGGAGTGCCATGCTATACATATCACAGTTTCACAGAAAACCGACCTTTTTATCAGATAAACCGGTATACGAGCAGACCTATAACGTAATGGTAAGCAATCGGCACCGCCCATTGACACCTTTTTTTTTTTTTTTTTTTTTTTTTTTTTTTTTTTTTTTGAGGGGGGAAAATCATCCAATGACTTCTCCCGCCCGGGTGAGGCGGGAGGGAGTGTCAGACTCTTACTGACTAAAAACCACCCCGTTCCTACTCCTGCACTTCGAGCCGGAGCCCCGGCAACCCGTTAAGTCTTCCGCGGCTCCGTATCGGCGTCAGCCCTGTTAGGCCCCATCTGTGGTGGTCTGATGGCTCCTTGAGGCGCGCGCGGAACGCGACGCGCCGTACGCTCGGGCCTGGTTCTGGTCGGGCGGCGAGTCACCCGTGCTCGCCGTCCGCAGGCCCGTGCTTACGGTGGCCGGAGATCGTCTCGCGATCCCCGACGCCCGGAGTGTCTCTCGCGACGGCCGGGTCGTGAGGAGGTTCGTTCCCTCACGCGCTCCGCCTCCTCCTTAGCTAGCATGACTGCTTCGCAGAAGGAGGAGACGGCATCCCAGTGCCCCTCGCTCCGTACCATGGTCTGAACCAGAGCCGGACGCGAGAGGTCGCCGTCGCCGATCACATTCCTGAGGACACGGCGGTGCTCAGTCCACGCAGGACACACCGCCACCGTATGCTCCACCGTGTCCTCCGGGCGATCCTCGCAGTGATGACACCCGGGCGTTTCCTCCCGCCCAATCCGAAACAGGAACCTACCGAAACTTCCGTGTCCGGTAAGCACCTGCGTCAGGCGGTAGGTGAGGACGCCGTAGCGTCTCTCAAGCCACTCCTCAAAGAGGGGACTTACCGCTGCAATGACAGCGAGCCCAGCCTTCGGTTGCGACAGTCGTTGCTGCCATTCCGCCATGAGATCACGCCGGAGCTCATCCCGCCACGCATTAATCTGGCGCGGCAGCGGAGATTCGCCCCGGCGACGTGCCTCCGCGCGCAAACAAAACACGCGCGCGAGCACCTTCGCTTCCAGATCCCACGGCGGTACTCCGGCAAGGAGGTTCGCCGCCTCCCCGGAGATCGTGCGATATCCGCGTATCAATCGGATCGCCATGACCCTCTGTGATGTAAGCAGCGCCCGAGCGCGCCCATTGACACCTGGAACACCTGTGACATAATACGTGCGTTACCGGCCTTTTGTGGATTAGAAATTCGAGGATTGTTAGGGATTTAGGGATTGGGGAGGTTGGGAAGGGGGGTAATTGAGTCTCCGGTAACCTCACTCATGCGACGAAACACAACGCAAGCGTTACTTCACGTCGGTTTTCTGTAAGGCCGTGGTATCACTCCGGTCGATCTGAGCCATTCGTGCCGACGCATAGCTCTCTTACACTTGAAATATTTCTTGCATAGTGTTTCACTGTGTGATTGAGGTTACCGAAGGCCCAATCCTCCTTTCCCTTCACCCCAATCCTCGAACCCTTCACCCGCAAAACGTAACACTCCTCTGGTATTAAGGATGTCTAAGAACGACGCCGATTGTTTACCATCAGATGATTCACGGTATTCCAAAAAAAAAACAAGGCTTCCGTAGTATTTCGCTGTATGAGTGATGTTAGTTTTGCCGATCCCCTCGGGGATTAAAGACACCGTTATGTAATTCAAATCAAATACATATTGAACAGTCTTCTATGCATAGTCAGTAGCGTTGTCCATTCGTTTGTGTATCCAATATCAACATTGAATCTCAATTGCTTCAGAGGTAGACGTTGTATTTAGTGTAGATACCATTTACATATTTCCAATTCAAATGAATGTTGATTCTGTATCTAGTTGCATAGAGTTGAATTCAGAATAAATGGTGTCTCAGAGACGGTTTTTATTTGATGGGTTACAAAGTATATTTTAGAGTGTTAGCGAATCTCCTAGAATTTCTTCGGAGACAAATTTCTCAGGAGATATCGGAATAGCAACTGCATTTCCCTTAATAACTTGGCTTTCCACAGAAAATTAGATTCTATCCAAATAAAATTAAACTACAGTTTTGTTTCTTTGACACTGTGCAAATAATTCGATATATTGGTTCCTCCAATACTTGGTTAGACTTAGACAAAGCATATATGAAAGAGAGGCCGAGTCAATTGTATAATATTCACAAAGTGATTTTGATCGTCCTTTTTATCAGATTTAGGGATACAAGATACGTATAAACAAAAAGGTTTCCTTATCCCATAACATAGCACACATACAGAAACATAATAAGGTGTAGAAATAACGAACGTTGCGTAAATAAGTAATAATAATAATTATTTGCTTCCACGAAATGTTCATTCAACCGAAACCAGATAAGAATTATTAATTACGAAAATTGTTTGGGGTATCAAAAACCAGCTTCTGCAGAAATGGATTATTTTGGCTCATTGTAATATTGTTTGTTTTTATTTATAGTAAAAGTTACTGTGAAGGAAAAAAATTGTAGCTTTGAAAAAGGTATTATACTGTATTTCTTTCGAAAATAACTAGTCATGGTGATCACAGAGTAAAATACAAGGTGTTGTTTTAAAGCTGCGTCGTTTTCTAGGAGGTAACTCGGCTATCGATTCTGAGTCCGAATCAATAAAAAATTTTACTGAATATTTTTAATTTTTCTGTAAATTACGGAAATCCGTAAGTGCGAACTACACACCGCCGTCTTGTAACTAGTTTTGTAACGCGGCTTAACACACACAAACCCATACACGTAATTAATATTATTCCTAATTCCATAAAACTCCAATAAGAAACATTGCTGTCGCTTATTCTGAAATACTGTCGAACTTAAACGATTTATTATAGCCGTATTTTTAACTATTGGCCCGAAACTTTCTCTTACATTGAACCTTTATGACTTCTGTGACATGCCCCCGAGAAATGCCACGGTTTCAAAACTACACCTTGTATATTTTCAACAAAACACCATCCTTCCCTCAGGTGTTGTTGAAGCCGACTGCGGAACTATAAAGATTGAGACCGGACTGCGCTCCTAAAAATTCTTGCCTTTTTAAATTATGATCTTCAACTCGTTTCTCCAGTGTCGACTACATGGGATCTCTTATTTACAGAAGGTCTATAGTCCAGCAGCAAACATGGGCATTTGATGAAAACTTACGGATACCATCTTCTCTCTTTTACAACCTAATTTTAATGTTTCTATTGATTTTATCGCATGCATTTTTAGGATAGTAGTATTCGCATTTATTCGATCCCTGTTTTAATAAAAAAGCTAAGCCGTAATAGAAATGTAAGTCTTATAAATTATAACAGTTATGTTTTTATAATAACTATCGTGAGACATACTAAATTAACTAAAATCACGGGTTACTTACGTGAATATTCTGAGAAAAGCTCTACTCAGTATATTCAGGTGAGTAACCCGCGATTTTTAGTTAATAACAGTTAATGTACTATTGTAACATTATAGCTGACTAACTCGTTGGCTGTGGCAAGTGCGACTGCCGGGCAAGAGATATTGGGTTTGATTCCCGAGACGGGCCAACTATTACAGGGTTTTTAAAAAAAATCTCAGTAGTAGCACGTAGTTTGGAATTGTGCCCGGTATATGGCAACAGGCTCACCCCCTATTACATGAGACTCATAACATAAATAGGGAAAAGTGGGTGTTATTAAGTGCCGTAATGTGCACCTAGTGATATAACATAGCTTACGCCTTCGGGGCTAAAAGGCGTGAAGTTATGTTAAATTTTATATTATAAAGGTCTCAATGAAAAATCCTTATCAGTATTATTTATCAAGTAAATAACTATAGGGGGATGATGTTGCTCGCGTCCGTAGGATTTACCATCTTTCCTGACCCACCCTACACGTGTCCCCCGGGTGGTGCTAAACGAGCAACAACAGCGAGTAACAAGCGGCGGTTGACAAACTCGACCAATCAAATGCAGGGAATAGCCTCTGAATTTCGGATCATCTAAGGAGCTTGGCTTAACTGTCTGGCCTTCGAGGAAGAAAACCTCGCTACAAAGAAATATAATTAAATAACCCCAATCCTAAGGTGGGCAACGTGCCGAGGGGATGTATGGCTGGTGGGGAACCAGTCTCTTACGCCAACCTCAGTGGAACGGGCAACCACTGTTGTATTTGCCTTCTCCTGAGAATAGGCGTCACCTCAGGTAGCGACCGTTATATCGTCCTTACTCGTGGGAATAAGATTGAACGAAGAATATAATTTAACAAACAACCAAAAAACCAACACAACAAGTAAAAAAACTTTAACACAACAGATCTTCCATAAGAGAATGTTTGAAACTAGACCTAGAGCTCTGTCACTTGGTGACTATCCAAACACAAATTCTGCCGCCGATGGCATAACTCTAGAACCTTATAAAAGCAGCGATAATCGAAACTGGACACAAGTCACCGGAAAAAAGAGACCCAATTCAAGCCCAGAAAGCAAATCAAATCAAAAACAAACCAAACTAGATACATACTGGCTGTCCCAAAGCCAACCAATACCAATTTCAAACCAATTTGCTAGCTTAGAAACTGATAAACAAGAAACAGAACAAATGGATAAAATGGTAAAGGTAGATAAACCTCCTCCAATATTTGTTGACAAAGTAGGAAATATTCAACCGCTTCTCAACACTCTTAATGAACTTGCGCATGATAAATATAATCTTAAAGTTCTGAGCAATGACCAGGTTAAAATACAGTCCAAAGATTCAGAGACATACAGGAACATTGTACACCAACTAGAACTGAAAAATACAGAGTTCTTTACATATAAGCCAAAACACGAACGAAGCTTTAAAGTGGTTCTCGAAAACATGCACCCTTCAACAGACCCTGAAGAAATAAAAGAGGCGTTAAATGAAATAGGACATACATGTACCAACATATGGAATGTTAAGCAAATAATAACAAAAAAACCATTGCCACTGTTCATAATAGAGCTAGAAACAAGGCGCAATAATAAATGCATTTACGAGGTTAGAAATCTAATGAACTGCATCGTAACCTTCGAACCTCCTCGCCCAAAACGTGAAATACCTCAGTGTGCAAAATGCCAACAATATGGCCACACCAAAACGTACTGCCACCGTAGACCTAAATGCATCAAATGTGCTGGCGACCATCTCTCTGCCGATTGCATAAGGAAAACAAAATCAGACTGTGTAAAATGTGTTCTCTGTGATGGTAACCACCCGGCAAATTATAAGGGCTGTCAAATATATAGAGACCTCCAAAATCTTAAGTTTCCAAAGGCACCAGAACGTAGAAAAACCTATATATCTAATAAACAGAGTGTTACGATAGAAAGGGAAAAAACCACGGATAAACAAGTTCGCAACAGCGAATATCAAACTTATAAAGACGTACTTACCAACAAGAATCAACTCGAAAATACAACAAACGAGACAAAACATGTCGACCAACACAACATGCATGAAATAATGACATTGATGAAACAAATGATGCAACAATTGACTACCCTGACAAACTTAATAATAGCCCTCACAACCAAGCTGTCAGATTCGATTGCTTAAAAATTGCCGTGTGGAATGCCAATGGGCTGTCACAACATACCCTTGAGGTTGGAACATACCTAGACACACAAAAAATTGATATTCTTCTAGTAACAGAGACACACTTTACTAAAAAAAGTCATTTTAACATTCACAACTACAAAACATATCACACGATGCACCCCGATGGCAGAGCACATGCTGGAAGCGCGGTACTAATAAAATCTAATATAAAACATCATGAAGCAGTTCATTATTGCACGGAGGAAATTCAAGCAACAAATATCGTTATTGAAGATTGGACAAGCCCATTCACAGTATCCGCTGTTTACAGCCCACCTAAACATAAACTTAAGCTAAAAGATTATGAAACGTTCTTTACCACACTGGGACATAGATTTATAGCTGGAGGAGACTACAATGCCAAGCATCATTACTGGGGCTCACGTGTCATAACTGCGAAAGGTAGACAGCTGCTAATGGCCATAGAAAAGCTAAATCTTAACGTTGTTTCATCTGGAGAACCCACCTACTGGCCTACAGACAGGAATAAATTACCAGACTTGCTCGACTTTTGTATAACAAAAGGAATTTCTAGTAAATTTTTTACAAGCAGAACGAGTACCGAATTATCATCTGATCACTCCCCTGTTGAAATAGCATTAAAAAAGAAAATCATAGTGTCACCTAAGCCATGCAAGCTGCATACCAATAAAACTAACTGGAACCTCTTTAGACAGCTACTGGTGGAAAGCTTGAATATAAAAATTGCCCTAATAACGGACAACGACATAACAGAAGCAGTAGAACATTTTAATGGCTCTGTTCAACAATCTGCTTGGCTTGCTACTCCAGTTCCTAAAGACTTGCCGCACAAACAAGAATGCCCCTTATCTGTTCGAGAACTACTAACTGAAAAACGAGAAGCTCGAAAAAAATGGCAAAAAACAGGTTATCCTGCTGACAAAAAACATCTGAACTATCTACAAGGAAAACTAAAAACACTATTGCAGAATAACAATAATGAAAATATCCAAACCTCCTTAAGGAACCTGAATGCAACAGCAGAAACCAACTATTCTTTATGGAAAGTCACTAAAAATCTTAAACGTCCAATCTCTAATCAACCTCCTATCCGTAAGAGTAACTCGGAATGGGCCTCCAGTGATGCGGACAAGGCTGATACATTCACTGAGCATCTTAAACTGGTTTTTACACCAAACCCCGATACGGGCTCTTCTAAAATCCAGGAAGTTACACAATTATTGAACCAAACCCATCAACTGGATCCTCCTATTACCAAAGTCACAAAGGAAGAAGTAAAAACAGCGATTAGGGCACTGGACCCAAATAAAGCCCCTGGATACGATCTCATAACTGGAAGAATTTTAAGAGAACTACCAAAGGAAGGCGTTCAATTCCTAACTTTTCTTATTAATGCTATCCTCCGAAGAAGTATGGTTCCTCCCCAGTGGAAAGTAGCACAAGTTATAATGGTTGCCAAGCCGGGTAAAAACCCTGCAGAGGCGCAATCATATAGACCTATTAGTCTGCTGCCCATACCATCTAAAGTTATGGAAATACTTATTTTGCGCAGATTACTCCCGATTATTACTTTGAATAAACTTCTACCTGACCACCAGTTTGGCTTTCGCCGGGGGCACGGTACAATAGAACAAGTGCACAGATTAGTAGAACATATCAATAAAGCGTTTGAGTCAAAACAGTATAGTACTGCAGCCTTCTTAGATATATCTCAAGCATTTGATCGTGTTTGGCATGACGGACTACTGTTCAAAATAAAACGAAACCTACCTATAAATTTCTACAATCTTATAAAGTCCTATCTAAGCGACAGACACTTTTTCGTGAAACAAAATGAAGAGAAAACTACTTTACATACTGTCCAAGCTGGAGTACCACAGGGTAGTGTAATGGGCCCAATGTTATATCTACTTTTCACAGCCGACCTCCCAATAACAGAAGGTGTCGTCACTGGAACATTTGCGGACGACACAGCTATCCTCTCGGTGGACACTTCACCAGACGTTGCATCACAAAAACTTCAGTCTAGTCTCGACCAAATATCGAAATGGCTCAAAGACTGGCGAATCAAGGCCAATGAAACTAAGTCTGTCCAGGTGACTTTCGCAAACAAGAAAGGAATGTGTCCTCCTGTGACCCTAAACGGCATCCCTCTCCCACAAGAGGATTACGCCAAGTACCTCGGAATATATTTGGATAGACGCCTGACTTGGAAAAAGCATATATTTACCAAGCGGCTGGCTATGGGTCAACAGATACGCAAAATGCATTGGCTACTGAGTAACAAGTCTCAACTCTCTATGGAAAATAAATTGTTGCTATATAAATGCATAATAAAGCCTACATGGACATACGGCCTACAGCTGTGGGGCTCAGCGGCAAAGTCAAATGTTGAAATTGTGCAAAGGTTCCAGTCAAAAATGTTGAGAATGATAACAAACGCACCATGGTATGTCTCAAATAACAGACTCCACCACGACCTCTGCATCAGTACTGTAATGGAAGAAATTTCAAAAATGACTAAAGTGTACAAAGACCGAATCACAAGCCATCCAAACAAGCTAGCAGTAAACCTGATGGACACCCAAACAGTCGCTAGAAGACTAAAGAGAAAGATTCCTCAAGACCTCATCTAGGAGGTTGTAAATATAAACGGGGCAGTCACTGGACAGCCCGCGTACAAGTCTGCTGCATTTAACAAAAATATTGCTGAATATCTATATGATAGATTGCAATACATATATTAAAAAATAAAAAAAAAAAAAAAAAATAACTATATGGCTTCTAGATTAGTATTATTAAGCGATTAATGTATAATATATTGTTTAGTTCCTCATGCTGTTTCTGGGGAGTTCCCAGGTATTAAAATGATAACGGTGTTCGATGATATCATTGGCTACTAACTTTAAGAATTCTCTTGGTCTTTTCCTAATCAGTTATAGGGCTAACCCTATCTAACTAGTGCCTAACACTGGACTCAGTTATGATACATTCAAGTAGACTTAGCAGCTGAATGTCAAATCTAACGGATTAACAGGGCTCCGGCTCGAAGTAGGAGTAGGAACGTCAGTAAAAGTCTGACGCTCCCTCTCGTCTTACCCAAGACGGGAGAAGTCATTGGACGATTTGTCCTTAAACATTTAATGTACGATTGCTTTCTGTCCTTCACCAAGACTGCTTTTTATACAAAAGAATATATTCTCATTACTAATGGTTTAAAAGACTTTTCAAAATAGATGTATTTAAGTGTTGGAGAGCCATGCTTCGGCACGAATGGGCCGCCTCGACCGGAGTGATACCACGGCCTCACAGAAAATCGACGTTAAATTACGCTTGCGTTGTTTCTTCGAGTGAGTAAGGCCCAATTACCCCAATCCCTGAATCCTCAATAATCCTCAATTTTGTAATCCCCAAAAGGGTGGTAACGGATTTGTAACACCACTGGTGTATCGGGTGTCCTTGGGGGGCGCCGATTGTTTACCATCAGTTGATCCGTCTGCTCGTTTACTGGTTTATTCTATAAGAAAAAAAATTGGAGTTTTAGAATTTTACTGTTAGAAACAAACCAAATTATTTACTTTCTATATATTTCTATCTATATATATAGTACCTACCTAGGCACAGATTTTGTACATGGATTAATCTAAGATTTATTTGTCAAAGCGTTTTGGAATTAATGAAGTGTTTATTTAGCGATTTATTCTCAGTAAGCAATCAATTATGAAATTGCTGATTTTATGTATAAAAATATAGATACTTTGTAAATGGTAGGTATTTGTTTTCTCTTTGAGGGTTTATGTAATTATGTTTTTGCTTTGTAGGCTTTATTTACTTTTATACTAAATATGGTAAAGCTTAAATGTTTGAATAAGCAGTTGAGTAGGTTAATTTCTTACATCGTTTGAAAGAAAGTAAGCGAATACATCGCTTATTTTTGGTTTACTACTTGATCTAAAGGATAAATAACTCTTCAATTCTTTCTTTTTCGAAATAAACTTACAAATACGTTATGGCGTCATTAAAATATCACACTAAGGGCTGATTTTTTTTCACTAACATTCTGCACCACCCAATTGTCGACTGTCAGAAAATACCTACGGCATTAATGCCGGAATACTGAAACGTTACTCAATTTTAAGTCGTGATCAAATATCGTGCCATCTCTGTCATTTTACAAAGAATTTGTAGAGATAGAACTATACTTTAGCACGACTTAAAATTGAGTAGCGTTTCAGTATTCGTATAAGTCCGCCAATTTAACTGTATGTGCAATAAAGTTTAATAAATAAATATTCAATTTTATTGTACAGTTAAGAATTATTTAATTGAAAAATCGGCCCTAAGGGTTTTATCAACTTATCTGACGCATAGGAAATAATACCTTAGGCGAAACAATATTAAAGCGAGTTTCTGTTTTTAGATATTTTCTTAGTAATAATAAACAGGCTTCTTTTTATCCATCCCCTAAATTTGGTCATACAAAAGTATTCTCTAAACATTAGAAATAAGGTCTATAATGTAATGTAATATTAGTGGAAAGCGGTCACCGGTGACCGCTTGGTGATTTATGGGTAGGTTCGGGTGAAGCCACTGGTAAAGTTATAATATGAATCCCACAAGTGTGAACCCTCTAAGTTGGCTGTAAGTAGTATGTGACTCCAAAACTTGAAGTCGTAACAGAGATGCACTGTTTATGAGTATGGGATATTAATGGGACTTACTAACTGTAGTTAAAGGAGGTGAGGTGCTTAAAGAATTGGTATTAGATAACATACTGTCTCACAACTAGCTTATCTATGTATGTACGTATTTCCCAAATGTTAAAGACATTTTGGTTTTATGGAATAAGCCGGTAAGCGAGCCGACGGATCACCTGGTAGCAAGCAATCGGCGTCACCCATGGACACTAGAGGCGTTACAAGTTCGTTAGTGTCGTGTAGTCGTAGTCGTGGTGGCCCGGAGGTTAAGACGCCCACTTCTCATGCATGAGGGTGCGGGTTCGAAACCTACCAACGGCAAGTACCAATGTGACTTTTTCTGAGTTATATGTACTTTCTAAGATTATTTAGACACCACTGACAAACGGTGAAGGAAAAACATCGTGAGGAAACCTGGACTTATAATTTCTAATTATAAGTTGAAATCGCCAACCCGCATTGAGCAAGCGTGGTGATTAACGCTCTAACCTTCTCCGTGTGAGAAGAGGCTTTGCTCAGCAGTGGGCATTTATAGGCTGTTGATGAAGTTCGTTACCGGTATTAATAAATAAATAATAAAAAATATTTTTATTGACAAGAAGCTTCACATTACATAATAATATTTATATGGCTCTGGACCCCACACTAGGATTCCCTGTGTCGTGAGGCCCAGTCTCTTTCAGTCAGCAAAACATTAGAGGTATAATACAAATGAGAGACAAAATAAAAAGAGAATTAAAAAAAATAAATAAATGAAAACTATAAATTTACAGTATTCTTTATATAATACTAATTATGGAAGTGTAGAGGTATGTATATGTGTGTGTTTGTGTGTGTGTGTGTGTGTGTGTGTATATGTATGTATGTATGTATGTGTGTGTGTGGTGTGGTGTGGTGTGGCGTGTTTATAGTTGAGATATGGCGGATGAGATGTAATACCAGTGATAACTGTTCTACTGTGGGATATTGAGTATAGCCTCAGTACTAGAATAGCTAAAATTTAATAACCAAGTTGTGATTTTTTCTTGCAGGTTTTCCGTAGTAGTGTAGCGATTCTTAAGTTTCTGGAGAGTTAGTCTTTATTGGGGAATAGGAATTATGGATTGTTGAATATTCAGGGATTGGGGAGATTAGGGAAGGGGGGTTGGTTTGATTATTTGGTTTGATTATGTCAGGCCAGAACTTTAGATTTCTTTATGAGTAGTTGTATTTAAACTGGTGTATTTATTTTATATTTAATACTTTTTGCACATATATATATAGCACACAAGAAGGGCTTGATGCCTTCGGCATTCTCTGCCAGTCTACAGTAGAGTGGTAGATACAGAGACAGAACCTGGTTGGTGCAATAAGCTGTGAAACAAGTAATTTTACATAACATCATCACGCGTATTATCCGCGAAAGGGTAGGCAGAGGTGCACATTTCGGCACTTAATGCTACTGTACAAAGTAACACCCACTTTTCACTATTTATGTTTTGAGTCCCATGGAATAGGGAGGAGCCTATTGCCATATACCGGGCACAATTCCAGACTCCGTGCTACTGCTGAGAATTTTTTAAAATCCCAGTAATACTTTGCCCGATCTGGGAATCAAACCCGATACCCCTTACCCGGCAGTCGCATTTGCGACCACTCAGCCAACGTGACAGTCTCAAGTGAATTTATTTCTGCAAATAGGCTACAAGGCAGCACTTTTACGCGTCAATTTTGTCAAGCGAACGATAAGGACGACATTTCTTTAACTGACTACTCTGAGAAGAAATGCCGAGACAACCTCAGAGGCCCATCTCTTTTAAGGTACCTCCTGCTAAAATACCTCTAGTATTGTATCTATCGGCCAGTGACCGTCTTCTGCTGGACTTTAGGCTTTTTCAGCATCTTTAACTGACTACTCTGAGAAGAAATGCCGAGACAACCTCAGAGACCCATTTCTTTTAAGGTACCTCCTGCTAAAATACCTCTAGTATTGTATCTATCAGCCAGTGACCGTCTTCTGCTGGACTATAGGCTTTTTCAGCATAAGATGAGTTTTGCAATAATACACGTTATAACAAAGTGTTAAGTATTTTTTTTACAATTTGAGTTCCACAAGTCACCTATAGTTCTAAGTTCGTAACGCTGACTTTGAAGTTAACATTAATCGACAGAATATTAAATAATGAACATCAAATTTTCATATCTAGTTACTTAACCTCACTTACAAGTTCTGCGAAGTTCAGTCAATTATTAGATATTATGTATAAAGGTATTTCATAGTCAAGTTATTTGTATGTAAGGCATAAGACACAAACGTCGATACTTTTCGTTGTCAAAAGAAAGCAATTGGACACAAAAAGTTTACGCTCGCGCAGCAAGAACTTGAATTTAATATCGGTTATATAAACTGCCTCGTTGGCCGCGTGGTCGCAAGTGCTACTGCCGGGCAAGGGGTCTCGGGTTCGATACCAGGGTCGGGCTTCTCAGTAGTAGAATGGAGTCTGGAATTGTGTCCGGTATATGGCAATAGGCCCACCCCCTATTACATGGTACTCATAAGATAGTGGAAAGTGGGTGTTGGGTGGTAGTGTAGATGTGCACACACACAAAAAAATAGTAGGAAGCTATACATGGTGGTCCTAAAGTTGCAACAAATCACAAAGTTACTAAGAGACGGGCATCAGCATCCTGATTTCCGTGACTTAATTGTCTGCAAAGTCACCTACCATGCGTCTGCATTCCTTTATCTGCATAAAGGAAAATTCCTTTGTTAACAGGGAAATATTTACCCGGTACTGTCCACTGACAGCCATTGTATAATAGACGAAAATACACATATTCATTTACAGTTTGTTTCCGACACAAGACACAAAAGTGTCCGTGTTTACGCCGCGCCTAACGTGCGTCACTGAAACATTTGATACGATTAGTCGCAAATCTAACGTTTAACAGAATATGTTTTAGATTTACTAGCACGTGTGCTTGTAACTTTATTAACTACGAGTTAACGTATGAAATGTATGAAATGTATGTATATATATATATTAAGTCTCCATATAATGATTATGTGCTTGATAAGAAGATTCTCAATCTTCATGTTGAACTTTAATATTAAGGTCTCTGAAAAGATAAAAATCAACTGAAATAACGGTTTTTTTAAGGGTGAAAATCATCGAATGACTGCTCCAGTCTGGGTGAGGCGGGAGGCAGTGTCAGACTCTTACTGACTAACACACACATTACGGCACTTAAAGCCACCGTACAATGTAACACTCACTTTTCACTATTTTTGTTTTGAGTACCATGTAATAGGGGGTGAGCCTATTGCCATATTCCGTGCACAATTCCAGACTCAGTGCTACTAGTGAGGATTTTTTAAGAAAACCCAGTAATACTATGCCCGACCCTGGAATAGAACACGAGTCGCCTTGCCCGGCTGTCGCACTTGTTACCACTTGGCCAACGAGGCAGTCAGGCAGAAATTACGGTTTACTTACATAAATATACTGAGAAAAGCTCTACTAGTTTCGAGTCGCAGAGGTAGGCTGTGCCATGTTACCACGTCGACGCACGCTGCTCATGAGGAAGAGTCCCTTTCTGACTCGAAAATAGTAGAGCTTTTCTCAGCATATTGAGTTAATTCAGAATGTCTGAATAGGGTAGTTTCTAGGGTAAGAAAATTCTAAATCTAATTAGTCTGTCAGTTAGATGACACGATGATGAGCACGCTGTGACGTCACGCGACATTTCAAATCAATATTTCGTCAAAAGCATTTAATTTTGTGGGAATTATATTTATGGTAAAATATGTTATTTAAAAAAAATGTTATTTTTATACGTTTTCGTTGCTTCTGAGGCTAGAGCCGGCAATACACCTGCTCAGTTGTACCTCTTCTAGTATTGCAAATGACCATAGATGTCGATCACTTACCAACAGATGATTTCCCTTCAACTTTGTCCCATATACCACTAAAACAGATCATCTTCACCCAATCTCCATGAAGTTGCCACATCTTAAGAAAATCCCTGGGGCTAAAGTTTGAGAAACTGTACCCTAGAAGATAAATAATATCACTAGACTTGTTGCGTCGCAAGGCTTACAAGAAAGATATTATTATACTGTGATGTACCTCCCTATGCAACAACGGAGATAAACGATCATATACACGACTACACCTGTTATTTGAAGTATGGAGGTATAAAACTTGTCAAGTTTATTTATAAACAAACTGATACTAGAAAGGTTATAATGTATAGTATATCTGACTTAACGTGGCTCCTCTTATAAACGCTACTGGTAACCACGAGGGTGGGTTTAATGAGGTAAGAAAATATTAGAAAGTCTTTACCCCCAAAAACTTTCCAAAGATTTTCAAAGAAGTATTTTGAGAGTTTTTCCCCGCCATCATAAAAGGGATTACTCCAAATATTTTGTTCTTATGGATAAAAACCTCATATTAATTATTATATGTAGAATAAAAAACAATCTTTTGTTGCAGCTCTTTCTATAAGTATCACTTAGATGGAAGATAAATATACAATTTTGTATGAACGATGAATAGATGAATTAATCGTACATTGGTATGGACAGGGCAACTTATTCATAGAAAATGTCTATTCATCATTATATCGAAATAGCTATATGGGTCTACTACACCATTCGAAAACTGAAAGCAAATAGTGATGCAGTGAGATAATATCCCTTTTAGCAAATTATTTCCAACTACACAGTCCAGGCTGTGCTTTCAAATTATAAGCCTTGTGGTTATGCTTTTATATGCATTTTGCACATCAAGCTAAGCAGAACCAGCGTAAACTGACCTCCAAAAGTGCAGAGAGATTACATACAAGGAGACCAACGATTGACGCGGTCCAAAAGAGAGCTGGAAGACTTATTGACGATCCTATACTTACGAGCGGTATCGAGCCCTTAAGTATAAGGAGAGCTTTTGCTTCCTTGTGCGTATTCTACCGCTTGTATAATGGGTTGTGTTCTGCGGAGTTGTTCGATATGATGCCCACAGCCACTTTCTAGAGGTATCATCGCACTGCTCGCCGTCGACAGGGAGTTCACGCTCTCATATTGGAGCCCAAATGGTCCCGTACAGTTCGGTTTCAGAGGAATTTCCTTCCACGGACCCTCCGATTGTGGAATGAACTCCTTGCCAAGGTTTTCCCGATGGGCTACAATATGGGGTTCTTCAAGAAAGGAGTAAACAGGTTTATAAAGGGTCGGCAAGGCGCATGTAATGCCCTATGTGTAGCAAGTGTACATTGACCGCGGTAACCACTTACCATCAGGTGGGCCGTGCGCTTTTCTTGCTACCGTCGTGGAATAAAAAAAGACCATGATACACTGGTTTTGTATAGCTCAATTTGTACATAGTGCAGGCTACTATTTTTTTTTAATCTTTACTTTATAAGAAGGGCTGTTTTCCTAAGAGTAAAACGTCAGCCCTATTATCGAATACAAAATTCAGTACATACTTACTAAAATTATATCATACATATAACAATTAGGTGATTAGAGTTTACGAATCATGAATCATAGGCTTCTATTCGTTTATATTGAATCAAATAGCAAATCATGACATTGTCCAGCAAATTTTGATTATTAGTGAACGGATGTTTTGAAATAAACGGGTGGTATAATGTTAATTATTTAAGTAATTGTTTAACACTTGGTATGAAGAATGACGAATCCGGGATAATTATACTGAAACAGCATAACTAACAGCAGGGTTGACGTTGACATGGTGGTTGAGCAACTGGCTGCTGTTTAACGCTTCACTGGTTCTATTCCAGTACGGAACACTATTTTTTGTGTGATTTAGGATATCTGTCACCCACGATAGAGAAAAAATACTTAGTCGTACTTATAGTTAAAAACAATACTCTTGTTTTTAACGGGTGAAAAAATAAATAAGATTCAATGAAACATATACGAGTGACGTGTGTCAGAAAAATACTGCATACCCATCTTCTAAGGAAAATTAACCACAATGGTAGAGTAATAAATCTTCAGTCCTTATTCCGACCACAGGTGCACTCCGGCCGAAATGTCGGAAATAAATTACTAGAACCTACCCTACCTTTTATTTTAATTGGTTTGCAAAATATCTCATCTTTGGTATTTATTTTGTGGTTGTTGAAAATAGTCATTTATTTTGATTGAAAGTCGTATATTTCTTTTGTTGAAATAAAATTGTATTATATTTGTTCGCGATCGCGTGACGATCTCCGGCCATTGTGGACTCGGAGAGAACTTAATGGGTTGCCGGGGTTCCGACTCAAAGGCTAGGGAACAAGGTGCTTATTAGTTAGTGACACTTCCTCTCACCCCACTCAAGGTGGGAAAAGTTGGATGATTGACTTGGATGATTTCCCCCCTTAAAAAAACCTCCTTTGAGTAGCTTGAAAAACCAAATGCGTTAATATTTTGTATTTCGTTTTATTCAGACAATGCGAAATTGCTTTCCAATAATAACAAAGCGATGAACGGACACCTCATCAATTGCATTATATCCTTATTTATCTAACTTAATCATGAGGATAAATACTCTATCGATAATTCTTAATCTGTCATTTACTTGTCCATTGATTTCTATATCAAGTGTAGGAGAGCCATGCTTCGGCACGAATGGGTCGGCTCGACCGCACTGACACCACGGATACCACGGCCTCACAGAATACCGACGTGAACTTGACGCTGTGTTTCATCGCGTATGTGAGGTTACCGGAAGCCCTGAATCCTGAATCCCAAAAAGCCAGTAACGCACTTGTAACGCTTCGGGTGGTCCAGGTGTCCGACCAGGCGACACCGATTTGCTTACCATTAGGTGATCCGTCTGGTCGTTTACCGGCTTATGCCATAAAAATAAACTATTTATATCTTGTAAAACTGTACAAAATTGATTGCTTAGGAAACTATAATTAAAAATTGTTTACTCATAACGCAGGTTACTCACAACAGTCACAACTCATAAGTGGGAAATAGAACCCAGTCGATATTTGCACTCACAAAGTTTTCGAACAATTCAGTCATTATTTAAATGTAAATTGTTCTATCGTATCAAATAACAAACAGGTTTTTTTCATAATAAATTGAAACCAAGAGGACACTGGTATCATGTCTCACCCACCTATATTATAGACCTTATTTCTAATGTTTAAAGACTACTTTTGTAAAAAAAAATGCTTAACTGGATTTATTGTAACTTCTAACATCATCCCATCATTACTTCTTTTGTGCACTGAAAATTTTTGAAGCTTCACTAAAATTAATTTGGAAATTCACCTCATTAACTTCCCTAGAATGTTTATACCAAATATTGTGCTTATTCAGTAATTTTCAGTTTGTTCATTAAGTCGATGAATTCAGGCTTTCATCCAAGTTCTGAAGGTATCCGCTTTCAGTTTCATGATCTTTCTTAATCAGCCATTCTTTTGTTTGAGTTAATACTATTTGTTTAGAGTAATGGAGTCAGTTTTGAACTTATTAATTTCGGTATGTCTTTCATAAATTATTCCGTTATTACAAAAAAAGTTTCTAATATTGAGATTTATTATGAATTTATTTTATTGCATACATTATTTTATATGAAAACCTCTAACGCTAGTCAATTCTTTTCTCTATTGGAGAAATTAATTATATTAGTTAACTAAAAACTGCGGGATACTCACGTGAATATAGCGTGCGCGCATACATCGCCGCGACTGCACACGCTGCTCATGAGGAAGAATCCCTCTGTGGTTCGAAACTAGTAGAGCTTTTCTCAGTATATTCACGTGAGTAACCCGCAGTTTTTAGTTAATTTAGTATGTCTTACGATAGTTCTTATAAAAATTAATTAAAATTTATAGTTTTAAATAACTGATACCTATTATAAATAATTATGTCATTTTTTAATCAAGTAATTGTATACAATCAGCACAGATAAAAATACTTCTATTCCTTTTATACTCTGCCTCGCATGCCTGCATTATAAGGAGGTTTATATTCTAGCAGTAGAATGTCACATGATATTAATGAATATGTCAAACTAGAATCAATAACGACTGTCTCGTTGGCTGTGTGGTCGTAAATAGTGCGATTGCAAATTCAAAGCATTTATTTCAATTAAAACATTTATTTTAATCTCAGTAATAGTAGATTAGAGTCTGGAAATGTGCCCGGTATATGGCAATAGGCTCACCCCCTATTACATGGGACTCATAACATAAACAGTGAAAAGTGGGTGTTACATAGTACAGTCGCATTGAGTGCCAAAATGTGCACCTCTGCCTACCCCTTCGGGATAAAAAGGCGTAATGTTATGTATGTAAACCATAGTTTGGTACTTTTGAAACGTCAACAAATACAAAATAAATAATAGTCTGTCAGTCAGTCCGTCGGTGAAACTAGGTGAAGCTAGGTGCTCATTCCAAAAAGTAGATTCGAATGGAGAAGAACGAGCAAGAAACCCCATTCGTTACTCTTTTTTTTAAAAAAAAAGTATTTTCTACAATGTCTCTGATACACATTTCAATACTGTACGCATATGTAAGAACAATTGACGCTTGATTGCCGGACATGGGCTCTCGGGTTTGATATCCGAGTAGGGCAAAGTATTACTGGGACTTTAAAAAACTTGAGTAGTAGTACGGAGTCTGTAATTGTGCCCGGTATATGGCAATAGGCTCACCCCCTATTACTTGGGACTCATATTATAAAATAGTGAAAAGTGCGTGTTATATGGTACAGTGGCATTAAGTGCCGTAATGTGCGCCTCTGCCTACCGCTTCGGGGATAAGAGGCGTGATATTATGTAATGTTATTAATTTTAAATCGTTTCTAATTTCATGTATCATGTTTATTTGAAACTAAATTATATTGAGTTATTATTAAAAATGATAAATCCTATGATTTATAGATTTTAAAATGTTTCGATACGTTGATAAGACTAGTCTGTAAATGAGCCCTTAGTTTGGTAATAGGCTAGGTCATAATATTTACAAATACTGATTGATCGTCGATTTCCATTTTAGAAATAACATTATTGGGATTTTCAGTACTTGGAAAACATTTCGGCTCGACCGGAGTGACACCACGGCCTCACAGAAAACCGACGTGAAGCAACGCTTGCGTTGTGTTTCGTCGTGTGAGTGAGGTTACCGGAGGCCCAAATAGCCTCCCCTTCCCCAATCTCCCCAATCTCTGAATCCCCAACGATCCTCAAACTCCTAATACCCAAAAGGCCGGTAACGCACTTATAACGCCTCTGGTGCTCCAGGTGTCCATGGGCGACGCCGATTGCTTATCATCAGGTGATCCGTCTGCTCGTTTACCGGATTAAACCATAAAAAAAATCAATATGGACCTGTGATTAGTTTAGTACCTGTGCACTAAAATAATAGGCGGTAAGTAACAAACAAGATACGCGCGAAAAACAATACCCATCCCACAGTCGGGTAAAAAATACAGGGTGCTGGTAAAACCACGGGGAAGTGTTGGTACCTAAACAAAACTAGAACACGGCTATCACCTTCTCATTTCACTTAAAGATTGAATAAAAAATCTAAATCTGTATATAATTGTGTAAACATTAAATAAATAAACATTTGCCATGCGTCGTCGTTGATAAAAATCGTAAAACACGAAAAGATATTGCGATACCTACTTACCGAATTACACGGACTAGTACATTAAACTATACCATTTTTTAAACTTCACTAATCCAATTTCAATCCTATTACTTAAGGATAAAGTTAGAAATATGTTACAGAAGTTTGATGGTTAAGGGTAGCATGATATGCTGTCGTTTGAATATTATTGTAGGCACATTTTGGGTGCTAAATTATCAACTGTTTATCAAAAACAATGCTTGTTTTTATCATGGAATCTTACGATTCTGTTTAATGTTTTATCAATTTTGTTTTTATATTTCACTTTTATTTACTCAAATAATAAAGGCTCATATGCATTTCGCCACTCAAAACTATGAACCCATGTCATGCATAGAGTCAGTTTTGAATTAAATAGGGCTTGAATTTCAACCTAAAGGTTTGGTAATTAAGCCACACATTTAAGTGGATTGTATTACCAAAGACTATAAATTACAAAACCCAAGATTACCAAAACTAAGTATTAATGAGGTGGAAATGCGCACAAGATTTTTTGGCGACCCTTTTTCCTACTTCCCACTTCCCGATAGGCTATAATCCGGTAAAAACAAAAGTAGCACTTTAATCAAAAAGGGATTCCTTACAAATCTGTATTCTAGAATTTGGTCGGATTGCGATAAATAATGTTTTGTGGTACATGAGTTATCTCTCGTTTTGTTTTTGATGATGCTTCAGTACGTATCGGGCGTGCGTTGTGAGCGGACGTGTTTCGCGCGCGCATTTTCGCAAGAAAACATCGCGAAAACTTATACTATCCAAACACTCGGTGTTTAGGGTTTCTTTGAATATTTTCAAGTGCTTTGTTTTGTGTTTAGTGAAATGTGTTACTGAAAGTGGATTTTGATTTGTTAAAAACGTAAGTTGCTTTGATTTTTATCTCTATTAACATTTATTATGTTTTTACATTAGTTATGTGGACGTTGAATATCAGTTCCGGATATTTAATGTAAATGCTCATGATAATGGAGGTAGGAGAAATGTGATTACAAGTTTTTCCTGGTCTTTTGATCCGTATATGGACGGAAACTCTCAAAGCAATGTTAATACATTATCTCTATTATTTTCCGCGGTAGGAATTGAAAAATGTAGACCACAAATTTTCAATTATCTATTAACTTAATATTGTTGAATGAGTTTTCTTTTTCTTTGTTATAAACATAATCTTTAAGCATGTCCGAAGTTGTATTAATACCTTAGAAAATGATAACATAAATTAGTCTTTTAAATCGAAAAATCTTACACAAATAAATTCGTGGCCGACACAATAGTACCTCACAATGTATTTTTGATTAGGATATCACGTATTAATAAATTTCAGTTAGGTATTTACAAACACGATAGTTTCTGATAGCGATAATTATCAAGTACTAAAGTGTACTATAATTAGCAACTTTGAGTCACTTGAAGATACTAAAATAACAATAAAGAACCAACATTTGGACGTTTTTAAGCAATTAGTACAAAAATAATTAACAGAAATATTTAGAGGTATAATCGCTCGCTGTTATCTCAAGAAAGTGTTGGTATTACCTAAATAAAATAAATCGGGGATAATGCTTGATAATATAGATATTGTTGGATTTTTTTAATGATACTGTTTCTGGTAATAAAATTTAATTATTGCTTGTTTGGTTATCGCTTGCTATAAGTTTAATCTAGACCAGGGTATCTCAAACTATGAGTCGGGCCTCTCGCAAGCGAATTTTTAATAGGCCTTGTCTGTACAAAGACGTACTGACCAACCGTTCTATGTTATATTGGTAATTTCCAGTTTGGAAACTTGATTTATATAGGTCGTAGTGCTGAATTTTGGGAACCGTTTGGCTGGATTATTGGAATAATCCATATGTTATATATAGTCATACCTATGCATAAGCATATGACTGTATATAACATATACATAATATAATATATATGAATAGCTATATTATTTCATAATTAACATATTTTGTCTATTTGCTGTTAGTTTATTCTCGGTACCTTATTTTTAGCAGATTTTCTACTTAAACTGTCAAACACGAAGCGGTCACCGGTGACCGCAACCTATTGTTCTATAATTGTGTCTACAAAACCGGTACTCGACGAGTTAAACTCTAAGGTTGACTGGTAGAGAATGCCATATGGCATTAAGTTCGCCTTATTTGCCATTTTAATCAAATTGTGTACATTAAAGACTAAATGAATAAATAAAATTATTTTGTATATGGCAATAGGTTCACCCCCTATTACATGGGACTCTTAAAATAAATAGTGAAAAGTGGGTGTTACATTGTACTGTGGCATAATGTGCACCTCTGCCTACCCCTTCGGGGATAAAAGGCGTGCTGTTATATAATTATTTTGCTACTATGTCGTGCTTTTTTTGAGATTTGGTTTTGAACCACGTATCCATTTTTATTCGTGCTAGTTATTTATTGTATTAATATTTTTTATTGCAGGATAGCGCCTGAATTTAATTTTGTTATTGAAATTACATTTAATCAAATACCAACGATTTTTTGTAATATTAGACATTGATCTATAACCATATACCTAGATACTATTGTTGGGATCTGGCATTTGCCAACTTGCAGCGACTATATTTGTATGACAGGTAAGATGCGTCTAAGTCCCCACGGGCGGGAGCTCAGAATGTTAAGAATGATCACCTATTCATAGATCGACCTTAAACCTTCTTTCTCTTCCGGCAGTTGGGACTCGAGGTGGCGCTCCACAAGTCCGAGGCCATGTGTTTTCATGGCCGCGGGAACGCGCCACCTCCGGGTGGGTCCCAAATAATGGCGGGAGGGGTTACCATCGGCGTCGAGACGACGATGAAGTACCTGGGACTCGTCCTCGACAGTCGGTGGAACTTCGTGGAGCACTTCCGACGTTTGGCTCCAAAGTTGGCGAGGGCGGGGGCTGCGTTTAAGCGCATCCTCCCCAACCTCGGGGGGCCAAACGCCTCCTGCCGGTCCATGGCCCTCTACGGCGCCCCTGTTTGGGCGCCGAACTTGTTGCGGCGTCCTGCTCGGACGCTGCTCATGTCACAGAGGGTCATGGCGATCCGAATGATCCGCGGATACCGCACGATCTCCGGGGAGTCGGCGAACCTCCTTGCCGGATTACCGCCGTGGGATCTGGAGGCGAAGGTGCTCGCGCGCGTGTATAACATGCGCGCGGAGGCACGTCGCCGGGGCGAAACTCCGCTGCCGCGCCAGATAAGTGCGTGGCGGGATGAGCTCCGGCGCGATCTCATGGCGGAATGGCAGCAACGACTGTCGCAACCGGGGGCTGGGCTCGCTGCCATCGCAGCGGTAAGTCCCCTCTTTGAGGAGTGGCTTGAGAGACGCTACGGCGTCCTCACCTACCGCCTGACGCAGGTCCTCACCGGACATGGAAGTTTCGGGAGGTACCTGTGTCTGATGGGGCGGGAGGAAACGCCCGGGTGTCATCACTGCGAGGACCGCCCTGAGGACACGGTGGAACACACGGTGGGAGAATGCCCCGCGTGGGCTGAGCACCGCCGTGCCCTCAGGGAAGTGATCGGCGATGGCGACCTCTCGCGTCCGGGCCTAGTGCAGGCCATGATGCGGAGCGAGGGGGATTGGGATGCCGTCTCCTCCTTTTGCGAAGCAGTCATGCTAGCTAAGGAGGAGGCGGGACGCGTGAGGCAGCGAAGCGCTGCCTCCTCGCAACCCAGCCATCGCGAAGGACACATCGGGCGTCGGGGATCGCGAGACGATCTCCGGCCACCGTAAGCGCGGGCCTGCGGACGGCGAGCATGGGTGGCTCCCCGTCCGACCAGAAACAGACCCGAGAGTACGGCGCGTTCCGCGCGCGCCTCAAAGAGCCATCAGACCACCACAGATGGGGCCCAATAGGGCCGATGCCGATTCGGAGTCGCGGAGAACCTAACGGGTCTCCGGGGCTCCGGCTCGACGTGCAGGAGAAGGAACGGGGTGGTTTTTAGTCAGTAAGAGTCTGACACTCCCTCCCGCCTCACCCAGGCGGGAGCAGTCAATCGATGATTTTCCCCCCTTAAAAAAAAAAAGCCTACTTTCTCTTCACGTTGCATTTGACGAATACACAAAACGATAGGGTGATTTAATGTTACCACTACACGGACAATTTTCATCGCTTCTAAGCAAGGTGCAAAAATTTATCCTTTGTAAGTCGCCTATTGTTTGTGTAGGGTGGATGCATTCGTCAAATGACGCGGCGTAGATAGTTCGTAACATAACATAACATCACGCCTTATATCCCCAATGGGGTAGGCAGAGGGTGTACATTGGTGCTACTGTACAATGTAACACCCACTTTTCACTATTTATGTTATGAGTCCCATGTAATAGGGGGTGAGTCTGTTGCTATAAACCAGGCTCATTTCCAGACTCCGTGCTACTACTGAGATTTTTTGAAAAATCAATAATTCTTTGCCCGACCCGGGAATCGAACCCGAGACCCCTTGCCCGGCAGTCGCACTTGCGACCACTCTGCCAACGAGGCAGTCATAAAATCTCCATCATGTCATAAAATTGTGCCCGGTATATGGCAATAGGATCACCCCCTGTTACATGGGACTCATAACATAAATAGTGAATTGTGTATTATGTAAATATGATATCCTCGCTTATTAATCGTTGATTACTCTGGAATTGAGACTCTCTTTTTGGACAAAATATTGCTTAGATTTCGATTTCTTATCATCTTAATTGTAACAGCACTTTGTAGTTGGAACATGTGTTTGACAACAAGTTTAAGCCATGATAATTGTAACTTAATGGCGCTGGTCGCTTACCATCTAGGTGATCCTTCTGCTCGTTTGCCTCCTATTCCATAAAAAGAAACTGACGAAAAATGTATAGTATGTCTCACGATAGTTATTATAAAAACAATTCTGTAGGTTACTTCGAGGTATAAAAGTATTTTGAACTAAGAACATATTGTTCGTATCTACCTCTATGAACTGAATGTTGTAAGAGGTAAATACGATATCATCAATTGAATGAGTAACATTATCAGTGGGTTTGATAGCATTATCGTCATCAGTGCGGTATCAGTTTTTAAACGTCCATCACTGAACAGGTCACTTTAAAAACAGCTTTGGAATTTGTGCAAGATCATTTTGTTTATCGATTGGGAATTGGACGTCCTTTTCTAAAATCTATATCCGTATATTTATCAACGGTCTATGTCGCGAGTCTAGATTTGAACATTCGATATAAATTTTACGTGTGATTTGCCCGGCGGCATGTAAAATGGGAACATTTTGTCGTAGTGAGCATAATTTTTAATATGGAAAGATTCGTTACGTTTATTCTAATTATTAATCCTTAATTAGGTACTTTTGAAATCTCAAAATTGTCCGTCAGTCAAACTAGAAGCTCGTTCCAAAGTGCAGTTTTGAATTGAGTTAATATCTGGAATATTCTGGTTCTGTGTTTTAATTCTAGTCGAATTAAGGTTCTAGGTTCTAGTTAAGTCTGTAATCTTACATGTTAAAAAGAATTTGGCTTTTCAAAATTCCTTAACAAAACAAATCAAAGAAAATTGCATTTCGGCTTCCCAATTCGACCCAAAATTACCGGCTTGCAGCTATGCCTCAACCAAAACTTTAGCTGATTTAGTTGAGACCAAAATAGGTGAAGGTGATATTAGCGGCGCAGCCAGAATAATTTTTAGCAATGACGTACTGGCTCCATGTTCTCCAGATACACTTAAAGCTCTGGAGAGCAAACACCCGGCCCCAGTAGATGGTCTCTCTTTTCCGGATCCTCCAGAAGCAGATATTCATACCCTATCTGTTACAGGTCGACAAGTGGTCACTGCCATAGGCTCCTTCCGGAGCGGTTCTGTCGGAGGCCTCGACGGTTTGACGCCGCAGCATCTCAAAGATCTGACGAGCTCAAGCGCCGGGGAGTCCGGCGTGACGCTGCTGAAGGAGCTTACGGTTTTGATCAATCTTATGCTCTCCGGCAATGTGCACGAATCCGTCATCGACGTTTTGTACGGGGCCAATCTATGTGCCCTACGCAAGAAGGATGGCGGTATTCGTCCCATTGCCGTGGGAACAACTTATCGTCGCATGGCAGCCAAGATTTGTTGCAAATTTTATAATAATCTTCTTTCGGAAAAATTCCAGCCCCTTCAACTCGGGTATGGATCTAAAGGGTGCTGCGAGGCTGCCGTGCATGCGTTGTCGACCTACCTGAATTCCAGGAAAGGTGATATCATCCTGAAGGTTGACATTAAGAATGCTTTTAATTCGGTCAATAGGGATACTCTGTTGACAGAAGTTAAAAAGGAAGTACCCCAAATTTTTAGTTTTCTCTGGCAATGTTATAGACACCCTACAAAATTATTATATCAGGACAACCTTTTGGAATCAGCCGTTGGCTGTCAACAAGGCGATCCCCTTGGGCCAGTGATTTTTAGCCTGGCCATTAATCCTATTATACGACAGCTAAATTCTAAATTTAATGTGTGGTACCTCGATGACGGTACCCTGGGAGGCGATGCAGATACAGTTTTAAATGATTTCCAATTTTTAAAAAACGAACTTCATGCTATTGGCCTTGACCTAAATTATTCCAAGTGTGAGATATTTTTACATGACTCTACCGACAGACAGATCATATCAAAATTTACTACTTTTGCGCCTAATATCTCGGTTGTCGATAAATGTTCGCTTCGCCTCCTAGGTGCGCCCGTCTTCGAGGACTCTTTTCAAAGTTTTATTGATGAAAAAATTCAAAATTTTTCTGTCGTTTCAGAAAGACTGTATCATATTAGAATGCATTCGGCCTATACTATTATTCGTTTTTGTTGTTTTGGTCCCAAATTTATGTATTTTTTGCGCTCGACCCACCTCTGGTCTGCACCCCTTCTTTTAGAAAAAATTGACCGAAGCATTAGACAAACTTTATCCTTAATTTTGAATGTGGCTCTCGACGACCGATCCTGGACACAAGCTACTCTGCCTGTCCGCATGGGTGGGCTTGGCGTCCGTAAAATTTCCAGTGTAAGCCTACCAGCTTTCATATCTTCCGCCCATGGTACTGAAGAATTAACCAGGAAAATTCTTTCTCAATCACTGGTTAATTTTGATGTACCATTTTTAGTGGAAGCTGTGAAAGCTTGGAAAATCGCTTGCCCAAATATTGACCCCCCCGTCAAATCACTCTCCCAGAGACAATGGGACGAGCCGCTCTGCAGGAAAGTGAGCGAAAATCTATTGAACTCCGCTTGTTCAACTGCAGAGCGAGCTCGCCTTTTGGCTGTGGGTGAGTGGGAGTCAGGGTTATGGCTTCTTGCTTTGCCTTTGTCCAACTTAGGTACTTTGTTGGACGACACCACATTCCGCGCTGCAATTTGTTTAAGGCTTGGGGCTTCATTTTGTTCACCTCATCGTTGTCGTTGTGGTGAAGATGTCAACAGCCTTGGACACCACGGCTTGTCGTGTAGCCGTAGTGCGGGTCGTTTTGCTCGACACGCGAGTATTAATGACATAATTCGTCGAGCTCTTGTCTCCGTTGGCGTGCCAGCTACTTTAGAACCTAATGGCTTGGTACACAACGATGGCAAGAGACCCGACGGTATGTCATTATTCCCTTGGAAGATGGGTAGGCCTTTAGTATGGGACGCCACTTGCGTTGATACTCTGGCGCCATCCCATCTTCCAAACTCAGCGTGTCGAGCCGGTGCTGCCGCTGCTGCTGCCGAGAACCTCAAACGGCGAAAGTATGATAGCCTGATTGGCAATTATGCTTTCGAACCGTTTGGGGTTGAAACTTTAGGGCCGTGGGGCCCAAGTGCACATCTTCTTTACAAAGATATTGTAAAGAGGATGGTTGACACTTCAGGTGATCGAAGGGCTGGCTTCTACCTTGGACAAAGGTTAAGCATTGCCATTCAACGTGGTAAAGCTGCCAGTCTTTTGGGCACCCTACCTCACGATAATGATGAGGAAAATTTTTTTTTTGATGCCTTATTATAGCTTATTTATTTATTATTACCTTTTTTTAAGGTGTAAATATTTTAGTTCATAGTTATTTATATTTTAAGTTGTATATATTTTCATTTAGTTATAGTCTAGAATAGTTTTGTAATCTCTTTTAGGTGTTAGGTAACATGTTATATAGTGAGTTTGCAATATCTGTATCTCCTTTTCGGAAAAACCAGATATTTTCAAGATCATGAATTTGATTGTATCTTAGTTTATTTCGATTACAGTATGATAATGGTTACCAGCTGCTTGCAAAGCGCTGTTTTAATAGTGTAAAAACGAGACAATGCTATTTGAGTCAACCATAATACATTATTATTTTAAATTCTTTACAATGAAGAAATGGTCTTTTGCGGTCAGTCTCAACAAATTATTGTCTGCTTGATTTGGTTGCCAAAGACGGACTACCAGTGGCTGAAAAACTGGCTGCCGCGTAACGTGTCGCGGGTTCGATTCCCGCATAGATCAACTCTTTGTGTAATCCACAGATTGTTGTTCCGGCTCTGGGTGTCATTGTGTATGTGAACTTGTATGTTTGTAAACGCACCCATGACACAGGAGAAAATCCTAGTATGGGACAACGTTTTATTAAAAGCAAAGAAAAATACTCAATAAAGAAAGAAATAATTTTATCACAAATACAATACCGTACAGTTTTACTGCGTGAGTGAGGTTATCGGATGCCCAACCCAAAGGCGGGCGACGCACTATTAACTCCACCAGTCTCGTGGGTGTCCATGGGCGGTGCCGATTGTTAATCATCAGCTCATTGTTCGCCATTTTTTATGGTATGTAAACGTATGGCCGGTAAACGAGTAGACGGATCACCTGATGGTAAGCAATCGGCGTCGCCCATGGACACCTGGAACACCAGAGGCGTTGCAAATGCGTTAACGGCCTTTTGAGATTAGGAATTTGAGGATTGTTGGGGATTCAGGGATTGGGGAAGGGGGAGGGGATTGGGCCTCCGGTAGCCTCACTCGACACACGACGAAACATAACGCAAGCTTCGTTTCACGTCGGTTTTCTGTGAGGCAATGGCATCACTCCGGCCGCGCCGGCCCATTCGTGCCGATGCATGGCTCTCCCACATTTAAAATCATACGCCATATCCCATACCAAGCTACAAAAGGTTACAAAATTCTATTTATAGTAGTCAAATCTACTGACAGATTAGTGAGACTGCCCTTTACAGAAAAATTACCTAAATGCAATATATTTTATGTCTGATAATTCAGTATTTCTCGTGTCGGTCCATCGCGTTCCAGTGCTCCAGTTAGGTGTGATGTAATTGGAGACGCGTGACATTTCAGTTTTATTGGCAGCACAGATACTGGATCGTGGACTTTTTGGATGTATTCTGGATGAATGTATTTCAGTTTAGCTTAGAATTTCCTCATCGAAATTTTTTTTGAAAACTTATGAATTGTATTTTGTAGGTATTTGATTCATTTTCGGTGGTCGTTGATTGATTACCTTTTACTAGGTTTTTTTTAAGGGGAGAAAATCATCGAATGACTTCTCCTGCCTGAGTGAGGCGGGATGGGGGAGTGTCAGACTCTTACTGGTTAAAAACCACCCTGTTCCTTCTCCTGCACTTAGAGCCGGGGCCCCGGTAACCCGTTAGGTTCTCCGCGACACCTTTTGCTAGAATAGAGGTAGGTATTTCGTTTGATTTTAGGTAAGGAAAATACACTATTTAAAAATAATTACAGTTAGAACATTATCAACAGGTGTAGGTAAGTGCTATGGTGTTGAAATCATGCTTAGGGTGTCTGAACTACCTACCTGCCTGACGCAATAGGTATATCTTACTACTATATTATTACGTGAGACTAACAACAAAACTTACTGATAAAGTGTAAACACATCAGCCTTTGTTGGGAATAAAAAGCCTAATCCTGTATTTTGGTTAGATAAAATTCTTCTATGCATAGACCTTTGTAACGCTATATTTCAAAGGGACAGTATTTTACGATCGGCCTCTCTTAGGAATACTTACGTTGGTGGATTTTCCGCCACCATGCGGTTTGATCCCTAGCTCGGCTGAAGTAGGTACTCGGAGTCATGTTATGTGAAGTACGCATTTAGTTTTCTTTATGGGATAGGCCTGTAAACGAGCAGGCGCATTACCTGATGGTAAGCAATCGGCGTCGTTCCCTATGAACACTCGGAACACCAGAGGCGTTACAAGCACTACAAGTATGTTACCGGCCTTGTGGGGATTACGAATTTGAGGATTGTGGGATTGGGGCGATAGGAGAGTAGGAGGCTGATAATTGGGCTTCCTTTAACCTCACTCATACGACGAAACACAATGTAAACTTTGTTTCACGTCGGTTTTCTGTACGGCCCTGGTATCACTCCGGTTGAGCCGACCTATACGTTCACCGGCACCCAATTTAATTACTGACTTATCTCTTAAAAAAACAGGATTAATCTGGATTTCCGAAATCTTGTTGAATTTGATTTTACAGAATCATCGAAATCCAGTTCAATTCGGTTTCGGTCTTGAGAAGTGAAGTGTCGGGAGTAAAAATAAGGCAACGTCTAATTGTAGCAAGCGTATATTGCGAACTGATCGGTTACAATTCTGTAAGCTTATTTATACGTTATCTTACTTAATAAAATCTTATGTGGGTAAACCTAAATATATTACAATCCTCCACCTTAAATAATACATATCCTAAATTATATAAAACTAAAATAAACAAAATATAACTTTAACATAACATCTTGTCTATCTTACAATGTTATAATGCTCTGCAAAAGTAATGAAATAGAAAAATTAGCCTTCAAACTATTATTTTTTTAATATAATTTAATAACATTAACTATTAAAATAATCTTTTTAAGCGACACGCCCGGACCGGGCGGGGGCGGACTGCCTCCTCGGATTTGGAATCTATCACCTGCTCCTCAACACTGGGTACTGTACTGAGAGGTACGGATCCATTAGCAGATGTAGATGGCAACTCAACGGTAATCGTGGTTCGAACCGGACTGAGCTCCCTCACGCTCCGAGGGCTCAGAGTCTCTCCGGAGACTAACCCTGGACTCGTCACTTCGGAATTGTCGGGACGTTCCGCATGCAGAAAACTCCGTTCTGATGTGCTTGTCGGACAAATCAATGAGCTTCGCGATCGCAGTCTTAACTGGTCAATGTGTCTATGACTTTCCTTGCCCAAATCGTCTATGACTATATATTCCGTTATGGGTATAACGGAATATATAGTCAGAATATATAGTATTCTATCTACTACCTGCCCCGGACTCCATCTTTCATTTCCTTTATATTGTCTCATCCATATTTCCTCTCCTATTTCTAAAGAACGTTTCACGTTCGTTCCTCCTTTGTGTTCCTGAGCCTTCCTAACTTTATTTTCTATATTAGGTTTTAATGCATCTAATTTGGTACGTAGTTTCCTACCTAGCATCAATGTCGCTGGGCTTTCCCCTGTTGAACAGTGCTCAGTATTACGATAATGTAAAAGAAAGTTATTTAAAAATAAATTAATATTCCCTTTTTGTTTAAAACCTTTTTTTAGAGGTATAATTCTTTTAACCGTACGTACTGCATTTTCTGCAGCCCCATTCGATGCTGGGTGGTACGGAGCAGAAAAAATGTGATCAACTCCCTGACTTGCCAAAAAGTCGGCCAATTCCTTGCTCGTGAACGGTGGTCCGTTATCTGAGACTATTTGTCTCGGTAAACCCCATCTAGAAAAAACTTCGGTAAGCTTTTCAATCGTAGCACCAGCCGCCGTACTAGGCACAGGAAATACTTCTAACCATTTAGTTCTAGCGTCAACCATTATTAAATACATTTTTCCGAAAATCGGCCCTAGAAAATCGAGATGCACCCTTGCCCACGGTCTAGAAGGCCAAGGCCACGACGTGACTGTGTGTCGCTGCGGCGCGTCCGCCTCTCCCGCGCACACCGCACACTCCCTGCACGTAGCCTCAATCGCCTCGTCTATGCCCGGCCCCCAAATATAACTCCTAGCTGATGCCTTTGTCTTAACTATGCCCATGTGAGGTTCGTGTAATTCCTGTAGTACTCTGGCTCGACTACTGGTAGGAATCACTACCCTGTGCCCCCACATTACGCAGCCTAATTCCTCGTACAACTCCTTACGACGGTTAAAATACGGCTGTAACTCTCGAATATCATTATCTGTTGACCACATATCACGAATATAATTTAAAACCCTACCTAATATTGGATCTACCCTCGTCTGTTGTTTAATTGTATTATAATCTAATAATAATGCATTCTGTGCAAAATTTATTTATTTATTTTAATTCGGGTAACCAACAGCTATAAAACAAATAATAAAATTTCAGAATATGCTAATACAAAGCCAATTATAGGTTTCCACGCCTAGCTATAGTATATCTTTACAGAGGTTTTGCGAATGCAATGCATATAAAAGTATAAAACATGGATAGTCATTAAAAAAATTTTAGGTTTAGTCACCTACACACCCTGGAACTGCTTGTGGTAAATGGACCAAGTCCTAAATCCTTGCACAATCTATTATAATTCCTACTCACTCGCACAATATAGGAATTTTGTCTATAATTTGAGGAAGAAGTTGGGACAGCAATTGGTGGGTTAAATCGAACCGACTTTTTCCGAACATTAAATGACACCTTATGCAAAAGGTCTGAGCAATCGATTTCGCTATTCAGTATCTTAAATGTAAATAAGTTTGCTCGGGAACCCGCAGTGACTCATCGCTACTGTACGGAACCGGCAGTCTCGACAGTCCGTCCGCACCGTTTTGTTTCGTGTTTACATATTCAATATCGTATGTATACGCAGATAAAATAATTGCCCAACGTTGTAATCTACTCGCGGCCATGGCTGGTACACCATGTTTTGGTCCAAATATACTTACTAACGGTTTATGGTCGGTTCGCAAGACAAAACGTCGACCATTCATATACTGATGTAATTTTTGTAAACAAAATACGATAGCTAACGCCTCCCGATCTATTTGAGAATAATATTTCTCGGCATTATTCAACGCACGTGATACATATACCACCGGGCGGTCGCGGCCGTCGTCGGCGCCCGGCTGTGTGAGTACACCGCCTATGCCCCGCGCGCTCGCGTCGCATGTCAACACTAACGGTTTGTTTGGATCATAATGCGTTAATACCTCTGCGCCTACTAATATTTTTTTTACCCTTGTAAATGCCTTTTCGCATTCCGCACTCCATCTCCAATCGACCTTTTTCTTTAACAGTTCATACAGCGGTGACAAAATAGTACTCATATTCTTAACAAATTTAGCATAAAAATTAACTAAACCTAAAAAGGAACGCAACTCTGAGATATTTCTTGGCCTGGGAATTTTTATTATTGCTTTTATTTTATCGGAATCTACTTTAACCCCTTCTTTTGATATAACAAAACCTAAGTATTTAACTTCATCAACCATAAATAAACATTTACTCCATTTTAGCTTCATACCGTGACTCTGTAACCGCTGGAACACCTTTGCTAATGTTTTTAAGTAATTATCCTGTGTTCCCACGGTTCCGATGATGATATCATCTAAAAATACTTCTACCCCCGGAATGTCATTAAGTAAATTCGACATAATTCGCTGGAAAATGCCCGGACTAGAAGACAACCCAAACACAAGTCTATTGTACTTAAAAAGACCCCGATGTGTGTTTATTACCGTCAAATCTTTAGTGTCATCTAATTCGATCTGGTTATAAGCAAGGGTCAAATCAATTTTTGAGAAATGTGTAGCACCGTTTAAGCTCACTAACAAGTCATCTATCTTGGGTAACGGATACCTATCGACAAGTAAGACAGGATTTAAGGTTATTTTGTAATCAGCACAGATACGGAGCCCTCCGTCCGCTTTACGTACCGGTACCAAAGGCGTCGCCCAGTCTGAGCACTCCACAGGCTCAATGATGCCCGCGCGCAACATGGCGTCCAGCTTCGCGTCGACATGAGCCCTCAGAGCGTAAGGGAGTGGTCGCGCGCGGCAAAACACCGGCCTCGCACCCTCCCGCAGCCGGAGGGCCGCCCCAGCCCTTCGCTGAACAATTCTTTATACCTGTTCAACAAACAGTCGACAGTCTCAGACATTTTGGGTACACTATAGTTAATCTCTGTCGAAAAGGAGGTATTTTAATACCCGATTCTATTAACCATTGCCTGCCCAATAATGACGTTGTACCCCCATCTATCACAAACAGTTCTAGATGTTTTATTTTATCTTTGTATTGAACTTTTGGACTTATCACTCCTAATGGCCTTATATTGCTACCATCATAAAAATTTAATACTAAATTAAATGGTTTAATTACTCTATTGTTAAAAAGTTTATCATATGTTTTCTTACTGATACATGAAATTGCCGAGCCTGTGTCTAGCTCCATTTTTACTGTTTTATCATCAATCCGTAATGTTAAACTCACCGGTTTGTAACCGCTCAAACATAGTTGATGAAGTTCTTCCTTAAATTCGTCCGAGCTGGGTTCGTCCGTTCCTACCCTTAGATGGTCGCTCGTGGTAACAAAATACTTATAGCGGCACTCCTCCTTGCTGTGTCCTCGCCCGCCGCACACCGTGCAGCCCCCGGCGCCTTTCTCGCTGTCCCGCATCGCACGCCCATTGTTCGTTCGTGGTTCCGCTGCCTGCTCCGCAAACTGACCGCGCCCACGCCTTGCCCGCCAGGTGTTTATGATTGTAGATGTTTCCGCCGTCGCTTTCTGTTCTACGACTGCCGCATCCCGCTCGGCCGCCTCCAGTTCAACCGCCAATTTGACTGCTCCTGAGTACGTCAATTTGTCTTCTGCAAACAACCTTTGTCTGATGATGTCACTCTTCACTCCGCATACGTGCTGGTCACGTAAATTATCCTCCAAATTTGCACCAAACTCACACGTTTTGGAGAGTTTCTTTTACTCGGTCAAATATTGTGTTACGCTTTCACCCTCGTTCTGTCTTCTTTGTCTGAACCGATACCGTTCCGCCATGACTGCAGGTTTCGGTTGTAGGTGGTTTTTCAAAATTATCATAGTTAATTCTCCAAGGTGAGAATGTCTATGCAATGTAACTGCCTCGTTGGCCGAGTGGTCGCAAGTGCGACTGCCGAGCAAGGGGTCTCGGGTTCGATTCCCGGGTCGAGCAAAGTATTACTGGGTTTAAAAAAAAAAACTCAGTAGTAGCACTGAGTTTGGAATTGTGCCCGGTATATGGCAATAGGCTCACCCCCTATTACATGGGACTCGTAACATAAATAGTGAAAAGTGGGTGTTACATTGTACAGTGGCATAATGTGCACCTCTGCCTACCCCTTCGGGATAAAAGGCGTGATGTTATGTTAAGGTTGGGGTTATTTTATTAGGCGAATGTGACATCTGTTATGTAAATGTCAGTGTCAAGCTGACAAATGTGGTGAATCTCCTGAACTAAACGCATGTTTAGTTCGGGAGATTTATTTATTTTATTTATTGTACAAATAATTTTTGTTAATTTTTGTTTCTGTTGTTTTTTAATTTTGAATTGTATATATATATATTTTTTTTTACTGTTTTCTATTATTATTATTAAATGTATTATTTTATTAGTAACGGGCAAGTGCTGAAAATCAGCGCCGTGACTCGAGCACACTCGTGTCACGGCATTTAAGCTGAGCTCTTGCCTTTTTGCGCCGTCTTACTGTATTGTTTCTTATTTTATTTCCTTGTGTCAGTGTGCAAATAAAAAATTTTCTTTCTTTCTTTCTTTCTTTCTTTCTTTCTTTCTTAATAATTGGTCAGCAGGAGGCAATGAAAAAACCTATTTAAATGTTTCATTATTGACATATTGTTACTAACTGACGATCTTGTTGGTCTAGCGGTTGGAAGTAGATACGACTGCCGAGTAATGTCTCGGTGCAGGCAAATTGTTATCAGTTTTGTTTTGATTTTCAAACGCTTCAACTCATGGATCTACAACTAACTGTCGAACTGCCTTGGATACCGCAACGAAATATAATTATCTCAAAATATTATCAGAGGAGAATAAGAAATCCCGATCATTTCCACTTCGCTCGGTGAAATTAATGTAGGATACTGAATGACTTAAGCTTGAAGGCAAAAAAGAGACTGTATAACTGGGAGAGGTCCAGTCGCTAAGCACCACGGAAATTTGAGTATAAAACTAAGTGGGTCTTATATGTGAGCTGTTTCCAATTTTCATTTTATTTATTTATTCATTTATCGATACATATTTAAAATTTAGAAGATATATCATAATACTAAAATCCTGAGGCTTATAAGCAAAGCAGTTTATAATGTCAAAATCCATTCGATATACAGTTTCAGAAGTCAGTCAAAGATAATAAAACAAATAACGTCACATAATTTCAAATAATCTAATAAGATACGTCAAAAATCTAAAGTTTCAAAACAAAACAGTAAAAGACAATGAATCGATATATCGCCTTCTATTACAATAGAAAATATAAACTAACTGGCAAGATGCTATTTTCGATTAATTGTTAATAGTAATTCTATGTCGATCGATATGTCGTGTCTCAATTTCATATAATTATAGAAATGTTAACTTTTTTTTGATGGGGGAAATCATTCAATGACTTCTCCTGCCCGGATGAGGCGAGAGGGAGTGTCAGACTCTTACTGACTAAAAACCACCCCGTAGGAACTCCTGCAAAAAGCCTTGAGTCGGAGCCCCGGCAACCCGTTAAGTCTTTTGCGGCTCCGTAACGGCATCAGCCCTGTTGGGCCCCATCTGTGGTGGTCTGATGGCTCCTTGAGGCGCGCGCGGAACTCGATGCGCCGTACGCTCAGGATAGAAATGTTAACTAGATGTAAACGTAGCAACTTAGACAATGTATTCGCTGAATTCAATAATTTTGTATGCCGTAAGGTAAAATGTACCGGAACTCTCCATAAGTTATTAACAACATATTTGTTACCTACATTTTTAACAAATAAATTACTTTTGATTTCTGTGAACTGAATACATTCAGTTTTTACCTGGGGATAGGTAAACATTGAATACATTCAGTTTTTACCTGGGGATAGCATGTAAAAAAAAAGAAGTTACCAACGCTCGTGAAACTAATATCCAACGTTTTCCAACATCAAACGAGTATGTTCAAGTTAAAGCTCGTGAAAACCAGATGAATTCTTCATTAATTAGTTAGGGGAATCAACCCACGTGTAATGCTGTTATATTCAACAGTTAGATTAAAGTATTTTGAAGTTTCTATTTTAGATTTTTCTAATATGAATATTGTTTGTTATAAAATTATTCCATTGCTTTACTTTTTATTATTATTGTAGGTAGGCTTTTGCTTTGCTACTACCTCTAATTTCTAACTTAATCTAACCTTGCGTCCAAACTCCATTGGATTAGCTTTTACCTCCATCTATGTATGTAGTATTTAAAAAATTCTAAATTAAATGTTCTGCTCTGTTGTAAATTAATGACTGCCTCGTTGGCAGAGTGGTCGCAAGTGCGACTGCCGGGCAAGGGGTCTCGGGTTGGAATACCGGACTGAACAAAGTATTACTGGGCTTTTTTTAAAAAAATCTCATTAGTAAGGGGTGAGCCTATTGCCATCAATAGGCTCACCCCCTATTACATGGGACTTACATATAATATAAATGTGAAAACTGGGTGTTACAGTGCCGTTAACGTGCACCTATGCCTATCCCTTCGGGGATAAAAGGGTTGATGTTCTATTATGTAAATAAAATGTATCATCCAATTTTTACCAATCATTTTCCGAGTCCATGAACCACTATAAATAATCAAAGATGCGCCATTCTGAAAAACTCCAATTCGATTCGAATAATTCGCACTCGATTCAATTCCGATTCGATTCGATTTCCTTTTTGGTGTAAGTAAGTATACCCGACAAGGAAATTGCACTGACGGTTGTTCAGTAGTAAGCACTGAATGCCCTTAACAAATGAAAATCCAATTAATAGAGAACACATATAGGTGATACGGTGAAAATAAAGATGTGAGTAATTTCTTCGAACAAGTTTATTGGGCCAAGGTTGAGGGATGTTTATGAAATGACAACACTCGCCTTCACGCTCCAGCTATTTTTAAATGAACTGGAAACTTAATGATATGAAAGCCTAGTAAGACATTTTATATTACATAGAAAATACTGGAAGAACTGGAGTAATTAAGACTGAATTCACGCAGTACACCTGAGTGGGTAAAATCTGGGTAACTTAAGAGTCCGAATGAATAAGTTGCGTCGCTTAACACGCGAGATGGTGGACAAACTTCGACCTATCGAATATGTCAAAGTCAAAGTCAAAATAATTTATTTCAATTAGACCAGAAAGGCACTTTTGAACGTCAAAAAAAAATTTTTTTAAAGTGTAGCTATTTGCTCATTGATATGAAAAAAAGTATCTTGTTCTTGTAGACTACAATTTATTTAGGTACTCTTAACTCGTCGGGTACCGTCATTATAGACACAATTATAGAACAATAGGTTGCGGTCACCGGTGACCGCTTGGTGTTTGACAGTTTAAGGTCACGTCATCATACAGGTCATCACTTAACGAGCACGGCTCTGGTACGGCTCAAGCATATACAATACATTTACTTCATATTATTGTTATAGAGGTAGTTTAGGTACTGGTCTGCCGTGTTACTTGATTCTGTTCTTTGTGTTAATTTATCACTTTGCCCACATTTTTAAATAGTGTAAATTTATATTTGTTCTTTTAAATTATTTTGTATTGTTTTTGTTTATGCCTGCCACGTTAGCCGAGTGGTCGCTAGTGTGACTGCCGGGCAAGGGGTCTCGGATTCGGTTTCTGGGTCGGGCAAAGTATTACTGGGTTTTTAAAAATCTCAGTAGTAGCACGGAGTCTGGAAATATGCACGATATATGGTAATAGCCTCACCCCCTATTACATGGAACTCATAACATAAATAGTGAAAGTGGGTGTTACATTGTACAGTGGCATAATTAAAAATTATGAGTTTTGTTATTGTATATCTAGTAGTCTATTGATGTTTTAATTTTTTTGGTATTTGTTATTTTGTAGTTTTGTATTGTATTTTTATTTGTGTATTATATTTTATATGGGCCACAGTTGCCTGAAATAAATAAATAAAAAAAAAAAATAAAAAAAAAAATTAAGCGCCGAAATGTGCACCTCTGGCTACCCCTTCGGGGATAAAAAGGCGTGATGTTATCTTTTTTTTTGTTTATATGGACGTACTACTGTGCGCTCTAAATTGCTTACTTTGTGTGAAATATTGTTTCTCAGTAAGTGAATTATGTATGTGATTCTTTATGAGAAATAAAGATATTTTAAACCTAAACCTATCTGCTTAGCGTAGAAATTGAGACGAACCCTCTAACGCTGAGGACTCATATAGTCCCGTAGTTGATTTGATATGTGCTGTTGAAGAGAAATGAATTGATAAAACCTTTTTACAACAATAAAGGTATATTTTAGTATGGTATAAAAATTCTCAGTTGTAGCACGGAGTCTGGAACTGTGACCGGTATATGGCAATAGGCTTACCCCCTATTACATGGGACTCAAATCTAACATAAATAGTGAAAAGTGGGTGTTACATTGTACAGTAGCATAGTGTACACCTCTGCCTACCCCTTCGGGGATAAAAGGCGTGATGTTATGTTATGTTATTTTAGTATGGAGCGTGAAACTGTGCGCTGTGTGTATGTTAATATTTTGCATAGCTTTCATTTAATAGCACTCATAATGAAACCAGGTAAAAGAGATATTTCCCTAATATACCTCTACGTACCTCTTTAATTCCCTTTAGGGACTAGAAAGGCATGTTGTTAAGTTAAGTACAAGTCTCCAAGGGGTGATTTAAGTTGCTCAACTTTTTTGTTCCAAAAGCAACACAAAGGACTATGTGAACAATATCAAGTACATTGGCAAGTTTATAAAGAATGGCCTGGGTTTTATCTCGAAAAAAGTTGAAAAATGTTAAGTAGTGTTGATGAGTTTCTATACCTCTACATAACATCGAAATTCTTAGTTCATACTTACACCGCTGATTGTCGCGGAGATCCTAACGGGTTACCGGGGCTCCGGCTCGACGTGCAGGAGAAGGAACGGGGTAGTTTTTAGTCAGTAAGAGTCTGACACTCCCTCCCGCCTCACCCAGGTGGGAGCAGTCATTCGATGATTTTCCCCCCTGGAAAAAATACATCGCTGATTATAATTGTAGTTTCGGCTTCTATATAGGTATATGACTTTCTTACATGATAAGTGGCCGTGGTAGCGCGGTCGAGCCGGGCGATATATGAAAATGAAACCCGTTTCCCGTTGTCACGCCATTACTTGAGAACGGCTAGACCCATTGGCTGTTTTTTTGTTATCGTCAGGAGAAGGTCCTTATGACAGTAAAAGTCCTGAAAATCCTACGAGAATGGGAGAAACGGGATTGTACGTACGAAGTCGCGGGAATAAATGGTGAATAGGTAGATATATCTGCTTATACCTTTAAGGATTTAAAGGAGAAACGTTGAGTGTGTTATGAGTTAAAGGAACCCAGAAATAGCATCGGTAAACTTAGGTATAAAGTCATCTAGTACATAAGACGTTAATACAAGTTGGTAGCTTTAGAGAGAACAGTCATGTTATTAGAAGTTTTCTATTAGGACGAAAGTAGAAAGTAGTGGATAAGAGAAGGTGGCTAGAAAGATAAGTAAATAAACAACTTTGGTTTTTATCCCTTTGTAAGACAGGACGATTTGTTACGACAAGGTTGTAATAGGAACACGTGTATTATAAATGATAGTACTTTTTCTTATTAACAATTTGATTTAGCGATACTACTTTTTTTCTGTGTGAATCAATGTTATTTTTATTACATAACACTAATATTATAAATGTGAAAGTTTCTTATTTTGGATGTTTAGATGTTAGTCTGTCAATCACGCTGAAACTACTGAGCGGATTTTGATGAAGTTTGGTCTAAGGCTTGACTTATGTGATGGAATGGTTTTAAACCTGATTTTTTTTATTTATTTAACCTTTACAACAAGATTGTACCAAGATTGCATTCTTACTAGCCAACCTTTATTTATTTTAAACTTTAATGTACACAGAAACAAGTAATGGTACATAAGGCGGATGCCATATGCCATTCTCTCCCAGTCAACCTTAGGGTTAAATAGAAAATCGGCGAAAAAACAGGAATACGCGAGAAAAGCCGCGAGTAAAAGCTGGCATTTTTATTAAATGAGTATGAAATAATACATTAAACGTGTTATTTTATAAATCTAACATAACATAACATAACATCACGCCTTTTATCCCGAAGGGGTAGGCAGAGGTGCACATTATGCCACTGTACAATGTAACACCCACTTTTCACTAATTTATGTTATGAGTCCCATGTAATAGGGGTTGAGCCGATTGCCATATACTGTGCACAATTCCAGACTCCGTGCTACTACTGAGAATTTTTTGAAAACCCAGTATTTTATAAATCTCTTTTGCTTTTAACGCTATTATTGAATCAATTACTCTTAATTGATCGGTTTTAATTAAATTCAGTTCTCTCATTTCACTCAGGTCACTCATAAACGTTATGATGTGACATTATTTATTCTTCGGATATTTTGTAGCTATATTTATGTAATATAATATTTGTCTGCATAGCAGGCGCAGTGGTTGGGTGACCGGCTACTGCAATGTGTCGCGGGGTCGGCATTTTCTGAGTACAATGACCATTATTAGCCCGGAGTCAGGATGATCCCCGTGTCTAGGAAAGTACGTAAAGTCATTGGTCCTGCGCCTTACCTGTCTCCGGTCGTGTTGGTCTGCCGTCCCAGTACGGTGAGTGACGGTGACGGTGTACCAGTAGACGTAACGAGTGCCGTCTGGTTTAGAGAGTGACGGGTGCAATGATATCCCCTGCGTAGTGGGTTATTCCAGTTAGACAGACTGGCCACTATGTTCGAAATTGATAAGGAGATTTATTCAAAATATACTTTAAACTGTCAAACACCACGAGACCACTGTGACATTGTGGTTATAATGACGGTACTCAAAGGGTTAAGTATAGGAAATAAATAGAAATATAATGTTATATGTTCTACGGCTTACTCACGTAATGTGACGAGGTAATGCGACTAGTTTCAAGAGCGTGGGGCGCATAGTTAAGAGAAGCAGCGCGCTGCCTGACGCGGTGATTATCACGCAGCCAACTGACGGTTGCTATCTTGTCAAAACATAAATACTCCTCAGTACATAATTAATTTGATATTTTTCGAGAGCCATTGTACAATACCCTAAAGATATTTTGTTATGGAATAAGGATTGAATAATATGTATAAGTTAGTGTTAATGATAAACATTCAGGAATTAATGAACCCCAATATAAATAGCTTTGAACTTTATTTAAAGTATGATTAAACACAAAATTCCGTACACCGAAATAAACACGGAACAACTATCTGTAGGCCACACAAATATTAATTTTGTAGACTAATCGAAGCGACGCTAATGACTCAGGCGCCGCGCCTACTCGCAAAATTATTATTATTATCTAGTCGATGTATATTAAGTAATGTATTAACGGTGCCGATTCGGAGTCGCGGAGAACCTAACGGGTAACCGGGGCTCCGGCTCGACGTGCAGGAGAAGGAACGGGGTGGTTTTTAGTCAGTAAGAGTCTGACACTCCCTCCCGCCTCACCCAGGCGGGAGAAGTCATTCGATGATTTTCCCCCCTTAAAAAAAAAAAAAATGTATTAACGGTAATTATGTTCTTTGTTATTTCGAAATATAGGGGACGAGTAAAAATTTGTTTTTTTTTTATTTTGTTGACCTTTATTCGTGACTAACTTAACCTCAATCACTCCCGGAAAATTGGGTGTCTTATACTTTTATGGGGATTGCCTATAGACTAATTCGTTTGACCATTATCTCGTCTGGTGGTAAGCGATGATGCGATCTACGATACGTAGTCCCGTAGGCAACCATTAGGTTCTCTTCATGTTTCTTTTCGTAAGAGACACAAGAACCTACTAGAGTTAACGTCTACAAAATCAAGTGTCACTCGCAAATTACCGTATTAGAAAGTATTGAAAATATTTATTTAATAAATTACCTAATGAATTACATACATAACCTCACGTCAATCTCGCATGGTAATAGGCAGAGACTATGGAACGCCAATTGACAAGTCTTTTCTTACAATATGTTCGTTGGTGAAGGGTTATTATTAGGCCATACAAATTTTACTAATAAAAAAAACCGAAATTTGTTACAAGTCAGCGCTAATCTACTCGGAAAAAAAGTTAGGAGAAAGAACTAACTATTAGAAAAAGGCTAGGTGCACGCTCACCTATTAATAAACCAATAATAGATATAACATAGCAGTATTTTTCCACACTCGTCGACATCATGTCTTGATAACATCATCTTCGATACAGCTTAGATATAATCCTTATCTAACCACAATTCACTATCGACAACAAATAGATTTACTTGTCCGATTATTTCACGTTGTTACTGAAAGATTGTCGTTGTGGCCCGTTTTTTATGCATGAGAGTGTGGGTTTAAAAGCTATCAACAGCAAGTATCACTACGACTTTTTCCGAGTTATACGTACTTTCTAAGATTATTTAGACACCACTGACGACAAACGGTAAAAGAAAACATGGTGAGGAAACCTAGGTTTATAATTTTGATTAAAGTTTGGAATTGAATAGCATTGAGCAAACGTGGTGATTAATGCTCAAATCTTCTCCATAAGAAATGAGGCTTTGCTCAGCAGTGGCTAATTATAGGCTGTTGATGATGACTGAAAGATTCCATTTTATTTTCCAGGTTTTTTCACTTGATTTGATTACTAAAATAATTTTTGTGTTGGAACATGATTGCCTGTTAAAGGTGGTCTACCTGAGTTACTTTTTATAGAGGTAGGTAAGGAGATAAACGAGCTCTTTATGGCAATCAGTCGGTGCTGTGTCAATGGACAATTGCAACACCAAAGATGTATTGTTACTAGTACGTTGCTGGTCTTTGGTGGGAGGAGGCGAAGAGTGGACCTCACTCAAACGGTGAAACCAAATGCAAGCGTTGTTTAATACTGATATTCTTTGAGGCTGTGGTACCACTCCAGACAAACCGAACCAAAGTATGGCGCCTCTTCAATTGACGGATGCATTACAGATTGATTAATGTAGACTGTCATGTCTTCCGATATCAAGCTACTTTGCCTCATATCATTCTTATCGGGCACAAAGAAATCGCTATCAACATCTCGTCCCTCAATATATTTCGAAAGTTTGTTATTTTATATTTTCCTTGTTTTTATTAAGATATGTTGGGAAAGTGGCGCATACCTGATAATGAGATAAAATGTCACCTGTTTGCAGATTGTCATAAGTTTTCATTGCATTAAATAGTTCTGAAAACAAACTATCTATATAGCTGTAGATTCAAAATCTGTAGAAGACACATCGCATCTTCTCTGTCATTTGGCTGTCCGCAGAGTGGTCGTGGTTGTGGCAGCGGATACTACTTTCCTCACGGTCTCCCGCCATCTCTCCATATTTGTGGATTGTCGGGCGCAATCTAACACTGGGTTTCCTATTGTCAATTTGACTTGATTAGTCCAGCGCATAGGAAATCTGCCTCGTGACCTAGTTCCCTCTACTTATCCCTGAACAACCAGCTATTCTATGGAGTTGTTATCATGGTATTTGTGTCCAATTTATCTAATTGGTAAGCGAGCTGCGCGACGTCGCCGCGACCGCGCACGCTGCTCATGAGGAAGATGCCCTGCTGTGGTTCGAAACTTTTCTCAGTATATTCACGTGAGTAAACCGCGATTTTAGTTAATTTAGTATGTCTCACGATAGTTATTATAAAACTTGATGTCGAAGTTGAATGTTCATTAGATAACAAGTAAAATTACCGATTTAAATGTAGTTTCGAATAATAATATAAAGGATACCTGAGCACTGTAAACACCGCCAAGAACTAAGGGTAAGTGAGGACAATGAAATGAGATTCCAACCCTAACCATATCGATCGTTCACAGGGGGATATTTGTACGTCACCAACATAAGTGATATATGGGGCAGGTAAACAGGTTCCAGTGAGTGATAAAACTCATCTGTCATTATGTTATTTTAATATAACGTAGCATTATGTCTTTATAAATAGAAATTTAGATCTTACTTATGTATGTATGCCCTAAATTCATCATTTTTATGAACTTGTTTACTTTTTTCGTCTGAATTACAGCCGAAATCAATAACCCATCTCAAAATAAAATTAAAAACGTTTTTGAGTGTAGCTCCATATAATTTATAAATAATACTAATACCAATATTAATACCAATCTTAACCTAAAGAGTTTTAATTTTTTATGGGATATAAGGGATAAGTCGGTAAACGAGCAGACGGATGGTGATCCGATCCGATAGTGGTAAGCCATCGGCTCCGCGCATCGACAACTCAAAACACCAGAGGCGTTACAAGTGCGTTACCAGCCTTTTGGGGAATAGGAATTTGAGGATTGTTTGGGATTGGGGCCCTCCCCAATCTCTCCTCGACGAAATGCAACGCAAGCGTTGTTTCACGTCGGTTTTCGGTGAGGCAGTGGTTTGGTTCAGTCTCCGGTTAAGCCGGCCCATTCGTGCCAAAACATAGCTCTCCCAATCTTCTTAACATTGAATAATCATTTGCCTTGATATTGATTAATAATTTCGACCATAATTTTAAACTATCAGTTCAAAGGTTCTTTAAATTTTACTAGTAGTCAACAAGCAACTTAGATAATAATATAAATAAACACAGAACAGAATACTAAGTATGTATTTTCAAAATTCCTATAAAAGTTTTCAGTTTTCAGTTCAAACAATCTACCTACCCAAAACTATTTTGAAACTTTCTCAGAATTACGATACTCCTCCGGTGATCGTATATCCGGATAACCCGTGTGACCCGGGTAGCCTTGTAGGCGAATAGCCGGGTAGCCACTTTGCTTAGCCCCAAACTTTCCGGATCACTTTTGTAGTCAACAATATCGGATTGACTTCTGTTTGACGTAATATCAGTTGCTGAAGTAAGTTTGAGATAGATGTATATTTGTTTTTATTTTATTATTTCCTTGTGGACTGATCCTATTGGGCTTAGTCAACGCAGGGTAGGTTTTTGAATATAAGATATTTGGTTTAATCTTGTCTGATTTCTAAAAGCCATTGTTTGTCGTGCAAGCATGGGGACATTAATGAATGTAGATGAAGCGAAAGAGGTATGCAAAAATTGTGTCATTTGGTGCTCAATTATCTCTGCCTACTTCAATGAGAGGCAGACTTGACGTATTATATTTATGTATGTCTTATTTTTGTGAAGTTGTTATCCTCAACTCGCCTCCGAAGCGTTGGTATTATGACAAAGCCTTTATTAATAGAGCAGCATTGTTCAGCGGTGGAAATATTGTTGATAGTACTCTACACTGACACTGTCCGTGGTCAACCATGTCGAAAGTATCTACTGTAATATATACAAGCTACCATAAAACACGAATTACCCAGGATAACAGATATCAGTACGAGTAGGTACTTACATAGTGTGGACTACGGTCACTTTAGCAGAACCACAAAAACACAGGAGTAAATAAGTAACAGAGACTTAAGTTAGTAATATAGTTGACGACATCGTTGGTTAAGTAGTTGTCAGTATAAATGTATGTTGAACAATGGACCTTTGATATGACTTAAGTTTGATTGTCCGAGCAAAATATAGTAGGATTCAAGGACTTTCAAAATAGTGGTATCTTGGAACTCATAAGTAACGAAAAGAGAGTGCACCTTTGCCTATATCGATTCAAAGGACAAAAGGTCATCATAAATGGCATAATGGTATTTATTTCAATTTTAAAATCATACTCACTATAATTTTTAGGGACCGGCACACCTCAATTTTATAAATTTAAATTTCTTACAAGCTTTTTTTTACTCTCACAACATAGGACTCCATTACCTATCTACTCTTGCACCAAAAACGTTGCTGGTCACAACACCGAGACCGAAATGTTACTATACCGTTATCATAGTATTCATACAGCCTGGCTTATCACACGTTCGATGTCCTGCTGGTAATCAGATTACAGACGTCAATTTCCAATGAATTTACACGAATTTTACGTCAATTTGAAAAGAGTATTAGTTTACGAAGCGTTCAATGTTGTAAATTGTATCTCAATTTGATGTAATTTACATGTCTGGGTTAGTATCGTGGGTTAAATGTTATTACTGAGTGGAGGTGTCAGGGTCGAATCCTGGGCTATGAAGTAGTCTTTTTAGTAGTAGTAGGGTTTTATAGTTTAAAGATTTTCATTAGTACAGAGTTGGGAGTTGAGACTGGTGTTAGACCTTTAATAGACTAGACTTTTAGACTAATCTAACTAATAGTATAACGTAACTAAGGATAAGTTTTCGGAGTCGCGGAGAACCTAACGGGTTACCGGGGCTCCAACTCGAAGCGCAGGAGAAGGAACGGGGTGGTTTTTAGTCAGTAAGAGTCTGACACTCCCTCCTGCCTCACCCAGGCGGGAGCAGCCATTCGATGATTTTCCCCCTTAAAAAAAAACTAAAGATAAGTTGATGTCCAATTTTTTTTGGAAAGCAAAGTAAAATTTTTTTCTAGAAAATCCTTTGTCATTCCGAATTGATCAAAATATGTTAAAATAAATCTGCTACCTACGTTAAAAAAAAAGATAAAACTTGACTGCCTCATTGGCCGAGTGGTCGCAAGTGCGACTGCCGGGCAAGAGGTTTCGGGTTCGATTCCCAAGTCGGGCAAAGTATTGATGGTTTTTAAAAAAAATCTCAGTAGTAGCACGGAGTTTGAAATTGTGCCCGGTATATGGCAATTAGCTCACTCCCTATTACATGGGACTCAAAAGCATAAATAGTGTTAAATGGGTGTTTCATTGTATAGTAGCATTAAGTGCCGTAATGTGCACTTCTTTCTACCCCTTCGGGAATAAAAGGCATGATGTTATGTTAAAATAAAAAAGTCTGTGTAGTATACATACGAATGCTGAGTCTACGTACCCATACATCGTCCCATTTCAGTGACAAAGTATCGGGATCGTAATCTATCACTCGAATCAACGTAAAAAACTTGGACAGAAGACTAATGAAGTCGTCTAGTAAGTACTGAAGGAGAGCAAAAAGAACTTCGTATTAACAGCGTCTTTATAAATGAAACTAGATTATTACCCACAGTTGGGCAAAGTAGATGTAAAGATAAATGCAATGTATCATATGTTGTAGTAGTGCTATTAATTTTTTTTTTTTTTTTACGTTGCCCCACACTAGGATTTTCTCCTGTGTCGTAGGTGCGTTTACAAACATACAATTTCACATACACATGACACCCAGACCCGAAACAACAATTTGTGGATCACACAAAGTGTTGTTCCGTGCGGGAATCGAACCCGCGGCACGTTGCACGGCAGCCGGTTGCCCAGCCACCGCACCAACCGTGCAGTCAGTAGAGTATGTCTAGGAAATGGCCATAATAAGTATTAATCAGTATAAGTAACTACCCGCGACTTCTTCCGCGTAAAATAATCATCATCATCATCAACAGCCTATAAATGCCTACTGCTGAAGGTTTGAGAATTAATCACCACGCTTGCTTAATGCGGGTTGGCGATTACAGACGTATAATTATTTTATTTTATTTTATTTTATTGATTTGGCTCACCAGCAATTGATTACACTTATACAATATAGGGTTACATTTACGATAACTTAAAAACTAGTGCATCAATCTATTATAGGTAAGCACAACATGCAAGATAAGACATAATTAGAAATTATATGCCCAGATTTCCTCACGAAGTTTTACTTTACCGTTTGTCAGTGGTCTAGATAATCTTAGAAAGTACATATAACTCGGAAAAAGTCACATTGGTACTTGCCGTTGGTAGGTTTCGAACCCGCACCCTCATGCATGAGAAACGAGCCTCTTAAATCTTCGTGCCACCACGACACATTCGCGTTAAATAACGCCTAAGGTATATTCAACGGCTGTACGGCTGTAACAAATATCATCAGAATCGATTCAGTACTGAATGAATATAACCTCATTGCAAAATGAATTTTTTTTTTCGTGATTTCAAAAAATAAACGATCCCACTGACAGGGGTTTTATCCGTACTGTATCATCACTGTACATGTTAAAATCAATATTATCTAGCTTTAACTCTAATCAAAGTATTTATGGATGTTTTTTAAAAATCAGATCGCTCTAGAACGAGCGAGCAATTAGAACGTTCAAACACACAAACAAATAAATAAACCTCTTTACCTTAGTATATATCCTATCTTTTCTACTTCGTACCTCGTTGCTTGGTTGAATGTCAGTCTAGGGTTAGATTTCTGTATCAGGAAAGTAATCCGATAAATAATTAAGTAAGAAATATGGGGACGGGGGCTACCTAAAAGATTTCCGATAGTTTTGAAAATCGGCAACTTTGTTGATTTTGATGTGCTCTTTTCGATTTACATACATGCACCTTTGTTCGTGTGTCGCTCGCGCCGTCATCTTGGAAAAATGGCGGCCAAAAACAGTTTTTTTACAATATCTCTTTTCCTGTGCATTTTACGAGAAAACCGTTAACGACAAAATTACTCTACTCACAATTTTCTACAATTTATGTCTCGACAGCTCTTTTGTAACATAAGTAGTTTTGGCGCCAGAGCACCGCAAAGTACATTTTAATGAGGATTTAGGGAAAAAAATAATTTCCATACCACGTGAATGTAGCAAAGGCGGCGCAAAACTTCCGGAGAACATTCCAGGTAAAACTACCTAATTACTGAACTAAAGATGTTATTGTTTTTTTACAATACATATCTGCAGGAGACTACGTACAATTCGAAAACAATTACGATATTGACAATACATCCTCTTAAACCATTATGAATTCAAACAAAATCACTCATCTGTGGAACTCACAAATCCTTCCATAATTTCATCAGATAATATTTGCGCACACGACTACACACCAAGCTATACGTAACCAATTAATCCTGGCCTCGCTTTATAGAATCTTTGCCCACATGCGACGGTCAGTTTATACTGGTTTTTTGTAGCTTGACGTGCGTACAAATAATTTCGTAGACATTTAATAAACCTCGTACCTTACATTCGTCATAATACGTGATCTCGATCGTCTCATTTCCTTCTCAAGTAGCACGTGTATGATGGTAAATATGTATTGATATCTTTACGTAGAAACGGAATAATCGGCGTCTGTTTGTCTGTCGGTCTGCCTGTCTTTCTTTTTGTTTGTTAGTGCATATCTTTGAAATTGCTGAACGGATTTTTGTAAAGTTTTCAGACCTGCATAAGATTTTGGATAGAATTGTTTTAATTAAAGATTTAAAAAATAGATGTCTCTGATTACATAGTTTCTAGTACGCAATTCAGATTTTATCCTCGTAGCAGGCAAACTTACGTAACATTTCGAGGGATAAAAAGCAAAAATCTTAATTTCGTAAAAATTGGAATGTAGGTATGCATTCGTCAAAAATGATAGGCAGTATAACGTTAGAGCTTCGTGGACCGTTTTCATTGCAAATTTTTGTCATTTGTAGGCCGCCTATTGTTTGTGAAGTACGGAACGTTAGCCAGAGTCTGTGTTTCCTGAAGGGTATATAACCTGGGTGTCTATAAGTCCCGAGTAAATAGGTTGCTTATGGGTCGACGTACTCCATCGTAGACCGCATCATCACTTACCACTAGGCGACACAAAGGTCAAACGTCGGCTTATCAAATGTATAAAAAAGGATGCATGCATAGGTCAAAAGACGCAACGTAGACATCTACCCTAAGTGAAATTGATACTGATACAAGTACACCTTCCCTCACCCTCCTAAACCTATTATAATATGTTCTATAATCTTTATTTGCTCACGGGTGAGGCCGGCAGGCATACCTTGTTTGAAGTAAGACGATACGCGAATATTGATTCCGTATTCAATATTAAATCGGGTTTGTTTATTTGTTCGCATTATTTGTTTATTTATTTATTGAGAAAATAACCTAAAACTTATTATTCATGTGAAATTGATATTTGATTCCATCATCGTATTTTGAACACGAGACAGATTTGATTTATTGAAATTTTTTGTTGAAGAGCTCTGCCGAAGATTATAAAAATGAGCCTAAATAAAATGTGTTTAAGCATATTATGTAATGAATGTCCTCTAGACTCTAGACATCAGTTAGAATCATAGGATTTATATAAGGTATGTACTATCATTATATGAACACTCGTTTTTCACCAATAGGGTAGATGCCTAATTTTTATTTTAATGTCCGTCTGGTAGATAATTTTAAATCATTAGACACGTAATTTTCATTTTCTTACAAAAACTAATACTTTCGACGATATATTGATTTGAAATGTCGCGTGACGTCACTTCTATGTACATTTTATACGTAGAAATGACGTTTTAGCCCCTACTTCTAAACTTTGATTCGTTTTATCTAAGTATTGTATTATACGTGTCGTATAATATGTATTATACGACAAAATAAAAAAATACGTGTCTAATATTTTTTCTTTACCCAACTTATGGACTGATTAGATTTTTAATTTTCATACCGTGTCATCATCCCAATTCTTTTTCGCATAGTCATGATTCGCATAGTCGTATTATACGACAAAATAAAAAAATACGTGTCTAATATTCTTTCATATCTAACTTACGGACTAATTCGATTTTTAATTTTCATACCCTGTCATTATCCCAATTACGTTATAACTAGGTTCTGCCAGTGGTTTTGCCCTCGCTGTATGAGATAAAAAGTGGTCTATGTGACATTCCAGACCATAATCAACTCCTGTTCTAAATTTCATCTCGATCCCTTCAGCTGTTTTGACGTGAAGGAGACTTACACGCTTTCACATTTATAACATTAGTGGGATTCATGCAATGTTTGTACAAAGAGTCGAGAACAATAGACCAGATTTACAACATATATCCCTTAGTCATACTTCTGAGAACAGAAAGCGTAATGTTATTTATGTAGTACTTGTAATTACCTGTAGTAAATTACCCACCAAAAACATAAATGTAAAAAAGGGGAGCCAGGTTTAGCCCAAATATTATGCTTTGACGTGGGCTTCGCCGAAAAAAGAATGAAGATCTAAATGAGTGCCAAGTTCTATGCAAAATTTAAATATGTATCTATAGGAACAAAATAACGTTATGAACGAGAATCAAACTATATTTCTTTGCTTTATTGGATACCTATAATAATTGCTGTTATCTAAAAATGTGAGATCTTAAAGTAGGTTAGATTTGACTTGGCCAGTTTTCATCAGTCATTATTTTTATAAAGCTTTTCAACATTTTTATACTGATAAAACAATAAAATTAAACGTACGAAGTTTTATATGTTTACGTTAAATAGTTTTTGAGTTATAGAGGGGTCAAAAGTGGCACGAAGTGGTTCGTGTAAAGATACACTGTGGCGCGCGCTGTTTGCTGAACTTGGCTGACGCGCGGCCGCGCGTCTCGATTCTATAGGCATTATAGACGTCTTATTATAATCTCCTTAAGATTGTAGATAATATTAATTTCCGCAAACGATTCATTAAATAATGAAGCATGGGATATTAAATTATCAAGACTCGTCTTGTAAAATTCCAATCAAGTATTTATAGAAGGAAAATTGATTTTACTTACAGTACATTTTATTATCTGTGGAAATTTGTGATGGTTTTTTTTTCATAGGAATTTATATTTAGGAACGACCAAATATGCAACTTTAATACGGCACTAAGACGGACTGAAACTTTAATTAGAATAATAATTATTAGCTTCTAACACAAAAATTATGACATCACGCCTTTTACCCCCGAAGGGGTAGGCGGAGGTGCACATTACGGCACTTACCTAATGCCACGGTACAATGTAGCACACACTTCACACTATTTATGTTATGAGTTCCATGTAATAGGAGGTGAGCCTATTGCCATATACCGGGCACAATTCCAAACTCCGTGCTACTACTGAGTTTTTTTTAAAAACCACAGTAATATTTTGCCCGACCCGGGAATCGGACCCGAGACCACTTGCCCTGCAGCCGCAGTTGCGACCACTCGGTCAACGAGGTAGACTATGTGTTATTGCAGACCATAACATAATCTACCTCGTTTTCAAATTCATCGTGATCCCTGCAGTCGTTTTTGCGTTAAGGAGTAATAAACAAATCAACATATACCTCTATATACATTTATAATATTAGTAAGATTTGTATAAATTATTTGATGGCGTCTAAAAGTGACCTATCTAGTAAAATAAATAGGGTAGATGCCTAATTTTTATTTTAATGTCCGTCTGGTAGATTACTTTAAATCATTACACACGTATTTTTGAAACGGATACTTTCGACGATATATTGATTTGTAATGTCGCGTGACGTCACTTCTATGTACATTTTATACGTAGAAATTAAGTTTTAGCCCCCACTCCTAAACTTTGATTCGTTTTATCTAAGTATTGTTTTATTATACGACAAAATAAAAAAAATACGTTTTCATTACCTGACTTATGGACAAATTAGATTTTTAATTTTCATACCCTGTCATCATCCGTACCTATTCTTTTTCGCATAGTTATGTAACACAGAAATGATACTTGTGCAGGTAGTGGGTGATCTAACATCCACTTGAATTCGAAACTAACATTGCAGGTATTCCAGGTAAACTCAAATTCTAGGAAACTTCATTTTGGCGGCAGTTTTCACATGTCAGTCATTAATTTAAAAATATTCGTTTTGGTTTCTGTTTCGAAACAGAGCTCACAAAGGAAAGGACTTTTTGCGTGCTAAACGACCATGAATTTTTATTAGTAAACTATTCATTGAAAAGGAAAATATTCTTAAATTTTAAATTTGTGTTATGATTATAAATTATATAAATATCATCCCCTAAATTTGTTTGTACAAAAGTAGTCTCTATACATTGGAAATAAGGTTTATAAAGTAGTTAGTAGAGAGCGGTGACCGGTGAACGCTTCCCATAAATGGCAGAGAAACTAAAACAGAACAATAAGTTCGGTATCAAATTCAAATTCAAAATTCTTTATTATCTTAAGAATTACAATATCTGTCTAACATTGAGGCAGTCCCAGTAAGTTATTATACAATACTTGTGTTGGGACTGACTCGATCCTTTCTTTATTTATTTAACACTCTTAAGAATAATAACCTCGAGATCTGCTAATTAAAGGAAAACAACAAAAATTAAAGTAGATATAGTAAAATAAGAAATAAAAAGTTACTAATATAAAAAAAACTATGGTAGAACGGTACGACATGTTAAGGTATATTTTTAGGAAGAATGGAATAGGAGGAAAACGAGCAGATCACCTGATCAGTATCATCAGGTAATGGTAAGCGATCAGCGCCGCCCATGAACATCCGCAACACCAGAGGAGACACAGGTGCATTGCCGGCCTTTTAAAAGGAATACGGAAAAAAAGATTTTTGAAGGTTTGATTGTACAGTCGCATAAATGACTTGAAATATGAAATTAAAACTAAAATTTTACTTATATGTACCTACAAAATATAACATACATACATGTATGTATATGGCAAAAGGCTTACCACTATTACATGGAACTCATAACACAAATAGTGAAAAGTGGGTGTTACATTGTACAGTGGCATTAAGTGCCGTTATGTGCACCTCTGCCTACCTCTTCGGGGATAAAAGGCGTGATGTTATTATGTAAAATATAATATTGCAAATATTCAAAATTCATAACAGCGGCACGCATTTGGAAGTTGTACCTTTATAAAACAATAGGCATGAAAATATAGCTATTGCTATTAAAAACATACATTCTATTGTCCAATTCTGCCTACCATGTCAAATGAATACAAGCATGAAGGTGATGCTTATAAATATTTTTTGACACATTTGAATATGAATGTATTCCAATGGTTTGTACCGAGGTCTGTCCAATTTAATTCAATATACAAAGCGAAGAGTAATACTGAAAATTATGTTCGAACCCATCTTGTTTCCTGAAACTATAGTTACTATTATAAACATATTTTCAATTATTGTGGAGTATTGATATAAATTGAATTATGTTAGGTACCTATACAGAAATAACTTCACGCCTTTTGGTCCATTAAGTGGTGGATTTTTTTAAGGGGGGAAAATCATCGATTGACTGCTCCCGCCTGGGTGAGGCGGGAGGGAGTGTCAGACTCTTACTGACTACAAACCACCCCGTTCCTTCCCCTGCACGGCGAGCCGGAGCCCCGGTTACCCGTTAGGTTCTCGGCGAAACTAAATATTTTTTTTGTGTAATTATTAGTTTCTACCCACGACTTCGTACGCTCAATCCCGTGTTCTCCCATTCCCGTAGGATTTTCAGAACTTTTTCTGTCTTAAGAACCTTCTCCTAATAATAACAAATACAACAAAAAAAGAATAAGTGATATCGGTCCAGCGATTCGCGTGATGCCGTGACTAAGGGAAAAAGGGGTTCATTTTATATATAAATTAGCGGACCCGACAGACGTTGCCCTGCATGTCCACTTGAATGTATAAACAAAAGTTCATGTAAATTAGTTGAGCCGTATAAGATAAATAACTGCAGCGCAGCGCGACTGCCATCACCACAGATGGAACCCAACAGGTTGCCGGGGCTCTGGCTCGTGTGCAAGTGCAGGAGTAGGAACAGGGTGGTTTTTAGTCAATAAGATTCTGTCGGTATCTCTCGCCTCACCCAGGCGGAAAAAGCTATTAGATGAATTTTCCCCCCTCTAAAAAGTATGTGCACCTTTTTTACCTATTCCAGGGATTAAAAGGCGTGCTGCATATTTTTGTTTTATTTATTGGCGTTTCCTAATAATACGTTAAACCCAATTAACTAATTAGTTTCACCACTCCACACAATGACATGAATTTTGTAATACAATGTCGTCTATATTTCATTTTGTTGAACACACAATCACATTTGTGCTGAGATAACAAAGAAGCCCTCAGTACAATGTAGATTACTGCTAAATCTGCTGATATCCTCTAATCCAGCAATCAGGCTTGCCTTTTGAGTTTACCTCGAAGCATTATGTAGAGAGCAAAAATTTTGATGAAAAGAGTATTTAGGAGTATCTTAGTAGTTCTTTTTCTTATGTAATTTTAGATTAGGAATGGAATTGGGTCTTTTGGAACTAAATACTTGCTTAACAAGTTCAAGTACTGAGTAGCCTTATGGACAAATGAAAATACCGTTTGGAAAATCAGTCTCAGTTTGTATTATTAGATGTTCTATTTATATATATCAAATACCCAATTCCCAAAAGGCCGGTAACGCACTTGTAACACCTTGGTGTTATGAGTGTCAATGGGCGGCGCCGATTGCTTACCACCAGGTGATCCGCCTGCTCGTTTACCGGATTATGCTGTAAAAAAATAAATATTTGTTGTTCCTTTATTTCAGGCAACTGTGACCCATATAGAATATAATACACAAATAAATAAAAATACATAACGAAACTGAAACAGATACAAAAAATGAATACATCAATAAACTAATAGATGTACAATAACAAAACTCGTTTTGTTGAGTCACAATTATCATTATCAACAGCCTATAAATGCCTACTGCTGAGCAAAACCTCGTCACACGCGGAGAAGATTTGAGCATTAACAGCTTGCTCAATGCGGGTTGTCGATTAAAAAATTATAATTAGAAATTATAAGCCCAGGTTTCCTAACGATGTTTTCCTTTACCGTTTGGTAGTGGTGTCTAGATAATCTTAGAATGTATGTAACTCGGAAAAAGTGACATTGGTACTTTCCGTTGGTAGGTTTGGAACCCGTACCTCCTCGTGCATGAGAAGACGCCCTCTTAAACGTCCAGGCCACCACGACATTAACTACCGGTGTATTCGACTACAATTCATGAGAAAATTCGATTAGTACGTCGACAAAAAGAGCTCGGTCCTTTTTATTTATTTATTTATTTTACACTTTAATGCACACAAAATAAGGTACATAAGGCGGACTTAATGCCATATGGCATTTTCTCCCAGTCAACCTTTGGGTTAAATGTAAGCTCAGCGAAAATGGGCCTGTGTAATATCCAAAAAAAAAAACAAAGTAAATAACTAATAGTAATAATAAATACTGTATAACATACTGTATAAAAATATATAATAAACACAAAATATGTAGAGGTACATACATAAATAACTTCATATATATAATTATAATATAGAGGTAGTATAAATTGACGAAGATATAAATTAAAGAAGACACGAACTCAGCGTTGTAGCGCCTTTAAATAGGCCTCACGAACACTACGTTTAAAAGCCATTTTGTTTGGAGCCATTTTTATACTATGGGGTAGTGCATTCCATAATTTAATTACACTAACTCTGAAAGAGTTAGAAACGAAGGAAGTGTGGTGAGACGGGATCTCTAGAAGCAAACTTTCAGCTGAACGGAGATTTCGGCTGTGAGAGCTGCCCAAAATCTGAAAGCCAGATTTTAGGTATTCGGGAGCACAAGGATCATTTAGAATAGAGAAGAGCATGCAGAGGGATCTAAGGGATCGCCTCTCACGGATAGGAAGCCATTTAAGCTGAGCGCGAAAGGAAGAGACATGGTCGTATTTACGTAGTCCGAAGATAAAGCGGATACAATTGTTGAGCATTCGATCCAATTTGTTAAGAAGGTCTTGGGATAGGTCAGAGTAACAAACATCAGCATTATCAATCACAGGAAGCACAAGAGACCGAACAAGCAGCGCTTTTGTATTTGGTGGAAGAAAGTTTTTAAATCTGTAGAGAGATCGCAGAGTGGTACTGACTCTTTTACTTACCTGAGTGACATGGTGGTTCCAACTGAGCCCTCTATCCAGGGACAGTCCCAAGTCCTTTACATGAGGAGACAACGGTATGGTCACTTTATCGAATATGATTGGCTCAAGGTGAACAGTATTTAGACAACTCAGATAGTAGGAACTACCTAACACTATGGCCTGACACTTACCAACATTTACTGTGACACCATACTTTTTAGACCAATCTTTCACAATGAGTAAGTTGGCGTTGAGCTTTTTGTGTAATTACCAGTCCGAAAATTAAATGGATTTTATTTCCGTCAGTCAGTGTCAGTTAATGAGCTTCAGCGTACATTTTCTTAATAAAATGATATCGAATGCCATATACTTAGAGTTCCTGGGTTTGATCGTGAAGTATTTTTTTATTTTTATCTGATAATGCAAATCTATGTTTTATACTTCTTCAGGGCGGAGCCGCGGTGGGCTTAACGGATTGCTGGGGCTCCGGCTCGAAGTGCAGGAGTAGGAACGGGGTGGTTTTTACTCAGTAAGAGTCTAACACTCCCTGTCGCCTCACGGGACGCCGGGCGGGAGAAGTCATTGGATGATTTTCACCACTTAAAAAAAGAATACTTCTTCAGGGGAGAATTGTGATTTTAAGTAAATATTTTTTTAAATCAGAATTTTCAATTATAAATTAGGCGCCGTGGCTGGGCCATCGACTGAAGCACGTGTCGCGGATTCGATTACCTTAAGCAAATATTTGTGTGACTAACAAATTGTAGCACAGTCTTCTAATAGCGAATTCCATTTATTTCGTTCATTCATTTTGGATTGAGCAAAGGCCTAAACATTCCAAAGCCTATATTCAGCAGTAGACGTCTTGAGGCAGACTGATGAAATATTCCATACGATAAAACCGTTTTTATTATACCAAAAATAATTGATGGCGATGAATTTCGAACATTATTGGAAAACAGAGAGTTTGAGAGTGCTTGAGTTAAAATACGACGAATATTAGAATAGACTGCCTCGTTGGCCGAGTAGTCGCAAGTGCGACTGCCGGGCAAGGGGTCTCGGGTTCGATTCCCGGGTCGGGCAAAGTATTACTGGGTTTTTTAAAATTCTCAGTAGTAGCACGGAGTCTGGAAATGTGCCCGGTATATGGCAATAGGCTCACCCCCTATTACATGGGACTCATAAAACTAGTGAAAAGTGGGTTTTACATTGTACTGTGGTAGAATGTGCACCTCTACCTACCCCTTCGGGGATAAAAGGCGTGATGTTATGTATGTATTAGAATAGCCATGGAAACTGCTTCACTTAACTGAAGTATTCGTTGAAAATTTAGTTTGTAATATATTTTAATATCAATACAATAACTGGGGCAGTTGTAGAGGATAGTTTGAATGGGGTTGTGAAACTAAAAGTACCCATGTATATTGTTAATAGTTATGGAGTAGAGAAATTATTTTAAAAAAAGATAAAGCTATATTTTACATTTTAAGTATAGTGTTTTTTCACATCTGCAATTGACTCTGCCCATGGACACCCGAAACAACAGAGGCGTTACAAGTACGTTACCGGCCTTTTGGGGTTTTGAGGATTTTTGGGGATCTGGAGATTGTCAGGGGGATAATTGGGCGCCTCCGATAAGCTCACTCATACGACGAAACACAACGCAACCGTTGATTCACGTCGGTTTTCTGTGAGGCCGGTCCAGTCGAGCTGGCCCATTCGTGCCGAAGCATGGCTCTGATACTTATTTCGTAATAAATTAAAGAAATTTTTGTGCATATTTATGCTAGCTTGTCCTAATGACAGTTATTATACTTCGGAGCAATTTACAATAATATCCAATGATTGATAGAGTGTACTTAGCTGAAAATATTTCGAATACTACACAAAAAATACTATGATATATCAAAACAATACGATTCCAGTAAACGGTCCTTCGGTCCAAAATAAATTTCTCAGGAGCTTATTTTATGACATACTCACAAAGAAAAAGAAAAAAGTAAATATTTTTAGTAACACACTGGCGTACCAATATATTTTTCTTTATCCTGAGAACTGAGTTATTCAGTTATTCATGAATATTGGTTTTACTTTACTTGACATGATTATCTTAAGATATTTTGCCTTAGGTCTTGCGCATATTGACAGCACAATTTTGTATTATTTGATTTCTAAATTCATCAGTGAAAATTTTATGGTTGATAATTTGACTTTAATTTCAGTTCCATGTAGAGTAACATATATTTTTATATATAAGTATTGAGTACCTACAGTGAAATTTATAGTAAAACATATGTCTATGTCACAAAAGCTTAAAAAGCTTTACAAATCTTGTCAAGTTTGATGATATATGAATTATAGAATGAGAGAATATCCTTAATTTTTTGGCAATATAACAAACACCGCGACATCTATTCCGTTATCGTCTCGAAGTATAATGATTCTGTCTTGGTAATACAATACTTTTTCAAAGCAATTAAATGTTTAAAATAAAAAGTAACTAGTTGATATATTTACGTGTAGGTAAAGCATACGATCATGTGCGTATTTCTACGAAAAATTTTTAATTTAAAAAGATACGTCCTTTTTTGGTTTTACTTTATATATCGAATGTACTCCTTATGGCAAGTTCTTTTGCCGCGAGACAAATCGCGGGTGTATCTTACTTGATCTATGTATATAGTACAGAATTATAATAGTCATATAGTATAGAATTAAAAACTGTACATTGATTATTTTTTTTAAATAATTGAACTGTTGAGGCGTGTTCTGCCATCGATATGGAAGTTAAAAAATATAGCTTTTATAATTTTTGTCTGTATATATGTCTGGGTTAAACTCAAAAAGTACTGTATGGATTTACTTCAAACTTTGCATTAATATTACTAACAGGTCGGTTCAATATATAGGCTACATATTATCACGCTACCATCTACGGGGGAGGAGCTTTGAATCACTATTCCACGCAGACGAAGTCGCGGGCACAGCAGTCTTATGTTTACAAAAACCCCAAGTTCAATGTAAGATACGTCGAAAATGCAACGGAGACATAATGTAAATAGCTTTGTACACTAGATTATTTTAAGAATCAAGGCCCAGTCTTAGACCACAGTTCCCGATATATTTGGATCCATTGATTTACACGATAGTATTAATATTTATGATTGTAATTAATCTTACTCGAGGTATACAAATAAAGTTTACTTGTTTGCAAATTTATATGTGTAGTTTTATTTAGAACGGAATGGTCGTGTAATAATGGTACAGATTATAAAGACATACATAACATCACGCCTCTTATCCTCGAAGGGGTAGCCATAGGTGTACATTACGGCATTTAATACCACCGTACAATGTAACACCCACTTTTCATTATTAATGTTATGGGTCCCATGTAATAGGGGGTGAGCCTATTGCCATACTGGGCACAATTCCAGATTCCGTACTACTATTGAGATTTTTTGAAAAAGCCCAGTTCTACTTTGCCCGACCCGGGAATCGAACCCGAGACCCCTTGCCCGGCAGTCGCAATTGCGACCACTCGGCCAACGAGGCAGATAATGAAGATTAGTTTTATAAATGCGTGCCTGTGAATGGAATAATTTTTATGTTTTCTTAGGTTTACTAATCTATGAGTTTGGAACATTATTTTGTAAATCTCCTGCAGTATCGAATAGTCGTTACGATGCGTTTATCATAGTATCAAAATGTGTGACTTCAATAATCTTCTACTAAGCATACCATTACGCATTTTGTCCCCGAATTGGGTAAGCAGAGGTGCATTACACGGCACTTAATGACACAGTACAATGTTTTTGGAGGCTGAGTCACCCTCGTCCGTAGGAGAGCACCCTTAAACCAGAATCCCTACACGTGGCCTCCGGGTGGTGCTAACCAGGTGACACTTTGGTGGTAGGCTTCGGCCGCCGGCTTTATGACCACCCACCGAGCAAAAGCGTGTCGCCAAGCGGCCCAGCCGTGTTCCGCCACGATGCTCGGTGACGCCGTATGAGAGGATGGGTCGAGATGGTTGTTCCACTGTAGACTGGCCGGTCTGACGCGCGCTGGTGTAACTACACCGGGTGTCCAGTCGCGGAGGGTAGCGGGATCCGAGGCACGGTGCACCGCTGGCCGACCGCAGATAGTTGGGGGCCCAACTAGCGTGCTAGCCACACGTGAAAGGCTGCCCCGCCATCTAGCGAAAAATCCCATGGATACGCCATCGTGCCGGTTGGCGACCGGAGGAGAGGGCCCGATGGATATTCGTGGGCGTCCCCGCAGTCTCCAGACTGGCCTCCCAATGGTGTGGCTAACTGCGGTACGCGTCGAGAGGTCGCCTGCGTGGGGGACCATTTCACTGCCATCCTCTCAGCAACCTTCCACTCTACATCAATGACACCGAGAAATAAGAAAAGGGTTCAACAGCGGCTGCACTCCCTCTCCCTCAAAGTGCACCTCTCAAATATTCGAGGTTTGCACTCTAATGTCAATGCGGTCCATCACCACCTCGAGACCGAGAACCCTACACTCTTGTTTCTCTCGGAGACCCAGATCAGGTGCCCGTCGGACGTATCCTACCTGAACTATCCTGGTTTTTCCCTGGAGCACAATTTTGTTCCGCATGCAGGTGTATGCGTATACGTCCGAGACGGCATCTGTTACCGGCGTCTCCGAAACCTTGAGGACCCTAGTTTTTCTGCTCTTTGGATACTGGTAGACATAGGCATGGAGAAAATTCTTTATGCCTGTGTCTATCGGTCGCACAGCGGAGATTTGGAGGCGACCAGATTAGCGCAATATCTCGGTGAAGCGGCGGATGCGGCTCGACAGGCGTACCCTTCGGCCCAGTTGGTGTTACTGGGGGATTTTAACGCTCATCATCAGGAGTGGTTATTCCCATACCAGTGCACCGACCATGCTGGAAGGGAAATGCGTAAACTTGCGCTTTCGCTCGGCCTGACCCAGTTGGTCCAGGAAGCCACAAGGGTACCAGATGTCGATACGCACACTGCCAATTGCTTAGACCTTCTGCTGACAACTGATCCAGATCGCTACTCGGTGACAGTCTCATCACCTCTAGGTAGCTCCGACTACTGTCTGGTGAAATCTGTATCCACACACTCCCCACCAGATCCGAGTCCCAGAGGACCTCGGCGGATGTGGCGATACAAGTCAGCGGACTGGGATGGGATGCGATCTTTTTTCGCATCCTATCCTTGGCGGCCCGTCTGCTTCTCTTCTGATGACCCGTCAGCTTGTGCGGAAGTCGTAACGGGGGTGCTGCGCCAGGGCATGGAATACTACATTCCATTCTCGGACGTGACATCCTTTGGTGGGTCCCGTCCTTGGTTTGATGCCGACTGCGGACGTGCCGAAGCGCAAAAGCCGCCATACTTGTCATGGGCGGATGCCAGGCGCCGTAGGGCTGATGACATTCATCAAAAGAAGAGAGCCTTTAATCGGGCTGCCAAGTCATGCAAAAAGGCATTACGGATGGCTCGATTTAACCACATTGGCCGTATAGGGAACAAACTAGCATCCTACCCAGCGGGAAGTAAAGCTTTTTGGTCCCTGGCCAAGGCGGTTGAATCGAACTTCTGTCGCTCCTCACTTCCTCCGCTCCTGAGGTCTGACGGGACGCTGGCTCACACTGCGGTAGAGAAAGCGAATCTATTTGCTTCTCTATTTGCGGAATCTTCGCGTCTTGACATTGGTGGCGCCTTGCCTCCTTCTCTTAATAGCGTATGCAAGACGAATTTGTCGCAAATTCGCATTCGACAGAAGGAGGTATATAGAACGCTACGCGATCTGGACGTGAACAAGGCCAGTGGTCCCGACGGAATCCCAGCCCTGGTTTTAAAAACCTGTGCGCCTGAGTCGTCTCCAATCTTGACACGTCTGTTTCGCCTTTCCTTGGAGACGGGTCTAGTACCGGTTGCATGGAAGCTGGCCAACGTACAGCCTGTGCCTAAAAAAGGTAGTCGTGCCGACCCTAATAATTACCGTCCTATTTCGGTCACGTCCATACTCTGCAAGAGCATGGAACGTGTACTCAACAATAGACTCCTGGCATACCTTGAAGGTAACGATCTCCTCAGCGATCGGCAATACGGGTTTCGACGTAACCGATCGACTGGGGACCTTCTTGCGTATGCCACTCACATATGGAGCGAGGCCATAGAGGGGCACGGGGAGGCATTAGCAGTCTCCCTCGATGTCTCGAAGGCCTTTGACAGGGTTTGGCACGACGGTCTAATCGGCAAGCTTCCTGCATATGGACTTCCTACTGGTCTGTGCAGATGGATAGCAGACTTTCTGAGGGATCGGTCAATACGAGTAGTCATCGATGGCTGCTCGTCTGACCAATTCGGTATTAATGCCGGCGTCCCTCAGGGGTCAGTACTTTCAGCGACGCTCTTTTTGCTGCACATAAACGACCTGCTTAAGCCCGGTATCTTTGGGTATGCAGATGACAGCACAGTTGTTGAAAGGTAGGTATGTGTCCAGTGCGCGGACTAGCGGAACACAGATCCAGTCTTTAAGAGAATCCATGGTCGATCGTTTGAACTCGACCTTGAAGGCGGTTTCCGACTGGGGTGACGCCAACTTGGTTAGGTTCAACGCTAGCAAAACCCAGGCGTGTCTATTCTCCGCCAAACGGAGTCAATTTCCGCTGACTCCTACTTTCCGGAATGTGTCCGTACCGATGACCGATCATCTTGAGCTTCTTGGTGTAACTCTGACGCCCACACTCAACTTTGGCTTCTATATAGAGTAAAAAGCGCAACTGGCTGGTAGGAAGTTGGGTATCCTATGGAGGGTGAGACGGTACTTCACGCCGAAACAATTGCTGAGCCTGTACCAGGCACAGGTTCGGTCCTGTATGGAGTACTGCTCTCATCTTTGGGACGGCTCGGCAAAATATCAGCTGGACGCGTTAGAGCACATTGAGAGGCGTGCCAAGAGGCTCATCGACGATGATGCGCTTGTGAAGGCTCGGCTTCAAAGCCTCGAGCACAGGCGTAAGGTTGCAAGCCTTTCGGTTTTCTACCGGATACATTTCGGTGAGTGTGCAGGGGAATTGTACAACTTGATTCCCCCTAGTCCTTTCCATCATCGAACCACAAGACAATCGGCGAAGCGTCACCGATTCATGGTAGATGTTCCGCCCACACGCACGAAGCGCTTCGCTTCAAGCTTCCTTGTGCGTACTGCTAAAGAGTGGAATTCTTTGCCAGAGTCGGTATTTCCTGAAGGGTACAACCTGGGAGTCTTCAAGGCCCGAGTGAATAGGTTGCTTATGGGACGACGTGCTACATCGTAGACCGCATCATCGCTTACCACCAGGCGAGATAGTGGTCAAACGTCGCCCCATCAAATATATAAAAAAAAAATGTAATAACCACTTTTCCCTTATTCGAATTTTTAATATTCACAAGTAAGTTTAAAGGCTCAGACTCAAAAATAGGTCTGACAGAGCAACCCTTTTGTCACCTTAATCAACAAGGAGGTTAAAAAGCTTGATTAATGTTACCTTTTTAATTATACAGAATTGGATGGTTGGTTTGTTGATAACAGTGTTTACTTTTCTTGTTTACGGTGTTATGCAAAAGTTACTCTAAAAATTGTCTTATACCTTTTGGAGTTCGTTTGAATATTTTTCAAAATAGTCGCTAATTTTGTTTTTTTAAACGTGTCCCCATACTAGGATTTTTTCCTGTGTCGTGGATACGTTTAAAAACATACAAGTTTGATATAGATATCCCACCCAGACCCGGAACAATAATTTCTGTATCTCACAAATAGTTGTTCCGTGCGAAAATCGAACTCGCTACACGTTGTGCAGCAGCTGGTTGCACAGCCACCACAAAAAACCGTGCAGTTGTGTAGAACTAGTAAAATTTTTCTTTCTCCCATGGAACCAACAGTGCCTATCTTAGTTAAGACTTTGACTGCCAATAAAAAACTGATGAAGGTAAATCCTCCGCTAACGTGTGACCCCCATGGCCTTTAACATGTTAAGAGTAAAGAGATGTGATTCTATAAACACTAATTTGATATCGAAGGTCGTATTAGATAAATAAAGAACTAATTTCGAAAAAAAAATCATCTGGAGTTGGTTATGTATTGTGTAAACAATTAGAAGCAAAGTGAGACTCGAAACGAATTAGTGTGTCACTTCTTCTGTGTCAGGTTGCTTTACTGTGACGAGACTAAGAAAGCAGTGGAAGACAAACATTTGTCCCACTTTCATAAATCATATTCTAATCAAAATGCTAAAATATTACTGTATTTCTCAAAATATGAGAGAATTCCCGCGAAGAGACAAGTATTAACCTACATTTGGTCCTTCCATCCGCACTAAAGGACCAATATTTTGATAATGGCAAGCGCCTTTCAACGAAGCGAACTCGAAAAGTTTAAGTGACGAAAACATACTGAATATCCAGCATCAAATGTTTATTTAGTGAAAAACGCAAATACATTACCTAGGTACTTATATATTTTTGTGAGAAAATTTTTGCACATTGAAAAATGATTGACACCATACAAAAATATAATCGTTATTCACTATTGTATTATAAAAAAATATTCATATTTTAGTTCAAACAAAATAGTATTATGATTCCTGTTTCGTTGATGAAATATTGAATCACGCTGAATTGCGAAACAGATTTTTTGACCGAATTTGATTAAGGGAAAAATGTTTTGTGTATTTTTTTCACATAAAGTCAGTTTTAGAAATCACTATTATGTATGTTTGGATTCGGGTTTCCGAAACTACCTATATCATACTATATACATACCTATATACAAAAACTAAGTAAAATTTTATTGAAGTTTTATGACTTCATTAAAACTGTGCAGGTATTTTGTAGGTAATAAAATAACATACAATACAATCATCCAATTACGACTTGAAAGACGCCAAACAAACACATTTTTTTTACTTTTAACAATAGTTAAAGTTAGGAGCTAGCTAGCTAATAGTAAGGGATAAGCCATTATGCAGATATCCAAATGTTATGAAAACATATCTTACGGACAAAATATGTATGTTATTATAAAAATGGTACCATTCCAGGAAATGGCTCAAAGCATCCATCTTTGACAATAGCAATATATTTTCAAGCCAAGAAGGATTTGTGTACATTATTCACTAAGAATGCACAAGGATTTCTTTCACTTCACAGATATAGGGATAAATCAAAGTCAACGTAAAACCCACTGAAAATCATGTAATATTTCCGGCTTTTCAAGGAGAATTGTATGATTCTGTGATAGCTTACCGACTCCTTAGTCGGTAATAGTTAGAGTGTGCACAATTTCGGAACCGCTCGTTACTGAACGAACTAAATACCTCACACTTTATTCGAATTCATAATCTTATAGTGGTTCAGTCACAAGAAAAGTGACATACATACATAACGTCAAGCCTTTCTCCCATGGGGGTATGCAGAGGCTATGGTATACCGATTGCTATGAATCTTACATTCCTCTTTCGTTTCATCAACAGTCATCAGTCTTTTCATGCATGCTCGTCGGTTAAGAGTACTTTTAATTTGGCCCTTTTGTAATATATCGCCAATCTGGTCGGTATCTAGTCAATATAGAGGTATAAAAAAAGTGAATTGTACATATTTTAATCAAAGGGTGCGTCCACATCGCTTCACGCGCAACTCGGGGCGACTCGCGAGCAGCATATTCGCCAGATGTGGACACACCCTTAGACAGATCATTTAATTTATAAATTAGAGCAACACTCTTAAGAGTACAATCTTTACTTAGTTGTTGAATAGCACCACACTTAAGATAATAGTACACGTATGTATTTGCGACGTAAATCAACCTACACTTTATTGCAAAACAAATAAAGTTGAAAATGTGTTACAGAAATTCGACTGACTGAAGTTAAATTAAAAGGATGGCGTTTCGTCGTATTCTAGTATGTACAGTCGGCCATACTATTTTCTTTTGTAATGAAGTTGTTCACACATAAATAAAATAATATTAGGTATAAAATTTAGGTCTTTTTCGTGAAATATTATGTTAATAAGGACCAAAACTAATATTATTCTATAATATTATTATAACTATGACTGATAGTGTGGTTAATTATTTGCTAGTGCTACTGAATAAGCGGAGTAGCAGCGCGACAGTCACCGCGTCGCAGGTCGCGGAATGCTGCTTATGAATATGAGCCTCTAGCTTGGCTTGAAACTAGTTAACTACCGAGTTCCTTGTCAAATTGTTACGTGAGTAAGCTGAAAACATATTAATAATTAATTTAATATGTCTCACGACAGTTTTGATATCGTGGTTAATAAGAAAGTGTTTTTGAACGTGTATTCGTTGCATTTAAAAACTCCTTTTTGATAATAAAACAAATTGTTTAGATAAAAATAGCTGTGTACATGGCGGAAGGGTCATCAGTACGTTCTTTCATGTCGTTTGATTCAAATGTGAATGAACGAGAAAATGCAATTTACGAAAATAAACAATAAAAAAAAATAAAGAAATTAGATTTCTTTAAGCTATTTGTCTGTGGATAAAACATAACATAACATCACGCCTTTTATCCCCGAAGGGGTAGGCAGAGGTGCACATTCTACCACAGTACAATGTAACACCCACTTCTCACTATTTGTCATGAGTCCCATGTAATAGGGGGTGAGCCTATTGCCATATACCGGGCACATTTCCAGACTCCGTGCTACTACTGAGAATTTTAAAAAACCCAGTAATACTTTGCCCGACCCGGGAATCGAACCCGAGACCCCTTGCCCGGCAGTCGCACTTGCGAATACTCGGCCAACGAGGCAGTCATGGATAAAACAGTAAACGAGCAGGCGTGGATAAAACAGTTCCTGTTTTACCTTCATTATCATTAGATGGCGTTATTGTCAATACTAGTGTCATGGCGGTACTGTGGATAAAGCAGAGGTGTGATTTTGCAATATGGCGACAGTGAAGTAAAATGAATGTAAACAATAAATAAATTATTATACTTTGGTGGAAGAGGAATCGACAAGTGAAATAATAAACTTTTAATGTCGTTTCTTTGTTTTTTCAGGTATGATTGTAAACATGATTTCTATTGATTTAATGGTTAAATAAATAAATAAAATTCATTTATTTCAGGCACATGTCCATATTAATCATGTCATATTAAAAAGATGATAATGAATGTTAAACTGACTGCCTCGTTGGCCGAGTGGTCGCGAGCGCGACTACCGGGCAAGGGGTCTCGGGTTCGATTCCCGGGTCGGGCAAAATATTACTGGGTTTTTAAAAAATTCTCAGTAGTAGCACGAAGTCTGGAAATGTGCCCGGTATATGGCAATAGGCTCACCCCCTATTACATGGGACTCATAACATAAATAGTGAAAAGTGGGTGTTACTTCTGTGTGCACCTCTGCCTACCCCTTCGGGGATAAAAGGCGTGATGTTATGTTATGTTGAATGTTAAAATAAAACTTTGTTTTTTCAAAGGAACACTACGTTTATTTTTTTTGAAGATCCCTACTATAATTGTCTTATATAGAGGTAACTATATTATTTTACTGCAACCGACATAATCGCATGCATAATATCAATAACAATAGATTAAAAGATTTCACAAAAAATACATTGTTACTGACAAAAAAATACATGACATTTTAAAACTCTTCTTAACTGATTGACTGACCGTACACACAGTTTTCAATGACTATTAAGGAAAATTGTGATTTACGGTAAAGTACCTACGTTTATATGTATCTGATAAGGCAATCGAAAGTTGTTTTGCTTTCTTCCAATGCAAAGGACACGCAAACATTATGTTAAGTTATAAATGTACTGATTTTTGTAGTTAATAAAAATAATTCTTACTTTTCTTTGCAATGTCATTTAGAGGCATATAAGTTTAATATCGTAATATCGTAAGATTTAACGTTAACTTTAAAAAGGATTTGAAATCCCAATTTATAAAATCTTAATCAATAGAATTGTAAATTATCTTATATTTTTTTATATAAAGTTGAAGATTTTGTTTGTTTATTGGTTTAGAACCGCCAATCTCTGAAACTAATGGTTCGATTTGAAAAAATATTTTTGTCTTAGATAGTACAGTAATCGAGGAAGTCTATAGGTTCTAAAACATCACGCTATGACTAATAGGAGCTGAGCAGAGCGGGTGAAACCTTGAGAGAGTAGTTGGCTACTCTTACAGCATTGATTTTCAATAGACTATTTTCCCTACGGACGTCCAAACTGTCTGTCAGTCCATAGACATAGATCCATCAAAGTTGGAGAGGACGGGGGCTGCGTTTAAACGCATCCTCCCCAACCTCGGGGGGCCAAACGCCTCCTGCCGGAGGTTATACGCCGGGGTCGTGCGGTCCATGGCCCTCTACGGCGCCCCTGTTTGGGCGCCAAACCTGTTGCGGCGTCCCGCTCGGACGCTGCTCATGGCACAGAGGGTCATGGCGATCCGAATGATCCGCGGATACCGCACGATCTCTGGGGAGTCGGCGAACCTCCTTGCCGGATTACCGCCGTGGGATCTGGAGGCGAAGGTGCTCGCGCGCGTGTACGGCATGCGCGCGGAGGCACGTCGCCGGGGCGAAACCCCGCTGCCGCGCCAAATAGGTGCGTGGCGGGATGAGCTCCGGCGCGATCTCATGGCGGAATGGCAGCAACGACTGTCGCAACCGAGGGCTGGGCTCGCTGCCATCGCAGCGGTAAGTCCCCTCTTTGAGGAGTGGCTTGAGAGACGCTACGGCGTCCTCACCTACCGCCTGACGCAGGTCCTCACCGGACATGGAAGTTTCGGGAGGTACCTGTGTCTGATGGGGCGGGAGGAAACGCCCGGGTGTCATCACTGCGAGGACCGCCCTGAGGACACGGTGGAACACACGGTGGGAGAATGCCCTTCGTGGGCTGAGCACCGCCGTGTCCTCGGGGAAGTGATCGGCGATGGCGACCTCTCGCGTCCGGGCCTAGTGCAGGCCATGATGCGGAGCGAGGGGGACTGGGATGCCGTCTCCTCCTTTTGCGAAGCAGTGATGCTAGCTAAGGAGGAGGCGGGACGCGTGAGGCAGCGAAGCGCTGCCTCCTCGCAACCCAGCCACCGCGAAGGACACACCGGGCGTCGGGGATCGCGAGACGATCTCCGGCCACCGTAAGCGCGGGCCTGCGGACGGCGAGCATGGGTGGCTCCCCGTCCGACCAGAAACAGACCCGAGCGTACGGCGCGTCGCGTTCCGCGCGCGCCTCAAAGAGCCATCAGACCACCACAGATGGGGCCCAATACGGCCGATGCCGATTCGGAGTCGCGGAGAACCTAACGGGTAACCGGGGCTCCGGCTCGACGTGCAGGAGAAGGAACGGGGTGGTTTTTAGTCAGTAAGAGTCTGACACTCCCTCCCGCCTCACCCAGGCGGGAGAAGTCATTCGATGATTTTCCCCCCTTAAAAAAAAAAAAAAAAAAAAAGACATAGATCCATTCATCTTGTCTGTCATCCACCTTCCTTTGTTGAAGCTAAAGAGAGTTTCTGTTCAAATGATCGTGTTAATGATAGAGGGCCCAAGGGAAACTGATAGGCACGTGTTTTCAAATTAAATCCTCCGATCAGAGGAAACGCTATTGGATTTTTAGTTCACAAGTATTCTAATCTGATTGTGTATTGTTATTTACTTAGAGACGCAAGAATAATTGACAGTAGTTCACCCAGTTGTACAGTCTCTTTTTGTACCCTTAGGTTAAATTAATTCTGTCTCCTGCAGTAATTCACTGAGGGAAGTGGAAACTATCGTTTCTTTTCTTCTCCTCTTATAATATCTTCTGATTCACTTCATTGCGGGAACCAAGACAGTTATTCATGTCCCTGGGACGCGCCGGACTTGTGTTCCAGTATTTTCATGGTTGTATCTACTGTAGATCCTGGTTTGCGGGAGTTGCAGCGGTTTTTTGTTGTGATTGTGGCGGGTTTGTCCAATAAAAAATGATAGTAATTTTGTAAACCTAACATTTGAACAACAAAATTAACTTTATGCTCAACCGTAAAGATACAATTTCGCGCTTTACAGCTGTACTTGTAACCACAACATATCCTAGTCTTAATTACGCTTGAAATTAATAATTTCCCTCTGGATCGTCCTCTTGGGGAAATACAGACTTCTAATTATTCATGCAAAATCCTAATGCTAGTGGAATAATGGCTGGAATATTTCCTGATCGCAAATTCCTCTCGGTGAGGAAGGCACGTTCCGCGATCCAACCATTTTCATTTCCTAGGAAATGGGACGATCAATGTGTGATACGAATTACATTTTAGAATTGTAGCATTTTTATGTTGATGTTTAAGATTTATGTAACGCTAGATTCTGCAAGCGGCTTTGCCCGCGTTCTCGGGGAATTAAAAGTGGCCCTATACAATTTGTAATTGAAGCGGCTGAATAAATAAGACGCACATTCACTTCAAGAGTGACCGCCCCAGAGATAAGGAAGCGTGTGCCAGCATGTATGCATAAAAGGGAAGGTCACTTTGAACCTAATTTTGAAAATAATGATGTTTTTGAAATTGCCTGTTTTCCTTTACACTTAACTTATCATCAAGTTATGACTTCAGTTTTGAGAATTGGGATGATGACAGGGTATGAAAATTAAAAATATAATTAGTCCGTAAGTTAGGTAATGAAAAAATGACTATTTTTATTTTAATATACGTGTCTAATAAATAATCTACCAGATCCGTCAGGTACATTACATTAATATATACATTGATTTAAATTATCACTCACTTTTGAGTACGATTTATACTCTAAAATGAGGTAGCTACCTCCCACTCCTACACTTTGATTTGTTTTATTTAATAATTGTTTTCTTATACGACAAGATAAAAAAATACGTGTCTAATATTTTTTCATTACCTAACTGACGGACTAATTAGATTTTTAATTTTTATACCATGTTATCATCTTTATTCCCTCTACTATTGTAGAAACAGAACACTTCAATCCTTGTTAGAAAAACACCAGGAAAGTTAGAAAATCACTGAAAGCCGAATCCTGAACAAACATAATCTTGGACGATTCTCAAATATTATTACAAAATTGTTAATAGTTTTATCCATCCACTCGTCCCTAATATCGATCATGGCTCTTATACCTCTAGTATATATAATGGCAGAAGTGTAACGGAGGTTATCTTATCGCCAAATACAATATAATAATACAATGTTTCTGTGTGTTAGTTACAATGTGTATGTGTGCGTTTTCTAGGAAAATGCGTGAATGACTTGCATCTGTGTGTAGAGGGTTTTTAGACTTGAATTATTTGGAGTATTCTGATAGGTTAGTCTATCATTTGTTTTACGAGTGTCTATGGGCGGCGCTGATTGCTTTCCTTCAGCTGATTTGCCTTCTCGTTTGTCGAAGTAGGACCTATATAAAATTAAAACTTACAAGTACTTATAGCTGAAAATAAGCGACAGAAGTAATTCTGCTCGTAGTGATCTAAATAGTATCTAACAAAGTCGCTATCCGCCGTCTGTTTGTCCCTATGTATGCTTAGATCTTTAAAACTACGCAACAGATTTTGATGCGGTATTTTTAATAGATAGAGTGATTCTTAAGGAAGGTTTACATGTATAATACATGCATATTCCACCCATGCGATGCCGGGGCGGGTCGCTAGTCTATTATATAAAAATGAATCCCTTTTTCCCTTGGTCATAGCATCACGCGTGAATGGCTGGATCGATTTCACTAATTCTTTTTTTGTTGTATTTGTTATTATTAGGAGAAGGTTCATAAGACAGAAAAAGTCCTTAAAATTCTACGGGAACGGGAGAAAATGGGATTGCGATTACGAAGTCGGGCGCAGAACCTAGTAGCTTATAAATTATTAAGTTGGCTTGGTTTAGTCCTATAGAGGTAATATTCTCGATAAATTCAAATAGCTAATACCTACTTATGTAACAGCCAATTGTTTAAATCAATTGCAGTTAGTTTCAGCAGCGAATCGGTTGTTACTTTATAATAGGCTCACCTCAAACTCAATTGTAATATATAAAACACACGTAACTGTTTAAACACTATATAATACTTAATAGATTTTAGACTTAAAATTTAAAGTGATAGAGTTGAAAATCTACTAAAGAAATTATCAGGTGTACGTTTATGTGTCATCTGTGGACACAATAAGCTATATAAACCAGTATAAACTGACCGTCGATTAGGTAGAAAAAACATACAAAACTGGATCATGACAAACTGGACACCCGATATGTAGTCTTCCATAAAATTTGCTTACCTCCTTAGCAAACTGTGTGTTTACACAAGTTTATCTCAAGCTTCGCCAAGAACAAGAAGTTTTGTTAATTTGCACCTAAATTACTTTAACTTTAAAGTTTAAGTTCCCATCTTACATTGGAATATATTGCTGTAAACATTTGACGACAAAATAATCGGTTATTGTTACATAACATCACGCCTTGTATCCCCGATGGGGTAGGCAGAGGTGCACATTATGCCACTGTACAACTGTATGTGACACCTACTTTTCACTATTTGTATATTGTAATAGGGGGTGCCCTATTACATGGGACTCATAACATAAATATATAGCCTATTGCCATATACCGGGCACAGTTTCAAACACCGTGCTATTACTGAGAATTTTTTTTAAACCCAGTAATACTTTGCCCGACCCGGGAATCGAACCCAAGGCCCCTTGCTCGGACTGCACTTGCGACCACAAGGGCAACGAGGCAGTCGCCTATTGTTACAATGTAGAAAAATATTTTCGACCGAAACCAAACGAAGAGTGGACGAAAAGCTTCCCAAACTCAGAGCATATTTTAAAAGCAAATTTGGAAAGATTTGATTAAATTGAATATCCCCGAATCTTCTGACAAGATTCACACTATTGACCGTTCCATCAACGAAGTAGCCGCAATCAGCAATTTCCATTTCAAACATTTTTACTTAAAAGTTGATTTCTTCAATCCAGTTACTTAAAATTCCTGGCAACCCTAAAAATTCATCACAAACTTCTACAATTCTAAAATCCAATTTCTAAATGTTTATTTGTGTCCTTTTTTACATAACATCACGCCTGTTATCCCCGAAGGGGTAGGCAGAGGAGCACATTACGGCACTTAATGCCACTGTACAATGTATCACCCACTTTTCACTATTTATCTGTAGAATGTATAACCCACTTTTCACTATTTATAGTATTTATACTATTGCCATATAGAGGTATATATACCTCTATACTGGGCACAATTCCAGACTCCGTGCTACTACTGAGAATTATTGAAAAGACCCAGTTAATACTGTGCCCGACCCGGGGATCGAACCCGAGACCTCTTGCGACCTCTCGGCCAACGAGGCAAGCGTTTGTATTTTTATGGAGTACAATAAAGAGTTTCTGTATTGTATTGTATTGTTGTAGTAAATATTATTTGTATTCGCTTCTATTTGGTAGTCGTTAAACAGTAAAATGTCTCTACGAAATTCGCAACAAAACAAATATTCATTCATTGTCACAGTATATTTAACAGGGCACAGAGACGCCAATGAAAACATTCATTTGCATGCAATGTTATAAAAAAACAAACTACAAAATCTAACAAAAAGAATCTCTCCGGCGGGGAATCGAACCCCGGTCTCCCGCGTGACAGGCGGGGATACTTACCACTATACTACCGAAGATGTGTAAGAAGTGTCGAAATTTCCGACTACAAGGTTTTATATCTTCCATTTAGTAACTGAAGATAGTAGTACGTGTCTAATGTTGTAATTAAAACAATCTACCAGACGGAAATAATTTTTTTGTATACTATCCTTTATGTAGATATGGTTTGGTTATCTGTTTTTTTTATATATACGTCGCCCACATTTGGATTTTCTCCTGTGTCGTGGGTGCGTTTACAAACATATACAAGTTCACATACACAATGACACCCAGACCCAAAACAACAATATCAGGATCAACAGGATCACACAAAGTGTTGTTCCGTGGGGGAATCGAACCCGCGACACGTTGCACGGCAGCCGGTTGCCCAGCCAGTGCACCAATCGTGTAGTCAAATCTGTATTAGGTTCTTGTCTATAATTATCTCATGATATTTTTATTCTCTCATGCGCATGCGTGATGCGTCACGTCCATCTTGTCTTGTAACAGTAGTATTGCAATATACTAAATACTTTATGATGAATCTGATATTGTTTCATCATTATCAACAGCCAATAAATTCCCACAGCGGAGCAAAGCCTCTTCTCACACGGAGAAGGTTTGAGCATTAATATTAATCACCACGCGTGCTCAATGCGGGTTGGCGATTTCAAACTTATAATTAGAAATTATAAGCCCAGGATTCCTCACGATGTTTTTTTACCGTTTTTTTTTGAGGGGCAAAATCATCCTATGACTTCTGTACCGAGAGGTACCGTCTTACTGACTAAAAATCACCCCATTCCTACTCCTGCACTTTGAGCCGGAGCCCCGGTTACCCGTTAAGTCCTCCGCGGCTTCGTATCGGCATCAGCCCTAATAGGCCTCATCTGTGTTCCTTTACTGTTTGTCAGTGGCATCTGAATAATCTTAGAAAGTACATATAACTCGGAAAAAGTCACAATGGTACTTGTCGTTGATAGGTTTTGAACCCGCACTCTCATATATGAGAAGCGAGCAAACAGGATCACCTGATGTTAGGTAAGCAATCGGTGTCGCCCATGGACACCCAGAACACCAGAGGTGTTACTAGTACGCTACCGGTCTTTTGAATATTAGTAATTTTAGGATTGTTGGGGATTCAGGGATGGGGAAGATTGGTTATCTTAGAAAAGACTATACTTGTAAAGTGGCTGGTAGTGGTTGGATGCGTAGAGCTGAAAACCGAGCTCAGTGGCGTGCCATTGGAGAGGCTTATGTCCAGCAGTGGACGTAAACAGGCTGTTGGTAATAGAAGGACATATCGAAATCCGCCGTCCAATCTTCGCCGCTTGAGTGTGAATAGAAAGATAATCTTGCAATGAATGATACATCGACCAACGCAAATGACTCGGAACGAACCGTGAAGGTTATAAAAACTATTAGGTAGGTATATCTGTATGTATTATAATTATTACTAGTTGTTGCCCGCGACTTCGTTCGCGAAGAATATAAATTTTAGGATATAACTTTTTTTTGTTTCAAATTTCCAAATACAAGTAGCATATGTTACTCCTTAGTACATCAGAAAACTGCAACAAAAGTTCCGTCGAAATCGGTACAGCCATTTCAGAGATTAGGAGGTACAAACAGACAGACAGATAAAAATTATAAAAATGTTATTTTGGTATATGTATCGTATGTTCGGTATTCATTTATATATATACTATATATATCTGTATGTTAAGAGATAAACTTATGAACTCTATATTGATGATAGGCGGTTTGTTATTGATAATTATTGTTTTTCTTCCGGCTTTGATTAATTTTCTTTGCTTCCGATGGAAAATTTATTTAGGAAAATAGCTTTTTATACATTGTTATTAGCAGTCTACATTTGTGGTGGTCTAATGCTGGACTGTGGGCCTCCTCTACATAAGAGGGTTTGATATAGTCTCTAGGTTTAGCATGCAGGTTGAAACTGTATACTGTCTTCACACACTCATCTTTCTTTGGAACTTCGAAAGATTTTGCTGTATTTTGATTCCAATTATATGCATTGAGAATCATTTGTTTCTCACTCACAACAAATGATCGACGCTTTCTTTTTTGAGGGAGACATCCATCTTTAGAGGTGGACGGTTGGGCATCCATCTCAATCACCAACGTAACAAAAAAACGTAACAAAAAACTCAACAAACAAATAACAAGTAAGAAATAAACAAGAAACTGCAGAGGACACTAAACACTTCTGACACCGTCGGAATTCGGGAGCAGAATGAAAAACAAAATGGCGTCCATGGCGTCATAAGTGATAGTCCTACCAATAACAAAAAAAAAATATAACAACAGTATTTTATGTAATATATTATTACTTTAACAGTTTAAACTGTCAAACACCAAGCGGTCACCGGTGACCGCAACCTATTGTTCTATAATTGTGTCTACAAAACCGGTACTCGACGAGTTAAACTGAAGACATAGTTTAATTTCCGTAAATTACATATTTATAATGTATGTACAAATAAATAAATGAATGTAATCTAGAGGTAGACTAACTTTTAATTCTTGGTTTAAAAATCTCGATTTTCCACATCACTATTTATTTGAGACCTTATTTTTTTTAAAACCGTGCAACACTGGAAATCTCATTTTACTGACTCGAATTAAAAATCAGACTTTAGTAATAGCGATGGTTGCGCCGCCATGGTGTCCCAGAGAAATAGAGCCCTTAATTTGCCGTAAGTTATTTCGAAAATTGTAATATTTTGTTATCGACGTTTTTTTCTGCTCTGTAACAGAGCAAATAAATTGTGTTTTATGTTTGTTGATTGGATTTAAAAGCCGCAAAGATTATTACGTTCCCTGAAATATTTATTTTGAAATTCTGTTTGACGTGGCTATAAACATTTGAATCATGGAGAGTAAATGATAAATTATGTTTTACTCGCTTCATGATTCGATTGATGTATTTTATCTGTTGTGTTTAGTTCATTACTTTGAACAATATTATGAACTTTTTTGTTATAAGCGAAAACGAATCAAAGATTTTTTTTACGAAATTACACAATGTTTTTTTTAAACAAATCGGTAACATTTTTTTATTTTACGAAGCTGCTTGTAGTCTCTAGTATCTCAACGTATTAAATACCATCTGTATTATAAAATAAAGTTAGTATAAATTCATAACATTACGCCTTTTGACCCTGAAGGGGTAGGTAGAGGTGCACATTGCGGCACTTAATAGTACTGTACAATGTAACCCCCACGTTTCACTACTTATGTTATGAGGCCCATGTAATAGAGGGTGAGCCTATTACCATATAACGGAAATTCCGGACTCCGTGTTACTAACGAGATTTTTTTTAAAACCCAATAGCAGAGGCTTTGCCTGACCGGGGCATTGAATCCGAGACCCCTTGCCCGGCAGTCGCACCTGCGACCACTCGGCCAACGAGGCAGCTATAGCATTTTTTTTATACCTCTAACATAAAGAAATATCATACTTACTAAATTTCTCCTCTTTGAGCGGCTTAAATAGAAAGGCATAAGAGCAGGACAGAAGTGTCGTTGTCTCGTTTCTATTAGCAGACATCTCTAGCTCGGTAACTAGGAAATGACTAGTGATAGACTGGAAATGGTCTGTTAGGATGATAATCTTGTTACATACTAGTCGTTCCTATCGACTTTACTTCATCGGAATTCGTTTATTATTTATTCTAATGACTAATGTTCCTTGTTTTGTTATGTTGAATATTATAGATTTTGTTCAATAATTTCCTTTTCATATCATTAAAAGTTTTTTTGCGATTTGAAAATATGAAGACCTAACCCCAGGGTTAGTTTAAAAAAACATCAAATAACAAAATGCAATCAGATATACTATTTACAGGTAATAGAAGGCCGCATCTTAAGTCCTATTCATCACATCACGTCTTTTATCCCCGTGGGGTAGGCAGAGGTGCACATTATGCCACTGTACAATGTAACACCGAATTTTCACTATTTATGTTATGAGTCCCATGTAATACCCCTATTATTACTAGTGAGCCTATTGCCATATACCGGGCCCAATTCTAGACTCCATGCTACTATTACAAAAAGAAATAAATTTGATATCTGTTTTTTTTTTTAAAACCCAGTAATACTTTGCCCGACCCGGGAATCGAATCCGAGACCCCTTGCCGCAGTCACACTTGCGATCACTCGGCCAACGAGACAGTCCTATTCCTGTTGTTTTTTATTATAACAAATCAAGCAACGTTTTCAATTATGAAATGACAATGAGCTTTATATGTAATACTAACCTAACCTTTGATTTTGTTTGCCCTTTTCAGTTCCAAAAATATTATCTCTAGGTACTTAATTTTCTTCGCAGTATCACATGAAAAGGCCTATAATCAAAGCGCAAAAATAATGTATGTAATAAGTAAAGAGCAATTAGCCTTTCAAAGGACTGTCGCGACATAATAAATTATCTTTAGCCGGCTTCGTGTAAGGTCAAGAGGGGTTGTCAGTTTTTACCTTGAAAAACAGCCGAGGTAGATAGAAAAAAGAAACAACTTTGATTTGTAAATCGTAGGTAAATATATATATATATACCTCTATATAGAATCTACCTCTATATATACGAAAAAAGATATAGATCTCAATTATTATGTTTTCGGCTTATTCACGTAATAATTTGACGAGCTGCCACACAATCCCACTGAGGGCTTTTCCTCATGAGCTGCGTGTGCCAACGCGGCACACATGTTGCACAGCCAGTACTCGAAACTAGTAGAGCTTTTTTCAGTAGGTATATTCAACTGTGTAACCCCCGGTTTTTAGTCAACAATCGAACTGTTAATAAATCATATCAAATAATGAAAACAAGAAAATCTATACAACTACAGAGATAGAAATAGTAAGCTGAAACTAGCAATCTAACATCTAAAAAGAAAAAGGTAATTTAGTAAATCGCCTCATATTTTTTCATAGCTCTAACATCAAAAGCGTTGCGATCAAAGTAAAAGAAGATTACCCTGTAAACCAATTAGGGCGTCAAAGGACAGTGGCGGGAAAATTGTTGCCAGCGTCACCGATGCAAGGCCAGGCGACAGCGTTGTTAGTAGTCCAGGAAATAGAATAGACTGGGAAAGTAATGGAACTTGCTATATTGTATTTTTTTTAAAGGGGAGAAAGTCATCGAATGACTGCTCCCGCCTGGGTGAGGTGGGAGGGAGTGTCAGACTCTTACTGACTAAAAACCACCCCGTTCCTTCTCCTGCACGTCGAGCCGGAGCCCCGGTTACCCGTTAGGTTCTCTGTATAGGAATGTGTAATCACTGCTGGACGTTGAGTCTCTTGTGATGACAGATTTGACTATAATGTCCACGCTTGAAAGATGTGTTTGAGTTTGGAGTTTAAAAAGCTCAAGTCTATTAGAAAGCAGCGGTGTCCGGCTTTTCCTTTTGTTAATGTAAGAATGACTTGAAGAGAAGAGTTCTACCCTTCAAGGAAAGGAGAAGGAAGAGAAGGGTAGAAGGGCGAGAGATTTTTTTTATGGCATAAACCGGTAAACGGGCAGACGGATCACCTGATGGTAAGCAATCGGCGTCGCCCATGGACACCTGGTATACCAGAGGCGTTATAAGTGCGTTACCGGCCTTTTGGGAATTAGGAGTTTGAGGATCGTTGGGGATTCAGGAATCGGGGAGATTGGGAAAGGGGAGGGTAATTGGGCCTCCGGTAACCTCACTCACACGGTGAAATACAACGCAAGCATTGCTTCACGTCGGTTTTCTGTGAGGCCGTGGTATCATTTCGGTCGAGCCGGCCCATTCGTGTTTGCATTTTTTTTATTTTGTTTCTTTATTAAACGTTGCCCCAAACTAGGATTTTTTCCTGTGTCGTTGGTGCATTTACGAACAAAGAAGTTCACATATACATAACACCCAGATTAGAAACAACAATTTGTGGAGCACACAAAGAGCGGTTCCGTGCAAGAATAAAACCCGCGACACGTTGCGCGGTTTTCCAGCCATCGCACAGATCGTGCCGTCAATGATGATCAAAAAGCAGGTCTACTTTATCATCACCAATTTACTATTAATGTGTGAACTCTGGGAAATGAACAGTACATAATTAGTCACGTAATTAAAGTCCTCGGGCTGGAGTTATGTGAACGGAATTCAAAACTGGATATGCATACAGATTGCGTTTTCATATGTAGTTGAAACGTGGGCACGCTTTGTGACGCTATTTGATGTCTTTTGGGCCAAAGATTATTTAGTGTATTTTACTATTTATCTACATTATCAATTAGTTTACCGTCATAATTTATTTGAAACTAGCTATCCTCAGTAACTTCGCCCACGTTCCCTTGAAATAAAAAGTGATTAATGTATTATTTCAGAGCATAATCTACCACTGTTTTAAATTTTATCTCGATCCTTTCAGCCGTTTTGACGTGAATGAGTAACAAACACACAAATAGACATACAAACTTTCGCATTTATAATATTAGTAGGATTTTCAATTTGGCTTGAGCAAGCGTGGTGACTCATTTCTTCTTTTGTGTGAGAAAAGAGCTTGGCTCAGTAGTGAATGGTTTAAGAGGTTAGAAGAGATAAGAAAGTCTTAAGAATCTAAGCCTTAGGATTCTTAAGATTTCCAGATAATATATTGAAGAAAGTTGAAGCCACAGATCAACTACTAATACTTTTCGAAGAACCTGTTACCTCAGTCATTGTTGTTGAAATACATAAACTCTACCTACATTTCCCAGCTTCGTATATATATAGTAGCAGAAATTCTGAATTAACCCAAAATCTGGTACCTGTGAAAATCAGTATATAATAATATAATAACTACCTATATTCCAAGTTTACCGAATTTCCGAATCCTCCGAAATCATATTGTATTCGTTTGGGCTGTCCAAATTCTCTGTAGAGATTACCAGTTTCGTTTAAAATTCTCATGATTTAACAATAGGATCATTCCAGTCACATGAAACATAAGAAGATTAAACTTCACGTAGAAAGTGCCTTTGTACTTGTTTCTGAGAATTTTCTACTAAACTTTTAATTTACTGGTTCTATCCGTCCTTTGTCTGTATTGTGACAATATGTTCTACTATATATTTATTTCTCTTCTACATTTATTCGTATTTTTTTAAACATGCAATGTTTTAAATATTTTCTCCTGTATCAATAATCAAAAATAAATGTATTAAATGTCATGCTGGCCCTGAGGTATAAGACGCCTGCTTCTGCACGAGGGCGTGGGTTCGAAACCTACCAACAGGAAGTACTTACCAATGTGACATTTTCCGAGTTATATGTACTTTCTAAGATTATTTAGACACCACTGACAAAGGGTGAAGGAAATACATCGTGTGGAAATGGGCTGGGCTTATAATTTCCAATAGAAGATTAAAATCATTACCTCAACCCATTGAGCAAGCGTGGTAATTAATGCCGACCTTCTCCGTGTGAGAAGAAGCCTTTGGTCAATGGTCACTTACAGGTTGATGACGTGAAACACAATACTTATACAATACTTGCATAATTATTATACAAAGATTAGATAAAGATATTATCTTATTTGATGTAAGAATCAAATCAGCTACGCGTTATGTACTAGCTAGTCGCTCAGTGACTGTCTGTGCGTCCATCTTATAACTAAAAATCCCAGATTTCAAATTTAAATTCAAATATCTTTATTGCTGAACATAGTACATTTAGATGCATTGGAAAATGCTAGATGAATACGCAATTCACCATGTTCCACCGATCAATGCTATTATTATTCCTAAATTATAATTGACGAATTCCAAGCCATGCTAGAGGCTCATATTCATGAGCAACATTTCGCGACACGCGACGCGGCGACTGTCGCGCTGCTACTGCAGTAGCAGCTAGTATTCGGTCTTGGGTTCGATTCTCGGGTCGGGCAAAGTATAACTGGATTTTTTTAAAAAAATCTCACGGTCGTCGCACGACACGCACGGAGTATAGATTGCGCCCGTTATATGGCAATAGGCTCTCCCTCTATTACATGGAACTAATAGTGAAAAGTGGGTGTTACATTGTACAGTGGCATTGAGTGTCATAATGTATACCTCTGCCTATCCCTTGGAGAATAAAAGGCGTGATGTTGTGTTATGTTATTAATTATCAATTCAGTCAACATTTTACAAGATAACATAAGTTAAGTTAGTTAAGTTTTAGTTTAGTTATAATAAGTTTAGTTATATATTTCATATAATGTAACTGAGACTATCGGAATCAAATACCCATTTCCTTGACTGTGGTAACATTTTACCCTAATTAGTCAAATTATCTAACCTAATACATAATTTAGGCGTGTAATGCGAAGTTGGTAATGAGGTCTATTTACAGTCAAGTGTTGATGTAATTCGAAGACATTGTGAGTAGCCTACAGCCCACACATAATGTGTGTGGACTTATATAAAGCATATAAATTGATAGTTGGATACTCATTTTAGTCTTTGATGGGTTTTATTTTAATGCCTTTCATCCCTTGAAGTGGTGGGCGATGTATTAAATGAGAATCCACTTGAAAATTTGATAAAATCGGTATAATACTTAATTTACTTACTTATATTGAAGGTTCAGTGAATTGAAACATAATTTGGCGTCCGATATTACTATGCCTTTGAGAATTAGCTATAAACACACTGAGAAAAAAAGCTCTACTAATTTCAAGTCACAGAGGAACTCTTCTTCATGAGCAGTGTACTGTCTCACGATAGTTACCATAAAAATGAGTCCGGAGAACCTAAAGGGTAACCGGGGCTCCGGATCGACGTGCAGGAGAAGGAACGGGGTGGTTTTTAGTCAGTAAGAGTCTGACACTCCCCCCCGCCTCACCTAGGCGGGAGAAGTCATTCGATGATTTTCCCCTCTTAAAAAAAAGACATTTCATTTCATTATTATTATTATTAGAATGTAATGAGCCGATTGACATTAAATTTTTTAATTAATTTAAATTTATTTAAATTGCTAAATTCTAAATGGTGGCTTGTTCGTCTGCGAGTCACTTAAGGAGCCAGTAGAACACCAATCCAAGGCCTTCTCTTGTACATACTGAACTGGTCCCATTTCACGGCAAACTTAGGACGTCAATGTATTCAGCAGTACCTACGTATAGAATAACACATCTGTATATCTCACTTGTTTTTTAGGGTGGAATAAAAGATTTCTTTCTTAATTTAAGTAGTCGGCCGAGAGAGTAGAAACCTCAATATAAGGGATTGACACAGCCATTTGTCGAAATCTTTGCGTACATTGAGAATTATATTTTGATGGTAGACTAGTCTGTAAGCTGTAACTTAGAATATTTTGGTTTATAGCATTAATATAGCTGGTTGCATGCATGTATGTTAGTTTCATTATGACAGTGGCCGAGAGCTTAATTCTAAACTTTAGCTATTACTATGAATTTAGTAACGACATAAAATCGCATCTGTAATTTCCCATAGGGATATGTTGAATTTGTATGCCAAAAATTCACCAGTTATACTAATGCCCTTTATAATGCGTTTGAAATTTAGTGAATAACCACTAAATATATTATTATCATCATTATCGTCATCAATGCTGCAATCATTGCTGAGCAAAACCTCTCCTCACACGAAGAAGGTTTGAGCATTAATCACTACATTTGCTCAATGCGGGTTAGCGATTTCAAACTTATAATTAGAAATTATAAACCCAGGTTTCCTCATAATGTTTCCCATCATCGTTTGTCAGTGGTATCTAAATAATAATATAAAGTACATATAACTTGGAAAAAGTCACATTGATACTTGCCTACTATACTAAATATGTATTTTCATAATAACTATCGTGAGACATGTGTTAACTAAAAATAACTGTTTACTCCCGAATATAGACATATATTGAGCAATGCTCTACTAGTTTCGAGTTACAGGGGGACTCTTCCTCATGAGCAGCGTGCGTGGTCGCGGCGACGTTAATTTTAGCTAAACCACAAATATTACCTGAAATAAGTAAATATACACTCAAACAGAGTTTTGACTTCGTGGACAGACTAAGAGCAAACTCGAAACTTTATAAACAGGCTTGCAGTTCCAGGAAAGCTGAAACCGACTCTACGCTTAATAGCAACACAATTGAATTTAGATTGAGGCCCAAAAGCGTCCGAAGCATGCAAATTATATTGTTACTCAATGGACCGGGAAAAGGCCCATCTGCCTTATATGGGGGATTGGTAAGGTGATTATCTACGTTTTCCTGGTAGCTGCCCTTAGTTGATTATCCCTGGATCCAAGACCTTGGGTTGTGCAGTTGAAATGGTAATCGTTCGACTAACGAAGTGATAAATATACTTTAAGTACAGGTATTTTGATATTTCTTTCACTTATCACCAATTGGGATGACAGAAAGGCTGTATGTCTGTTCATTTTGTAGATTAGGAATTTGAGGATTGTTAGAGATTCAGGGATCGGTAAGATTGGGGAGGTTGGTTATTGGGCCTCCGGTGACCTCACTCACACGAGAAAACACAACGCAATCGTTGTTTCACGTCGGTTTTCTGTGAGGCCGTGGCATCAGTCCGGTTGAGCCGCTTATTTGTTCCGAAGCATGTTTCTTCCACACTTAATTTTGTATGGGACTTGTTAAAGTTCTCTCTGTTGTTACTAATCTGGTCGTAATACACAGTAAAATTTGTGTCAAAGGTACATATGCCATTTAAAAATGGGTCGTATCACATATGATACGACCCATTTTTAAATGGCATCGTTCATCAGTTGTTTTATTTCTGTGGAAATGAAACTCTAAATTCTTAGCACTCAGTAAACAATCAAGCAATCCGTCAACAAACGAATCAGTATGTTTATTTATTCCTAGTAATTGCGAATAATATACACCTACATATGTATACCAAATACAATAATCCATGTTTACATCAGTTTCCTTGCTATCCGTCAGTACCCACTCCTTACGTCCGCGTCGGCACGTACGCCAAATTTCACTTTGATCATTCTCCATTTGACGTCCGTACAAAAGCATATCAAGCTACACCCATCCATCTAATTCCTTTAATACGTTTTCGACCCTATCATTTAAGAATAAAGTTGGATTTTAAATTGAGGAGGGTGACGAATCAAGGTCTTGATTTAATAGATTTCGTTTGAATTCGCAGTTCGGTCTTTTAGATCAAAAATAGGTTATCCTTCGTTAGATCCGCTGTCAGACTTAGTTTTGACGACGGTTTTTCGTGATGTCCCGGGACAGAAATAAATATCTCAAACTCCTGAATTTTAGAATAAAAGTTAGGAAATTAATTGAAAAAGTGGCTGGTAATGAATATTTATAATTGGGTAATGAATTTAGTTCTACAAAAGTAACATAGCGTGACATTGATGAGTTTAGTCTTGTTTTATTCCTTAATGCGACGATTCAAATGGTTTTTGGGAGAAGGTTTGAGCATTAATCACCACGTGAGCTCAATGTCGGTAAGCGATTTCAAATTTATAATTAGAAAGCCCAGATTTTCTCACGATGTTTTTTTCTAAAGTATTACTGGGTTTTTCTAAAATTCTGAGTAGCACGGAGCCTGGAAATGTGCCCGGTATATGGCAATAGGCTCACCCCCTATTACATGGGACTCATAACATAAATAAGTAGTGAAAAGTGGTTCTGACATTGTACAATGGTATTAATTGCTGTAATGTGCACTTCAGCGTGTGGGATAAAAGGCGTGATGTTATGCATGTAGAATCAATAACACGTTATCCTAGATTAAGTTCTCAGCTTCGTTTTGGGAATATCCCTAACCAAAGTAAAATAAACCTTATTTGGTACAAATCTCATAAGCCCAAATCAGCCTAGGGCTAACTGGAGGCCAAGCTAATATTAGCTTTGAGCGTTAATTGAGATTCGACACGTAATGATCAGGCAGCTTCTGTGTCACGGCTGTTGGTGTCATCAAAATTAAATATTGTTTCAATGTCTTCATTACCGATTGCCTCATTGGCCGAGTGGTCGTAACTTCGGCTGCAGGGCAGGTGGTCTCGGGTTCGATTCCCTGGTCGGGCAAATTATTAATGGGGTTTTTTAAAATACAAATCTCAGTAGTAGCACGAAGTCTGGAATTGTGTCCTGTATATGGCAATAGGCTCACTCCCTACTACATGGGACTCATAACATAAATAGTGAAATGTGGGTGTTAAATTATACAGTGGCATAACCCTTGTGCCTACCCCTTCGGTGATAAAAGGCTTGATGTAATGTTATGTCTTTTGAATGTAGATTAAGTACTACTCCTTACTTACGAGCCAAATCAGACTTAATAATTATGACAGGGCTAAAATAATAACAATTTGAAATAGGGCTGGTGGTATTATGGTGGGATTTTGACCGCAATGTGGTCTGGGAATAAAATAATTATTACATTTGCGGTCACAAGTAATATTATTATAATTGCCTAAATTTAATAATAATTATGAGGACAACCTTATTGGTACAGTGGTTGCAAGTCGATCATAAACTTGAACTTTACATAAAAAGCGAAAAAGAATAGAAGAGAAGAAAGAAGATAAAGGACCTCATTTTTCGGAGTCGCGGAGAACCTAACAGGTTACCGGGGTTCCGGCTCGAAGTGCAGGAGAAGGGACGGAGTGGTTTTTAGTCAGTAAGAGTCTGACACTCCCTTCCGCGTCACCCGGCGGGAGGATTCGATGATTTCCCCCTTAAAAATAAAAGGACCTCATTTTCAGTCTGTTAAGGAGTTTTTTTTTTTTTAACTTTTTTTTTAAAAAATTTGTTGTAGGTCTGTTAACTTTGTTATACGAAAATCACTTTTATATTTACAAATTATTTCAAAGCTATAAATAACTAACGAGAGACCGTTTACTAAGAATTTCTATTTAAGCGAAGTATTTGTAATATAAAGCGGGAAAGCACAAATGGGACAAAATGGTGTAAATCATTGTAACAATGTTATTATTAGTGGTTTAGCCGCCATTAACGTAACTCGTAAATAAACAAATGAATACTTTACTACTCGTATTTCTTACGTTTTATGGTTAGTAGGGGATTTGTTGACAAGGGGTTTGCTCCCGACTTTGTTCACGAATATTCAAATTCGGCGGAATTTTCTGGATTATTTGTTTAAAAGATGCGTGTAGAAACTATCTGTGATAGCTAACCAGTGAGGTATTAGCTATCTGGTAAAATTCATAATTGGGAAGTACCTAATACACTTTCCTTAATCAAAAATAAATTAGTTCACTACATTACTAAACTTTCATTGATTGATTTTATGACCAACTTTATTTTAGTATGTATATTTTATAAGCAATTTTTTAAGAAATAAGTATGTATATAGATATGCTGTTTGACGCGAATAAAACGTGAAATCAGAATACACAATTTCGAACAAAATTCATAGAAAACTGTCGTTTTTGACAGTTCGAAAAAAGTATTTAATTTGACTAGTTGGCAAGTACCATAATACCATGAACAAATTCCTGAATTGTCAATTCTGCTAATAGTTTTTAAACTCTTTGCTTTAGAAAATAAGGATTATTGTACAACATACAGATTCGAATAGTCACAATATAAGTTAGCAGATATCGTCGCCCGAGTCCCGTTGCTACGTATATTTCAACATACGTACATACATAACATCACGCCTTTTATGCCACTGTACAATGTAACACCCACTTTTCACTATTTATGTGATAGGGGGTGAGCCTATTGCCAGTGGCGTGCACAGGTTTTCGACACAGGGTAGGCAACTAAATATCGTATGATTAAGTCAACAAAACTTACAAATAATGAAGGATCTATTATTTATTTTAATAATGATGCATAAATTTGATGAACCAAATTTCATTATGGAATTGTTAAGTTTAACCAATCTGTTCAAAATCATAATATATTACGAATTTAAGAGCGTAGGTACCTACATTATGTCAACAAACAAAACAATAACAAGCGCGGCCGGCTGTGGCCGACCTGAGTCTATGCGGTACATTTGTTATTATTACATTACATAATTTATTAATAAGAATTAATATGTGAATCAGTACAACCCGAAGTCTAAGTTGATATTTTTAAGAACTATCAAACAATAAACAAGAAATCAAATAACAGATCCATTGTAGTAAGTACATATTTACATTACCTACCTTTTACTTGGGTCAATTCTTGTAACTCGAGTACACCTCTGCCTATGGTCATTACTTGAATCTAGTCCTATAAAGGACATTTTCTTGCGAAATCTTACTGTTTTTACTTTCAACAAACACATAAAATTACCTATTATTCACACAAACTTCACAATCGAATAATATACCTAGGTACTTGTACTAGAAACTGATAAACAAATACACTATTTGAAAAACCTACACATATATTTAACTACTACTACACATTTATGCAACTTTATGTTTAAAACTATTTCCTAATAATTTAAACGAAAACATAAACAAAGCGATCGCACATCACATGAAAACAATATGGCCGAAAACATTGGAAATGAATTGAAGTCATTACCAATAGTCAATTGAGTGTTTATTATAATAAAAATGTAGCTTAAAAATTAAGGTAATGCAGCGTTTAATTTCAAAAAAACAAAGGTTAATTTAGTAAGTCAAATGAAATTGCATCATCGTCTTAAACCAATATTTCATACTAAAAAACATTCATTCATATAATTTGAAACGTTGTAAATGGCGCCATCTTGAAGTTTCAATAACTTCCTTTTAACTTTCATAATACTAAAGACAACTCCTCGTTTAAAATTTCTATAAACCGACAAAGCGTAAAAAAATTAAGCTTTAATTAAAACCACTTAAAACATATTTGTTAAATACGCAATTATAAAAATACATTCGCAATTATATCGAACGAGTTCAGAAGTTTCAACAAAAAATTCAATAGATGGCGCTGGTGTACTCCATTCATCAGTACTTTACGATATACAGATTTTATCAATTTAAATCCTTTTATGATTTAATTGTTTTTAAAAATACAATAACTTGTTGCTGGTTTATTGTTTTAGAATTCTTAATAAAATACGATCGTTTTCGAAGTGATGAACAAACGGTCCTCTAATTTTTTAGTTGCAAACATTTTGTCAAGCAAAAGGAATCGTGTAATATAATTATGAATGGTTATTCTGTACCGTGACCATGGTCGTGAATTACACGCATGCGCGGTGCATACTTTTGGTACATTATTTTCGTGACGTCACAACTAGCAGCCAAGATTTAAGGAATAGCAGCGCATGCGTGGTGCGTGCGGGGCGCATTCATTGTTTTACAAAGGCGCGTATTTATGTTAGCCGTTTTTTTACAAACTTTTATTATATTATTGAATTTTAATAAACGCGTTTGTACATTTTATGTATGTTATATATTCACGATATTTATAGGTAGGCAAAGCCTTTTCGTCTATATGGACTGCACGCCACTGCCTATTGCCATATACCGGGCACAATTCCAGGCTCCGTGCTACTACTGAGGTTTTTTTTTAAAAACCCAGTAATACTTTGCCCGACCCGGGAATCGAACCCGAGACCCCTTGCCCGACAGTCGCGCTTGCGACCACTCGGCCAACGAGGCAGTATATTTCAACAATGTTTTTTTTTATCTTTGTATTAACTTCTGTTCTTTGTATACAATAGAGTAGACGACTATTTTTTTTTAGTGTCCGTCTGGTAGATTATTCAAAAACATTAGACACGTATTTTTTATTTTCTTACGGAAACGAATGGTTTCTAAGATATATTGATTTGAAATGTCGCGTGACGTCACTTCTCAGTACATATACTAAGAAATGACGTTTTAACCCCCACTCCTAAACTTTGATTCGTTTTATCTAATTGTTTTATTATACGACAAAATAAAAGAATACGTCTCTAATAGTTTTTAATTACCTAACTTACGGACTAATTATATTTTTAATTTTTATATTGATGAATGATGATAGGCATCATCCCCATTTAGAAAAAAGTAAAAGAAATTATTTTAGTATTCTTTTAACGTATACGATGTTTATTTCAAAACATCTTCGTAATCGATAATATATGAAAATGAATTAGCCAATAAAAAGGATAATGTAATTTATTACCACATTTCAGGGTTGCCACGTGACATTTTGGGTTGACAGTTATGGCTTTTGTGACTGATTGATTGGTTAAAGTCCAACATGATCCGGTGTCGTCCCTAGGGGTGGCAGGGCGAGATCCTAAAGGCGCCCCTTAAGCCGCTTGTTTTCTTAGTCCTTAGTTGTTAATCAAATAAGCTTGATTACTGAATTAGTTTAAGATACATTTACTCGAACTAGTTCTAAGCGAAATTCGGATTTACATTTGATTTATACTGTCAAACACCAAGCGGTCACCGGTGACCGCAACCTATTGTTCTATAATTGTGTCTACAAAACCGGTACTCGACGAGTTGATAGATGTGCACTCGTAGAAGTTGTGTAAAAAAATATTTTAGCGTATCTACATACTATTTTTCATGCTGTTGTTGTTATTTGGTACCAGCAGTTCATCGTGGCTACTCCAGGGTTTTAATTTCAGTGTTACCAATAAAAATATATGATGAAAACAATAAAAAAAATGCGAAATCGACACCTCCGTCATACTTTTACATTACGTCAGGGCAGCGAAGGGCGTTGGAGATATATAATATTTTTTTTGATAACGTGTGAATCGTCACACATTTCAAGGTAAAAACCAATTCTGACCTGTAAAAACATGAAAACAAATAATGTTAGGTACTAATAAAACTACTGACAACATTTATCGCTGATCAAATCAAAATTATCTGCAAAATGGGTAACGTTTATTTTTATCATAACATGTTTATCATTTAAGCTGCAAAAAATCTTGTAACATGTAACATACATACTTATTTGTCGTATAATCAATAAGTAAAATCACATAGCTACATGCTAAAAATAACCCTTTTATCGTTGTTCGAAATTATTTACAAAAAATGTTAACATATACAACCTTTTAATATACCTTCAATGTTATTACTTGAATTTACAAAGTTTGTTACAAAAATATACTATTGATTCGAATAAGGAAGTCGTGTTTGTATATTATCATTTACCATCAGCACAGTTGAAGAAAATTCTTACCGAAAATTCTTAAAAAAATCACTCTGAACTGAACTGTACCTATTGAACTTTTTGTGCCAAAACTTCCGAGTTCGAAAACCGTAACTCGTAATAGACCGAAAATCACTCGAACTCGAAATTAACAACATTTTCCGAGTTTTCGTTAATTAACGGCATTGAGTTGAGGAAAATTGCGATGAACTCATAAAAACGTCTGCCAACGTTTTGGGAGTTTTTGGAAGATATTTCAAGAGTCGAGTTCCGTAGTCGAATTCTTTGTAAGCGATGTTTTCAGGGTGATAAAGTTTACTTCGAAAGGAGGATAATGATAATTGTAGAGGTAATATTTATGTATTGGAGGTTTATTTTTTCTATTTTTTGTTTTTGTTCCATCTGCGATCAGTACACTTTTGGTATATGCATTGTGTGCATTATGTTGACTTTAATGGTGCTTTCCATTGGAAGACTTCACCCATATATCACCAGCTGAAATTCAGTTTCTAAATGACGCAGCGCTTCTATTTTATGTTATTAATTTGGCTTACCAGCAATTGATTACACTAATACAATGTAAGGTTACATTTACGACATTTACGATAACTAAATACTAGTGCATTAATCTATTACAGGTAAGAACAGCATGCATTATTTATACTAAAAGGTGCTTTAGGTGTGTTGTTCAGTTTTGAGGCCAGGTCATTCAGATGGTTATTAAGCATTTTCTGGTTTCGCGAGGCAGCGTGGGCACGCGAGATCATTATCAGGAGATTGGGCAATATTAATTAACCCCCATCCTCATTGACAGGAGTCATGAGTTTATTAATATTGAAATATCTAGATATTTTTATAAATTAGGTACCGTTACAATACCATCTTACCGTTGTACTTTCAATTCGTTTTTTGAAAGCAATGCATTTGTATTGTAACTTTCGTGAGACATACTAAATAAATTATTATGTTTACGGCTGGTATACTGGTACAGTAGCAGCGCGACAGTCGCCGCGTCGCGGGTCGCGAAATGCTGCTCATGAATATGAGCCTCTGGCATGGCTTGAAACTAGTCGAGTTCCTCGTCAAATTATTATGTGAGTAAGCCGAAAACATAATAACAATGCATTTGTCAGCAGCTCAATGTCTAAGTTGGAATCAGAGTATCAGATAGCCAATAGAAGTCTACATACATCACTGAAAAGGATCCCTAAAAAATTTCCGGTCGAAAATATCAGATAAAATTAAAAACGAATGTTCCGTTCTCATTACATATTTGATCACCATGATTGTTTGCGTTTACGTCTGAATCCGAATTACTATTCAGATTTTCCCTTTTCGCTAACGAACAAAGTTTTTTCAATGGAACTACGTAACGCGAAAATTTTGTTTTTCATTTTTTTTTCTAATAATATCTCCTGTTCTAAGGTCGAGGCTAAAATTGGAGCTCCTATACCTATAGACTTTTTGTCTTGTAATTGAAATTTTCGTGGAAGTTGTAATTTTATATTTTCGTTGATAATATAATGATCACTCGAGTCTGTTGGGGCCAAATCTCATTATAACCTGATAACAATATTCAAGTAGAATACTTATTACCTACACTTTAGAATTTTTAGTTATAGGATACCTAGTCGTCTTTTTTGTCTTATGTCGGACACCTATAGCAGACAATTTGATTTTATTCATAATTTGATTTAATTTTATACACAAGTAGATTTGAAAGAAAAATCTGACGATATTGAGGACAGCAATCACTTTTACAGACGATAGACTAAACACGATACAGTCAAAATTTAATTAAACATCTTTAAATATGATAAATACTTCGATAAGGATTTCGATGGTTCATTGACTTTATAGGTCGATACCTAGAAAGTGATTTTCATTGATGATACATTTTCAAACGAAAACAATAACTATTTAAAGCATTAATAAACACAAAACCTTTTGAAATAAACTCAAAGCTTTATAACGAGTTCTTTTTTCCTGTACTTATACTTCAAAACTAGTTCAGTCGAATAACCTAATAACGTTAATTAAAATTATATTATTTAGAATTTTTTTTAAGTTTTACATACGTGTAAGTTACAACGCCGACCCACAGGTGAGGCCCAATAGGGCTGATGCCGATTTTTTTTTTTTTTTTTTAAGGGGGGAAAATCATCGAATGACTTCTCCCGCCTGGGTGAGGCGGGAGGGAGTGTCAGACTCTTACTGACTAAAAACCACCCCGTTCCTTCTCCTGCACGTCGAGCCGGAGCCCCGGTTACCCGTTAGGTTCTCCGCGACTCCGAATCGGCATCGGCCGTATTGGGCCCCATCTGTGGTGGTCTGATGGCTCTTTGAGGCGCGCGCGGAACGCGACGCGCCGTACGCTCGGGTCTGTTTCTGGTCGGACGGGGAGCCACCCATGCTCGCCGTCCGCAGGCCCGCGCTTACGGTGGCCGGAGATCGCGATCCCCGACGCTCGCTGTGTCCTTCGCGATGGCTGGGTTGCGAAGAGGCAGCGCTTCGCGGCCTCACGCGTCCCGCCTCCTCCTTAGCTAGCATGACTGCTTCGCAAAAGGAGGAGACGGGATCCCAGTCCCCTTCGCTCCGCATCATGGCCTGCACTAGGCCCGGACGCGAGAGGTCGCCATCGCCGATCACTTCCCTGAGGACACGGCGGTGCTCAGCCCACGAAGGGCATTCTCCCACCGTGTGTTCCACCGTGTCCTCAGGGCGGTCCTCGCAGTGATGACACCCGGGCGTTTCCTCCCGCCCCATCAGACACAGGTACCTCCCGAAACTTCCATGTCCGGTGAGGACCTGCGTCAGGCGGTAGGTGAGGACGCCGTAGCGTCTCTCAAGCCACTCCTCAAAGAGGGGACTTACCGCTGCGATGGCAGCGAGCCCAGCCCTCGGTTGCGACAGTCGTTGCTGCCATTCCGCCATGAGATCGCGCCGGAGCTCATCCCGCCACGCACCTATTTGGCGCGGCAGCGGGGTTTCGCCCCGGCGACGTGCCTCCGCGCGCATGCTGTACACGCGCGCGAGCACCTTCGCCTCCAGATCCCACGGCGGTAATCCGGCAAGGAGGTTCGCCGACTCCCCAGAGATCGTGCGGTATCCGCGGATCATTCGGATCGCCATGACCCTCTGTGCCATGAGCAGCGTCCGAGCGGGACGCCGCAACAGGTTTGGCGCCCAAACAGGCCGTAGAGGGCCATGGACCGCACGACCCCGGCGTATAACCTCCGGCAGGAGGCGTTTGGCCCCCCGAGGTTGGGGAGGATGCGTTTAAACGCAGCCCCCGTCCTCTCCAACTTTGGGGCCAAACGTCGGAAGTGTTCTATGAAGTTCCACCGACTGTCGAGGACGAGTCCTAGGTACTTCATCGTCGTCTCGACGTCGATGGTAACTCCTCCCGCCGTTATTTGGGACCCACCCGGAGGTGGCGCGTTCCCGCGGCCATGAAAACACATGGCCTCGGACTTGTGGAGCGCCACCTCGAGTCCCAACTGCCGGATTCTTTCAACGACTGTCGCAACCGCTGTCGCAATTAAGTCGGCCGCCGCCTGGTGCGACCTCCCGTGCGCTAGCACCAGCGTGTCGTCGGCGTAGCATATTGTGCTAACGCCGTTCGGGAGGTCGGTGCGCAGCACCCAGTCATAGCCGATGTTCCACAGGAGCGGCCCCAGAACCGAACCCTGTGGAACACCGCGTGACATCTCTCGCCGGTTCCACTCGCCCCGGTGACCGGGGTAGCTGACGGACCTGTCCGTCAGGTAAGCCTCGATTACACGACGGAGGTAGGTAGGCACCCGATGATATCGGAGTGCCTCCAAGATGCAGCTCCAGGGCAGGGAGTTGAAGGCGTTGGCGATGTCCAGAGACCTTACCCCTGGACACTGCAGTCCCCGTCGTGATTTCTCTAACGCGCATGATGGCGTCCACCGTGGAGCGCCCTCTGCGGAAGCCGAACTGGCCGTCCGACAAGTCCGGCCCAATGTCCGTCAGGTGCGCGACGAGGCGGTTCGAAATGATTCTTTCGAAGACTTTCCCCACCTCGTCGAGCAGCACTATGGGCCGGTACGCAGACGGAGAGTCTGCAGGGCGCCCCGTCTTCCGCACGAGGACCAGTTTGCCCGCTTTCCAGAGAAGCGGGAACTGGCCTCTCTCCATACATGCGCTGTAGAGACCAATCAATCGAGGCCCGAGAGCCTCTGAGGCCAGGACCCATGCCTTGCCATGCAGGCCGTCGGGTCCTGGGGCGGTGTTCTTGGCGCCCATCCGGCGCACCGCCGCTCTCAATTCTGCCTCGGTCACCTCTGGGACGATGTCATCGTCGTCGTCGCTGTAGCCCGCGTCGGGCACCGCACGGGGCGGAGTCATATACGGAGGGGTGAAACCCCTCCACAGTCGGGGGAACAGGGCGCCAACCACCTCCTCTAAGACCTCTGGCCGGAGACTCTGGGTGAGCGGGGGAGCCCAAGCGCGGAGTTTGTCGCGTACCATCCGGTACGGGCGTCCCCACGGATCTCTGTCCAGAGTCCCCAGCATCTCTCGGCGGGCCTCCTCCTTGGCCCGCAATATCTCCATCTTGAGGAGGGCCTTGGCCGCCCTGTATCCCTCGTACAACTCCGCCTCTCTCGCCTCCGCATTCGGAGGACGGATACGGCGCCTGCGGTGCCTAGTGTACTGGCGTCGCGCAGCAGTGCACGCCTTGCGTAGAGCTGCTAGCTCTTGCGACCACCAGTGCACCTGGCGCTTTTGTTGACTCGACCGGATCCGGGGCATCGCCACGTCACAGATCCTGGACATGGCGTCCTGGAGCCACTTGGCCTCATCGTCAATGTCGGCAGGCCTGACCGGTGGTATCACCCAGGCCTGCACGATGGCGGCTTCCAGGAGCAGCTCCCGGTCCAGCTGTTTCAGCGCCCAACGCGGGCCACATGGGGCCTGTCTGACCGGCGGGTCTGCGGACTCGGCGGAGACGTCGAACCGGATATACCGGTGGTCGGAATACGTCTCCACCTCCTCCATGACGCGCCAGTCAACAATACGCGGTGACAGAGCAGGGCTGGCGAACGAGATGTCCACCACCGACTCGCCCTGCATCCGCACGCACGTGGGGACAGAACCCCGGTTCAGGACGACTAGGCCTGTCTCAAGGGCCCAGTCTTCCACCATCCTACCCCGGACGTCGGTGAACCGGGAACACCAAGCCAAGTTTTTGGCATTGAAGTCCTCGAGGACGAGCACGGGGAGGGAACGGAACCCGACGACGACGGTGACCAACTCCCTCAAGGAGTTGTGGAACTCGGCGAGAGTTCGGTTCGGAGAGAAGTACACGCCCACCACAGCGAGCTCTCCGAACCGTGCTGCGACACAACCCCGGCAACCCCTCCTCTTTGAGCAGCCTCAAGAGTCGGGGTACCGGCGGCGGCCGACGAGATGATGGTCACCGAGCCGTCCAGGTCCGCCACCCAGTGATCCCTGGGCGGGACAAAATACGGCTCGGAGACCACGGCGACATTGATCGACCACTGCGCCACGCTCTGGAGCAGGAGATCCTGAACAGCGGCGCAGTGGTTGATGTTCGCCTGGAGGAGGCGGAATGGAGACACTATTGACAGTCCATTCCGACCTCCTCAGTGGCGGCAGCGGCGACTGCGGTGGCAGTGGCGGCGGCGGCGGCGGAAACGGCAGGGGCGGCGGAGGGCCTACCTTTGCCCTTTTTAGCAGGAGGGGAGCAGCCCTTGCTCCCGACCCGGTAATTGGCCGGCTTGCCAGCCGCCGCACATGCGTTGCAGTGCAGCGGGGCATTGCACGAGCCGGCCTTGTGACCGGGCCGACCGCAGCGGAAGCAACAGTCGCTGCGGTCCACCTCCGAGGTGCATTTGACGCTCACGTGCTCCCCCACGTGACAGCGGTAGCACCTCAGAGGCCGGGTCTCGAGCAGCTTGACCTGCGCCGAGACCCATCCCACCAAGAGCCTTTTGCCCTCCTTCAGCTTCTTGGCCGCTGTGACGGGGCAGCTGACCACCACCGTGCGCAGCCCCGAATTATCCGGACGGATGGCGCCCTCCCTGACCTGGTCAGCAGGGCACCCTCCCGTCCTGGCCACAGCGGCCACCACCTCACTCTCCGTTACGGAGTCGTCCAGGCCCAAAATCCTGACATCCAGGCATTTGGTGGGCCTGGACACGCGGGCCTCGTCCGCACCGAGGCACGCCCTAAGCCCCTCGGCAAGGGCGTCGGCCGATGGGCCGCTGGTCGCGCCGGGGACCTCCAAGAGACGGGCTCCAGTGGCAGTCACTTTGACTGCAAACCCGTCCGGGGCCCCGAACTCCGCAGGAGTCACCGCCCCCTTGAGCTTGGCGAGGACGTCGCCGTAGGTAACGCCCCTATTGACCGCTTCCGGCTGTAGGGTGATGACCACAGCCGCGGTCTTAGGGGCGAGGAGCGAGGCAGCAGCGCGTTTCTCCCTGCGCTGCTGCTGCCGTCGCTGCCGCTGCGCCTTTTTGCGGCGCTTCCGGCCCTCCTTGGCGACTCTCCTCGCCTCGCCGGCGATTTGCCAACTGCCGCCGTCCTCCGCTCGCGGGGCGGGTTCCACCACTGCTGCCGCAACTCCAGCCTACCGGGCTGGAGTGCCTCTCCTTTTTTTGAGCCCTGCGGGCGCTGGCGCCGTCGGCGCAGCTGGGGTCTGCGCCGGCGGGGGCGCCGAGGCCCTCGCTGGGGCAGCCGGTCGCGCCTTTGCCGGCGGTTGGGAGCTGCGGCTAGCCTGACCCGAGGTCGAAGGCTTGGCCGCAGCGGCCGCGTACGACCGCGGGACCGCGGGGGCGACCTGACTCGCCGCGAGTGGGGGGCGCAAGAGCCTGCCCTCCAGCACGTCGAAACGTCGCTGGAAGGCAGCCATCTCCGCCCGCAGTAGTCCGACTACGTCGGCCTCCGCCGGGGGCTGAGGGCGACTGCCGCGAGCAGCGGCGAGCTCGGCCCTGGCCGTCCGCAGCTCGGCCTCCAGAGCCGCATTGGAGGCCGCCAAGCGCGCCAGCTCTCGCCGCATCTCGGCCATCTCGGAGCGCACCTTTCCCGCAGTGGGCACCGCACACTGCTCCAAGGCCGCCTCCGTTATAGTGGCCGCCGCCGCCCTGAGGAGGCGGAGCCTAACCGGCTGGGATTTGCCCATCGCCAGCTTGTAGAGCTCCGCCGTAATAGCCTGTTGGAGGCCCCCGGAGCAGCTCTCGCTCTCAGAGCCGCGCTCGCCCTCCGACATCTCCACGCCGGACATCTCGGTCGCAGAGGACTCCGAACGGGCAGCGCTTGAGAGAGCCCTGCCCTCCGCGGCCAGCTGCTCGGCTGACTCCGCGCAGGCAGCTGGTGCCGGTTTCCGGCGACCGCTGCCCTTGCCGCCCCTACCCCGCGCTGCCGTGGGGACCTTGGGGGGAGGCGCCTCCTGAGCGCCGGAGGACGGGGACAAACTGTCCTCCTTCAGCCTGGGGCGTTTGAACGTCCCCGTCGCGCGGCGGCGTGAGCCTTTCGAGCTCACGCTCAGCCGCTCCGCTAATGTCCTGTCGGACTCTGAGTCCGACCCCCTCCGACTAGACTCCCGTGTGTAGGGCCTGCTGGACGAGTCCAGCGCCCCACCACGAGTCCCGGAGCCACTTGGGCTCCCTTCTCCTACTACTGCAGGCGAGCCAAGCTCACTCGCACTCTCCTCCTCTGTATGTGGTTTTTTATATTGATTGTTCTCCATAAAGTTCCCACGAGTATGGGGGAAATAATCGGTCCACCCAGGCAGTGCCCCCTGTACCTGGGTAAGTGTTCATTTGTTTCCCAACTAGAGGTTCCACTGGTCCCCTAGCTGGGGGTGCGCTCACGACTGACACTACTCCTCAGCCATGCATACTCTCGCCGCGCACCAGAACTTAGTATTGGAGGAATTTTTTATAGAGGTTATCTTCCTCGCGGTCCGGGCGACCAAGCCAAGACCCTCGTCCCGTTCAGAGTCACAAAACATGACCGTGACCTCCTTACGGATTACGATATCGACGGCTGCAATCGGGGACAGCTTGTGTCCCGATGCTGATCGCTGGCAGGGTGAGTGCACAACGAGCACCGCCCTTGCCTCTCCGCCACGCTCTCTGCTAAGTTCAGAGAGACAGGCGGAGAAACGCCCTACGGAAGCGCAGGCTATGAGCACACAGCCCGCCGCCTCCAGAACCCTGTCGGGTTCGCCCGCCAAGTCCAGAAGTCTGCTGCGGGCGACAGTCACTCCAACCCTATCACCCCCGCTAGGGAGACTGTCGCCCGCACCCAGGGTGCACCACGGGGAGGTCTTCTGGCACCGCACCCCGCTGATGCCGATACGGAGCCGTGGAAGGCTTAATAGGTTGCCGGTGCTCGAAGTGCAGGAGTAGGAACGGGGTGATTTTTAGTCAGTAAGAGTCTGACACTCCCTCTCAACTCACCGTGGCGGGAAAGTCATTGGTTGATTTTCGCCGCTCAAAAATTGGTTACAACACCGATAGAATTATAAGTATATTTAATTGTAATGCCTAGAGACTTGCTGACCGCATAGTCAAACCATTGCAACGGTTTAGTGGGACTTAGATTATATGATACTTAGCTTTATGATATAAAGATAAATAAAAAACAAATAACAATCGATGACAGTATGCAGGCTTTGCAATAGTAGGAAATTCCAATTAATACTTCTAGTAAGGATCTTAATGGATTTTAAAGCGATTTGCAATAATTTCCAGAACATTAAGCTGAACTTTTCGCCTAATTAAATTTAAGTGACTTCGCTCTTTTAATTAGGTAAGACTGTGTCGGGACTTAGAAAGTATTTTCACGATCTGTTAAACTGAATATATCTGGTTAACTGGTTGTGTGACTGAAAGTGCAAGTACTGTGTAGTTAGCAGGTCAACCTATCCTTGTCTGTACAATTTTATCTTCAACTCTATTGTATTGAGATATAGTCGACTGGCCACTGTAACCAAAGACAAAATTTTGGATTATATCAAATCCGTAAACACCTTTCTTTAATGAGACAAGCCATATAATTGACATCTATTCTACAAGATTTTGAAGTAAATATAAATTATTTAAATATCGAAAATGTTTTACTTAACGTACCTAGTCTAATGCGTTAAGCTGAACATTTTTGATGCATGACATCAATAACATGACCAAACTGTATTAGAATGGACAAGGCTATGAATCAAAAGACATGGCTGAATATGATAAATATCCACCTAGTTGTGGTAGTTAGATGAATCAGCACCTCTATATGACCTTGAGGAGAACATTATCATTACTGTCTTCAATCAGAAAACATTTTTTTTTTTGAGGGGGGAGAATCATCCAGTGACTTCTCCCGCCTGGGTGAGGCGAGAGGGAGTGTCAGACTCTTACTAAAAATCACCCCGTTCCTACTCCTTGTACTTCAAGCCGGAGCCCCGGTAAAAAGTTAAATCGTCCGTGGCTCCTCAATCAGTTACACTGGTCTACAAACTGTAAATGTACTGTTATACATGACAATTTCGATATCATCATCACGATAACATGCTTCAAATGAGCACTTGTCACATAATAGCATGTGTGTCGGAATGTTGCTTAAGTATGGGAGAGCCATGCTTCGGTACGAATGGGCCGACTCGCCTAGAGTGATACTACGGCCTCACAGAAACCCGACGTGAAAGAACACTTGCATGGTGTTTCGTCGTGTAAGCGAGGTTATAGGAGGCCCAATAACCTCCCCAATCTCCTCGAACCTCGAATCCCCAACAATTCTTAAATTACTAATCCCCAAAAGGCTGGTAACGCATTTGTAACAACTCTGGGCTTTGATTTTCGTTTACCGGTATATTCCAAAAAAAAGACAAAAAAAATATCATGCCCATTTCAGGCATATTTGTTAATTGACCGACGTTCGATATTAAATTTTTTTAAGCGTCTGTGGGTTTCTTAGCATGCTATTTTAGAGAATGTACCTTCATTCTTGTTGAAAAAGTACAACTGCACTTTTTGATAAATAAAACTGTGACCTTGTGATTCGTCTCAAGCATTAGAACAAGGAGATTTATGGAACAGGCTATTAAAACTACAAACGAACTTCGAGAGCGTTTTAAAAGGTTTCAAGTGTTAGCTATTTTGAAGTAAATTAGATATTATTATTAAATGGACAACTTTAGAAGTGTTATTGCGAACTCGGTTAGAACTTTTACCAACTCCCAACTTATATCAAGTTAACTATGTCAGTTTAGTTGTAAAACTTACATTACCTACTATTAGTTCCAAGTTTTGTAGATTTAAGTCTTTTAAAATGGTGCTTTTTTACTGCGATGTCCATGTCATCATCAACAGCCTATAAATGCCCACTGCTGAGCAAAGCCTCTTCTCACACGGAGAAGGTTAGAGCGTTAATCACCACGCTTGCTCAATGCGGGTTGGCGATTTCAAACTTATAATTAGAAATTATAAGTCCAGGTTTCTTCACGATGTTTTTCCTTCACCGTTTGTCAGTGGTGTCTAAATAATCTTAGAAAGTACATATAACTCGGAAAAAGTCACATTGGTACTTGCCGTTGGTAGGTTTCGAACCCGCACCCTCATGCATGAGAAGTGGGCGTCTTAAACCTTCGGGCCACCACGACATCCATGATGTCCATGTGTTTTTCCTTAATGAAATGATTTTGACTTTGACTTTGACTTTGACACGTTGCGCGGCAGCCTGTTGCGCAGCAGTTGCTGTAAGCAATCGGCGCCGCTCTTGGACACCCGAAACGCCAAGGCGTTACAAGGGACTTGAAGATTGTGGAGGATTCGGGGATTCGGGAGTAATTGGGCCTCCGGTAACCTCACTCACACGACGAAACACAACGCGAGCGTTGTTTCACGTCGGTTTTCTGTGAGGCTGTGGTATCACTCCGATCGAGCCGGTTCATTCGTGCCGAAGCATGGTTATCCTGCACTTGCTTTATGTCATGATGCAAAACTATACACAAATTTAAACATCTAAACGCAACAAGTGATTCAAAACAATAAACAACGACTCTAGGTACCTTAGTTCACTATACAACTCCCTACGTTTCAACCTCATATTAATATCGACAATCGTTGTTCCTTATCAAATATAACATGTGCCAGATGACTGATATGTTACCTACCGTCCGTTTGTTATTTTATCGCTAAATCAAATACAGAAATAAACATTTTATCACACTTTTTCTCTTACTTATCGACAGCTGATAAGTGTGCTTGTAACGACTTGTCGCTGTTGTAATAAAAGAGTCGATTTGTTAGTTTCATGGTTATGACTTCTTAAACAAGGTTTCTGGTTAAACGAGAGAGGTATTGGTACTGTGAGGCCTTTCGATTTTTGCATTACGTATTGGACCACTGCCGCACGCTTTTTTATGGGATAAGCCGGTAAACAACCAGACGGATCACCTGATGGTAAGCAATCGGCGCCGCGCGCCGCCGGACACCTGAAACATCAGACGCGTTACCGGCCTTTTGGGGATTGGGAATTTGAGGAGTGCTGGGGATTCTGTTACACATGCTAAGAAGATGGATCAAAATCACCCCACGTGATAACAAAGTGATATATTATCAATATGTTGTCCATTTTTTTTTTCTTGAATGTGACTTTTTGCGAGTTATTTGTACTTTAGACACCACTGACAAACGGTGAAGGAAAACATCGTGAGGAAACCTGCGCTTATAATGTTTAATTATAATGTAAGTTTGAAATCGCCCGCATTGAGCAAGCATGATGATTAATGCCCAAACCCTCTCCGTGTGAGAAGAGGCTTACTCAGCAGAGGACAATTATAGGCTGTTGATGGATGAATTAATGAATTAATTTGAAAGTCAACCCTAAGGTAGTCCTACTGCCATAAACTGAGGTCTTCAGTCTCCAGGATCCTGGAGATATAAACTCATTTTATTTTCAGTGAGTTATTGTTTACAGATTATTACTTAATTAACTAAAATCGCGGGTTACTCACGTGGCTATACTGAGAAAAGCTCTACTAGTTTCGAACCACAGAGGGGTTCCTCCTCATGAGCAGCGTGCGCGGTCGCGGCGACGTCGCGCAGCTCACTGATAGCTAGTAGAGCTTTTCTCAATATATTCACGTCAGTAACCCGCGATTTTAATTAATTTACATCATTATTGTTCTGAATATGTAGGTACTAAGACCCGACTAAATTTCCCAATACAATACTGTCTTTGAAAGGCAAATGTCCACTATAGTTTTATTTTAATGTACTTAGGTAGGAAAACTATCTATACATATGAGGTAGAAAGAACTAAACTTCACGTGAACCGAATCATATTTTCAAATTAAATAACTATGTCAAAAAACAAATTATACATTTGCCTCGTTTTTGTAACTAGAACGTCGAATTATGTCCGTAATTAAAGCGATTACATGAGCATTTTTTTAAAACCAATAGACAATACAACGATTAAAGGCTAAAGGGCTGCTGGTAATTTAATATTAAAATAATATTAAATGATTTACCATAATTAAAAGAAATAATAATCCTAAGAGCCGATCAAGTGCAACCCATAACATAAAATATTGTACGCCCAAAAAGCAATCTCATTGTCGGCGCCTAAGATGGAATGTAAGCTCTACGCAAGTACGGACTTCAGTCCTTCTTATTTATTCATTTGTTTATTTTATCATCTGCATTTGCATTGATATGTATAATGTTACCCACACATGTTTATACAAATAAATATATCTTTATCTCTATCTTTATCTTCTTCACCTTCGGGTGGGGTCTCGCCTTCAAGACTTAAGAACCGATTTGCTGTGATCATCACGATGACAGATGCCTTGGAGTTTGCAGTTACACAGCATTGCGCCGTCGTATACAAGAGCCCTAACCATATTCAAATAAACTACGAAAATAATTCTTTTATAAACAATGTTTAAAAAAACGGGTGGTGGCCCGGAAGTTTAAGAGGACCGCTTCTCATGCATGAGGGTGCGGGTTCGAAACCTACCAACGGCAAGTACCAATATTGACATTTTCCGAGTTATATGTACTTTCTAAAATTATCTAGACATCACTGACAAACGGTGCAGGAAAACATCGTGAGGAAACCTGAGCCTAAGATTTCTAATTTTATAATTAGAAATCATAAGCTCAGGCGATTATAGGCTTATGCCTATAATCGCCAACCCGCATTGAGCAAGCATGGTAATTAATGCTTAAACTTTCTCCGTGTGAGAAGATATTTTACTTAGCAGTGGGCATTTATAGGCTATTGATGATAATGAAAAAAAACCGACTTCAATCCCCATTTTTTTTAATCTGTTAGTTAACACATCTACTAAACACTCTTGTGAAATACGCATCAAAATCAGTTTATCAGTAAAAAAATTATCAGTAAAAATAGTGTGGATGACTAATCTGTATTTTAATGTCAGTCTGGTAGATTATTTAAAAACATTAGATACGTAATTTTTATGTTCTTAGAGAAACGAATACTTTCGACGATATATTGATTTAAAATATCGCGTGGCGTCACTTCTATGTACATACATTTTATACGTAGAAATGACGTTTTAGCCCCCACTCCTAAACTTTGATTCGTTATATCTAAGTATCATTTTATTATGCATCAAAATAAAGAGATACGTGTCTTATATTTTTTCATTGCCTAACTGACGGACTAATTAGATTTTAAATTTTCATACCCTGTCATCATCCTTATTGCGAGATAATTGAGCACAAACATACATACCTACGTATCACACTGAAGACTTCATTTTTTTTAAGTCGGTTTAAGACTCGCTTTCTACATGACACACACTTCACATGACTTCTAAGGTTAAAGCATCGTTAATCCCAATCTATAATTTATGTAGGTACATATTGACTTATGTATATTAAGTGCTGACCACGCCAACTTGTGACACTTGAATAGGTAATCAAGAAATTTAAGGTCACAACTTAAGGTGTCTAGAAAAAAGTCGTTAAATCTGGATGTGCGTGATTTATACGTAATATTACATAGTGAAAAAGGGTATAAATCCAATTTTGTCGACAATGAGGTAATTATTATACCAAACTGATCAGAAAATAATATACTTTAAACCTTCCCCTAAGTGTAACAAACACTTTTTTGAAACCCGCATCAAAATAGGTTCAGTCAGCCGTGAGATTATCGGAGCATTGGTCGCGTCTCCTGTATAGTTGAAATTTTTGGACTTAAACTCTTTTTCACTAGGGTTGCAGATATTATTAATTCTCGAAGAGTTATTTAACCGTTTCTTCTAACTAAATATGTAAATCCATGTGATAGTGAATCAGCCTATTGTATACTAGGAAGAGGGAGTTTTGTGTGTGGGAGAGCCATGCTTCGGCACGAATGGGCCGGCTCGACCGGAGTGATACCACGGTCTCACAGAAAACCGACGTAAAACAACGCTTGCGTTGTGTTTCGTCATGCGAGGTTACCGGAGGCCCAATTACTCCCCTCCCTAGTCCCCATCTCCCGAATCCCCGAATCCTCTACAATCCTCAAATTCCCAATTCCGAAAAGGCCGGTAACGCACTTGTAACGCCTCTGGTGTTCCAGGTGTCCATGGGCGACGCCGGTTGCTTTCCATCAGGTGATCCGTCTGCTCGTTTACCGGCTTATGCTATAAAAAAAAGAATTCCAGATTTCACAGCTTCACCACTCCGCGGTCATTATCTGCAGTCATTAAAGTTAAAGCCTTAAGTCGTACCACCTACCTAAATAACTTAAGTCATTGGTCTTATGTCATGGTCATCTAGCTGCTCATACATACATTTGTCTATTCATAGTATTAGACTTGTGTGAAGTAGTGGCAATGTAAAGTTTGTATAGAGTGTGTCATAGGCCGGGATCCCCCGGGTAGTTTCATTGACAAATTTCAATTACTTTGTTGCAAGGTTAAATTATGACATACTATCGTTTATTAGCTCAACCTTACGATTATTTTTTGCGAGGGTTAGTAGAAGCTTTGTAAAACATTTTTTTTGGAAAAGTACTAAAGACTGCCTCGTTGGCCGAGTGGTCGCAAGTGCGACTGCCGTGCATGGGTCTCGGGTCGGGCAAAGTATTACTGGGTTTTAAAAAAATCTCAGTAGTAGCCCGGAGTCTGGAATTGTGCCCGGTATATGGAAATAGGCTCACCCCCATCTAATGACTGTTGAAATATTATCATGTAATGTAACTGTTGAGTCATAACATAAATAGTGAAAAGTGGGTGTTACACTGTACAGTGGCATTAAGTGCCGTAATGTGCACCTCTGCCCACCCCTTCGGGGATAAAAAGGCGTGATGTTATGTTATGTTATGTTATGTTATATGTTTAATGAAAATAAAACCTGTTTTTGACTATCATCTGTCGGCGTCTTGCGGTAGCCTTTATTTACATATATTGTGTTAAGATCAATTGCAATTACAGTCTCAATGGTAATAATACAAAGCATCTCAAATTCCGTCCTTGAGTTAAGCATAGATTGTGTTTCAGCTTCAATTCTCAACTCTATTCTCAAAGTCCTAGTAATTAGCGTGGAATGTCGAGTTTATCTAGTTTAGTTTATTAGTATCGAAACTAGTCGCGGAGAACCTGACGGATTACCGGGGTTCCGGCTCGAAGCACAGGAGAAGGAACGGAGTGGTTTTTAGTCAGTAAGAGTCTGACACTCCCTCCCGCCTCACCCAGGCGGGATCAGTCATTCGATCATTTTCCCCCCTTACAAAAAAAGTATCGAAACTAAAACCTGACATTGGCAGTCCCACTTACAACAAAAACAATAAACTATTCTTCTCAAGCAAGAAAATCGCAAAATAAATACAAGAAAAAGAAATGTGTTAAAATGTACATTTCTAATATAAAAATACTGGTTTGTATCATTATGTATACATATACAGAAGTGATGATTGAATGAATAAATCATGAAAGACTTTTACATTCGCGCCTCCTACACATTACACACAATTGTAAACAGAATTCGGAACGTATTAAATTAAACAAATGCCATGTGATTACAGTGATTTTATTTGCACTTCTAACAAGGCCAGTGTCAATAGATTTTTTATACAACTCGTAACTATAGATGTGTTTGGTAGATGGCCCAAAATATGGGGTTTATAGAAGACGACACTTAATGCCACTGTACAATATAACACCCACATTTCACTATTTATGTTATGAGTCCCAGCCTATTGCCATATACCAGGCACAATTACCGACTCCGTGCTAATACTGAGATTTTTTTAAAAAACCCAGTTATACCTACTTTGCTCGACCTGGGAATCGAACGAGACCTCTTGCCCGGCACGCACTTGCGACTACTCGGCCAACGAGGCAGTCTTAATCTTAATTATGCATGTCTTCTTATAAAAGTTTTCATAAAAATAAAAGTGATTTCTCCCTAACAACAACGATCATGATTTGATATTATTGTGTAAAGATTTTGTTGTAAAAAAATCTGATTGTAATATAGTAAATAGTTTGTTGTGCATCCATGTTTCGCCAATAGTACTACTTGAATCAGAGAGTATTTATCAAAAGACATGAAAAAGAAAAATTGCTAGTGGCTCTTTTTATTTGCTCCCAAGTGTATAATATGTATAAACAAAAAAAATATGCTTACCTTTTTATACTTTCTTATCGAAAAGTGAAATTGGAAGTACATAAAAATAGGACCTGGGCAGAGTACAAGTTAATGAAACTGGGACTACATTATTTGGGGCTGGAGGCAATTTCATCTAATGACTATTGGGGCATGTTAGTAGTCATTCTTTTTCTTTTTTTTTAAAAAAGAAACGTTGCCCCACACTATGATTTTCTCCTGTGTCGTGGGTGCGTTTACAAACATACAAGTTCACGTACACAATGACACCCAGACCGAAACAACAATTTGTGGATCACACAAAGTGTTGTTCCGTGCGGGAATCGAACCCGCGACACATTGCACGGCAGCCGGTTGCCCAGCCCAGCCCGGTTGACTGTATGTATGCTTATCTGTATATTATACAGTGGGTTCTTTTATTCTTGTTAATCAATAATACGGGATGTTGTATAAAAGAAGATTGTTCATACTTTTACTAAGGTCCGTCTCTTTGCGTTTTTCAATAATGATTAGGCAATCATTATAGACTAAATTACTCACAATAACAAAATAATTCTTAATTACTTAATATTGACAACCGTAGAACTTGTCAATAATTGCAGTATTTCATAAAATTTTACTATCGCCAAAAATTCTAGATTTTTTATACGGTAAGCAATCAGCGCTGCCCATGGACACCCAAAATACCAGAATTACATGTACGTTACCTGCTTTTTGGGGATTAGGAATTTGAAGATTGTTGGGGATTCGGGGATAGAGGAGTTTGGCTAATTGGGCCTACGGTAACTTCACTCACACGATGAAATACAACGCAAGTGTTTTGTCACGTCGGTTTTCTGTGAGACCGTGGTATTACTTCGGTCGAGCCGGCCCATTCGTGCCGAAACATGGCTCTCCCACACTTAAATTTCGGCGAACCATTTCATTTCGGACGTTCAGTGGAATTTTGTATTTATTTCGTTTAAAACTAAATTACTTTTAGATTGATATGGATGGAAAAGGTTCACAAACTTAGTTTTCGGAAGTGATTTATTAGAAAAGGTACGTTGAATAAGGCTTTCACTTCTTTTTGCCAAGTAAATTGAATTTTGGCAAACGTCTTGAAGAACGCCGAGTACAATTAGTTTTTTAATGCGCAGGTCTTGGTTTTTTTCTCTTGCGATGCTATGAACTTGTTCATAGTTATTAGTTATTGGATGGATAATTATTTTACCGTTATCCTCAGAAGGGTTAAGCAGAGTTACTTTTCTCATCTTACTTTTCTTTCGAGGGATCCAAAAATCCTAAATTGAGTTCTGGCTAAGTACTACGAAAAGAAAAGTGTACGAAGTATGGTATTTGTTTCTACAACAAATTGCATTAGTACGTGATTGATTCTGGCAGTCTAGTTGAAGATTGCAGCTGACGGCTGAGTACCTATGTACGTTTGCAACACTTGGGGCATTGCGCCTTGCCGACCCTTGAAAAACCTATATACTCCCTTTTTGAAGAATCCCTTGTTCTGACCCACTGGGAAAACCACGGCAGGGAGTTCATTTCACAATGGAAGGGTCCGGTGGCAGGAAATTTTTCTGAAACCAAACTGAAATTACGCTGGTACGTGGGAAAGATAAAGTCCATCACCATACACTGCACCACCGAGTACCCGGTATCCGGTACGTGTGAAAAGTCACTGAGGGGACGCCAGGAGTTGATGAGTAGTTACAAAATGTTTCGTATCCAACTACTCGCAAGAGTCGCAAGTGAAATTAATAAAGAGCTGCTTCAAATTAATGATACAATTTAAATATAAATAACATAACATAACATCACGCCTTTTTATCCCCGAAGGGGTAGGCAGAGGTGCACATTACGGCACTTAATGCCACTGTACAATGTAACACCCACTTTTCACTATTTATGTTACGAGTCCCATGTAATAGGGGGTGAGCCTATTGCCATATACCGGGCACATTTCCAGACTCCGTGCTACTACTGAGAATTTTTTAAAAACCCAGTAATACTTTGCCCGACCCGGGAATCGAACCCGAGACCCCTTGCCCGGCAGTCGCACTTGCGACCACTCGGCCAACGAGGCAGTCTTTTTTTTTTAGAATTGAATATTTAGAAAATTAAATATAAATGTACAAAGGAAAAGTAACTTTAATAATATTAATGAATATGGTTAGTTTGCAGTGCTTCTAGCAAAGATAAATTGTAACTTACAGTTTCAATTGAATTAAATAAAGTAAATACTAACTTGCAGAGAGTGAAACAAATTGTATATCCTGAAGAGTTTAGCATGTCGTATTTACACAAAACATTTCACCTGATTAATTGAAACTCGTTTATCTAACTAAGTTTGACTTACTTAATACAGAATCTGATTGAAGTTTTCTCAGTACTTTCCAGGGTATCAAAATTAAAAATATATTTAGTCCGTCAGTTAGATAATGAAAAAATATTAGACACGTATTTTTTTATTTTCTCGTATTAAGTTGCAATATTTTGATAAAATGGCGCTAAGTTTAGGAGTGGGAGGTAGTTACGTCATAACGTGCACACGATATTTCAAATTAATATATCGTCGAAAGTATTTAGTTTTGTGAGAAAATAAAAAATACCTTTCTAAAGTTTTAAATTAATGTATCAGACGGACATTAAAATAAAATTTGGGAAACTACCCTATTCGATTTATGGTGTTTTCGTTTAAAATTAGGTATGTTCTCTGGGTTTCAGAATATGTTTTATTTGTTTTACTCCGTACAAATTTCCTATTGGAATTAGTGTAGTTTTAGTGATGGACAGATTTTGGCTACAAGTAAAATAAAGGTCGTAAATACCTTGACTTTTGACTTTACCTCGGTGTTCATTAGCGTAATGGATATACCTGAGTGAAGGATTTGGAGTGACAGCTTTTTAAAAAATTTGAAAATATTGAGTTAAGTGATTGACTTAAGTGTGGGACAGCCGTGCAACGGCACTAATGGTGTGAGTGATGTTACCGGAGCTACAATTATCCTTCCCCGTCCATTCTCCTCAATCCTTGAATCCCTAACAATCCCCAAAAGGCCGATAACGCATTTGTAACACCCCTGGAATGCCGAGTGTCCATGGCTGACGCTGATTGCTTACCATCAGGTGATCCGTCTGCTCGTTTATCGGCTCATCCCATAATAAAGTACATAATATATTCGGTTGTTGTTTGCTAATAATTTCGTCTACAAAGTATTTCCATTTATTATGCATTTATTTCACGACAAAATACGTCTTCTTTCTCCATTTTACCGTCTGTGACATAAATAATAAATGTAAATAAATCAATAGTTATGCTTTGAATCTTACAAATGTACATTATTCATGAGCCAATCAAAAATCAAAAAGGTTTTTGACAATATTCGAGCATTTATATTGTATAAAAGAAACACTCATATCAAAGCAAAGGATTCTATAACTATTCTTGAATTTATCTTGAGAAGAATTTCGTAAAATATAAACTAAGGCTTCCACGGTCCAAAGCTGAGGTTTATCGTTTCAAAGCAAATATTTTCTTAATAAAGTCTTTTGAAGAGTACTGCGTGTGAGGGCGAATGTGATCTTTGTTTTATAGTTAATGTAGGTTATTGTTTGAGCCGAAGAGAGAATATTTAAATTAATTTTACATAACAAACCATTACGCCTATTTATCTCCGAAGGGGTAGGCAGAGGTGCATATTACAAAACTTAATGTCATTCTACAATGCAAGACTGCACGGTTGGTGCGGTGGCTGGGCAACCGGCTGCCATGCAACGTGTAGCGGGTTCGATTCCCGCACGGAACAACACTTTGTGTGATCCAAAAATTGTTGTTTCGGGTCTGGGTGTCATTGTGTATGTGAACTTGTATGTTTGTAAACGTACCCACGACACAGGAGAAAATCCTAATGTGGGGCAACGTTTAAAAAAAAACAAGACCCACTTTTCACCATTTACATAATGTTATGAGTCCCATGTAATAGGGGGTGAGTGTATTGCCATAACGGGCACAATTCGAGACTCCGTGCTTATATTGAGATTTTTTGAAAAAGCCCAGTAATACTTTGCAGGAAACGAACTCGAGACCCCTTGCCCAGCAGTCGGCAAATGAGGCAGTTAACGCGTTCGTTTTATAATATAGAATCAAATAAATAAGTAATGAAACAGAAAACTCTCCGTTACTTTGTTTGGCCATTATTGTAAAAATCAAAGCCTTTCAGAGACGCTACAAGTTAATCTAGAATTTAAAGTTAAGCCTTTTACGTTTATATGTCATAAGTCATAACATATTTCACAAGATTGTCACAAGAGTCTCATAAGTCCCTGAGCCTATTGCCATATACCGTAATTTCTAATTATAAGATTGAAATCGCCAACCCGCGCTGAACAAGTGTGGTGATTAATGCTGAAACCTTCTCCGTGTGAGAAGAGGCCTTTGATCATCACTTATACCTCTAGGCTGTTGATGATAATATACTGGATTTACCATTACTTGACTATGTATTATTATATGCCTGATTACTTTAAATTTGCGATTTGGGACCTCTTCGTTGCTACTGTTTGTTTCATTGAGTCGTATTTTTTTAATCATAAAACTTACATTGTTTGAAAAAAATTATGTAACTAAGCAAGATAGGTTTAAAACGTCTTGAATCCGATTAAAACATTTTAGTATCCATCTCGTCATATAGTAATATTCTCGTCGTATAGTAATATTCTCATCTACATACATTTTTCTATAAACACATTATTAAACACTGAAAGAAAAAAGGCAAATGCTTTATATCTCTTTTAGTACGTATAAGAATAACAATTAAGTTGCAATTGCTCATAATACATATGAAAAAAAAAGAAAAAAAATGTAGATTTTCTTTTAAAATAATGCTTTTCCAATGTTAAAATTACTTCTTTTGTTTCAGATCCGGTAGTGCTGTGGAAAATGTAGTGATGTACCTAATCATGTGGCCGTGATATCTCTAAATATCGCGTTATTGAAATGTTCGTTTAGTGTAGATTAAAGTTTACGTTTAATTAAATATGGATGTCACGTGTTTGTCGATAAAATGAAAATGAAGTGGTATATTTTAGTGTTGTTATGTTTAGTTGAAGTTGGTGTTTCGCTGTCTCAAAACTGTCGAGGTGAAAAGCCTAGGCTTCGCGATTGTGACAACGTGTGCGATAAGGATGGAAATTGCAAGATTCGGGCAGCGTTATTGTTGCCTAAGAATACGACTTATGATGCCTGCTTATCTGTTGTGAGTATATTCTATTGATAAATTTATATTTTAGTAATACTAAATATTTGATTGTAAATACTAATTCACTTCCACTTATTAAAAACATGCAATTCAACAAAGGTTCCACAAATAACTTAAATGGTTTAATTTAAATGTACGAGATTTTACTGGATAGGAAAGTGCATAACAATTTGTCAAGGACTTTGTTATGCATATATGTACTGTTATATTTAAAAATATGATATCACAAGGATTACCAGTTCCACAGCTGTACTCTTAACTAAATTTACCTTATCATCCATTTCTATTTATAGCTAATGGAAACGGGAGTAGGTACTTACGCACTATACGTTTTTAGATTAGATCCGAGTAAATTCGATAAACTAGATAACAATATTTCACATTCTATTATAAGGAACGCGGCCAACACGAAATCTTTTCATCAATTCGATTATTTTTTTGTCGATATACGATAAATCGATAGTATCATGGCGCCTCACTATCTATTTAGGACGATGTTGCAATAGCGTTACATAAAATATTTTTTTAATGACCTAATAACATTATTTCTTCCTACTTGAGATTGTGTTAAATATAGGTACCATAGGTAAGTATAGTACATGGAGGAGCTACAAAAGATTCAAATTCAAATCGTTTATTGCCAATATATGGCAAGTGTAGATGTTGCAGTACATAGTTATTATGACATAATTTGATCAGCTACCTTCTGCTATTAAGCGTGCAATATTAACATAGCACATAACATAACATCACGCCTTTTATCCCCAAAGGGGTAGGCAGAGGTGCACATTATGCCACTGTACAATGTAACACCCACTTTTCGCTATTTATGTTATGAGTCCCATGTAATAGGGGTGAGCCTATTGCCATATACCAGGCACAATTCCAGACTCCGTGCTACTACTGAGTATTTTGTAAAAACCCAGTAATACTATGCCCGACCCGGGAATTGAACCCGAGACCCCTTGCCCGGCAGTCGCACTTGCGTCCACTCGGCCAATGAGGCAGTCCATACTCCGTGCAATATTGTGTTGTGACAATTACAATTCTCTAAAAAATATATTTTAAAATACTAGAGGTACTAACAAAATAAAAAATAATATTTAAAAATATAAAAAGTAAGAGCCGACCAGTAGCGGGACCATGGTCTAAGCTACCGGATTCAGGGCTCCAGAGACAGAAACCTCCTCACGATACGTGCCGTTTTATTTATTACATATTCTTAAAATTAGCCATGACAGAGGACTTGCCAAGTCTCCATGCCTCCTATGGTCATGAGATCACAGTTTAAAAGGTTTCAAGCTTCATCTGTGGAATGAATGGAAACGAAAATGTATTTTACTCTGGGTCATCTGGCGATAAAATCAAGGGCTTTATTATTAAATGAATTTACACAAGTTCCAATATAACCTTTTCTGAGATGCTCAAACGAGACCGAAAGATGTCAATAAAGAAAAACCGGAAGGATTCATCGTGGATTGTCACGTATAAGTAAGCCACGTCAAGTCAAGTCGAGGCCAGTCGAGGCGTTAGCTTTGCATTATTCCTTCTGTGACGAAACACTACGTGACAAGAACTATTGATACATTTTCACAAAATCTCCTATTTTGAGAAATAAATATCCATCTTTAGGCTGACAATGGGACTAGGGAAGAATGTCGGATCATCCATTCTGGGGTGCGGCGTGTGAATGACAGTTGTCTTGAAAGATATTGGCTTTGAATTGATTCTGAATTGAACTATGCTCAGTCAACCAAGATTGGTATGAATTTGTAATCGTGTTCGTGACTGGTATAAAAATTATTTTGTTTGACCTATTTATAAACCTACTGGGTTAAAGAAACAGCTATATTTTCGCATTTTAGTTTTATCATAATCATTTAAAAACATATTTTAGAATATATAAAAGATTTACTTGTTATTTTCATCTTATCGATAATTATTGTCAACAAAGTCTTGAATTCTCTCAATAGAAAAGGCAATAGAATCTCTTCTATTACTTCTACCCTCATAAAATAACATTGCACAAATTTATATTTAAACTTGTTCATTTCCATCTAAACCTTTTAAATATTAAAAGGTAGGTATAATGTTAAAATAACCCTAAATCGGAATTTCCAGTTCATGCCATCTATTTGCTTACCCTCACAATATGTCGTCAAATGGCCGACATTCGTAACATTGGCGTAGAATTTACGCCACGTTTTTACACCTGAAATCAAGGTTTGCACAGATCACTATTCCTTTTTGCTGAAAAATGTCCCGACCGTACTGAATCTGTAATAGTAGGGGAGCCCATGATGCTAAATTGGGATTTACTTGAGCGTCCTTGGGACCTACTGGATTTTGAAGATATGCTGATAGAAAGAAGAAATGGTTTAGTGACAATTTCTTCCACCAGTGGGGGAAGGGGGAATCTACAGATCTTTGAAATTGTTAAGCGTAACTTTTGTTCTAGTGGTCGAGCGTGTCAGATATTGATAATGTACATGCTCCATGTGTATTTAATAATAAAAAACTCTTAATCTGCCAGTTTGCATGGTGGGGTTGAATGTTCTGGAGAGTACAAACGAGAACCCTTCAAAATCCCCCCACTCTTGCAAATCAAGTTGGAATGGGCAGATTTTTTAAACGCACTTCCTTTAGCACGGTATTGACTTACCTTCCCTTAATCTGACGAAACTGACTTTATTTAGTCAGACTTTTTTTTTAATTTTCAGTCCCCCCTTCTAATCAGATCGGATATATGTTGGGTATATTCAACATGACACTAGGTTTTCCCCATATGTTAATCTGACGCGCTCGAGTAACTACCGAAATCCCTTCATGGGCTCCCCTACTATAACAAGCCGCAGGTTTCGTCTGTAAGGCGGCCATAAATCTTCGACAAGAAATGTGGTGGGGTTTTTAAATTTATCTCCGATTCGAGTTTTCCTGTATCTGTAGGTTAGCGATCACTTTGCTTCGTTGGTTGTGAGTACGTGTAAAGTATTGGGATAGACTCGCTACAGAAACAGAGCAAAGAGAAATATAAATACTACCATCTCGAAAAAAGTATTAATCAACCGATAAAAAGAGAAAGAAAAAACTATAGAAAAGTTTTATTTAACTTCGGTTAAAATTTTTATTTAGGCATTCTGGAGCCGACCATAAAATAGATATAGTGTAACCGACATTGTTATGTATGCATATCCTGATTAATTCCCTATATCCCCTACAAAACAATAGTCTGCAATTTCCACCACGCTTCAAAATTCCCACTTGGAATCAGTTTTGACTTCAGACATTCAAGTCACGTAGGAATACATTTCCTATCACATTGTCACTTCGCTACAAAAGCACGAAAACCCCTTTGAGAGCTACCTCAGCACGGTGCTATGCAAACGTTTGAAGTTCGTATTTGTGAAAGAAGAACCAGACTTTTTAAGTGGAATACTCCTGAGACTTGTAATTGAGAATCAATGTTTTATGGCATAAGCCGGTAAATGAGACGGATCACCTGATGGTATGCAATCGGCGCCACCCATGGACACCTGAAACAACAAGGCATTATAAGCGTTACCGGCCTTTTGGAAATTTGAGATTTAAGGTTTGTGGAGGATTTGGAGATTGGAGAGACTGGGGAGGGGGGAGGGTGTAATTGGGCCTTGGTAATTGGGATGTCAGGCTAATTAATACCGTTTTTTATTTTTTATTTTTCTTCTTATCTTATAGAGGTAATATCTTCTGATTCATTTCGTTGCGGGAACCAAGACAGTTTCATGTTCCTGATATGGGCTTTATTAACTTGAATCTTTTAAAACTGTGAACTCCAAACCTGCTAAGCGCGGAGACTATGGGAAACTCTTTAATGTACAGGAGGCTCATAGGCTTATAGTGGACTATTCCTTTTCAGAAAAGTGCGTTTTCCAAAAAAAAAACGGGTTTGTTAAAGTTAGGAGAAGGTTTTTTTTATGGCATAATCCGGTAAACGAGCAGATTACCTGATGGTAAGCAATCGGCGTCGCCCATGGACACCTGGAACACCAGAGGCGTTACAAGTGCGTCACCGGCTTTTTGGGGATTAGGAGTTTGAGTATCGTTGGGGATTCAGAGATTGGGGAGATTGGGGAAGGGGAAGGTAATTGGGATGGGAATTGAAAAAGGTAAAGGGGAAGGTTTTAGTATATTAATTAACCGACTTCAAAAAACGAGGAGTTTGAAGTCGGTTTTATCAAACGTAGTTTATAAATAAACTAGCGACCCGCCCCAGCTTCGCACGGGTTCAATATTCATGTATTATAAACCTTCCTTAAGAATAACTCTATCTATTAAAAAAACGCATCAATATCCGTTGCTTAGTTTTAAAGATCTAAGCATACATAGGGACAGACAGACGGCGGATAGGGACTTGGTTTATAAAAGAATTATAAATAGAGCATGTTTGAGAAAGTAATTGAAACTACATATTTAAAAGTAATTCAAAGGTTGCATTGTAATAAAATAAGATGTCGAACAATGGTCAGCTATTTTCAGCATGTTTACGACCTTTGCAACCGATAAAGATTTATTATATTAATCTTCTTAAACTCTTTTTACAACCACGGGTAAAAGCGTACCACTATATTAATGTAAATAACAAATAAAAGGCTTAACTTGGAATACTTAATTAACTTGTGGCGTCTCTTTGATTTTTATATTAATGGACCAACAAAGTAAAGAAGTTTTCTGTTTCGATACTCATTTATTTGATTCTGTATCATAAAACGAACGCGTTGACTGCCTCGTTTGCCAACTGCCGGGAAAGGGGTCTTGGGTTCGATTCCCATGTCGGGCAAAGTATTACTGGGTTTTTACAAATGATCTCAGTAGTAGCACGGAGTCTGGAATTGTGGCCGATATGGCAATACACTCCCCCCGTATTACATGGGGCTCATTACATAAATAGTAAAAAGTGGGTGTTACATAGTACAGTGGCTATAAGTGCCGTAATGTGCACCTCTGCCTGCCCCTTCGGGGATAAAAGGCGTTATGTTATGTTATGTAAAACGAACGCGTCTTTTTCCTTCATATAATTATGTTTCTGTTTATATAAACTTTTTTCTTTAGGTGGGTGCCGTCCTCGACCTGGCTATGCAAGATCCCGTCATCAAGAATGCCTTCCCGCCTTGGCTGAGTGTCGAATGGATGAAGTATGACGTCACAGATTGTGATGCAGCATACGCGGTGATATCTGCTATTGATGCCTACAACGACTGCGCTCATGTCTTCTTCGGACCTTCTTGCGATTTTGCTTTGGGTAAGTAAAATTGTATTGCTATAAAATACTTGTCCTTTTTCCCTGAAATTAAAAGAGTTTGCCTTAAATATCATACGCTTGACATTTAGGTTATAGGTATGTAACATTTTACTTTTAAAAATACGTCATTGTTATTGCTGCAATGAATAAGAAAATGTCCGCGAGCGCGGATGCAAGAACAACACCACCATTACGCTTTTAATTCTCGAATCAGATTGGAGATTATTCTAGAGGTATATTGGAATTATATAATACTAGCTGTTACCCACTACTTCGTTCGCGTGAAATTATTCATATTTCTTGTTAATTTATACTTTTTGACGCAACAACGTGTCGATTGGCGTGGTATATTTGATAGCTAGCATGAAACAGAACGTTTATTATCTACTCAAGATGGCGACTGCGGTTTGTCTGTCAGTGTCATTAAAATGAATTAATAAAACGAAATAATCTCCGTAATCCGAATTTTCCGGATATAAATTGTCGACTCGAAATCTATATTTTGTTTTGTTTTGTTATTCAGGTAATGTTTCGATCGAGTCTACCGTACCCCTTGACGAAATTATTAATATAGATTTGGTAAGCAAGCACTCTATCCAGTGCATTGAGGCAAATAAACTATGCTGACGTTACAATAATGCTTGTTTGCAATATGTCTTCTACTGTGATAAAAAATACGGTTTTATTTTATTTAGGCTTTGCTTTTGCTTTCAATTGCAGTCGTGACACGATTGCATTCAAATTGCATCCGAACTGCAATTTGCGGTTGTATTGCAGTTAAAATGCCATTCGTCTGTTCAGAGCCTTAGGTATATCTTACTTCTAAATTCCTAAGTTATCTTTATCTAAATCTCTTTGGCTCACAAGGCCAAGAACTTTATCCATCTCGCAGAGTATACAACGCCTCTGGCTGTCTTCCAAGTAAACATATTATATCCTTTTTCTTATTGTTCCTGGCGTGATGTTATGTTAAAGGCGTGATGTTCTTATTGTTCCTGCTTAACCTGAGGGCTTTTGGCTTCGTCATATTCGTACTACAGTAGTTACAGTGATGTAGGAACATATATAGTACACTGTCTATGCATGTTCTTGAATCTATGCCTGTACTTATAAAAAGTGAATGTTTTGTAGCAACCAGAGCATACATACATACATAACTTCACGTCTGTCTCCCATAGGGGTACGCAGAGACTATGGAACGCCAATTACTACGATTCCCTTTTTTTGTTTATATTTTTTTTTTTGAGGGGGAAAATCATCCCATGACTTCTCCCGCCCGGGTGAGGCGGGAGGGAGTGTCAGACTCTTACGGCTTACGACTCTTCAACCCGTATTACTACGATTCCTACATATCTTTTTCGCTTCATCAACAGTCATCAATCTTGTCATGCATACTCGTCGGTTCAGGGTACTTTCAATTTGGTACTTTTTATTTAATATATCGCCAATCTGGTCAGTATCATGTATTGTATAAACTAATTTTGTGAAGAAATATATATTTCAAAACGCCGGACGCTATTTATTAGTCTGAGCTGTTTTAAAAAACCAGTTGTAGTCTAAGGAAAATCTAGTCTATATTATTATTTTCCACGTTCCTAGTATTCTCTATACATAAAAATCATACCACTAAAATGTTAGGGTTAGACGTGAAATAAATACAAATAGACTTTTATGTCAGTATCTAATTATTTCGGAGTCGAAACATCCAAATACTTAACTCAAAAGTTTCATCATCAACAGCCTATAAATGCCCACTGCTGAGCAAACCCCCTTCTTACACGGACAAGGTTTGAGCATTAATCACCACGCTTGCTCAATGCGGGTTGGCGATTACAGACTTATAATTAGAAATTATAAGAACAGGTTTCCTCACGTTGTTTTCCTTTACCGTTTCTCAGTGGTGTCTAGATAATCTTGGAAAGTACATATAACTCGGAAAAAGTTACATTGGTACTTGCCGAACGTCATGCATGAGAAGCGGGCCTCTTAAACCTCCGTGCCACCACGATACATTAGCTACAAAAACGACCAAAAGAAGGAGATTTTCGATTTGACCCTGTATGTTTCTGCGCAATCATCTCACGATGGGTGAAAGAAATATTACACCTCTAATCAAATGTCAGAAAGCAACGTTTTCTTTTTTCGGCCTGTCGTAAAGTGCATTTCCGTCATTCAATTTCCATTCTTAGCATTTCTGGAAATATTGTTGTCTTGTTATTGCGAATGGTTGAACCCATTTTGATGGGGTTTTCAGAAAAGTGTTTGGTTACACTTAGGCAAAAGTTTTAGTACATTTATTTATATAAAATTCTACTTATAAAATAAAAAGTAATATTTAAAAATATAAAAAATAGGAGCCGACCAGTAGCTCCGCATGGTCCAAGCTACCGGTGGTTAGGGCTCCAGAAACAGAAACTTCCTTACGATACGTGCCGTTTCTATGAGAACTGCCTTCTGTATCAGGCCCTTGATCCATCCATCTAACGCCAGCCTCCTAAGATGGATGTCGAGGCTTTTAGGGATTAACCCATTGGCCGACACGACTATCGGCACAATGATAGCCGAATCCACACTCCACTTGTCGACAACCTCGTGAGCTACTTACCGAGTCTAGATATTTTATTTGTTTATATTTTTCAGCTTTCACGAGGTTAAAAGTAAAGGTAAAAGTTAGTAAGTTAGTTAAGTAGGTTAAAGTTAGTATATTAATTATTAACTGACTTATACAAAGAGGGACTTGAAGGCGGTTTTTAAATGAGGCTCAGTGTTGCACATGTAAATTCGAAAAGCAATGCGTGATTAAACAACGAATCTAACTCAAAGAACTAGTTTCAATATTGCAAAAGTCCACTATCACTGAAAGCAGATACTTTTGAAATTTCTCCCTCTTTAGCGGGTGGAGAGGGGGTAGTAAAGTTGTGTGGGAAAACGTGTTTGCTTGGCTTGATCAACTTCAAACGAGGCAGCATTTTTACATTCGATAGGTAGTAGCTTTGAGGAAAGTTATAAAATACCTATGCCATATAAAATATGGAGGATGGGGAGATAATTGCGAGATGTTACTCTGTTTTATTATAACGTATAGCAGTGGTTTTTGGATATGATTATATATTTTGTATACGTACATCCAACTTATCCATTTGTCTGTTTGAAACTTTGTTTTCGTATGAAGTCATACAGTGTGTCCACAGCCCTATCAAAATTGGTATCAATGTAAACTTGGCATAATACATCATCTCATATTATGTCAATATGTGTAAACTTGAAAGCTTAAGCGAACCCGCATTGAGCAAACGTGGTGATTAATGCTCATACCTTCTCCATATGAAAAGAGGCTTTGCTCAACAGTGGGCATTTATAGGCTAAGGATTAAGGCTAAGGATTTCAAACTTATAATTAGAAATTATAAGTCCAGGTTTCCTCACGATGTTTTCCTTCACCGTTTGTCAGTGGTGTCTGAATAATCTTAGAAAGTCCATATAACTCGGAAAAAGTCACATTGGTACTTGCCGTAGGTAGGTCTTAAACCTCCGGGCCACCACAACACTAAAACAACACACTACGGTCAATAGTACAATAGATCGAGTGAATCCGCGCAGTGGTAGCTGAAAAATAATAAATAAACATAAATATTATATTTTTTCTCTTGAATTTACAAGTGAACTGATTTCAATAGTTTCTTTATTGTGTTTATTATTTCAGAAGAGAATTTTTACAAAATAAAAGTATAAAGTTTACCACGAAGATTGAACCCGGGTGAAACCTGGACGAGTAGCTAGTATTCACATAAAAATGAATAAACCCAAAACACAATGAAAAACAAAGGATAAATATTTAAAATTTCTCAAAAGTTATTTGTTTAATGAACGAGCTGTCGAAAGATTTATGAAGCTACCTAAATTAAGATTTTCATATTGTTCAGGTATCATTAATTTGTCTAGTCGTAATTTTCAGTTCGATGTTTTATGGGCTGAAATATTCAAGGTAATGTACTTCATTTACATAATACTCAAATTATGAGGTAGAAAAGTATATTTAGGCTACATCTGTTTGGTAATTAACTCGTCGAGTACCGGTTTTGTAGGCACAATTATAGAACAATGGGTTGCGGTCATCGGTGACCGCTTGGTGTTTGACAGTTTAATGAACCATTGATTTATTATTTTGTTTAAAATTGATGAAAACACAAATGTGAACTTTTTCACCTGTTTTAATGTCTGCTCGTTTGCCTCCTAATTCTAAAATTTAAAGTTATTGCCATACTCAGAGAATATCCTATCATCTAAGTCAGACCATACTCTGCCTAAATACCAAATTCCATCAAAATCCATTCAGTAGTTACAGCGTGATTGACGGACAAACATTCAAACAAAGAGACTATCATATTTATAATATTAGCATGATTAAAAAGATCAGAAAGTACCTAATTGATATAGAACAATACGGGCCAATTTGAAAGTTATTTGGAGGAGGTAGATACATACCCATTATTGAACGTGTTGCAGTTGATGTTATCATCATGATGATGATATGTTTAGAATAAGTTTTAGATATAACTGAGTCATAATTGTAAATTTTAGTCTAATCGATAATATTATAAGCAGAAGAGATCATAATGTTTACGTAGTTTATCAAGAATTTAAGTTATGAGACAGCCAAATATATAGAAGCTACGCCTGGTTCGCAGATACTTTCTGAATTATTCATAGATCGTTTCAGGTTTCAGGGTTTACCTTAACAAATTATTTAACACTGCTAATGCTACTTAAAAAAGGCAGGCTATGAACAAAAGCCGTATTAAAATTGTAGACTGTCATCCATTACGACTATCAAACATTTAGATCACTACGTTTTCTCTGTGGTTCTATGTTATTCTTTCTATGTTATTCTTAAGATCTGGAGACAGATTAGTAATTGCTGAGATAGATACAAAAAATGTTTTAATGTCTGTAGTTATTTTTTGTCATTGGACTGTTTGTCCCTCATTGAGTTTAACTCTGATGCGACCGTCAATTTAGGTTAGGGTAATGATGGACAGTTATTTACTTTATTGTTCAATAATTATAAAATGTACAAAAAATATTGTACCTCTACTTCTGATTTTGTAACTTGTAATTGAAAATTAAGTTAATTAGCTTTGTACTACACCATTAACTCTTTATCTACTACCCGACGAGAAATACCTCTTCGAGAATTACATGGCGTGATGTTTTGATAATATATTATGAGTTCGTATGCGCTATCGAAGTTTGCTTTTTGCAATGGTTCTTTGTAAAACTATTGTATTACCGAGACAGACCCATTTTACTTCGGAACGAAAACGAAATAGATTTCACGGTATATATCCATTACCTATGTACACAAGGGATTAACGGTTAACCAAACACAGCGCATGTTAGATATAACTAGTTAGTATTAGGGTCAAACGTAGTCCTGTCATCCGGGCTCGAATCCAGATTCCGGATGAAACCTAACTCCAATTACAAGTCGCAAAACTTAATAGGCTGTCACCCTTTATACAATTAATGGATTAGGTATAATAATAATAATAATAATAATAAATAAGCTTTATTGTACACCAAGCAAGTAATTACACATATTCGGAAATTATAAAGAATAAGGAGGGTACAAGGGCGGCCTTATCGCTAAAAGCGATATCTACCAGGCAACCTTTTTTTTGATATATATAATTGTATAATTAATTTGAATTTATGTCTTCAATCAACATGAAGTTTATACTTTGCTGATGTCAAACTGGGAGATGATACACTGTGATCAATGTTGAATTAAATGGCATCTACCGCATTTTTATCGGCTTCCCAAAAAGGAAAAGCTTCTCCTATAACGAATTAAAAACGGATCAACTGATTGTAAGCAATCAGCGTCGCTCATGGAGACCTGGTACTCCAGAGGCGTTACAAGTGCGATTCCGGCCTTTTGGGGATTAGGAGTTTGAGGTTCGTTGTGCATTCAGGGATTGGGGAGATTGGAAAAGGAAGGGAGGTGGGAGTGGGGTATTTGTGCCTTCTGCAATCTCACTCACAGGATGAAACGCAACGCATGCGATGTTTCACGTCGGTGTTCTGTGAGGCCGTGGTATCACTCCGGTCGAGCCGACCCATTCATGCCGAAACATGCTCCCACGCTTAGCTATGAGCATTTTTAGCTATGTACCGATTACGCCGAAGTTTATTGACCGATTTTCGTGATTCTTGTTTTGTTCGACGCGGAATACCATAAAAATTGTTTCAGATTTGTTCAGTACTTTTTATTTTATGGACATTATATCAGTATTTGATTTCTGGTCGAGTAAAAGAAATAGAAAAAAACTTAAAATTTTCCAGTGGCTAATAAAAATTACCTACTATTGTTACACATAAAATTCCCAGTGCTTCATAAACACCCTCTAGTTTCCAGAATCGTACCAAAGCCGCTTACACTGCACTGTACATAGTATATATTCTATGTAGGTCACTGCCCGTATGCAATAGAGGCGCTACTAGTTATAGGACCTTTGTGAAATGTATGTATGTAGCAATAGAAAATAAAATAACAACATATGAGTTCTAACTTTAAACTTATATAGAATAAAGTCATGCGTTTATGTGATATTCATTCACCCATTTACTCTACATAATAGACTAAGTGGTATCTATTTATATTGTATAGGATTGTCTTTCTCACACTACACATCATTGTAGTCATCATCATTATTATCAATAGCCTATAACTGGCCACTGTTAACCAAAGGCTTCTTTGCACACGGTAAAGGAGCATTAATCACCACGCTTTATCAATGCAGCTTGGTGCTTTCTTATAAATTATAATGTCCAAGCTTCCTCACGATGATTTCCTTCACCGCCAGTGATGTCTAATCTTAGAAACTACATATAATTCGATACTAACCTAAAACGGAAAAATCAAAAAGAGATAAAGGTAGGAATACTAATTCATGTTGTGTAAATATTTCATCTCAATTAATTAATGTTTAAACTTATGACTGTTTCGTTGGCCGAGTGGTCGCTAGTGCGACTGCTGGACAAGGGGTCACGGGTTCGGTTCCCGGGTCGGGCAAAGTATTACTAAATTATTTAAAACCATTCTCAGTACTAGCACGGAGTCTGAAATTGTGTCCGGTATATGACAATTGGCTCACCCCCTATTACATGGCACTCAAACATAAATAGTGAAAAGTGGGTGTTACATACATTGTACAGTGGCATTAAGTATGTCGTGGTGTGCACCTTTCCCTACCCCTTCGGGGATAAAAGGTGTGCGATGTTATGTTATGTTTAAATTTATGATAACATTAAACTTTTCTATTTAAGACAAATCAAAATTGTGCATTATTTGCTGCCGTTCCCGTATTATCCTACACATTACATACAATATATTAGTATGCCATATTTGTGACCCCTGAGTTAGTCAGATCTGCTGATCGGAAATGCTGCAAAAAGAACACCCAAACTTCCATCCAACACACATAAAACAGAGCACAAAAGTAATTTACCAGCTCGAGTATGAAACAACAAAACTCACAATATACAATCGTGTTCAACCGGAACAACGAAACAGATTAATAAACGATCAAAAAAGTTTTAACAAAATGGATGGATGTGGAAAAAAAAAACTTGCATTGGAGTATTGCTGGTTACTCTAATTGGAAAAAGATTCTATGAAAATCGTACCCGTAGTTTGAATTCAAATACATAGTAAGATTTTTGTTGCTATAATAAAATGTTAACCCACTGGTCCTAGGCGGTCTAAGACGCCCGCTAAGACGCCCGAGGGTGCCCTCATGCATGAGAAGCGGGCGGGTTCAGAACCTATCAACAGCAAGTATCAATGTGACTTTTTAGGAGTTACACATGTAGAGGTACTTTCTAAGATTATTTAAACACCACTGACAAACGGTGCAGGAAAAGATCATGAAAATAATTTGAATATGTAATTGTATCTCATCTATTTCTTTAAATTAAATTAAATGTATAATTGACTTGACGTTCACTTTCATTAACTCACTTGACATTTTAATAAATTCTTATTTTAGATACTAATTTGATTATATTGTAAAATGATTCATTCGTATTAATGTATTTCATTTAATAATACTTTTGCGCGCTGTGTTCCACGGCAAGACAGAAGTACAGCACACACAAGCATTTTATTCAACATCTTGTTACTTATGTTTTATGCAAATAAATGATTTTGATTTGATTTGTTTAAATCGCCAACCCGCATTGAGACTATAGATACGTTTGGTTGTGTAGGTAACGCGTAAAGAGGTAGCAGCAAACAAACAAAATTACTTTCTCATTTGTATATTTATAACATTTTAGTTGAGATCATGCATATTTCAATAACAACGCGTTCATACTTAATACCACGCTTGGTATTCCTCGAAGTACCTACACGTACGAATTTTCTTTTTGCTTGTTATGTTATTGGTTTCTTTGTAGGAAACGAGCCTTTTGCCAAACACCGGGTACAAGAAACTCCGTGTTATTGCCAAGAATTTTAACATGGAAACAACCTTAAAGTAGAACATATTTTTATTATTTCTTTTCGAGTGTGATAATGTATTATTTCGTATGATAAGAATTTAGAAGGAAAGCACTTATAATACATCACGGTGACTTAACACAAGTCAGGTAAATGGAATATTTAAATAGAATGTTCTTTTTCTTAGATAATGCCATCTTTAAGACCATCCGCAATTTATTTTGGTAGTACATGTATATGGAGGGTGGATCGTTGTTCATCATTATCATTTCGGGTATAAGACTGCTGGAAATAGACCTTTTTAATGACGTCACATTTTAATGTTTCCTGCCTCTTGGTTTTAATAATTGAAATTGTAATTACTGGAACATATAATGCAGGCTGAAAATCAATTTGGAAAAAAGTGCGTGTTTGAGTGCAAATCTGTTTTTTATAGTAGGTTTCATTTCTGATCCGAACAAAATATTATTAAAATACTTTTTGATAAAGATTTTTAATAATATTTTCATTTTCAGTAACATTTTGGAAAAGTGACTGCTGTAAGTAGAAATACGATTTCTTTTTTACGGCAAATTATGTCTGTTGTTAAGTTTAAATCAATTTACTCAAAGGTTTTTAGAATGTCACTATATTTTCTTCATAAAAAGGGTATATTTACATTCAATGTTTTAAGGCATACATTACACAATATCTTGGCCAATTTTCTATAATGTGTAGGCAGAGATGGATTGTGTGGTTAAGTCACCCATCCATTTTAGTTTTAACATTATACTTTTTGATATTTTACAATATAAGCTAGATAAAGGCCAGATGCTGAGCACTTCTAACCAGCGTGCTCATCTGATCTAAAGAAGAAGTATGTAAGAATTTGTCGTAGTTCGACTTCGAATTTTTGTGGCCTAAATGAGTAGACAGATCCCCTGATGGTAAGCAATCGACGCCCATGGACAACTGCAATACCAGAGATTTTTTTTTAAACGTGGGCAACGTTTAATTTATTTAATTTTTTTTTTTTGTAAAAGCGTTGCCCCGCACTTGTATTTTCTCCTGGGTCGTGGGTGCGTTTACAAACATACAAGTTCACATACACAATGACACCCAGACCCGAAACAACAATTTGTGGATCACACAAAGTGTTGTTCCGTGCGGGAATCGAACCCGCGACACGTTGCACGGCAGCCGGTTGCCCAGCCACGGCACCAACCGTGCAGCATTACATTAATTTTGTTGGGATAGGCAGACTAACGTACTATTATGCCTTCATCGTCTAGGATTCTATACAGGCTAAATTTCAGCTGAAGTTTCAAAAAACATTGTTTTCACTTCAAAATAGAAAAAATAACAGCCATGATTTAATATTGTTTATTCTTTAAACTTTTATTTATGATATGGAATGAAATTAAATTTCGTAAATATTTTCACAATATCTCAGTAAGATAAATTCATAACAAAATATATCTGTTTTAATTTTAATACTATATGAGCCGGAGAACAAAGGCCTTGTCTATGAATTATTCACCGAAATGATTTCATATGTTTTCAGAAATGTTCAGTAATAAAAGTATTTTATAGATTTATAAACTTTGTTACAAAATATAATTTCGTTTTAACTGAATATCAATTTCATGTTAGTACTATTATTTTTTTATATTTAAATTCATTGTTCGCTCCTTGCACCCACCGCATACTCAAACTATATCATACTGTATCACCCTAAAGTCACACTGGTAGATAACCAACCACCTAATAAACAACCTAATGAACAACCCACCTAATATATGGTTACGTATGATAGTTAGAAAAATAATAAAACGATTCATAAAAATTATGTTTAAAAAACCGACTTCAACCCCATTTGTTTTGAAGTCGCTTAACTCGTCGAGTACCGGTTTTGTAGACACAATTATAGAACAATAGGTTGCGGTCATCGGTGACCGCTTGGTGTTTGACAGTTTAATATACCAAAATCTTATCTTGAGTGTGTCAAGCACTTTTTTGAAAACCGCAATAAATCAATTTCAAGAAACGAAAAGTGAAGACATAATTCGATTAGTACAACAAAACAAAGTTTTTTGTTATTCATATTTAAAAAACAATATATATATTTTAAAAGATAATAAATAAACATGTTCTATTAGACAATATTTCTAGCTCTTTAATTTATATTTAACCTAAATCGTTGCTCTCTGCTGGCTGCCTCGTTGGCCGATTGGTCGCAAGTGCGACTGCCGGGCAAGAGGTCTCGGGTTCGATTCCCGTGTCGGACAAAGTATCACTGGGTTTTAAAAAAATTCTCAGTAGTAGCACGGAGTCTGGAATTGTGCCCGGTATATGGCAATAGGCTTACCTCATATTACATGGGACTCATAACATAAATAGTGAAAAGTGGGTGTTACATTGTACAGTGGCATAATGTGCACGATGTGGCGTGATGTTATGTTATGTTATGTTAACCTAAATATGGTTACATTGAATTATGAACCGTGTAATGCGTGCCGTCCATATGACAGCCCGCATTCCTATATACATAACAGCAAGTGTTGATAAGCTTCTTGTCGTCAACGATCATTGTACGGTTTACGTACACTAATCATGTTAATTAAACTTATTTTATTATGATGACTATACATATCGGACGATATTCTGTCGCGGCATTCAATTGTAGACCAGTGTGCACTTCAACTCGCTACCGAACGTACCACTGTGAGAATCACCTAACAATCTTACTTGTAACCTTTAAAAATAAACTTTTCGGGACTTCTAGAAGTGTTTACACTCACAACTTCAAACTTAACTATCTACGAGTAATTTTCTCCATAACAATTAACTATAAAAAGTAGTGTACAGTTCACTACACTGTACATTAAATGGTCCTTCGAGCCGGATGCGAAGTGAATTTTGTGTCTTATAAAATGTGATAGCGAATCGGTTTGGCTGGCCTCCCACAAGCGGGTCTCACCAGTCCAGATTGAGAATCGAGTGTCATCACGAAGGCACAGAGTTACTGAGCATCAGCGATCTTCAAATTTCGTCGGAACTAGCGGACAAGACGAGTTACTAACAAACATTGAGAGGAGACTAGTGGAACTACGGAACTATATTGAAGAAGACCTGGTTCTTCGTGTCCAGAACATAACTGATCTTGGATCCTATTCAACTTAGGTACTACACTACTAACTTACCTATTACATCAACTTAAAACTACTTACAACCTACAAAACTTACCTCTTTACTATGGAGCTGCAACTAACTAAACAAGTCGGCACCTTTGAGGATCTGAAAACACTCTGCACCAACTATAGAAAGGACAGCATTGCTAGAATAACTGTAGATTACTTGGAAAAACGTTTGGCGAATTTAGAAAAGCTATGTTCGAGCTTTCATGAACAGCATCAACTATTAGTGGAAAACATTGAAAACAAAAACATCGCATATTTTAAGAACGGCACTTACGAGAAAACTAAGCACTTGTACGAATCAACAAGGAAAAATATGCTTGATATGATGGCTTCTCAACGAACACAACAACAACAACCAAATTTAGATTTTGACTTATCTGGACTCATTGACGAGAATACTGAAAACGAGGTACAAAAGCTGATTGCCCAACAAAAACGCAATTTTAAAGCTTTGGACAAAGCTATGGGAAAAATAGATCTTAATACGATTACTGAGAAGTGGGAATTTGAGGAACATCTGGTGGCCTTGAAATATAAATGGGAATTAATTGAAAAAATACACTGGGAACTGGAAGACGAACTAAAAGCCTCAAGTTCCTGTACCAACTACAATGAAAAATATGAAGCGATCGAGGAAAAATATGAAAAATAAACAGCAAAATTTATTTCTCGTAAATCGACGTGCCAGAGTTTTCTGGAAACTATATTCACTGGATAACTTTCAAGGATATCTTTATTGAAACGATTCATAACAACCCAAGCATTTCTAAGGCTCAAAAAATGCAATATTTAAATACTAAATTAAAAGGTGACCATTAGTGCAGATAACTATGACTCTTGTTGGGAGATACTATCACACCGATATAACAACCGTCGACTTCAGTTCACATCATTTATGAGCACTATGCAACACCTACCAACTATTCAACAACCTAACGCTCATAACTTAAAACGCATGCACGATGTAATAACAGAGTGTTTGAATGGCCTTGGTAATATCATATGGGAGTTGAAGTATCGAGTTGGGGACCAATGATTGTTTACAATATGTCGCAAAAATTGGATTCCGCCACTCTTAACGAGTATACAAAGGAAACACAGAATAACAGAGAATTTACCGGACTTAGAGGAATTCCTCCACTTCCTTGAACTTAAATTTCTAGCTTACGAAACAGCGAAAAGCTGCTCGAGAGACGCTTCTGAAAACAAGATTCCAAAACCAAACAATAAGGGCTGGACAAACAACTACAGAACTAATAATTTTGCTAACAAACATCAAGACAAAAAGTTGGGCTATTCAAAAATGTTCCATGCATTGTATGGACAATGTCCGCTTTGCCACAAAGATCACGTGTTGATGCAATGTGACAAATTTACTGAAATGGATATTGCCCAACGCAACCAAACTGTTTCAAAACTCAAAGTCTGCAAAAACTGTCTATACAGCCACGGCAACAGCGCTTGTAATTCGAAGAAAACGTGCCGTGAATGATATTTGAAGCATCATACATTATTACATATGACTAAAATTTCCTACAATGAACCAAATGTTAAAAGAGATCATGATCGGCATTCAAATCCGAAGTATTCACCATCATCCCCACCTAGCGCTCACCAATTAGCGACTGATGGTACTGAAATCTTACTGACTACAGTTCAAATCAAGGTGCAATCTGCGGACGGAAATTATATAACTTTGCGGGGTCTCCTAGACCAAGGGTCCCAAACAAACCTCATATCTGAAAATGCAGCTCAATTACTACACTTACCTCGAACCAAATTTGACGCCGCTATTACTGGAATCGGATCTACATCACGTAGACCGTTATCCAAAACATTAACATTACCTGTAACTAATATTCAACACGAAATAAAAGATATCTATGAATTAATCTACGTCAAGGCTCGAGTTACCGACAGTTACTTCTTATATGAGCTTCACATTCCTCTGGCGAGCGACGAAGACTTTGTTATCTATGAAATATTTCCCTTATTACCAACGAAGAACCCAGATTATGCAAACGTCACAACAGCTGTTTCTGTGTCATCGAAATACATTGCTATAAACTTGGAGAAGAATACTTACGCCAGATTAAATGAAAAGAGTTGAGTCAATGCGTCCAAAGGCAGAGAAATAACTTCATCTGTGTTCTAAACCTTCCTATCTTCAATTTACAAAACGTCAATGCACCCTGTGAAGCAAAACTATTAGCACATCAATCAACGTTACCGTGTATTTCAAAGAAAACCGAATGCGTCACTGCATGGATTGAATTATATACTACAACACCTGGTTAGTGACGTGTTGCGACTCGTGCAATATACGTACTGTGTGCGAAGGTGATGTCAGAATGCACATCATAATTACGTCATCTATAGTGTCGCTGAAACAAGGATGTCTTCTTCAGGCAAAAGATTTGAAAATACACTTGTATAAACATCAAACCGATCCTGTAATAATCCTATATCCAATTTAATCCTTCCATAAAATTAAGTAATATCTGTATCATACATCATTGTGACTCATTGTGACATACAAAATTTACTCAAATTTTGTAATAAAAATAAAATTTAAATTACATTAAAATCAGTCATATTTAAACTTAAATTAATTAACCGACTTCAAAAATAGAGGGGGTTGAAGTTCGGTTTTTTAAACGTAGCCTATAAAATAACTGCTGACTAACACTAAATAACTACTGACTGCCTCATTGGCCGAGTGGTCTCAAATGCGACTGCCAGGCGAGGGGTCTTGGGTTCGATTACTGGGTTTTAAAAAAAATCTCAATAGGTAGCCCGGTATATGGCAATAGGCTCACGCCCTATTACATGGGACTCGTAACATAAATAGTGAAAAGTGGGTGTTACACTGCACAGTGCGCCTCTGCCTACCCCTTCGGGGATAAAAAGGCGTGGTGTCATATCTTATAAAATCAATATTTGACTACATAAATATTGTTGACTGCGTTAGTACAATTTACTTATCAAAATTATTTAAATGTTTCATCCAAATTCAATTATAAGTTAAAGAGATAACAAAATGGTTGCTTTCTAAAATCTATTTTCGAAACCCAGTTATAACAATCCTCTTTACCCATCATCAAAATCTCCAACTGATGAATGAAATATTATGGGCCCATGTAACAGGGGTGACCCTATTACCATATACCGGGCACAATCATGAGAATTACATATCAACAAAAAATTTAACAACCACTTAAAACAAAAATAGTTTCAGATAATATTATGTAAAAAGAAGCAAGTCAATTTAAGCTGAAGAATACACCTGACATATCGTCGTAGAAATCTCTAGAGGTAGAGTGCCTTAAATAATACCTCTATAGTCGAGTAAAATCAACAGACCAAGTAAATTCCTTCTATAAAAAATCTGCCTTAACATTTTACGTACATTTCTGTGCGAGCGTACCATTCAACACTGCCCAAGGGATTCTAGATTCAAGTGAGTTGGACATGTAATTTATTTTCGCTTAAACCCGGTGAAAATAATGTGGAGTCATGGTTGTCACTCTCATTGACCGGACGCAGAGTAAAAAATGTACAGAAGATAAAGTTGTGTGTGATGATTTATAAATTATGAAAAGAAAAAAGAACTTTTGCGACTAGGCTAGAATTAGTAGTCAGCACTAAATCTTCACCATACTCGGTTAAATATAACATAACGTAACATCACGCCTCTTACTCCTGAAGGGGTAGGCTGAGGTGGAAATTACGGCACTTAATGCCACTGTAGAATGTAACACTCACTTTTGACTATCTATTGCCATGCACAGTCTTGTGCGCCTTAAAACACCCAGTAATACTTTCCCCGCCCGGGAATCGTACACGAGACCCTTTGCCCGGAAAATCGCACTTGCGACCACTCGGCCAAGGCTTACGACCGAGACAGTCAGTTAAATATATATTTCTTTAATTGATGACATTACTATCTGGTCTTCCCAATTCGCCAAAGGTAACATTAATTAAGGTCTATTTTCAAATATGTATAAGATTATGGAAACTTCCACCGACTCTGAAACCATGAATGTTATATCTTTCCTGAAGAACAATAGAAAATAGCTTTAGTGACAAAATGTTTAAAATTTTAAATAGAAAATATTTTAGACAACGTAAGTATTTCAAAAGTTATTGTTACATTAGTCGATTTGTGTCAGCTAGCTAATTTAATAGTACAAATAGATTTGTATTACCTTATAACTTTTATGACACATACTACATAAATTATTATGTTTTTGACTTACTCACTTAATTATTTGACTAGGAACTCGACTAGTTTCAAGCCATGCTAGAGGCTGATATTCACGAGCAGCGTTTCGCGACCTGCGACGCTGCGACGCTGCGATTGTCGCGCTGCTACTCAACATACAGTAGTAAATAGATGTGGATATACTGTTTATATTTTACACTGTGGTCAGGGATACCCCAAGGGTCCTAGTTTACTCGACATAAATGGGATGACAAGTCCCTGACATAGTGGTTTTTAAAATATTGTGGGAAATATTTTCAGCATCGCTGGCATATTTCCTTATTGTGAAACAGGTTAAGATAATTTGATAATTTATGCTTTAAGGATAAGCTTTGATATAAATAGATCCTGTGATGGATGAGTTTATTTATAGCATAAGTATCATACTTGAGTTGTATCTATCTACAATTATTTTATAAACTGCATTTAAAAAACTGTCTGACAACCCCCTCTTTTTAAGTCGGTTATTGAATGCACTAAAACAAATCTACTAAAAACCGCATCAAAATTGGTTCAGCCAATCGCGAGAAAATTACGCACATCCTACATACATAAGTAGAAGAACCTACTTGTTTGAAATCGGTTAATAAACTACAGGAACACAAAACCACCCCGTATACGCTATAGATGCATTATAACTCAATTAATAATAAAAAAGTATAGGGTTAGGTTAGATATCTAAAATTCCTTGTAATAATCACTTTTCACCAACGATATTAATCTCACATCATATCTCATAATATGCCTACTGACCCGGGTGTCGAACACGAATTGGGATGGTGACAGGGTATGAAAATTAAAAATCTAATTAGTCCGTAAGTTAGGTAATGAAAAAATATTAGACACGTATTTTTTTATTCTGTCGTATAATAAAACAATACATAGATAAAACGAATCAAAGGTTAGGAGTGGGGGCTAAAACGTCATTTCTACGTATAAAATGTACATTGAAGTGACGTCACGCGACATTTCAAATCAATATATCGACGAAAGTATTCGTTTCTGTAAGAAAATAAAAAATACGTGTCTAATGACTTAAAATATTCTACACGACGGAGATTAAAATATATTATAATAATTAATATAAATAAGTAAATTAAAATAAAAATTAGGCATCTACCCTATTCTTTAGATCAACTATTCGTGAGTACTAGCGAGATTTGGATCAACGAAACAATCTCAAGCGTATATCCAATAAAAAACATGACTTAAAAAGAGTACCAAAAAAGTTTTAAGAAAATATCTCGCATCTTTGACTAAGTCTTTATCTTCCACCCCTGAGCCACAGTTTGCCGAAATAAAATAAAGAAGTTAAAAAGTAGTAAAGAGAAAGTCGTAAACACGTAGGCCGAAGGCTCACTTTTGCCCGCAATAAATACGTGCTTATGTTACGAGGCTTTCCAGTGAACTTTTATATCCTTGGGTCATAGGTACCACTTTATATATATTTTTATTTTACTGCATGAAACTTTTGCGATCTGCCTTATGTTGGTAAGAAAATCTCAGTAGTCCGTCGCATAGAGACTGCGACTCCTCGGCAAATAACAAGTTAAAAGACACCTCTTCAACCCTTTGACAATTTAGGGCTAATAAAAATAGGAAGTTCTCGTAATGAGGGGTTTTAATTGTTGATTAACTGATCTTATAAATTAAAAGCCCCTTAAATTAATTAGGATTTAATCCGATTTCTAACTGATATACCCCAGTGATGTTCCTAAGCCGGGGTCTACACCCAAACCATGGCATATTTCCCTATATGAGCGTGAATTTCCTCTATACTAATAATAATCGGGCCTGCGGACGGCGAGCGGCTCCCCGTCCGACCAGAAACAAACCCGAGCGTACGGCGCATCGCGTTCCGCGCGCGCCTCAAAGAGCCATCAGACCACCACAGTTGGAGCCCAACAGGGCCGATGCCGATTCGGAGTCGCGGAGAACCTAACGGGTAACCGGGACTCCGACTCGACGTGCAGGATAAGGAACGGGGTCGTTTTTAGTCAGTAAGAATCTGACACTCCCTCCCGCCTCACCCGGGCGGGAACAGTCATTCGATGACTTTCCCCCCTGAAAAAAAAATACTAATAATAATAATATGTAGCATATACGTGCAGTTAAAACTGGGATTAAATTTAATTTACATAGTCCTATTTGGAAACCAACAAGACGGACCACAATAAAAATTGATTGACTCCCTAATCTTTTGATGTTTTTGATGCACAAAAAATACAAATAAATTTATTTTTAAGGTTTTTAACAACTAATTGTATAATATAACATTTTCTTAGTACTGAACTACAAGTGCTTGTGTAGATCCAAATAATCCTCTAAATGTAATCGCACGGCTTTGGCACAGGCTCCAACCCAGCAATTACACTGTCAAACACCGCGAGGACACCGGTGACTGCAACCTATTGTTCTTTAAACTGTCAAACACCAAGCGGTCAACGGTGACCGCAACCTATTGTTCTATAATTGTGTCTATAATGACGGTACTCAACGAGTTAACTTGTCATTTAAATATGAACTTAAAATTGTATGTCCTATAACATATTTCATAACATCACGGGCGGCGCGCTTACAACATTTTTGCATTGTTACCGATGCAAAATACACCGTGCCGTAGCCGTGCTTGAGCCGTATCGGAGCTGTGCTTATTAGGTGTGCAATGGCTTTACGCCTTCATATTAACTGCTTCATAAGTTAGACTACTTACAATTAGCTTCCCCATTGAGTAAAGCTTACATTTTCGTTCCACCTCAGCATGGCTGTCAAGACCATGCAAATAGGAAATTCACGTCACTCGCAAAGACGTGAGTTTGACTTAGTATGTAAATTGTAGAACAGAGAATGTAAACGTTTCCTACATCTGGCGGCCATTTTGAAATGCCTTCGTAACGTTTATGAAGTGTTATGTGAAACTTCTGTGTAGTCTACATTGGTGATTACAAATGAAAAAAAGTAACGAAAATTCTTTAATATGTATTTTTATTTAAAAATAATCTACATGAGCATACTTGGACTGTCTCGTTTGTGGTCGCAAGTGGAATTCGCGGGGCAAGGGGTCTCGGGTTCGATTGTCGAGTCGGGAAAATATTACGGGTTTTAAAACAAAATCTCAGTAGCAGCACGGAGTCTAGAAATGTGCCAGGTATATAATGGCAATAGGCTCGCCCCCTATTTTATAGGACTCGTAACATAAATAGTGAAAAGTGGGTGTTACATTGTACAGTGGCCTTAGATGCCGTAATGTGCACCTCTGCCCCTTCGGGGATAAAAAGGCGTGATGGTATGATATGCATATTATTATATACTTTTTGGATGAAAAATTTGTCTATTGGATTAATTACCTTATAGTTGTCTAGTATTTTACCTTATAGTTTCGGAATAAGCTTAGACAGTTCTTGTTAAATAAGTGTCTTTATCATGTTGACGAATTATAACTTAATTTATTAGAATTGTTGTTGTGTGATTTTTTTGGTATTTTATGGATGACATGACTATATTTTGTTATATTTTGTGTATTATTGTTTTATTTTTGTTATAATTAATTATGAATTGACAAGTACAGGGAATGACATTCAACTTTATTAATTGTAATGGCTAATTATTGCATGTATAATTTTTAGAATATAGGTGTATTGTACAAATTCAAACACAATGTAATAATTGTTCATGAATAAATAAATGAAATGAAATGAAATATTTTTTTATTTGAGTATTATTCTCAATTTAATTTTCCATTGGAGTTTTTGTTTTCTTTTTAATCTATCTAATTAAACATGCCTTTGGTCGATATAAAAACCATGACTTATTTTTTTCTTTTTTTATTTATTTATTTATTTATTTATTTAGAGGATCACCGACATAAATACAGCAATATTGCACAATGAAAATATTTTTGACTTATAAATTATCACATGTAATGTATTCACAATTATAGGTAACCACAGCATGCATATAGCTTTTTAATTTAAATTATTATAAAAGAGATAATAAAAATTCGGAAAAATTTAGTACAAAATAAAATTAAAGCTAAAAACATTTTGTCAACAAAAAAAAATTAAAACTCAGCAAAGGAAAAAGAAAATCATAAAACCAGTAGGAAACGTCAACCTCAAGCTAAGGTACGTCACTCTCTCTGATCATTCTCAAGAACTTAGGGAGGTGCTGAAGGTGAATGTCAATCCCAGGCAATGTACTTGTCAGGTCATTGTACAGACGAGCCAAACGAACAACCGGCGAATTGCGACCCATTCTTGTTCTACAAAATTTGATTTTGAACAGTTTGCATGGGTATCTCGGTATTCTCGGAGGCACATTATACGCGAATTGGCCAACCAGCATAGGACTGTCAATTTTATTGTTTATCACTTTATGCAAGAAGGACATGTCGAGACACAAACGGCGCCTGGTAAGCGTATCCAGTTGGAAATGCTTTAGTTTTTCCGCATATGTTTTAACTGTTCCTGGTGTCTGAAATCGGCAGGACAGACTGCGAATCAATTTCTTTTGTACTCGTTCAATTCTGCTTTTATGTATGTTATAATCTGGGGTCCAGACCGTGCTGCAGTACTCCAGTTTGCTTCTTACATAACTATTATAGAGCAAAATGATTGAGGAGGACTTTTTAAAGTCTTTAGTATTACGAAGAATAAATCCTAATGACTTGTTTGCTTCTTTTATAATTCGATCAATATGATCTGAAAAGCGTAACTGGCTATCAACGGTAAATCCCAAGTCCTTTATCGTGTCTACTTCCTTTAGTCTAGTACCGTTTATTGTGTAGCCAGTGTGAAATTTATTACGTTTCCTGGTCAATTTTATATGGTGACATTTTGAAGCATTTAGGAACATTCCATTACTAATACACCAATTTTGGAGGCAGCCAACGTCTTCCTGTAGAAGTTTTGAGTCTTCCATACATTTAATCTCCTTGGTCAGTTTTAGATCGTCAGCGAAAAGGTACAATCTCGAATACTTTATGAGTATAAAGTCCGGTAGGTCGTTGATAAAAATGTTAAAGAACAATGGTCCCAGAACAGAACCCTGCGGAACACCCGAGAGCGCTAAAAAGGGTTTCGACTTCTCGCCCCCTATCACCACCTCCATTGGACGTTTTGTAAGGTAGGATCGACACCAGTCTAAGATGTTGTCAGTTATACCGAACATGTATAGTTTGTCCAATAATAATTTATGATTCACCTTGTCAAACGCTTTTGAAAAGTCCGTGTAGACTGCATCTACCTGTGTCCCCCTGTCCACGGACTCCATTAAATCAGAGGCAAAGAGAACCAAATTCGTGCATGTAGATCTCCTCGTCATAAAGCCGTGCTGTTCATTAATTATACATTTTTGTGTGTGAGCATAAATGACAGCGTGTACCATAGACTCAAAAATCTTAGCGATTGTGGAAATTATGGCAATTGGCCGATAATTCGAAACATGGTCCCTTTTGCCATTCTTGTATACAGGTACGACCCTTGCCAACTTCCATGCATCAGGAAACTCGCCCGTCTCCAAAGACCTATTAAAAAGCATGCACAACGGCGGGGTTAGTCCATTTGCACACCTAGCCAGATAAAGAGGGTGGACGTTGTCGGGGCCCACTCCTTTCGTGATGTCTATCTTCTTCAGTTTCTTATTGACATCTTCAGGGCTGAAGTGAGGAGGGTTGAGCACATCCTGAATATTTGGGCTCAAGTGAATTGCAGGATCAATCGTATAATTATCAAGATCACTGCCGCCTGCCTCATAAACCGAAGAAAAGTGGGTGGCAAACATGTCTGGAATTCGATGTGTGTCCGAATTCACAATGTTATTCAGTGTCATAGTACTGGGATAGGATGAGCAGTTTTTTCTTAAATTTTTAATATGAGTCCAGAAGAACTTTGGATTTTTCTTTAGATCGGATTCTATTGCTACTATATACTTTTTATAACATTCTTTTATCATTCGGCTGGTATCGGCCCTTAAATAATCAAATTCTAATTTGTCCAATGGATTTCCATATTTTTTAAATCTTTCATGATATTTAAACTTCATGTTAAGTAGCTTAATTAATTGCGGTGAATACCATACAGGATAAGATTTAGGACGGTTATTTGTCATAGGTATGTGTTTACCAATGGTTTCGTGTATTATTTCGTAAAATCTTGATACCATTTCGTTTATATTGTCATAATGTTTTAGTTCTTTTCCCCAATCAACATATTTAAGATGATCATTAATAGCGGAATAGTCACCCTTGTGGAAATTTTTACGCTTTATTTTAACTGATTGCTTTAGTTTTTCTATTGATAGCTTTAATTGAAACTCTAGCGCGGGATGATGCTTATCAATATCTTTTATAGGATTCTGGCATTCTCTAACATGCATAACAGACTCTCTATTACATAAAATTAAGTCAAGGGTCTTATTATTTATGTTCGTAACTTTATTAAACTGGCCTAAGTTACTCAGCATTAAAAGTCAACGAGTCTACAGAACAGCCCACTGCTACCGTAACCGACAGGGGTCATGCCCAAGGTATCACTGTCACTATTTTGTTGCCAAGTTATGCCACCCATATTGAAATCCCCCGCAATCAACGTACACCTTTGGTCGGAACAGTTCTGTAAAATAGTATTGGCTTTATCTGTAAATATCTTTACGTCACCGATTGTGACAGGTGGCGGAAAGTAGATGGCGCAGATATTAAGTTTAGTCGCTTTTTTACCCGATGCCGTGGAGATTGTAACCCAGACATCCTCGCAATCGCCTTCGTATTCATTAACCCGTGCAGATACAAGTCGATCCGACACTGCAATCAAGACACCACCGCCCCTAGGTTTAGTAGAAGCTGTGGTCTCTCGGTCACGTCTGTACACATTGTAGCCACTCTCGAAAAATTCACAGTCAAAGCAGCCTCCGTTAAGCCATGTCTCTGTAAATATATATACATCGTAATTGCTATTGCTAATCTGTTGACGTACTTCAGCCGAAACCGTTCTAAGTCCTCTTACATTCTGGTAGTATATATTCAAACAATCAATTGTCATGCAGTTTCTTCAACACCAATAGAACAATTAAACAATAAACACAATGTAAGTAGGTACAGTCAAACATCAAATAATCAAATAGTCTGATAGTTAAATAATCATATAATCAAACAAGCAAATAATCAATTAACCGAATATGAAGAGATATATATATATGTTATAAAAGATAAGCATTTAAATAAGCAATGAAACTATGAAATTATCAAACAAAACAGCAATCAAATAACCAAATACTCGAACAATTAAGCAAAAACAATCAAGTAGTAAAATATTAAATAATAATCCAGTCAATCAACAAATCAACAGGTTACTCGGAAAGATTAGACAAATCTTGAATATTTTTAATATTTATGTATTCTGTCGATTCAGTTTTTCTTACATATATCTTACCTCCCCTGACCCAAACAAATTTGTAGTGTAGTTCCTTTGCCTTGGCACGTGCTGCGGCGTGTAAAGCCTTCTGTGCTGGCGCCAAATGTTCAACAACGAAAACTGGCTTCTTATCACCGCCGATACCAAGCTGACTCGTATTTAGTTTATCAGTTGGCCTTTTGCTTTTCCTGTTAAATTGCAACGCTGCAGCCAGAAAGCCGTCTCGTATTCTTTGCGTGTTAAATTTTACTATTATTGATCTAGGGCGTTGGCTCTCGTTGTTAATTTTGGCTATTCTCGTACACTGCTGTATGTCAGTTTCTTCCAATTTGTAGCCACTTACTTTTGCAATCTGCTTGACTACCGAGTACAGATTTTCAGTTTTGAATTCGGGCACGTTTTGTATTTCTAAATTTGTGGTCCGCGAATATTGTTCAGACCGAGCGAGTCTAGATCGGAGATCAGCTATTGATTCTCTGAGTGAAGTGTTTTCCGCTTCTAGTGTATTAATCCTGTTAGAGTTTAAGGTGACTTCTTCTTTTAAGTTAGCTTGGTTTTGCTCAAATATCTTTAATGCATCCGATATTTGGTTAAAGCGATCCAAGACTTCGTGAGTTTTACGTTCGACCTTCTTTAATATACTAACCTTGAAATTATTGAACACGTTTTCCAGTTCTTCCTTAATAATTAGTCTAATATCCTCAGTCGTTACACTAGGTTCATGTTGATGCAGTGGTTGGCCGCCTCGTCTGTTGTTTACGTTAGTACTAGGTTCGTTCAATTGATAGCAGGTTGCCGATTGGCTACTGGGCCTTATGGGTGTATTAGTGTTATCAACCTTCGGCAATTTACTGTGACATCCAGGACAAACGTACTTCAGTTTAAAGTCTTCCGTTAAATCCTTGAGGGGTCGCTGTATATTTACGCAGTTTAGGTGATATCTGAATTTACAGGATTGACAGTGTAAAAAACCCGTCGATGATGACTGACGTTCACAACATCCAAATTTTAGTTTTGCTTGAGACATAATAAAAAAATTTCCCAATGAAGCAAAATTATCAGTTATTGTCTGCAAACAAATTATTTAATTTTTGTATCTATTCTTAATGCTTCAATTATAGTAGCAAGAAACGCTTGATATGGAACGCGCCCTTTTTTTATGTTGGCAGCACTGACAGCACACTTTTAAAATGTCAAAAACAGATGGTAGATGCAAAAAGTACAATAATACTATTTCACTTCATGACTTCTCTTGCGAACCAAGTCTCGAAAATAACACGGTAATGTTTTCAGTGCGAACTTTTAGAGTTAGAATTCAATTCCACAAGTTTTAAATAGTCCACCGTGTTCACATCGGACATCAAAAACAGTAAACAAAGTAATTAAACACTGTGTATTTGCTTCGTTATTTATGATCATAACACGTATTTCTATGGTTTGCCAACAATATCACTGGTTTAGCTAATATTACTGAACACTCTCGTATACTTTTAGATGGATAATATTGCGTGAAACTATTTTAATTGTTTATTTATCATCTTGTTTATATTATTTACTACTCACCTATATACCTCTAATAACAGTCTGTTTTTTATATCAAATTCACCTACATTTACATGACAGTCTCAAGGTTCCTGCCTTTGAAACTCAAAGGTTTACATTCTCTGCGCGTGTATGTACGCTGTAACTTTTAGAACAACTTTTAATTAACGACTTGGTTTACTTCAAACGACTTTTGATTGACGTATTTATTTACGTATTCATGTTTTCTCAAAATTAGGGAACGTTCTAAAGTTGTATGGAGTTTTAAATAAATGGCTGAGGTTAAGTTTATGAGAGGTACTGTTGCGTAAGTTCGAAAGTACATCATGCATAATTACCTATTATGTGTAACATGTAATAGAAGGGTATGAAAGCTTAAGGGGATGATGACAGGGTATGAAAATTAAAAATATAATTAGTCCGTAACTTAGGTAATAAAAAAATATTAGACACGTATTTTTTTATTTTGTTGTATAATAAAACAATACTTAGATAAAACGAATCAAAGTTTAGGAGTGGGGGCTAAAACGTCATTTCTTAGTATAAAATGTACTGAGAAGTGACGTCACGCGACATTTCAAATCAATATATCTTCGAAACTATTCGTTTCCGTAAGAAAATAAAAAATACGTGTCTAATGTTTTTAAATAATCTACCAGACGGACATTAAAATAAAAATTAGTCGTCTACCCCATTAGGTACACAATCAACCTTTCGAATTAATTTCAATGTTACAAATAATCACGATAAAAAGTGATGATAATAATTCCCGATTGTGAAAAATTTACAACGTTATTGTTCATACAAAAGTAGTCTCTAAACATCGGATATAAGGTAGACCTTGTAGATAATCAAGTAAGTGGAAAACGGTTACCGGTGAGTGCTTGGAGACGGGGCAGTGAATGCAATACCTAAGTTCCGCTTGGACACTGGGCAATTAATGCAATAAGTACCATAATTAAAAAAAACTTTCTGTCTAGATGGCGCCTCTAGCGAATTAACTCTGACCGTTCCAATTACTGTCGCAGTTGAATATTTACTTATCGATTGAATAACGTTACACAGTAAACTTTGTCTAGACTTGTCACTTGACTTGTCTTTGTGTAATCGGGGACGACATTATTTACCGCATTACTGCGTCGTCGCGTGCGCTTGGCGTAGCTCAAATGTCAATGCCAATCTGTCATCGCCAAGTGTCAAAAGCCGTTCATGTCATTGATAATTTTTTTATTATTAAATTTTTCATATTATTTGTAATTATTATAGAGACGGGTTAGTGCTGAAAATCAGCGCCGTGACTTGATTTTTCCTCTCGGATCACGATATTTTAGCTGACCATTTGGCTTTTTTGCGCCGTGTACACTATATTACTATTATTATTTTTTAAACTTTTATTTTTGTTATTTGTGAATTTGCAAATAAAGTGTATTTCTTTCTTCTTCTTCACTATCTGTAACCGCCATAGCTACAACCACAAACAAGATAAATAAAACCTTATAAATAAGACGACACACTCACATGTCGCTTTAGGTAATGTTGAAATAAATCTTTCTTAAAATCTATACTAATATTATAAAGCTGAAGAGTTTGTTTGTTTGTTTGAACGCGCTAATCTAAGAAACTACTGGTTCGAATTGAATAATTATTTTTGTGTTGGATAGACCAGTTATCGAGGAAGGCTATAGGCTATAAAACATCACGCTACGACCAATAGGAACTGAGTAGAGCGTGTGAAACCGCGTGGAATTAGCTAGTGTTGGATAAAGCTAAAATGTCTAAATGCGTTTGGTCTAAATGGGTGTGTGACAATGTAATAAATAAATGTGGTGTAAACAATTTGGATTTTACGAAATAATAACTTGACTCGTTGGCCGAATGTTCGCAAGTGCGACTGCCGAGCAAGGGGTCTCGGGTTCGATTCCCGGGTCGGACAAAGTATTACTGTCTTTTTTTTATAAATTCTCAGTAGTAGCACGGAGTCTGGAATTGTGCCCGGTATATGGCAATAGGCTCACTCCTATTACATGGGACTCATAACATAAATAGTGAAAAGTGGGTGTTACATTGTACAGTGGTACTTAAGTGCCGTAATGTGCACCTCTGCCTACCCCTCCGAAATAATAGGCGTGATGTTATGTTATGTTCATAACTTGAAATAGTACAGTAGCAGTAGCATAGTCTGAGAGCCATCTGCTAAGTAACTATGATTGTGGGAACTCTCTGAAACGCGAACGAGACGTTCTGCTGTGGATTTTTTTTTATATTAGACGGGGCTGACGTTTGACCACTATCTCGCCTGGTGGTAAGCGATGATGTAGCCTACGATGGTTTGGTTTGATCTTTTGGTTGCTGATCACAGACATTCTGTGTTGCTGATAATAGCAGCATACAAAATCATTCAAAGTCAAAGTCAAAGTCAAAGCATTTATTTCAATTAAACCATAGTTTGGTACTTTTGAAACGTCAACAAATACAAAATAAATAATAGTCTGTCAGTCAGTCCGTCAGTGAAGCTAGGTGAAGCTAGGTGCTCATTCCAAAACGTAGATTCGAATGGAGAAGAACGAGCAGGAAACTCTATTCGTTACTCTTTTAAAAAAGTATGTTCTACAATGTCTCTGATACATATCATTGATTACAGTTTCTGACTCCAAGATATCTTACTAGAGGTAATATTATAAATACAATAGTTTGTATGTTTGTTTGTTATTCCTCCACCAAACTCGATCGAAATAAAATTTGGACCAGGGGTAGATTATAGTATGAAACCACACATATGCCCCTTTTTGTCCCAAGCAACCCGGACGAAGTAGCTGGTAGAATCTAGTTATACCTAAATGAATAGTCGCGGAGAACCTAACGGGTAACCGGGGCTCCGACTCGACGTGCAGGAGAAGGAACGGGGTGGTTTTTAGTCAGTAAGAGTCTGACACTCCCTCCCGCCTCACCCAGGCGGGAGCAGTCATTCGATGATTTTCCCCCTTAAAAAAAACCTAAATGAATATCATATTTCATATACATCATCATTTCATAATCTCAAATTAAGAATTCTGAAAAACAAGAAAATTAAGTCATAGGTATTGTTTATGAATTGAGTTAGAAGCTACTAATGAAATCAGTTTGATATTTATGAATTCATTGCAGTTTTTTGCGCAACCTAGTGTGTAAAAGTGACGGAATTTTTGTGAAGAATTCAAAACATGTTTAAAGATAGACATTCCGATGTTTAGTCTAGAATTAATGGAACTCGTGATTGTTTAGTTTCTAATCGATTTGCAATTGAAATGTTTACGCCAATGCCGACTTATTCCGTTTTAGAGGTCGCTCAGGTAATTTCCAAAGATATTTGTTAGTTTTTGCACCTAATAGTGTATTTTTATCTGTAGGTAGAAACTAATGGATAATTTAAATTCGATAGGAATGTTGAGTGGTATTTTTATGAGTTTTATAGTAGTAATACTTAGGTAATGTATGTTTTTAAAACAGGTTAATAAACTGTTAAAGTTTAAATTGGAAGTGAAATAGTGGTTGTATCATTTCTGATTGAACGGTTGGCGTTGTGCATTGGCTGGGCAAATGGCTGCCGTGCAACGTCTTGCGGATCCGATCCCGCACGGAACAACTCTTTGTACTCAACGCATCCTCGAAACAGGACAAACTTCTAGTGTAGGGCAACTTTTTTTTTAAAAAGAATGAAAATCAAAACAGAAATAGATGATTTCGTAATAATTCTCTAATATTATTTTTCTTAAAAAAAGTTGCCCCACACTAGAATTTTCTTCTGTTGTCCAGCCAATGCGCCATCCGTGTAGAGCAGTCAGCCAATGTTAATATGAAATGCGTTTTAGAATGCTATGCGTTGGACAACTATGTATAAGAATGGTATCCAGAACCACCAGTTAGGGCCTTAGGAAGAATATTAAGTCTATTACCGCAAAAGGGTCACAATTTTGAGTAATTTACCCTAAGGACCTTCAGATGAGGGACATCTGAAGAGTCCTTTACCGTCTCCTAGGGAGTTACCCTATCTAGCGTTGATTGAAATATCATATGAATTGACTATTCCATTTCTAAAGTAAATATGAGAGAATAATTTTGATACACAATTTTCATGATAGAGGGAACATAGGAATTCTATTTACATTACAGACTATTTAACTGTAAGTACACACGGCTACACATCAACCTATACAAAACCAGTTTATACTGGCCTCGCGTCGCATCATCTTTCTGCACATTTAACGTTCAGTTTATCCTGGTTATAAAGCTCGATGTGTAGCCGTGTGTACATATTGTTAGTAGAGTGGTTATAAGTGTCTCAATCTAGCAAACAAAATGTTGTTTCAAGGAATTGGAAAATTGTTTGACGTAGTTCTGTATATTTTCAGTGGTCACCATTAATTTTGATTTATAGCGAGTGGAGTGTATACAAGCACTTCTGTAGTAAAATAAAACGAAAATCATAATAGAGAAGATATATTTTTGTTACTTATATATATTTTTATACTCACACTTAACTTTTTCCTGTTACTACAGGATCTTAATCTACACTAGTACCATTTGATGAGCGTGTGTCCACTACATTACTGAACAAGGTATTTTCAGCTCAAGTTGTTTGTCATAATAATAGTTTAATTTAGATCAAATTGCATGCTATGTCACTTTCTCTTTTGAATTTGAGCATAAAGACGACGAAAGTAGAAATACCAAAAATAATACAGTATTGTTTATTTATACAACAACCCTAACTTCCTTAAAAGCTGTACAGAATATTTAACTGTTTTAACAAAGATGGCGTCAATTGTATATCTTAAAGGAACAATAAAGATCATAATCCTGAAGCCGTCACAACACCTCAAAATAAGACATTATTGTATTTCTTTTATGAAAGTAATAATAAAATAAGTAATAGTTTTACGTGTCTGCGGTACCCCGTAGTTTAATAATGGTGTTTATTATGGGCATAACTGGGAGACTGTCATAAAAATTGCTCTTAGCAACGTTAATAAAAATGGACGTTTCGTGTTCGTAGCGTTTTGGGTATTGTATTGACAAATTAGTAAATGCGTGTTCAGTGTTTGTGTAAAGTAAAAAATGATTTATGTAGTAAACACGTGTTTTCAGCGAGGCACCACACTTAGTTTTTAGTCAAATTTCCATGGTGCTTGGCGACTGGGCTTCACCCAGTTGTACAGTCTCTTCTTTATGCCTTTAGGTTTTATTCATTCTGTCTCCTGCAGTAATTCACCTAGGGAAGTGGAAACTATAGCTTTTTCTTCTTCTCCTCTTATAATATCTTCTGATTCACTTTGTTGCGGAAACCAAGACAGTTACTCATATCCCTGGGACGCGCCAGACTTCAGTGTTATGGTGTTTTCATGGTTGTATCTACTGTAGATCTTGGCTTACAGGAGTTGCAGCGGTTTCGGGAGGTTGTGGCGGGCTTGGCCCAAAAAAAACACACTTTTGGCCTTTAAAGATACTGCAACGTTCTAATGACCTAACAAAACATTCATCATCACTTAAGCTCATGATAAACCACTGCTTGGCTATGTTAAGGATTGCCATAAAATCCAAATTTGACAGATGAATTTAGAGATTGCAGTTCAGCTTGACAGAGATCGCTACTGCCCACTATCTATAACACATGTAATTTCGTAGTCAGCTCTTAGCTTTATTTAAAGATACCCCACATAGAAATCATCTTTCAAACTTCTTTGTGTGTACTGCTAAGAAGTTGAATTCTTTGCCAGGGTCTGACCCTGGGTACTTTCAAGGCATAGGTTGCTTGTGGGTCGACGAGCTCTATAATAGTAGACCTCACCATCGCTTACCACCAGGCTAGATTGTGGTCAAACGTCGGCCCATCAAATTTATAAATATATAAAAATAACCTGGGGGTGATAACAAATGTACATTCTACTCTCCCATCAACACGCGATATTATGTCTTGTTATAATGCCAGATATTGCAAATTGAGAATTTTACTGTAAAAAGTGCGTAACTCTACCTCTACAAATCCTTTCGGCCAACGCTGGATATTTTGTAACATTACTCACAGACCATTTCTAATCAAGATTCCACATAAAGACAAAAGTTTACAGTTGGTATGGATATTACGTAAAGTCGTCCCTGTAGTAAAACAAATGTTTGTGGTAATCGTTACGGGGTAGGTAGGACTGTTGTTGTTGTAAAAACTTTTGTTTGGGTAAAACGAAAGGGTTAGGTTATAAAATACTTTTACTGTTGCTTTTGTTGTGCCTTTAACCCTGGCAGTAAGCCGAAGTATATTTGTAATTGGTCTGTTACTGTTCTAATCATCCTCATCATCATCAGTCTCTCTCTGTTCGTTCCTTCATGGCTGAGGCTCGTGATCATCTTGGCATAACTCTGGATCGGACGAATTGTCTCCACCGACTCCTGTCTACGGCCAATTGTATTATGGTATAGAACCTCGATGCTGAGTTGTCCCTGAGCTGGTCAGACCATCTGGTTCGGGATCGTCCTCCTGCTCTTCGCCCCGAGACACAACATCAGCTAGAAGATGTTTGACTGATGTTGAGGGCAGGTTATATTTGCTGACTATAGGCCTCCGAAGGGGTCAACAAGCCAAGATTCATAATTGTGAGCTGCGTATCGACATAGCCAGCCAAGTAATTTGATACCTATGTGGTTAAGTAAATAAACATTGATTCGATACAGAGACAGTAACCATTGGTTACTTTATGAACCAACCAATGGTTGCAAAAGATGTGGCTTTGTTAATAAATATCCAAGTTAGTTAAACCAAGTTAGACAAACGGTGAAGGAAAAAGATCGTGAGGAAACCTGGACTTAAAATTTCTTATTATAAGTTTGAAATCGCCAACCCGCATTGAGCAACCGTGGTGATTAACGCTCTAACCTTCTCCGTGTGAGAAGAGGCTTTGCTCAGCAGTGAGCATTTATAGGCTGTTGATGATGATGATGATCCAAGTTAGTACAACAACAGATAATAAACCAATTTATATTTTCTTACCTGCACACTAAACGTCGTGGTATCGGAGGTTTAAGATGCCCGCTTCTTATACATAGAAAGAAAGAAGAAAGAAAGAAAGAAAAACCATTTATTTTGCTACGACACACACCAAGAATTTTGGACCACACAAAAAAGCCTATTGTTCGTCGCAGTGCAAAAGGCTTTCAGTACATAAGGTTGCGGATTCGAAACCTCCCAACGACAAGTACCAATGTGACTTTTTCCGAGTTATACCTCTATATACTTCCTAAGAATGTTAAGACCCCACTGACAAACGGTGTATACCAATTTTTCTATAGGTGCAATAAAGTATAAAATAAATATCACTCCGGTTGAGCTGGCCTATTCGTGCCGAAGCATGGCTCTCTCACACTTAGCAGCCTTCGCGAAGGACACTCCGGGCGTTGGGGATCGCGGAACGATCTCCAGCCACTCTAAGCACAGGCCTGTGGACGGCGAGCATGGGTAGCTTGCCGCCCGACCAGAACCAGACCCATGTGTATGGAGCGTCCGTTCCGCGCGCGCCGCAAAGAGCTATCAGACCACCACGGATGGGGCCTAATAGGGCTGATACCGATACGAAGCCGTGGAGTACTTAATGGGTTACTGGGGCTCCGGCTCGAAGTGCAGGAGTATGAACGGGGTGGTTTTTAGTCAGTAAGAGTCTGACACTCCCTGCCGCCTCACCCAAGCGGGAGCAGACATTCGATGATTTTCCCGCCTTAAAAAAAGTCTGTTTAGTGTGTAATTCCTTAGTCGGCTTTATGACACCCACAAGAAGACTAGGAGTGTTTGTCCTATTCTGCCAACACGTGGAGAGGCGTAAAATTTAATATTCGCAACTGTGAAGTTGCGAACACCACGCTGTATTTATAATTATAATGTTGTTCAAAAGCAAACAAACTTTATGTCGAAAATCCAAAGTTATCGTAGGCTGTTCACGGTTATTCTTGTAAGAAACCCTGGGTGATTGATGATTGCCTCGATGGCCTTAAACTGACGTTGAGGCATTGTATTCGATTTCCGGCCCGGGAAAATTATTATTAGGTTTTCCGATTTCGATATTCTAGTGAATTACGAGCTGGCCCGGAGGTTTTAGATGCCCGCTTCTCATGCATGAGAGTGCGGGTTCGAAACCTACCAACGACAAGAACCAATGTGACTTTTCCACGAAATATGTACTTTCTAAGATTATTTAGACACGACTGACAAATGGTGAAGGAAAACATCGTGAGGAAATCTGGCCTTATAATTTCTAATTATAAGTTTAAAATCACCAACCCGTATTCAACGAGCGTGGTGGATAACGCTCAAATCTTCTCCGTGCGAGACGAGGCCTTTGGTCAGCAGTGGCTACTTATAGGCTGTTGATGATAATGATGATCACACTAAATAACTTGACAATGTGTCTGTGTTGTCATTTACGAAATGAGTAATTATATTTCACTTTCTGCTTCGGCAGGAATGGGCCGGCTCGATCGGAGTGATACCACAGCCTCACAGAAAACCGACGTGAAACAACGCTTGCGTTGTGTTTCGTCGTGTGAGTGAGGTTACCGGATGCCCTCCCTAGTCTCCCGAATCCCCAAATCCACCACAATCTTTAATTTCCAATTCCCAAAAGACCGGCAACGCACTTGTAACGCCTTGGTATTTTGGGTGTCCATGGGCGGCGCCGATTGCTTATCATCAGGTGATCCGTCTGCTCGTTTACCGGCTTATGCTATAAAAAAAGAAACTAAAGACGTTAGATTGGAACATTTCGCTGTAAGCATATTATCTAAATCCCAGTCTAACGATCTTAACGCTTAATGCAACCCATTTACTGCATATTAGGTTTCTCATACAAGTTGCAAGACGTGCTCAAAGTTCAAGTCTCTAGCTTATTACTTGGGACCCGCTATTTAAGTTACCGTGTGTCTAATATTACTTAGTTTCAACTTAGAATATTCCGAACTTAGAGTTCCGTGTCTTTGTGTTAATACTGAAACTTTCACGTTCTAAGAGCTACTGTCGTGACGTGTGGTTGTCGCAACGTTGCCGCAACTTGGAAAGAGTGTTGATTGTGTCTACGGACGTAGCAAGCATTCGTCTTGCATTCGTCAATTGACGAGAGCGTGCGTTCATAAGCCTTGCGGTTACGTGGACAGTAAGTGCGGGAGAGCCATGCTTCAGCATGAATGAGTCGGCTTGTCAGAAGTGATACCACGGCCTCACAGAAAACCGACGTGAAACAACGGTTGTGTTGTGTTTCATCGTGTGAGTGAGATTATCGGAAGCCCAATTTTCTCCCGCTCCTACCCCAATCCCTAAATCTCCAACAATCCTCAAATTCGTAATACCCGGTCGGTAACGCACTTGTAACGCCTCGGGTGTTTAGGGTGTCCATGGGCGGCGTCGATTACTTACCATCAGTAGATGTAATGTAGAGTATACGGAATACTGGCTTATCCCATAAAAAAGAAAAAGAAACTATGTAGCTTAGTGTGATTATAAAATATATTTTTATTCATTACCTATTGTATTGACTGCCTCGTTGGCCGAGTGGTCGCAAGTGCGACTGCCGGGCAAGGAGTCTCGGGTTCGATACCCGGGTGGGGCAAGTATTACTGAGTTTTTAAAAAAATCTCAGTAGTAACACGGGGTCTGGAAATGTGCCCGGTATATGGCAATAGGCTCACCCCCTATTACATGGGACTCATAACATAAATACTGAAAAAGTGGGTGTTACTTCTGTGTGCACCTCTGCCTACCCCTTCGGGGATAAAAGGCGTGATGTTATGTATGTATGTATATGTAGAACTATCTTGAAATTGAGTAGCGTTTGTGTATTTGGAAGGTTATATATTAATTAACTGACTTCAAAAAAGCGACTTCAATTCCAGTCGGTTTTTACAAAAGTGGTTCATAAAAGAACTATTAGTTGCAACCTCTGTGCAAAGTTCATGTCTGAAGCATATAACTTGGAACGAGTTATTTAAGTTGCAATGTGTCTAATGTAACTTAGTTTGAACTTAGAGCATTATTGCGTTTAAGAGAATGTTTGGAAGTTCCTTAACGCTTTTGATATGTTTCTTGAAGAGCTGTCCTGGGTTTGGAACTTTGTTTAGTTAAACTAGATGTAAGTATATAATTATAGAGGTAATATTGCAACTGCCGGGCAAGGGGTCTCGGGTTCGATTCCCGGAGCGGGCAAAGTATTACTGGGCTTGGGCAAAAAATCTCAGTAGTAGCACGGAGTCTGGAATTGTGCCCGGTAAATGGCAATAGCCTCACCACCTATTACATGGGACTCATAACATAAATAGTGAAAAGTGGGTGTTACATTTTACAGTGGCATTAAGTGCCATAATTTATACAATTGCGTACCCCTTCGGGAATAAAAGGCGTGATATTATGAATTGGTAAACATATATTCTTTTTTTACTCATATCTTATACTCTTATGTCCTGGTGGCCCAGAGGTCTAACAGAGACATGCGGTTTCAAAACCTACCAACGGCAAATACCAATGTGACTTTTTCCAAGTTAAGTAACTGAGGCAACCGGGGCTCATAATTTCTTATTATAAGAAATCGCCAACCCCCATTGAACAAGCATGGTGATTAATGCTCAAACCTTCTTCATGTGAGAAGAAGATTTGCTCAACAGTGGGCATTTATAGGTTGTTGAGATATGCATATCTAAGCATCTAAACAATGTAACACTCATTTCTTATCAATTATAGCAAGAATTCTAAGGAATATGATAATCAAATCCAATAGGGATTATGACAGGGTATGAAAATTACAAATCTAAGTCCGTCAATTAAGTAATGAAATTAGATAGATATTTTTTTATTTTGTCGTATTAGAAAACCATAGTTAGATAAAACGAATCAAAGTTTAGGAGTGGGAGGTAGCTACTTCATTTTATAGTATAAATCGTACTCAAAAGTGACGTCTTGCGATATTTCAAATCGATAAATCTTCGAAACTATTCGTTTCCGTGTAAATAAATAATACGTGTCTAATGTTTTTAAATAATCTACCAGACGGGCATTAAAATAAAAATTACTCATCTACCCTATTGCTTGAACGTCATAATACGAGATACTTTACTCGGACATCGTTCTTGCGATTATTTCACAGAATAAAACACATTAAGATATATGACAATAAAAACAATAACTACCTACACTCCTTTTAATCCTACTATCTATACATATTAATATAATTAAATCGCAGAAAAGTCAAAACTGTACATTGATATTAAAAAAAAAATACTTGGAGCGTAATTTATAATCGATACCGAAGCAAAAAATATTGTTATTAAAATTTTTGTCTGTTTGCATGTATGTATTCCGGGATGATCTCAAGAAGTACTGCATGGATTTACTTCAAATTTTACATGAATATTACGAACAAGTTGGGTCAACATATAGGCTACATATTATCACGCTATCATGTACGGGGGAAGAGCACTATACTAGGTACTGAATCAATTCTGACGACATTCGTTACCTTAGAAAATCCTTTGATAAAGACTAATTCAAAAGTATACCTCTAAATTCTGCCAGAAGTCATTATTCTACGCGGATAAAGTCGCGAGAAACAGCTAGTATCTACGCATATTATAAATGCGAAAGTGTCTATGTTTGTTTGTATGTTACTCCTTCACGTCATAACGGCTGGAAGGGTTTTTTTTAAGGGGGGGAAATCATCGAATGACTGCTCCCGCCTGGGTGAGGCGGGAGGGAGTGTCAGACTCTTACTGACTAAAAACCACCCCGTTCCTTCTCCTGCACGTCGAGTCGGAGCCCCGGTTACCCATTAGGTTCACGGCTGGAAGGGTTGGGTTGAAATTCGGAACAAGAGTAGGTTATGGTTTGGAATAACAATTTTTATTCTACGGAACACGGGCCTAGCAGCAGGCTGAAGCTAATTAAATACAACAAGAAATATTGATGAGTTGACTCCATTTACTTCTTCATGGAAAGCTCTCTTGATACTATTGTGAAATTGAGACAATAAGTTGTTCAAGAATTTAATTAATTAATTTCCTCTTCATTAACAAAGTCTTTACAAATTCTTCGGAAGATTTTCTTTATCTCTTTATTTTTTGCGTTATAAAATTCCTTAATTTTTAAAATGAATAGATTTGGATTTGTTTTTATAATAAGAGCTAAATTCGCGCCTTTTAGCTTAAGGAAGTAAGCCGAAGCATAGACTTTTTTTAAGGGGGGAAAATCTTCGAATCACTGCTCCCGTCTGTTCAGACGGCAGGGAGTATCAGACTCTTACTGACTAAAAACCACACCGTTCCTAACAAGTGAAACAAGTGAGAAACAAGTGAAATAAGTGAAAAATTCAACAACATTACACGAATAAGGTATCGATACTAGGACTTTACTTCGATATAGCACGGTAGCTGTGCTACTAAAAGCTCAATTTCTCAGTTTTGCAATATAGGAAACCACAAAGGGAATAATGATCCCCACTACCTTTTTTCATTTTATCGAAACTTTATAAAAAAAGGAATGTTCCTTTTACTTCATGCTCTCATTTTAAAGGTAAACTTGCCTTGTACGCGACACAGGTTACCAATTAAAAAAAACTCGTTTCAGAAAATATTTATCAAGATATAGAAGTGAAAGAACGTTAATGGTTCCATTTCTTTGCTTCCAAGTATAAATATAAACATTTCTATCTTGATAAAGGTGTGAGTGATGTTAGCAACAAAATCTTCAGTCGGTATCGCGTAAAATTTCCGATGCAGCCTACGCAAAGAGTTTTCTTTGTTCGCGCTCCACAAGTTTTGATAAAATACATGTAGGTACTGTTATCCGGTTTGTATAAATGGGGACGCCATTACCGCTTACCGGTACCTACTGCGTCGTCGCGTGCGCTTGAGGTTATTAGCGAATGTGACATCTGTGATGTAAATGTCAGTGTCAAGCATGCGTTTAGTTCGCGAGATTTATTAATAATTACTTATTATTATTTTTTTTTTTTTCATCAGATTGTTTATTTTAATTTGTATGTACCTATACAACCTTTTGGAGGTTTCTCCTTCTCGGGATTGACCCGGTGAAAATGGGCACCGCGTCCCGCGACCCGCAGGAAAAACGATGCTCATAGCCCCCTTCTAAATTTGGTTTCTAAATCTCCTTCTTCCTCTTCTGCTACTGACACTATCTGTGTGTAGTTCTGAATTTTGTGTGGGTGTAGTTTGTATGCCAGTTGTGGATAGTGAGCTTTGTGTGATGGTCGATTGAGTGGTATGTGGTGTGTGCGCTTGAGATGGTTGTAATTGATCGGAATCTGGAATGTTTGTGACGAAAACTGTGTCTCCTAATACTTTGCTAAGAATGGTTGTTGTGTGAATGGCAGCTTGCTTCTGTAGAATTGTAATGTCTATTGATGTTTCTAGTTTATCTGTGTGTCTGCTGAGGCTTTTGGCTACTACTCCTGTGGCTCCAATTACTATGGGAATAACATGTGTTTCAGTATTCCAAAGGCGTCTAATCTCTGTCTTTAAAAGGTGGTATTTACTCAACTTCTCTATTTCTTTTGCTCCTATGTTGTAGTCACTTGGTACGGTTATGTCAATGAGGTATGTGGTGTTGGGTGTTTTGTTTGTGTAAATTATGTCCGGTCTATTGTGGGCAACTGTGACGTCTGTCTGAATTGGGATTTCCCACATTATTTTGCCTGTTTCATTTTCAACTACTTTGGGTTGGGTGAGAGTCTCTTTCCACCAAAGTTTGTCAACGTCCATGCTATGCTTACGAGCAAGACACCAGTAGACATACTGGACAAGATTATTATGCCGTTTGACATAATAGGTTCCTGCCAATTTTTCGCAGCCAGATATTATATGCTGCGCAGTTTCGTCCTTGACAGCGCACAGTCGGCACTTACCGTCTACTGGGTCTTTCAGAATGTCGCGTTGATGTTGTCGCGTCATAACCGCTTGGTCCTGTATCGCAAACACGGACGATTCTATTGATGGGGAGACCTGTTGCTTTTTAATCCACTTGAATGACTGAACTATATCTATATTCTCTTGCCCTAAAACTTTTTTTGCAAACTGTCCGTGAAGTGGTTTATTGTGCCATCTGTTAATCTGTTTTCTAATTATTGCATCCTTAATTTCCCTATCTGTATGTCTATGGTCTATTGCTAGCTCTAGTTCAGATTCTATTTCTTCTGCTTCTTTAATTATTGAATATTTATCTTTATTTATATCATGTTGGACTATTGTTTTTATAAGGTGATCCTGCTCTACTCTAAGATATTGCTTATACTTTATTATTTGTGCTTTATACATATTTTCTACATTTATTAATCCCCTACCTCCATAGGTAACCGGTAAGTATAGTCTTTCTACGTCTGCTTTTTGCTGGTGTGCTTTATTCATTGCAAATAATTTTCTAGTTTTTGTATCTATTTTCTTAAGGTCACTATTTTTATAGTTAATGATAGCAAGTGAATATAAAAGAATTGGAATAGCGTAAGTATTGATGCCCTTTATAATATTACGTGAATTTAAGTGTGAATTCAGTAGCTTTTTGACTCTTTTAAAATATTCTTTGGTTACCTGTTCTCTGATGGCACTATGATCTATCTTCCCTGATTTGCTTACACCTAAATACTTGTATGTGTTTCCTAGTCCTAATTCACTGAACCCCTCACCACTAAGCAGAACGTGACCTTCCCCAGTAGAACCACTCCGATGTCCTAAATTTAAGTGTAGCACGTTGCATTTATGTAGTCCAAATTTCATACCTACGTCTATTGTAAATATTTCTAAGCTATCTAACAGAGTTTTTAAATTACTTCTATTGTTTGCATATATCTTTAGATCATCCATATATAGCAGGTGGTTAATGTAATAACTGTCTCTAAGTTTGTATCCTTTTAATTTGTACTTGTTTAAAATATGGGAAACTGGGTTAATGGCAAGGCAAAACAGCAGAGGTGACAAAGAGTCACCCTGGAATATACCGCGTCTGATGGAAATCGACTCAGTAGTGATTGATTCGTGGGTACCTTTGGCTGTCATCATGACTTTCCAAGATGGCATAGTCATCTCTAAGAATCGCTTGATCATGAATGGGCACTTATAGATATCAAGAACTTTAAGAAGCCATTCGTGGGACACACTATCGAAGGCTTTTTGATAGTCTATCCACGCCATGCTCAAGTTTTTCTGCGATGCGTGTGCGTCCTCCAATATGGCCTTATTGACCATGAGATGGTCCTTACAGCCTCGGGTACCACGTCAGCATCCACGTTGTGCTGCAGCCATTATGTTGTTGTCACTGCAGTGATTGTATAAAACGTCAGCTAGCACGGAAGTTAATAATTTGTACATACTGGGTAGACACGCGATAGGTCTCCAATTTTTCGGGTTTTCAGTATCAGTATTTTTAGGAATCAGTTCCCTGAACTATTTTGGTGAATAATTTGGCAATGTATTTATGAGTGCTTGTTAAATATTTCAGGTAATAGTTTTGAATTTTATCTATTCCCGGTGTTTTCCAGTTGTGTAGCTTTTTAATTGCATATTTAATTTTATCTATTGTTATTTCTTCCGGTTCTATTGTATCCACTTCTGACATTGATTCTTCTATTTCTTTTATCCATACAGCGTCTGTATTATATTTTATAGGATTAGATAAAATGGAACTCCAGAACTGCTCTACGTTTTCTTTACTAGGTATTTTAATTTCCTGCGATTCTGTATGGTTACCTAAGCTTCTATATAATTTATGCTCATTTTCTTTAAATAGTTTGTTTTGTTCTCTCTTACTGTTTGCATCCTCGTACCTTTTTATTCTCCCTGCTAATGCTTTTATTTTCTGTTTTAACATTTCTGCTATATTTTTATGATCGTTTTCGCTTTGTATGTTGTATTTATTGTACAAGTATGCCATACACCTGTCCATTCTAGGCGACCTAACTCCTCTTTCTATTTCTATTAATCTAGCTAGCTCTTTCCTAAACTTGTTTATCTTCTTTTGAATTCGTATTTTCCAGGTCGGGTTTTTTGAGGGTTTTATTATATTGCTTGGTTTATATGGTGCTTGGTTGTTGTTGATTATTAGGGTTTTAGCGGCTGCGTAAATGATATCATTTATTTCTCTTAGTGTGGTGTTAATCTCTAAAAGGTTTGGTAAGTATATATTTAGTTTATGGCAGTTTTCAAAGAATTGTTTGTTAAAATTAGCTTTAGGTAATAGTTTTCTGTCTGCAATAGGTGTTTCTCTTACCCCTGACAGGATGCTTAAAAAGCTCAATATTATTGGGTCTTGGTTTTCACTATCTAATATGTTTTGTGTTACTTGTATTATTGTTTGAACTTCGTCTGGTGTGTATGCTTGTGCGTGAATGTCTTGTATGTCATGTTGTGTATCTGAGTTAGAGTTATTAACTGTTTCAGTGTTTTCAGCTACCTCTACTATTCCTTCTGCGTTTTGTTTTATGCGGTTCAGTAATTCTTGTGAGAGCATATTGTTTTTTATTATTGTGCGTGCTTGTGTAGATAAAGAATAGCCATTAAATCGATTGATTTTAGGGTTGTGTGGGTTTCTTTCAATATATATACGTTGTAATCTATTTATATACCCTGATCCTGTTGAACGCGCTTTATAGTAACAGAACATAAGTTCTATCATTTCCTCATGACTCCATCGTCTTCTTCTGTCATCTCCTACTGTCTCAATGGGCGGTGGCCCAGGATTCTCTGCTACCCCGGGTGATGTAGTTCTGGTCTGTGTGCTATGTCGTTGTATGTTAATGTCAGTATGTTCCGCGTGTTGTGACGTATCTGTAGAATGAGTAACACTGGGTGTTGGTTCGCGTGAGCAACGGGTGCTGTGAGTTTGTTCAGTTTGTGATGTGGGTTCTTCTGCTCTACTTTTTATTTCATTAAGGATTTCTATGGGTATTTTTTGCCGGGCTATTATACTTCTTGCCTGTGTTGATAATGTGTTGCCAGTAAATGTGAATGCTTTGGGGTTATTGGGGTTTCTGCTTCTGAATAATGTCTCTAATCGTTTGATGTATCCTGATCCTAATGCTCTTGCGCGATAAAAGCAAAAGATGAGTTCTTTAAGTTCTGCGTTTGACCACTTTCTGCGTGTATCTTCATTTAAAGTTAACGTGGTCGAGTGGGATGTACCGACGGAGCTGACTGGAGACATTTCTCCGCTCCGCAAAGCATCATCCTCAGGGTTGTCGGCTGTAATATTTGGGGCGCCCCTCTCTTCTCCCACCCCGACTCCTGCCCGCCTGCTCAGCAGAGAGTCGCTGGCTAGCCCTGCTACACGCCCGTCACCAGCCACAGACGTGTCCCGGCGATAGCGCCCGGGTAGCGGCGTTAAACGTTTATTCCTTTTATTACTCTCCATATTTTCTGGGTTGCCAGAGCCCCGTTGGTCACTCGCAAATGTTATTTCGTTTGCGGGTGTCCGCCACTCACGTGAGCATAGATGGTCAGCTCGGACGTGGGGTTGAACTTGTGAGTACCTATATATATTTTTATTGTTATTCTATTATTATTATTATATGTATAATATTATAAGTCACGGGCAAGTGCTGAAAATCAGCGCCGCGACTCGAGCACACTCGTGTCACGGCATTTAAGCTGAGCTCTGAGGCCTTAGTACGAGTTTGTTTTACGTTTAAAGTAATCGTAACGAGTACGCGTTCGGCGCTCTTATTGGTTGGTTCATTGGTGCCGGCCAATCAGAGCGCAGAACGCATACTCGTTACGATTACTTTAAACGTAAAACAAACTCGTACTAAGGCCTCTGGCCTTTTTGCGCCGTCTTTGCTATATTGTTTTATATATTTTTTTTGTGTTATTGTACCTACCTTGTGACAGTGTGCAAACAAACGATTTTTCTTTCTTTCTTTCTTCTTTCTAATCGATCAATATTGCCTTCGTTAAAATTTCAGTTCAATTTTTTCAGCCCCTGTTGTTAGTGTAGAGCGTACTAAGTTAAATAAAGTTATTGATTAATTTATTGGTTTATCTACATTTACTTCATATTTTTGTTGCCCGTATTACTTGATTCTGTTCATTATGTTAATTTATCACTTTGCTCACATTTTTAAATAGTGAAAATTTATATTTGTTCTTTTATATTATTTTGTATTGTTTTTGTTTATATGTTACATACTACTGTGCGCTCTAAATTGCTTACTTTTGTGTGAAATATTATTTCTCAGTAATCAAATTATGTATTTTATTTATTAATTATTTATGTACACACATAAAACACAAAGGACAATACATATATAAAAACAGAGTACATAGGCCCCACATATTCCAACTGGAATTTTTCCTGTGGCAGGAAAAGAAATAACAATACCGAGAAACACATGGCGTGTTATGAAAATCAATAAAAAAAAATAACAATAATAATACCAAAGTAACCAAAACAAATAACAATAATGATCAATACCGTAAAACGGGGTGAATAGAATTCGAGGGGTATAATGCGATTCTTTATGAGAAATAAATATAAAATATTTTAAACCTAAACCTAAAAATCCAATAAGTATAGAGGTAGATTGTAAAACGCATTGCAAATTAAAAATCTATGATTTAAGATTTTGACTTCCAATAAAAAACTGTTGAAGGTAAAATCTCCGCTAACGTCGCGTCGTCGGTCACTGGCGACCCCCATGGCGCTTATTGTGTTAACCAAGAACATTATTTTCTGTGCGTCCTTAATGGTAATTGCTTTAAGTAAATTACTGTTAAAAGACTACTCTTTTACTACACTGGGTTGGAGTGCCTTAGCGGTGCTATGGCGCGGGAATTAGAATTTTTTTATCAAAAATTAGAATTCTTATAAGTAGCTGGTTTTTCATTTCTATCGTTTAGTATACCTAAAGATAAGGTGAATATTATCTGGGCACTTTTTATCTAGGGCTTCAGATTCGCCCGAAAATGAGCCCTAAATGTCAGTTGGGGGAGTAGGTATGTAAAAACACTTTTTGGGCACCCCGACACATTTGGTTAGGTTAGGTTAGAACTGTGACCCTCACAAGGCGCGAGGCGAGCGAGCGTAGCGACCGCTGAGCGCTGAAGTAAAGTCTAAATAATGACTGATTTTTTGACACGGCTCATGGTGCCTATAAGCGTATGGTACAAATTTGAAAAAAAAATTTTTTTTCAAAATAATTTCTAAGTCCCGCGCCATAGCGCCCCTAAGGCTACACTCCAACCATACACTGATAGGTATAGTTGATAAAAATTAGATATACCTCTATATATAACGGCTTCTGCCCGCGACCTCGTACGCAGAATCCCATTTTCTCCAATCTCTGTAGGATTTTCAGGATTTTTTTCTGTCTTAAGAACCTTCACCTAATAAGAACAAATATGTATTACAAAAAAAGAAATTAGTGAAATCGGTCCAGCCATTCACGCATGATGCCGTGACCAAGGGAAAAAGGGAGTCATTTTTATACGTATACTTATTACTTACAACTAATTATGAATAAAAATCAACTATATCAGTGAGAATGTAAATTGATTTTCGAGTAGCAAATTTAAAAGCCGGAAGGAATTACATATACATACATAAATTCACGACTTCGTCCCATGAGCATAGAAACTACAGATTAACTTATAAAGCATTTCAAAGAGGAAATAGTCCATTAAGAGGATTGCACTTGTTAAATATTAAATACTAGCTTTTACCCGCGGCTTCGCTCGCGTCACATAAGGATAAAAAGTAGCCTATGTGACATATACCAATACACACAGTGCCATCTATACCAATACTTATGTTTTCCCTCAGAAATATCAAAGTTTTCCGGGATAAAAAGTACCCTATTATTTAATCCAGGCTTCTAACTTTACGTCTGCAAAAATTCAAAACAATCGGTTTAGTAGTTACGGCGTGAAAGCGGAACAAACAAACAAACTCACTTTCTAATTTATAATATTAATAATATAATCATAATAATATTATATAGAGGTAAGTAAGGAAGTAAGGATTATCTAAACGATGCTATTACCTACTTTACTCTAAAACACCGGGAACTATTATAAGAATACATATTTAAGGTTTTATTTAGTGACAAAATTGTATTAAATAGATATACTTCATCTTATCAAAGACATCCTTGAAAGTATTTGAAACGAAGAAGGAAGGGTTCGGTCAACAAATATGAAAGTACAACAAAACTACGTATGTAAAATGTATGGAAAAGTCAAGTATAAGTGGCATATAACTTCTGAAAGAATTCTTCCTGAAAAGAATTCAATTGAAACCTTTTTCTTGGCCCTTGCAAATATTTGTACATTTTCATCTCGGAAACCTTTTACGGACAACCCTACAAAAGTCGATAGGGTTGTACGAAGTTAGACAGAGTATAAATATTATTTTTAATTAGTTTGCTTTGGTCAAGCTTAAATTGCTTTCAAAAATTAAGTACACAATTAAAAATCTTTATTGAAAAACATAATACATGTCTCATAAGGACTGCCTTGTTGGCCGAGTGGTCGCAAGTGCGATTCGACTGCCGGGCAAGGGGTATCGGGTTCGATTCCTGGGTCGGGCAAAGTATTATTCGCTTTTTAAAAAAATCTCAGTTGTAGCACGGACTCTGGAATTGTGCCCGGTAAATGGCAATAGCCTCACCCCCTATTACATGGGACTCATAATATAAATAGTGAAAAGTGGGTGTTACATTGTACAATGGTATAATGTGCACCTCTGCCTACCCCTTCGGGGATAAAAGGCGTGATGTTATGTTATGTTATGTTATTGCCCCAGCAATTTTCGAAAGTTCCCTTCAATTTCCCTAGGATTCCATCATCAGACACTAAACTGATGAAAATGAGCCCCTCTCGGAAGTATAACCTTTCAAACAAAACAATAAATTTGGAAATCGGTTCGCAAATGGCGCAGTTATCGATGAACAAACAAAAAAGAACAATCATCCGAACATAGTACCTCCTCCTTTTTTGAAGTCGGTAAAAAATGAGTTATTATACATTTTCAAATTTAATTTTTATTGCATTATATCATGATGTGTACAATAGGTATAGAGGTAGACAGTTTCAACATGGAAGCCGGTTAAGGCACGGCAACATATAATGAAAGCAGACTATAATCTAATTATTTTACTTATAATATTATCACATAAAAAATAATAATTTCATTCTTAACATTAACATTTTTCCTCAAATTTATTATAATATGTATTTACATAAATTTCTTAATTATACCCACCTTTCTCTGAACTTTACAATAATCATATAACATTGAATTTTCAACCCTATAACAAGACGATAAAACTGTTTTTCAGCTAATAGGGGTTTGGACAAAGGCCAGGACGAAACGTTTCCAGAATAACAATAAGCTGTTTTAGATTCAAATAGTGTCTAATTAGACCGAGAGATAAATAAATTGCTTTACTTTCTATAAAATAAAATATTTATCAAGTAAAATGATAATAAATTAACTAAAAATCGCCGGTCACTCACATGAAAATACTGAGAAAAACTACTAGTTTCGAGCCACAGAGGGGCTGATCAGCCACCCAGTAGGCGTTCCTACCCTGTTCCTACTCCTACTCTACGAGCTGAAGCCCCGGCAACCCGTTAGGCCTTTCGGGGGTCCGTATCGGGCATCAGCCCTATTGGGCCCTATCTGTGGTGGTCTGATGGCTCTTTGAGGCGTGCGCGGAACGTGACGCGCCGTACGCACGGGTCTGGTTCTGGTCGGGCAGCGAGCTACCTTTGCTCACCGTGCGCAGACCCGCAAATACGGTGGCCGGAGATTGTCGCGCGATCCCGACGCCCAGAGTGTCTCCCGCCACGGCTGGGACGTGAGGAGGTTTGGCCTGCCAATAGGGTAGTAGAGCTTTTCTCAGTATTTTACGTGAGTAAGCCGCGATGCACGATGGTTATTATAAAAACATAAAATGATATTGGTCCAATTTCAGTACCAAAATTCCTGTTTTATTTGCTAGTTATCAAGGACTGGTGTTTTACTATAGTTAGGCCTTTTGATTAGCTAGACTAGTAATTCCGTCTATGCGTTCGTTTGCTCAATACTGAGCATGCTTATGCATGAATGTGAAGATTTGAAGCTATTACTAAATCTACGTTTGTAAAATTGGACTTATGACCAATTGCCTCATAGTTTCATAGTCTATTTTATAAAGCGAAAGAGGTATGTAAGTAGGAATCGTAACAATTGGCGTTCCATAGTCTCTGCCTACCCCATGGGAGACAGACGTGAAGTTATGTATGTATATATTTTATCAACTAAACACCATCGTAACAATGTGTTTTTACATAAGTTATCAATGATTTAATCAAAAATGTTACCAATGTAATTTCGACCTTAAACCATTACGACAAAACTTAACCAATCATAATAAATAACTCCCTAATTTTATTCAAGGTTCTGTATTTACCAAAATTCAATAAATTCTTCCAATATGTATTGATGCGCAAAAAATGCAAATTTATTATGGCTATGCCTCATCTGTCAGACGCTACAAAATAAATCTAAGTGATGAATTACATTACGGAGCCACGTTCACCACGCGTGGTGTTGCCACTTTATATCTTACGTGTGTTGCCTGACCAAATATTTGTTAGTTTTTGGTAGAAAATTAATTTTGTCGTTTTTTGGAAGATGAAGGATTGGGATTGCTATATTTATATTAACAGTAAATTACCTCTATCTTATTTTAAATTTAATGCACAATAATAATTATAGTAATTATTAATGTAAATCCAGTTTTACACAATCACAGTTGGTAGATGTCAATGTGTCATAGAACACATAAAGTTATGGTCAATTAACTTTTTATTTTGACCGTTTTTTTTGTTTCTTCTCTTGACATTACCCTGTGTAAATATTTAAGTTATAATATGACCTAGGTAAAACATTGTAAAATTACATTTGCAAAGAAAAAGCGCCGTTTCTAATAAACTATTGAGCTCAGTAACGTGCAAAAAGAATTTTATACTTTCTTATTTTGTACCTTTTGGGTTAGTAATAAGATACGATTTAGTTTTTCAATTTCTCGAATCGTTGTTATGATTTTATCTTGGTATATGGCAAGTTATCGTGGTGGAAAGAGAGCGGGTTCGACACCTACCAAGATCAAGTAATACTGTGACGTTTTCCGAGTTACAATATGTATTTTCTAAAATTAATTAGACACCAAGATCAAGTGGTAAAGGAAAACATCGTAAGGAAAAGGAAATCTTTATTGTGCTTTGAGCAAGCGTAGTTATTAACCTTTGGTCAGTAGTAGCCACTTATAGGCTGTTAATGTGATGGTAATTAGGCTCACCCTCAATTCTATAAGACGCATAAAAGTTCAAAGCCATATTTATTTATTACGCAGTTACGGGTCCCCTCTCTATCCCTTTGGGATTAAAAAACGTAATGAGTTGCTTTATACATAACAAAGTGAATTTTCCATAATTTAAAAAGGTTGAACAGATACCTACTCATGTTTCTTGCCCAAAGAGTGGAATAATTCTCAATTTTTTCCCCGAATACATTTAAAATAGGACGGTTTTATCGACTCTTTGAAGGGTGCGTATATAATTTATGTCGACATACATATCATTATGTAGAGGTAGATACATCGGTGATGGATTGGCGTGCAGTGCCTTCAAATTTTGTATTTTGTAAGCATCAAACAAAATATTTGAGAAAGTAATAAAATAATCATTATTGCTGGTTAACCTTAGCAACTGCATTTAACTTAAGATGCTTAATCTTATTAATGAGTAGTTCGTAATTCATTAATAAGATTACGAAACGGCTGAAGGGATCGGGTTGAAATTTGAAATAAGCTAATTTTTAAACCTCAGGACCGCAGCCGAAGCCCTTGGCAGATAGCTTGTGCATCAAAAACAATGGCGCAATGGAACATTTTCATTCCATGGTCGGGAACGTACTATACTCGTAAATAATGCCTCAGGACACTAACCACTTACCATTTAAGTAAGTTTATTGCTAGCGATAATAATAAGATGTTAATAGAAATTCTTTGAACAAAAGGTTGTTTGTTCCTTTAAACCTAGAAATTATTATCGAAACTTTGCGTTCAAGACTACAAGAACAACGGGCCTGCTCCAGCGACCAGAACCAAACCCGAGCGTAAAAGTGTATTCAAAGAGCGATCAGACCACCACAGATGGGGCTCAATAGGGATGATACCGATACGGAGCCGCGGAGAACGTAAAAGGTTACCAGGGCTCTGGCTCGAAGTGCAGGTGTAGGAATGGGATGGTTTTTAGTGAGTAAGAGTCTGACACTTCCTCTCGCCTCACCTGGGTGGGAGTAGTCATTCGACGATTTTCCCCCCTCAACAAGAAACTACACAGCAAACGTAGCATTTTTCATTAATACACCTGAAATCTGAATAAAGCAAAATCCGCCAATAAAAATTATGAGCAAACAGGATCTATTTAAGTCAATACTCGTATTTCGGGCCGTAAAAATGATGAATATTAAACATTTCCGAATTCATTATCAGGCTGAGAGTCAATAAGTAGAGGAAATTGTTAAGTGGAAGTGAATTTATTTGGAACCAGTGACCATAGTTTCATATTTTTTATATTTGCATTTGAAAATTATTTTCTTTTTCGTTAAGTATTATGCTTTTTCGGCTTACTCACGTAATCTTATTTGACGGGAAACTCGACTTCTCGGTTTCTCATACAGAGTCCCTTATCAAATAAATACGTGAGAAAGCCGAAAAATATTATAATTAATTTGGTATGTCTCAGGAAAGTTCATACGTAAATCATTTTTGTTGGTCTATCGAAGTCAATTAACTTTTGCGGTATGTTTTGAAACGACATAAATAATATTTTCTTTTGTTTTTTCTGTCTTTCACTACAAAGTTCATAATATTATGTTTAGTAAAAACATATGATGCCTTATGGATGCAGAACTTTAAATTCAACTTAAAAAATCAAAAATATACCTACTCTAACAGGGCATTCCACCAAAAGAACAGCAATGGAAAATTAAACCCAATTATATTTAATTTAAGGCGCATATAATGCCCAAGTGGTGCTAGCGTACTTAGGCTACGGTAGCCGCTTACCATCAGGTGGGCCATGTGCTTAATTGCCACCGTCGTGGAATAAAAAAAAAATATTTTACACATTAAAACCATTAACAAAATTAAATAATATTCACATTTTCCCTGCGAAAAACAGCCATGAAGAACAAATAAGCATAGTAATTAAAGATGGCGTAATCGTAATTCATAGTCTCCCTACATTGACGGTAGCACGTCGGTACATAATAAAAATTAAATGTAAATGAGCAATAAGCCCCTCGTGGCCTTGTTTCCGACGAGGAATTATTTACTTAACGATCCAGCAATCAGAGACCAGATGTATCGTGAGCTTTATTTTGAACTTATTTGTAATTAGACTAGGATATAACTTTGAACATCAAAAAATATCGTAGAATGTTGAATGAAGTAAAAGAAAAATTGGCTGTCTGAAAACGGATAATTTAAGTGTGCCAACGGGACTCAAGCGGAGTGATACCACGGCTTCACAGAAACTCAACGTGAAACAACGCTTGCGTTGTGTTTCGTCGTGCGAGTGGGGTGTCAATTACCTCCCGATCCGATGGATTGTAACCCGAAGGATTGGGGAGATCCCCAATCCCCGAATCCCTAACAATCATCAAATTCCCGGTAACGCACTTATATCACCTCTGGTGTTTCGGGTGTCCAGTGGCAGCGCCGATTGCTTACCATCAGATAATCCATCTGCTGATTCACCGACATATCCGATAAAAAGAGGTCTCAAATATTACTTTATGAAGATTATAAAAATACAATACCAAATGGATCTCAATGATCCATGCTTTGATCATCCCAAGAATATAAATTGAAACGTCCTGCCTCGTACTTACACTTACCGTTGCCTATATACCTCCACCAATAATAAATATTAAAATTGAATTGAAGTTATTTACTTAATAACAAGTAATTTTACTTCCATTGTATAAGCGTCTTTTTTTTTAACGGGGGAAAATCATCGAATGACTGCTCCCGCCTGGGTGAGGCGGAAGGGAGTGTCAGACTCTTACTGACTAAAAACCACCCCGTTCCTTCTCCTGCACGTCGAGCCGGAGCCCCGGTTACCCGTTAGGTTCTCCGCGACTCCGAATCGGCATCGGCCCTATTGGGCCCCATCTGTGGTGGTCTTATGGCTCTTTGAGGCGCGCGCGGAACGCGACGCGCCGTACGCTCGGGTCTGTTTCTGGTCGGACGGGGAGCCACCCATGCTCGCCGTCCGCAGGCCCGCGCTTACGGTGGCCGGAGATCGTCCCGCGATCCCCGACGCCCGGTGTGTCCTTCGCGATGGCTGGGTTGCGAGGAGGCAGCGCTTCGCTGCCTCACGCGTCCCGCCTCCTCCTTAGCTAGCATGACTGCTTCGCAAAAGGAGGAGACGGCATCCCAGTCCCCCTCGCTCCGCATCATGGCCTGCACTAGGCCCGGACGCGAGAGGTCGCCATCGCCGATCACTTCCCTGAGGACACGGCGGTGCTCAGCCCACGAAGGGCATTCTCCCACCGTGTGTTCCACCGTGTCCTCAGGGCGGTCCTCGCTGTATAAGCGTCTATGTTTACGGAAATATTCGTCACATTTGCTTTACCGTGGAAAATTCCAGAATTTTTCGCCCACCTTTCTTGCAGAAAATTTAATTCTGTAAGACTTATCGGTTTAGCTCGTGTTGTTAAGTGAACATAAGAGTTTCATTAAGTTTTCAAGATGCTTGTAAGATTTTGGTAACTGTATTCTGTATTATAACAGGTTTTTTTGAAGGGGGAAAATCATCCGATGACTTCCCCGGTATTGTGTGAAGCGGGAGGGAGTATCAGACTCTTATGCCGGAATACTGAAACGTTACTCAATTTTAAATATCGTGCTATCTCTGTCATTTTACAAAGAATTAGTGGTGATAGAACTATACTTAAGCGTGACTTAAAATTGAGTAACGTTTCAGTATTCGGATATTACTGATTAAAACCCACCCCGTTGCTACTCCTGCATCGAACTAGTCTTAAGTTATGATTTTTTCCATTAAAGCTACTGTTAACACGTTACTTAAGCGTATCCAAACTTTATTATGCAAATAATATTATATTTTACTACTTCTATCGTCGAGCATTTACAAGTGTGACTAGCGATGTTATAGTATTATAATAAAATAAATCAAGATGGGTATGTACACTATCTTTTTCTCATTGAGTAACATAAAATAATAAGTACTTATTTCGTATAATTGTACAAGCATTGAGTCGGCCACGAGTGCATTGCTTTAAATGAATAGAATAAGAATCTAAGAATTCCGTAATTGAAATGTCAATAGTAAAATGGGTTTGTTCGATTGCGCTTCGTTCGAAGGAAAATCGAAAGACGAGATTTGCATGGAAGGTACGCAAGTTCAGAAAAAAACGAATAAAATATTAAAAGATAACAACAAATTGACAACGGAAAATAGTATTTTTATATGCTTCACGACTGGGAAAACCGTATTGCGTTTGACTATTTTAGTGAAGTGTGGGAGAGCCTTGCTTCGGCAAGAGTGGGCCGGCTCGACCGGAGTGATACCACGGCCTCACAGAAAACCGACGTGAAATAACGCTTGCGTTGTGTTTCGTTGTGTGAGGTTACTTCCTTTCCCAATCCCTAAATCTCCAACAACCCTCTAATTTCTAATCCCAAAAGGTCTGTAACGCACTTGTAACGCCTGTGGTCTTACAGGTGTTCATGGGCGACGCTGATTGTTTACCATCAGGTGATCCGTCTACTCGTTTACCGGCTCGTACCATAAAAAAGTAGAAATATTATGGACTTTAGAATGATGTCCAGGGTCTTACAGTACAGACATACAGTAAGTTTGTTTAAGTAAATATTGCACTTATCATTTTGGAAAATAATAGACCGTATAGTTACTCTTGAATCCAATTCCGATCAATCGACATTGGTATTGTGAAATTTCATACTCTTGAGTTGCAACACTAGCGCCCATTGCATCTGTATTGTGTGGATATCTAATGAACTAAATGGTATTTAGTTTGGCTTTATATTTCGTACTCTGAATGTTATTTTAACAGGTACGATAGGGGTTGTATAGTTTTGACATTGAATAATTAATGAGATTTCATTGGATTGAAATTACATTGACATTGCGATTGATTTTAAGAGTAAGCACACTGATGGGATAAACATAAACAGATGATACTTAGATCAGAGAACTGCTAACATCGATATAAAAACGTGGAAAGAAACCGTTATTCTAGACAAAGTTATTTAAAACTCTTTCCAAAAATAACCAAGAATTCTAAAATTGATAAATAAACGACAAAAATGTAATCATTTTCTTTATCAAAAGCACCTGCTTGTTCCAAAAGAAAAGTGGGTAACAAATAAACAAAACAAACTATAGGGTTGCGATTTATTTGCGCGGACGTGACGGCGCATCGAATCTGCGGCCATTATTATTGTTACATCAGTATTTTACAATAATGGTAGGCCTTTAGATTAAGCCTTTGATATAAACAGTCAATATAAAATAATGGGCTTGTTTTCCTAAAAGGGACAACGAAGATTGGTACACAAATGTTGTGCGGGGAAAATGTTTGATATTTTAAATATTATTAAGAGCTTCTGCTGCCTGTTTAGTTGAGTGAGGGTAAGGTAAATGAAATGTAAATCAAGGGGCTTTAGGTTTAATTTTCAACTGGATCGAAGGACCAAAATTATATTTGTTATAAATCCAGACTCTTATTCATTGCTTGCTTGCTTCTGTCAGCGGCTTCGTCCGCATTCTCGTCAGATCAAAAGCAGCCTATATGTCATTCCAGATCATAAATCTAGCCCTATCCGAATTTTATTCCGATCCTTTAAGCAGTATTGCCGTGAAGGAGAAACAAACAAACATACAACTTTCTCATTTTTATATTATTAGTAGGAGTATAACAGTCTGGATTTATGTTTGGAACTTATCTAAGATCTTAAATATGTTATATCAAACCTGTATCAAATATTAATATCTCCAATAATTCACAAATTTATTTGATTTGAACCGAATTCCCCAAAACTTTGAGGTGTTACTTAGTTGCTTAACTTATCTCTTAACAGTTACAAAAGTGGCTTGTAACAGTTTTGATCCTTGAGTAGTTAAGTAACATAACTTCACGCCTTTCATCCCCTTGAACTTGCATCGACGTTCATCAACTTGAACTTAGATGGCTGGTATGTAAACATATTTTATTTAAAACTCATTTTTCACATTAGAATAAAATTCACATTTGACAGTTTTTAGGTAGTACGAAAGAATTGTCACAATAATATTCACAATTAATTTTCCGATAAAAATTATCTGGCAATGAAAAATCAGCCCTTTATTTGATAAATTGATTAATCAAATCATCGAATTGTTCTATAAATCTAAGTTCCCATATACCTACGTAAATAAAATTATACGACGCATTCTGTAACAAGACTAATACCTCTAATATCGTTATTGTAACAAATTACTGACATTGTCCATGTTAATTTATTAGTGACATAAGCAGTATTAACGACGCATTAGGGATAATTAGAAATGATCTGATTAGTCACTGTTGATTAGACTTAGCTCAACCAATATGAGGATTGTGTCTTTGCTCGTTCAACATTGATATTTGACATTTTTGAGGATTTTCCCAGAAGGAAAGTCCGGCTCTCAAATCCTGGTCCTGGAAACAGAAGGCTCCATTTTAGGGTAGCTTTAGCCTTATTCTCAACTGAGTTATTCTGTACTGTACCTCACATATTTAATACTAAAATATATTTAATATAGACACTACATCATACATATACAATCAATTCCACAATACGAGAAATAATAGAGTAATTATAAACTATGTTTAAAATAATCGACTTCGACTTCCTTTTTTTTAAAGTCTGGCACGAATGGGCCGGCTCGACCGGAGTGATACCACGGCCTCACACAAACCGACGTGAAGTAACGCTTGCGTTGTGTTTCGTAGTCAATTACCCTCCCCTTCCCCAATCTCCCCAATTCCTGAATCCCAACGATCCTCAAAGTCCTAATCCCGAAAAGGCCGGTAACGCACTTGTAACACCTCTGGTGTTCCAGGTGTCCATGGGCGATGCCGATTGCTTACCGTCAGGTGATCCGACAGCTCGTTTACCGGCTTGTGCCATAAAATAATTGATTGACTAAAACCTTCTTGTTAGTGTACCAAACACTTTTCAGTGGTTTGAAATCGTAATCGGTTCAGATAATCGCGCTTAAACATACGTACAGGTCAGAGAACCTCCGTTTTTGAAATCGGTTAAAAGATCAAGCGTAAATGCTCTTAAGGACCAAATTCTCGCGTACCACAGGACCAAAAACGAATAACACCGGGAAAAGCTGACATATGAATTTGTAGACAGATTCAATTCACTCATTCAACTTTTGTGAAGACTCAGCTCGTTATTTTCATACATGGAGAGCAATTTGAAAAGTTCTGCGATAAATCTTTTGTGAGTAGAGAGCATGGTCAGCGTACAATGTCCCACACAAATTGGTCATATCCGGGAAAAAATACGAGTGTTTCCGTAAGTACAAGTGCTCTGAAAACGAGGTATTCAGATTTTAGTCGTTATAAACGTGTCCAAAACGAATGACAAAACGAGGTGCGATGTAAAATAAGTTTTTGATGTCTGTATTCGTGGGGAGAATTTCTATTAAACGTATCGCAGGTGGATAGCACACCTGAAAATTTTTCGATTCTCGATTTCTTTCGAAATTTTGTATGTATGAGGTTTTTTTCTTTTTATTATAAAAATACTTGGAGTTGGTAAATTCATTATTATTCCTTTTAGGGTTCCGTACCTCAAAAGGAAAAAACGGAACCCTTATAGGATATCTTTGTTGTCCGTCTGTCCGTCCGTCCGTCCGTCCATCCGTCCGTCCGTCTGTCAAGACTCTTTTTCTCAGGAACGCGTGGAGGTATGAAGCTGAAATTTATATCAATTACTCAGGTCTACTGTCCCTTGAAGCTGTGAAAAAAATCAAACTTTTAAGCCAACGCAATCAAAAGATACAGCCATTTGTGCCGCAAATTTTCGACACTTGCAAGGGAATCAAAACCTACAGGGTGCTTCCCGTGAACTCAGAATCTTGAAATTTGGTACGAAGCAACATCTTATAGCATAGATAAAGGAAAAATTACAAAAACCATAAATTTTTAGTTACATCACATAATATATTTTTTTTAATAATTTTAAACATACTACCCATTTCCTCATAAACGCGTAGAGGTATTAAATTAAATTCGTATTCATACCAAATACTCAGGTCTATAATACCTTTAAGCTGTAACAAAATCAAACTTCTATGTCAACGTAATCAAAAGAAACAGCAATTTAAGCTGCATATTTTGAAACTCGCAAGTATTCAAAACCTAAAGGGTACTTCCAGTCGACCTAGAATCTTGAAATTTGGCATGAAGCAACGTTTTATAGCACACATAAAGGAAAAATTCCGAAAACCTTAAATTTTTAGTTACATTACAAAATATATATTTTTTAATAAATATAAAAAGAGATCTTTGTCTTAAATTTATGCTCCTCCATCTTTCCCCATTGTAATGTTATGATTTTCATTTTGCAATAAAAATACCATAGTTATGACTCGATTGTCGTAATGAACGAACTTTGTAAACCTTAGAGGTTTGTACGGAACCCTCGGTGCGCGAGTCCGACTCGCACTTGGCCAATTTTTTTACTATGATATCAATTTTATGTCCCTCATAATACACCTATCATTTCTTAGATCTTTCGTTCTGCTTCTAAACATCGACATTCAAATCCCATCATCATTATCATCAACAGCTTATAAATGCTGAGCAAAGCCTCTTTACACACGTTAAAGGTATGAGCATAAATCCCCACGCTTGCTCAATGCGGATTGGCAATTACAAATTTATAATTAGAAATTTTAAGCCCAGGTTACCCCACGATGTTTTAATTCACCGTCTGTCAGTGGTGTCTAGATAATCTTAGAAAGTAGGTACATATATCTCAGAAAAAGTTATAGTGGTACTTGTCGTTGGTAGGTTTCGAACCCGCTCCCTCATGCATGAGAGGCTTAAACCTCCGAGCCTCCACAACATATAAATCTGAAATATTCAAATAAAATCGAAATGACTGTAGTAAACTTCACAAAATCCGAAAACTGATCTAAAACGATAATACTAAAAGGATTGATGTAAGTTTGCAGAAGTTGTTACTTCTATCTTATTTAAACAGACAGTGAAACTGCTTCATTTTGATACCAAGCAGAGCTTTACGACTGCTAATATTTAATAGGGTCAAATATACCGATCCGTATTCAGTTTGTTATACGTGTCTATTACGTACGTCTAGTTGTCGGCTGATTCTGTCTTTGGAGAATTAACGAGCTCACAAATCCTGGTGGATGACCTACCTAACCTTTGTAGTTGGGATTTGAAGCTAGCTGTTATTTGCAAGCAGTTTAGTTCAAATTTCTAACATAACATCATCATCACGTCTTTTATCCACAGAAGGGTAGGCAGAGGCGCACTTTACGGCATTTAATGCCACTGTTCACTGTAACACCAATATTTACTGTTTATGTTACTAGTCCCATGTGATAGGGGGCGAGCCTGTCCTATACCGGACACAATTCCAGACTCGTGCTACTACTGCGAAATTTTTCAAAAAACCCAGTAATGCTTTCTTCAACCCGGGATTCGAACCCTAGACCCTAGGCCAAACCTGTTGCGGCGTCCCGCTCGGACGCTGCTCATGGCACAGAGGGTCATGGCGATCCGAATGATCCGCGGATACCGCACGATCTCTGGGGAGTCGGCGAACCTCCTTGCCGGATTACCGCCGTGGGATCTGGAGGCGAAGGTGCTCGCGCGCGTGTACAGCATGCGCGCGGAGGCACGTCGCCGGGGCGAAACTCCGCTGCCGCGCCAGATAAGTGCGTGGCGGGATGAGCTCCGGCGCGATCTCATGGCGGAGTGGCAGCAACGACTGTCGCAACCGAGGGCTGGGCTCGCTGCCATCGCAGCGGTAAGTCCCCTCTTTGAGGAGTGGCTTGAGAGACGCTACGGCGTCCTCACCTACCGCCTGACGCAGGTCCTCACCGGACATGGAAGTTTCGGGAGGTACCTGTGTCTGATGGGGCGGGAGGAAACGCCCGGGTGTCATCACTGCGAGGACCGCCCTGAGGACACGGTGGAACACACGGTGGGAGAATGCCCTTCGTGGGCTGAGCACCGCCGTGTCCTCAGGGAAGTGATCGGCGATGGCGACCTCTCGCGTCCGGGCCTAGTGCAGGCCATGATGCGGAGCGAGGGGGACTGGGATGCCGTCTCCTCCTTTTGCGAAGCAGTGATGCTAGCTAAGGAGGAGGCGGGACGCGTGAGGCAGCGAAGCGCTGCCTCCTCGCAACCCAGCCATCGCGAAGGACACACCGGGCGTCGGGGATCGCGAGACGATCTCCGGCCACCGTAAGCGCGGGCCTGCGGACGGCGAGCATGGGTGGCTCCCCGTCCGACCAGAAACAGACCCGAGCGTACGGCGCGTCGCGTTCCGCGCGCGCCTCAAAGAGCCATCAGACCACCACAGATGGGGCCCAATACGGCCGATGCCGATTCGGAGTCGCGGAGAACCTAACGGGTAACCGGGGCTCCGGCTCGACGTGCAGGAGAAGGAACGGGGTGGTTTTTAGTCAGTAAGAGTCTGACACTCCCTCCCGCCTCACCCAGGCGGGAGAAGTCATTCGATGATTTTCCCCCCTTAAAAAAAAAAAAAAAAAAAAGACCCTTTGTCCGACAGTCACACTGCGACCGCTCGCCTAACGAGGCAGTTAAAATTTCTGTTTACGTTCTATCTCCAAGATAGTTCCTATTTTATGCGTACATTATTTTTACATAGTAGGCTGACTGCCTTTATAGTGTTGGTACGTACATGATTTATTAAAATAGGTATTATAATTATAATTATAGTGTTTTACTAAGCCCTAAAAGTTGAACCAAAAATTATATATCAGAAGTATCCACGTAGTACCACAAAAAACTTATCCAACACATGATGTCCAATGACACTCATTTATAGCGATAAAACAAGTTGATTTGTAACTAACTACCTCTATCATGATGAGGAAATAAAATAAAGAAACATTAAGTATGATTCCTCCGTTACTTCTAAAGCTTCACCTCACAATAAATCTTGATTCATAAGCCATACCAAAAGGATTTGGTAGCATGTGCCGCCAAAAGTTCCTTACGACGATTTCCTAATTGTTTCCTTCCCTTTCTCCTTGCCTTAACAAGTCTTCAAAGTTGGATACTCCAAGGTTATGGGAACCCTTGTACACCTGCTTTAAGAACGATTGATTTATTAGACCATAAAATACTCTGCAATTTATAGCAACGAATAAGAGGCTAATTAGATTTTATAGCAGTGTATCCTAGTTTGTTTTGTGATTAGACCTGTATTTTTTTTAAATATAACTGCATCGTAAGCAGGTGTAGATTCTGCCTATTATCGCGACTTAGTAAGTATAGTACATATATAAAATAACATCACGCCATTTATCCCCGAAGGGATAGGCAGAGGTGTACATTACGGTACTTAACTGTACAATGTAACACATACTATTACTATGTTATGAGTCCCATGTAATAGGCGTAGAGCCTATTGCCATATACCGGGCATAATTCCAGACACCGTGCTACTACTGAAAATTAAAAAAAACACAGTAATACTTTGCCCGACCCTGGAGTCAAACCCGAGACCCCTTGCCAGGCAGTCGCATTTGCGGCCACTTCGGCAAACGAAGCATAAGTCATAAGGATAGTACGATTATCGGAAAATAGTTATTAATTAAAGAAAAAAATTGACTAATATCTTTGATCGACCAATGAATTGTATTGTTGTCGAGACCTTGTAATTGGTAATTATTACGTACATACGTCTCATAACCATGCAACTGACGAGGTGAGAACATAACAATACCTATTATAATAGGTGACAGCTTTTGTCATTTTCCTGGAAAACATTTTAATGTTAAAACTTATTTCTAAGACCTTCACTAAATTATTGTCCCTAAGTTCTATTCGACCGACTAACTTTACAAGACAAGCACAAATTTGTTCAACTGTGAAATTCAATGAATTTATACTCCAGATATTTATTGTACTTGACTGGTTGATTTTCGGTTTAATGATCGGAACTACCGATTATAAAGAACCTAGAGTGTTCTATGATTAACAAAATTGTTACTGATTACGAAGTTTTAAGGAATGGAAAAAAATCAGGTATCTTTGAAAAATCTCATTTGGTCCTTTGAGAGCATCGGCTCTTGTATTTCAATTAATTTTCATTAGTTTTTTATTTGACAGAATCCATAACTCCGTACTCGTGTTCAGCGCTGTCCACGTGGCAGCACTGGCAGGGTCGGCACGCAATCTGGAGCAATGAAGTAGACGTGTTGTTGTTAGGAATAACTTTAATGAAGTGTCTTAATAACCAACTTACCCTACTTATTTATAGGGCGAGGTGTCACACACCCTACAGGATCTAAATTATAGCTTTCCTTTTATAATTTGTTGACGTTCAAAAGTGCCTTCCTCATCTAATTTAGTGTAAATAATTTTTACTTTTGACTTTGATTGCCTATCCCACAAAATCACATTTTGTATTTTAACCATATTTTTTTTACGAAATAAAAAGCCGTGATTTATTGACAAAAGCTATCTACATTATTGTCGTAGCAAAAACTAGTAATCCGAGTGGGTTTCTCACAAATGTATGTAGATAGAATTGCTTACTGTTCCAAGTGAATAACAACGCAGATGAAAGAAAGAGAATATTTATAGGCCTGCCATACATTGGAGAAAAAAAGCCTTTCTTGTTTAATATGATACAAACGAAGGAAAAATGCAAAAAACAACGAAGTATGCTGATATTAAAGTGAAATCATGGACCAATTTTGCTATATTAGGTACATTCTTGCAAAAAAGAACTATGTCATAATAATGAAAAAATATTCAACTACATACTTCTAGTTAGTAGAAATATTTCATTTCGTGAAGTATTTTTATGAAGTTTTTCTGGAACAGCTTTCGATACTGTACATACATAGCTTCACTATTGTCATTAATTTATTTGTTGGCATATTATTCCAAAGTACGTGATCCAATAAATGACTGTAGAATTGTAGTACAAAAACAGTTCATGTTGTTATTAAAATTCTCGGATTGGATTCCAGGTTGCTAAAAGTTTATTGATTTTTAATTTTTTGTCTACCTACTGAAAATTTTCAAAATAAACTGTTTCTGAAATTGAGAATAGTGTTTTTCAGATAGGTTTTCTTAGCATCCAAATATAATCTAAATAATTATATATAATTTGCTGTTACTTATACTTATATACATAATAACATCACGCCTTTTATCCCCGAAGGGGTAGGCAGAGGTGCACATTCTACCACAGTACAATGTAACACCCACTTTTCACTAGTTGTTATGAGTCCCATGTAATAGGGGGTGAGCCTATTGCCATATACCGGGCACATTTCCAGACTCCGTGCTACTACTGAGAATTTTAAAAAACCCAGTAATACTTTGCCCGACCCGGGAATCGAACCCGAGACCCCTTGCCCGGCAGTCGCACTTGCGACTACTCGGCCAACGAGGCAGTCGTATGTCGTATACTTATATAACCTTTGTTTATTTTTATTTATTTTATTTTACACTTTAATGCACACAAAATAAGGTACATAAGGCGGACTTAATGCCATATGGCATTTTCTCCCAGTCAACCTTTGGGTTAAATGTAAGCTCAGCGAAAATGGGCCTGTGTAATATCCAAAAAAAAAACAAAATAAATAACTAATAGTAATAATAAATACTGTATAACATACTGTATAAAATATATAATAAACACAAAATATGTACATACATAAATAACTTCATATATATAATTATAATATAATATAAATTGACGAAGATATAAATTAAAGAAGACACGAACTCAGCGTTGTAGCGCCTTTAAATAGGCCTCACGAACACTACGTTTAAAAGCCATTTTGTTTGGAGCCATTTTTATACTATGGGGTTGTGCATTCCATAATTTAATTACACTAACTCTGAAGGAGTTAGAAACGAAGGAAGTGTGGTGAGACGGGATCTCTAGAAGCAAACTTTCAGCTGAACGGAGATTTCGGCTGTGAGAGCTGCCCAAAATCTGAAAGCCAGATTTTAGGTATTCGGGAGCACAAGGATCATTTAGAATAGAGAAGAGCATGCAGAGGGATCTAAGGGATCGCCTCTCACGGATAGGAAGCCATTTAAGCTGAGCGCGAAAGGAAGCGACATGGTCGTATTTACGTAGTCCGAAGATAAAGCGGATACAATTGTTGAGCATTCGATCCAATTTGTTAAGAAGGTCTTGGGATAGGTCAGAGTAACAAACATCAGCATAATCAATCACAGGAAGCACAAGAGACCGAACAAGCAGCGCTTTTGTATTTGGTGGAAGAAAGTTTTTAAATCTGTAGAGAGATCGCAGCGTGGTAGTGACTCTTTTACTTACCTGAGTGACATGGTGGTTCCAACTGAGCCCTCTATCCAGGTACAGTCCCAAGTCCTTTACATGAGGAGACAACGGTATGGTCACTTTACCGAATATGATTGGCTCAAGGTGAACAGTATTTAAACAACTCAGATAGTAGGAACTACCTAACACTATGGCCTGACACTTACCAACATTTACTGTGACACCATACTTTTTAGACCAATCTTCCACAATGAGTAAGTTGGCGTTGAGTTGTTGGATACAACTCCCCATATCCGCAATCCTAGCTTGAGCATATAGTTGCAAGTCATCGGCATACAGATGATAAGAGCATGTGAGAAGACTAGTAATAGAATTTATAAATAAAGAAAACAATAGAGGAGAGAGTATACCGCCCTGCGGTACACCAGCCGTCAGTCCGCCCCAGTCAGAGAGTTCCTGACCAACGCGAACAGACTGCTGGCGACCACGAAGATATGCTGAGAACCACTCCCGCGACGACGACGAGACCCCAGATTGAGTTAATATGGCCAAGAGATTATCGTGGTCAACTGCATTGAAAGCGTTGGAGAAGTCGATTAAGATCAACACAGTTAACCTCGAATCCTCCATACCACACATCACATCCTCAGTGACTTTGAGCAAGGCAGTAGAAGTGCTATGGCCGGGTCGGAAACCAGATTGGAAGGAAGACAGTAGTTTGTGTTTTAAGATATATGAGGAGATTTGTCTATGGACAACTGCTTCAAGGATCTTAGATTGATAAGGAAGGATAGAAATGGGTCTATAATCGTTGGCCCGGCAGGGATTAGGAATTTTTGGAAGCGGGATGATGTGCGCTTTTTGCCAAGTTGTGGGAAATACACCGTGAAATAACGAGAAGTTTATTATGTGGGTGAAAATAGGAAGAAAGTGCTCATGAATTAAGGAAATCATGGTACGACCCACCCCATCACAACCCACCGCCCTGGATTTGATCGATGCGAAAATTCGCTGGATCTCGTTTTCAGTCACTGGACTAAAAGTGAAAGTGTCGGGGAGTGATATAGGCTTGGAAGTAATGTCGGCGATAGTGCTGACTTTAATGGCATCCGCCAAACCAGAAGATGAAGCAAAATGCAGGTTAAGAGTATTTAGAGAAATATTTGTGGGTAAAACACTGGATGAAGTACCACAGACACCCAGCGTTTTTAGGAACTTCCATACATCAGCCTGAGAAGAGTTTTGAACGTTATCGAAAATGTATCGGCGTTTAGCAGCTCTCACCATCTGGTTACACCGATTTCTCGCCAACCTATACAGTCCCCAGTTCTCATCGCTACGATCCCTCTTATATCTACAGAACGCCCTATTGCGACGTCTCATAGCCATTTTGACTCCCGGAGTGATCCAGGGAGCCGGTGGACGCCTAACACGGACTGCCTTTAGAGGCGCGTGCGCGTCCAAAAGCTTATTCATTTATTCTTTAAGTAATTCTATTCATATTATTTTAAACTCTGCTCTCTTCATACTCCTTTGCACCAGATTAAATTCACGAAGAAAAGCTTGGAACCTTGTGTAAAAGGCATTATCATACTAGTTGGGAACTATGCCAGGAACGCTTGAAGAAGTGTTTGAACCTTTTGTTCATATATTATTATTATATATACGTATAAGTTATGCGTAACCGCGTTATCATAGTCTTTTTTTTTTTTTTTTAAGGGGGGAAAATCATCGAATGACTGCTCCCGCCTGGGTGAGGCGGAAGGGAGTGTCAGACTCTTACTGACTAAAAACCACCCCGTTCCTTCTCCTGCACGTCGAGCCGGAGCCCCGGTTACCCGTTAGGTTCTCCGCGACTCCGAATCGGCATCGGCCCTATTGGGCCCCATCTGTGGTGGTCTGATGGCTCTTTGAGGCGCGCGCGGAACGCGACGCGCCGTACGCTCGGGTCTGTTTCTGGTCGGACGGGGAGCCACCCATGCTCGCCGTCCGCAGGCCCGCGCTTACGGTGGCGCTGGAGATCTTCTCGCGATCCCCGACGCCCGGTGTGTCCTTCGCGATGGCTGGGTTGCGAGGAGGCAGCGCTTCGCTGCCTCACGCGTCCCGCCTCCTCCTTAACTAGCATGACTGCTTCGCAAAAGGAGGAGACGGCATCCCAATCCCTCTCGCCCCGCATCATGGCCTGCACTAGGCCCGGACGCGAGAGGTCGCCATCGCCGATCACTTCCCTGAGGGCACGGCGGTGCTCAGCCCACGCAGGGCATTCTCCCACTGTGTGTTCCACCGTGTCCTCAGGGCGGTCCTCGCAGTGATGACACCCGGGCGTTTCCTCCCGCCCCATCAGACACAGGTACCTCCCGAAACTTCCATGTCCGGTGAGGACCTGCGTCAGGCGGTAGGTGAGGACGCCGTAGCGTCTCTCAAGCCACTCCTCAAAGAGGGGGTTATCATAGTCTAGCTTTGTATGCTGTTGTCGTTCTTTCAAAAGTCAGTTTATACTGGCTATGGAGAAGCCTAATATGTATGCACATAACATGGTCCTTTGAGGCGGAAATATGGGGAAAAAGTATTGAATCTTTACCCTTTACGAAATAGGTACTTTTTCCTGTTCCCTTGCCAATTCTTGGAAGTGTATAACGTCAGTTCTATGTATGGTTTCATGTTAAAACTACTTTTACTTTGATCAACAATTCTTTTTCGTCAATTGTAAAAATGTATTAAACATACAAGACAGTGTTTTACTACACGACCACTCGGCAATTTTAATAATAGGCGTACTAATATATTTTCTGATTGCAAGGGGTCTCGGGTTCGATTCCCGGGTCGGGCAAAGTATTACTGGGTTTTTAAAAATCTCAGTAGTAGTACGGAGTTTGGAAATATACCCGGTATAAGGCAATAGGCTCACCCCCTATTACATGGGACTCTTAATATAAATAGTGAAAAGTGGGTGTTATATTGTCATTTAATGTCAGACACAGTCCATACAGCCATATAGTAATGTGCACCTCTGCCTACCCCTTCGGAGATAAAAGGCGTGATATTATGTTATGTTAATATATTTTCTGTAAACTTCCTAGTTTTTAGTTAAAAAATGGCAGTATGGTTTATCTTCTATTTATCTGTATCTTACACAACAAGTCCAAATATCAAGCAAGGGCTTCATATTCGGTTTTCGTGTAAGAAAATGTTTTTTGGTATTATTGAACTACCTCAGTTTTCACATATTTTTGTCAATAGCAGAAAAAAATCGGAATGATGCTCACTTTCAAAATTATGAGACTTTCAACGGAATAGTGGATGATACATCACATACACATCGAACAACATAAAAAGAAACTTAGTACCTCATGTTATTAACTTACCACATTCTCTTTGTCCACAGCTTCAGTCGCAAGAATTGCAAAGTTCCTAGGAGGTACTGGCACGCCTCTGGTCACAACTGGCGGCTTCACGTTCGACTTTGTCAAACCAAAGAAGACTTGTCAAGATGAGTTTTATATGCTTGTCAGAGCTGGACCTCTCGGCTTTGAGGATCTTGCCTATTTCATCATAAAATTGATGGTAGCGTAAGTATCTGATTTTTTTTTTGGAATCTGCACTGATGAGGAATTTTTCTTTATTAATATAAGTCCACTGGATCATTCTACTCTTAGTCCTCTTTGTGAGTTATACATACATACATACATACCTCTACATACATGATCTCACGCCTGTCTCCCATGCGGGTAAGCAGAGGCTATGGAACGCCAAAACGCTACGATCTTTACTTACCTCTTTCGCTTCATCAACAGTCAGAAGTCTTTTCATGCATGCTCGTCGGATAGGGGTACTATAATTTGGTCCTTCTTTAACATATCGCTAATCTGGTCGATATATGTCCATTTAGGGCGCCTTCTACCGATGGTCCCAGTCATATCCGCTCTGTATACTTCTTTCTCTTCTCGTTACTCTGCTTTCATCAATCCTATTCGATAGCGGTTATAAGGTATCTCTATATTGAAAAAACTGCCTCGTTGGCCCAGTGGTTGCAAGTGCGACTGCCAGGCAAGGGGTTTCGGGTTCGAATACCGGGTTGGGCCAAGTACCTATTGATAAGGGTTTTTAAAAAAAAAATTAATAATAGCACGGAGTCTGGAGTTGTGCCCGGTATATGGCAATAGTCTCACTCCCTATTACATGGGGAAATATATTACAGTGAAAACTGGCATTAAGTGCCGTTATGTGCACATCTGTCTACTTCTTTGGGGATAAAAGGCGTGATTTTATGTATATTGTATAAAATACTCTGTATTGCAATCGAAACAAGTTCTATATTTCTCACAATCCTAATTTATTTTGAAAAGTTCCTCGTCCGTGTAGGTTATAGTTCTGTCTCCAATCACAGTTGACGATTTTAAAGTATACTCAAGTTTTGAATTGTGACTTTTGACGATATACATACCCTTGGTAGCAAAGAAATGGAGCCACTAGCGTTTTTTTTTCTTTTTCATTACTTGATAAATATTTTCTGGTATTTATTATAACTATTTTATTATTTGGTACCGCATATGGTTTAAAGTGTGGGAGAGCCATGCTTCGGCACACATGGGCCAGCTCGACCGGAGTGATACCACGGCCTCACAGAAAACCGACATGAAGCAATGCTTGCTTTGTGTTTCGTCGTGTGAGTGATTTTATCGGAGGCCCAATTACCCTCCCCTTCCCCAATCTCCCAATTCCTGAATCCCCAACGATCCTCAAACTCCTAATCCCCAAAAGGCCGGTAACGCACTTGTAACGCCTCTGGTGTTCCAGGTGTCCATGGGCAACGCCGATTGCTTACGATCAGGTGGTCCGTCTGCTCGTTTACCGGCTAATGCTAAAAAGAAAAATAAATGTCGTATTTAACAGGCAATGTAGAGGTACTTTTACCTTTAAAATAAGAGTATTTTGTTGGAAAAGGAATAATTATTTTAAAATTGTAGAGGGTTTAATAAATTGAGACAACGCTAGCTGGCTCTATTTCTTTACTCCTAAGCCTCCGTATGTAAAGGTAAGTTTTGTTTAAGGCTTTGGTGGCGGTTACTTTAAATTTTTTCGTTGATTTATTGCCAATACTGCCTGATTGGCCCAGCAGGAGTCTTTGAACATTATGGTTTTTCGAAAAATTACTGTATTAATGTTGTTAAATAATTATAATATGCAAGTCTCTTCGCCATTAGTTATTATTTTGTGGCTTACTCAAGTAATTATTTAACGAGGAGCTCAGTAGCAGCGCGATAGTCGCCGCGTCGCGGGTCGCTGAATGCTGCACATAAATATGAGCCTGTAGCATTGCTGGAAACCAGTCGAGTTCCTCGTCAAATAATTACGTGAGTAAGCCGAAAATAGTAATGAACTCTGCGCCATTTATAACCCTTAATAAATAGGAACTGTACAATTTTTCATAACTGGTCAAACTGAAGGATTTAATTAAATAAGAACTTCGTTAAAGTTATTTCAAAGTTACACCAGTTAATACAATTACGTAATTACCTTTGAGTGATTCAGTGAGAAATATGAATGAAAACTGAAATGTACTTAGAAAGAATGTTTAGAGAAAAGTATCTAGAAAGAATGTTTAGAGAAAAGTATTTAATGTACCTATGTAGGTATAAAAAATGTCTCTCACTAACACTACGTTTAAAACCCATTTTGTTTGAAGCCATTTTTATATTATGGGGTAGTATTCCATAATTTAATTACCCCTTACTCTGAAGGAGTTAGAAGAAAGTGTGGTGGGACGGAATCTCTAGAAGCAAACTTTCAGCTGAACGGAGATTTCGGCTGTAAGAGCTGCCCAAAATCCGAAAGCTAGACTTTAGGTATTCAGGAGCACAAGAATAATTTAGAATAGAGAAGAGCATGCAGAGGGATCTAAGGGATCGCCTCTCACAGGCCGGTAAACGAGCACACGGATCACCTGATGGTAAGCAATCGACGCCGCCCATAGACACCTGGAACACCAGGTGTTACAAGTACGTTACTAGCCTTTCGGGAATCGGAAATCTAAGGAATGTTAAGGATTCAGGGATTGGGGAGATTGGGCAGGGGGGTAATTGGGCCTTTGATAACCTCACTCACATGACGAAACACAACGCATGTGTTTTTTCACGTCGGTTTTTTGTGAGGATGTGATATCACTCCGGTCGAGTCGGCCTATGCGTGATGAAGCATGGCTCTCCTACAACTAGTCTGTAAACAAATTGATAAAAAAAATGGGTATATAACATATGTACTTCTCAAGGAAAACCATCCGTGATGGTTTTACGATATAATATTATTCTCAAAGCTCTCAGTGTATTGGATAGTAAATACGGATTTTCTCTGCATCTTACGATTTCCCTAAAGAAATAAATTGTTCTTTGCAAAATGACCAACATATTCTGACCTCTCTGAAGTTGGGCATTTCAATGAATGAGTGAGACATTTATATTTGTGAATGATAGCGTGTGAAAGAGATAACAAGACGTCTAGTGCGTTCTTCAAAGGGTTCAATGTACGCGGTCTATACGGGCGTTATAGTTCACTTTTCATATAGAATTTTTATACCAGACTCTAAGCCAAATAAAGTTTTATTTACAAAATCAACGTGATGTTTATGAAGTCTTAAAGCGTCTATGGAATAATTTCTAATTCTACGAGTTCAGCTCAGTGGTCATAAATTTCATAAAATAAGCACTACAATTTTCTTTCAGTATATACACGTGAGAAACCCGCGATTTTAAGTTGATTTAGTTAATTAGCACTTGATTCTCAGTATGATTTTATATAACTTCATTAATTATATTATGTATCAGTGACCTGTAATTGTTACATCTCTATCTGCCTCTATGAAGAACAACACCCACCATGTATTACGTGTGGATAGGTTGCTTATGGGACGACGTGCTCCATAGACTGTAAACCACATCATCGATTACTACCAGGCGAGATAGAGGTCAAACGTCGGCCCATCAAAAAAAAAAAAAATGTAGGCAACAGAAATCGAATAACCTCATAATGGAGACTCACGATCATAAAATTGGTAGTCTTTTGATAAAAAAGTTTAACTTAATATAAAAACTTTTCAAAGTTTTTATCTGTGAATACTACCTTATATTTTTGTCAGTTAACTGAAGAGTAAAAAATAAATACTTGAACTATTTCTTTACTTGGAAATCGACTTTGCAGGTTCTGAGCAAACTCAATAAAGCGTTTATTCTTCTGTTTCTGATCTATGTAGTTCAGAAACAGAAACAGAGGAAAAACGCTTCACTGAACTTAGTGAATGAGAATATTTTAAGTTGATTTTATTTGAAGTGTATTACTTTAAATCACAATGTTCTTCATGTTTATCAAGTGTGGGAGAGCCATGCTTCGGCACGAATGGGCCGGCTCGACCGGAGTGATACCACGGCCTCACAGAAAACCGACGTGAAACAACGCTTGCGTTGTGTTTCGTCGTGTCAGTGAGGTTACAGGAGGCCCAATTGGGGTAATTGGGCCTCCTGCTCCCACTCCTCAGTCTCCCCAATTACGAAACCTTAATAATCGTTGAATGCCTAATCCCTAAAAGGCCGATAACGCGCTCGTAACATCTCTGGTGTTACGGGTGTACATGGGCGGCGCCGATTGCTTATCATCAGGTGATCCGTGTGGTCTTTTCACAGGCCGGCTTTTTTCATAAAAAAACCAAGAATTATCTATATTTTCAAGACACAATGTAAATTACTTTTTAAATTGTTCTTTTTTATTTCAAAATTGAAAATATAAAATTCAAAAAGTAGGTATTTATTTGCGTAAATAAGGTACAGATAGTTGTAATTTTTAGATAATAACTTAGGTCCTCTATTTTATCTTCAACATCGGTGTGCAAAAATAATGTAGATACTTTAAAAACTTGTCAACAATTTGTTATAATGTTATCTCCAAGAAAATTCAGATTAAGAGAGAATTTTATAAAAGAGAAAAATGTAACAAAATTAACCCGAAATATCATAAATGTCACACACAATAATGTTAAAAGCAAAAGTTCGTTTTAAAACGTATTTTCAAACAAAGAACTACACAACAAAATTGATTAACGTTTTTAATATAAAAAGAGAACGCTTCGTCCACCATTTTTTATTTGAGCAAACCGTGAAACGAAAAGTGATCTGAATAATTTCAACCAACCTTTTTGTAACCGTTTCGCAAATTAAGGTTATAAAATAAACCAGTGGGTTTGGAAATACGAGCCGACCCTAACCGTACATGTGAGGCGTAACGGCTGCATCAGATTGTGCGGAACAAATATTTTGATTGTGCTACTCCTAACCGATTGAAAATGGTCGCTTTTTCGAAGCTGTGTTGCAGAAAATTGAATGTGAAATCTGTGAAATAGACCAATTCTTTCAAGTACCTAGATGTAGATCTGGTCTTTTATCTATATAGAGGTACAACATGTAACGTAATTAACGCACACCCTCAAACACCCCAATTAGAATATTATGTTATTATCATAATACATACACTAATTTTTTAATTTAACATGTATATGCATCCTTACTGGTCTTGTCATAAGGTTTATTTTTCTTTATTTTGTATTGAATGATATAATTTGTATGAATACAAATAAAACTGCGATTTTAAAGTCTTATTGCTTAATTGTCTTACGGTCCATTTCGATTTGTTTTAACAATACAGGGTTAATATGATAATAATTTCCGTAGTTTTAATTATTTTTAGGATAAAAATTACCTATACTAAAAATTATATAAATCGATTCAGTTAACGATTCTGAACAAACTATTTTCAGAATGTGCGTTATTTAAGTTATATGTTGTATATAAAAATGAAATCCGTTTCCCGTTGTCACGCCATAACTTGAGAACGGCTAGACAGATTTGGCTAATCTTTTTTTTGTTGTGTTTGTTCTTGTCAGGTGAACGTTCTTACAACAAAATAAATCCTGACAATCCTACGGGAACGGGCAGAAGCTAGTGTTTATTAAGAAAAGAAGCTAGGGTTTGCTATATCGCAAACCGGTCTGTTTAAGAAGGCATTGTTATATGTTGTCTGCGTAACTAGACTACTTTACAATAAAGATATAAGACACAACAGACACAATAGACTTTTGTAAAGAATTAAAGAAAAGTCAGAGGTTTAAATACTATTAAGGGCCTTTGTGGTCGCGTTAAAGAACATAAAATTATTGGAGAAGAATACCTATTGAGCATAATTTAAAGTAGATAATCGAAAATCTTTTGCCAGTGCCGTCTGTATGTAGGTTTCATCATCATCATCAACAGCCTATAAATGCCCACTGCTGAGCAAAGCCTCTTCTCACACGGAGAAGGTTTGAGCATTAATCACCACGCTTGCTCAATGCGGATTGGTGATTACAAACTTATAATTAGAAATTATAAGCCCAGATTTCCTCACGATGTTTTCCTTCACCGTTTGTCAATGGTGTCTAGATAATCTTAGAAAGTACATATAACTCGGAAAAAGCCAAATTGGTAGATACTTGCCGTTGGTAGGTTTCGAACCCGCAACCTCATGCATGCCTCTGGGCCACCACGACTGCGACTGTATGTAGGTTTGCATTTCAATTACGAGAACATAAAATATAAATATATAACAAACAAATAAAAAAACTAACTATCGTTACATGACTGCCTCGTTGACCAAGTGGTCACAAGTGCAACTGCTGCGCAAGGGTAGACCCCTTACCCCAATACCCGGGTTAGGCAAAGTATGACTGGGTTTTAAAAAAAATCTCAGTAGTAGCACGAAGTCTGGAATTGTGCCCGGTATATGGCAATGGGCTCATCGCCTATTACATGGGAAACGTAACATAAATAGTGAAAAGTGGATGTTAAATTGTACAGTGGCATTAAGTGCCGTAATGTGCACCTCTGCCTGCCACAAAAGGCGTGATGTTATGTTATATTCGCTAAAGATACTTTGCTATATGAAGGTATTACCTTTGAACAAAATGAGACAAATGAAATGTTACATCGAAGTTAAACCTTATCTCCCCACTTTACACGTAACATTGTTACGTCACAGAATGGCAACCCATTGTGTGTGCGCATTCCCAGTAATGGGCAAGAGAGCACAGTCATTAGAGCCTTTTCACACGTACCGGTTGCCGGGTAGCCGGCACCGACTGTCCCACATTTAGCTTTCACATGAGCCAATTATATATCCAGTAGTGCTTTTACTATCGACGCGAGGACAGTGGCGTATTGTTTGTGGGGCGATAACGCGCCGATGCGTATGAAAGCATACTGCGTCTTCCATGCAGCACTACGTATTCGGCCGACGCTTAACCGATAGGCGCCGATCCGATGTGCATCCGACGACCGCTTGCCGGACAAATTACGCTGGTACTAGGTACACACGGCCACACATCAATTTATACAAATCTAGTTTATCCTGGTGTCGCGTCGCATCATCTTTCTACACATTTAACGTTCAGTTCATACTGTTTTTTTTTTAATGGGACAAGCCCGCCACAGCCTCCTAAAACCGCTGCAACTCCTGTAAGCCAGGATCTACAGTAGATACAACCATGAAAACACCGGAACACTGACGTCTGGCGCGTCCAAGGGACAAGAATAACTGTCTTGGTTCCCACAACGAATTGAATCAGAAGATATTATAAGAGGAGAAGAAAAAAAACGATAGTTTCCACTTCTCTCGGTGAATTACTGCAGGAGACAGAGTGAATTAAGCCTAAAGGCACAAAGAAAAGAGACTGTACAACTGGGTGAAGCCCAGTTATACTGGTTATGTAAAGCTCGATGTGTAGCCGTGTGTAGGTACGTGTGTATAAAGTACATAAACATATACTGCGCCGCCGGGTGCCCGACGCCGACTACCCGGCAACCGGTACGTGTGAAAAGGCACTAACAGAGTACAAATACCGTCCGTTTGGGGCGCTGTTAAATAAAGTGACACGGCTCGATGTAATGGAGGCGATAAAGAAGAGTGCTTCTCAGGATTATATGTGATGTGGTGTGAGTGACATAAGTAGGGACTATCTCTTTAATTTTTTACCACAATACAATTAAATGCTCTTTGTAGACTCTTGAGAATAGGGTGGACAGGGTTTGAAAATAAAAAATGTAATTAGTTCGTCAGTTAAATAATGAAAAAATTATAAACACATTTTTTTTTATTTTGTCGTATAAGAAAATAATACTTAGATAAAACGGAGTTAAGTCTAGCAGTGAGAGGTCGTCGTCACGCTACCCTATAACATGCAGTAAATCGTGACATCACGCGATATTTCAAACCAATATATCGCCGAAAGTAGTTAATTTTGTTAAAAAAGATAAAATACGTGTATAATGTTTTAAAATAATCTACCAGACGAACATTAAAGTAAAATTTAATATCATACCCTATTACTCAAGTTGTTGCAACAGTCTGAAAGTCTCTTTGCACATGCAGAAGAAAATATTTATTACCACACTTGTTTAAGGTGTATAAGCGATTTTGAAAATCATAAATTCATTCTTTACGATGTTTTCTTATCCCTGTTGTAGTGATAACTAAATAAACTGGAGAAAATATCACATTGACTCTTGCAAGGTTTCGAGTCGAACACAACGCAAACGAAATCAATCAACACAATAGTGCTGAAACAGTCGACATGTGGTGTATATGTGCAAGTGTTTGGTTTACAAACACAAATAGAGTTTGACCAATGAATTCAGAACTAACTGACTAATATTGCCTAGCATAAGGCTGCCTGTCCATTGACGCGAAGAGGGGCAGCGGAGTGCAGAAACGATGAAATATCAACCGATAGGATCGCATGAAATCTCTGCTCCGCTTTAGTGGAAAGGGATTTGCGAAAAATTCATACATTTTCGGAAGCGGCGGGTGGTAGCGGTGCGAGACCACAGAGCGGGGCGGCAGAGTGAACCGGCGGCGACGGGGAAGCGGTGCGGGGCTATGGGATAGTACATATAATGTACCGCTGAAGTTTGACCAGTACGTTCATGCACTTTGTTGTAACGAAGAGTTTTGAAAAATGAATGAAAGACTCATTGAAAGTGTAAAAAAAGTGATATTTTAGTATATTCCGTAATATTTCGCATATGACTGAACTAACCGCCCACCGCTCTCCACTCAAATGACGTGTTGTATAAATTCGGCCTAGCTCCGCACAGTTCGTTATTCCGCTCAGCAATACTCGCTAGCTCCGCACCGTTGCCTCGCTCCGCATCAATGGACAGGCAGCCTTAAGAGCTAAGAGAAATAGAACACATACTCAGGTCTCCAATCAAAGGGACATAGATAGTAGCATCAAAATTAAATAGCCACGTCAAAGACCTTTTGGTTTATGTTAGTGATGTTCATTTCGAATTCTTAGTACATGCATGAGGTACCATGTATACCTATGTACATACGAGAAATAGTGTATCCTGGACAGCTTACACAGAGTCTATTTTGTTTTCTTAGGTACCTACAATGACGCAGTTGTGTTATTTGTTTTCTTGAGGCCAATTTTTCTTTCTTTTCCTCTTCATTGAAACCTAATTTGGGATTCAATGAAGACAAAATTCAGCTCATCCATTCCTTGATTTTGCGCTTCGAATTTGTATGATAACAAATAGAAGTTATTGATTGTTTGAGTTTAACAAATAATTTTGTCCTCTTCAAATAATATTTTCTAAATTATTTTATTGTGGGATCCAAGACAGTTATTCATGTCTGGGACGCGCTGGACTTCAATGGTGTTTTTGTGGTTGTATCTACCGTGATCCCAGCTTACAGCGGTTGCAGCGGCTTTTGGAGGTTGAGGTGGGCTCGTCAAAAAAAACACAATACACATTTAGTCAAATTGTAATGAATGAAACAGCATCCGCCAATTTTAAGTGACATCTAAGCCGCTTATCAATCTTGGAAATTATGGCACATCTGGAATTTGCCAGCCTTAAAAGGATAAGTTTTTCAATAGTGGAGATATTCTGGCTAATAACGATGGTCATTGTTTATGAAATAAACCAGTAATCGAGCAGAGAGATCACCTGATGATAAGCTACCGTCGCTGCCCATGGACACCTGGAACACCAGAGGCGTTACAAGTGCGTTACCGTCTTTTGGGGATTAGGAATTTGAGGATTGTTGGGGATTCAGGAATTGGGATGAATGGGGAGATCGAGAGGGGGGGGGGGAGAATAATTGGGCCTTCATTACTGTAATAATGAACTTAATTAATTTAAATCACATTCTTTCTGACACTCCCTCCCGCTTCACCCAGGCGGGAGAAGTCATTCGATGATTTTCCCCCTTAAAAACACATTCAAATATACCAACAAAATAAATAATGTACTATTTGAGAAAATATTCTTGTACGTGTGTGCCTGTGGAGTCAAGGCAGTCGGGCGGACGTTCGGAGGTATCGCTAACGTAATTATTGCCAGGGAATTGATTGAGTTATTAACTATGAGTCTGTCTCCTTAGTCAATATTGAATAAATAAGATAGAATATGGCACAGTGAGTCGACGTTCCTAGTATGTCTTGTAATTAATTTTCTCGGAAATATCGTTTTTCAAGTAAAACGTAGTAAGCTTTTGAAGAAAAGTGAATTCCGAAGTGTAAATTGAAGCGTAGACATTAGATATTATGCTTGCTAAGGAGGAGGCGGGGCGCATGAGACATCGAAGCGCTGCGAACGGCGAGCATGGTAGCTCGCCGCCCAACCAGAACCAGACCGCGACCATACTGCGACCATCACGTTCCACGCGCGCCTCAAAGAGCTATTAGACCACCACAGATGGGGCCTAATAGGGCTGATGCCGATACCGCGGAGAACTTAACGGGTTACCGGGGCTCCGGTTCGAAGCGCAGGAGTAAGAGGAACGGGGTGGTTTTTAGTCAGAGAGTCAGACACTCCCTCCCGCCTCACCTAGGCGGGAAATGCCATTCGATGATCCCCCCCCTTAAAAAGGTATTAGATATTTGATGTAACAGATGTAGGTAACTTCAAGAAAATACTAGTTTAAAAATAAACAACACTTTGTCTAAAATGTGTTCCGTTTAATAATAGGCTCTCAACAGGAAAATGGAATACTTTGTATTGAGAGAGAAAATGACATAGGACATTAAGTCCGCCTTATGTACCTTATTTTGTGTGCATTGTAGAGTTAATAAATAAAAAATAAATAACAAGGTACCCGGACCCGATGTTTCGGAAAATTCTTACCTTAGTATTTACATTTCTTTTTTATACCACGACGATGGCAAAATAGCACGGCTCACCTGATAACAAGTGGTTGCCGTGGCCTATGAACGCTGGCCTGTAATTGGCGCCGATAAAGTAACTGGCAATAAAATGATACATTTTACTTTTACCCACTGAAAATCAGTGCTGGGTGACTCGAATGCCTAGCTTACACCAAATTCAAATTCTTTATTGCATTCCACAATGTTTTACTTAGGTGGTAACATAGAATAATACAGTTCATTGTGGACCCTGTCGGGCACAGCAAGGAAATATATATATATGTCATTTCAATACAAAAAAAAAACTACAAACTAGCATTACAGAGTCACAATACATTACATAAACAATATTAGAGCAGTTTGATATAATTTATACGAACAAAAAACAAAAAGACCAATTATTATTATTAATTAACAAATTATACATAATATTAAAATTACAGTACAGTTAACAAAATTTATTTTTTTACACCGAGTGGATAACCCATTTATCATAGGCATGTTGTTAGCATCTCTTTTATGATTCCTCTGTTTTAATTAAAAAGCTTAATGTTTTTCTTACTTCACTGTCTTTTTATATTTTACTTATGCTGCATCATGCCTGGTGCTAAATAAATGTTTTTTCATTCTTTCTTTTTTCTTACTTGTACTTTTTTCTACCCCATGTAAGAGTAACACGCGTTATATTTTATTGCAAATAGTAGAACACACAATAATTCACGTTGTTCGAGAGTTATGAGAGCAATATCTCTGTGTTGTACGGCTAACGGATTGTCAGTATATAATTTTTTGTTCCGAACATTTTGTATATTTCCCTGCAATAAGTGTTACTTGTCCCACCATTGTTGGGATATTTGTATATCACAGATCATGACAAAAGAAAAACATATAAATCACCTATTTTTGTTTGTCATGAATTACAGATTTATTAGTGTCTTTTTCTGTTATTTATAACGGCTTTCCCTGTAAACCGCGTTTTCCCCTATTTTATTTGTTTCTGGCTAAAACTAAAAACCATTGCGCCAGTTCGACAAGACTTACACTAATATGTTAATGGTTACATTTAACTGTTTTGCTTGCATCTACACTTAGCTTTGTTCTTATCTTTATTCTTTTAAGTTTATTATTATTGTTTTGTATTATAGTTATTAGTATCTGTATCTGTGTCCTTGCTTCCTGTCGAAGTCGAATAAATGCATAATTTCTTTTTTACATTTTTTTAATGAATAAATTACTGAAACCTATTTGGGAAATTGACTTAGTTATATGGTTAAAATCAGGTTTTTTCTATGTTTAACCGTATGTAATGTTAATCGATTTCGCTAAAGTTGTTGATCATCCTCTTTTGGTCAGAAGGCAACGATTGCAAATTAACATCACTTTTCTCATTAATTATCTAACCACTTCTAGTAAATGTATAAACATCTATCCTATAGTTTTAGTATCCTAAGTTCAACACTTTTATAATTATTAATTTTAAATACGCCGTCTCAATGTCTTTCGAGTGCCCGCCATCTTGACTTTTTCACTTTTCGAACCAAAGATTACATTTTCCCGCTAGGTATGCGATGTCTTTACGTTTTTTTTTTGTCTATGCTTCTAACAATACATAATTTTTGCCTGAAGACAAACGAGAGTTGTTTTTATTCCGAGTACAATGTATAGTCAGGTACGAGTAGGTAATGTATCTATGTTGTGTATAAAAATGAATGTATTAACCTATAATGGTACCTATATTATCACATATTTCGAATGTTACTTCCATCCCTGTTCATTATTATTTAGATTCCTCAAAATCATGCATAATGTTATTATTTATTATTAATTACCAACAAGCTACAATTTTCAACATAATTATAATTATGGTACCTATCCATATAATTAAATTCCTATTATGGATTATTATTCATTAATTTATATCTGTAGTCTCGTAAATTTTGTTGTAATTAATGTAATGTACCTTTTTTTGAGGGGGGTAAATCATCAAATGACTTCTCCCGCCTGGGTGAGGCGAGAAAGAGAGTGTAAAAACCACCCCGTTTCTACTCCTGCACTTTGAGCCGGAGCACCGGTAACCCGTTCGTTTTTGGGAGTAATAAAATAGAGCACCTGATAAAGATCGAGTAAAGCGCCTCAAGTTACCGCGGCCCCGGATCTTAGCAGGAAAGGGGTCTTTAGTCAGTTATAGTCTGATACTCCATCATGGCCTACCCAGGGTAGAGATATTCATATTTTTAACGGACTTCAAAAGAATAGGATATGAGGAGAAGGTTATCTCGCAATTGGCTGTACCGATTTCCATGCTTGTTAAAACTTGTCATCCTTTCAGTTTTCAGAAAAACGTTTGCCACAGGAGAAGGATTCAAATCTAATTTTTTAAGCGTAGTTTATAAAATTATCATTTTTCAATTAAACTGTCAAACACCAAACGGTCACCGGTGACCGCAACCTATTGTTCTATAATTGTGTCTATAATGACAGTACTTGAAGAGTAAGGAGCTTCTGGAAGTAGGCGACATTCTCGTGTCTGTAGTGATGATGATGAACGTCTATTTGTATTTCTACATATTTATTTGCATCTACCTTTCACCTGTTGTTGTTCAAAATTGCAATTTTATCCATTTTTTCTGAATACGCAAAATAAAAGGCTTCAAATACGCAGTCTATTTTTAGTATCGGGCCGCTTGATTGCTTTTCAGCAGTTCAGTACTGCGCGTGAACTCTAGTTTGCGTATTACATACGCCAATTTAGACAATTGAAACGGTTTTAAGTTGTTTTCTGTTCGCCTTTATTTATTTAAACAAGTAATGCATCTTAAAGCCATTTATTTTATAGCACAAAGAAGTATGGTTTTACCAAATACTAACTGACTACTTATAATTCTTACTTACCGAAAATATTCGAAGAGCTTTCTGCGTGGTATGTGGATTAGCAAGCACTCGATTTATAAGGCAATAAAGAAAAATATTATGATAATTAAAAGGAGATAGTAAACCCCGGTACTTAAATAGTACCCACTAATTATCAGGACTTAGTTATACCTATCGAGTCTGGAATTGTGCCCGGTATATAGCAATAGGCCCTATTACATGGGACTCATAACATAAATAGCGAAAAGTGGGTTGGTTACCTGCCGATAGTTTTTATTATCTAATGCCATAAATACTTTCGTTTAACAATTTTTTTCGGTTCTTGAGGGGGAAATGATTCAATTACTTATTTCTCCCGCCCGAGTGAGGCGAGAGGGAGTTTCAGACTCTTACTGACTAAAAACCAACCCGTTCACTTCAAGCCAGAGTTCCGGCAATGAAGTGTGAAAGAGGCCACCTCGACCGGAGTGATACCACGGCGTCACAGACAACGGACGTGAAACAACGCTTGCGTTGTGTTTCTTGTGAGTGAGGTTTCCGGAGGCCCAATTACCCCTCCCCAGACTTCCCAATCACCAAATCCCCCACAATCCTCAAATTCACAATTCCCAAAAGGCCGGCAGGCCAAAACGCACTTGTAACACCTCTGGTGTTACAGATGTCCATGGGCGACGCCCATTGCTTACCACCGGGTGATCCGTCTACTCGTTTACTGGCCTTATCCCATAAAATATAATAAAATATCCCTTTAAGTCCTCCGCGGTTCGTTTAACACTAGATCAGCATTCCAAAGCGATAAACGTCACAAGAAACTATCTATTTTAGGAATTCTACGTATCTATCAGCAAGATTACTTATTTTTGACAAGTGGCATGAGTTGCATTGACGAGGTTAAGAATAGTGATAAGATTGTATAGCTAAAGCAAACAAATAAAACAAACAAAGAACTTAACCTACAAAAACATATTACGGCCATACATTAGTTAACATGACAGTGGTTTAACCAAGTCTGTAATAAACCTACTGCCTCGTTGGCCGAGTGGTCGCAAATGCCTGCCGGGCAAGGGGTCTCGGGTTCGATTCCCGGGTCGTGCAAAGTATCACTGGGTCTTAAAAAAAATCTCATTGGTAGCACGGAGTCTGGAATTGTGCCCGGTATATGACAATAGGCTCAACCCCTATGACATCATGGGACTCCTAAAATAAATAGTGAAAAGTGGGTGTTACATTGTACAGTGGCATAATGTGCACCTTTGCCTACCCCTTCGGAGATAAAAGGCGTGATGTTATGATGTTATGTGTATAAAACTAATCTGGAATTTATGTACAACAATATTCAAACCATATCACTCTTCTTCTTCTCTTCTCTTTTCTTCTAAAAGTATGTTAGTATGTCATGTCTACCGTCCCTTTACCCATTCCCTTTTCAAAATCTCTACCCATTCCAGCTACTTCTATTTTTTCCCTAAAATACTATTTCAAAATCTAAACAAAAGAAGTATCTACACACAGCGACATCTATTAAAAGTTACTTATCAACTTCCCTTGTCATCTAAACAAAACAGTTTCTTTTTGGGATCTATTAATAGAAATGAATTTCATAAAGTTATCTAGCTAGTTGTCACTCAAATGTCCGAAAATACTAAAGACTGAGGCTTTCATGCTTATCATCATATTATATTATCTATATTTATTCAACAAAGTACGTACTTACGTGTGAAATGTATGCCACTTGACATTTCCAGTACTTATAGTTTTTGTGTGTCCGTGTATATTGGTTCGTTATTTAGACAATAAAGTATTAACTAGAAAATGTATCGCTGTAAATATTTGTGTAATATCACCAGTCACCTTTTTGCTGTCAAAGTCAGGATGATATTCCAGACCTCGTGTTATTGCTGCGGAGAACCTAATGGGTTACCGGGGCTCCGGCTCGATGTGTAGGAGTAGGAACAGGATGATTTTTGTCAGTAAGAGTCTGACCCTCCCTCCCGCCTCACCCAGGCGGGAAAAGTCATTGGATAATTTTCCCCCTTTAAAAAAAACCTCGTGTTATCCATGGAATATCATAAAATAGTTTTGTATTCCTTCCTCTTTTTTTTGGGATCAAAACCAGATCCAAATTGTTCAGATTGATTGTGTCTTGTAAACAAACGGGTCAAAATGAAGGCTGTTAAGCAGTTAAGTAAGTCATTATTTAGTAAAACATTATTGAACTTTAACTCGTCGAGTACCGTCATTATAGACACAATTAAAGAGGGGTGCGGTGCCAGAAGACCTCCCCGTGGTGCACCCTGGGTGCGGGCGACAGTCTCCCTAGCGGGGGTGATAGGGTTGGAGTGACTGTCGCCCGCAGCAGACTTCTGGACTGGGCGGGCGAACCCGATAGGGTTCTGGAGGCGGCGGGCTGTGTGCTCATGGCCCGCGCTTCCGTGGGGCGTTTCTCCGCCTGTCTCTCTGAACTTAGCAGAGAGCGTGGCGGAGAGGCAAGGGCGGTGCTCGTTGTGCACTCACCCTGCCAGCGAGCAGCATCGGGACACAAGCTGTCCCCGATTGCAGCCGTCGATATCGTAATCCGTAAGGAGGTCACGGTCACGTTTTGTGACTCTGAACGGGACGAGGGTCTTGGCTTGGTCGCCCGGACCGCGAGGAAGATAACCTCTATAAAAAATTCCTCCAATACTAAGTTCTGGTGCGCGGCGAGAGTATGCATGGCTGAGGAGTAGTGTCAGTCGCGAGCGCACCCCCAGCTAGGGGACCAGTGGACCCTCTAGTTGGGAGACAAATTTTCACTTACCCAGGTACAGGGGGCACTGCCTGGGTGGACCGAATATTTCCCCCATACTCGTGGGAACTTTATGGAGTTACATACTAAAATAAAAAAACCACACAACCGGAGGAGGAGAGTGCGGGTGAGCCTGGCTCGCCTGCAGTAGCAGGAGAAGGGAGCCCAAGGGGCTCCGGGACTCGTGGTGGGGCGCTGGACTCGTCCAGCAGGCCCCACACACGGGAGTCTAGTCGGAGGGGGTCGGACTCAGAGTCCGACGCGACATTAGCGGAGCGGCTGAGCGTGAGCTCGAAAGGCTCACGCCGCCGCGCGACGGGGACGTTCAAACGCCCCAGGCTGGAGGAGGACAGTTTGTCCCCGTCCTCCGGCGCTCAGGAGGCGCCTCCCCCAAGGTCCCCACGGCAGCGCGGGGTAGGGGCGGCAAGGGCAGCGGTCGCCGGAAACCGGCACCAGCTGCCTGCGCGGAGTCAGCCGAACAGTTGGCCGCGGAGGGCAGGGCTCTCTCAAGCGCTCTCCGTTCGGAGTCCTCTGCGGCCGAGATGTCCGGCGTGGAGGTGTCGGAGGGCGAGCGCGGCTCTGAGAGCGAGAGCTGCTCCGGGGGCCTCCAACAGGCCATTACGGCGGAGCTCTACAAGCTGGCGATGGGGAAATCCCAGCCGGTTAGGTTCCGCCTCCTCAAGGCGGCGGCGGCCACAATAACGGAGGCGGCCTTGGAGCAGTGTGCGGTGCCCACTGCGGGAAAGGTGCGCTCCGAGCTGGCCGAGATGCGGCGAGAGCTGGCGCGCTTGGCGGCCTCCAATGCGGCTCTGGAGGCCGAGCTGCGGACGGCCAGGGCCGAGCTCGCCGCTGCTCGCGGCAGTCGCACCCAGCCCCCGGCGGAGGCCGACGTAGTCGGACTGCTGCGGGCGGAGTTGGCTGCCTTCCAGCGACGTTTCGACGTGCTGGAGGGCAGGCTCTTGCGCCCCCACTCGCGGCGAGTCAGGTCGCCCCCGCGGTCCCGCGGTCGTACGCGGCCGCTGCGGCCAAGCCTTCGACCTCGAGTCAGGCTGGCCGCAGCTCCCAACCGCCGGCAAGGGCGCGACCGGCTGCCCCAGCGAGGGCCTCGGCGCCCCCGCCGGCGCAGACCCCAGCTGCGCCGACGGCGCCTGCGCCTGCGCCCGCTGGGCGCAAAAAGAGGAGGGGCACTCCGGCCCAGCAGGCTGGGGTTGCGGCGGCGGCGGCGGAACCCGCCCCGCAAGCAGAGGACGGCGGCGGGTGGCAAATCGCCGGCGAGGCGAGGAGAGTCGCCAGGGAGGGCCGGAAGCGCCGAAAAAAGGCGCAGCGGCAACGACGGCAGCAGCAGCGCAGGGAGAAACGCGCTGCTGCCTTGCTCCTCGCCCCTAAGACCGCGGCTGTAGTAATTACACTGCAGCCCGAGGCGGTCAACAGGGGCGTTACGTATGGCGACGTCCTCGCCAAATTAAAGGGGGCGGTGACTCCTGCGGAGTTCGGGGCCCCGGACGGGTTCGCGGTCAAGGTGACCGCTACCGGAGCCCGTCTTTTGGAGGTCCCCGGCGCGACCAGCGGCCCATCGGCCGACGCCCTGGCCGAGAGGCTTAGGGCGTGCCTCGGTGCGGACGAGGCCCGCGTGTCCAGGCCCACCAAATGCCTGGATGTCAGGATCTTGGGCCTGGACGACTCCGTAACGGAGACGGAGGTGGTGGCCGCTGTGGCCAGGACGGGAGGGTGCCCTGCTGACCAAATCAAGGCAGGCGCCATCCGCCCGGACAACTCGGGGCTGCGCACTGTTGTGGTCAGCTGCCCCGTCACAGCGGCCAAGAAGCTGAAGGAGGGCAAAAGGCTCTTGGTGGGATGGGTCTCGGCGCAGGTCAAGCTGCTCGAGACCCGGCCTCTGAGGTGCTACCGCTGTCACGTGGGGGAGCACGTGAGCGTCAAATGCACCTCGGAGGTGGACCGCAGCGACTGTTGCTTCCGCTGCGGTCGGCCCGGTCACAAGGCCGGCTCGTGCTCCGCCCCGCTGCACTGCAATGCATGTGCGGCGGCTGGCAAGCCGGCCAATCACCGGGTCGGGAGCAAAGGCTGCTCCCCTCCCGCCAAACCCAAGGGCAAAGGTAGGCCCTCCGCCGCCCCTGCCGTTTCCGCCGCCGCCGCCGCCACTGCCACCGCAGTCGCCGCTGCCGCCACTGAGGAGGTCGGAATGGACTGCCAATAATGGCCCCATTCCGCCTCCTCCAGGCGAACATCAACCACTGCGCCGCTGCTCAGGATCTCCTGCTCCAGAGCATGGCGCAGTGGTCGATCAATGTCGCCGTGGTCTCCGAGCCGTACTTTGTCCTGCCCAGGGATCACTGGGTGGCGGACCTGGACGGCTCGGTGACCATCATCTCGTCGGCCGCCGCCGGTACCCCGACTCTTGAGGCTGCTCAAAGAGGCCGGGGTTGTGTCGCAGCACGGTTCGGAGAGCTCGCTGTGGTGGGCGTGTACTTCTCTCCGAACCGAACTCTCGCCGAGTTCCACAACTCCTTGAGGGAGTTGGTCACCGTCGTCGTCGGGTTCCGTTCCCTCCCCGTGCTCGTCCTCGGGGACTTCAACGCCAAAAACTTGGCTTGGGGTTCCCGGTTCACCGACGTCCGGGGTAGGATGGTGGAAGACTGGGCCCTTGAGACGGGCCTAGTCGTCCTGAACCGGGGTTCTGTCCCCACGTGCGTGCGGATGCAGGGCGAATCGGTGGTGGACATCTCGTTCGCCAGCCCTGCTCTGTCACCGCGTATTGTTGACTGGCGCGTCATGGAGGAGGTGGAGACGTACTCCGACCACCGGTATATCCGGTTCGACGTCTCCGCCGAGTCCGCAGACCCGCCGGTCAGACAGGCCCCATGTGGCCCGCGTTGGGCGCTGAAACAGCTGGACCGGGAGCTGCTCCTGGAAGCCGCCATCGTGCAGGCCTGGGTGATACCACCGGTCAGGCCTGCCGATATAGACGATGAGGCCAAGTGGCTCCAGGACGCCATGTCCAGGATCTGTGACGTGGCGATGCCCCGGATCCGGTCGAGGCAACAAAAGCGCCAGGTGTACTGGTGGTCGCAAGAGCTAGCAGCTCTACGCAAGGCGTGCACTGCTGCGCGACGCCAGTACACTAGGCACCGCAGGCGCCGCATCCGTCCTCCTAATGCGGAGGCGAGAGAGGCGGAGTTGTACGAGGGATACAGGGCGGCCAAGGCCCTCCTCAAGGTGGAGATATTGCGGGCCAAGGAGGAGGCCCGCCGAGAGATGCTGGGGACTCTGGACAGAGATCCGTGGGGACGCCCGTACCGGATGGTACGCGACAAGCTCCGCGCTTGGGCTCCCCCGCTCACCCAGAGTCTCCGGCAAGAAGTCTTGGAGGAGGTGATTGGCACCCTGTTCCCTCGACTGTGGAGGGGGTTCACCCCTCCGTATATGACTCCGCCCCCTGCGGTGCCCGACGCGGGCTACAGCGACGACGACGACGACATCGTCCCAGAGGTGACCGAGGCAGAACTGAGAGCGACGGTGCGCCGGATGGGCGCCAAGAACACCGCCCCAGGACCCGACGGCCTACATGGCAAGGCATGGGTCCTGGCCTCAGAGGCTCTCGGGCCTCGATTGATTGGTCTCTACAGCGCATGTCTGGAGAGAGGCCAGTTCCCGCTTCTCTGGAAAGCGGGAAAACTGGTCCTCGTGCGGAAGACGGGGCGCCCTGCGGACTCTCCGTCCGCGTACCGGCCCATAGTGTTGCTCGACGAGGTGGGGAAAGTCTTCGAAAGAATCATTTCGAACCGCCTCGTCGCGCACCTGACGGACATTGGGCCGGACTTGTCGGACGGCCAGTTCGGCTTCCGCAGAGGGCGCTCCACGGTGGACGCCATCATGCGCGTTAGAGACCTCACGACGGGGACTGCAGTGTCCAGGGGTAAGGTCGTAGTGGCGGTGTCTCTGGACATCGCCAACGCCTTCAACTCCCTGCCCTGGAGCTGCATCTTGGAGGCACTCCGATATCATCGGGTGCCTACCTACCTCCGTCGTGTAATCGAGGCTTACCTGACGGACAGGTCCGTCAGCTACCCCGGTCACCGGGGCGAGTGGAACCGGCGAGAGATGTCACGCGGTGTTCCACAGGGTTCGGTTCTGGGGCCGCTCCTGTGGAACATCGGCTATGACTGGGTGCTGCGCACCGACCTCCCGAACGGCGTTAGCACAATATGCTACGCCGACGATACGTTGGTGCTAGCGCACGGGAGGTCACACCAGGCGGCGGCCGACTTAATGGCGACAGCGGTTGCGACAGTCGTTGAGAGAATCCGGCAGTTGGGACTCGAGGTGGCGCTCCACAAGTCCGAGGCCATGTGTTTTCATGGCCGCGGGAACGCGCCACCTCCGGGTGGGTCCCAAATAACGGCGGGAGGAGTTACCATCGACGTCGAGACGACGATGAAGTACCTAGGACTCGTCCTCGACAGTCGGTGGAACTTCATAGAACACTTCCGACGTTTGGCCCCAAAGTTGGAGAGGACGGGGGCTGCGTTTAAACGCATCCTCCCCAACCTCGGGGGCCAAACGCCTCCTGCCGGAGGTTATACGCCGGGGTCGTGCGGTCCATGGCCCTCTACGGCGCCCCTGTTTGGGCGCCAAACCTGTTGCGGCGTCCCGCTCGGACGCTGCTCATGGCACAGAGGGTCATGGCGATCCGAATGATCCGCGGATACCGCACGATCTCTGGGGAGTCGGCGAACCTCCTTGCCGGATTACCGCCGTGGGATCTGGAGGCGAAGGTGCTCGCGCGCGTGTACGGCATGCGCGCGGAGGCACGCCGCCGGGGCGAAACCCCGCTGCCGCGCCAAATAGGTGCGTGGCGGGATGAGCTCCGGCGCGATCTCATGGCGGAATGGCAGCAACGACTGTCGCAACCGAGGGCTGGGCTCGCTGCCATCGCAGCGGTAAGTCCCCTCTTTGAGGAGTGGCTTGAGAGACGCTACGGCGTCCTCACCTACCGCCTGACGCAGGTCCTCACCGGACATGGAAGTTTCGGGAGGTACCTGTGTCTGATGGGGCGGGAGGAAACGCCCGGGTGTCATCACTGCGAGGACCGCCCTGAGGACACGGTGGAACACACGGTGGGAGAATGCCCTTCGTGGGCTGAGCACCGCCGTGTCCTCAGGGAAGTGATCGGCGATGGCGACCTCTCGCGTCCGGGCCTAGTGCAGGCCATGATGCGGAGCGAGGGGGACTGGGATGCCGTCTCCTCCTTTTGCGAAGCAGTCATGCTAGCTAAGGAGGAGGCGGGACGCGTGAGGCAGCGAAGCGCTGCCTCCTCGCAACCCAGCCATCGCGAAGGACACACCGGGCGTCGGGGATCGCGAGACGATCTCCGGCCACCGTAAGCGCGGGCCTGCGGACGGCGAGCATGGGTGGCTCCCCGTCCGACCAGAAACAGACCCGAGCGTACGGCGCGTCGCGTTCCGCGCGCGCCTCAAAGAGCCATCAGACCACCACAGATGGGGCCCAATACGGCCGATGCCGATTCGGAGTCGCGGAGAACCTAACGGGTAACCGGGGCTCCGGCTCGACGTGCAGGAGAAGGAACGGGGTGGTTTTTAGTCAGTAAGAGTCTGACACTCCCTCCCGCCTCACCCAGGCGGGAGAAGTCATTCGATGATTTTCCCCCCTTAAAAAAAAAAAAAAAAAAAAAGACACAATTAAAGAACAATAGGTTGCGGTCACCGGTGACCGCTTGGTGTTTGACAGTTTAAGACGAATCGGCCGTGTATGAGAGACATCTATATGGCATGATATTGTAATAACCTTTACCCGCTGCTTTGTACCACGCGAGCATTTAATTAGGATACAAAAAGTATCCTATCACCCAAATCAGATCATACCTTGTCTGTATACCAAATTTCATTACAATCCGTTCAGTAATTTCAGCGTAATTGACGTACAAACTTCCAAACATTCAAACATCCAAACAAAGAAACTTTCACATTTACAATATAATATTAGTGTGATAACAATAAACAATGAAGTCTGATAGAAATGTCAATAACGTAACTTGAACGTAACTTAAATTCCAATAGCATTTTAGTAAACATAACATCATGCATTTTTTTCCCCGAAGCTAAGCAGAGGTGCACATTATGGCACTAAATGCCACTGTATAATGTAACACCCAATTTTCACTATTAATGTTAAGTCCCATGTAATAGGGGGTGAGCCTTTTGCCTTAAACCGGACACAATTCCAGACTCCGTGCTACTACTGAGATTTCAAAAAAACCCGGTAATACTTTGCTCGACCCGGGAATCGAACCCGAGACCTTAGCCCGGTAGTCGCACTTGCGACCACTCGGCCAACGAGGCAGTCCACCATTAGACAGTTGGCAGTTTACCAATTTTAGATCTCCCTGAATAATAAGATACTATATCTAAAATAGCAATATATTTTTAATTACTCAATATCTAACAGCATCCCAAATCGCTAGCCATTTTCGTAAAATTTTGTAGGATATTGCCGACAAACCCAAAAAGGTTTTAGGTTTTATCTTTGCCCGAAGTAAATAGCCTCATTCTCGCTAAATTCTCTAGGGTTTTGTGGCTTTTATAAGTTGGTTTGTAAACAGATATACTAAATGTTACAGAAACAAATGAGAGATTCTGAGCATTCCTTCTCTTGGGTATTTAGCTTTGTTGATTGGCTGGCTGAATGTCTAGCTTGGTATCTAGTCTAATAGTTTGTAGGCTCATAATAGGTACATCTGTAAGTAGCCACTGCTGACCAACGGCCTTTTCTCACACGGAAAAGATTTGAGCATTAATCACCACGGTTGCTCAGTGCGGGTTGGCGAATTCAAAATTATAAGCGCAGGCTCTCTCACGATGTTTTTCCTTCACCGTTTGGCGGTGGTGTCTAAATAATCTTAGAAAATATATATAACTACGAAAATGTCACATTGGTACTTGCCATTGGTAGGTTTCGAACCCGCAACCTCATGCATGAGAAGCGGGTGGCTTAAACCTTCCAACTACCACGACATAATAGGTATATACATCAAGATTAAAATGTTTTCTCTATATTACGTTTAATGCATTTCTAAAACTCTAGAAAAGTGTTAGGAAATAGTGTTAGAAATATCCTTGGCCAGGAAATATACTTTTTAGTGTGATTACTTGGTCTGTGTTTATGTTGATCCAAATAGATTTTCCATATAAGCTATTTAAAATGTAGATTATGAATAACTAGTAATTATACTTATTTTATACTTCAATAATGTATTAATTTGTAAGACTAACTCATGGCTGTTTTGAATAAGGACCCAAGGAGGAAAATTAAAAGAAACTTTTTGAAAAATACAATTAGTATGGTGTTTTTGTATTGTCCCAAAGCACGTTTTGACACAGTTTGGCTTTGCTAACACGTTTTGTTTTCCACGCCATCTAGTTTCAAATGGAAGCAGCTGCTGCTCATCAACGAACCCGAGTCGCAGTTACATATCGCTGGCAAGTCAACCTGCCACCTCATGATGAAGACATTCGCCAATTTTCTGAAAAAAGAAGACATACTTTATACTCCGTGGGATACTACATCAGACGCTGGCCAGAACTATACAGAAAATTTGAAATTTTACCTCGGCTACAAATACACAAGTAAGTTTAGTTTTAATACACACTACTGCCACCTATTGAGTGTAACGGTAAGTTAATGTTAGAAATGTAAGTGGTTACTATTAAGCTACAGAGATGGCGCTGTCATTAACTTTTGAATGGTGGTTGAGCACGATTCCTTCTGCTACCCAATAATAGATGGTGCTAGCGTTTACATTAAAATAATTACCGGTTCCTACAGATTCGAATGGGGTCGAGCAGCGTTGCTGTACGATACTCCGGCTTATGAAATTAACGTGGGAGATAGTGGCGGTTTCTTGCTAGCTTCTACTATACATAACTACATGTTGGCATACGATATCGACGTATTTGGCTGGGAATTGAGACCCCAAGACACGTTTGAGGACATGCTGGTTCAAATTGTAGGAAACAACTACGCAAGTGAGTCGTGTTTTTAGGTTTGGCTTAAGGTTTTGAAGCACTTAACACTTTGATTGACACGTGGGTTGTAAATAGGTAATATGTAATTTATTGTATGACATTTCAGTATTATCTTTCACAAACGCTAGTCTTATATTAATAAGGTGAAGGTTTTATGAACAGAATTCTATCTATTCCCTTTACAAAATATACATGATTATCAGACACCATAAATACGACACAGTTTAAAACGCACAGCTATTTTAAACAAATCACGTTTGGTTTTGACGCACCATTTTCATTACATGATTTTGTCGCACTGAAAAAAAACGAGAATAACACAATTTATTGAGATGAAACTCAGATGACACAATGAACTATCTTTCAAATATTTTTATTTGACTTACGTAACTAGGTTTCTAGGAAAATTCGAGATTCCTTGTAAGTATATCTATGTTATAATATATATATATTTGGAGTGAAAGCGTAGCTGTCTGGAGAGAATGTAGGCACTGGAGAAATGTTGGAATTTGGTTTTTTGTTTATTTGAATACTATATTACCCTATAATACGGAATCAAACTAGTAATTTTAGAAGATATTTTTTTAAAACTGAATATTTACTTACTTATATTATAAAAAACCTACTTAACTATAGAAACCTTTTCTATACCTAATTATATTTGCTAGTCCCTAATTTGGAGTTTAATGGATACTTAAATTTGATAATTCAGTCCTTGACAAATTCTAACCAACTTTAAAAAACGAGGGTTTCGATACATTAAAGTGTCAAACACCACGAGGACACGGTGACCGCAACCTATTGTTCTTTAATTGTATCTATAATGACGGTAATCAAAAAGTTAATTAAAAGTTTAGAATCTTGATATCTGACTTTTCAAAGCACTTCAGAACCTACCTCTATAAAACTGAAAATTTCATCGTTTTACTTTCGTTTAACATTTATTTAATGAATACAAACCGTATCAAAATTAATTTACGGCTAACAAATTATTAACGATTCTCCGGGTTTTTGTGTTATTCACCTACTTTTATTGTTTCGTTGTTTTAAGGGAAATCGTTGGCACAACACACCTGGTTCGCCAGTAACAATGGTAATAATCTCAAACGTCTTTAGCTCCGATAATAAATCTTGTTTTATTACGATTCTCAACTTTATATGCAAAATATATTATGATTGGTTTTTCTTTAACTCGAAAAGAAAAATATGCGAGGCCTTGTTATTCGTATTGCTTAAGGAAATATTTCAGGAATAAAATTGTGATTTTATTCTTTGGTGGGAAAAGAAAGTGGGTGTTGTGAGCTTGTGTTTCTTGTTACGCATTACTTATGTACCATTTTATGTACAATCTCAAACTAATTTAATTGGACAAACAGAGATTTAGGTTGCCATTATTTTTATCTAAAAAAAGTTACAGGTTCTAGAGTATTTGAAATAATTGAGCGAAAACCAGGGCACTAATTGAAAGAGATCAACAAAGACTTTTCTCTTTTTACTTTTTCGTCTAAATTAGTATATCTTGACATTTTCATCAATTATGTTTGTTCTATTATTTTAGAGAGCTAGCTTATAGACAACCCCCCGACATCAAAAGGCCGGTAACGCACTTGTAACGCCTCTGGTGTTCCAGGTGTCCATGGGCGACGCCGATTGCTTACCATCAGGTGATCTGTCTGCTCGTTTACCGGCTTATCCAATAATAAAAAATCAAACGTAGTTGCAATAATAGGTGGTAGGTACTTTGGCTTGCCATAGAATCTAATGCCATGTACTATAGATACTCCAATAGTGAGTCGGTAAGAAACCGAATACAAAATGGATCTTACACTAATAGATATTAAGAATATTTTGAAAATTCGGTCAGTTTCATATCACATAACTCTTACCAAGCTGTTACCAGCAAAAACTATGAAGAGCCCATACCATCAACCGAGTCCCTTTTTTTGTTCGGACCTCAAAATATAAGCCTATTGGCCTCATTTTCCATTTTGCGGGTTGGGTTATGGAAAATCGGGGTATAATGGTCTCGGTAATAAGTAAATAGCTACTGTAAAATGGTATTTTAGGGATAATCTTTCGGGTAAATTGATTAGAATTAGGCGAAATCGTCGCTTTTTGTTTTTATTGCGTCATTCAAACATCAGGAATGAAAAAAGGGATATTCATAAGATTAATTATTTTGTAAACAGGGAGTAGAGTTGTGAGTAGAGCATTTATTGCTAACTGCTGATTCTCTTACTATTTACTGTAAAACATAACATTTTATCCCCGAAGGAATAGGCAGAGGTGCACAATACGGCACTTAATGCCACTGTACAATGTAACACCCACTTTTCACTATTTATGTTATTAGTCTCATGTAATAGGGGGTGAGCCTATTGCCATATGCTGGGCACAATTCTCGAGACCCCTTGCCCCGGCAGTTGCACTTGCGACCACTAGGCGTGCACGAGGCATCGTCACTGTAAAAATGAAATAAAACGCGTTTAAGGAAAACTTGGATGAAAATCACGAATGACTATTAGTATCCGTACAAGAACATGTCGTTTTTATTAACATCCTTTAGGGTATTGGTCCTAAGAACGTTATATCATAGATCCGAGTTCAATTATGCTTTCATCAACAGCCTATAAGTGCCCACTGCTGAGCAAAGCCTGTTCTCACACGGAGTAGGTTCGCAATTTTGCTTTGCAGAATCGTAAATCGCAAATAATGATTTTGTTTGTTTTCATAATAGTCTTACATAGAAAAATGCCTGTGCCGTCAATGTAATTGTCTCGCTTGGAATTTTGAGTTCAATGACTTAGCGGGGCTGAATCATTTGATTAAAATTATTTTTTTCGGTACCTACAATTTTAGATCAACGACCTAGAAAACGGCTTTCTTGAAAATCATTTTCTAGAAATGTTATTTATATTCATGGGTTTCGGGGGCGATAAATCGATCTAGGTTGGTTTCATTTTCAAACATTGTCGTTCACTAAAAAAGGAACGTCGAGCAGAGGTCGGTCATCATGTAATTAAACAAGATTTTATTTTTTTTATGACATAAGTCGGTAAACGAGTTGACGGATCACCTGATGGTAAGCAATCGGCGTCGCCCATGGACACCTGGAACACCAGAGGCGTTACAAGTACGTTACCGGCCTTTTGGGGATTAGGAGTTTGAGGATCGTTGGGGATTCAGGAATTGGGGCGATTGGGGAAGGGGAGGGTAATTGGACCTCACTCACACGACGAAACACAACGCAAGCGTTGCTTCACGTCGGTTTTCTGTAAGGCCGTGTTATCACTCCGGTCGAGCCGGCCCATTTGTGCCGAAGCATGGCTCTCCACACTTAGATTTGAATTTAAATAATTTTAATGAAAATTTAAATGTAATTAAACAAGATTTGTTACAATAGACCTGAAGGCTAATCAAATTAGTTTATACCATTAGCTTGTGAATTTTATGTAATGAAAAATACAATCTTACCGTAAAGAAAATTTGTTTAACTTGCGATGCAATATTATCGCCTTTGTTGAATACTTCATCAGGTAAGAAATGCTATAACTAGGTACAGGAAGGGATTCCCTTTCAAAGGGTAATAAAGACATGCCATTTAAATTAGAAATTTCTTTCATAAAGTTACGTCTTGTCCTTTGCGTTACATTTACGATTTTTAATCTTACTACTTTCTGTTTAAGACTGCTTTTTGCACTAAACGACTATTATTTATCACTGTTGTTAAGCTGTTGCCCGCGACTATGTCCGCGTAGAATTTGAATTTTAGAACATAAGATTTTTTGTTTCAATTTTCCAAAATAAAAGTAGCCTATGAAGTATCATAGGCTACTTTTAGTATACTACCCTACTACTATACTACTACTATATAGTATACTTTTAGTATACTTTTAGTAAGTATCATAGGCTGAGGCACTAAGGAGTACCTTAGTGCCTCAGCTACCTACCAATAAGAGTTGCAAAATCGGTCCAGCCATTCTAGTCAGTACAAACAGACAGGCAGGTAGACGGACATAAAACGTAAAATATGTTATTTTGGTCACAATCGAATGTATGTATATTCATATGAATGTTATTATAATATTACAAACAGACAATCTTATCTTATTTATCTATGTAGATCGTTAAAAATGTTTTCTTTAAATGCTATAATTTGTAATAATAATTATCACAACATGGTTGTTTCTCTCATAGATTTTTTTAAACGTCTTTCAATATTGTCTGCTTCGTTGGCCGAGTGGTCGCAAGTTCGGCTGCCGGGCAAGGGGTCTTGGGTTCGATTCCCAGGACGAGCAAAGTATCACTGGCTTTAAAAAAAATCAGTAGTAGCACGGAGTCTGAAATTGTGTGGGGTATATGGCAATAGGCTCACCCCCTGTAACATGGGACTCCTAACATAAATAGTGAAAAGTGGGTGGTGACATTGTAAAGTGGCATAATGTGCACCTATACCTATCCCTTGGGCTCGCTGCCATCGCAGCGGTAAGTCCCCTCTTTGAGGAGTGGCTTGAGAGACGCTACGGCGGTTTCACCTACCGCCTGACGCAGGTCCTCACCGGACATGGAAGTTTCGGGAGGTACCTGTGTCTGATGGGGCGGGAGGAAACGCCCGGGTGTCATCACTGCGAGGACCGCCCTGAGGACACGGTGGAACACACGGTGGGAGAATGCCCTTCGTGGGCTGAGCACCGCCGTGTCCTCAGGGAAGTGATCGGCGATGGCGACCTCTCGCGTCCGGGCCTAGTGCAGGCCATGATGCGGAGCGAGGGGGACTGGGATGCCGTCTCCTCCTTTTGCGAAGCAGTCATGCTAGCTAAGGAGGAGGCGGGACGCGTGAGGCAGCGAAGCGCTGCCTCCTCGCAACCCAGCCATCGCGAAGGACACACCGGGCGTCGGGGATCGCGAGACGATCTCCGGCCACCGTAAGCGCGGCCCTGCGGACGGCGAGCATGGGTGGCTCCCCGTCCCGACCAGAAACAGACCCGAGCGTACGGCGCGTCGCGTTCCGCGCGCGTCTCAAAGAGCCATCAGACCACCACAGATGGGGCCCAATACGGCCGATGCCGATTCGGAGTCGCGGAGAACCTAACGGGTAACCGGGGCTCCGGCTCGACGTGCAGGAGAAGGAACGGGGTGGTTTTTAGTCAGTAAGAGTCTGACACTCCCTCCCGCCTCATCCAGGCGGGAGCAGTCATTCGATGATTTTCCCCCCTAAAAAAAAAAAAAAAAAAAACCAATCCCTTCGGGGATAAAAGGCCTAATGTTGTGTTATGTTATGTATGATCTTTCAATATTGCGTAGAATTATCTAATCACCACGTATTAGAATAAAATTAAACTTCCAGCCATAGCTATAACAGCATCGCTTCATTATTAAGAAAAATCCTTTTTAATAAAGTTGCCACGAAAAATACAACATCATCATTTAGCTAGTATGTCCGAACCCTTACAAAACGAGCCCCTAGCTACTCATGTGCTTAAAGTGACCCGAGGCAATCACAGAGGATTTTCAGACCCCTCGTTACGAACCCCTAAAACAAGTAAGAAGATAAAATCTTAAGTACAAAGAGATTGTATTTGGACTATGACGTAACATACCAGCATATATTCTTAAGATGGTAAGTAGTGGTCTATATGTGAGTTTAAACGCCTAAACTTAGAGTAATATTATACCTCTAGTATTGATCGTCGGCGTCTGATATTGGAAGATTGGTCAAAGAAGATGTTTGATATCACTAAACAGAATAATATTTTTTTAATACAAAAATTACTGGAATTTGATCGTTTAATACATTTCTAGTTAAAACACTAACTATATAGATGAATTGTAAATTAATTATTACTTAATACCAAGGAGCTTACTCTTGAATCCAATTCCGATGGATCGACATTGATATTGTAAAATTTCGTACTCTTGAGTTGCAACACTAGCACCCATTGCATCCGTTTCGCGTGGATATTGAATGAATTAAATGGTATTGAGTTTGGCTTTATATTCCATATTCTGAATACTATTTTAACAGTTAGTAGTCATGTTATGTCAGTAGTGTCATGGTATTGTAACGTGTACTTTGTTATTTTGAATAAACGATTTTATTATTATATTAATTATATTATAGTTAAAATTAGGTTTGTATAGTGTGAACATTGAATAATTATTAAGAATTTATTGAATTAACTAAAAATCGCTGGTTACTCATGTGAATATACCTACTGAGAAAAGCTCTACGAACCACAGAGGGGCTCTTCCTCATGAGCAGCATGCGCGGTCGCGGCAATGTCACGCAGCCTACCTGACTTAAGAGATTTTATTGGTTTGAAATTCACATTGAGATTGGTTTTAAGAGTAAGCACTCCGGCAGGCCAATTATCTTTCTCGCTAAACAATGGAAAACGGGGAAAATTGCTAAACTTTAATAACTTTTGCTCAAGACTGCAGCCAGGACTGAAATCACCAATCTACCACTAGACATTAAAACACAAAAGCTTCATATAGAACTTAAAAACAAACTAAATCACATCAGCAAATATCTCAATACTTAATCCCTAAGAATTGTATAGCCAAATATTAGACTGTTAGCCAAAAATAGCCTTTTCAGAATAAAGATTGTTTGTCTACAAGTATGAGTTATAGACTCGTATCTTTGAAAATAACTTTTTCGATTTATCTTTGTTTAATAGAAAAATGCTTTATGTTATCTTTTGTTATTAAATATCTTTTATTTTATATGTTTGTTCACAGTCTATGTGCTTAGTCATGTGTGAAGAAACTGCTTCTTAGTCATAGTATAATGATAATTTATTGGCTTTATCATGCGCCAACTTACATTAAAATTTTATTTGTTTTTATAATAATTATCGTGAGACATACTAAATTAACTAAAATCGCGGGTTACTCACGTGAATATACTGAGAAAAGCTCTACTAGTTTCGAACCACAGAGGGGTTCTTCCTAATGAGCAGCGTGCGCGGTCGCGGCAACCGCGAAGTCGCGCTATTTTAGTTAAAATTTCATTAATTAGCTTTGAAAATTGTTTTAAAGTAATAAGTTAAAAAATATGGCGATAGTATAGTGTCTAGGTTTCTGTTTGCGCTTATCGCGTTAGTGATAAGCCCAACTAATAAATAAATTTGGATTTCTTTGACAATTCTTACGACATAATTCTCATGAGAATAACATTTACTACCTGTATAGTAAATTCATGAATGATGCAAACATTTATGATAACTAGATTAACACATATAAGTTCTAATATACATACATACATAACATCACGCCTTTTATAGGCAGAGGTGGAATGTACATTATGCCACTGTACAATGTAACACCCACTTTTCACTATTTATCTTATGAGTCCCATGTAATAGGGAGTGAGCCTATTGTCATAGACCGGGCACAATTCCAGACTCCGTGCTACTACTGAGAATTTTTAAACTGTCAAACACCAAGCGGTCACGGGTAACCGCAATCTATTGTTCTATAATTGTGTCTACAAAACCGGTACTCGACGAGTTAAAAACCCAGTAATGCCTCTTGCCCGGCAGTTGCACTTGCGACCACTCGGCCAACGAAGCAGTCTAGTTCTAATATGTGAAATTTAAATAGCATACGTCCCTCTTTCGCTTTAGCAGATTAATGGGAAATTTATTGCAAAGGATAGTCGGCCATTTTAAATCCCTCTCATGTTGAATTATGTCCGTAATAAATTATAATTCCGAATGAGTGCCAAATTGTGTGCAGTAAGAGTTTATTTTTCATATATTTCCCCTTTTTATAAATGTCCTTCCGACATCAAAAAGGAGGTTTTATTGCATTTTTATTGAAATGACTGGTATCTTCACTCGTTTAGTGCATATAGGTATAAGGTGGTGTATAATTGTCTGCCACGGCTTTAATGGGAGGAAGTGTTGTATTTACAGATTACAATAGTGAAGAAATTTCATACCCCGGACCAAAGTCAAAGCCAAAATCATTTATTTCAATTAGACCATAGAGGCACTTTTGAACGTCAATAAAGAAAATTAACAAGTGAAGCTATTTGCTAATTCCAAGGTGTAGATTCCTATGGAGAAGAACGAGCAAGAAACTCCATAGGTTACTCTTTTTCAATCAAGTTCACAATTCTCCAGTTACATAGTTTTATTGTTTGGGTTGTGCGAGAACAATGTAACACTAAAATACAGTCAAAGAGATCGAAAAAAATAACCTTAAAGGACATAAAAAAAAATACAGTCTGGAGCTGACCAATCCCAGTTGACGGCGCCCGTTCACGAACATGACAAGTACACCAGCACCGCCCAACTCAACCATATTGTAGGGAATCGAGCGATCCACTGCACGTGCTCACTCTAAGGTCTCATTGGCGGAATGAGACCTTAGAGTGAGCATGACAACTCTAAGCTGACACAAACATATTCATCTATTCTAATTTAATATTCAGGTAATTACAGGGCTCTCACATTTACAATGATTATGCAAGTTAAACAATATACAAATGAGCAATATAGCTGTATTAATTACATGTTTGGATTTCATTAAAACATTCAATCAAGACCAGCTAATTCAATTTAAGAAGATAAAGAAATTAAGTAAGCATTGACTCTACTCTGCATATTGTGGTTTACAAATTACGCGCGATGCGTCGCTTAGTCAATGAAAACAATTGCTATCTCTTTCCACGTGTACTGGGAATGAAAACAGAAATCAGCTGACTTTTTAACCATTATCCGAATATCATGAAGAACGTTTAGTATTAACTTATTTTTGGAATACTGGAAGAGATCGCTGCTTGCAATAAGACTGTCCAACGTACCTACAACATAAATACTTAAAATGTTTGGTACTAATATATTTTAGACGGATTCTTTTTACGGAATAAGCCGGTAAACGAGCAGACGGATCACCTGATGGTAAGCAATCGGCGTCGCCCATGGACACCCGATCAGAGTCGTTACAAGTGCGTTACAGGGCTTCTGGGGGTTAGGAATTTCAGCATTGTTGGGGATTCGGGGATTGAGGAGATGGAGTGATGTACAATAAAGATTATCTCTCTATCTAAGGCATTACGAGTACTTGTGAATACCAAAATTTTATAACATAACATGACATCACGCCTCTTATCTCCAAAGGGGTAGGCAGAGATGCACATTACGGCACTTAATGCCACTGTACAATATACCACCCACTTTTCACTATTTATGTTATGAGTCCCATGTAATAGGGGGTGAGTGTATTACTATATAGGTAAGTACCGCAGAACCATGAGCCCAACGAGGCATTTTTTATTATATTTCCATCGGTCAAAGAAAGGAAAAGAAAATTAATTTAAGTTTTGATTAAGGAACGTCTTTTCGGATTAAAAGCCTCAAGTCCGTTTCAGTAAAAAATTGGAAATAATTTTGAACAAAAGAATTTTAAAAGTAAAGGTCTAACGAATCTGTCATTGTTTCTTTAACTGCTTTGTGATCAATATTCCCGGGACGAATAAAACTATGTATTTATTATTATTGATTATTTGGTTTTTGGAAAATAATATAATGACTCGGAGTAATCATAATAACTTAACATAACTTCGCGCCTTTTATCCCGGGACTACAATACAACGTACCTAATACCCACTTTTCACTATATATGTTATGAGTCCCATGTAAGGTTGACCCTATTGCCATATATCGGGCATAATTCTAGATTTCGTGCTACTACTGAGAATCATCAACAGCCTATAAATGCCCACTGCTGAGCAAAGCCTCTTCTCACACGGAGAAGCTTAGAGCATTAATCACCACGCTTGCTCAATGCGGGTTGGCGATTTCAAACTTATAATTAGAAATTATAAGTTCAGGTTTCCTCACGATGTTTTTCCTTCACCGTTTATCAGTGGTGTATAAATAATCTTAGAAAGTACATATAACTCGGAAAAAGTCACATTGGTACTTGCCGTTGGTAGGTTTCGAACAAGCACCCTCATGCATGAGAAGTGGGCGTCTTAAACCTCCGGGCCACCACGACAACTTACTACTGAGAATGATTTTTTTAAATTATTATGTTTTCGGCTTACTCACGTTGTAATTCGACGAGGAACTCGACTAGTTGCAAGTCATGCTAGAGGCTCATATTCATGAGCAGCATTTCGCGACACGCGACGCGGCGACTGTCGCGCTGCTACTGATTTTTTTTTAATAAAACCCAGTCGTACTGTGCGCGACTCGGCAATAGAACCCGAGACCCTTTGCTCGGCAGTCGCAAGGCAAGCAGTCGAAGTAATCACTCGTCTAGAATTTATGTAATCGCAGTAGCATTACCCCTATTTTATGTAACTCTAAACACAGCTAACGATAAGTGGGAATTACTTTATAAAATATATGCCATCGCAACTTACTTCTTCAAGAATTTATTGAACCTTGAATCTCATACTAAAGAGCACCAAGGGCTTATGACGACTTCTAAAGGAAAAATTGGCTTAACACCAAAACCCTATTTGTTTATCAATAGCTTCGTCATGTTCGTCATACATTACCGGCTTTCTTTTGTTAGCTCCGATTTTTTGACATGCATATTCTATTTATAGGCAGTCTAATTAGTCAAATTAGTTCAAAATACAGAATAACCTGCACGGTTCTCGCACATTATATAATCTGTCTGGGCATTAATAATAAAAAGTAAAAAAACTAAACCCCAACTACGACACAAAATGACGCTGAAAAAGTATAAAACAAGATTTTCAGAATACTGAACTGAACAAAGTGGCTAATGTAGTTGAAAGTAAATGGACACAGTACACTCTACCAAGATGCCTTCGTTGTAAATTGACAATACTGTCATACAATAGTATTCTGAAATATGTAAATTACTCTGCCCAAATTATCAGACAATGATTACTTTACTCTTTCCATAGTTGCTGCCATGGAATAGATTTCCTTTTAACGCATGCATTTTGTGATTACTGAAATAAAATATAAATTGAGACGTTTTTATATTTTTGCTCACACACGTTGGGTGCCCCCGCAGTTCGGGGCCCCATATAATTGATACGGCGCTAGCTACATATAAATATACGGCGCTAGCTACGCCCCTGATCTTTGAGTTTGTTTCGGTATTTCTCAGTAGTAGTCAGTTAAGAAATTCGATTTATTTATTAATTTAGAGTATCACCGACATAAATACAGCAATATTGCATATTGAACATATTTTAACTTAAAAAATTCCTTAAGACTATCTGTATTCAGAATTATAAGTAACTAAAGCATGCAATTAACTTACAATATTAAAAAAAAATGAGAAATTGAAAAACTCTCTCATCTAGTAGTTTAAATATTCCCTGAAAGGGTTAAGTGTGGGAGAGTCATGCTACCGCACGAATGAGGCTGCTCGACCGGAGTGATACCACAGCCTCACAGAAAACCGACGTGAGAAAACGCCCCCCCAATTCAACCCCAACCATCCTCAAATTTCTAATCCCCAGAAGCCCTAACGCACTTGTATTGTCTCTGGTCTTCCACGGGCGGCACCGGTGGCTTATCATCAGGTGACCCGTCTGCTTGTTTAAAGGCTTATCCTATAAAAAAGTTGTAGACGAAAACCAGCCTGTACATATTTTTGCTTGTTACATACAGGTTTTATGTACTTACTTCATTATGTTATAATTCTGAACTAGATTCTACATTTGTGGTCTGATCAAGTTTAAGATTCTTCTCAAGCATGAGGGTTTAAAATCTGACAATTACTCATGATATACGTATACGACGATTTTACTGTTATGGATTTTTATGTATGGATATAGGTTTAGCAGACTGAACTTCTTGTCCTTTCACCACGCGAGTGAAGCCTCGAGTAACAGCTACAAATCTTATGTTTATTTATTAACACTATGTTTAATACTAAACAATCTGAAAGTGGCCACGTTAGAGGTGAAACTGTACGACGAAATTGCATAATATGAACGCTAGGAAAATGCAATCAAAAACTTATAATAATATTCAACAGGCTGAAAATTTTCATGATGACTGTAGGTAGATACTGAAATGTAGAGCACAAAAAATGTAATAAAATAACGCGGCTAATCTCAAACTCAAACTCAAACTCAAACTCAAAAGCATTTATTTCAATTAAACCATAATTTGGTACTTTTGAAACGTCAACAAATATGAGATATATAATAGTCTGTCAGTCTGTCCGTCAGTGAAGCTAGGCGCTCGTTCCAAAATGTCGATTCGAGTGGAGAAGAACGAGCAAGAAACTCCGAAAACTAATAACTTTGTGATCAGGTTTTCTCGTCGAAACTATATTTAACTGACAAAAAGTATAGATATGGAAATAAACATAGGCGGGTAGAAAAGTGTAGATGAATCAAATGAGGAGCATTTGATTCATCTACACTTTTCTATTAAATCCTTGGAGAATTACTCAAATTTTCGTTCGCGACAGTCGACACACACATTCAGGTGTTTATATTTAACACATAGAAGTGAAGACTTGATATCCTCGTGTGTTTCTCTTTAATTACAACTTTGGCATATCCCAATGTTTGCTATACAACCATTATTTGGGGCTGAATATGTCAAATATTTGTAGCTCCAATCCACTAGGCGTTAGACTGTATTTTCCAACGGTAAAGATATAGGTTAACGTTATTCAAGTTCTAGTAAATATTAATGACTAGGTAATATTAATTGCTTTGATGTAAATAGATGTTAATGAATAAATTAGAGGGAATTATAATGGTAGAGGTTAAGAGGCTAGATAAAGTAAATGTTTATGTTGATTTGATCTTTCTAACTTCAAAAGATCAACTCCACGGTTGGCGTGGTATCTGGGCAATCGGCTGCCGAGCAACGTGTCGCCTGTTTGATTCCCGTCTGAAACTGTTTGTGTGACCCACTGATTGTTGTTCCTGGTCTGGGTATGCGAAATTGTATGTTTGTTATCGCGCCCTTTTAAATTTAAGTCACGCTTAAGTATACCTCCAGTTCTGTCTCCACTAATTCTTTGTAAAATGACAGAGATGGCACGATATTTAAGTACGACTTAAAATTGAGTAACGTTTCAGTATTCCAGCTCTAGTGTGGCACAATGTTCTTAAAAAAAGATTGAAAATAAGAGAAACAAAGAAGGAATCTGATACAGAGATTATTATTTTTGTTACTCTTGGATAGTTTGATTTTGAAGCAATTTATATCCACTATCTATTACAGTCTACTTAAAGAGCAGCCCCTAATTAACTCTAAGTATTAGATAAGGTATGTTAAGTGAGATAGATATATCTTAGATTCTCTATCTCTTGCAACCCCCGAGACCGCGGCGGCGCCCGCGACGCCAGTCTATACTTTCCTTAATGAAAAATAACTTAATTCGAATGTTCAATACAATAAAGTATTCGCACTTTCATTAGTTGATTTTATGACCAAATTAATTTTATTATTATTCCAGAAAAGGTCTAAGAAATAAGTACACTGTAATGACACTAAAAAAATGTGACGTCACAATTCACAATCTCGTACAAAATTCATAGAAAATTGTCGTTTTTGACAGTTCGAAAAAGTATTGAATTTGACTAGTCAAATACCGTATTATTGAATACTAACTGCTGTGCATACTACCTCTTCATAGTTATACCCTTGTGCTTGTAGTTATTGTGTTGTTTCCACGCAATATAATAATTATCCGAACTCACAAGGACTCAATTCATAATCCTGAGAACCTCCTCTCATACCTTTCATTTATGTTATTTACTTTATTATCAGGCTAGCAAATAGTCCTAATAGCAAACACAAATAAAATAATATGCAAACAATTAGAACAACCCAACTGTTCAAAGTAAAATCTCAATGCAAAAACAAACAACCTAATTAAGTCAGTTTTAACAAAATAAATAAAAAACCGTTTACCTTACCTACCTCTACTATATCATCTCGTCACGTTGTAATATTATTACCAAAAAGGGTATTTTAAAAGTAAAAAGGGATTTTCTGCCAGTACTATTAATTAGCAACTTCATAAGACCCCTCTTTGGACCCCCAACGGCGCTAATTTAGGGTATCATGTCAATTTACCTAATGATATGAGGTGTCGAAACGTTTTGGGGTGAATTAATCAGGTCTGTGATTGAATGCCGTACATCCTTATCTTTTGAAAGACTTTCATAGTTGATTTTGTGGTTATCTATATTTAGTGACTGCTGTAGCATATCGCGCAACTTAAGAGGGAGTGGGCTGGTCACGTTGCACGCAGACAGGGTTCGTGATGCAAAGCCGTAATAGAGTGAAGACCGTGGGGCCAAAAACGCCCACAAAGAAGACCCCAGATGCGTTGCTAAGATGATAATATCAAACGAACAGCTGCCACGAAATGGATAGAAATTGCTCAAGACCGAAAGAGATGGCAGAAAATGAAGGAGGACTATACCTACACAAGAAGTGACTGCTGTATATTAAGATTTTGATTTCAACACTTTAATATCTATGTCCACAACTGACAACAGTCTTCAAATGAATATCTTCACATACATCATTATACAATACAATCAAAAACAGGCGAGATAGTGGTCAAACGGCCCATCAAAAATAAAAAAGTACTTATCGATACCTACTTTAGCAATATTAGGTACTAATCTTATTATCTTCCTAATATTAATAATAACTAACAAATAGAAAAAACTAAAAAGCGAAAAATAACTATTATTAGTAGGTACTGTTAGGTTACCTACCCACTGATAGGTTATAAGTCGGCGCCATAAGTTGTATACAAAATTATTCATTAAAACCTTAATTTACAATTTTGTGGCCATTAAGTTATACCATTATGATATGAGCTAAAGAACGAGTACCTCCTACTATTTTGAACTCGGTAAAAATGCGAAAGTTGGTGAGTTGTAAAGCTGAAGAGTTGGTTTGTTTGAATGAGCTAATCTCAGGAATTAGTGATTCGAATTGAATAATTATTTTTGTGTTGGATAACCCACTCCACAGATAATTAAAAATCTTGTCCACTCCCCAGATTAATAAAAATTAAAAGACTTATAACAAGATTGTTGTTCCGGGCCTGGATGTCATGTGTATGTGAACTTGTATGTTTCACACAATATGTCACAGGAGAAAATACTATTGCGGGGAAACATTATTAAAAAAAAATACTTATTCTATGTCATTAAATATTTAAATTCCTATGTTTACAATTAGGTACGTACTGGGGTAATATTCAACTTCATATTTGCACGACTAGCATCGAGCTCTAGAGAAGCCCACTTGACTTTAAACTAGTTGTATGCAATCATACATACTAATAAACAAGACCTACATGTACCATTACTGCTTTAATGTAAATTTGATGTTATATGTGTATTAGGTCTTCTTCTTCTTGGTCGATTTCCTCACTGCTGGGGATCGTGACTGCCTCTGATTCGGCTCAATAAATATCGCCACTTATCTCGTTCCGTTGTTTGGTGCATTGGGGCCGTTCAAATATTACATAAGCAAAATTTTTACAATGATTTACCCCCGCACCCCCTCGTCAGCAAAAGTAAGCAAAGATCTTACACCCTCCCCCTTTGCTTACGTAAACATTTTAAATCATATTTTTTTTAAACAATTGTAATTTAATATTCTCTTAGATACCATAATGTCTAGTTCTTTGTCGGTCTTTGCTTGTAATTTATAATATCAATATGAGGGTTACCATTCGTATAAAAAAGTAAATAACTACAGATGACGTAATCATCATCTAGACTCCCCTACCCCCTATATCATCCAAAATAAGCGAAACAGAGACCTCCCCACGCCCCCATGGTGCATACGTAATACTTGAATGGCCCCATTGCAACAATCATAGGTATCTCCAGCTCTTTGGATATTTGGTCAGACCACCGTATGGGACTCCGGCCTCTCGGTCTCTTTCCTTCTACCTTAACAGTCACTATGAGATTGCCAGTATCTCTGCGAGCAATATGGTCAAAGTATCGCACAATCCTTTACAAATCCTTTAAATGCTCTCATGGGATAAAACAGGAATCATATTCTACGCGGACGAAGTCGCGAGCAACAGCTAGTTGTTTATAACTGCCAAAACTAAGTTTCAGTTTACGCAATACATTTTGACCAAAGTACAGATTTATTTATTTCTATATCGTTCTATCTGAAGTATCACTACATAGTATAAAAGTCCTGCCTGCCGTCTGTCTGTCCCTATGCTTTCTCTAAAACTACGCAACGGATTTAGATGCGGTTTTTTTTAATAGATAGAGGGAAGGTTTATATGTATAATACATGAATATTGAACCCGTGCGAAGCCGAGGCGGGTCACTAGTACACGTATATAGCAAATTAGTCCCTTATCCAGACTTGCTAGTAATTTCACTAATTGGGTATTTAAGGTCGGCTTTATCCTAAATTTCAGGATACAAGCTTTATCCATTCCAAATACTCTGGCCAATTAACGCAAAGAAATAAAACAAAACAGTTTCAATATCGACAATTTTCATTACAAACTTTTTCCAAATGCCTCAAGAAAACATTCCGCACTAAAAATAAACATAAAGAATGAAAAGAATTTATAACTCAATACAGTCGTCGACTTTGATGGGAATGGCGCAATAAAAGACAAAAACCTAGAACACAATACCAGGGAAATATGAACGGCGAAGAGCAGTCGTAAACTGTAGGGCGTGCGTCAAATGTCCCGGATACGAGCCAGTAAAAAACTGAGACATTCCATGAAAACAACTTGTAGGCCAGGATTGAGGCTTCGTTGATTTCATTTGACTTTTATACATTTCGATCAGCGATTTCCACGATAAACGCCAGATAAGATTTATTGGTTGTAGATATTTTGTCTTAGAAAGCTTTGTTTATGTAAGTTCAGTTTGGGGAATGGGAACGTGAAATTTTACTGTTCATAATAACATGTAGGCTAAAAAATTTAGGTTAATATTGTTACCTCCTTTCTCTATGACAATTCCATTAATTGTCGTTTTAATAGTGCGTAAATCACTTGATATAAATGTCCAATATTTGTTCATAACTACAAAAATAGTCTCTAAACATCGGAAATAAGGTCTATAATGGAGTAAGTAGAGAGCAGTCACTGCTGACCGCTTGGGGATCGATCAGTTGAAATAAACAAATACATGCTTAATTACTTAAGAGATTTCGGTTTCGAGCCCGGGTGACTCGCCGCCCGGCCAGAATCAGACCCGAACGTATGGTGCGTCGCATTCCGCGCGCGCCTTAAGGAGCCATCAGACCACTACACATGGGGCCCAATAGGGCTGATGCGGAGGGCTGAATAGGTTGCCGGGGCTCCGGGTCGAAGCGCAGGAGTAGGAACGGGGTGAATTTTCATCAGTAAGAGTCTGACACTCCCTGTCGCCTCACCCGGGCGGGAGAAGTCATTAAATGATTTTCCGCCTTCAAAAAAGAGATTACGGTTTCAATTCAATATAGGGAATTTTGATTGTGAAAAATGGCTAAGAATATGCACTAAATTAGTTAGTCAGAAGAAAAACTTTTGCCTGATAAGTAAAGATGACTAAAGAGGTACAGATTAATTATTGGACACTTATCATTAGGGAAATATACCTTGATCTATTCTATCGGTGATTAAAAGCAAGATGTTATAAAACCAATAATTTTCATACTATATTTTATTAAAACAGTTTATTTTACACTTTAAATATTATTTACTTTCCGCCGCATTGGTGGACCCTATAGTGCTAACTTCCTAAATACCTCCTTTAGGGAGTTAGCACTATAGGGTCCACCATAATAAAATATAGTATGAAATGAAGACATTTTTACAATGGAAAAATTATGACATAAGCAAAACAAAAGTTTTGACGGATTCTATTGGAAGAAGAAAATACTAAAGGAAAGAGGTGAGCTAACTAATAGTAAAAGGTATGAATTTGAGGAAGGTATAGAATTGTATAAAGCAGACTCGAATTGACGACCACGATCAGTTGTAATATCCGTAGGACATCCGAATCGAGCAATCGGTACTGCCATCGAGTAAATCGATCTACTGCTGTCAGGCAATACCGATAGCCTTGTGAAACTGGCAGAGGTCCGATCAGATCAACATGGATCAGTTTGAAGCGGGTACGAGGAAGAGTAAACGTACCTAGAGGTGAAGAGACATGGCGGACCTTAGCTTTTTGGCAAGCTGAGCAAGCCTGTGCCCATTCCCTGCAGTTTTTACGTATCCCTGGCCAGACAAATCGCTCTGCCACAAGTTTAGCAGAAGCATTAGGACCAGGGTGGCTTAAAGAATGCAAATTTTCAAATACTTGTTTGCGATAGAATTTCGGGACAAAAGGCCTGGAAGTCGGTGTATTGACGTCGCAATACAGAGGTATACGGCTTCCAGGAAGATTCAACTTCTCTAAACGAAGTGGTGAACCATTGTCCAGTAAATGTTTAAGTTCAAGGTCGGTAGGTTGACCTTTGGCTAAAGTCTCGAGGCTGACTGGAACTCCTAGTTCTTCGATCCGTGACAAGGTATCTGCCACTATATTATCCTTGCCTGATATATGGCGGATATCGGTAGTGAACTGAGAAATAAAATCGAGATATCTATACTGCCTGGGCGAACAATTTTTTTTCCTTTCATGGAATGCAAAACTGGTCGGCTTATGGTCAGTATAGATGATAAAGTGTCGGGCCTCAAGCATATGCCTAAAATATTTTATCCCTTCATATATGGCAAGTAGCTCACGATCATAAGGCGAGTATTTTGCCTGTGAAGGGCTAAGTTTCCTTGAAAAGAAGGATAAAGGTTGCCAAGCACCATCTTTATGTTGTTGAAGGACTGCACCGATTGCCTTATCGGAGACATCTGTCACCAAGGCAAGTTGAGCGGAACAGTCAGGATGTGCCAATAGAGCAGCATTGGCTAGACTGTCTTTACATGCATTAAAGCCTGATAAGGCATCTCCAGTAAAATTAACTGGCTGGGATCCTTTAACTGAGCCTATCAACAAAGCATGCAACGGGGCTTGAATTTCTGCAGCTCGGGGAAGGAATCTCCTATAAAAGTTGAGCATGCCTAAGAATGCTTTGAGCTGACGTACAGTTTTCGGTACTGGAAAGTCCGTAATGCCCTGCACTTTTGAGTGCAACGGCTTTGTACCTTTCTCTGATATGGAGTAACCTAAAAAAGTTACCTCTGGCATACCGAGAACGCATTTCCCCGTGTTCACCGACATGCCGTAGTCTCTCAGCTTGGTGAAAATATGACGGAGATGTTCTTCATGAGTTTGTTCATCCTTTGAAAACACTAAAATGTCATCAAGATAGCAGAAGGTGAAATAGAGGCTCCTAGTGATTTCATCCATAAACCTCTGAAAGGTTTGGCCCGCATTCCGAAGTCCAAAGGTCATAAAAGGAAATTCATACAAACCAAATGGTGTTGTGATTGCAGTCTTCGGAATATCGTCCTCATGGACAGGTACCTGATTATATGCCTTCAATTAATCTAAGGCGCTGAAAACTTTGCAACCAATTAGATTGTGGGCAAAGTAGTGTGTTTGATTGGGTACCTGTCAGGGACAGTGCGTGCGTTAAGCATGCGGTAATCACCGCAAGGACGCCAGCCGTTATCTTTCTTCGGAGCTAGGTGGAGAGGTGATGCCCAGGGACTTTTCGATGGCCTAGCTGTGCCGTTGGCAAGCATTGCATCGAACTCCTGTTTAGCTATTTTTAATTTGTCTGGCGCTAGTCTACGCGGGGTGCATGATACTGGAGGGCCTGGAGTTGTGCGGATGTAATGGACAGTTTGGTGCTTGATATGACGGTGAATGCCGGTTGGCCGGGTAATCTCGGGAAATTCTTGAAAAATTTTATGATATCGAGACTCCCCGGTCAAAAACTTGATAGACGCTATGTTGCTACATTTAGCTAATACAGCTACGGAAGATAAAGAAGTAGTGTTATCTAACAGACGTTTGTTACGGCATTCTACTATAAAGTTATAAAAATTCAAAAAATCTACACCAATGATAGGTTTTGTTACATCGGCTACGATGAAACGCCATTGAAAAATTCTGCGTAAACCTAAATCTAATGCTAAATTAATACAACCATATGTTTTTATGTTAGAACCATTAGCTGCACACAAATTATAGTCCGTAGAAGCGCGACGATCGCGAAGAGCTGACCGTGGGAACACGCAGAGGTCGCTCCCTGTGTCGACCAGGAACTGCGTCTTCGAAGATAGGTCAGTAACGAACAGGCGACCAGAAGCAAACAAAGGGCAATCGTCAGTCGCCATTATCGACCGCCCCTGGAGATTTCCGCCTTGTAGTCGTTTTGATCTGGACCGGTGAGAAGTGCGACTACGGGATCTACCTCTTGACCGAGACAATCTTTCTACTTTATTCGCCAACTTTTCCATCTGCTTGGTCAGCGCAGCAATCTCCATGTTCATATTACCACCTGAGGTGCTCGACGTTGCGGTGACTGCTGCCGTTGAAGCAATCTGGACGCCGACGACGTCGTGAATTGCGTCCGCCAATTCAGCTAACTCGACCAGGCATATTTTGGATTGCGAGGCGGCTACAATAGCTTGCGTGCTGCTGGGCAGCCGACTCGTCCAGATAGTCCGCAGAAACTCCTCTGGAACACCTGGGCCTGCCAGATTCAGGAGATGGCGGTAAAACTGAGTGGGCTTGCGATCCCCCAGCTCTTCGTGCATGAGCAGCTGTTTAACCCTCTTCTCACGCGAAGCCGAAAGCCTTTTAATGAGTTCAGACTTAAGTTTATCATACTTCCCTGTAGTAGGAGGATAGGCGATGATATCCTCGACTTCGGCCGCGTACTGGGAGTCCAGATTGCCCGTGACGTAGAAAAATTTCGTTTCGTCGGTTCTTATGTTCGCCAACATAAACTGCGCCTCCATTTGGTTGAACCATAACTCTGGTTTTTTGGGGTAGAATGGTGGAATTCGAACTCTGACACGGAAACTTTCCGTAGTCATACCGCTGGCCGCGGCGTGGCACGCCGTTTTGTCTTCAGCCATAGTTTACGTGTTGTTCTCGGGGTCACCACTTTAGGGAGTTAGCATTATAGGGTCCACCAATGCGGCGGAAAGTAAATAATATTTAAAGTGTAAAATAAACTGTTTTAATAAAATATAGTATGAAATGAAGACATTTTTACAATGGAAAAATTATGACGTAAGCAAAACAAAAGTTTTGACGGATTCTATTGGAAGAAGAAAATACTAAAGGAAAGAGGTGAGCTAACTAATAGTAAAAAGTATGAATTTGAGGAAGGTATAGAATAATGAAATGTAGGTGAGTAGCCTACAGTATGTTACTATCCGAGAAACATGTTAAGATATTTCTTATATCGACCCACGCTTTAAATGGGAACATATCGATATTGCCTGAAGTTCCAAACTTTGGTGGTTATGTTAGAGCGTCAATAAATGGTTATGGATTAGTTGTTTCCACATCTTATGCACCTCTAATATAACTTCTCGCCTTGATATTTGAAGGAGTAAGAAGGAACTCTTTAGGAGAATAAACGGCACTATGTCGTTGAAAGTGAACATGTAGCTCTCACGTAAAAATGTGGGAATGTAATGCATCAGGTCAGGCTTGACCGGGGTGATATCACAGGCTCAGAAATAATATTTTATAGTGTTTCGTTCTAAGGTGATAAAGGAGTTCACAAAGTGAAATGAAAACTATCGTTTTTTTTATCCCTTTTTTATGGAATAAGAGGCAAAAAGTAGACGGATTAACTGATGGTAAGCGATCAGCGCCGCCCATGGACACCCGCAACACCAGAAGATTCACAGCTGCGTTGCCGGCCTTTTAAAAAGGAATAGGTACGCTATTTTCTTGAAGGTCGTATCGGTTCGGGAATACCGCCGACGACAGATCATTCCACAGTTTTGCTGTGCGATGCAGAAAGCTACGTGAGAAGCGCACAGTTGTGGCCGGCCAAACATCTATATGGTGGGGATGCATATGCCGTCGTGAGGGTCGATGGCGAAAGGATGCGGCAGGTATGAGGTCAAACAATTCCTCAGAGCACTCCCCGTGGTAATAATATCTTCTGATTTATTTTGATGAGGGATCCAAGACAGTTAGACTGTTGTTAGTGTCTATGGGCGACGACGATCGCTTACCATAAGGTGATCCGTCTGCTCGTTTACTTGGTCTATCGCCTAAAAATCGTAGAAGTTAGAACACTCAGCTTTTTCAGTGCCGCTATAAGAGTGAACTATGTTGACGATGAAGTAAGTGGACTATTTTAGGGAAAGAGTAAAGTTCGCTAAAAAAGCGCAGGATCCTCAGACCAGGCGAGGTGATTGTGGCTGGCGTGGTATCTGCCCAACAGTTACTCGTTAAGATTTTTTTTCCATATTAAATCGCATGTAAACTTCAAATTCAAATCGCTTATTGCGAATATAGATCAAGTGTAGATGTTACAGTGGTTATTATAAAATAATTTGATCAGCTACATTCTGTCATTTAGCATGCAATTAACTGTAAAAATTACAATTACAATTAATTATTTATTACATTATTTAAATTAGTCAGAAGAAAATATTAATTACATTTACAATTTAGAGGTACTATTTCACGGGATGGGGTATGGGATGTAGGATTTGTGACGTCATCCGTTGATTTGTTAGTCGATAATCTAAGTGGGAGTTTTGCCATTTAATTTTGTCATGTGTTGCCACACTGCAATGATAAATAATGCAGTCATAGAAAAGTAAGATAACAAAATCTTTACCAATGCCTTATTTAAATAAACAGCGAGATATAATTTTAATGCTTGACCTTTGCTTTTCAGTGTTGTTTATATAAAAGGTAAATATTTGTAAAATGTTTTCTAAGAATTCGAAGAGCAAAATATCATGTTACGTTTTACTCCGAAAATGTTGACATGGCAACCATCGTTTAAATGAATTAGAAACTCATTTTCAGGTGAAATAATTTTATTAAGGATAGCAACACATTTTAATGCTTATTAGGGTTCCGTACCTCAAAAGGAAAAAACGGAACCCTTATAGGATCACTTTGTTGTCCGTCCATCCGTCCGTCCGTCCGTCCGTGGAGGTATGAAGCTGAAATTCATACCAAATACTCAGGTCTATAATACCTTTAAACTGTAACAAAATCAAACTTCTATGTCAACGCAATCAAAAGAAACAGCAATTTAATCTGCGTATTTCGAAACTCGCAAGTACTCGCAAGGAAATCAAAACCTAAAGGGTACTTCCAGTCGACCTAGAATCTTGAAATTTGGCATGAAGCAACGTTTTATAGCACACATAAAGGAAAAATTCCGAAAACCTTAAAGGAGATTGACCAAAAGCAGTCTAGCAAAGTTTCAAGTTGAAAAATCAAAATAATATAGAAATAATTTTCTTATTTTTTACAACCTTTTCACTTCAGGAATTGTATTTTCGTATCCGGAATTATGATGATAAGATTATCTAATAGTAACATAAAAATTGCTATGGAATTTCCGTTTCAAGGACATTGACGTTCCGTGCTAACTTACGAATAAAACTTCGTGTTTACGAATCACATAAGTAGAACCTTTCGGCAAAATCATCACAAGAAATATATCAACTTCAATAAATAGCTAAATAATTTGTAATATCAATACATTTTACAAAGTATTTATTTAGTATTTTGTAGTATTGTTACAATTATAATTATTTTTGTGTTCCGTCTCACGCAGAAGCAACTGTCATGCATGACATGTGACAGACAGAGCGGCGGCATTTGGATGCGACGGGTAGGGATGTCGTATTCATGTTTTAAAAATATACCAATATCGATATTTAAAAAAAAAACTTCGGTATGATTTCAAAGAAAATATTAGCTCTCTAAGGGTTAAAACTGAAACGTAGGCATCCAAGCTAAATTGGCCCGCGTGGGCAGTTTTATAGCACTTTCATATACATATATGAATATGTTCCCGCTTATCGCGTTGCTAGTAGTAGGTACAATTGTACTGTTTGTTTGAATTGTTTGTCGTCCTGGAAAAATTATTTGGCCTACAAATGAATTATAGTTAAATATATACAAATCATGTCATGTCAGGCCTGTATTGTTTCAATGTACCTCTAATAAAAGACCTGTGCGGTTAAGTATATCTTATCTAAACTTAACCCGAATTTGGTGATGTGAATTAAAATGCGATACGACATACGATGAAAAGTACGATACGTACCTACCTATCGGTGTAGGTATATCGTATGGTGGTGTACCAAAACAAAACGGTTTATCACATAGCGTTGTATCGATACGCGTCGCGTGCGATACATATCGCCCATCTCTAGGCTAGCGGCAGACATCAGTCACTCACTGTTTGTGTTTTTTGAGATTGATAACAGTCACTGCGCTAGTATACACACATTTAAAGAACAATAGGTTACGGTCACCGGTGACCCCACGGTGTTTGACAGTTTAAACATAATTTTAGGTTATTTTCGTTTTTGTCTAATTACTTAAAAACGCGGATATTTATGGGAAAATTAACGCTTTTATTCGATAATATAATAAGCACGGTCTATAATAAATAAAGATTTATTGTGCAACAACGTAAGACGAAATTCCATAGTTACGTGAACATTCTCCTTTTTAGTTACATTACAAAATATATATTTATTAATAAATACCATAGTTATAACTCGATTGTCGTAATGAACGAACTTTGTAAACCTTGCAGGTTTGTACGGAACCCTCGGTGCGCGAGTCCGACTCGCACTTGGCCGGTTTTTATAATGAATTTTGAAGTAGGTACTTATGTATTACTTGTGTTTCTTAAGTAGTATGAGGATAATACTTGAAAAGCAAAAAGCCAATAAAGAAATTGAGAAAACAGCGTTATATGTTTTAACACAAGTACCGTTTTTCTTTGAAGAAAATATCTAGTGTTGCTGTCATAACTAAGATTCTCATTACCATGGAGTTACAGTTGCAAAAATAAAACAAAAATTACACTTCTACAATTTTACGAAAAAAGATGAAAAAAATTCAAGATGGCTGAGGCCAAATGCCACCGTGGGTAAAACAGTATCAATAATAACTGTGTACCTAGTAATGAATATCAAACTTTAACACTAGAGTTTTTTTTTTCCTTCTATGGCAATTGAGTCTCCACTATTTAGTAGTTGACTATTCTGCCAGCGTCAAAGAACTACTTATGTGACGTACGACTACTGCCATCTATCATCTAAACATCAATAAAAATGCAACTTAAACAATAAAAATTAATTTAAAAACAGAATGTGAATTCCCCATAGTTAGATTTTATCGAAAATTCTAAAACAAGATCTTAGGGAACTTTACTCTTTGTTTCGAAAAATCAACGAAAATTTTAATTTTAACACACAATCCTGAACATTTTCCAAATTGAAATTTTGGCATTTATAAAAAAAGTAATTCTCTCACATGATCATGAAAATAAGCAAAAGGTCGTCCCTTAAATATTCAGGATAGAATTAATGTATTTATTTAGGAGCCCTTTACGCCATTAAAACATGGCCGTAGGATTGGAGTGTTATATACGACGTCGATTGGGTACAGATACATTAACAATGAACCTAAATAAAGATCACAGTATGATTAAAGATGCTGGCTATTGTGATGTGTCTGTTATGGATATCGATATAAAATAGAATTTGGTGTGAAGAAATTGCAATTAAAATGACCAAAGTAATGAAGTTGTGCACCTCTGAGCTTGAATTTTACAGAGAGAAATGAAAAAAAAATCACCTAACAACAGATTAATACGGCTTTATATTGAAATAAAGAAAGAAAGAAGGAAAAAACTAAAACACGCTAAAACACGCTAAAACAGGTGACCCATACCTACAGATTTTACAGATATAGTTCATAAATATCTACTAGAAAGGGTATTGTAACCTGGGTGTCTTCAAGGCCCGAGTGAATAGGTTGCTTATAGGACGATGTGCTCCATCGTAGACCGCATCATCGCTTATCACCAGGCGAGATAGTCAAACGTCAGTCCCATCTAATATAAAACAAAAATTAGAATAGAACTTTTAGAAGGATTACGAAAGGAATCCATAATTTTTTCCACTTGCTGTACTTCGTTTCATTCTAACTTAGTTGTAGAAAAATATATTTTCATAATAACACATAACATAACATCACGCCTTTTATCCCCGAAGGGGTAGGCAGAGGTGCACATTCTACCACAGTACAATGTAACACCCACTTTTCACTAGTTGTTATGAGTCCCATGTAATAGGGGGTGAGCCTATTGCCATATACCGGGCACATTTCCAGACTCCGTGCTACTACTGAGAATTTTAAAAACCCAGTAATACTTTGCCCGACCCGGGAATCGAACCCGAGACCCCTTGCCCGGCAGTCGCACTTGCGAATACTCGGCCAACGAGGCAGTCATAATAACTATCGTGAGTCATACTGAATCGGGATGATGACAGGGTATGAAAAAAAAAATCTAATTAGTCCGTAAGTTATAGGTAATGAAATAATATTAGACACGTATTTTTTACTTTATCGTATAATAAAACAATACTTAAATAAAACGAATCAAGGTTTAGGAAATGGGGGCTAAAACGTCATTTCTACGTAAAAAAATTACATAGAAGTGACGTCACGCGACATTTCAAATCAATATAACGTCGAAAATATTCGTTTCTGTAAGAAAATAAAAAATACGTGTCTAATGATGTAAAATAATCTACCAGACGGACATTAAACTGTCAAACACTAAGCGGTCACCGGTGACCGCAACCTATTGTTCTATAATTGTGTCTATAATGAATTTACTCGACGAGTTAAAATAAAAATTAGGCATCTACCCTATTATCTAACTGAAAATCATGAGAAAAGCTCTACTAGTTTCATGAGCAGTGTGTGCGGTCGCGGCGATATCGCACAGCCTATGTAGGTTAGAGTAGGTACGTAGATTTATTTACGTGAGGAACTCGTGATTATTTAATTAATTGTAGAAAAATATCCTATAAAGAGATTGAAATTTGCTCAAAGCTCTAAGACTTGCATTTCGATCCATTTCAAAGCATAAAATATAATCTGAACCTTATTTTTAAATAGCATAAGATACTGAACGTAAAATAAAACACCAACGTCGCTTGATAAGACATTACTTCCTTTTAAATAGCGCGCAGTGCTAACAAGTAAAGGTCGCGGGGACAAAATCCAATTACTGAAGAAAAGCTTGGAGTTCCACCTTTATTGGTAAATCTAGGCTGTGACGTAAAAACATTAAGTTGCTATCTACAAGAAAATCAAATTAACAATGAAATAGTTTCAGTGAAGATAAATTTCTGTGGTACAGAAATTTATGTATCTGGTTATTCAAGTAAATAATCAGTGGCGTAGCGTGCCTTGGGGAGTGGGGGGGCGTATAAAAATTTGTTTAGGGGCCCTTGAAGGATAAACATTTCTCATAAGAGATTTTTTAAATAAAATACTTATAATTTGTGTGAAAACCGAAAATATTTTCAGGCAACTCCCTTTCTCTTAATTAGCGGACCTTAATTACTTTTATTTTTCTTAAGTTTCTGCCACCTTTTGAACGCATGTTTTACGCGGGAAAAATGGTTTTTTTTTACTTTAGTGATTACTGAAATAGAATAAAAATTGGGAAGTTTTTATTAATTTTTGCTTAGGCACGTTGGGGGCCCCTGTAGTCCGGGGGCCCCGTATAATTGATACGGCAGATACGGCGCTAGCTACGCCCCTGTAAATAATAGGGAATGTTTATTTTCGCTTAAAAAGTTTAGGAAATAAAATTAGTTACGCCATTCAATTTTGTAATTTAAGAGAGTGGAATTATACAATTTTATATCTCTTTATTCTATAACATTTTTATTCGTACGAGATTATTTTGTATCTCTGCCTCGTTGGCCGAGTGGTCGCAATTGCGACTGCCGGGCAAGGGTCTCGGGTTCGATTCCCGGGTCGGGAAAAGAATTACTGGGTTTTTTTTTAAAATCTCAGTAGTAGCACGGAGTCTAGAATTGTGCCCGGTATATGGCAATAGGCAAACCCTCTATTAGGTACATGGGACGCATAACATAAATAGTGAAAAGTGGGTGTTACATTGTACAGTGGCATTAAGTGCCGTAATGTACACCTCTGCGGGATAAAAGGCGTGATGTTATGTCATGTTATTATTTTGTATCACAGAATAAGTATTAAGTATAAAATGTAGAAGCTACTTTTTTATGATATAACCTTATTCTTAAAATGCGATCAACTTAGTAATGAACAAACAGTAATTGCTATACAAACACTGCATTTTATACAAAGTAGGTATAAAACTGAAAACGAAAACACATATTCATTGAAACTGTCTCACAAGTGTGGCGTTAAGTAAGAATTTACGAGACACTTAGTGTTAGCTAGTATTTTCGTTAGTCGTTCGTTAGTCACATGTAACACGCTCCATGTGGCGTCTAAACTTTAAGTAAAAGGGTCCCAGGATGACACTAATCCAACCGAAGGTTGAAAATGAGCATTTCAGTGACATTTTCACTGGTATACCCTGCTTGTAGACACCGTGAAATACATTTTTTATTTTTTATAAAATGAAGGTAAATGTTAGTTTTATTTTGAACTGTGTTTTTTTATGGTACAAGTCTGTAAACGAGCAGATGGATCACCTGATGGTAAGCAATCGGCGTCGCCCATGGACACCCGGAATACCAGAAGCGTTATAAGTGCGTTACCGGCCTTATGGGGATTACTAATTTGAAGACTGTTGGAGATTCAGGGATTTGGAAAAAAGGGGAGTATTGGGCCTTCGATAACCTCTGTCTTAAGCCATGCACGAGGCTCATATTCATGAGCAGCATACCGCGACCCTCGAGTGCCCTCGACGCGGCGACTGTCGCGCTGCTGATCTCGAAGCTAGTGGAGTTCCTCGTCAAACAGTTACGTGAGTAAGTCGATAACATAATAATTAATTTAGTATGTCTCACGAAAGTTTTCGAATAAATAACATTATTTATTAAGGAAAAATTGTATAATATTCCATTCGTGGAAGCCGAGCTTGGAATCTAGGTCATTCCGCAGCGTCTCTAGTCTGTTGTGTTACACAGTAAGCGTTATATATATGTAGCACTAACTTTGTGCCGAACTTGAAATCGAACACACTACCAATGCCCCTGGTAAACGTACCGTGCGCTTCAACATCGTCCCTCGCGCGCGCCGCCTAAGTTGGAAGCGAACACTTGTGGTGTCCGGCAGAGGGCGCGTTGAGCTAGATGCGCAAATAGCAACACCGATGCGAGCCAGTAGACTGCGCGACATCGCCGCACACGCTGCTCATGAGAAAAAACCCCTCTGTGGTTCGAAACTAGAGGTAGTACAGCTTTTCTCAGTATATTCACGTCAGTAACTCGCGATTTTTAGTTAATTCCATTACACTACAGAATTCAATCGTTATTACCGTTTTTATTTATGTAATTTAATTGATCCTATTTATTGTCAAAAACTACTTATTCCTTACTACCACGTATATTATATCAGTGTAAAATCTATTTCGTTTTCGTCCTGAAATAAAAAAGTTGACTTAATAATACTATAGTTTTAGAAATACAAACATAACATCACGCCTTTTATCCCCGAAGGGGTAGGAAGAGGTGCACATTATGCCACTGTACAATTTAACACCCACTTTTCACTATTTATGTTATGAGTCCCATGTAATAGGGGGTGAGCCTATTGCCATATACCGGGCACAATTCCAGACTCCGTGCTACTACTGAGATTTTTTTAAAACCCAGTAATACTTTGCCCGACCCGGGTATCGAACCCGAGACCCCTTGCCCGGCAATCGCAATTGCAACCACTCGGCCACCGAGGCAGTCAGAGTTGTCAGTCAGTTTTAGAAATAAAATGTTTAAAACAACAAATTGCAAAAATCAAAGTTGAAATCACATACCAACTCACAGTACATACATTATCAAAACATCACGCTATGTAATTCTCGAAGAGCTATTTCTAGTCGAGTGGCACGTGCGATGCGACTAGTGCGTACAAATTTATGCCAAGTATTCCATAAAACATTTTTTTAAACTAAATCAAACACATCTATAATTTATTGTTTTTATTTTATACATCGAAAGTACCTACTCTTTATAGCAAGTTGCTTTGCCGCGGAACAAAAACAAAATCTATTTCCCGGTGTGTGTTACATAAAATACGGTGCTATGTAAAAAATACAAATAAAAATATAAACACCAGAACCCTAATTCTCCACTGGGCATCCCCACACACAAACATCATCCACGACCACCACAATTTAAACAAATATGCAAATAACTACGAAATTGGACTCCATACAGTATGTTTGTCACAAACAAACGGTTTTAACCCTTCAGTGGGTCCATGTAACGATGTCTTGTGCTTGCGGTTGGTGGGCCAAGGGTTAAGTACGGTTCTTTTAGTACCACAAAGGTAAAGATCTTACGTCTAACAAGGAATCGTCACGTGCAGTAGTAATGCTACCGGGTATATCAATAAATTAAGACAAACTGTTAGGTTTGCCTAGGTTTAGTATTTTTTTTAATCAAATCATTTATTTCGGTTGCAATATAATAGGTGTTTTGTATTCATTAGTGACTTTTAGAAGTTAGATAAAAAGTATAATTACTTAAAATACACTAAAACTAATATAGAAAATTTAATTAAAGAAAACCTATCTTTCAAACTACGACGACTATCTAAAAATTCGTCCGCATTGACGTCAATGGGGAATGTACCCAGATGGCTGGCAGCATTGCTACGTTGTATGGCAATGCTTAACATTTGACTGAGAAATAGGAGATATGTCGACCAGGCGTTTTGAAATACTCTTAAATAAAGTATGGGCAATCGCCTCGGACCCCACGGACTTAACGTCTCAAACCCAAACGTCTCAAAAATAAAAAGAATCTAAGATACTTGCGCCCCTTGGGGTTTTCTAGGTTAAATTTTTAGGTTTCATAATCTTAGCAACGTTCTGAACGTAGAACTGTGACGAAAGGCGAATATTCTGTGCTTAGAATTAACTACTAATATACTGCAAGTCAAATACGTAAGTGACAATTCACTATCACAGTAAATGACAAATATCTACGAACAAAGAAAACATTTTCAATTTGACGCCACTAGCGTGAAATAGCCGAACTACAATAATTTAAATTGCAGCCGTTATTATTTCTTAGTTGACACAAATTACTACATAGATGGAAGCACATTCTTCGTAACTACCTATTAACAAACCCCAGCGACATCTGTGACCGAATAGCCGAACTAGGTTGAGATGCTATTCATCTGATTTTTACGAAAGTTGTTAAAAATTGGCTAATAGATGGCGCAACTATATATGAATGGATCTTGAACTTGCTTCTGACGACATCTATAGACAAGTAGCTGAACTTGTTCGCTATCCAGATCGATGGTAATTGTTCACATTTTTCATAATACAATACAATATCTCACGCTATTCGAATACAGAGGGTTCTGCCAGTGACTATATCAAATAAATAAATAAAAACAAGTATTATGGATTCCGACTATGTAACACATCGAAGGCTTTTTTTTTTTTTTTTTTAAGGGGGGAAAATCATCGAATGACTGCTCCCGCCTGGGTGAGGCGGGAGGGAGTGTCAGACTCTTACTGACTAAAAACCACCCCGTTCCTTCTCCTGCACGTCGAGCCGGAGCCCCGGTTACCCGTTAGGTTCTCCGCGACTCCGAATCGGCATCGGCCCTATTGGGCCCCATCTGTGGTGGTCTGATGGCTCTTTGAGGCGCGCGCGGAACGCGACGCGCCGTACGCTCGGGTCTGTTTCTGGTCGGACGGGGAGCCACCCATGCTCGCCGTCCGCAGGCCCGCGCTTACGGTGGCCGGAGATCGTCCCGCGATCCCCGACGCCCGGTGTCTCCTTCGCGATGGCTGGGTTGCGAGGAGGCAGCGCTTCGCTGCCTCACTTGTCCCGCCTCCTCCTTAGCTAGCATGACTGCTTCGCAAAAGGAGGAGACGGCTTCCCAGTCCCCCTCGCTCCGCATCATGGCCTGCACTAGGCCCGGACGCGAGAGGTCGCCATCGCCGATCACTTCCCTGAGGACACGGCGGTGCTCAGCCCACGCAGGGCATTCCGCGACAGTGTGTTCCACCGTGTCCTCAGGGCGGTCCTCGCAGTGATGACACCCGGACGTTTCCTCCCGCCCCATCAGACACAGGTACCTCCCGAAACTCCCATGTCCGGTGAGGACCTGCGTCAGGCGGTAGGTGAGGACGCCGTAGCGTCTCTCAAGCCACTCCTCAAAGAGGGGACTTACCGCTGCGATAGCAGCGAGCCCAGCCCTCGGTTGCGACAGTCGGTGCTGCCATTCCGCCATGAGATCGCGCCGGAGCTCATCCCGCCACGCACCTATCTGGTGCGGCAGTGGGGTTTCACCCCGGCGACGTGCCTCCGCGCGCATGCTGTACACGCGCGCGAGCACCTTCGCCTCCAGATCCCACGGCGGTAATCCGGCAAGGAGGTTCGCCGACTCCCCAGAGATCGTGCGGTATCCGCGGATCATTCGGATCGCCATGACCCTCTGTGACATGAGCAGCGTCCGAGCGGGACGCCGCAGCATGTTCGGCGCCCACACAGGGGCGCCGTAGAGGGCCATGGACCGCACGACCCCGGCGTATAACCTCCGGCAGGAGGCGTTTGGCCCCCCGAGGTTGGGGAGGATGCGCTTAAACGCCGCCCCCGCCCTCTCCAACTTTGGAGCCAAACGTCGGAAATGTTCAATGAAGGTCCACCGACTGTCGAGGACGAGTCCTAGGTACTTCATCGTCGTCTCGACGCCGATGGTAACTCCTCCCGCCGTTATTTGGGACCCACCCGGAGGTGGCGCGTTCCCGCGGCCATGAAAACACATGGCCTCGGACTTGTGGAGCGCCACCTCGAGTCCCAACTGCCGGATTCTCTCAACGACTGTCGCAACCGCTGTCGCCATTAAGTCGGCCGCCGCCTGGTGCGACCTCCCGTGCGCTAGCACCAGCGTGTCGTCGGCGTAGCATATTGTGCTAACGCCGTTCGGGAGGTCGGTGCGCAGCACCCAGTCATAGCCGATGTTCCACAGGAGCGGCCCCAGAACCGAACCCTGTGGAACACCGCGTGACATATCTCGCCGGTTCCACTCGCCCCTGTGACCGGGGTAGCTGACGGACCTGTCCGTCAGGTAGGCCTCGATTACACGACGGAGGTAGGTAGGCACCCGATGATATCGGAGTGCCTCCAAGATGCAGCTCCAGGGCAGGGAGTTGAAGGCGTTGGCGATGTCCAAAGACACCGCCACTACGACCTTACCCCTGGACACTGCAGTCCCCGTCGTGAGGTCCCTAACGCGCATGATGGCGTCCATCGTGGAGCGCCCTCTGCGGAAGCCGAACTGGCCGTCCGACAGGTCCGGCCCAATGTCCGTCAGGTGCGCGACGAGGCGGTTCGAAATTATTCTTTCGAACACTTTCCCCACCTCGTCGAGCAGCACTATGGGCCGGTATGCGGACGGAGAGTCCGCAGGGCGCCCCGTCTTCCGCACGAGGACCAGTTTACCCGCTTTCCAGAGAAGCGGGAACTGGCCTCTCTCCAAGCATGCGCTGTAGAGACCAATCAATCGAGGCCCGAGAGCCTCTGAGGCCAGGACCCATGCCTTGCCATGCAAGCCGTCGTGTCCTGGGGCGGTGTTCTTGGCGCCCATCCGGCGCACCGCCGCTCTCAATTCTGCCTCGGTCACTTCTGGGACGATGTCATCGTCGTCGTCGCTATAGCCCGCGTCGGGCACCGCAGGGGACGGAGTCATATACGGAGGGGTGAAGCCCCTCCACAGTCGGGGGAACAGGGTGCCAATAACCTCCTCTAAGACTTCTGGCCGGAGACTCTGAGTGAGCGGGGGAGCCCAAGCGCGGAGCTTGTCGCGTACCGTCCGGTACGGGCGTCCCCACGGATCTCTGTTCAGAGTCCCCAGCATCTCTCGGCGGGCCTCCTCCTTGGCCCGCAATATCTCCGCCTTGAGGAGGGCCTTGGCCGCCCTGTATCCCTCGTACAACTGCGCCTCTCTCGCCTCCGCATTCGGAGGACGGATGCGGCGCCTGCGGTGCCTAGTGTACCGGCGTCGCGCAGCAGTGCACGCCTTGCGTAACCCCGCAAGCTCTTGCGACCACCAGTACACCTGGCGCTTTTGCTGCCTCGACCGGATCCGGGGCATCGCCACGTCACAAATCCTGGACATGGCGTCCTGAAGCCACTTAGCCTCATCGTCGATGTCGGCAGGCCTGACCGGTGGTATCACCCAGGCCTGCACGATGGCGGCTTCCAGGAGCAGCTCCCAGTCCAGCTGCTTCAGCGCCCAACGCGGGCCACATGGGGCCTGTCTGACCGGCGGGTCTGCGGACTCGGCGGAGACGTCGAACCGGATATACCGGTGGTCGGAGTACGTCTCCACCTCCTCCATGACACGCCAGCCAACAATACGCGGTGACAGAGCAGGGCTGGCGAACGAGATGTCCACCACCGACTCGCCCTGCATCCGCACGCACGTAGGGACAGAACCCCGGTTCAAGACGACTAGGCCTGCCTCAAGGGCCCAGTCTTCCACCATCCTACCCCGGACGTCGGTGAACCGGGAACCCCAAGCCAAGTTCTTGGCATTGAAGTCCCCGAGGACGAGCACGGGGAGGGAACGGAACCCGACGACGACGGTGACCAACTCCCTCAAGGAGTTGTGGAACTCGGCGAGAGTTCGGTTCGGAGAGAAGTACACGCCCACCACAGCGAGCTCTCCGAACCGTGCTGCGACACAACCCCGGCCTCTTTGAGCAGCCTCAAGAGTCGGGGTGCCGGCGGCGGCCGACGAGATGATGGTCACCGAGCCGTCCAGGTCTGCCACCCAGTGATCCCTGGGCGGGACAAAGTACGGCTCGGAGACCACGGCGACATTGATCGACCACTGCGCCATGCTCTGGAGCAGGAGATCCTGAGCGGCGGCGCAGTGGTTAATATTCGCCTGGAGGAGGCGGAATGGAGCCATTATTGGTAGTCCATCCTAACCTCCTCAGTGGCGGCAGCGGCCACTGCGGCGGCAGTGGCGGCGGCGGCGGAAACGACGGGGGCGGCGGAGGGCCTACTTTTGCCTTTGGATTTGGCAGGAGGGGAGCAGCCCTTGCTCCCGACCCGGTGATTGGCCGGCTTGCCAGCCGCCGCACATGCGTTGCAGTGCAGCGGGGCGTTGCACGAGCCGGCCTTGTGACCGGGCCGACCGCAGCGGAAGCAACATTCGCTGCGGTCCACCTCCGAGGTGCATTTGACACTCACGTGCTCCCCCACGTGACAGCGGTAGTACCTCAGAGGCCGGGTCTCGAGCAACTTGACCTGCGCCGAGACCCATCCCACCAAGAGCCTTTTGCCCTCCTTTAATGTTTTGGCCACTGTGACGGGGCAGCTCACCACCACCCGTGCGCAGCCCCGAGTTGTCCGGACGGATGGTGCCCACCTTGACCTGGTCAGCAGGGCACCCTCCCGTCCTGGCCACAGCAGCCACCACCTCACTCTCCGTGACGGAGTCGTCCAGGCCCAAAATCCTGACATCCAGGCATTTGGTGGGCCTGGACACGCGGGCCTCGTCCGCACCGAGGCACGCCCTAAGCCTTTCAGCCAGGGCGTCAGCCGATGGGCCGCTGGTCGCGCCGGGGACCTCGAGAAGACGGGCTCCGGTAGCGGTCACCTTGACCGCGAACCCGTCCGGGGCCCCGAACTCCGCAGGAGTCACCGCCCCCTTTAATTTGGCGAGGACGTCGCCGTAGGTAACGCCCCTATTGACCGCTTCCGGCTGTAGGGTGATGACCACAGCCGCGGTCTTAGGGGCGAGGAGCAAGGCAGCAGCGCGTTTCTCCCTGCGCTGCTGCTGCCTTCGCTGCCGCTGCGCCTTTTTGCGGCGCTTTCGGCCCTCCCTGGCGACTCTCCTCGCCTCGCCGGCGATTTGCCAACCGCCACCGTCCTCTACCCGCGGGGCGAGTTCCGCCGCCGCTGTTGCAACTCCAGCTTGCCGGGCTGGAGTGCCCCTCCTCTTTTTGCGCCTCGTGGGCACAGGCGCCGTCGGCGCAGCTGGGGTCTGCGCCGGCGGGGGCACCGAGGGCCTCGCGGGAGGAGGCGCTCGTGCCTTTGCCGGCGGTTGGGGGCCGCGGCCAGTCTGACCAGAGGAGGTCGGAGGCTTGGCCGCAGCAGCCGCGTATGAGCCCGAGGTCGTGGGCGGGGAGGCCCGGCTCGATGCGAGCGGGGGGCGCAAAAGCCTACTCTCCAGGACGTCAAAACGTCGCTGGAAGGCAGCCATCTCCGCCCGCAGCAGTCCGACTACGTCGGCCTCCGCCGGGGGCTGGGGGCGACTGCTGCGAGCAGCGGCGAGCTCGGCCCTGGCCGTCCGCAGCTCGGCCTCCAGAGCCGCATTAGAGGCCGCCAAGCGCGCTAGCTCCCGCCGCATCTCGGCCAGCTCGGAGCGCACCTTTTCTGCAGTGGGCACCGCACACTGCTCCAAGGCCGCCTCCGTTATGGTGGCCACCGCCGCCCTGAGGAGGGAGAGCCTGACTGACTGGGATTTCCCCAGTGCCACCTTTTGGAGCTCCTCCGTGATGGCCTGTTGGAGGCCCCCGGAGCCGCTCTCGCTCTCAGAGCCACGCTCGCCCTCCGACACCTCCACGCCGGACATCTCTGATGCAGAGGGCTCCGAGCAGGCAGCGCTCGAAAGGGCCCTACCCTCCGCAGCCAATTGCCCAGCTGGCTCCGCGCAGGCAGCGGTTCCCGCTTTCCGGCGACCTCTGCTCTTGCCGCCCCTACCCCGCGCCGCCGTGGGGACTTTAGGGGGAGGCGCCTCCTGCGCGCCGGAGGACGGGGACAAAGTGTCCTCCTCCAGCCTGGGGCGTTTAAACGTCCCCATCGCGCGGCGGCGTGAGCCCTTCGAGCTCACGCTCAGCCGTTCCGCCAGAGATGTGTCGGACTCAGAGTCCGACCTCATCCGAATTGGATCCCGTGTATGCGACTCGCTGGACAACTCCAGCTCCTCACCACGGGTCCCGGAGCCACTTGGGCTCCCCTCTGCCGCCTCTGCAGGTGAGCCGAGCTCACCCGCACTCTCCTCCTCCGTCGATTGTGGTTTTTTATTTTGAATTTTCTCCATAAAGTTCCCACGAGTATGGGGGAAATATTCGGTCCACCCAGGCAGTGCCCCCTGTACCTGGGTAAGTGAAAATTTGTTTCCCAACTAGAGGGTCCACTGGTCCCCTAGCTGGGGGTGCGCTCACGACTGACACTATGTGTCCCGATGCTGCTCGCTGGCAGGGTGAGTGCACAACGAGCACCGCCCTTGCCTCTCCGCCACGCTCTCTGCTACGTTCAGAGAGACAGGCGGAGAAACGCCCCACGGAAGCGCGGGCCATGAGCACACAGCCCGCCGCCTCCAGAACCCTATCGGATTCGCCCGCCCAGTCCAGAAGTCTGCTGCGGGCGACAGTCACTCCAACCCTATCACCCCCGCTAGGGAGACTGTCGCCCGCACCCGGGTGCACCACGGGGAGGTCTTCTGGCACCGCACCCCACATCGAAGGCTTAGGACTAGTTCTTTCAACGAATCTAAAAACTCATCGAACTCTTCATTGTTTGAAACAACGGCAATAAGCCTACCTGAAAACACTTTGAATGAAAATGAAATCTACAGAGATTTAAACAACCAAATTATTAAGCTAAAAAATGAATTAGCTTGTGCGCACCAAGAAGTAGAAAATCTCTCGTCTGAAAACCAAAAATTAAAATCAGATTTAGACTACAGTCAGAAAATCATAGAAAACTATAAAAAGATTCAGTTTACCCCGACACAAAACATAATACGATCCGCAAGTAAAAGGCAAAAACGCAGATTGGACAGTACAGAGTCAGTCTCAAAACAATTAAAACCTAACTCTCCTTCTACGAATCGACAAGACAAGGAGAAGGAAAAGACACACATAAAGAACTCACCTGTGAGGCAACAACTGACACCAAAAAGAAAACTATGTATTTTAAGTAACAGCAACAACTCAAGAGGCACATTAAACTACATCGAAAACATATTTGCGCCTTATTTCAATTATTGCCACTATGTCTCTCCAAATTGTGAAATTAAAAACCTATTTAGAAATATTAAAAGCAAAGTAGTTAATTTTGACATGCAGGACTACTGCCTGGTTTTGATAGGAGAAAAGGATTTCGCAGCAAATAACAGTTGTTTGGAACTAGTGAAATACATAAAAAAATGTTTAAAAGAGATAACTCATACTAATGTAATATTATGTGTTCCAACTTATAGGTTAGGAGCCCCAATATACAACTACAGGGTCGAAATGTTTAATAACTTATTACGCTTGGATATACTGAACAATGATTATGCATACTTATATGACACAAACCGTAGACTTACTTTGGACATGTTCTCAAACCGTACTGGACACATTACGAAGTATGGAATAAAACAAATTTACACACACATAATGGAAGAATTTTTTGTTGATTTTGTAAATTATCCATACCAACAGCCTCTAACGATAAATGAGAATAACACTGCCAATACCTCTACACCTTTAGTTGAAGTAAATGGACGAAACCCCAAGTTATTTCTTTTATAAGTATATCAACATAGTGCATCAAAATATAGCTGGCTTATTGAATAAATCTGATGCTTTGTTGGTGCATCTGGATGCTCTGGAGACAGATGAACGTAGATTCGATGCAATATGCATAACGGAACATTACATGACACCCGCTACCGAAACGTTGTTAAATATCCCGAATTTCCGACTAGCTACTAGCTGCTCTAGATGTAATAAAAGCGGTGGTGCGTGTATTTTGTTGAGATCTGGCCATAGATATTCTGTATTGAACGTTGGCAATTATTGTGTAATGAATGTTATAGAATGTTGTGCGGTGAGGCTGGTTGAACATGAGGTTATATTAATTTGCGTATATAGAGTACCTGGCTCAAATCTAGACACGTTTTATGAAAAGATGGATCTTATTTTGCGTCATATTAATACTAAAGTAAATTCTAAAGTGGTCTTATGTGGAGATTTCAATATTAATATATTAATAAAAACTCGATCAAGTCTTGACTTTCAATATTATTTAAAGGGTCATAATTTAAAACTGTTATTCAATGAACCCACAAGGCCAATAAGTAAGACATGTCTCGATAACATTGCCCATAATGTCAAGGGCTGCCAAGGGGAAATAATAGATTTCGGTCTTTCAGACCACGCTGCACAAATAATGAAATGCCCAGTAAGGAAAACTTGTATTCTAACATCATGGCATATAAAAAGACGTGTTTACAGTGAGGAAAACATCCAAAAATTTAAAAACTGCATAGATAACCTGACATTTTCTGAAATTTATTTGACCCAAGACACAAACGAGGCTTATGATAGGTTTATAGATCTTTTTCTGTTTTTTTACAATCTGTGCTTTCCATACACGGTAATCACTAAAAGGTTACATGTAAGACAGAAATGGATCTCAAAGGGCATTAAAATATGTAGTAAAAGGAAAAGAATATTACTATGGAGATATTACAAAAACCCAACTATTGAGAACAGATGTAATTTTAAAAACTACTCGTCTAGATTTAAAAGAATAGTCGCCTTGACCAAAAAATCACAAAACGACTATTATATTAAAAATTCGGAAAACAAATCTAAGGCCACGTGGACTGTTATTAATAATCAAAAATTTGACTACCCAAAAGAACCAATAACTGACATTTACTTAGATAATAAAAAAATATCGGATCCAATCTTAATAGCAAACAATTTCAATGAATACTTTATTAATCCAGCACTGCCAACCCGTAATTCAATTGACCAAATAAACTTAGCCAATAACAAATTCCGCATACAGGAAACAAGCACCACGTCCATGTTTATGAACCCCACAATACCACAAGACATTGCAAAGGAAATCAAATGTTTAAGAAACACGCATAGTATGGGGTATGATGAAATATCTACTAAAGTGATAAAGGCTGTAGCCCAATCTATTTCACCTCACCTTAGTTACATATTAAACCTTTGTATAATACAAGGCATCTATCCAGATAAGCTCAAAACTACGATTATAACACCATTACACAAAAAGGGCGATAAAACCGTAATGACAAACTATAGGCCAATTGCATTAATCCCAATCATATCGAAAATATTCGAGAAAATAATATACAAAGCATTATATGTATATTTAGAAAAAAATAGAATATTAACTGATGAACAATATGGATTTCGCAAAGGAAAAGGCATTAATTTGGGCATACACAAATTTATCGAACCAATTATTTCTAGTATGGATAGAAACTATCCTATATGTGACATCTTCATGGATATGAGCAAAGCCTTCGACTGCGTCGATCACAAAAACTTGCTCAAAAAACTAAATTCATATGGAATACGGGGTAATATCTCAAATCTAATTCAATCATACCTTACTAATAGAAAACAATTTACTGAACTTACACAAATTTGTCCTAAACTGAAAAAAGAAATAAAATACACATCAGATACAGCAATAGTCAAATTCGGGATTCCACAAGGGAGTGTTTTAGGCCCACTACTCTTCTTACTCTACATTAATGATATGCCTAAACATGTTGGACATCCTTTTGTATTATTTGCTGACGATAGTACCGTCACAATTAAATGTGAAAATTCTGACAATTATGAAGCTGACATTAATAATACTCTGACATTAATAATTGAATGGTTGACATATAATAATTTAAAAATTAACATACAAAAAACTAAAATTATACACTTTCGACAAAGAACAAAAATTAAAGACATCGACGTTAATTACCAAGGTGAACCAATTACCTCAACTGATACTACCAAATTTTTAGGTTTGAATATTGACCACAATTTTTCGTGGAAGACCCATTGCGACGAAATTTGCAGCAAAATAAATACCTCTGCCTATGCTCTGAGCAAATTAACAAAAGTAGTCAATCGTGAAGCCGTATTGAATGCTTATCATGGATACGTCGTTTCAAAATTGAGATACGCAATAATATACTGGGGTAACTCTGTTAATAAAGATACTGTGTTTAGAGCACAGAAAAAGTGTATTCGAGCAATATGTAGTATAGATTGCACAACAAGCTGTAAACCGTATTTTAAGAGCCTCAAACTAATGACACTTCCATCACTCTATATATATGAAACATTAACTTATGTCAGAACCAACAAAGATTTATACACAGTTGCTTTCAAAAGTGACTATAGAAAATTACGGGATAAAAACAGACTAAAACTCGAGGTTCGTTATGGCAAAACAGCCCTCATGAATAAAAGTTTTCTTTGCATGGCACAACTGTTATATAATAAGTTACCAGACAATGTAAAATCACTGAATTTAAATCAATTTAAAGCGACTGTACGGAAAGTTCTCATTGACAAATGTTATTATTCAACAACAGACTTTCTAATTGATAAATTTTAACATTATGTATTTCTTGACATTATTTTAACCTTATGTATTTCTTGAAATTGTTATTATTGTTTGTATTGAATTTGGAAACCATAATTATTGCTTGCTATTATATTGAATCTGACAGCTTTTTCACCATATTTTGCATGCCAATAAACGGGCAAAATGTATACGGCTACTATATTATATCTGTAACAACCTATTTGTAATTACCTACATTTTATGCAAATAAATGATTTGATTTGATTTGATTTGATTTGATTTGATTTGATTTGATTTGATTTGATTTGATTTGATTGTTCTCCACATTTTGTCGTTGCAAATAATGTACAAATACATACAAGCATTTCCTAATTCAATTTATCTACCTCTACAAAATTAACTTACACAAACACGATCAACAACACAACAACATTAAAATGAATATTAATGTCAATAAATAATGTCAAGAAAAGGTGAATTTAAAGGTATCATATGTCAATAAGTCAGTGAGTAATCATTAGGAAAATCGATAATATTATAATAGCATTTATCTAGCAAAAGTTCCTTTAGCGTCAAGACGCTTACCTTACCTGACCTGACTGATACTGACCTTACAGGACCTTACAGGAGATTCTATGCTCTTGGCTAAGAAATGCAGCTAAAAGGATGATTTACTTAAATTGAGTGAAGCAAAACATTGTAAGTAATCATAATAATATGGACTCAAATTATAAGATCCAAATTACCAAAATGCATTAAACAAAAAAATAGGCTTTATAATAATGGTGATGAGCATTTTATTCAATTAAAAAATTAGTTGTTTACAATAATCGCATTACCTAAAAAACAACGAACAAATATAAAGTACACGACCACAATGACATAAACATAATCAAATCATAACAGTCAATAATAGAACTAGAAAGAACACATAATATCGATAATCCCAACCTGCCGGTGACATGAATTGGTTATTGGAAACTGCGGTCGTTGCTAACTAGATTGCACATCCCGTTTTCCTATTGTTATTGTATTGAACATTATGAACATATGTGGGATGTTATTCTCGCCAAAGTCAGAAAGGATTTGATAAGGAAACCATTGTTTCTTATGTATTATCGATATCTGTGTCTCAATTCGTATCTAAAGGACTGTTTTCTGTTATGGCGAAAGTTGTTGTTCTGTGATCTTCAGATATCCCATAAAACAATGTCATATATACCTCTAGATATTTTGATAATAGACTAGAGGGCCTGGTGAACTTTGTTTCGCTTTAACCCTATTCTTGGCAGGGTGTACAATTTGATACATTCAACTTTTAGAAAATCTAGAGATGAGAGGAGACTTGAAGAGACATATTTTATTATCTACCATGCTAGCAAATATGATATTTATTCTACTAAAAAATGTTTTTTACCGTTTACGACATTCAAACAACAGTAGAACACAAGAGGGCGGACCGGTCGCAGGCGTCTGCGCAACGCAAGGTAAACAAAAATTGTTTTTTATTACATTTTCACTTTATTTTGTTAAAAAGTGGTATAATTCAAAGATTTGAATGTATTTACTAATTGAAAAAGACAGTATCATGAAACAAAATAGGTTTTAACCGTAAGTTTCACATTGTTTTTTTCGAGTGTGGCAAATCTGATACATTGCCAGATAGCCAAAATTCAACATATTTTTTTATATGTATCAAATTTGTGACATTGCCACTCGTGTAGATACTGATATTTTTATATTTTAATTGTATTTATCTGTTGCAGGTGGTTCAGCAGCTTAGTATGCAACAGCAAAGAAGAGCCAGACAGCTCGTGGCTCTTGTTCCAAAACCGGGGGCTAAATCGGATCAAGACGAAAGTGAGACATCTGAAGACGAGTTACAATATTGCTTCCATTCAAGGTATTCGGATAGTAGTTCACCACCTCCATCACTGCCGTCTTCAATAGAGAACCTTAACCTATTAGCCGATGATGATAATGAGGTAAATGAAGTGGTTGCTTCAACATCTTTGGCCCTATACCAACAGTCATCACCGTCAATTAGTGCCTGTTCGCCATCAATATTATCGCCCAGTTTATCTATAACAAGACAAATACATTGTGCTGGGGCCAGTCTATTGTCTCCAGAACCACTCACCACTTTCCACTCACATGAAGCAAGTCCACTGTCTCCTCGAGCATGTTCTTCGCAAATACTTTCCTCACAAGCTAGCAACTTGACATGTCGTAATCAGGTGCCATCACCACTATTTGCACCTTCTCCCTCAGCGGCTACTCGCTCAAAAAGACCCCGAGTTGTCGTGGTAAAACATAAAGTATTACCACCCAAAAGACTGCAGCCTACTTGGCGTTACTCTAAATTTACCGGCTCCGCCGAAGTCGAAAATAACGCATTTATGTTGCGTGAAGAGAAAACTGCTATTGAATACTTCAAGCTGTTTTTTTCAGATGACATTATCTCTCACATGGTGCAACAAACAAATATATATAGTACACAAACAAATGGCAGCTCAATAAATATTACGGAGGATGATATAACAGATTTTCTTGCAATCCTTTTACTTATGGGAGTTGTTAAAATGCACGCGTATACAGATTATTGGTCCAAAATTTTACGCTACGGCAAAGTAGCTGATATAATGACTCTGAAGAAGTTTCAGTTACTAAGGCGATATCTACTTACATTTTAACGACAATTTGAAAGACGATGGCGATAGATATCACAAGGTGAGGCCGCTTCTTCAAAGAATTCGTGAGAACTGTCTACAAGTAGAAGAAGAGACGCGTTTCAGCGTCGATGAAATGATGGTTCCCCATAAAGGTACCAGAGCAGGAAGCCGCAGACAATATATAAAAAATAAACCGAAAAAATGGGGGTATAAAATATTTGTTCGCGCTGGTATATCCGGAATAGTTTATGATTTCCTGATCTATGGAGATTACACATTTAGGTTTCACTCATTTACAGACGAAGAAAATACTATGGGTCTCGGAACAAAAGTAGTTTTAGCTTTGGCGAAATCTTTATATATAATAAATATTATTATATTATAAATATAATAAATATTATTTATAAGTTTGATATTTTAGTACATACTTGTGATTGATCTCAGTAGCTCAATAATATTGATTTGAATAGATGTAAGTAAATAAGCTTTAAAATTTTATCAGCTAATATGATAATTTTTGATTTTTTTTATAATTTTATGATAAAACAAAATAATTGTTGTAGTATTTATGTTATTTCACGTTAGAATGTAATATTTTTGTTTTTGATTTTCCTTGTGGGAAGCCTGGCAATGTGGCAAATATGACACATAGATATTATAAGGTTGATTGTTGTTGATCTGGCAATGTACCAAATATGATACATTAAATATATGGCAAATTATTACATATATATTTTTTATTTTATTTTTTACACCTTCTACAAATACCTATGAACCCATTTTATGCAAAATTTTTCAACATTTCAACAAAAAAAAGTCCTGCCAAGTATAGGGTTAAAAATGGTCTGCACATCTTTGTTATTTTTTATGACACAAGAACCTTTTCCTCCTAATAATAATTTAACAACATAACATAGCATCACGCCTTTTTATCCCCGAAGGGGTAGGCAGAGGTGCACATTTCGGCACTTAATGCCACTGTACAATGTAACACCCACTTTTCACTATTAATGTTATAAGTCCCATGTAATAGGGGGTGATCCTATTGCCATATACCGGGCACATTTCCAGGCTCCATGCTACTACTGAGATTTTTAAAAACCCAGTAATACTTTGCACTACCTGGGAATCGAACCCGAGACCCCTTACCAGGCAGTCGCACTTGCAACCACTCGGCCAACGAGGCAGTCATTAACATACTAACAAAAGAAGAATTAGACAAATCGGTTCAGCTGATCCTAAGAATTGAGCATAACAATACTAGCGATCAATTTTTATATTGTAGGTAAATAAATATAGTCTACAGAATTTCGGTGTCCTTAGTCCCTGAAAATATATTACGGCGTCACCTTGAACTAAAGTTTCCCCTTCACAAGGTACCTATCTTTAAAAAGCAATTAATTAGTAAGAATTTATTTTAGGGAGTACTGTATAATTAATGTGAGGTTCGCAACTAGAGCACTAGTTGGAGTCTAACATTACAATTTATTTATTTGGGACATCATTGATTTCTGGACGAAAACGGTTAATTTGGTTGGTTGACTTTCCGGAATGAATTCGTTCCGATAACTGATCATCTTGGTGTAACTCTGACGCCAACACTCAACTTTGGCTCATATATAGAGACGAAAGCGCAACTGGCTAGTAGGAAGTTGGGTATCCTATGAAAGTTGAGACGGTACCTTACGCCGAAACAATTGCTGAGCCTTTACCAAGCACAGGTTCGATCCTGTATGGAATACTGTTCTCATCTTTGGGACAGCTCGGCTAAATATCAGCTGGATGCGCGCTGGAGATCACATTGAGAGGCGTGCATCGACAATGATGCGCTTGTGGGGGCCCGGTTTCAAAGACTCGAACACAGGCGTAAGGTTGCAAGCATTTCGGTTTTCTACCGGATACATTGCGGTGAGTGTGCGGGGGAATTGCACAATTTGATTCACCCTAGTCTTTTCCATCATCGTACTTCAAGACAACTGGCGAAGCGTTACCGATTCATGGTAGATGTCCCACCCACACGTACGAAGCGCTTCGCATTAAGCTTCCTTGTGCGTACTACTATATAAGGAATGGAATTCCTAAGTGTCTTCAAGGCCCGAGTGAATAGGTTGCTTATGAGACAAACGTGCTCCATCGTAGATCGTATCATCGCTTACCCCCAGGCGAGATAGTGGCTAAACGACGGCCCATCAAATATATAGAGAAAAGGAATACTGTCTCACTTGTTGGTGCACGGTTGACTGCACGGTTGGTGTGGTAGCTGGGCAACCGGCTGCCGTGCAACATGTCGCGGGTTCGATTCCCGCACGGAACAACACTTTGTGTGATCCACAAATTGTTGTTTCGGGTCTGAGTGTCATGTGTATGTGAACTTGTATGTTTGTAAACGCACCCACGACACAGGAGATAACAGTGTGGGGCAACGTTAAAAAAAATACTTGTTAACGAAGAATTTTTATCTTCTCCTCTTATAATATCTTCCGGTTTGTTATGTTGCGGGAACCAAGACTTATTCATGTCCCTAGGACGCGCCGCACTTCAGTGTTCCAGTATTTATATGGTTGTATTTACTGTAGATCCTGGCCTACAGGAGTTGCAGCGGTTTTGGGAGGTTGTGGCGGGCTTGTCCCAAAAAAAGACGAAATTTTTCTCTTCTTTCTTACTCTTTTGCTTTCTGAGATCGCCAATGAGTCGTCAAAATTTGCATGAATTCAGTACTTAATATAGAACGAGTACCATTCATTGTCCGATTTTTTAAGCATCTGTTGTTACTACTGAAAAACGACCTACGGTCTACTAATAGTACTTAACTGTAATCAGAAAAATGTAGGTACTAAAACTTTTTGCCCGACAAGACACTGCTCCACAACGTGCACAGCAGCCGTCTCAAACTACCGAGCTAACCATGAAGTTTTGATATATGGAGTCTCTAAACCGAATAAAATGTCCAAACTCCTTGATCGCTTAATACGAATGGCGCTGTGACACACGTAGGTAACTGACTGGTAACTCAAATATATTTCTTTTATGTCTGTTTCTTCACATCGTATACTTTACTATGACAGTCATAATATATTTTATGTGTCCGTACTTCTTTTATGAATCGTTATGGCTCAAAACATCCGCCTTTTGAAGATCATGATCGTGTTTTCAGGAGTTATAATCGCTTGGGTGTGAGTAAAGACGTTGTATGAAATCGCTTTTGAATTTTCTTGGATTGTGTTAGCAAAAATGATACTTATGGGATGGAAATTGGTTTTAAGTCGTATTTTTTTATTAACGTTTTGAATTTTATTTTTAGTACGATTGTGATTACGGTTCTAGGTTCGATACCCATTTACTTACTAGAAATTGGGAACAAACAAACAATTTCCTAATACCACCCAATTTTTCATATATTTTATTCCTCTGTTTACCCAATGTTTCAAGGTTTCACATTACACGACTTACGAAATGTGTCAAGAGGCTAAAAAAATTTTAAAAATAGCTTTCAAGAAGGCATATTTATTTCTGGCCGGGACCTTTTTAGCATAACGATGCCTTTTCAAAGGTAAGGGCAGGGTTACTTGAGATTCGGACATTTTTTCTTAACTTTTTAGGCAGGGGTCAGATTTTATTTAAATCTAGTCAAATTAGATGAATAATAAAAGGCCAACGAGGGCATAAATCTTTGGTTTTTCTGTTCCTGACGTTGAAAAGGGGAATTAATGAATGTTTGATTAAGATTCTTTTGAATAAGTAATCTTAAGGAAATTAATTCTGTATTTGTCGTTTGAGTATTTTTTCGGAATAAAATATAGCTGATTTGCCTGGAGCTCCGATAAAGTCCTGTAACTATGTAAACTTAAATTGATACCATATTGGTATACTTGTTTATTGCTTTCTCTATGTAAGTTTGTGGTATGTATTTATTGTTTGTTATGGGATAAGCCAGACGGATCACCTAATGGTAAGCAATTGGCGTCGCCCATGACTGAACATGGACACCTGGAATACCAGAGGCGTTACAACTGTGTTACCAGCCTTCTCCAAAGGCTGGTAACGGTGTGATTAGGAATTTCAGGATTAGGAAGGGAGGCAGGTAATTAGGCCTCTGGTAACCATACTCACACGATGAAACACAAAACAAGCATTGATTCACGTCGGTTTTCTGTAAGGCCTTGGTGTCACTTGCCTTGAGCCGGCCCATTTGTGCCGAGGCATGGTTCTCTCACACTTGAATTTCAGTACTTATTTACAAAATGTAAAATTTGAACAACAATTGCTATGGGTACAATGCCTTACACAACATGATGAATAAGAGCTTCTTGTCATGATTTTTATACAATCGTTAGTGTTATGTTTTTATTCATACAATGCATTTGCTGAAATTAGATCACTACGGGATAAGAAACTCTGCGCTCCGTCTTATAAAATCTTATTTAGAAGAAAGACAGTTAAAGGTTCATGTTAACGGTATTAACTCACAGGGCTCTGGGATGAATATGGGCGTTCCTCAAGGTTCAATATTGGGTCCCTTTCTCTTTTTAGTCTATATAAATGATTTGCCATTTATATTTAAAAATGAACCAAGAATGGTGCTTTTTGCAGATGATACATCATTAAATTTTTAAAATAGATCGACGTACAAATAATCTTGACGACGTAAACAGCTCCATTCTTCAAGTGCATAATTGGTTTACCATTAATAATCTAACACTTAATGAAAAAAAAAAACAAAATGTATTAAATTCAGTTTACCAAACGTGCGTAGTAACGATTGTGATATTGTTTTGAACGGTCAAACGTTAGAATTTGTCGACGAGACAGTATTTTTAGGCATTACGTTAGACAATAGGCTACAATGGGGTCCGCATATAAAGGCGCTTTCGGGGAGATTGAGCTCACCTGCTTTTGCAGTTAGACAGATTAGACAGCTCACGGACGTAGATATAGCTAGGCTTGTCTATTTTAGTTATTTCCACAACATTATGTCGTACGGCATTTTGTTGTGGGGTCGAGCTGCAGAAATAGAATCAATATTTATTCTGCAAAAGCGGGCTATCCGAGCAATATATAACTTACGCCGTTGCGAATCGCTGAGATAATTGTTTAAAACGGTAAATATTTTAACGGTGCCCTGTCAATATATATATGAAAAAATAATGTATGTAAGGAAAAATAGGCAATTGTTTGAAAAAAGAAGCGATAGACACAATTTTAATACTAGAGGCAAAAATAAGTTAGCTATACCGCAATTCAGACTGTCCAAAGTACAGAAATCCTTTATGGGGTTAGGTATTAAATGCTATAATAAAATACCAAATAGCATACTAGATCTCAATGAAAGTAAATTTAAAACATATATTAAGCGCGAATTATGTAATCAAGCTTACTACACACTGACAGATTATCTTGAAGATAAGAATGCTTGGCAGCATGTTGGTTCGGCTTCACTGGACAATACTCAAATGTAGTCAGTAGTTAAATTTTAATAGTAGGTAATATAATACATAATTTAATACTCTAATTCTAATGTAGACAATCTAGTTTCCTTATGGCATCGAGCATTTCTTTCTTTATTGAAACAAAGAGTTTCCTTTTTCTTGTATAGAAGCATTATTTCTATGGATTGTCAGTATGCATATGTGAGTACCATGTTAGACTTAAGATTTTTATTTTAGTAAGTTATTAGTATAATGCGTCAAGCGTGTCTTTGCATTGTTCTTACATATGCGTACAGTATTGAAATATGTATTAAAGACATTGTAGAACATACTTTTTTAAAAAGAGTAACGAATGGAGTTTCTTGTTCGTTCTTCTCCATTCGAATCTACGTTTTGGAATGAGCACCTAACTTCACCTAATTTCACAGACGGACTGACTGACAGACTATTATTTATTTTATACTAGCGACCCGCCCCGGCTTCGCACGGGTGCAATATGCGTGTATTATACATACAAACCTTCCTTAAGAATCACTCTATCTATTAAAAAAAACCGCATCAAAATCCGTTGCGTAGTTTTAAAGATCTAAGCATACATACGGACATACAGCGAAAGCGACTTTGTTTTATACTATGTATTGATTTGTTGACGTTTCAAAAGTACCAAACTATGGTTTAATTGAAATAAATGCTTTGACTTTGACTTTGAACATAAATTTCGATAACCACACTATGATATATGATAGAACTATCCAAGTATTCTTGTACTCTTTAACTATAAATAATTTCCGCTACCATAGACTACCACGCTACCTAGTTTATAAAGGCAAGCTGAAGAAAATTGACTGAAAATTGAAAGATAATATAACTGCTTTCCAAGCTGTTTTAGGTGGGGTACTTAATAATAGAGTAGTTTACGGGGTATGGAAATTAAAAATCTAATTAGTTCGTCAGTTAGATGATGAAAATTGCTTCAATAATATTTATTAGACACGTATTTTTTCTTTTGTCATAGTATAAGGTAACAATATTTAGATAAAAAAGATTTAAGTTAAGGAGGTCGCCACCTCATCGCACCGTATCCAATTCAGTATTATTGTGACGTCACACGATATTTCAGATCAATATATCGTCGAAAGTATTTAATTTTGCAAGAAAAAAAAGATAGGTACGTGTGTAGTTTTTAAACTTAATCTTCCAGACGTACATAAAAATAAGAAAACAGCCTATTGTAATTTTTTAGTAATAGTATGTTGTAAAATTATACCACGGTAATATTATGATATTATTACCGTGCTTATATCCTATGAAATTACAATTTATAACATAATAATTGGATGTTAAGTTGACAAGAACAGACTGATAGACAATTTAATTTCTACACTTCAAAAGTGCCTATTTTAATTATTATTAAAAGAAATACTTTGACTTTAACAGTCACCTTTACCTACATCTTCTGTCATGAAAAGATGTGTCGTTGTAATTGACTAAAACCAACAACTACAATATCTATAGTAGTAACTAGCTACTTCCGCGCGGTTTCACACGCTCTGCTCAGCTCCTATTGGCATGATGTTTTATAGCTTATAGCCACCCTCGATAATTGCGCTATCCAACACAAAAAGAATTATTCAAATCAGACTTGTAGTTAAGGAGATTAGCGCGATCAAAATAACAAACAAAAAAAAACAAACTCTTCCGCTTTATATAATAGTAAGTATAAGATAGGAAAGTAGCTTCAAAGACCCTGTTTCCTGAAATAAAATTAAGGCGACCAACTCAAGGTGTCAGCTTACATACAAAAATCATTCGAGTGTAAATCAGACCAGCATGTAAAAGGACCCCTTTCACAATTCCTTTAGGAGCCCATCTTTCCTTTTTATTAACGTTATGTAATTTTATTTGTCGTTACAGTGGCCATAATATGTAGTAGGTACATACTAACGTTTTTTGTAAGGGAACCTCATTGAATTGTTAGAGGACAGTATATTTTTTTGTGTTTATTTTTTTTATAACATAACATCATGCCTTTTATCTCTGAAGGGGTAGGCAGAGGTGTACATTACGGCACTTAATGCCACTGCTACACTTAACACTCACTTTTCACTATTTAGGTATGTTATGAGTCCCATGTAATAGGAGGTGAGCCTATTGTAATATACCGGGCACAATTCCAGATTCCGTGCTACTACTGAGATTTTTTTTAAAATCCAGTAATTCTTTGCCCGCCGTGTATTTTTTCGAAAATCCGAAAACTAGAATAACACTTTGCTCAACTGATTCACAACTGATCGAATACTGAAACGCTATTCAATTTTAGTCGCACTTAAATATAGTTCTGTCACTACAGATTCTTTGTTAAATGACAGAGATGGCACGATATTTAAGTACAATTTAAAATTGAGTAGTCTTTAAAGATTCGAGAGTGAGTCCTCTAGTTTTCATTCGATGAAAATTTCATTTAAAACCTATCTTAAGAATAGTTTTCCCAATTTTAGACACAAATCCCCAAAAAGTATAAACCCTTTACGAAACACTTTCTTATCACATACCTATACCTCTACATAACACGACATAGATACATAGATATAACAGGCACCTTCCAACCACATGTTCCCATAAGCATTTTCCTTAGAATTTTCGACACATTGTCGTTATATTTTAGTACACACGTTTGTGTTACACTTCCATTCCACCCTCGTTCGGTGATACTCCATCAAAATCTGCGATTCACGGAGCTGTTCTGATTGAGGCATGTGTAAGACTAGCTTCTACCAGCGTTTTCGTTTGTGTTACTGGAATAAAATGTACTCCACATGTCAATCCAGATTATAATGTATGTCTGTATAAAATTTTATTCAAATCCGTTCAGAAGTTTTTGCATAGAAGAATAATTAACATCATCATCATTATCAGCCTATATTCGTCTACTGCTGGACATATCCCTCTCCAATGATATCAGTTCCTAGACAAATGTGACCGACCCACTACCACTTCAGCTTACTAATCCTTTGGGCTATGTCGATAACTTCGTTTCGTATTCGATCCTTCAAAGAGACTCTGAGCATAGCCCTCTCCATAGCTCGCTGCACGACCCTAAAACTATCTAAGTCTATCTCGCTGCGCGACCTTAAAAAACTATCTATCTTAATTTTTTTAAAAATGGTTTGCACTCTACGTGTTTGTTATGATTGGAGAATATTATGTAATAGGCATATGGGTCTATCATGGTGTTTATGTTTGTGATAAAAATAAACGATAGTATACTTCTCACGATGGCAACAGAAACGTTGGAAGAGTTTGTGGAGATTATAATATACACTGATAAGATTTTCTATGTTACTATTTCTAGGTTATTTGCATTGAGATATTTTATATTGAAATTGAGTTGTCACAAAACATCACCTAATTAAAAACTGAGTGATTGATTATTCATCTTAGATTACCTACAGGAAAATGGACATTTTCCTGTAATCAACTTAATAATTGAGCAACTTAATAAAATAAGTAACTTTTAAATCCCATTGAATAATAGTGTACTATTTTTTTTAAATATCTAACAACATTCAATAGGCAGATAACAATCTTTCTTTATAAACAATCTCTTTTGTAACGATCCATAAGAAGCAAAAATTGCCCCAAGACAGTCAATTAACTTTGCTATCCATCGTAAATATTAGCAAGTCCTGTCTTCCTCTGAAGATGTTCCTCTTAGGTACCATTAAAGGAACAAACATTCAGACTTTAGTGCAAACATTTGTTCCGGAGCGGAAATCCGTCGTTGAAGACAGTACACAGATGTTAGGGCACTTTACATCAAAAATAGATAGTGAAATTAGACTGTTATACTGTGTGCCTTATTGCATAACATAACATCACGCCGTTTATCCCCGAAGGGGTAGGCAGAGGTGCACACAGATGTAACACCCACTTTTCACTATTAATGTTATGAGTCCCATGTTATAGGGGGTGAGCCTATTGCCATATACCGGACACATTTTCAGACTCCGTGCTATTACTTAGATTTTTTTTTAAAAACCAGAAATTTTTTGCCCGACCCTGGAATCGGACCCGAGACCCCTTGTCTGGCAGTCGCACTTGCGACCACACGGCCAACGAGGCAGTGTGCCTTATTGCCTGGCAATAAATCTTATAGTTATTTATCATCATCATCAATAACAGCCTATGAATGTCCACTGCTGAGCAAAGCCTGTTCTCACACGGAGAAGATTTGAGCATTAATCACCACGCTTATAATTAGATATTAGAAGCCCAGATTTCCTCACGTTGTTTTCCTTCACAGTTTGTCAGTGGTGCCTAAATAATTTTAGAAAGTACATATAACTCATAAAAAGTCACATTGGTACTTGCCGTTGGTAGGTTTCGAATTCGCACTCTAATACATGAGAAATGAGCGTCTTACACCTCCGGGCCTTCGGAGTCGCGGAGAACTTAACGGGTAACCGGGGCTCTGGCTCGACGTGCAGGAGAAGGAACGGAGTGGTTTTTAGTCAGTAAGAGTCTGACACTCCTTCCCGCCTCACCCAGGCGGGAGCAGTCATTCGATGATATTCCCCCCTTAAAAAAAAATACCTCCAGGCTACCACCACTATTGTTATTAGTGTCATCTTTTTCATGCATTAACTACATATAATAAAAGTAATAATGTCAGTTTTTCTTATTCTCTATACCAACTCATTTACCTATGATGCTAGTAGGTTCATTCAGCGGGGTTCACATTCATGAATGTGCACATCTGCCTATCCATTCCGGAATTCAAAGACATTACCTATGACTCACAGGATTAACTATCGATTATTATGTTCCAGTTTCGATCAAATCAAAGAATTAAAGTCTCCGTAAAGAGAGACTCCAATTTGGATATACAATCCATATTTAGGTGGCATTTAAAACAGTACTATAGCACGCAAATAATACCAGAGGAAGATAATTATAAAACAAAAAATAAGTCCAAAAATAGCCTGGTGAAGGTTGTAAAAATTCCAGTCTGATCCACGTCATTAATGATTGCAGAAAGTAGTATTATTCGTAACAGACAAGTTAATAAGTTGAGATACCAGTTCTTATTTTGGTCACATTTAAAAACCACCTTTCGCGTGAGTTATTATTACAGATGTGGCATGGGGTTTTGAATTTGATACTTGAAAAAAAGCTAAGATTTTTAAGTTTTCATAGATTTTGACTTTTGAAATTGTCAATTCTAGAAAATAATTCGGATGTGTGGGTGTTATATGCTTCGCCTCCTTTTGTAATCAGACTTCTAAAAAGTGACAAAATAATGTGTTTTTCGGCTTACTCGTTTGAACTATTTCGAGGAACTCGACTAGTTTCAAGCCATGCTAGAGGATCATATTCATGAGCAGTATTCCACGAGTAATTACATGAGTAAGCTAAAAATATAATAATTAATTTAGCACTAGCTGTGTCCGAGACTTCGTCCGCGTGGAATAGTCATTCACAGTTCCTCCCCCGTAGATAATAGCTTGAGAATATGTAGTCTATATGTTGAACCGACCTGTTAGTAATATTCATGCACTTAAACTAAATCTATACAGTACTTTTCGAGTTTAACCCGAACATACATACAGATAAACAGACAAAAAGACAATTAAAATTCTAGAAACCATATTTTTGGTTTCGATATCGATTGTAGATGACGCCTCAAGCGTTCTTTTAAGAAATATTAAATGTGCAGTTTTCACTTTCCTACAATTGTATTATATATAAAGATAAAGATAAAGATATAGATAGATAAAAGGATATGTGTACTATATACACTTTCGTGAGACATACTAAATTAAAAAATATATTTCAGCTCAATTGTTATTAATATGTATGTGTAATGTAATGTTGTTCTTGTTATTATTTTTATTATTTATTTTTTATCCATTTGTTTAGATTTTTGGCAATCGTAGCTGTTGGTTTTGTCACTTTAATATTAATTTACCATATTATAAATCATGCTGTACTCCGAGCAGCGTTAATAAAGCTAGTACGTATTATAACGGGCTGGTGCTGAAAATGTGCTCTGTGCCCGGTCCACGGTATTAAGCTGAGCTCCAGCCTTTTGCGCTGCGACGCACCATGGGCTTTTTTTTTTTCGGTGTTTCTAAATTCTTGTTGTGTGTCGTAGCAAAATAAATGGTTTTTCTTTCTTCTTTCTTCTTCTCAATATATATCAGCTTTTTCTACATATACATTGAGAAAAAAAAGTTTTATGTGTGACGGCGCCGCCGTCATTATTTTGTAAACTACGAATGTAATGGGCGAGCAGTGAACAAACAACTGACCGACGTCACTTCAACCCCACCACCGAGTGATATATAAAGCAGCGCAAGCGCAAGCTCGAGTCAGTCGTTCGTCGATCGTTGCCCAGTTCACACGTTACGCAATCGCTGAGTAATTTTATTGTGCACTGTCGAAAGTAAACGTTACTTTAATTACGAAGATTTAATTGTTTTATTACTGCATAAACATACCTCTACCGATATATATGACGAAGAGGGTTCTCGCTTGACATCGCCCACACCATCCTTCCGACATGTGTATTATTTGTCCACAACATAAACAATCGTAAAAAGATTGAGGAAGAAATGTTCGTAAGACTGTTTGTATTGGAAACTATCTATAAGACATCTTTTCCTTCCCCTAAAAATCTATTACACGCTTCGATAGCCATGGAAATAAGGTCTCATCCATGATTGACAAACAATGAGATTACTATTTGGTCTGTTTATCTCCAGAATAGTGAAATGCTTCATGAAAAACGATACTTGATATTGTATAACTGCTCGCAATAGGGATGATGACAGGGTATGACAATTAAAAATCTAATTAGTCCATCTATACTTATATTATAAAGAGGAAAGATTTGCACCTATTTTTGTATGTTTGTAATGAATAGGCTCAAAAAGTACTGGCCCGATTTAAAAAAATATTTCACCAATAGGATGCTACATTCTTCCAATTTGACATAGGCATATACATTTCATTTTGAAAAAAATTAGGGATCGTTGGTATAATTTGAACAATGTAACCGAAGGTGTAAAAAATTGAGTCTTAAAATGTCTTTCGTCGAATGCGCTGCCGAAACTATTAGCGATAGAACAAAATAATGTAAAAAAATATTGAAGAACATCATAATGTCTACAAACAAAAACTCCGCAGTAGCATAGTAGTCCAACTATTGTAGTTATGTCACTACAACAATACAAATTTCCAAAAATAAATAATTGTCTACCCCGTGCGAAGACGGGACGGGGTGCTTGTCAGTTATATAGTAGTATATTAGGCACGTATTTTTTTATTTTATTGTATAATAAAATGATACTTAAATATAACGAATCAAAGTTTAGGAGTGGGGGCTAGAACGTCATTTCTACGTATAAAATGCACATCGAAGTGACGTCATGCGACATTTCGAATCAATATTATATCGTCGAAAGTATTCGTTTCTGTAAAAAAATAAAAAATACGTGTGTTATGTTTTAAAAGAATCTACCAGAGGGACATTAAAATAAAAATTAGTCATCTACCCTAACATGCAACTGCGCAGTAGGTCCCAAGATCCACAGGATAATGTACTAATTTACAGTTATGAGATTGCGAGAATAAAATACTACTTTATAGTTTTCTGTTAATTAAATTTTCAAAAGAATTTTGTATTTCAAAATGACATTGGCAACACTAGTTTCGCCTCTTGTTACAATTCTTAATAATTCTTAATGCAACCCTTTATGGTCGATAATACACGTACAACTCTTCAGTGATGACGGTGTCCATGGGCTGTTTTTTCATAGCATAAGCCGCTAAACGAGCAGACGGATCACCTGATGGTAAGCAATCGGCGTCGCCCATGGACACCTGGAACACCAGAGGCGTTACAAGTACGTTACCGGCCTTTTGGGGATTAGGAGTTTGAGCATCGTTAGGGATTCAGGAATTGGGGAGATTGGGGAAGGGGAGGGTAATTGGGCCTCCGGCAACCTCACTCACACGACGAAACACAAAGCGAGTGTTGCTTCACGTCGGTTTCCTGTGAGGCCGTGGTATCACTCCGGTCGAGCCGGCCCATTCGTGCTTAACCCATTTGGGACCAAATGCAAACTACACATAATTTAATAAAAAAAACTTTATTAACTCAATGAAATGACGCCCACAAACTAATATCAGCAAAAAAAATTCAATAAATATATTTAGAAGTATTAAAAAAAATGCCGTCCTTGATTGGGGACAATGGGCTCATGTGTAGTACGTTTCGAAGTAGTAACTGTTTTCGACACATAAGGTTCTAACGCATTATTTGCATTGATATCACAGTTTTTTTATGAAGAATTGCGTGTCGGAACAGATATTAACTAAATCTCTGCGGAAAATGTGTAAATCAATTTGATGTGACGCGCCTGTATTTTTTTTGCGGGTAAAAATCATGCATTGCGTTTTTCACCTGGGGGACTCTTACTGGCTAAAAACCAACACGTTCCTAATTCTGCTTCAAGCCGAAGCCCCGGTGACCCACTAGGTTATTCATAGTGGTCGGGCATCTCTCCTACTGAGCCATCTCGATCTAAGGCGGTCTGATAGCACTTTGAAGAGCGCGCGTAACGCCACGCGCCTTATAGGTTCAGGTCTGGTTCTGGGCGGCGATCTGTTCTTGCTACTATGACTGCTTCGCAGAAAGCGATGGTTTTCCAGTTTTCCCCTCGCTCCGCACCACCAGAACCAAAGCTGGACGTTGAAGATTATCGTCGTCGATCACTTCCCGGAGGAGACGGTGGTGCTCAATGTATACAGGGCATAATGCTACTCTATCCTCTGGGTGGACCTCGCTGTGGCGACACCAGAATACAGCTGGAGGAAATGCCCCCTACCGCTGAATTCTGGTATCGAATGCGACGCCTGGTACTGTAGATGGAGTTCTGCATCGTAGATCTTGATGCCCATCAGATTTTAAATATGAACGCGTAAAGATAAGACTTGATATAGAATTGGTGATGCTTATCGTGAATTAGCATATGTAGTCACCAAGTATTAACTATAACTAAGTTTAGCCTATAGGTGACCTTTATAAATTGGAAAACAAAATACAAATCAGGTATAAATGTTTTAAAAATATACTACAGATGTGCCCATTGTCCCCAAACGGGGACACCATAATATTTTCTAACTTTCCCCTAAGCGGAATTGAAAGTATAAGGATATTCTTCAATATTGTTTTAAATGACACTATAAGCAAGCAATAATCACAAAAAAGTTTTATAATTCTTCATAGTAACATACTATAAAACGGCTCTGCTTTCGATAATAATTCCCATTTCACTTCCTCTTGATAAAATTGTCAATATGACCCCCTTTTTGTAGGAATTTGTCAAAACTTCTAATAATTTTAGGAAAGTACACTACTTCTCATAAAAAATACTAATGAAAATTGAAGATAGCTAAACAAATGAATAACCAGCGGGTAAAAGAAGACCTGTCCCCGTATGGGGACGGCAGATCCAAATGGGTTAAGCATGGCTCCCCTACACTTGCCCACACTTGCCAACAGTTGCCAACAGTTAGCAATTGGATCTCTAATTGCTGACCCATTTACCCCTCTGTGTCACTTTAATCAATGTAAAAATGGATATAGATAATCTAATGTAATGCAATCTGTTTCACAAATAATGATCTTACACGGCCTAAGCATAATAACATGTCAGTTTACATGAAACTTATATTTAAAGCCTTCAATAATTTATGAAGGTCTCTGACTAGAGCACTAAAATTAATTACTTTAAAAGCTAATGACATTGTTCTAAAGGATAGTTGAGAGGGTCATAGATAGAGAGGTAGTTGACCTCTGAATTGTAATTATTCAGTGTTATTATGTAACTACCTCTATACATATAATGTACTCTGAGATTGGTCAAGTGATGAGTACCACAACATTTCTCTAAGTAACCACATAATTATGATCTCGGAATCAAACTTGAGGAACTTAAACCCTTGCTTTGAAATAGCACTTGTAATAACTCAACCAACGAGGCAATCGTTTCGTCTTTCTATTATTTTAATTTGAGACTATACCTACACGATAGAATGTAACAAAAAACTAATTGAAACTTTTGAAGTCAGCATTACTTTCCCTGAAAACGAATAATTACTTTTAGAGCTGAAAAATTCTAGGCAACGAAAAACAGTCTAACCCGAAATGCTTACAACGAAAATTCCAATTGTATTTGAATAAAATAACATTGTAAGAAAAATACCTATTCAAAAAACCAGTATGTAAGAAGAAAATGAAATAATAAAAATTGTTCTCATATTGCGAGCCCTTCTAAATTCTTTCAACACAATTGTACGTTATGAAAAATTGTTTTCCCTTTAGAAAATTTTCACAAAAACAAATTCACGAAGAAGAATGATGATCACTGAGCAAGAAAACCAAAATAAATAGGTATATTTGCTATGCTCTGCAACGAACATAATGTACATACATTAACGCATTCATAAGCGCAGCAAAATAACGTTTGATTCACAAAAATATGGAAAACAACTTGTATACTGTGTTATTTTTGGCAGATATTATATTAACGGGCTTTCAAACCGGTCGCGTTAAGGTTACATTCGTGGCGAAAATATATACCCAACGACGTGATCTGATCATGTGAAGCGTCACCTTTACTTAGCCAGTCTGCTCTGCACTGTCGTGGGGGGCGTACACGTCGCCATATTGTTTACGCGGGAAAATCGCTAACGTATTTCGCGCGCTCCAATTTCAAAACTAATTCTGTGTTCGAATTTGTGGATTGCCAACTAGCATTGTGATTTCAAGTGAAGTTTAATAGTGAAGTGAAAATACCATAAACAGTGTTTGTGTGGATGAAGTTTCAACCGGTTTTTTTAAAAGTGATTAATCACAAAATATTCATTTTATGTTCTAAAATTAATATTGAATGCGATGTTCGGTTACCTGTTTGCTGTTTTGTTGGATTCAGCTGTACAAACGTACGTGGCTTGTTTTGACGCGGATTATGCAAATTTACATACAAAAGAATTTAAATTTTCAATGTCTGAAAACGATAATACTTGCTATCTGACGCCGTTTCTATAAATAAAGTATAAAACAAGTTTTGTATTTTAAAAAAAAGTAAATTGTTTTTACCTTCATTAGGAAGGTCATTTAGTACAATTTGGAATTAGAATTCTCATATTCACACACTTGGAATGAATTGTAGACAAATTCATTATTTATCTCGACGACTGTGTTGATGAATTTTAGAGGTTGGATTATATTCTTGAGATGAAACATTGAAGAAAATTAAGGAAAATCGTGGGTAAGTCTTACACAGTTCAGCCTACGTAGGAAATTTATATTCCATAGTTTGTGTACCAATATCTTTGGTATTAATGCATTAGAATATGTTATTACATATATATAAAGGTAAGCTACAACTTAGATATAGCATTACTTGCATAAAATGAACCACTAACTTGTTATTAGGTCTTGATTAACCTTTTTTAAATGTCGACCTTATGTATAATAATAATTATACAACGTTCATGAATTTGAATCTAATGCTTTCAATCATAGTTTTAATATAAGTAAAATAATTGGTATAGGTAGATACTATTAAATTAGCATTATAATATAACCTTGTCTTTGCATCCAAATTCTACGTACAATTCATTAATTTGAATAAATTTTTCCACTACATATTTTTTTTAGACATTTTGGAATCAAGTGTAGGTAATTGTATAATAGCAGAATTTTTATCGACACTATTTCTTGCTTTCGATAAGAATATGAAGGTTACGCAAAATACTCATAGTATTTGTAGGCTAAAAGTGAATATACTAGTTCCTATAGTTTGTATAGTTAATGGAAACTGTAGGTTCTCCATAGGAAATTACGCAATTTCACTTTGACTGTCCCTAACAAATCAATGACGATATCGAAGTCCTTCTTGAATTTGTCTCTCTGACGTTATCTGAAACGAACAACAGACCAACAATTATTAAGGAAATATAGAAAAAGCAATAAATATACTATATACATCATCCTTTTAATACTCTACATCACAAATAACGTTTTTAACCATTTGTTAATGTACGATAACATTTTAAAAATAAATTTGGGTTCGTTATAGTTATAAACAAACTTGTTTGTAAGATCAAGCGCTTTAGACACGGTAATAATATCATAGAGGTATATTACCGTGCTTTAGACAACTGTCGGAAATACTTCAATTTTTCTATTTCTATTTTCTATTTTAAAATAAACGTTGCCCCACATTAGGATTATCTCCTGTATCGTGGATGCGTTTACAAACATACAAGTTCACATACACAATGACACCTAGACCCGAAACAACAATTTGTGGATCACACAAAGTGTTGTTCCGAGCGGGAATCGAACCCGCGACACGTTGCACGGCAGCCGGTTGCCCAGCCACCGCACCAACCGTGCAGTCATACTTCTTATAGATGTAGATAATTAAATAGATCATAATGTAGACTTTTTTTATAATGTAGACCATGGTCATAATGTGAGCTTGCCATGTAGCAATGGCAGGGAGTATGGTGAATAGGTGAACACTGCAGACGCATAGTCTAGCAGAAGAGATCTGTTTTATCTTCGTGCGTGACCAAAGCATACTCGTAGTTTTTTTAATTAATAATTTTCTGTATATGATGACTGCCTCGTTGTCCGAGTGGTCGCAAGTGCGACTGCTTTGCAAGGGGTCTCGGGTTCGATTCCCGAGCCGGGCAAAGTATTACTGGGGTTTTAAAAAAAAATCTTATTAGTAGCACGGAGTCTAGAATTGTGCCCGTTATATGGCAATAGGCTCACCTCTATTACATGGGACTCATAACATAAATAGTGAAAAGTGGGTGTTACATTGTACAGCATTAAGTGCCGTAATGTGCACTTCTGTCTACATGCCTATAAAACACGTGATGTTATGTTATGTGTTTTCTGTATATTTTCCATATCACTATACATACATCGTCTATAGTGTCTGCTGCCTATACATACAGGCAAGGTGTAATCGGAACGCTCCCAAAAACGCCGACAGCTGACGGTAAAAAACAAGTATGTATTATATTTTCATAAAAGTAAGGACTTAAATCATTATTTTATGTAATAATAGTTATACTTCTAATAAAGCTGACCACCTCGTGAAAGCTGAGAAAGATAAACAAATAAAATATCTAGACTTAGCTCACGAGGTCGTCGACATGTGGAGTGTGGATTCGGCTATCATTGTGCCGATAGTCGTGTCGGCCAATGGGTTAATCCCTAAAAGCCTCGACATCCATCTTGGGAGGCTGGCGTTAGGTGGATGGATCAAGGGCCTGATACAGAAGGCAGTTCTCCTAGAAACGGCAGGTATCGTGAGGAGGTTTCTGTCTCTGGAGCCCTAACCACCGGTAGCTTGGACCATGCTCCCGCTACTGGTCGGCTCCTATTTTTTATATTTTTAAATATTATTTTTTATTTTATAAGTAGTGTTTAAAAATGTAATTGATAGAGAATTTTAAATAAATATATGTTATAATAAACTGCTTAAGGGTGATGTTGCATGCAACGGAAATATAGCTTAAAATTATAAAAACAATTTCTTTTAGTCAGCGTTTCGGGAGCTTTGTATTTATATCCTGTACGGTAAAATGGGGTGAACAGGGATCGAGAGGTGAATTGAAACAGAAGAGGGGTGAATCGATACTATGAAGAATTTCTTTTGTCTCTATTCACCTTACGATCCCTATTCACCCCATTTTACGATATTTATCATAACATAACATAACATCACGCCTTTTATCCCCGAAAGGGTAGGCAGAGGTGCACATTATGCCACTGTACAATGGACCTCCCACTTTTCACTATTTATGTTACGAGTCCCTAGTAATAGGGGGTGAGCCTATTGCCATACAGTATTTATCCTGATATAAAATATTGACAAAACCGTAGTCTCCTTCAAAAAGATATTTCATCATATATTTTGCCAAATTAATTTTTTTTTACAGATATTTCTTAGTCAATACCGTAAAAGGGTCTATACTATAAAAATTCTTTCGATTTCGTAAGGAAATGGACACTATTCATTTCTTTCGGTTGCTTTTCCTAAATAAATTACTTAAACCTAACCTATACTGGTTTATAAAATATTGTATTAATATATTTATTCTATAGGTTATTTATGTGTGTAGTATACATATTACATAACTTTTTTTTATTTTTTCATAAATTATGTTCGGGCTTCGCATCAACCACTTCATTTCTCTGCACTTCCCTATGGTTGACTGTAAGAGAATGCCTTAAGGCATTAAGTCCGCCATTCACTGATGTATTTTGTGAAGAAGAAATAAATAAATAAATAAAAATATTGATCGGAATAAATAAATAAAGTCTATTGAATTATATACTTTGGATTAGAAGTCTCTTTTTGTGAGCACTAGTAAATAGTACACTAGTTACTTGTAATTGAAATGTAATTATAGGTACCTATTATTTTTTGAACTGTGGACAAATTTAACTTCAGTCAAAAACTTTGTATCAAAATTTGACAATCGACTTGGGATTTTTGTTTATTTTTTAAATTTTAATTCATTTTTAGTTTTTCAGTAATAAAATAAAATTTAAAATACTCTTTGACACAAAAGGGCGTTTAAACTACTGGATTGATTTAATGATTCATTGTTAAGGTATAATTTAGGCCTTGGAAACCAGAAAAGTATCTGATTTTGTCATAAAACAAAAATAAAAAAGTAGAATCAATAGGAGACTAAAGAATGACGCAAGAGTAGTCGTGGAAAGATCTAGGTTTTTATAAAAAGCAGTATAATACTGAGAAACTAACAAAAATCTTTAAAATATATGCATTTGTTTGAAGGACGAAAAAATAACATACTGCTAAGGCGATTGCATCAACTTAATGTCAAGCATTTTCTACTAAACGACCTTTGAGCGGCGTAGAGACAAAACAACGATTTACTACATATAACAATATAATGAACATAGAAAAATAACTTTGTTAGTGTTTGTTTTATTCATCTAACACTTGGAAATACCACTCTTAAACAATACGTGCTTGATAAGCCTGCGTTGGTTAAAATATAACTTTTTTATGGGATAAGCCGGTAAAGGAGCAGACGGATCACCTGATGGTAAGCAATCGGCGTCGCCCATGGACACCTGGAACATCAGAGGCGTTACAATTAGGAATTTGAGGATTGTTGGGGATTCAGGAATTGGGGAAGGGGAGGAGGGAGGGATTGTGCCTTTGGTAACCTCACTCACACGACGAAACACAACACGTTGTTTCACGTCGGTTTTCTGTGAGGCCGTGGAATCACTCCAGTCGAGCCGGCCCGTTCATGCCGAAGCATGGCTCTCCCACACTTGAACTATAAGGAACACAAAAAACCTGATTGAAACTTTATTTGGAAGTCAAACTTTGTGGAATATAATTTCAGAAATCTAGATTACAATCACTAGACCAAAAATATTGTACAAAAAATTTGAACTACTTTTATGTGATTCCCTTGGAAGATGGGTAGGGCTTTAGTATGGGACGCCACTTGCGTTGATACTCTGGCGCCATCCCATCTTCCAAGCTCAGCGTGTCGAACCGGTGCTGCCGCTGCTGCTGCCGAGAACCTCAAACGGCGAAAGTATAATAGCCTGATTGGCAATTATGCTTTCGAACCGTTTGGGGTTGAAACTTTAGGGCCGTGGGGCCCAAGTGCACATCTTCTTTACAAAGATATTGCAAGGAGGATGGTTGACACTTCAGGTGATCGAAGGGCTGGCTACTACCTTGGGCAAAGGTTAAGCATTGCCATTCAACGTGGCAATGCTGCCAGTCTTTTGGGCACCTACCTCACGGTAGCGATGAGGAAAATGTTTTCTTTGATGCCTTATGATTTATTTTTATTATTATTATTTTTTTAAGGTGTAAATATTTTAGTTTTAATTTTTTTTATATATTTTAAGTTGTATATATTAATTTTTATCTTGTATTGTATATATTTAATTTAGTAATAGTTATTATTAATTCTAGAAAATAAAAATAATATTTAAGTTAAAAAAAAAAAAAAATTAAGTAATGCATTACCACTTTTATGTGATGGTATTAAAAATCCTATCTTAATAAGTATTAGTTTAAACCAATGTAACCATTGTTTAAAATCTTTTATTGTACGCTATTTAAAATTACGTAAATTAGTTCATATTTTATGTAAACTATTTTTAATAGTACAATCGTTTTAGTAATTTGGTCTCCGACATACTATTTTACAGTCGACTCGCAAATATAGATTTTTATCAGCAAAAGTACTTTGGAGTATTTGATTATGATTGCTTCGTATCGGAAGCAAATAGCATTCTCCTTTTACGAGTTCTGATAAAGAAATAAGCATTTATTTTCTTTTCTAAAATAGGTGTGTCGGTTGTACTAGAGATTAAAGAAACATAATTGACATAGACGTACATATAGATACTATCTACCTCATCAGAAGCGTCAACTTTTTTATTGAAGGGGAAAAATCATCCAATTACTTCTCTCGCCATGGGTGAGGCAACACGGAGTGTCAGATTCTCTTCCGTTCCTACGAATGGTGTAGTTTTTAGTCAATAAGAATCAAACAAAGAGCAGGAGTAGTCCTGCTTGTCCTTAGTCTAGTAGGTAGTATCATTTAACTTGAATTGCCAAAAAAGGAAACTATGAATTGCCAATGTTATGTACGCAATTATTGTCGCATGCATCAGACCTTTATTTTGTTACTATTGTGTATTTTGAATGTTATATGTTTGTGATGTAGCAGTACTCCTTCGAATAAATAAATAAATAAAAACTTTACCTGACGCAATGTCTATAATTTTGATTTAACACATCTCTTCGTATCTCTGTGATAAACGTGAATAGAACTGCTTACGCCCGAATACTAAAAGGGTACTCAAATTAAGTTTTAATTAAATATCGTTGCATCTCTGTCATTTTACAGAGAATTTATAGGGACAGAACTATATTTAAATACGACTTAAGTGAGTGACGGTTGAGTTTTAGTTAAACTTTTACCTCTTCTCAATTTTAATATCAAAAAAGTTGTAAATCAATATGAACGTAAGTGCTATTGCAAACCAAATCAGTGAAGCTATCATAACAGAGACATTATCAGAACAAAAATCTATTTTTACTTTGTGAATTAATTTAAAATGCTTGCAAAATGTTACCCAGGCTAAGATAACACGAGCAATGGCACAGCTGCTGCGCTATGACGTCATTCAAAACATTACTTCCATTATGCTTCGTAAAATATCCGTTTGAAAGTATTGGAAAACTTCTATCTCATATGCTGCTAATTTAATTAAAATATCTTAATAATATTGGCATAAAACCATTACTTACACCAACCAGAAATATTACCATTTTTGGGTAACAAATTTGATAATGCTAATATCGAGTAAAAAGTGTTGAGTTTCATCCTTAGATAATATATACATACATACATAACTTCACGCCTGTCATCCATGGGGGTAGGCAGAGACTAGGGAACGCCAATTACTGCGATTCCTACATACCTATTCCGCTTCATCAACAGTCATCAATCTTTTCATGCATGCTCGTCAGTTAAGGGTACTTTTAAAGTTACTTTCATCTTTTACTTTTCATGTTACTTTTCATAATAGTAACTAAAAGTCGCGGATTACTCACGATAATATATTAAGAAAAGCTCTACTAGTTTCGAATCACAGAGGGATTCTCCCTCGTGAGCAGCGTGCGCGGTCGCGGCGATGTCACGCACCCTTAGATAATAATGCAAGAACTGTTGTTGGTTTGAAATTTGAACCATTTTGTTAAATTTCGAAATTGTTTCTATCCAGTATTTAATAATAATTTGCTCGTATATTAAAAAAAGCAAAAAAATATAAACAACTGTTAAAAAGAGGTTGTGAATAAGAGAACGATAGATTTGATTTGAATTTATATTAGCTTTTCACCCATGGATTCACCGACGTGGTCAGAGAGTAAAAAGTCTGTAATTACCTTGTCTGGCTTCTTATTATATCCAGACACAAAAATCTTTCCCATAAAATACTCCTTTGCAATGTGAAAGAATATACTTTGACCTTTGACCTTTGACCTACGACCTTTGACCTTTGACCTTATCTATGTATGTACGAACGAATGTATGTTTATGCGCGATTATCTCGTGATTGGCTGAACTGATTTTGATGTGGTTTCCAGAACAGTGTTTGTTACACTTAGGAGAAAGGAAGGAGAAGGATTTAGTATATTAATAAACTGACCTCAAAAAAAGAGAGGTTTAAAGTCGGTTTTTTAAACGTAGTATACAAAAGAACTAGCTACTTCCACGCGGTTTCACACGCTCTGCTCAGCTCCTATTGGTCGTAGCGTGATGTTTAATAGCCTATAGCCATCCTCGATAGATGCCCTATCCAATACAAAATCAAATCAGACTTATATTTACGGAGATTAGCGCGTTCAAACAAACAAACAAAAAAACAATAAGGGAGGAAAATCATCGAATGACTGCTCTCGCCTGGGTGAGGCGGGAGGGAGTGTCAGACTCTTACTGACTAAAACCACCCCGTTCCTTCTCCTGCACGTCGAGCCGGAGCCCCGGTTACCCGTTAGGTTCTCCGCGACTTATATAATAGTATAAGATTTTAATGTTAATATAGTCAGGAAGTATAGGCATTTTTTTTATACTAATGAAGTGTCAAACAAACTTATATGTCCCCGTTGGAAAGTAGTTGCCTTATTCTTTAGCCATCTGCAACACCAGATGTGTGACCCAAATGTACCAACAACAAAAAAAAAGAAATTACAAAAATAAACCTTACCTCTCACCAAATAAAGACTATCGATCGAATAATTTTACCAGTACTATTCCAGAGAATTCTTACAGTCATAATATATAGTTTTTTGAACAAAATATCTAATTACCATATAAATTACGATTCTTGTCTACGTGCCCACTCGACACGTAATGTATTATTAAAATTACTTCGTAATAAAATGTACTGAATTCAATTATTTCATAGACTTAGGTACAAAATGGTATTTTGTGGTAGTGAAATGACTTGAATTACGATCTCTTGGTGGGAAAAATAAATATAGTGTAAAGTACATGAGGTCTTAGTACCTAACATATAGAGTGCCTCATTGATAGGTATTGGTCGGAACTGCGGCTGCAGAAAAGTATTATCGAGTTTTAATTTTTCCTAAATTTTCAATAGTAGATACTATAATCTACATGTATATAATGCAGAATGTACATTCTCCGATTTAACTATAGAGGTATAGTCGAACTGTACATGCCTGCCTTAGGCCAAGTTGTCGCAAGATCGACTGCCGGGCAAGGAGTCTCAAGTTCGATTCCCGGGCCAGGCAAAGTATTACTGGGTTTTTTAAAAATCTCAGTAGTAGCACGAAGTCAGGAAATGTGCTTGGTATATGGCAATACGCTCACCCCCTATGGGAATCATAAGATAAATAGTGAAAAGTGAGTGTAACATTATACAGTACTCTGCCAACCCCTTCGGGGACAAAAGGCGTGGTGTTATGTTATCGAACTGTACAGTCGAACTATACAGTTAAACTGTACCTACCTCTATACTAAACAGTTAAATAGTAGGTCCATACAACCGGCACACCTCTTATTTAAAACTTAAACACACTTTGAGATGTAACCATAAAGTCATATAAACCTTCAAGAAAAGAGCGTATTCCTTTTTAAAAGGGCGGCAACGCACCTGTGACTCCTCTGGTGTTGCGGGTGTCCATGGGTGGCGCTGATCGCCTATTCCATAAAAAAAAAAACATAAATTTGATTCAGCTGCGATTTTATAAATTGATTACTTAACAATCAAAAAGTGTCTATTTGTTTACATTTCTTTGCCTTCTGGAGAAAAATGACTTACATCCAAGGTTCAAGGAACTTTTTCATATATAGTACGTGAAAAATATTAGGTAGTTCTTTCACGTCAAAAGTCTATGTAGTTGGAAGGCTCTAGACTAACAAAGTATATTTTTTTCTTAGACAGCCGAAACAGCTAGTTATTTGCTAACACTTTTTTATGTTAGAGGCTTAAAAGGGCTTCGTTCCAACAACATGACGTGAGAATTTCGTACGTATACTATACATCAATTAATTTTTATTGATTTAAATTAAAAAAAAATTGTTTAACATCCGGCATTTGTAGCTTCGTATTTATTGCAGCAAATCTGAGATTCTAACGAGTAGGTCTATAAATTAATTATTTTTTTTTAGATACGAAGATCCACGGCCATGGTACACAGTTTAGTTAAAAAAACAAGTTAATGAATTAAATACTTTTGAGTAATAGCACGTTACAGAAATTTATTTGACATGAGTAGTTCAACAATGCAATTTGATATTATTAGTTAATATTCAAAAGAGTTCTTTTAATTCAATGTACATAATTTTATTTTCTCACTCATTATAACACCCAAAACAACAAAATCAATGTAGCACTTTAGACATAACAACATTAAAAAATATATATATTAATGTTTGTTTGTGTAAAATGATGTTGTGTTCCATTATTAAATTGTCATTAAAGTGTATTCTACTATTTTCTATGTATATTCGTTCAGAAACGAGCATATAATAGGCAGTATGTAATAATGGGAATATATATGTCTCTATCTCCTAATCACTCGTTACGTCAGCTGTGAAATTGATACGTCTCAGGGATTTGAACCAGTCCCCGTTCCCTGAACTGAATGATACATATCAGAGGAACCTCATCATGTGCTAATCTTCACACAGATAGAAACTACCTATCTAAGTTGTTTACAATGTTTAACTAGAAGGGGTTTTTGAGTTGTGTTTCTTAATATGTTTGTTCTATAGAATGTAGGATTTAAAATTGGTGTATTTTTAGTATCCTCACATTTTGTTAATTACGTTTTTGGTTTCATTGCGATACAGCATGAGACTGCACAAATTGACACTAAATCCAATAGTATTTTTACAAGTTCTTGTTAATTTAATACCGATTTTATGTCGATATGTAACTAAATCTTGCAAATTAAAGATTCACTATCTGGTTACCGATTGAAGTACAATTTTGCGTACCATACTCAAATCCTTAAGTAAATAAATAAATAAAAAAAGCGTTTTATTTCTTGCTTAAAAATTAAAAACATAAAAATACATTTAAAACTAAAAAGTATCCGTTAGACACAAAAATTTTTTTTTCCTCAAATCCTTAACAATGCTCAAATTCCTAATCTTCAAAAGGCCGGTAACGCAGTTGTAACACCACTGGTGCTTCGGATGTCCATGGGCGGTGCCGATTGCTTAACATTAGGTCATCCGTCTGCTCATTTACCGGCTTATTCCATAAACAAACCATTATAAAAATTAGGAAAACCAAAACCTTAGATTAGATTTCAAACTCAACAGTACCCAGATTTCACATATACATTAACTCCATCAATGTCTATATAAAACAATTTCAGCTGTTTAAATACTACCTTTTCAATTTTGTTTTCTTCATAGTTCCTTGGCAGGCCTGGAGGTGTAATAAAAATGAACTATCCTCCGTTCCGGGGTAAATATCGCCTTCTCAGAAGATATATGGGGGTCACGAGGTGCTTAGACAAACAATGAAGTTCACAAATCGACTGCCTTGTACTGGGAACTATTTATTTATTGATAAAAAGGGTTCCTTTTATTTGGTCATTCAATAACCGTTTTGTTTTGTTGAAAGAATAAATGATTCTTTCAACTTTTGTGAGTTTGTGCGTTTATATGTTTGTGTATATGTTTGTTACACAATTATGCAATCATGTCAAAATGGCTGAAAGGATCCGGACGAAATTTGGAATACAGATAGATTATTATCTGGAATAACACATAGGCTACTTTTATCTCACAGAAACGTGGGCAAAGCCGCGACCAAAGCTAATGTTATTAGATACTATTATATAAAGCGGAAGAGATTGTTTTTTGTTTGTTTGTTTGAACGCGCTAATCTCCGTAACTACAAGTCTGATTTGGATAATTCTTTTTGTGTTAGATAGTGCATTTATCGAGGATGGCTATAGGTTATAAAACATCACGCTACGACCAATAGGAGCTGAGCAGAGCGTGTGAAACCGCGCGGAAGTAGCTAGTAAGGTATAAAAACTATCAGTCATTTGTGTTATTTATTAATTAATTAACTATCGTCTAAGCAGGAAGATTTGTGTAATATCAGTATCACAAGGAAATATAACAGAACAAAGCATATAACACTACGCATTTTATCCCCGAAGGGGTAAGCATGTGCACCTCGCACATTACGGCACTTAATGCCACTGCACAATGTAACACCCACTTTTCACTATTTATGTTATAAGTCCCATGTAATAGGGGGTCAGCCTATTGCCATATACCGGGCACAGTTTCAGGCTCCGTGCTACTACTGAGATTTGTTTTAAAACCCAGTAATACTTTTTCCGAGCCGGGAATCGAACCAAAGACTCCTTGCCTGGCAGTCGCACTTCCGATCACTCGGCCAACGAGGCAGTCACAAGGAAATATGTATAATTGATTATGTCATGTTAGTATATGTCATTAAAAATGTTGATCAATATTTGAAACATGCACTGGAAAGAAATATAGCGCTTAATTACCTACGTTTAATTGTTTAATTGCCATGAATGTCAAGGAAATTGGTATCAAACGCATATTTATGTAGGTATTGTGGTTTCTATTCTATTATGTTACTTCTTTGTTTTGCATTGTTTGATTATGTTCTATGTTTAAAACAATTTTGTATTTCAGTAATTGGCTCCTTAGCAAATGTAGATTATATTAATTAGAACAGTTTAAAAGGCAATAGGCTCACGGCTCACCCCCTATTATATGGGACTCATAACATAAATAGTGAAAAGTGGGTGTTACATTGTACAGTGGTATAATGTGTACCTCTGCCTACCCCTTCGAGGATAAAAGGCGTGATGTTATGTTATGTTCGATGTAAGTGCCTTTTGTTTGAAGACGGAGTTCCCTTCGCCTTTAAAATTTTTGATTCAATGTCAAAACCATACAACCCCTTTCGTAGCTATTAAAATAGCATTCAGAGTACGGAATATAAAGCCAAACTCAATACCATTTAGTTCAATCAATATCCACGCATGCGGGTGCAATGGGCGCTAGTGTTGCAACTCGAGAGTACGAAATTTCACAATACCAATGTCGATCGATTGAATTTAGATTCAAGAGTAAGCCCCCTGCTCCGGAACCATCACGGTGCAATACCTGTCGATGTAAGTACCTAAAGATATCTAACCTTACTTGCACTTTCGACAATTAATAATACTATGCCAAAAGGTTCATATCGAGCTACACAATACCATTTTATCATGGTCTCACTTTATACGACCCTTCTGCACGATTGAAGATCAGTTTATACTGGTTGCGTAGCATAATGTGCATAGGAATATCGATGCCAATTCTGAATCATTAGCCAAGTATTGTACTCGATGAACTGAAGTCTTTAACATCATAATTACAAGCTAAGCACTGCATTCTATTGTGCAGTATTGATGCATGTAATCCTTATTATTGCTGTACCATTTTCTACCCTTTGTCTTTGTGGGAACGTTTGAATTCATTTGGTGTGGAGCATTTGAATGGTTTTAAAAGTGTAACTCCGTAGTCTCAAAAAAATTAAAGATATTTAAAATAACTATCGTGAGACATACTAAATTAAGTAATTAAAAAGGCTGCGCGACCGTAGTCCGTCAGTTTGTCTGTCAGTGAAGTTAGGTGCTTGTCCCAAAGTTTACTTTTAAATTTGACTATTATTTAAGTACCTCGTGTAGCTGTATTTACTTATGAAGATTTTCATAACAAAATACATGAAGTAAAATAACTCAGAATAAAAGAGTAGCACTATCAATATTGCTATCGACAATGAAAACGAAAATTTTCTTCCAAAATTAGTGATACTGGTGGGCGGCTGATCATGCAGTCATTTCTATTAAGGGGTAGTTTACTTTGACCATTAGGGTTCGTACACAAACTGTGATGCGACATCGCATCGCAAAAATGTGCGAGCTCCCTCAACGCATCGCAAGAGCTTGCGAATGAATTCGCATTACGCATCAAAATCTTATCTTCCCAAAATATTATTTGTTTCTTTTTCCTATATCTCTTAAGGAATAATAGAAGTGCACACTTCTTTCTACGATCCATGTCACGACCTAGTTTTCAACTTAAAATACGTTTAGTACGGATGACGGTCGTCCAATGAATGGTCACCCTGGGAGACGCCTTGTAGCACAAAATCGCATCGCAGCAATTTGCATCGTAATTTTTTGCGTTGCGAATTCGCATCGCAGTTTTGTGTAGTACGAACCTTTTCATCAATCCACGAGTGGGCAATGTCAACGTCATGTCAACGCGATGATAACATCACGTCACTTCGACGTCACCGTAACTATGCGTGAGTTGCAAAATATGTCAATATTTACAAAAGCGAGTACTTACGCCTCGTTTGTTAGTAGTCGTTTATGACTCCCGAAAATAGGTTATTAGATTTGATTTCTGGGTCAATCAAAGTTTTTTAGACTTACATTTTCGATTTTTTATTGAGATAAAGAAATTTGTCTTTGTTCCTAACTACTTGCAATATGGGTACATTACATACCGATCACCATAACTGGTAACATACGGAATAAAAGTAACAAATAGAATTTTATTGTGTTAGAAATATTTTCTTTCTAGAGAATAACACAGTATTAGCTCGTTATGAGAGACTAGTTTTAGCCATCAGCATTGCCGTGGAATTAAAAGTTGTCTACCTATTGTTATCCGAGAACTTAGACTACCCTGTCTGTTCTAAACTTCATAACACACATACAAACTTTCGTATTTATAATATTAGTAAGATTATGAGAATTGGAGAAAATTGTGCATAGCACTTGCGTGCTATGTACTAACGAGGTTAATCCTTATTTTCTTCATTTATTTTGTCTGCAAAACTTTACCGTCGCGACGCTAATGCTTCCTAATTAAACCTTTGACTATGTGCTGCACTCTACCGACTTTATGGTTCAAGTTTAACCTGTTATTTGTTGTGCTTGAGTTCGTTATATACAGGACGTACAATTTTGTATATAGAGGTAGATGGGGTAGAAAAACTTATTTGCTAAAAAAATTATCGGCCACATTTTGCACCAGAAGTGCATATTTTTTACTTTTTGTTTGTTGCGATATTAGTAATTTCTAACAATAGAGGGTTATAACCGATGACCACATACCTATCAAACGTCCTTTTCGTTGCTATAAATGTTAACGCTCGTGACTCCAAAGTCCGCTTGCTTCAGACTCTTTGACTGGTGTGTCACTGCAGATTGTATCCAACAAAAGCGACTTCAAGAAACCAAAAACTAATAACAAACAAAAAGTCAAAACTAAAAAGAAAAAAATAACTATCATTAGTACTGATAGGTTACCCACCCACTTTTTTTTTGAGGGGGAAAATCGTCCAATGACTTCTCCCGCCCGGGTAAGGCGGGAGGGAGTGTCAGACACTTACTGACTAAAAACCACTCCGTTCCTACTCTTGCACTTCGAGTCGGAGCCCCGGCAACCCGTTAAGTCTTCCGCGGCTCAGGTTACCCACCCACTGATTTTTTTTTTTTTTTTTTAAAGGGGGGAAAATCATCGAATGTCTGCTCCCGCCTGGGTGAGGCGGAAGGGAGTGTCAGACTTACTGACTAAAAACCACCCCGTTCCTTCTCCTGCACGTCGAGCCGGAGCCCCGGTTACCCGTTAGGTTCTCCGCGACTCCGAATCGGCATCGGCCCTATTGGGCCCCATCTGTGGTGGTCTGATGGCTCTTTGAGGCGCGCGCGGAACGCGACGCGCCGTACGCTCGGGTCTGTTTCTGGTCGGACGGGGAGCCACCCATGCTCGCCGTCCGCAGGCCCGCGCTTACGGTGGCCGGAGATCGTCTCGCGATCCCCTTGGTGTGTCCTTCGCGATGGCTGGGTTGCGAGGAGGCAGCGCTTCGCTGCCTCACGCGTCCCGCCTCCTCCTTAGCTAGCATGACTGCTTCGCAAAAGGAGGAGACGGCATCCCAATCCCTCTCGCTCCGCATCATGGCCTGCACTAGGCCCGGACGCGAGAGGTCGCCATCGCCGATCACTTCCCTGAGGGCACGGCGGTGCTCAGCCCACGCAGGGCATTCTCCCACTGTGTGTTCCACCGTGTCCTCAGGGCGGTCCTCGCAGTGATGACACCCGGGCGTTTCCTCCCGCCCCATCAGACACAGGTACCTCCCGAAACTTCCATGTCCGGTGAGGACCTGCGTCAGGCGGTAGGTGAGGACGCCGTAGCGTCTCTCAAGCCACTCCTCAAAGAGGGGACTTACCGCTGCAATGGCAGCGAGCCCAGCCCCCGGTTGCGACAGTCGTTGCTGCCATTCCGCCATGAGATCGCGCCGGAGCTCATCCCGCCACGCACTTATTTGGCGCGGCAGCGGAGTTTCGCCCACCCACCCACTGATAGGTTGAAAGTCGCCGCCATAAGTTCTATACAAAATTATTCATTAAAATCTTAATAGATACCTAATTTATAATTATGTGGCCATTAAGTTATATCATTATATAAGTGTGCGAGAGCCATGCTTCGGCACAAATGGGCTGGCTCGATCGGAGGAATACCACGGCCAACACAGAAGACCGAGGTGAAACAACGCTTGCGTTGTGTTTCGTAGTGTGAGTGAGGTTATCGGAGGCCCAATTACCTCGACAATCCTCAAATTCCTAATTCCAAAAGGCCGGTAACGCACTTGTGGTACCAGGTGTCCATGGGCGACGCCGATTGCTTACTATCATGTTGACACATTTGCTCGTTTATCGGCTTATCCCATAAAAAATTTATAATATGAGCATAGCCTTCTCCTTTATTTTGAAGTCGGTAAAAATAATCAATATTTTTGTTTGCTAACAAACTACAACTATTCGTTGTCAAAGTCTAATAAAATAAAATTAAAAATTTCTAATAATAGATAAATTGCCTGCGGCATTAAGTCCACCTTATGTATACTTTGTGCATGAAGCTTAAATAAATAAATAAATAAATTGCCCCAGTCGCATTTGAAACCACTCAATGAACGAAAGAGATTCTAATGTGTTCTAATTTTTTACCGTTTATATTCTTAGCAACCGGCGTGCCTTTCATTTTTATTAACTAGAATTTACATAACACTATTACTATAAACAAAGTATTTGAATGCTGTTTCAAGTCCCTTTCACGATCAGAACAAAGTGTAACCGAGTTTTTTTTAATATACCTCTAGACTACTTGAAATCTAGATTTCTAGTGTGTATCTATGTTGCTTAGCAAAAGCGTTATGTAACTATAATAGCCACACCAGTCTTTCATTTGTATCTAGTTTAAAAATCTCTTCTACCCAGTGTCTGTCAAATTGATCCATAATTATATATAATGGGCTCCGATAACAGACGCATGAAGACTAGGGCGGTGATGAAATCTGATCTGAAAAAATATTTTAAAGGGTAGATGAGTAATTCTTGTCTAATGTCTGGCTGGTAGATTAAAAATTTACATACGTATTTATTTTATTACTAGCTTCTGCCCGCTACTTCGTACGCGTAATCCCATTTTTTCCCGTCCCCGTTCGTGATTTTCGGTAAAAAGTAAAAAAAAGTATTGGTTAAAAAGTATCCTATGTCGGTCTCCTGGCTCGAAGCTACCTCCCTACCAATTTTCAGCCAAATCTATTTTGCCGTTCTTGAGTTATAAGTGGTGTAACTAACACGACTTTCTTTTATATATATAGATTTTTACAAAAACAATTACTTTCGATTTCAAATATTGCTGACGTCACTTCTATGTACATTTTATACATAGAAATGACGTTTTCACTCCCACTTCTAAACTTTGATTCGTTTTATCTAAGTATTGTTTTCTTTTAAGACAAAATAAAAAATACGTGTCAAATATTATTTATATTTTTAATTCAAATATTGCGACCGTCCCGAATTTCAAATCCAACTAATTAAAAACGCGAGTGAAATTAGTTGGGGCCTTTATAATTTAAATACTTATATACGAAAACGAGAATTACATTAAAATATTGCAAGAAACGCAATGGGTTGACGTACTCCATCGTAGACCGCACCATATATAAAAACATGTCGCGAAGAACCTAACGGGTTACCGGGGCTCCGGCTCGACGTGCAGGAGAAGGAACGGAGTGGTTTTTAGTCAGTAAGAGTCTGACACTCCCTCTCGCCTCACCCAGGCGAGGAACAGTAAATCCATGATTTTCCCCCTTAAAAAAATATATATATATATACATATGAGTTCTATATAATAATAGGCATATGAGCCTATTGCCAAACACTGGACACTATTCTTTAACTGAGATGACTGAGAACACGTGAGAATATGCATAATTCATTTATTTATAATAGGATCTTTGTACCTAATGATTTATAGGTACATAGAGGTAATATCATCATGCGAACTCAACTCACGCGACTCATAAACATACAAATAAATCAAAGTAATTCGATGATATTACCCCCCTTAAAAAAATATATATATATAAACATACTTTAATGAAACAACAGCGCATTTTGACTAAAATAATCATTCAAAAAGAAATATTTCTTGAATCATTGTAAAGTAAAACTAGACAACAGTGCAATAAAAACTAATTTAAATAGCAATTTCCTTTAAGTTTCCATTTAATTGTTTTCTAAAAATACGTCTAAATTCTTCGACAACGCTAAAATTATTGCGCTTGATTCGAACCAAAATGAAGACCTCACATGACTAAAATTAACAAAAACTATTTATAAATTTAATAAGATTCAAAAAACCAGTTCGTTAACTTCTAAGCAAGTTAATATAAACAATTTGTTTTGCCAAATTCATACTTATTGCTTAGGAAATAAAGACGTGGATAAGGAAGGTAAATGTTTTGATGGTGGATGCTATTTCAAAGGTTGGTTTAAACGATATATTACTGATGATAAGACAAAATTCACATTTGAAAAGTGTAATTGTCTTAATATTTGTTTAAACTATTAAGTAACTTTTATTGTCTTTATTTATATATTTATACCTTGTGGTGACGATAGAGTATAATAGGAATAATAGCGGGGTTTGAAAATTAAAAAAACGTAATTAATCAGTCAGTTATATTATATTATATATATAATATATACCCCAGCCAACCAACTTCGAGCTTCGCCTATATCACCTTTTTTCATTTGACCGACAAAAAAGACTTTGTTTAACTCGTCGAGTACCGTCAATATAGACAAAATTATAAAACAATAGGTTGCGGTCACCGGTGACCGCTTGGAGTTTGACAGTTTAATCATAAAAACATATAAAAAAAAGATAAGGAAGATCTATGAATATCTTGAAGTTGTCTTGTCACTGACATTATCAGGCAATCCAAAAATAGTTGGCCGCCAAACGTTTATAGTTCGCAAATATTTGCTCTTTGGGCGCAAACATTTGTGATGAAAAATTTGTAAACTTTATCATGCTTTTTTTAAAAGCATGATAAAGTTTACAAATTAAATACAATCTAGTAATAATAGACAACATTCGTTTCTCTGTGAAATATATAATTTTGAGATTTTTATGGAATATACTGAAGAGTATACTATACTCACCTAATCGGATAACGGCAATACCAGAGTAGTCAAAAATACATTAGCGGTCTATTGGGGGTCTGATGTTTGAGCATTGAGATATTAAGGATTGGGGAAATGTGGCCTAGGGGAGGAACGGTTGGGCTTCCGCTAATCTCACCACTTACTCAGCGAAACACATCACAATCATTACCACGGCATTAATTAACCAATTTACAATAAACCATAATATGAGATTGACTTTTCTAATTCTTCATTAAGATACTTTATCGACCCTGATAATGAACATTGCAAGCTAATCAACAGTGCACTTTACCTATATACTTACAAAGTCAAAGTTCAGAAAGAACAGACAAAAGTAATCTACCCTTAACTGTCTCAAATTTACAACCTTATCATTTAACAATAAAGCTGAAAATCTATTAAATAAATGTATAATAACTATCTTATCAATAAACTATCTTTTAAACCAACTATACCCGTTACTGTAAATAATTGTCAGGACACTCGCGAAATTGCCGAGATGTTCGCACAACAATTTCAGGTAGTCGGTAGTGCGGGTGGCGGCCCGTCGTGTGACTCATCGCGCACAGATCGCCGTGACAATAAGTGCTTATCTAATACCAGTGTTTGTATTACTCCAAATATTGTATACGAGTGTGTGAAGGATATGAAAAGAGGAAAGTCACCTGGTCACGACGGTCTGAGCGTGGAGCATGTACTTTACGGGGGCGAACTATTGTATGAAATACTGTCCAGGTTTTATAATATGTGTTTAACACACTGCTATTTGCCGAAATTATTTATGAAAACTGTGGTTGTTCCCTTGTTTAAAAACGGGTCTGGCAGTACATCCGATTTAAGAAACTATCGTCCTATATCTCTTGCTACAATATTCTCAAAAATTTTCGAAAGGCTGTTGCACCCTGAATTACTTAAATACACAAATTTTAGTGATGCTCAGTTTGGGTTCCGCGCCGGTTTATCAACGGATATGGCCATATTTGCTTTAAAAAATACAGTTAAATACTATAACTCGAGAAATACTACCGTGTATGCCTGCTTTCTCGATCTCAGCAGGGCGTTTGACACTATTAGTTACGATATGTTGTGGGCAAAGATGGAGGAGGCAGGCATACCAGGTGATATATTGGGAACGTTGAAATACTGGTACGGATCTCAGACCAATGTGGTAAAATGGGGTAATGGTGGCTTTTCTAACGAGTACACACTTAAATGTGGCGTAAGACAGGGTGGCCTAACATCTCCGTCCCTGTTTAACCTATATATAAATGGACTGATTGAGGAGCTCAGCAGATCAGGCGTCGGCTGTCACATGTGTAATGAACCAGTAAATAACTTAAGCTACGCCGACGACATGGTCTTGCTGAGCCCCTCAGTTGACGGCCTACGAACAATGCTTTCCATATGCGAAAAATATGCTCTGAGACATGGACTAACGTATAATGTTAAAAAGTCAGAAGTCATGATTTTTAGACATGACAGAACTTGTTGCTTTAATCCAGTAATAACACTTGGCGGCACTCAATTAAACGTTGTATCGAAATTTAAATATCTAGGTCATGTAATTAACAATAATCTAAAAGATGATGACGACATGGAAAGGCAAAAGAGGTCCATTGCTGCAAAAGCCAACATGTTGGCGCGCCGATTTGCTCGGTGCAGTAACGCAGTAAGGATCACTCTGTTCGTGGCTTACTGTCAGGCGTTCTACACCTGCTACCTATGGAAGAACTATACACAGCGGACGTATCACGCGTTACGCGTGCAGTATAATAATGCATTCAGAGCTATGCTCAACCTACCGTGGAGGTGTAGTGCGTCTGGCATGTTTGCCGGGAATAGGGTAGATGACTTTTATGCAGTGATGAGAAAACGGGCTGCCTCCTTCATGAACCGAATACGAAATACTGACAATATTATTGTCCAGGCTGTGTATGACTGCTGCAAGTTTGACATTTGTGACATGTAATGTAATTAATTAATTAATAATTTGTAATTTCTATTAATAATAATTTTTGTAATTTGTACTTTGTAATTTCTATTTTCTGTGTATAATTTTCTATGGGCATGTGCCTGAAATAAATAAATTTGAAATGGGACATTTTGGATAGCTTGATGTGCTGTCATCTGTATGATGAGCCAAAGACAACTCAATTATCATAATGAGTATTTTGCCAAATGATGCGAAGAACTCGGAGACTGTGTGACGAACGTCTCAACTTGGGTGACAAATTCCAACTCGACACTGAACTGTAGCCAGCATGTCTGCCATAAAACAGTCATTCGCGTAGACCTATTGTTGTCGGTACTATAAATAATTTCTTGGTTTATTTATAACCTGTCATGCCATTAGTTCGCTAGTTGCAATTGCACACGATGACTCAGATGCAAGATCCACACGGGACACGCGCGCCACATCCTCCCAAAACTGCTACGACTCCTGTAAGCCTGTTAAAACCAAGACAACGTTTTTTTTATCGCTTTTGGGGATTTCGGGGATTGGGGAGATTGGGGAGCGGTATTGGGCCTCCGGTAACCACACTCACACGACGAAACATAACGCAAGCGTTGCTTCACGTCGGTTTTCAGTGAGGCCTTGGTATCACTCCGGTCGAGCCGGCCCATTCGTGCCGAAGCATGGGTCTTCCACACTTATACGCTCGTGTTACAGATGGGAATTATTGTTCATAATATTGACGAAAATAAAAATAATATTTAACCGACTGCAAAATCTACATTTGAACTATTTTTCTAGTAAATCGTTAAGGTTAATAACAATTATAATAATTATTGTCATTTGACCTTTACCGCCTATCTAACCTGATAATACGATAATTAATAGCATTATAATTGGATATTTATTAAGTAACTATTTCATATTCTGCTTATGTTATTGTGTGAATAATTTTATTGGGGACTAAGACAGTTGACTCATATCAAAAATGGGGCTTCGCTATTTCTATAACACCCACCTAAACATGTCTTGCCCTATTAAAATAATATCTCTTATAAAAAACAGTTGGTATGAACCACCGCTTTTAGCAAGATTGAGACGCTAATAATATTTCAAAATAATTTTATACCAAAACGACTTCAACTGAAAATACATAATATCGGTTCTTAAAAATACTATTCTTTCAGCCTGCTATCTGCATTGCAAATTCATTTTTCTCCGGAAAATTAGACACAATTTCTAAAGTAACTCAGTGAATAGTTCCATTGAAATTATAGCCGAAACACTTTAATTGCATACCAAAATAGATGCACCGTCTCCAACTTTCGTAATGCAACTGAACTAATATGTACTTCAGTTTATTTTATGACACAATTGACATGGATATGACGCATGCATACAATTGTGTTATATTTTAATGACGCATTCAGACTTTCTTATGTAACACGTCTGTTTCAATATACCCGTATTATATACACAAATGGAGCTATACATAACCAATATATAATGGTCTCGGTTTGTATAATTTCCCCGCTCGTTCGACGGTCAGGTTACACTGGTTTTGTATAGTTTGTTGTAGCCTTGTGAATTTATCTGCATTTATTAAACTGTAAATTTAGAAGCTTGCGAAATGTCATTGTTTGTTAAAGACCTTGAATTTTAAAATATAAATAAAAACTTACAACTACTATTTCTGTCTGGGTAATAATAATTGTTCATATACCTATGCATTATAATGCAACGAGTACGTTGATGTCTACCAAATACGTTGTGTAAAAGTAATTTTGTATATTTAGTGTATTTTATGCAAACAGACTGAATTTTGACTAGCATTTAATTAATTTCTTTATTAGCTATTCTTACATACTTTTGCTTTTACATTTGCTAGCTTTCTCGTACTACCATATAGTCTGAAATTACGCTTCTAATATGATGATAGATACTTAGTCTCTAATAGAAAATTACGATATGGTTAGGCAACCGGCTACCGCGCAACGTGTCGCGGCTTAGATTCCCGCACGGAGCAACTCTTTGTGTGATCTACATATTTTTATTCCGGGTCTGGGTGTATGTGAACTTGTATGTTTGTAAACGCACCCACGACATAGGGGAAAATACTAGTGCGGAGAAATTGAAAAACCTGATAAAACCACTATACTTCCACCCGGTTTCTCTGGCTGCTCGGCTACTATTGGTCATTACGTAATGTTTCATAGCCCTCCTTGATAAATCAACTATACAACAGAAACATAATATACTAGTAGATCCGGAGATTACCGGGTTCAAACAAACGAACCCTTTAGCTTTATCCATTAAAAAATATAAGACAAGATGTACAAATCGACCTACCTATTAAGAGATTTGTTTTAGAGGTGAACATCATTGAATGACTTCTCCCGCCTTAGTGAGACGGGTGTCAGACTCTTGTTGATTAAAACTCCCGTTCGTACTCCTGCATTTCGATCCGGAGTCCCGGTAACCTTTGACCTTCTCCGCGGCTCACCTTTTGAGGGATGGCGTAATGTTATTTAATGTTTATACGAACTTAAGTAACATAACATAACATCACACCTTTTATCCCCGAAGGGGTAGGCAGAGGTGCATATTATGCCACTGTATAATGTAATGTACTATTTATGTTATGAGTCCCATGTAATAGAGGGTGAACCTATTGCCATAAACCGGGCACAATTCCAGACTCCGTGCTACTACTGAGAATTTTTAAATAAAGTCAAAGTTAAAATTAAAATTGAAAATTATTTATTTCAATTAGACCATGAATATTATGTTAGTGTACACAGGGATCATATTTTGCCCAACTCAGAAATGTAATCCTATATAGGATGTCTATGTCTATAGATAGGTTATATCTAGTCTACCAAGAGAGGCTTATAAAAGTAGTGACCTTCTTTCCAACTTGGTTTCAGGCACTCTTGGATACGTCCATACTATAAACCTAGATAGATATATATACAGTACCTACTTACATCCAATATATATATATACGTATATATCAGATGGATTTTCCAAATACTCGTGAGAAACCAGCTGGCGAAGTAGATAGGCTTTTACAGAAATTTTCAGGAGTTTCAGAGTTTCAGAGTATGTCACGATAAATAAGTGATCGGTGTTTCTTACGTGGGTATATTTATTTGATTATGTTATAACTTGTCAATGTAATGTATGTAGAATTATAGGATACGATATTGCATGTTATATTTTTAAATAACCATAGCTTAGTTACGTGTCATTATCATTATCATCATTATCATCAGGCTGTGTTCGTCCACTGCTGGACATAGGCCTCTCCAACCATACGCCACTGAGCTTGATCTTCAGCTCATCTTACCAAACTACTGCCAGTCACCTTGCGAATGTCGTCACTCCACCTAGCTGGAGGGCGCCCTATACTATGTTTGCCTAATTACGTGTACACTGATAATAAATCTCTATCTTTCCTTTCTTGAAATGGCAGAAGTATAATTTAGTCTTTACCAAAAAGGTGCGTTTCATTATTACAATTAATTTCCATTGAATACTAAGCATTTCAAATACTTATGAAACTCGTCTATCAAGAATCATTTAGCAATTAGTTAGGTGACCTTGAATATTCATTGATAACTTTTATATTAAACTGTCAAACACCAAGCGGTCACCGGTGACCGCAACCTATTGTTCTATAATTGTGTCTACAAAACCGGTACTCGACGAGTTAAGGACTGTCTCGAGAGTAACAAGCGCCAATGCGGAGACTAATAATTCAACAATCACATCGCTTTCTATTCCAAGAAAGAGCTTAATATAAATACATATATATATCAAGTCATTAGTGTGTAGACAGAACATTAGTTTTAGTACTGTGCAATAGAATTTTACAATTTAAACACAAACAGGGTGTAAACGAGATGCTCCCGAAAAACGCCGACGTGTGATGGTCAAAAACAACTTTTATATTCATAAAAGTAAGGAATTAAATGATTATTTTATGTAATAACGGTTGTAATCCACTGCTCAAGGGTGACTGCATGCAGTTGATCAAAATTAATATACATTTTTTTTTGTCAGCGTTTCGCGAGCTTTCCATTTACACCCTAATACAAAACTATGTACAATACATATATGTATGTAGAGCCACACCTCTATCCCATGGCAATAGTATCAGTAACAAAATTGAGCTTTGCTACATTCGAACATTTACTAACATTCGAACAACTAAGATTTCATGATTGACATTAAATAATTTAAAACGTAGTATGCTAATGTGACTAAAAGCATTCGAGAGGGCAACCAAAAAGTAACGATAGTTATATATCTTTTAAATGTCTAAGTCGTATGCGTATGTGATTCCAAATTGATGCAATTTCTTTTGTAACAATCTTAGGCTATCATCAGACGAGTGACATCACAATAGTTGCACACAGACATAACCTTTCTTTCTTTGTAATGGTTTTATTTGTTTGTCTAGGTCCAATTTTAGTAGGTGGAAATTTATGATTTTACGTCCTTTCTGATGTCAGATTGATCTGGTATCTGATTTAAGAATTTTATTTCTTTATTAACTAAGATCGCGGGTTACTCACGTGAAGATATTACTAGTATATTCACGTGAATAACCCGCGATTTTAGTTAATTTAGTATGTCTCACGATACGGATTATAAAAACAATCTTATTTCTCATAAAAAGAATACAATTCAGTTAAGATATGAGAAAACATGATAACTTAAAATTAAAGTACAGAGTATGAGCATGCGGGCGGTATATTGAATTTTTTTCTACTAAACTATATAATTAATAAACAATGTACGTATTACTAAAAATGTAACAAAAATAACTTAAGATAAAGGAAATGAACTTGCAGGTGATACAATTAAGAATTATTTTAAACAAGTATTCACCAATATTTCGGACACACTCTTAGTGTTGATGATCATAAAATGTAATCTGATTTGTTTCATAACTACTTCAATTGTGGATATCAAACGAAGGGGCTTGATTGGTAGATTTTTTTATAGAGGTATTTCTTGGGCCGACGACGTTTGCCGCTATCTCGTCTAGTGATAAGCGATGATGCGGCCTACAATGGAGCACGTCTGCCCATAACCAACCTATTCACTCGGGCCTTGAAGACACCAGGGTTCAGGAAACTACAATATGCTTGACATAAACATAAAGAATATTTTTTATGTATTATTGTTTAAAATCACTGCGTTTTTGTCCTATGCAGTAGCATGTTTGCACTTGCAAACATGCTATCTAATTACTATACACCTAGATCTGGAACAATGATTCTTGAATAAAACTTTTGGTTAAGCAGTCCGTTTGATTCAGTCTGATGGCTGCCTTACATATATATGGTTTCTTAGTATTATAATTATAATTACATAATATTAAAGTCACACACACAGTGGCTGCCTCGTTGGCCGAGTGGTCGCAAATGCGACTGCCGGGCAAGGGGTCTCGGGTTCGATTCCCGGCTCGGGCAAAGAAATACTGGGTTTTTAAAAAATTCTCAGTAGTAGCACGGAGTCTGGAAATGTGCCCGGTATATGGCAATAGGCTCACCCCCTATTACATGGGACTCATAACATAAATAGTGAAAAGTGGGTGTTACTTCTTTGTGCACCTCTACCTACCCCTTCGGGGATAAAAGGCGTGATGTTATGTTATGTAAACAGTCACACGCTAGCGTCAACGTTTATTTTAAACGCGTTTTGACAAATAAACTACATTCCTAAGTAAGTTAGTAGTATAATTGTTGAATAAAATATCGTTTTACGCGTGGAAAATATTAATGGCCGTTGAAGCCATTATTATGATAATCATGGTTCCTTCTAGACAAGAATGAAACTGAAGTCTTTGGAGAAGTTAATGTTAAGTCGTAATTAGTTTTAAAGTTATTTATAGTTTAGTTTAATGAATGGGTATAAAAATTGAGATTCCATCTCCATTTTGGACATGGTGTCTATATAATACTTTATAGAGGTATAAACAGAACGATCCCCTTTTTCCCAACTTTTAATTTAATACTGGCTCCATCCAGTGGTTGTCTGTAAGAAATAGCATTTTGCGATAAGATATCCCATATTGTACACATTTATTATTTTTCTCTTAATTTTTTTATGCTGTACTATAAAGTATAAATGGTTAAAAATAATAATAATAAATTTCTTAATTTTTGGATCAGGGTGATATAAGTTTTACAAATTACAACTCAACATAACACAAATGCTCTTAGTACGGTTAAATTTCTAGAAAATCCATCCACCATTTGAAAATCGCTCCCACTAACAATAGACTAAGATTTCTTTATGCAGAAGTATTGCGAAGACAATCTTCTCTAAATCCGTTTTCAAGAGAAAGAATATATCTTACAAGGAATTGGATTAAGGAAACTGAACATTTAGTTATAAGATTTCTAACTGTTTTGTCAGCAAACAGTGACAGTATTCATTACAAACTCATAGATTTGTCCTATTATTTAATTTATTTAAGTTTTATTTTGCAAATTACTAGGAACCAAACATGATATTACAACATAATATTTAGAGACTATTTGTGAATTTTGCTAATGGAATTAAACTCAATGTCGAATACGAATATAGAACTTATTAATATTAATTTTGGCAAATTAATGGCTTTTTTTTTTTTTAAGGGGGGAAAATCATCGAATGACTTCTCCCGCCTGGGTGAGGCGGGAGGGAGTGTCAGACTCTTACTGAAATTAATGGCTAACTGCAATACTCGGAGACATTTTTATTGATTATAACTATTCCTTAAAAAGATATGATAATCCAAGCCGGATTAAACAATCAGTAAATGACTATGAAAGTCATTCCTTAATGACTACAAAAGGGAATATGGTTATTTCTCGCCACTTTTTTGCATTTTGTAAAAATGTTCCAAACATACCTACTTATCAACCTCTAGATGCCTAATAAAGGGTTAATTTCATATAATCGATGCTGTGTTCAAACTAAAAATGTTACTAGCACTAGTAACTATCCTATTCAAATTTTCGGCACAGTTTACCATTCTGGTTCTGAATTCACGTTGTTATGAAAACGTTCACTCATCCGATAACATTGATTTCCGTAGCTTTTCCGCCCCTAAGAGATTAATGGCTAAAATGGATCGAATAGGTTTAGGACGAACGTTCAATTTGTTTTTCTTTTCAAATCCAATATTCGAGTGCATTTGCATGAAAGTTTCAATGCATTCTAACATTTAAATTGTCAGTTTTGTTTTTTAATTTAGTACTGACGAAGATTTAAAAGTATTAGGCGCTTTTTATCTATGGACGACGAATTTCTGTGAAGTTTTTATATTATAAACTGAATTTTAATGAATGCCTTCGGTTTAAAAATAATTTGGTTTACCTACCTATTTGAAAATTCATCTTTTCACTGGCAGAAGCTTACAGCTAGGTACTCAAAAATCGATTTCAAAAGGCAATCACGTTTTTGTTTTCTATGAATGAACCTTTCATAAATCTATTATTATTTAAGATCTTATCGTTGACCAAAATTGGTTAGATTTTTGTATCGATCATTGTTTTTTGTCTCTGCATCACCTAAGGGTCTGAAAGAGAATGCCCATAGCATTAACTCGTCGAGTACCGTCATTATAGACACAATTATACCTCTAGAACAATAGGTTGCGGTCACCGGTGACCGCTTGGTGTTTGACAGTTTAAGCGCACCTTATTTATACATTACACGCGCTAGAAGCCATTTAAAATAAAATAAAAGATTAAAATTAGGGTCGACATTGCCAGTTACCTACCTTATTCACTGCCTTCTAAAGCTCTTTAAATTTAATTAAAAGGCACCATGACTTCAAATAAAAAATAGACTTCCTTAACTTAATTTTTTACGAAAGAGAATGTAGATTTAATGTTTGATGTAATTCGAAAACTAGTCAGCATTCATTATCAGTCTTTTAATTTTATTACCTAGCTAAAAAAAAATGAAAATCTTGTTTCTTTTTTTAGAGCACTGCACCGTTAGCCTTGTATGTCTTTAAAAAATTATTAGGTTTATTGGCTTAGGAATTTTCGAGATAAGCATATTTAGTCGGCGTGAACAAGAATGGACTTCTAGCTTCACTTCAATTCTAAATAGGTAGATATAATTTTTGATTTCCAAAAACGATTTTTTGCTACAACACAATCGATTTTGACCTTGACTTTAAGGCTAGTGTCGCAAAACTAATGCTGATTTGTTGCTACTTTTTGTATCAATGAAATACATTTATAAGATTAGGCATCTACCTCTATTAGAGCTTACACTTTGAATAAGATATTCTAGATCAAATACTGATACAAACGTTGTTACTGTTACTATTATAACGGGATCAGTGACGAAACATAATATTATGTTACTGGATTTATTCGTACATATACACTACACTAGCTTCTGTGGTTTCGCCCGCAGTTCCCTGGGATAAATAGACCATAGTCTACCCTAGTTCCAAATTTCATTCAAATCTCTTCAGCGGTTTTGACGTGGAGTAACAAACAGACGGAAAAACAAACATTCCCAGTTATTACGAGTAGGACTATTAAAACAGTTCATATCCCATCAATCGTCGTGATTATCTCAATTCCCTTCAGAAGAGGATTTATTGGAAACCTCAGAGTGATTAGATTTGCCTTTAACGAGGTTTTGAATCATGTTGACGGAATTTACGCCAACTGTTTGATTTATGATGAAAGTGTTGGATGTAGAATGAATATTATCATTGTTTAAAAGCTAAGAATTAAGCTAAGAAGAAGATTAATTCAAATTATATAGAAAAACAGGACCAATAAACGGGTTGTTTTTATTTTAAAATTGAACCGATACTCAAAAACTCAAATCAAATGTCATAGGAAGAACATTTTTTTAAGATGGAGGTGACAAGCGTCGAATGACTGCTCCCGCCTAGGTGAGGCGGGAAGGAGTGTCAGACTCTTACTGACTAAAAACCACCCCGTTCCCACTCCTGCACTTCGAGCCGGAGCCCCGGTAACCTGTTAGGTTCTCCGCGGCTCCGAATCGTCATCAACCCTATTGGGCCCCATCCGTGGTGGTCTGATGGCTCTTTGAGGCGCCGCCGTACGCTCGGGGAAAATAATATATAACGCAATACTCAAAATTTTATTGCATTTTATAATGAATGGCATCATCATCATCATATCATAGTTGGCATTGTTAGAAAGTACGGTCACAATTATGGACCATCGGGCACACAAAAAATAGTTTTTTTATAGAGGAGAGGATGAAGAGCACTTATTTAAAATTAAAAATATTGAACACGAGAAGAAAATTTTAAAGTTATGCGTTTGAGTGGGTATACAATACATAATTATATTGATTTACATAACATAACATCACGCCTTTTTATCCCCGAAGGGGTAGGCAGAGGTGCACATTACGGCAGTTAATGCCACTGTACAATGTAACACCCACTTTTCACTATTTATGTCACGAGTCCCATGTAATAGGGGGTGAGCCTATTGCCATATACCGGGCACATTTCCAGACTCCGTGCTACTACTGAGAATTTTTTAAAAACCCAGTAATACTTTGCCCGACCCGGGATTCGAACCCGAGACCCCTTGCCCGGCAGTCGCACTTGCGACCACTCGGCCAACGAGGCAGGCAGCATTGATTTACCTAATTTATTATTACATTTATCTATGTTATTAATTGTTATTTGTATTAATTATATTTGTTTATATTAATTATATTTATTATCTAACAGGTACATGTTATATTTTTATTAGAATATACTTATTTTATTTTATTACGCATATTGCACGGTCATTTTGCGGTTTACTTATATTCTTGTTTATTATAGGTAGTTGAAATTTGTCTTTTAAATATACGTCAATAGTGTAGTAGCTTTTATTCAAGACGTTAACGACGAAAACGTTTTAATTTATTAATAAAAAAATATTTTCTTTTGTTTTTTTTTATTTATTCATGTACCTAGTTAATTAATATACAATATTTTGATGGAGGTGTCAAGCGTACCATAGACAATATGTGAAAGAATTTTTGAAAAGACATGTCATGTCAAATTTTGTAATTTTTACAAAGCCAACTACAATTTTACAATATCAATAATATTATCATACCACAAAAGTACTATTAGAAAATTTATACGGAGAAATAAAGATTATAATAAAACATTGTAGTGCAATAAAATATTCGCTCTGCATTTTCTAGCGAAAGAACATACTGTATGTAATATCACTAAAACCACTAAAATGCTGCTTAAAAGACATTGGTACAAAGTGAGTGCACATTATTAAACACAGTTGCAGCATTTTATGGCTACACACTAGTAAGTACAGTTCGAAATAAACAGCTTGTAAATATTTTTCTGTACTATATGTTCTAGAAAGAAGTTCATGTAAATGATTTCTTTATGACTATAGGCATTTAAGAGAGGTTTAAACTGTCAAACACCAAGCGGTCACCGGTGACCGCAACCTATTGTTCTATAATTGTGTCTACAAAACCGGTACTCGACGAGTTAAATGCGTTTTATGAAATTTAGCTTCCTTGTGCGTACTACTAAAGAATGAAATTCTTTGCACGAGTCTGTGTTTCTTGAAGGTAAACCTGGGTGTCTTCAAGGCCCGAGTGAATAGGTTGCTTATGGGACGACGTGCTCCATCGCAGATCGCATAATCGCTTACCACCAGGTGGGATAGTGGTCACACGTCAGCCAATCAGATATTATAAAAAATTGCCCTAAAACAAATTTGATTGACAAATCAGTTTTTGTTTACAAGAGTAGAATTTACTGTATCAACTTGACTATACGCAGTGGTACATGTTAAAGGGCGTGTTAATCAAATCATCCAGCCAATGACTTTGAAAGTACCCTAATTTTAACCTGAACCAACTAATGGAACCAACCTTGTGAAAATGAGTGCATTATAGCTAAATTCCAGAGGTTTGGTATGAAGCACGCTAAATTGTACCTTAAAACTATATGAATATGCAGTTTAAATTACACTAGCAAGGACTATATTCAAAATTGATGTCATGAAAGTTAGACTTTGCATCAAAATTTCACTTAGTGTTTTATTAATAAACTAAATAAAAGTATGATTAAAATCTAACTGAAAACTAAAATATTTACACCTTTACTTACTTACTTACTTTGTTCATTGATTTTGTTTTCATTGGAAGAATTAATGTTCTCAATATAGATTACGCTTGAAAAGCCCCCTATTATCCCTAACTCTTCTAAGAATACATTTAAATTTAGGTACAATATGCGTACAGTGTTAAATTTATGAAAAAATTGAAAATATTTTCCCAGTAATTTTAATGGATATGCAATACGAATTTCGTGTAACACAAAACAATTTTTATGGAATTCATTATATCGAATACAATAATACACAAAATTCAATTAATGTATTCAAGTATTATTTATTACACATTTCTACGAGATACTTGCGAAACAGGCTTTTTTAAAAGACTAACGAATGGAGATTCTTGCTCGTTCTTCTCCACTCGAATCTCCATTTTGGAACGAGTGCCTAGCTTCACTGACATGTAAATGTATAGACTATTATTCATTTTATATTTGAAGCCGTTTCCAAAAGAGTACCAAATTACGGTTTAGATTATTGAAATAAATGCTGTTCATTTTGAGTTTGAGTTTGGTAATACTATATATTCTTACCCAACTACGGCGAACCCATAAGGAAGGTTTATGATGTGGATTTTAGCTATAGGTAACTTCTACCAGCGGGTTCGCTCGTGTTCCCGTAAAAATAACTCGCCTGTTTTATTCCAGACCGTAAGATTACGGTCTGGAATAAAACAGGCGTATTTGGGATTACGGGTAGATACCCGTAATCCCAAACAAACATACAAACTTTAGCATTTAGAATATTAGTAGGATTAGGTAAATACTAGGCCAATTTTAGCAACTTATAAATACTGCCCCATTAGGGTACGACAATCTTATTGGACCAAAGTGCCTACAAAAAATAAAAATACAAACAAAACTAATTATATTCAATTTTAAATGGTACCTTAAGTTATGTATCACAGGATTAATCAGTAGACGATGGTAGTGTAAACGGAAAGCTCCCAAAAAAGCGCTGACAAAAAAATAAACTATAACTCAAATTTATTTCTCAAATAATATCGTACGGCGCGTCGCGTTCCGCGCGCACCTGAAAGAACCATCAGACCACGGATGGGGCCTAATAGGGCCGTGTGGCGGAGAACCTAACGGGTAACCGGGGCTCCGGCTCGACGTGCAGGAGAAGGAACGGGGTGGTTTTTAGTCAGTAAGAGTCTGACACTTCCTCCCGCCTCACCCAGGCGGGAGCAGTCATTCGATGATATTCCCGCCTTAAAAAAATATATATAATCAAGAAAAAATATAGCACCAGTAGGTGCTATATTTAACAACTAACTTAACAACTATGTAAGAAAAATAAGTAAAATGTTGCTTCGACTTACTTTTGACGACTGTCTCGCTAAGCCGGCGTGTTTACTCCGCTTTCATAGTTCCTTCTGAGTATCAAAAGTACATTACAGAAGGTCGTTTCCCTTTAATATGTGCATTTATTACTTTTCGGACGAGTCGTATGTATATCTTAGTAGTCTCTAGTTGTCGACTTTCGTACTCAGGTTTTCGTAGATAGTAATGTGTTTTATATGTTTTGATTTCTTTCGTTGTTCTGTTAGTCTAGTAATAGGAATCGAGATGGCAGATATGTGAAAAATATTCGATCTAATAGTTTTAATTTGAAACTAAAAATTAACATTGCTTATACCGATTTGTAAATTATATAATGTTACAAAGATGTGTAGGTACGTGAATGTAACGTAAACTGAAGTTTCTCCAACTTTTATCAACTTTTTTAATGAATTTATTTTTAGTTATTCAACGCAATCTGGATCATCATGAACATTATTAAATTTTGGCTTCACCAATAGCTCTGTAGATATAACCTAACATCACGTCTTTTACCCCTAACGGGGTAGCCTAAGGTGCACATTACGGCACTTTATGCCATTGTAATAGGGGCTGAGCCTATTGCCATGTACTGGGCATAATGCCATACACCGTGCTACTATTAAGATTAAAAAAAAACAGTAAGACTTTACCCGAACCGGGAATCGAACCCGAGACCCTGCTGCCCGGCAGTCGCACTTGCGATCACTTGGACAACGAGGCAGTCAGTCAACTCTTTAACTTTAAGTAGCCAATAACAGCCAGCCATCTTGCCTTGCTAACTATCTTAGAACCACAGAATATTAGAAACTGGGTCTTCATTGAAGTTCCATCAATTACCAATTAATGCTTTCAAGCCGCGGAAATTGAACTGCCGTAACTTGCATGTCCTAGGTCGCCTAGGGTTTTCGTGACCTACTAAATACTGCATAAATTGCTTTGCAGATTAGTTATCAAACATTGATTTATCATAACAAACATTACGTTTTGGTTAGCACTTAAATAATGCAAAAATGTCTAAATTAGTTTATTTGAATCACTGTGTCATGGCGATACGCACATGAAACACTAAACGTAGTAGGCACTATTTACATCGCATGTGCTACCCAACGAGAAATACTTCTTCGACAATTTCATACCGTGATGTTTTGATAATGAGTTATATAACTATGAGTTTGTATGCGCTTTCGCAGTTTGCTTTTTTAAGGGTTAAGCAGTTATTTTTTGATGAACCTTTTTATGTCTTTGTAAATCTTTTATATTATTACAAAGGCAGAACTATTTTACTTCAGGAAGTGAAATAGATTTCACTGTGTAAAGATGGGCCGACGTTTGGCCACTATCTCACCTGGTGGTAAGTGATGATGCGGTTACCGGCCTTTTGGGGATTAGGAGTTTGAGGATCGTTGGAGATTCAGTAATTGGGGAGATTGAGGAAGGGGAGGGTAATTGGGTCTCCGGTAACCTCACTCACATGACGAAACACAACGCAAGCGTTGCTTTCCGTCGGTTTTCTGTGAGGCCGTGGTATCACTCCGGTCGAACCGGCCCATTCGTGCCGAAGCATGGCTCTCGCACACTTAACCACCATCTTCTTTATCTAGCCACACGATCCTTAAAGTAATAGGTGAATTTACGTCATTTTAAACAAGAGGTACAAATCATTTCATTTACAGTGAAATCAAATGATCTAAATTGCGTTTTAGATGGTTATCTCTTATCTGTAATTAATTCAGCTTATTGAAATGATTTCAAGGTGTAAGATCTTTGTAAACGCGGAAATGCTGGTTTTCCAAGAGTCGCTGTTAATTTAATTGTGTTTATATTTGTTTTGAAAATGAATTAAACGATTTTCAACTCTATTTTTGCAGCGAATTTAGGTTAGTTTCATAAATGTATCTTTTATAATTTTAGTGAAAATTATAAAAGATACATTTATTTATTTTTAACCATGGTCGTTCCACTGCAAGGCTAAGGCCTCCCTAACCTCCTTCCAAGATTCTTGTTCTCTTCTCAAAGCTCTCTGTGGCCAATCCTTTTCATAGGCGTCAAGTTCATCCCACCATCTCCTTCTGGGCCTACCGCAAAGTCTTTATTGACATAAGATACAAACAGTACCTAATTTCGAAATATCACATTTAAAATGAAACTATATGTCACATAGTTTATTAATCTTATTTCTTACTAATCCTACTAATATTATAAATGGGAAAGTTTGTGTGTCTGTGTGTTTGATACTCATTCACGTCAAAACGGTTGATAGAGTCAAGATGAAATTTGGAATAAGGGTATATTATGGTCTGGAATAACACATAGGCGACTTATCCCACGGAAACGTGGGCCAAGCTGTTGGCAAAAGCAAGTCGTTTAATCATAATATGGTTCTAAGCAGTCCATAATCAATATTATGAGACCTTTTCTTAAGGGGGGAAAATCATCGAATGACTTCTCCCGCCTCGGTGAGACGGGAGGGAGTGTCAGACTCTTACTGACTTATATTTAAATCCGGTGATAGTGCAGAACCCAGTAACTATAGGCCGGTCTCTATTTTACCAGCGCTCAGCAAAGTGTTTGAAAGGCTGATGCTTTCTCAGATGTTGCGTCACTTTAACATGAATTCTATCTTTCATGATCAACAATACGGATTTATCAAAGGTCGCTGCACTACTGACGCGGGCGTAGCTCTAATTAAGCGGGTGTTCGCCTTTTGGGAAGAAGCACGGGATGCCATCGGCATATTTTGTGATCTTTCGAAGGCATTCGACTGTGTTGAGCATGAGACACTATTGCTGAAGCTGAAACACTACGGCATTCGGGGGACGTCGCTAAATCTGTTGAAATCATACCTTCAGGATAGGCAACTTAAAGTACAAGTAAATAAAGTAAATTCACAGGGTGCTAGCATATCTATGGGTGTACCGCAGGGCTCGATACTAGTCTATTCTTATTTTTAGCGTACATAAATGACTTGCCCTATTTATTTAAAAATGAACCGCAGATGGTATTATTTGCTGATGACACTTCATTAGTTTTTAAAATTAATAGACGCACAAATAGTTATGACGACGTAAAAATGCCCTAAAGAAAGTTCAAAATTGGTTTACATTAAATAACCTAGTATTAAACAATAAAAAGACAAAATGTATTAGATTTGTTTTGCCAAATGTTAAAAGCAACGAATGTGACATATTATTGAATGGTGAGAAATTAGAGTTTGTAAAAGAGACAACTTTCCTGGGAATTACTGTAGACGACAAATTGCAATGGGGTCCTCACATTACATCATTAGCGGGACGATTGAGCTCTGCAGCTTATGCTGTCTGGAAGATACGACAGTTAACTGACATAGACACGGCAAGACTAGTGTATTTCAGTTACTTTCATAGCATTATGTCGTATGGCATTTTGCTGTGGGGACACGCTGCTGACATTGAGTCTATCTTTATCTTACAAAAGCGCGCCGTCAGAGCTATCTACAATCTAGGTCGTCGCGAATCTCTCAGAGAAAGGTTTAAGGAGATAAATATTATGACCGTTCCATGTCAATTTATTTATGAAAATATTATGTATGTTAGGAAAAACCTACAGTTATTTGGTAAAGTTTCGGACAGACACCACTATCAAACTAGACATGGGAATAGATTAAGTCAGCCAATTTCGAGATTAGCGAAAGTAAGTAAGTCGTTCATGGGATTCTGTGTTATAAATGTTATAATAAGATACCAGGCGATTTACAACAACTAAATGAAACCAAATTTAAATTATGTATAAAGAAAACTTTATGTAGACAAGCATATTACAAACTTAATGAATAGAGGTATATAGAGGATAAAAATGCTTGGATGCAGGCTAGTCCGGCTCCACAGGATAACTAAAAACACTTGTTTTAATGAAATCGTAAATAATACAGCCATATTGCTAAATTGTATATTGTTTAACTTAGATAACCATTGTAAATGTGAGAGCCCTGTAATTAACTTAATATTAAATTAGATTAGTAGATTTCATTTGTGTCAGCTTGGAGTTGTCATGCTCACTCAAAGGTCTCATTGACGGTGGCGCGTGCAGTGGATCGCTCGATTCCCTACAATATGGTTGAGTTGGGCGGTGCTGGTGTACGTGTCATGTTCGTGAACGGGCGCCGTCAACTGGAACTGTTCAGCTCCAGACTGTATTATTGTCCTTAAGGTTATTTTCTTTTTTGATCACTTTGACTGGATTTTAGTGTTACATTGTTCCCGCACAATCCAAACAGCAAAACTATGTAACTAGTAAATTGTATTGTAAACCTGATTGAAAAAGAGTAACCTATGGAGTTTCTTGCTCGTTCTTCTCCATAGGAATCTACGCCTTGGAATGAGCAAATAGCTTCACTTTCAATTTTTTTTTGACGTTCAAAAGTGCCATTCTGGCCTAATTGAAATAAATGATTTTGACTTTGACTTTGACTTTGACTTATAACCACTCCGTTCCTACTCATGCTCTTCTAGTCGGAGCCCCGGTAACCCGTTGGGATCTCCGCGGCTCCGTATCGGCGTTAGCCCTATTGGGCCCCATTCGTGGTGGTCTGATTGTTCTTTAAGACGCGTGCAGAACACGACGCGCCGTACGATATTATCAGACCTACGGATGTAAATAAATACATACATAGGTACTTTGTAAATAGACACAGTACAATTGCACACTGCATCTAAGTTTATCGTTTATGATATAGCAGGTAATGTAATGATAACTGAGGTCAGATTCAATGGCCATATGAAATATAAGATAACAAGGAACGATAGGGATTTGATTGAACATAAATCTTTTATTCCACTTAAGGCATAGAGTTTAGGCAGAGTTGTACTCATTGAATATCAGTTGTTCTTGTATGATATTGTTGTATAGGTTGCAATAGAAACTTTAACAAAAATGTCTATATTCTTTGAAATATGAATGTTGGCCGAGTGGTCGCAAGTGCGAAATAAAACTCAGTAGTAGCACGGAGTCTGGAATTGTGCCTGATATATGGCAAAAGGCTCACCCTCTATTACATGGGACTCATAACATAAATAGTGAAAAGTTGGTGTTACATTGTACAGTAGCATTGAGTGCCGTAATCTGCACCTCCGGGGATAAAAGCCATGATGTTATGCCATTTTTATGATTTAATTTTATTTCAGTGTGTTTTTTTAGTAATAGTTCGATGTCTGTGATTGTTACAAGACATACCTAGTTGTTTTAGTTAGATGTAGGTAGTAGTTTGGGTGCCACTTCCATAACTAGATGATGTTTATTAACATTGTATACTATGTTATATTTTGGCCAAAATTCTATACCTATTATCCGGTACACAAACAAATATATGTCCGCATTTGCTATAATATTAGTATTAACATTAGTCAGGATTTCTATCTACAGTATATTATCCTGTTCGACAGTGATGAACAAACAAGCCACGAAACTTGTAATTAGTTTGCGAAACTCTGTCTGTATATTAGTTATCGATATAATAGTATCCTGAAAGATTAATTTTTTTAGTATTTAGTAGAAGAGTCTTCGGTAAAAAAATTAGGTTTCTAATTAGGAGAAAAATTGTACCTATTGACATAATATAACATTTCGCCTTTTCGCCAGGTGTACATTATGCCACTGTACCTACAATGTAACACCCACTTTTCACTATTTATGTTACGAGTCACATGTATTTGGAGGTGAGTCTATTACCATATACAGGGCACAATTCCAGACTCCGTGCTACTACTGAGAATTCTCTATATTAGAAGGAGTCGATTGTAGCTATTGATTCCCGGTGTATCTAATAAATTTGTCAAAACAATTAGTTATGTATAGGTAAAATTATAAGCACTTGAATAGTACCTGTATCCCAAAGGATATTTGTGAAGATTTAACAAATGACATGCAATTTTTTTAACGGGGGAAAATCATCCCATGACTTCTCTTGCCTGGGTGAGGCGAAAGGGAGCGTCAGACTCTTACTGACTAAAAGTCACCCCGTTCCTACTCCTGCACTTCGAGGCGGGGCCCAGGTAACCGGTTACGTTCTCTGCAGCAAAATGACATGTGATTGATAAATAAAGTGAAAGAGCAATTGAGTATTACATAACAGTCATTTAACCAAGGCGTTATTTATTGTAAACAATGGTAGAGTCCTGTCATTTTGCATACCCTCATCCTGGCTACCCTAATAGATGTAGGTATGTCAATATGAGACAGTCAGTTCTCTCTTCTATTCATAAATAATATTCACGATCAAGACAAAGTGTAAACGTTCTGGATTTAATTCTAAAATTTAAAGATAAGCAATATTATAGCACAGTTTAAACTAGGTTAGGTTAGGTTAGATTTGAACTAGGTTCGAGGTTTACTGATATCAAATGTCCTTCACCGATGCAGCTCTAGTTTTATCTATATATCATAAATATTGATTTTGTATATACTTAAACTGAAGTAGATTTCAACAACTATTTAAACATAGTATACATATAAATAGGATAAAAAGTTAAACAAAACGTATCAATGGTAGGTGTGTTAATTTTGAGTCTGTTTTGATAGACTTACCTAATTTATGATATATAATCATGAATATGAGCCTCTAGCATGGCTTGAAACTAAACGAGTTCCTCGTCGAAATACTACGTGAGTAAGCCGAAAACATAATAATTTATTTAGAAAGAAAGAAGAAAGAAAGAAAAACCATTTATTTTGCTACGACACACAACAAGAATTTAGAAACACCGAAAAAAAAACCATGGTGCGTCGCAGCGCAAAAGGCTGGAGCTCAGCTTAATACCGTGTATTTAGTATGTCTCACGAAAGTTACAATACAAATACTTAGGTATTATAAAAATAGGCATGTAAAAATGCATGACAAATTATCTTTATATATATATAAAAATGAAACCCGTTTCCCGTTGTCAGGCCATAATTTGAGAATGGCAGGACCGATTTGGCTGATTTTTTTTTGTTGTGTTTGTTATTATGAGGAGAAGATTCTATGAGAACGGGAGAAAACGGGATTGCGCGTACGAAGTCGCGGCCTGAAGCTAGTAATAAATAAAAAGGTACTTACATATGTGACGACGCATATTGCAGTTTCAATGATACATGACAAATGACAGAAATCAGAAGACGCGCATAGACGATCGACGACACAAATCCTACATTGCAAATGTGAGTATACATGCGAATGAACGAACACGCGGAGAACCTAACGGGTTACCGGGACTCCGGCTCGACCGACGTGCAGGAGAAGGAACGGGGTGGTTTTTAGTCAGTAAGAGTCTGACACTCCCTCTTGCCTCACGGAGGCGAGGAGAAGTAATTCGATGATTTTCCCCGCTTAAAAAAAATATATATATATTTATACATATGAGTTCTATATTATAATAGGCATATGAGCCTATTGCTAAACACTGGACACTGTTTTATAACTGAGAGAACACGTGAGAATATGCATAATTCATTTATTTATAATAGGATCTTTGTACCTAATGATTTATAGGTACATAATATCATGATGCGAACTCGACTCAAGCGACTCATAAACATACAAATAAATCGATGACTTGTACTGGATTATTCATAGTTCATGTTCATTCATCAATGACTTATAGACACGGTGTGACGGAATCTTTATGTCAAAGACATAAGGTTCCTTTTTCATGTTGAAGTATAACCATGTCGGATCGTCATAAGATACCTTATCATTGGATAATGATTTTTTGAAATATGATTTATTTTAAATAAATAATTGAAAATTTGCTAACAAAGGCTTCCTTTGATTTTTTTAATGGAATAACCGGTAAACGAGCAGACGTAGCGCTTGATGGCAAGCAATCGGCCCATGAACACCCGAAACACCAGACGTGTTACAAATGCATTGGCCTTTTAGGGATTAGGAATTTGATTTGATTTGATTTCATTTATCTTTATTGGCCCACCAACAATTGTATACATTCTTACATTAAATAACAAACATTTAATTAAGATAACAGTAAAATGTTACAACCGATTACAGGCGAGCACCGCATTCTATAAGAAAAAAAAAATCAATAATTGGATGTAAAATTATAACACAAGATGTTGGCTAAAAAATTAAAAATTAAAAAAATACATTAATAAATTAGCAATAAATTAATTGGAGGAAATGAAAACGCTGCAATAGAATAATTGATAGTTTGTAAGGTCCATTATTGCGTGATCATTTCCATCGAAGGTTTCCTAACTTAAAACGCAATAATTATCACTATTCCTATGACCTATGTATGTCATAGTTTTGGCAATCCCCAACTTAACCAGTTTGGAAAGTACTCGACATAATGTTGTAGACGTATATATATACCTAATTGTTCTGACACATAACATAATTGTTCTTATTTCCTTACTACAAGCGGTTATGAAGTAAATCTCGTGTTAATCCAAAGCTATAATTAACAGAATGATAAATAGCATATAACAGAAATAGACTTATGATGTAATATAACGTTGTTGTATATCGAAATAGACATTTGATTGATCAAAGTTTACACGAGGTGTGATTACTAAGAAGATACGAATTATGTTTTTATAAAGATTTCTGGTCTGACCTTAAACTTTACCGGAATTTAGCAATTTGTTGCTAAAAATAGAAGGCAAGGATTATTATGTATCTATATATATATAAAAATGAATTCCGTTTTCCCGTAGTCACGACATAACACGTGAATGTCTGGACCGATTTCACAAATCCTTTTCTTTTTGTTGTATTTGTTATTATTAAAACAATAAAGGATTAGGAGAAGTTAAGAAACTTCTCCATTACATATTTACAGTTACAGAAAAAATCCTGAAAATTTTACGGGAACGGGATAAAATGGGATTGCGCGTGCGAAGTCGCGGGCAGAAGCTAGTTAGGTATAAAAACGTGGAGCGATATCTATAGTTTTCTCTTGTGTCATGGGTACGTTTACAAATCCATATTTTCCATTCACGTCACACGCAGACCTGAAAAAAATACTCGAACAGTAAGGGATTGTTCCGTCCGGGAATCCACGACATGTTGATAAATCTACACGAGGAACAGCCATGCTAGGCAGTCTCGACCGGAGTGATATCACGGCCTCACAGAAAACTGCAGAGAAATAAAGCTTGTATTACGTTTTGTCGTGCGAGTGAGGTTACCCCTTCCTATAATCCCCATACCCAAATCCCAAATCCCAAATCTGTTATCCCTAAATCTTTAATCTCCAGTCCCAAATCCCAAATTTGATACAAATCAATAATCTCCAATCTCCAAACCCTAGGCTAGTGACGCACTTGTCTGATGTTGCGCGTGTCATTGATTGCTTAGGTACCATCAGAAGATCGGATAGTTCATTTACCTAAAAATACAATTATTATTAGTAGAGGTATTTTCCAGCCACTAAACTGTATTTCCTGAAGGTTTTTTCTCCTTTATTATTTTTAAGGGGTTTCTATCCATATGGATACGTCAACCCTATCGTACTTACTCTAATTGAATTCCTGAAGGGTCTATAATTTAAATATAACCTGAGTGTCTTCAAGGCCCGAGGGAATAAGTTGCTTATGGGATGGCGTGCTCTATCTTAGACCGCATCATCGCTTCAGGCGAGAGAAAAAAACAATAAAAAGTAAATTTTGAATTCTTTATAATAATCTGTGAGTGTGTATGTCACTGAAGTTCTCTCAAACGACTGGACCGATTTTGATGAAATGTTTTGTGTGTGTTCAAGGGGATCTGGGAATGGTTTAGATTCACAAATCAACCCGGCAGATGGCGCTGCAGTCGATGTTTAGGTTATTTATCCTAAACAGCTGAACTAATTTGAATGAATTTTTGTTTACACATTCAAGTGGATATGCAGGACAACGTCCGTTGTGTCCGCTAGTACTCTTATAAAGCAACAGGCAATAAATGCAATGACTATGACATTCAATTACGATGTTAGTTGATCTTGGAAACCCACAACTCATACTCAATACCGATTCTACGAATAAACCTTGCTTTGTTCCAGTACAGAGGTATTAGTCATTTTGTGATTGATAGATGTTGTTGAAGATCTATGAATATTAATTATCTTATGGGAATAATTAACTTGTTTGAGTAAACTGAAACATACCAGAAATAGTCTATGATTGTATTAAATGGTGTAGGTACCATTTGAGTTAACAAAAAACAGTAAAGAGTATTTGATATGTGTAACTAAAGTACCCTACTTGTAGATGCCTAATTTTTATTGCAATGACCGTGTGGTAGATTATTTTACATCATTAGGCACGTATTTTCTATTCTCTCACAGAAAAGAATACTTTCTACGATATACTGATTTGAAATGTCGTGTGACGTAACTTCTATGTACATTTTATACGTAGAAATGACGTTTTAGCCCCCACTCCTAAACTTTGATTCGTTTTATGTAAGTATTGTTTTATTATACGACAAAATAAAAAAATACGTGTCTAATATTTTTTCATTACCTAACTTTATTTTTAATTTTCATACCCTGTCATCATCCCAATTACGTATTGTTTATTTGGTCGAAAGGTGTAAAGGTTGGTCTACTTAAATGGTAGTAGAATTTCATTAACAATTCTCATCACATAGTATGAAATTTGTGCTCCGTGTACGGTAATATTGTTACCTCCAACCGCATAGGGTTCGAAACATAACTGCTAAAGTTATGGCTCTGTTTTTATTGTAAATTGTAATTATTTCAGAGTAGTCTTTTAAATAATAAATATTTTCTTCTATCGATATTTTTATTTCTTAGTCTCCGCACTATGCGAGTGATAATCGTAGGTGTGCTTCGTGGAATATTATTTTTTTATTTGGAGCCCACCTACGGGTGTGCTAAGTGGAATACCTCGTAACTGGCTGCCACGCAACGAGTCGCGGGTTCTATTCCCACACAGAACAACTCTTTATGTGATTTACAGATTGTTGTTCCGGGTCTGGGTGCCATGTGTATGTCAAACTATATATATTTGTATGTCCACGACACAGGAGAAAATCCTAGTGTGGGGCAACGTCTTTAAAATAACATAAAATAAAAAAAATCTCCAAACGATAGACAAAATCAAACTAAGTTAACAGAAAACACATAATTATCACCATCAGTTCGCTTCCATCTATTGTTGGACATAGGCATTACCGGTATCACTGTTAACTTTAAAAAAAAAAACTTTTATACCTATTAAAACCTGTATAGATTTCAATGAGTTGTGTACCAGTAGTTAGTCAGTTAACTACTGAAGTAACCAATACTGTTTCAAGCAATAAAAGGAGACGTGCCTCTACCATTTAGATATATTCATTTTTTCTTAAGCACAAAGCGCAAAAAATCTATACAGCCTACACGTGTCTTTGACGTCTCTGTTTATATTTGTATGTACCTATTATAATTACTTTTGTAACCTTTTTATGGTTTTTTATGAGTGATCATTCATAACGTTGTCTGTCAAAATACTATGACTTTAGTTATATTTGTAGTTTTGATCTAACATTACATTTTTAAAACCCAGTAGTACTTTGCCCGACCTGGGAATCGAACCCTCTTGAAAACCTCTTGCCCGGCAGTCGCACTTGCGACCACTCAGCCAAGGAGGCGGTCTAAATAATAAAATATAAAAAATGTGGTACTCTATAAACTTGGTTGCTTATTTTAGTTTACGTTGGACTTTTTGCCCTTAAAAAAGCTGAGTAAATTGCAATAGGCTGCTGCTGATAATAGTGATGATGAAGATTATAAATATCTGTCATAGAGGTATATTATGAACTAGCTACTTCCACGCGGTTTCACACGTTCTGCTCAGCATCTATTGGTCGTAGCGTGATGTTTTATAGCCTATAGCCATTCTCGATAAATGCGCTATCCAACACAAAAATAATTATTAAAATCAGACTTGTAGTTACGGAGATTAGCGCGTTCAAACAAACAAACAAAAAATCAAACTCTTTGCTTTATGTAATAGTATAAGATAAGATAATAGTAGGAAAAGAAAGATTCGTTACACAAACAACTTGTACAATACAAAGTTATTTTTAGGCGTGAAGATTACAGTCGCTTATCCACGTGTCTTTTAAAATTTGTAATTTCATTTTTGTCATATTTAAATCTCTTCATATACATACATAACATCACGCCTTTTATCCCCGAAGGGGTAGGCAGAGGTGCACATTCTACCACAGTACAATGTAACACCCACTTTTCACTAGTTGTTATGAGTCCCATGTAATAGGGGGTGAGCCTATTGCCATATACCGGGCACATTTCCAGACTCCGTGCTACTACTGAGAATTTTAAAAAACCCAGTAATACTTTGCCCGACCCGGGAATCGAACCCGAGACCCCTTGCCCGGCAGTCGCACTTGCGAATACTCGGCCAACGAGGCAGTCAGATCTCTTCATATAGTTTTATGTATATGTTCATAATTTCAATGATATAAGTAACCTTATAATATAAATATTATCTATCCAAAGCCAAGACTGAGCATATTTAAGCAATAAAATCTTAATAACTACATTATCACTGGAGCATTAAAATCTCTCAACAATAAATATAACACAACAATGAGGCAGTCAAGAAGTAAAAAAAAACTGTTATATTTCTTAGTCCATTAAAATTTAACATCCTTAATATTCCACTTTTTCTTGGTTAATATAACTAGTTTTGTAACCGAATTAATTTAATTTTATTATTCATTAATTCACGAATACACGAGAAAACAGTCAAAAGTGGGTTAAACTTAATATTTTATACTTTAATCTTTGTTTCTATTTTAATCTTTGTATACATTTGGGTTATTAAAAGTTGAGACTATCATGGTCTATACGACATCTATGGTTTTTTTTTATTTTTCAGTTAACTGAGCGAATCATTCATTGCAATCTATATATTATGACTAGCTGACCCGGCAAACTTCGTGTGCCTTATTTTTATTTTCACCTTTTAGACCTACTGTAACAGGTTAGGGCTGGATGTTGCCACAACGAATTTAAAAACCGAGAAATTGGCGGGAACGTGGAGCGTTTTTAAACACGTTCACTCACTCGAACGTTTCGGCGGCGACTGTTGGCGCGAGCGCGGGGTCCGCTCGAGCAAGCCGGGGGCGGGGCTTCGAATTTTGAATTTTAGCGCGAACGTGTATTCACTGCGTTACCACCATCTTTCTTATCGCGCTACAGAGGAGGTTTTTAACATAAATGTTGCCTACACCTACACCGGACTTATACAAGTCATTCAAGACCAAAATTAGACAAATCCGTTTAGCCATTCTCGAGTTTAAGCGAGACTAACGAACGGAAATTCATTATCATACATATAGATTACGAGTCCCACTCATAACTTGAAATCAGTCGGGCACTCTCAGACATTCACGTAAGTCATGTATTCCAATAAATCTGTAACGTGGTTATAATCTAAAATCTGTAAAATAAAGTAAAGACTAAACACATGACTGCCTCGTTGGCCGAGTGGTCGCAAGTGCGACTGCCGGGCAAGGGGTCTCGGGTTCGATTCCCGGGTCGGGCAAAGTATTACTGGGTTTTTAAAAATTCACAGTAGTAGCACGGAGTCTGGAAATGTGCCCGGTATATGGCAATAGGCTCACCCCCTATTACATGGGACTCATAACATAAATTGTGAAAAGTGGGTGTTACTTGTGTGTGCACCTCTGCCTACCCCTTCGGGGATAAAAGGCGTGATATTATGTTATGTTATGTTACTAAACACATTTTTTTTTACAAAAAACGTTTCACACTGCAATTTTGTGACTAATCTCAAAAACAGAATAATTTAAAATAATAACTCAAAAAAGTCTCCAAGAAAGGCTAGTTAATTACGTGTAAGTTCAATGTGCAAGTCTATTTCTGTTGTGACTTTACTTAGGGTCAGTTTAAGGTCATTCGGTACGCCACTCGCCGACGCGACGGCCGCGGTATAAATGTATTGAATGAAAAATGCATGAGAACTCATGTTTCTAATAATGTTGAAGTAATTCTGTGATGGGCTTAAGCATGCATTAAGCAACATGTGACCTAGAAGATTTTATGAAGTGATGTTTTACGTGTCGTGTGATTTTGTTTCTTCCATTATCATTGTTATGGTTCAAAATTATAACAATCCGCTTGTTTTTATCTAAGGAGAAGCTAGAGGTTCTACATATTATAATAACTATTTTTCATCTACCTAACTACGTCATTGATCAAGTTCTACTAAGAGCAAGAGGTTTTAGTTCCGATTTCTGGGCCTGACAAAGAATTGTTGGTATTTCATTAAGAGGGAAAATCATGCAATGACTTCTCTCGCCTTAGGTGAGGCGAGAGGGAGTGTCAGACTCTTACTGACTAAAAAACCATTCCGTTCCTAATCCTGCTCTTCGAATCAGAGCCCCGGCAACCCCTTGTCCTCCTGCAAGTCCTCCGCGCCTAAGCATCGGCATTAGCCCTGATGGGCTCCATCTACGGTGGTCTGATGGCTCTTTACATGACACTCATAACATAACAGGTGAAAAGAGGGCATACCATTGTAGAGGTATATGACATATTATTATGTTTGAAGGCATGACAGTAATGTGTTATATTTATGTATGTATCATCCTATCGTATGTATCTCCTTTCATTTCTCCTATTAGAGTAATAATTAAGTAGAATTAGTATGACGATATTATTATAATCTGGCTCAGATATGCGACACTGTGTCTGTACTTCCATGACATTGAGAAGGGAAACGTTGTTATATTAACAATCTCACTAACAGATAATATTATGGATCGGATTAGTGATATTGTTTGTTTGTTCGTCTATCGGTAACCTTGGAGACAATCATAGATATTATTTTGCGAAAATAAACTAGCTTTACCCCTGCACAAGTGGTCTTCATAAGATTTTTTCGAAGAGGTCATGATTCTATAAAAACATTTGGGATATAAGACTTTTCCAATGGCGGCAAAATTTTTTATACAGACAATAATTTCTTTCGTCTGATAGAATTAGGAATAACTATAAGAGAAATGTTTTACATTCCAGGCGGGTAAAACCACGGCAGAAAGTATTCTAGATAGCTAGTAAGCTATACTGCCTTTTAGATGGAGTTACAAATGTACCAGCACCAACATATAGTACACTGCTTCGAATATTGCTCATATTTCTGCTAACCTTGTGGTTGGTTGCGTCCGCTGTACTATGAAACATTAGTTGTAAACAACTATATTTTACCTCAAAATCGGCTTCAAATACTTCGTATTCGTAACTCTAATAAACTCCAATATAACTTGACTAGGTAAGCTATTGTATACAATACTCCGGTCGTCGGGGATCGCGAGACGATCTCCGGCCACCGTAAGCACGGGCCTGCGGACGGCGAGCACGTGTGACCCGACCAGAACCAGGCCCGAGCGTACGGCGCGTCGCGTTCCGCGCGCGTCTCAAGGAGCCATCAGACCACCACAGATGGGGCCCAATAGGGCTGATGCGATACGGAGCCGCGGAAGACTTAACGGGTTGCTGGGGCTCCGGCTCGAAGTGCAGGAGTAAGAACGGGGTGGTTTTTAGCCAGTAAGAGTCTGACACTCCCTCTCGCCTCACCGGGGCGGGAGAAGTCATTAGATGATTTTCCCCCTCAAAAAGTATACAAACCTTTTGACTATAAAATGGTACAAAAGTACCACCAAGCACCTACATAAATAAATAAATTGTCCGCAAACTTCTCGATACAGTTGGCTTTTTGCAAAGTAATGGAGCATCTCATTTCTGATTTAGCAATTGTAATACGACCAAACCCCGGTCGAAAGGCCAGTCTTTATTTTTGACTTGCAAAGTTGGTGTGAGAGGAAAAGACAAAAGATTATGTGACCGCAAAAGATGAGGAAAATGGGAAAGATATATTACGATGGTAGATACGAATTAAAAGTATATTATCATTGTTGTCCATCTTCGAAGACGTCGATAGAATTGTGTTTGTAGCACATCCAGTTTATGCGAGCTGTATTTTGAGTGCTACTGAAATAAAAACCTTTATTTTTATTTACTCTGAGCCAATATTGGACTTCATGACAAACTATCACGTTTAAACCATGAATATGTTTAAAAGGCAACGCAACCAGAACAAAATTATCCATCGAACCAAAAATCTCGTTGCAAAAAGTTGAACTTAAGCCCCTCTAGACAACGAGACGATAATGTAATTTGCTACCAAACACATCACCATAAAAAGCATCAAATCTCCGAAGACCGTTCTTTTATATAAGAGTTTTAGACGAAAAGACCTTACTAATTGCCCACATCATTCCAGTTTATGACCTCCAGCTACGTGTCTAATTCCAAAAAGGTTTTATGATTATTGGAAGCCTTTCCAAGTTATGACAATTGCGTACCTATAACAAAAGGCTCTTTGCTAAGGACGGTATTGTTATAATCCTGATAATAATTTCACTTTCAAAGGCTTTCGTTGTTGGAACTCAGATTACACAGATACTATATTTGGGCGTGGTTTCCGAGGTCCTATTTTCATTTTGCGGATTAATTTTAACAAATATTTGGAAACTTACTTAGATTGTTGTTTTATTGGGATGCCAAAGTTGGGCAGAATTTCATAATCTTCGCTTCTAATGAGATTTTTAAATCGAAGACACTGCCATAAAGACTACAGAATAAGAGATCGAATACTTATTTTCCTTGTTATTTTATTTATATAAAATGGTCGCGTTTACGACTTTAGAAACATTACCTAGACGAGATACATATAAAGTTAGGAGTAGATACCTATACCTGGCAGGAAAATACGACCGAAAACCGACTTTTAAATTACTTTGAAAACCGCAATTCATTTTATTAACCGCTTAATAAAAAAACATTTATGTTCATAAACTGTATATTTTATGACCAACTTTTTCCCATATTTAGGGATGTGATATATCGGTTTTGGATTCGATTACGGTTATGTCATCAAATGTAATGTGCGGGTCTCGAATTTTATGTTCGGATATTACGCGTTATATCCGCACTTATAAATTTACTGATAAGTCATCGAATTTTGATGTACTTACTGAGTATTTAACGTGTCAATAAAGTTATATAAATGGTAATATGAACGGGTGTTTTAATTTTGTTATATAGGGGTAATACATTATTTTTTAAATTGTTGTTTCTTTTAATGTTCAAGACTTGGTATTATGCCCTCATCTAAGGCTTGATTCTCAATGTCCGGATAGCTGAATATAGAATGTAGTTTGTATAAACTATATACCACACTCGTTGACCGAGTGATCGCAAGTGTCCGGCAGTCACACTGTGTGACAAAGGGGTCTCGGGTTTGATTCGCGGTTTGGGCAAAGTACTACTGGGTTTTAAAAAAAATCTCAGTAGTAGCACGGAGTCTGCCATTGTACCCGGTATAAATATTCACCTCACCCTCTATTACATGGGAATCATAACATAAATAGTGAAAAGTGGGTGTTACATTGTACAGTGGCATTAAGTGCCGTAATGTGCACCTCTGCCTAACCCTTCGGGCATAAAAAGCGTGATATCATGTTACGCTTTTTTAATTTGTTTGAAATCGTTGCCATATTAATATGGTTCGTTTGTTTAAGACTGAGCTTTGCGTTCTACTAAATTTATTTAAATTTTTTTGTAAGTAACTCTACTACGTTCTATCTATCTAGCTTTTAGTTAGAAGTCGTATCATATGAATACAAAATCTATCATTGCCTACTCTTTGGGAGATACTAGTCGTGATTCTATAACCTTCCTATATATACATATATTATGTGCAAAAAACCGATAAGAGCTCCATCAATCGCAGGTGTTAGTCCCAAAAGAGCGATTATTTATTTCTCCCAAATTGATTGATCTATTCGGAAGAGAATATATTTCAAAGAATTTGTTTTATTGAAACTATAACCTTGGTAATTTGGACTAAAAATATTTATGCTGTTGGTTAATGGATAAATAAATATAAGGATATTAAACTGTCAAACACCGTAAGGACACCGGTGACCGCAACCTATTGTTCTTTAATTGTGTCTATAATGACGGTACTCAACGAGTTAAGATAAGTAATTTCTGGAAAAGTAAACTACCTACTCTGGCAACATTTTCAACTAAGTGTTATTTCTAGTCGTTTGTTGTTCTCTGAAATGATATAGAATTAATTCTGCACTCACTTTTTGCCTTATGCTACGCGATTCGGGTATTTATTAACTCGTCGAGTACCGTCATTATAGACACAATTATAGAACAGTAGGTTGCGGTCACCGGTGACCGCTTGGTGTTTGACAGTTTAAGCTTAATTCTAGATTACATGTAGTTATCTGTGATATAGAATCCAAGACACAATGACACCAAAATATTAATAAACATTCATACATTATATAACATCACGCCATTTATCCCCGAAGGGATAGGCAGAGGTGCACATAACGGCACTTAATGCCACTGTACAATGTAACACCCACTTTTCCAGATTCCAGACTACTACTGAGAATTTCTTAAAATAATCAGTATGTAATATTTTGCCCGACCCGGGAATCGAATCCGAGACCCTTTGCCCGGCAGTCGCATTTGCGACCACTCGGCCAAAGCGGCAGTCGCAGCCATTAATAAACATTAAACATTAAAATAATTATAAAAAATATAATATAGACTTACCTGTCTATTATAGTTTACGTTCAAAAGTATGCTAAAAATAAATTCTATAAATAATAGTGTTGGGATATAATTATATTTTATCACCGTATCCAAATATCCGAATACTATACTACTTTACTTACTACTTTTTTTTTTTTCTATATATTACATTTCTTATTCTCCACGGACTCTTGTCCGTGCCCTTGTCATTCCATTACATTTTCTTTTAATTTACAGTCTAAATTAATTGTTACAGAAATCTTACGTGCTACATTAACCACATTTTTTTTTTCTCAAAGAAGATGTGTCTAATATCTACCTATATATACACAATACATGTTTTATTACATTTACATTAACCTTACTGGATCGGCCCACACGCGCGATGAGCGAGCCGACCTGCTCCAGCAGAAGGCGCCCGTTCACGAGCATGACGTGAGGGCCAGCAATCGGTCCGATCAACCATTTCGTAGGGAACGGAGCGACCCAGCCCACAGCGCCACCGACTGTAGAACATTTAAGAATGCATGACGTCTGCTCACGCAGCAGTAAGCCGATTCCAGTAGTGCCAATGGATTTTGTCAGTCTTATTGATAAAATTTACATTACGTTACATTATATTTACTACATTTTAACATTATTAAACACACACAATACATATATCAATATATATATATATATATCAATGTCACGCCTGCATCACAATTCAAGCCTACAGCGAGCCCTCCCCACCCAAAAGAGCGCCCACTACCGCCATGTCCCTATTCCTGATAGCCATTTTCAAGTTATAGTCCAGGATCCCCCGCTCACTCTCAACTTACTACTTTATAATAGTACTACTTTATACTACTACTTTATATACTACTTTATATATAAGGACGGTTCCACTTATCAGATCCGAATCAGAAACAAAATGGAGATGACTTTCTCATTTCTTCCCAAAATAATCCCGTACGTACAAATGTCTATTACGTATCTTATTATCTGTTGGGAAGGAATTGAATATCACGACGACGCGCAAATATTTCTATGTATTCTCATGAATGTATCTGTTGTAATTATAATAATAATATTCTGGAATGTCCTTGCTAGTATCACTAACATAATATAATTTCAAATGATTGATTTGACAATGATGTTGAATTTGATATATAAAAATGGAATGTCTATTATTTTATTCAACAGTCTAGGTAGCAATTATAGTAAATGGTCATCTTTTTATTATTTGCGTTACCATATAGTTCAATACATGAACTTTCACCTAAGCTCGATTAAAAGATCTAAATCAACATAGGTGATTTTATACGTAACTCAAGTATAAAGTATAATTTTGCACAAAAACGTAATAGCTACCTCTAGTAAATCAAATTATTTTGTTTTGTTATGGGTACTTTACCTACATTTTTCAATACATCTCATTTTTCTCGGATAAAAGTAATCAGCAGATAAATTGCCCGCGGATATCCGACAAAAATATTCGCGTTGGCGTTCACTGGAATTAGATCACGAGGATGACAAAATAGATGAACAAGAAGCGTTACAACATAATAAATATTGCATAATAATATGCTAACAGCCCATATTTAGAGGAAAATGCTGTTCAAAATATCCCCCAATATAGTTTAATACCACCTTAAGCATTGTGCACGATGATTCTGGTAGAAAAGAATCATGGGCACTATTGTATCGAAATTGGGTAGGTAGGTACTTTCCAACTAGTCAAATTCAATACTTTTTTCGAACAGTCAAAAACGACAGATTTCTATGAATTTTGTGACGTCATGATTTTTAGCGGCAAACTTGTTTCTTAAGAATTTGCTGGAAAATACTAAAATTAAGTTGGTCATAAAACCAGTTAATGAAAGTGTGATTATTTTTTTAATATTTTATTGTGTTGAACAGTTGCAATAATTTATTTTTTACTAAGGAAAGTAGGTACCCAATTGTACGCTCAACCAACAGAAATGAAACATCATTTGTTGATATGTATTCAAAGTCTCGATCAGGTAAATCTAAATTTTATGTTCATGAAGTAAGACGACTATGAGGTTCTTGGAAAAATCATACTTCAAATGTTTTTTTGAACTTTAATATCTTATGAAACAAATAACTGTAATATTGTGGTATACGTAGAAAAATGTGCTTTATTTTGTACAGTTGGCATAGAAATCAATTTAAACCTAGTTCACAATAACCCTAGACCAATAAATTCCCAAAAAAAGAAATTCTGAAGCCTAGATTTTTTAATAAATCATGCTACATAAAAAATCGTGAAAAATAACGAGCACCTTTTACAATAAACCTTTTTCATATTGAATCGGCTTAGCAACCGGATTATTTCCTTTGTGAAATTTGATATTAGGAAATTTTATTTGTAAGGTCGCATATCTGATGATATTATATGAATCAGATTATAGAAATTGGATCTTTCTGTAAATATGTATGGGCACGTAAGATATTGATTCCTTTGTGTAATAGTAGTATGTTTAAATAAACATAAAGTAGACAATTATTGTTCTGAAAAATCGTTTCTTGTTTGAATTTTTCCTTAATTAATTAATTTATTTTTTATTTAAAATGCTTTATGCACACAAACAAGCACACAGGTGGACTTAATGCCGCAGGCAAATAGCGCAGGCTTAATAAAATTGACTGTTCATTACTTCATTGATTCTAGTAGTATAACGAACCTCAAATTAGGCGCGTAAATTTTATCATTCTGATTAATCTAGATAGGATTTTGGATGGAACACCAATTCAGATACTGATTCTTTATTCGTAACTTGGTAATTTTTCTACTAAAATTCCAATATTACTGTCCAAAGAAATGGGTATCGATTATAACGATAATTAGTCCTGAAAAACCCATGTCATGAACTTTAATAAGAGTCTGACATTGCCACATATCAAATAACAAGTTTGGCACCCCAGTGTCAAATATAATACAGTTTAATTAATTCTATTATATTAATTAGTACGTATCATAGTGTAGCGGGGTTGCCACCGCCACGCAGGGTGCCAATCAAGAAGGGGAATTCTCAGAACGTTTTCATGCTTACGTCACTCATGAGTGGCAACACTATTTGATTAACTATTGTGCTATATATATACTATTGTAATTAAAATTTAGCTTGTAATTATGTGACGGCGTCGTTGGCCAAGTGGTCGTAATTGCGACTGCTGGGCAAGGGGTCTCGTCTTAGATTCCCGGATCGTGCATAGTATTACTGGATTGTTCAAAACTGTCAGTAGTAGCACGGAGTCAGGAATTATGTAGATAGCAATAGGCTCACCCCCTTATACATTGGTCTCATAACATAAATAGTGAAAAGTGGGTGTTACATTGTGTTGAGTCGTCTGCGGCCTCAGTCGAAGCCGAAGTCCTCAGAAATGTTTCGGCGTGTCAAAGTCAAAGCATTTATTTCAATTACTCTTTAATTAGGCACTTTTGAAACGTCAAAAATTTTATTGACCGTCCGTCTGTCTCTCAGTGAAGCTACGCGCTCGTTCCAAAGTGTAGTTTCAAATGGAGAAGAACGAGCAAGACTACATCGTTACTCTTAAAAAGAATGTGTTAGATAAGTATTTTTTAAGACCTATATATATACATACAAACTTTTCTCTTTCAAACTTTGCAATATTCCTACCAACATGCAGTGTTCGCAATAGACTTAAAACAGTTGCGAAGTTTAATCTTCACGTATTAATACATGAATATCTCTTTCAATTTTTTTTACTGCACTCACGGAAATTACAAATGGCGTACAACAGTTCTGTAGATTAAATGGAAACTGTAAAAAGAAATAACGTTTTGCTTCGTATTGTATTCAGTATCAGTGTATGTATGTTTCAAAGAGCCATCAGACCACCACGGTTGGGGCTAATAGCGCTGGTGCTGATACAGAGCCGCGGAGGACTTAACAGGTTGCCGGGGCTCTGGCTCGAAGGGCAGGAGTAGGAACGAGGTGGTTTTTAGTCAGTAAGAGTCTGACACTCCCCTCCCGTCTCACCCAGGCGGGAGAAGTAATTCGATAATTTTCGCCCTTAAAAAAATTTATGTACCTATGTGTACGATTAACTGAACCGATTTTTTACGTATACCTATCTTGAACTTTTCCATCACTATGAACTAAATTAAATAAATTAATTAAATTGAATTTACAGACTTGAAATAAAGTAAATTTCGACCATTAAATCACACTAATCCGCCAATCAAACACTAATTAACAATATAATTAAAAATAATAACAAAAAATCAAAAATGTTAATTAAAAATAATAATGACTATACGGTTCGTGCGGTGGCTGGGCAACCAGCTGCTGTGCTTGTCGCGGGTTCGATTATCGCACAGAGCAATTCTTTGTATGATCCACAAATTGTGTTTCCGGGTCTGGGTGTCATGTGTATGTGAACTTGTATGTTTGTAAACGCACCCACGACACAAGAGAAAATCCCAGTGTGGGGCAACGTTTTATATATATAACAAAATACACAGTTCCACACGACAACACTTACGAAACCTAATCGAACTAAACTATAAAATCCAGCTTATCAAGGACTCGCTTTATATGACTTTTCAAACATTAAACGGTCAGTTTATACTGGTTTTGCATAGCTTCATGTGCAACTACTTAAATATTTTACAGAACAGTGGCACGAAATTTTCTTGAGCGTAATGACGTCATTTGGCATTCTTATGCGCGTAATTTATTACGCGTACATTTTGAAAAGCAAAAGTTTTGCCTGTTTAATACCCAGTTGCACATTCAAACAGCGATTGTCTCTTAAAATATTCAAGCTAACTGTTACTTTAGTTTATTTTTAGCGGTTTTTGTTCAAAATGACAATGAATGCATAATTTCTGTGTTGACTGATGGTTCGTGCGTAAGCAGTGGCTCGGGAACGGATTCCGACTTAAAAAAACTGATTTTCAATTGAGTTTAATTGAATTTATTAGTTTTTTTTATTGTATTGTAGTTACGAATCATTTTTTTAGTTTTTTTAGCAGTTTTAATATACATACCTAATATGAAAAAGATATGTACCTAATATTTCTGGCAAAAAGCCAAAATGGCAGATATATATGTATTAATTATTGTTAAATAGTATTATTATAATTGACATTAATTATTATTATTAACATTTTTTAAGGTGTAAATATTTTAGTTATTTAGATAAATAATATTAAATAAAATTATTAATAAATAGATTTTAGATTAAATAGTTAAAAATTATTATTAATTTAAATACCGACTCAATCCCCTCACTTTTTAAGTCAGGTAACTAATGAATATAGGGACTAAACCCGTCACTTAAATGTAACAAACACTTTTCTGTAAACCGCATCAAAAGCAGTTCAGCCAATCGCGAGATAACCGCGCACAAATAAACACACATACATACAGGTCAAACTGCGAACATCCTTCTTTTTTGAAGTCGGTTAAAAGCACGTCCAAATTTGTCAATAACAATAAAATTAAAATACGGATTGGTGTCTCGCCGTATTTAAATTTTAAGTGTGGGAGAGCCATGATTCGGCACGAATGGGCCGGCTCGACCGGAGTGATACCACGGCCTCACAGAAAACCGACGTGAAGCAACGCTTGCGTTGTGTTTCGTCGTGTTAGTAAGGTTACCGGAGGCCCAATTACCCTCCCCTTCCCCAATCTCCCCCAATTCCTGAATCCCCAACGATCCTCAAACTCCTAATCCTCAAAAGGCCGGTGACGCACTTGTAACGCCTCTGATTGTTCCAGGTGTCCGTGGGTGACGCCGATTGCTTACCATCAGGTGATCCGTAGGCTCGTTTACCGGGTTAAAAATTCTCCATCTTTTTTATGTACGGAAAGATTTTATGAAAATGTTTCAAAATGCGATTTCAAAGACATCCATCTATTATCCATTAAATAAGTAATGATATAGATAGCTTGTCTGTCTTCTATTTTTTTTAATAATTATCAGACATTGACATTAAGTTTGGAGGGTAATACCTTATATCTCTTTTGAAGGCTCGATCAGAATCACAAAGGCAAAATTTATGGCAATAAATTTCCATAACTAAAAAAACCTCTTTATATGTCTCTAACAAAAGAATTTCCGTTTGAATTATACATAGAACTTTAGAATTAGTATCAGGCCAATTGTTTTACAAGTAAGATGGAATTTTAAGTGACAGTTGGTCAAACAAGTTGAATTTTTATTGCATTTTTTTGTACGAATCTATATCAGATGTACCTACTTTTTTATGGCATAAGCCGGTAAACGAGCAGACGGATCACCTGGAACACTAGAGGCGTTACAAGTGCGTTACCGGCCTTTTGGGATTTAACAGTTTGAGGATCATTGGGGATTCAGGAATTGAGGATATTGGGGAAAGGGAGGGCAATTGGGCCTCCGGTAACCTCACTCACACGACGAAACACAACGCAAGCGTTGCTTCACGTCGGTTTTCTGTGAGGCCGTGGTATCACTCCGGTCGAGCCGGCCCATTCGTGCCGAATCATGGCTCTCCCACACTTACTTGTAATACTAATATCATTACTGCGAAAGTTTTTATGTGTGTTTGTAACTCCTTCACGTCAAAACGAACAGGGTTTGGAACAGGGGTAGATTATCGTCTTGAATAACGCATATCGTACGTAGGGCGAAGCCACTGGCAAAAGCTAGTCAGTTATATGTATGAAGTAGGTACGTGTATAATAGGGATCGATGTTATTTTGTTTACCCGTAACTATAGAATATAGAAATACATTTTATCTTCTTACTTAGGCTTTAAGGACTGACGGCGCGATGTTCTTCCGCGCCTGCTGCGGTGGCGGAATGGTCAAAACTCACGAGACCGCAATTTTTTTGCGATCCCACAACCGCCGCGGTTGCGATTATCACCCGCAAACATGACGGTAGATTATCACAAGACGTGCCAGCGGTTAAACAATCGGATGAGTTCCAAACTAGCAAAACGCAAAGTGCGCTGGTTCTAGCCGCCGCGGCTGGTTCTAGAGCCCCAAACAATGCGCAACGCGCCGTGAAAATCGCTTTGATTTTTTACATACATATCTACATATATTCTATAATGGCTGTTGACCCGCAACCGCGGCGGCGCGAGGGAAAATCTAACCGTGAATCCTTGGTCTAAGATAACGAAGTGTGTCTAAATGTTTTCTACTTTTCTATTGGTTTTTTTTATAAGGGGGGAAAATCATCGAATGACTGCTCCCGCCTGGGTGAGGCGGGAGGGAGTGTCAGACTGTTACTGACTAAAAACCACCGCGTTCCTTCTCCTGCACATCGAGCCGGAGCCCCAGTAACCCGTTAGGTTGTCCGCACTCCGAATCGGCATCAGCCCTGTTGGGCCCCATCCGTGGTGGTCTGATGGCTCTTTGAGCGCTGCTACTGCGCGTCGCGTTCCGCGCGCGCCGTACGCTCGGGTTTTCTATCGATATATGGCAAATATCACGGCTTATATGTAAATTCTTTGTAAACCATAATTCGATATCAATTATCCTACAATTTGGCGGATCAGTATGTGAGCTCGCAATGACGGGTTTTTTATTGAAAGTCAGAAACGATCATAATGTAACATTAAAATAATTTTGATACGATGACCTTGACAACGCTCATTTGCTTTTGAAACCAATTTATCGTTCTATTTTCGTTATGTTATGAATATTTTACAAACGTATGTACCTCTAGATAATTATAGACTCTTCGTTTGATAAACTTTCCTAATGTTTTATGTATCGATGACATGGCATTCATTTAGGAGTATAACTATGCAAAACTTTTGTCTAACTTTTGAATTACATAATTCTGTGTACCAATCTTCGAATGGATCCGTTTCGACAGCATGGTTAATGCAGTCGTGTTGTGACCGACTTATGTGTGATACCGTTTTGATTAAAACTAAGACTTATGATTGCAATCACTATTCGGCCGACAGTATTCTTAGTGCATCGTTGTTCGTTCGGAGTCCCAGCCAAGAGTGCCTGCTGTTTTGCGATGTTGAAAGTCACTCAATCTCCCCCACTCTTAGGCGGACATGACGTCACAATTAACTCTTGAAGCGCACCATCTTTATTCATTTTGTTATTCCTTCGTTTTGGAGTAAATCGAAATTCCGTACTAATGACCGTTCTGACACGTATGATTCCGTGTATCGCGGGTTTGATTAAAACTAACAAATAGGGTTAATGACATGCATATGCACCCATTTAACAATGAAGCGTTAACCACGAAAACATGATAAACACACATACAAAATAAGAGCCGCAGCTCAACAATATTTAACCAAAAAACATAAAAAAACACTATTTGTTTAAAACATTAGGCCTTTGAAACGAGTCTTCGCCGTTGCGCATTGAAAGAAAAACAAATAGGAGACCTTTATAATTATATTAACGGCTCTCTTGTTTAACGAGCCAGGCAGAGATCTAAGTTGTTTGTAGTATCAACAAGGTACCAGGTGTATGTAGTGTTAGTAACATAATGCAAGGCCGTTTACCTCGAATTTGGGCTAAAGGACAAGGTTTATTGTAAAATAGTGTGGTGTAGTTATTCATGAATGTGTGTAATTGTGGAAATGTTTATTGTTATACTGACACACAGTTTCAAATTTAGAGATGATTAAGATTTGTTGGTGTACTCATGGACTGAATATACTCTTACATATGCTCTCTAAATATGAAAATATGTTTCTGTCTATTCGAATTGAATATAACAATATGGTAGGTTTAACGTTATCTTTTTATGTACTTTAAGAATTTAAATTGATGTTCTTCACACCAATTTCAATCTCTGTGGGTCATTTTGACAGAATCTGTAATACAAAACTCTATCTCGTGATTAATCGAGGTAACAGCAACTACATCAATGAATTCCATCTTAGACATATCTCAAATACCCTAAATAAAGCCTTCATATACCTTCTCTCCTAAATCTAAATCTAAAGTCTACCCAATGTTGTTATGGCCTAGTCTAATTAACGCTTAGAATTAATTACAGCGTTTCCTTACGACGATATTATGCGTCATACGGCCCTTACATATGACATGTATGTATAGTTTGTAGGTACTTTCTGAAGGTCGTGAATATCTTAGCACGGCTCTAGGATAAAATGGAGGTAGTTATGTGAAAATGTTCATATAAACCGCCTTTTGTTCGATGAAGGAATAGGTTGAGATGAATAAATAGCTATTATGTATTTTTTTAATTATTATGTTTTCGAATTACTCACGTAACTGTTTGACGAGGAATTCGACTAGTTTCAAGCCATGCTAGAGGGTCATATTCAGGCGCGGGCCTGCGGACGGCGAGCATGGGTGGCTCCCCGTCCGACCAGAAACAGACCCGAGCGTACGGCGTGTCGCGTTCCGCGCGCGCCTCAAAGAGCCATCAGACCACCACAGATGGGACCCAATAGGGCCGATGCCGATTCGGAGTCGCGGAGAACCTAACGGGTAACCGGGGCTCCGGCTCGACGTGCAGGAGAAGGAACGGGGTGGTTTTTAGTCAGTAAGAGTCTGACACTCCCTCTCGCCGCACCCAGGCGGGAGCAGTCATTCGATGATTTTCCCCTCTTAAAAAAAAAGAGGCTCATATTCATGAGCAGTATTCCGTGACTCGCGACGCGGGGACTGTCGCGCTGCTACTGTAAGCCGAAAACACAATTATTAATTATTATGTGTTACGAAAATTTAAATATAATATTTTTTATTAAATTAAAAAAAATTGACAGATTGGACACATGTTTATCTGTCCATTTTGAACCTCTGTTTCTGTCAATAGATAGCTTGATACTTGTTTAAAAACTATTGTAACATTTTTCTACATCACTCTGCAGTTGGCTGGTCGAGTTAGTCCGCAATTGTATGATTGTAATTGTACATAATGAGTTAAGTAAATATATATATATATAACACTTATTTGCTGTTATATCTATATGAGATCTCTTTAATTAGGGGCAAATCTATTCCATATTTTACCAGACTTCCGTATTTGAGAGTTCCAGAGCGGCGGTGCTAGTTAAAAATGCTCTAACTTATAAAACACTAGCTTCTGTCCGCGGTTTTGCCCACGTTCCCGTGGGATAGTACCCAATGTATGATTCCAGAATATAATCTATCCCTGTTCTAAAATGCATCCCAATCCTTGCAGCCATTTTGACGTGAATGGGTAACAAACGTACACAAAAGCAGACAAACACACAAATGGACAATCGCATTTATAATACACTCACAGGCACATTTAACCGCCCACTCAAGAAATACGTCACCTCGTTAGTTTGTGATAAGGAATGTTTATCCCGATGGATGTTTTGTTTCAAGTGAGTACTTTGGCAACAAATTAAATACTCTGACCCTTGTTTTTTTAGAAGTTCGTGTAAACAGATGCATTTTTGTAAGTTAATCGAAATTTGACAAGGTGAGCTTTAACCTGGTTATCCTGCTCATTTTGGTGTAATTACTGTTCTGTTAAATTATTGCATTTATTTGATTACTGTAATCACACAAAAATGCCACTGGATGCAACTGCAAAATCCGGAAAATCAAGGTGGGCGGTTAAATGTGCCTGTGAGTGTATTACCTCTATACCTCTATATAGTACAACAAGATTTTTAGAGTTAATGTAACTATTATAACCTTGTTTAACCCAAAACTCAAGAAAAGAGCGTATTCCTTTTTAAAAGGCCGGCAACGTACCTGTGACTCCTCTGGTGTTGCGGGTGTACATGGGCGGCGCTGATCGCTTACCATCAGGTGATCCGTCTGCTCGTTTGCGTCCTATTCCATAAAAAAAAACATAAACATAACTTTAATATTAATAAAGCAGATAATTTTTCAAATTACGACAAAAAATTTACAATTTCATAATAAATCTACGTTAAACTCAATGTATGTATGAGAACTGGAACGGGTTTGCATAACTACGTTCTAGCGTAGTAGCACACAATCATGTTCTATTACTGCGTAGTAAGGATCTTATTACTACGTAATAAGGTTCATTTTACATAGTAAAAATCTCACTACGTAGTGGTTCTCTTAGTACTAAGTAACAATGAGCTTTTGTTACAAATGAATACATTATGTATAGTTTATGAACATATAAAGTTACGATTATGTTTCTTGAGATTAATTTATCTCGTGATTGTTGAGAGTAAGTATCATGGCCTTAAAAAACCTATTCACTCCCCTCTTGAAGAACCCCATGTTGTAGCCCACTGGAAAAACCATGGCAGGGAGTTCATTCCACAATCGGAGGGTCCGTGGGAGAAAATTCCTCTGAAACCGAACTGTACGGGAGCATTTGGGCTCCAGTATGTGAGCGTGAACTCCCTGTCGATGGGGAGTGGTGCAATGATAGAAAGTGGCCGTGGGCATCATATCAAACAATTTCGAAGATTCCAGAACACAACCCATTATACAAGCGGTAGAACACGCACAAGGAGGCAAAATATCTCCTTATACTTAAGGGCTCCATACCGCTCTCGTTAGTGTAGGATCGTCAACAAGTCTTATAGCTCTTTTTTGGACCGCGTCAAAAGGTCCAAGGTGGTATGCTGGCGCTTCTGCCCATAGATGAGAGCAGTACTCTTTCATTTTTGCTTTAAACAAAATACATTATCCGTCATCTAATTTGGATTTTCCTCCCGTGTAGTTTTTTGTACAAACCCGATTATAGTTTCAACTCGGAACTAAAATCGACAATGTATGTAGTTTTCAATAAATTGATATTAGCTGAAAACAACTGCTGAAATAACTGTAAATACTCTAAATACAATATTTAAATTGACATTAAGTAAAATTAATTAAATACGGACACATTAACACAAAATAATACAAGAAATATGAAAATAATACAATTTGGAAGTGAACTTCACTGCCTGAAATCACTTCAACTGTAATAAATACCGAAATCTCTGTAAATTATTTCAGTATCTGAAACAAAAGACTATAATACTCTCGTCATTCAGTGTTTGTATTTCATTTATGTAAGAATTGGCACAAAGTTGCGTTTCAGTGGAATATTTTTTCGTCTATTACAATCCTGAGACATACCAATTAAATTACTTAAATTGTGTGGTTTAGCAACTTACGTTTGACAAGGCAACTCGATTAGATTCAAGCTTTATTATGGGCCTGTAATTATGGTACTCCTACCTACACCACCAGACGCGGTTATATCGTTGATCTGAACCTTTAAGCAAGTATTCAAAAAATGTTTATAACTTAGTAAAAATTGATATTTTAGACAAGTTACATATCGTTTATATGCAAAGCAATAACAAACTTGGAATAACTCAGCCTTAAGCAAATTTCCTCTTAATTATATAAAATGGACATATCAATAAACTATTGCAAAATCTACATTAAATACTTCTAGAACGCAATAAATGCCACAATTCAATTTGAATACATGTATATTTTATAAATGTATGCAATACAATAAATCACATTATCATATCATCTTATGCATAGTACATTAATAATACAATTACTTACACGTTCGCTTATGGCTTTACCAAGATAGCAAATGTAATATTGCACATCCTTATGGATGATGCATGTAAAATGGATGAATGGATGCTACAAATAAATTGACCCAATCAGATCAGAGCTAATGAAAATGCGATGGTAAGAATTCAATAACATAACATAACGTCACGGCTTTTATCCACGAAGGGGTAGGCAGAGGTGCCCATTATGCCACTGTACATCTGTACAATATAACACCCACTTTTCACTATTTATGTTGTGAGTCCCATGTAATAGGGGGTAAGCCTATTGCCATATACCGGGCACAATTCCGGAGTTCGTGCTACTACTGAGATGTTTTTTAAAACCCAGTAATACTTTGCCCGACCCGGGAATCAAACCCGAGACCCCTTGCCCGGTAGTCGCACTTGCGACCATTCGGCTAACGAGGCAGTCCATTAAATGAAGTAAAGTACATTGTATTCCACATCAAGGGGCCTACCGTATTAGTCACCAGATGGCACTGGAGTAAATCTCTCGTTCTTCGTACAATAGAGATTTAGCTAATGGAGCCATTGGACATTCAATATTTGACAGCAGCTGTAATTGGACAAAAAGACCACTTCCTACATTTGCGCTACCTGGCCAGCAAAAAAAACGTTAGACTCCATTACAAGTTTATCAAACAATAAAAAGATGGATGGTTTTTGTATGAAATAAGGTCTTCCATTCTTATTAAGAAACTTCATAGATAATAGTGTTAATAGACACACGTATGAGTCAATTTGTTGTTTAGCTATCTTGTATGTGTTCTAGAGTAGAGACCACGTCTAGGCAAACGTAGTTTAGGTCACCCTTCAGCTAGGTGGAGTGACGATATCCACAAGCTGGCAGTGGTCGGATGAGAAGACCTGGAGACCGAGCTTAGTGGCGTGCCATTTATTTTTTATGTTGCCCCACACTAGCATTTGCTCCTGTGCCGTGGATGCGGTTACAAACATACAATTTCACATACACATGACACCCAAACCCGGAACAACAATCTGCGGATCACTTAAAGAGTTGTCCCGTGCGGGAATCCAACCCGCGACACGTTGTGCGGCAGTCAATTGCCCAACCATCGCGCCAACCATGCAGTCAACTACTAATTGGAGAGCCCTATGTCCAGCAGTGGACAAACACGGGCCGATGAAGATGATAGACATAAACAAGATTGCTACCCCATATAGAAAAATTGTAGTTGTAGTACTTATTAGTCAGACCACGGACGCAAGCGTGCGACCTTCCTAAGGTAATTTCAAAAAGAGAACGCCTCGAATTTTTCCTTTGCACTAATTATATCTGTCTGTCAAAACAATGAATATAAAAGGTTTTGTTTCTTTTAATAGCAGTAAATAATAGCCTGGCCAAGAAATTGTTTGTTTACGAAAATATTTGCAAGAACAACGTACTTCCACAAAACAATTTGTTTGTTGAAATATAATATCTTATTAAGCGGCTGCCGCGCCACGTGTTGCTGGTTAGATTCCCGCACAGAATGACAGATTGTTGTTCCGGATCTAGATCCGGAATGTCATGTGTATGTGAACTTGTATGTTTGTAAACGCACCCACGACACAGGAGAAAATCCTAGTGAACCAAGTTTTTTTTTTAAATAGCTTCTCCTTTAGTTTAAAAATTACCTTTATCTTTTCTTGTTTTATCATATTTAACTATAGGTATATGATCTACTAAAGGCTATTGACTTATTACAGAATACAATTCAATACTAAAGTTTCCCAAAACCATGATTACATTTTTGTCATTTTTTCATTTAATTTTATCTTTCTTTAAATCATCTTGGACAACAGAACCAACCACAACTGCATCATATTGTTTCCAAATTTTCTGTTGATAATTTTAAACGTAATATTGTTACGTAAAGTACTCGAATTCCGGCTCATTACGCAGTAATATCCTGTCATGTTTACGTGGTACAATTACTGTTAAATGTAATGGACTCGAGGGACAGCTGTCCGTAGTATACATGGCGAAATTAACGCGAAAACAGATAAAAAAATATTCGCTTAACAAGTGTCCGCTTAACTATAGTAATTAGCGAATGATTGATGAAAGAACAGAAATTTACATGAAAATACGCCTGAAATATTCATTCTGTCTTTAAAGTTGCAATATCGAATATATTGGTAAGATGTTTTTTTCTGGTAGGCATTTTTGGTGATTCATCTAAAAAGTTGTGATCAATTCAACTCGATAATCATACTTGATATTAATATTCGTTTCGAAAACATATTCAATTGCTCAAGATTTTGAAGTGAATAATAGCTAATTGTAGTAAATAAAACAATTGTGAGAATAATGATTACTAACTATAAAATACAATTCTGAAAGAAAAGATTAACTTTTTTCGTATAATTTACACCATCTTTTAAAGACAAAAACTGCAAATATATTTTAATCCAACGTTGACCTCGCCATGAAAAATGCGGAGAAAATAACATCAACATAAAAAACTGTACACAAGGTAATATAACCTAGTTTCTCGTACAAAAGGACCAAAAGGCCCAAAGGACCAAATTTGTACACGGAAGGACCAAGCCCTTCCGTTACAATAGAAGTAGCTAATTTTGTTTGTACGTCGTCGCTGTTACATTGACAATGTTTGTCATTGAGACTGTTTTTATCATTTTTGAAAATGTAGTACTAGAAGGAAAATATTTTGATTTCTAATTTTGTTGTTATTATACCTCCCAAAAAATTTTCATTGCATCATCCAAAGCAAAATGATTATTTATTTACCTATTTGCCTACTTTGATGTAAACAGTCGATATAAGATTTCCCTGCCTGATGGAAAATCAACCTTTGTCCCTTTATCCTAAAATCCCCATTCATACAAAATATCCGGCAGATGGTCATGTCATCGTACCCATGACCCCAATTTGGCTGATTTCGTCCATTGCGCTCAAACTGATTTCAATACAATTGTGAATACGTTTACTCTGAAATGAAAATAGCTCATGACGGACAATTTTGAACGCGTCACTTCAGTAATTTTGACTTCGATCGCAAACCACGATTGATGAACTTTGATCCGTCCCATTCTGCATTAATTCGTGTATTGATAAATGCATTTTGAAATTGCTATTGTGAATCAATTTAGAATTAAGATTGATTTCAAAATTTACAACTTTTGCTTGTTACATATGTATTTTATTATTGGTGTTTCTATAAATATAATGCAAGGTATTGAAAACCATATATTGTCTTAATTACTTTCATTCGTGTGTTTAAAATTGCTATTTGCAAATTGCAAACGATAACGTGTCAAATGTTACTTTTTTGTTCTGTTGCATGGTAACAAAACCTAATTAAGACCAACAAGTGACTAAGGTCGGAAAGCCTTAGATCTTACATACCTTTATATTAATCATTTAGCTCCACCAAATTGTTAAGCATAACCTAACCATATCCCAAAGTGGTATCTTACTATAAACGTATAGTTTCTGGCGTCCTTTTTCACAATCGCCCTTTGAACAATGGCCCTTGACTACCTCTAGAGGTGCGGTATCGAGCAAATGATGAGAGCCTTTGAAATAGATCTGTTCATAGGAGCATTAAACGTCATTGTGCTTTGAACCTATAACTATTTTCTTCTAAGTCCTTTGTCACGTGTCATTTTCAGGTATAATGTTAAAGTCTGTGGTGTATTCTATAAGTACCCTCGTCAATACTCATATTGTTTCCTTTCATGTCCCAACTGTCGACATATTACCTGCAGAACAAAGTAGAATTGAGGCTAAGAATACACATGTCCTCTTTTAGAGGTCACTGTGATATTAAGTACTATAAAACCTGCTTTTGCTTTAGATTCTGATATGTAAATAATTTAAATTTTAGAGTTTAGACATCTCTTAATGATTGTGTTGTAGGTGTAACAAAATTTATATTCTTCTGCTAAAAGCATAATATAAAACATACAGGAAAATTGTGTCACTTTTTATTTGGAATGACCATGATTTCTAAAACATCATTTAATAGGGATGATGACGGGGTTTAAAAATTAAAAAACCAATTAGGCCGTGTGTTAGATAATGAAAAAATATTAGATATCATTTTTCTTTTGTTTTTTTGTAGTATAAGGTTACAATATTTAGATAAAACGAATCAAAGTTAAGGAGCTAAGACGTCATTTCTAGGTATAAAACGTTCACTAGAAGTGGCGTCATGCGATATTTCAAATCAATTTATCGTCGAAAGTATTTGTTTCTGTAATAAAATAAAAAATACCTATCTAATGTTTTAAAATATAAAAATACCAGACGGACATTAAAATAAAAATTAGTCACCTACCCTATTAAGGGAACAATGGGTAAACCACTTATTCTTAGAATATTTAAAACTGGAATATTATATTACCAGGTTTATTTTACGACAACATGTCTAGTGCTTCTAGCACAAGCGACCTATCAATTCTATCTCTAATCAAATAATGCGCCTACACCAACTCAACTACTTCAAACGCCTTTGTACTGACAACATATCTGTCTATATCTCCAACATAGAGGTAGAATGAACTCGTAGTACAAACGCTTTCCATATTTCAGGAGGTCAAGTTATACCAGTTTTGGTTGTCGTCTGTGCGTAACTTGTCTGCTTTCGTGACATCTGACGTATTACCACCATTATGTTGGTATCAAATGCCGTTCTTGTGTACTGTCCTATTGTAGAACGAGTTTCGCAGTGATTTTTCGATGGCCCCTCATATAGGCTTTAATATTTTGTAAATAGTTAACATAACATAACAGCACGCCTTTAATCCCCGAAGGGGTAGGCAGAGGTGCACATTATGCCACTGTACAACGTAACACCCACTTTTCACTATTTATGTTATGAGTCCCATGTAATAGGGGGTGAGCCTATTGCCATATACCGGGCACAATTCCAGACTCCGTGCTACTACTGAGAATTTTGTAAAAACCCTGTAATACTTTGCCCGACCCGGGAATCGAACCCGAGACCCCTTGCCCGGCAGTCGCACTTGCGACCACTCGGCCAACGAGGCAGTCAAAATAGTTGTAAATAGTTCTATGGGTAATATTATTTTATTTGGTAGCAGTTTCAGCGTCAGTTGCCATCGCGTGCATATATTTTAGCTCGCTTGCCCGACAAGATACTGAGACTAAGTTTCGTTAGCCAAGTGGTTGCAAGTGCGACTGGCAAGGGGTCTCGGGTTTGATTTCAGGGTCGGGCATCCCCTTCAGGGATAAAAAGGCATGATGTTATGTTATGTTATTCTGTCGGGGCCATCGCATGAGGCGGACATTAAGCCATCTGACATTGTTTCAACTCAGTAGTAAACATTTTTTTTAATTCGTTTTCCATTAATTCTATCGGAATCATACCACTAAATATTTTTCCATTGCTGTAAATAAATACCCGTGAAAAAAAATCCCTGAATAAATTAATTATACGAATTTACCAATCATGTTTTACTATGAATTTTAATATAAATTGTAATTATTATAAATTGAATTTGTACGCCCCTAAGGGCAAAACATGTATTGGACACTGATTTTAAACAATTAACATCTTGCATGCTTTTGTATGAATGACACATGTTTATGCAAATAAATTATCTTTATCTTTATCTTTATCTTATCTTTATCTTTATCTTTATCTTTATGTTTATTCAATTCTTCCGCGTTCTCGTCGAACAAACAGCTTTCATTCAATGATATATAATTTATTATAATTAACTATATTAATAAGTTAAATACATTGAAACGCACACAAATTGGTGAGCTCAGTAATTAATTACAAAATGTACTGATCTTTGGTCATGTTCAGTAGTTAAAACGTTGACATGAATTTAGCTTTATAATTGTTTTTAAAACTGCTGACCAAAAGCCTCTTCTCGTACGGAGAAGGTTTGAACATTAACCACCACGATTGCTCAATGCGAGTTGGCAATTCCAAACTTATAATTAGAAATTATAAGCCCAGATTTCCTCACGATGTTTTCCTTTACCGTTTGTCAGAGGTATCTAGATAATCTTCTAAAGTACATATGTATAATACAGAAAACGTCACATTGGTACTTGCCGATTTGTTTTTGGTTTGTAACCCGCACTCTGCATAAATGAGAAGCAGGCGTAATAAATTTCCGGGCCACCACCACGTTTGTACGATAGTCTCATTGAAAACCTAATCTATTCTTAATATGGTTAAAACATATCTAGTCAGGAAAAAGGTATATTTACAAATAATATTACTTAACAGAAATAGTTATTTTTGCTCATGATATGATGGATTGTCTCGCCACTATGTGCAGAGTAGTGATTCATAAATCCACACTGTGGTGACGTTGCTGTATATGGCTTCCAAAAAATAATGAATGGATCACACTGTTAGGAATGACAGGCTTCACTCGCAAAATAATTGTTGGCAAAATACTTGATTTATTTGCGTTGATGTGTTTTCTTGATTCAATTTTTATAAAACAAACATTTTAAGGTTATTTTTAGTTGGTTTTGTTGTACTTAAATAGTTCTGTGATAGAATATAAGCCGGTTGCTCACGACTAAGTAGAACTACAGAGTCTTTGGTATAATCTGAATATGTTAAAACAAAAAATAAAGCAGTTAGCCATTTTGCGACGCCGATCAGGCAATCAAACTTTGGATCACGTTGCCGTACTACATATTCTAATAAAATAAAAACGTTAAGCCTTCTAAAGTCATAATATAACAACAACGATGCATAAATAAATCTCTCGACCGTCGGTGTTTAGCAAAATGTTACGCCATCTTGCATTTCCAATATTGACTCCACGATTTTATCCAGACGATGCAACTAGGTTAGTCCGATATCGATACGTGCAAGCCCTGGTATTTCTTGGTAACGGTACTGTACCATGTTCTCGGAGAGATATTAGGTTATTCAATAAGCATTGTGGATAAATATAGGTAGAATGAAGTTACCTCGAATTTTTTTTATATTCGTTGGGACGACGTTTGACCACTATCTCGCCTGGTGATAAGCGATTATGCGATCTACGATGGAGCATGACGAGCCATCCCATAAGGAACCTATTCACTCGGACCTTGAAGACACCCAGGTGATACCCTTAGGAAACACAAACTCTGGCAAAGAATTTCACTCCTTAGCAGTACTCACAAGGAAGCTTGATGCGAAGCGCTTCGTACGTGTAGGTGGGACATCTACCATAAATCTGACGCTTCGTCGATTGCAGTTATAACAGTGTTTTTACTGTTTAATAATATTAAAAAGAGTAAGTAGATCTTTACTTGAAATAATTCTAATTTATTTTCGATTTATTTCACTCTATTTCTTATTGTCTTGTCAGCTCAAGCTTTAGTCGAGATTCTCATTTTAATAGAAGACGCTGTGGCCACTTGAAGAACTGCGTTGAAACGGCGTAGCGTTTATTTCATAATACTATAATTGAAATATATGATAACGTGGCATCTCTGATTGAAAAAGTATTAACTTTACTAATGAAAGAAAATTGATGGTTATTCCAGATAAGCAGACATATTAACCCTTTTAATAAAGAGATTTGTGACGTAATATCATAGTAAAAATAACAAATGTTTTCAGGTTTTTTAGTTTAGTTTCGGCTCTTTAAAATTATTGTATAATCCACTGCTTACTATTATAATACCACCTTTCACGTTCAGTATTCTTATGGGAAAAAGGACCAATCGATCACATACCACGTTGCCAGCCCGTGGGTAACAGATTACATCAGGTGAAAGTTCAATTGCATCAATCCATCAATCCGGTCTCGTACAAAAAGTTTGGAGAGCGGATCTTAAGTTTGCGGTGTTTTTGATTTAATTTTAGACTGACTCCATGGGCTGATTAGATTTCGAACGCTACTTCTTTGGCTAGGAATCATTATATCAAAAATTTATTACTGTGTATTTTAACATAACATAACGCCTTTAACCCTGAAGAGGTAGGTAGAGGTGCACATTATACCACTGTACAATGTAACACCCACTTTTCACTATTTATATTATGTGTCCCATGTAATACCGGGCACAATTCCAGACTCCGTGCTACTACTGAGAATTTTTAAAAACCCAGTAATACTTTGCCCGACCCGGGAATCGAACCCGAGACCCCTTGATCGGCAGTCGCACATACCATACCATGACCACTCGGCCAACGAGGCAGTAAAATAATACGTGTCTAATATTTTTTTATTACCTAAATGACGGACTAAATACATTTTTGATTTTCATACCCTGTTTTCATCCCTATTATGTGATTCATAATGGCTTGTAATATATTTGTAGAATGCAGTTCCTAATTTTAGCAAACACATTACACAGACCGGTGACATCAAATCAATACACGTGTCGTGTAATAATGACTGGATGTAAGCTACATTATTTGCGTGGGAAGACGCCTAAAATTGGAATTCCAAGATACTCAGATAGGTACGCATCGAGTTATACAAAACCAATTTATTATGGGCCCGCTTTGTTTGATCTTTTCACACATTCGACGACCAGTTTATACTACCTCTAGTTATGCATAACTTGATGTGAAACCTATCTAACTTAGATACAAATGTGGTTGTTAATACAGAGGTATTGATGTAACATTAGCACATCTTTTTAGGTGAATATTTTATATATATTTGAATAGCTGTCTTTATTACATACAGCTAATGAAAATATCTAATAGTTTTAAATCCTTTAGATAATTTTCTAAATTATCTAGATATAAAATGGAGAATTCGATGAAATATAATAGATTTAGTCCGGTATTTTTATCTAGAGGTACTTTGCATTATTATGCGTTTCTTTTTAAAACACTGCTCTGTTACGTTTTTTAAAGTGATGTGGTTATCGACTCTGTCATTACGTTTTTACATGGAATAGTTATCTACTATCCGTTTAGTAACGGTAGAATAGACTAAAATCATGTTTCTCACCGCCCCTTCTCCGTAGGTGGGTATTGTAAGACCCTGTTAAGCGACTAAAAACATTTCATTTTAAACAGATTACCATAACATAACATCATGCCTTTTATCCCCGAAATTTTGTCGGCAGAAGTGCACACTACAGCACATGCCACTTTACAATGTAAGACCCAGGAGGTGAGCCTATTGCCATTTACCGGGCCCAATTTCAGACACCGTGCTACACCGTACACGAGATTTCTTTTTTAAACTCAATAATGGCAGATTAATACCGAGTATATCACTTTGATACTGCGATATTCAACCCATATGTGGATATAGTTAGGTACCTACATGTCTTTACAAACTCATCCTGTAGTCCATTATGTTCTAAACACACAAGACTCCGTTTAAATTTAAGGATCATATCCAGTTTTAACTGGTAAAATACTAAATTCAGTTACTATAAATTACAAAAAATAAACAAATTAATGTGAGAGAAAACGTGTAAAATATATTACTAACTATTTTAATCGAAATTGGATTCGGTCGTTATGCAAATATACTAAACTTGACTTGACCTCTATATATGGTTTTATGGCTAAATATAACGTTTGAGTACAGATGCACTCAGTTTATAATGTTAGTTTAGTTATGTTATGTGTGTTCTGCGCAATAATAAATGGTTTTTCTTTAATTCTTCTTCTTTCTTTCTATACCTCTATATATATTATATAATTGTGATGTTTTTACTATTAACAAATTCAAATTTTAAAATAAAAATCAACTTCTACAAGCCATTTATAAATTTAATATAAATTTCGAAAACAATTCTGGGGTAATATTCTACTTATTTGGTTAGTTGATGGACCTTGATTATCGTGTTGAACAAAGTCGCAACCAAAATACAAATCGATGGTTTGAATATCTGCATGCGAATTGCACGCATTATGTCATGGAATGCTAACAGGCTCTGTAGGTATGTAAATAATACTTTGAATCCTCGAGACGATTTTAAAATACGGTATATTTTTTTCTAAATATAGTGTAATGTGAGATCTGTCGATTACATATAAAAAAAATATATAATCATTAATAGAACTTACAAGGGCTTGTGAAATGAAGTATTTCAATTACCTTTAATAAGAAAAACAATAATTTTAATTCTGAAATTACCTCTATTATTACTAAAAACTGAAAAAAACTGTTAAAGGCGGCCGAGTGGGGTTTTTTGTTAGAAAATTTTTCCGCACTTCATAGGATAGAAAAATTGATCACGTTTTCTTTCTGCGCCAGCGAGAACCCATTCATTCATAAAATTCCGAGATTAAGTTTTAAACATTTTACAAATTACCTATGTGAACTACCTAAGGATACCTAAAATGTATAATATTCAAACTAAAACTTACCTAAGCAGTACCCAAGAATTATCGCGAAACCTAACTTACAGCTTTATTATTTTAGTAAAAAAACTCAGGCACAAAATATTGATATAACCAACCGGTTTAAAAAAAAAGCGCGGTTCCCTATAAATGTTGCTCAGGAATAAAAATAAAATTAAAAAAACGCCTACCAAAAGCGAGCCGAACTAACTTTCAATAGGTTTTTCGTATCAAAAAGTCAAAAACAAAATTCTTATTGATAGTACAAAATGAATTCGAACCATTCGGGTAAAAGAAACATGTATAATAATTTTTACATTTTTTAACATTTTTCAACAAAAACAACATACATACGAGATACATCTGTAGAGTACAAACACCGCAATGCTTTGATATTACGAAGACTAAAAATGTTATGAAAATATTTTATTGATTGATTATATAATTAATAAGCTTCTGCCTGCTACTTCGTTCGCGCAATCCCTGTTTCTTCCGTAACCGTTCGTGATTTTCGGAAAAAAGTAAAAAAAGTATTGGATAAAAAGTATCCCATGTATGTCTATTAGTTCCAATATCCCCATTAATTCTCATCCAAATTGATTTAGCGGTTCTCGAGTTATAAATAGTATAACTAAAACGACTTTCTCTATATATACGTATATCCTCTTGCGCGCTTCTCGTACACACGGGTAAATATTTTAATAGAAAAGCGAATTAACCATTCTGTTCAATCAAATAATGAACGGGTTGCAAACTTAAAAAATATACGTCACTGAAAAAATATCCAATCGGTGCGCGTTTCTCGTACTACCGTGTGTACAATTGCGAGATGTGCACTCAACTCTCTCGTACACCCGTGTGTACAAGAGGATATATAAATATATATACAGATACAGATATATAGATATAAAATTAAGAGGTAACAGGTACGGTCGAGTCATCGCTTTAGCTATAATTTCGCGCAATTTTAACGCAATCTTGTACAGTACCCTTAGTACGGGTTTGTTTTACGTTTAAAGTAATCGTAACGAGTACGCGTTCGGCGCTGTGATTGGTTGCTTCATTGGCGCCGACCAATCAGAGTGCCGAACGCATACTCGATTCGAATACTTTAAACGTAAATCAAACTCGTACTAAGGCCTCAGTTATGACTTTGTTATTCGGAAAACTAGTTTGTGCTCAACAACACGTTTTTTGAGAAAAAGTTCTGCTTCAGATGTCAAACGTTTCTGAGGCTATTAGTATTCTTTCCGCGGTGGCTAGTGTATGTACATCATATTGGAATTAGATTGATGGCACGGTCTAGTTATACGTGAGGTGGTTTGACGATGTGCGACACGTTATTTATTTATGTATACATTATTAGATGTTTGAGAGCTCGTGGTTTAGGTATTTTTTATTTTGGCATAAGCCGGCAAACGAGCAGACGGGTCACCTGATGGTAGGCAATCGGCGTCGCCCATAGACACCTAGAACACCAGATGCGTTACAAGTGCGTTACCGGCCTTTTGAGGATTAGGAATTTGAGGATCGATGGGGATTCAGGGTTTGGGGAGATTGGGGAACCCGGGGTAATTAAAAAAAAGTTCATTCAGTTAAAGTTCATCTCAATCCCATCAGCCGTTTTGAAGTGAAAGAGTTACAAACAAACACACACACACACTCGCATATATTTTCACATACTTATACTAGACTATATTAAACCCTTTGAGTACCGCCATTAACACAATTAAACACAATTAAAGAACGATAGGTTGCGGTCACCGGTATCCTCGCGGTGTTTGACAGTTTAAACTGACGGATGGTACTCAAAGGGTATATACAAATACTAGAAACTTATACCAGATTATATAGAAATATAAACAAATAGTAGGAAGTAGGATAGGATAGAAGAATGTCATAAGTTGTTAATAAATACATTGTTAGTATGTCCTTTATAAGACGATCAAATTATTTGTTGTTACGCACGTGGTGTCACAAAACAATTAGCATGATAAATGACTGTAAATATATTTTGGCAGACAGATTACCATTTTTTTTCAACATTATTGCTGGTATTGTTCCATCGAGAACTGAACTTTGGTTGGCAACATGCCAATCAAAACATCTTTATTGTTACTATTGAGTGTTGATAGTTAATAGTCATTGTTTATTTTCTGTTTATATGCTATAAAAAGTAAATTAACATAGCATTGGGCCTTTTATTATTCAACGAATAACCTATAAATGCCCACTGCTGAGCAAAGCCTCTTCTCACACGGAGAAGATTTGAGCATTAATCACTACGCTTCCTCATTGCGGGTTGGCGATTTCAAACTTATAATTAGAAATTATAAGTCCAGGTTTCCTCAACAATGTTTTCCTTCTCCTTCAGTGGTGTCTAAATGATCTTAGAAAGATTTATAACTCAGAAAAAGTCACATTGGTACTTGCTGTTGGTAGGTTTCGAACCCGTACCCTTATGCATGAGAAACGGTCGTCGTAACCTCGTCCATCTTAACTTCGGCCATCACGACACTTCGCTTACTTATTCGATGTAGTTAGTAGGCACATACATAAGAATATTGCTGTTCAATTTACCTTTAAAAGAAAAAAACCCATACGTCTACATACCGGCAGGTCCTTTAATCCTGACATTTTAGTAGACAGAAGTTTAGATATACCAGGTGGTACCCTCTATTGCATCTACTTTTTAATATCTAAAATCTTTACGATGAATATGGTCATTGATCAGCAGTGCACTATCATGGACGGCTGATTCTCTCTAGACCTAATATTATTAAATTATTCCACAAACCAAAACAAGATTCTATTAGAATATTCCTCAAAGTTTGTATCCAACATCTGGTGTTGGGTAGGTATAAGGATTACGTAATCGACATGTGGCTCAATTGATTACATTAGCCCTTCAAGATCTAAGAACTATCAATCTTGTATCCTACTTGTTTCTGATACACTTGTTTGTTTTGAGGTATTAGGTACAAACAAATTCTTGTTATTAGTTCGGTTTGGCTTCCTAAATTAAGACAATGTTGGTTTAGAGGGGAACATTACAACGGTTGAGATTTCGCTGAACATTTTTGTGTAGATTATTTAATCAACAAGGATTTAAATTAAACCAAAGAGTCTGAAATCATGGCCAAGAAAACTTTGAAAAGAGATTCGCCTCCTATTATTACCCTCAAGAATTTATAAAGAGACTCATAAAAACTGGCGATAAGTGAAAATGTACTTCATGTATTTTGTAACAGCTCTTTGAAACGTAAACTTATAAGTGGCTTTTATACATTTTGCACCTATTTCAACTAGTTAGGAGTATTAAAAATAAGTCGTTCGGTGTTTTTACAAGCGAAGCCTGCTAACAGGCTTACCTGTGAGACCACGAGAGCAGCTTTTGTTAAAGGTTTTCAAAAGAAGGCAGCCGTAATATGGGTTTATGTAATATATTTCTTTAGAAGTACCTATAAAATATGGTACTCTAATTTTTAGAGCATCGTATATTATTTAGTTGATTGGTTTTTATATAATTATTATAACTCATGTGTAGCTAAATAGGTGAACGGTAACTGGTAATCTTCTCGTTAACACTATATAACCCAAAATTAAACCCTGCTACAGCTTATTTCAAAATCAGAAGCTTGTCCTTTGATACTAAAAATACTTTATCCAGTCTGAAAATAAAATCAGGCACTCGTGTTGAGGCCGACATTATTAAGTCAGCAGGATGTTAAAAATTTGAAATTTAATTTGGCTCAGTCTAAATTACGAAATTACGAAATTTAATATTGGATCTGTCACCAACTTCGGTGTACTGTCTGGAACAGTTATATTTAGAACCACTCTAAGTAAAGGTAACTCGTAACTCTGTATTAGATTTCTTTTGTATAGGCCGAAAATAAATTTCATGCCGAAACTGAATCCGAGTACATAGTTTAGGACGAAACCTTTTTAAACGAAATTGTATGGCCATACTTAAAGTATAGATTACGCATACGTGTACAAACTCACGTCTTTGACCATAAGGCCTACTCATCGTGTCATAGTTAAGGCTTTGGCTGCCAATAAAAAACTGTTGAAGGCAAACCCTCCGCTAATGTCGGTCACCAGTGACTGCCATGGCGTTTAACGTGTTAATCTTTTATTTTTATCCAAAATAATTGTAGTTTCGGCCTACACTACACTCGGGCCGAAGGTTCAGTGTCAGTTTCGGCTTAAATTTGTTCCTTTGTCCCTTCAAATCTTGTCAAGTAGGTACAGATATTTGTAACATTGTCTAGTGAGTTTTCGAACATCTGCTTCAAAGTTCAATATTCCAAAGACATTTTGGTGTCAATGACATCAAAGTGTATTCGTTTAAGAATTCTGAGAGTTGGATTTAAAGAATTTTTGTTTTATACGAATATTAAATGCAATTCCGAACGGTGATTTCAGATAACGAAAATAACTGGAGGAAATTGATTTTGGAAGTATAAAACGGTCACTGTTTTTAAAAATAACAACTTTATATTTAAATTTTTCTTTGCGTCTGAGTCACTGAACTTATCACAAACGGCTATGCTAATATTGATGAAACTTTTTTTGATTGCATATTATCATATATTTACCCTATAGTGAACTATACTCCATGGTCTTTTTATTCTTTATGAAGGTTTGATCACACAGTGAACAATACTCGATGTTGATATTATAATGGTTTATGGTGGGATATCAATAAGACTTACATTATAAAACGGGTTTTATGTTTATTTGTGCAAATATATCAACTTCACAAACATTGATAATAAGATCATGTGAGTAATATGGCTTATACAAAGTTTAAATTTACTTATACCTACTTAGTACATAGCGATGGCACTTATTAGTTTAATAAAACTGTAGAGTATTTGAATAAGTTATTGCTATAGAATCAGATAACGCCTATGTACATATTATTAATAACATTAATAAGACTATTCACTTAATAGATACTCAGAAATTGGTAATACGCAATTAATTAGTCGGGATCAACTTATTTGATTGATTGATTTTGCTGTCTATACTTCATAATTATTATCTAAGAGCTCTTGATCAAGGATCAAAATATAAATCCTGCTATTTTGAAAAGATATGAATAGATTTTGTAGTCATGGCTCGGAGGTTTAACACGCTCGCTTTTCATGCATGAGAGTGCGGGTTCGAAACCTACCAACAGCAAGTACCAATGTAACGTTTTCCGAGTTATTTGATTGTACTTTCTAAGATGATTTAGACACCTATGGCAAAATTAAATGGTGAAGGAAAACATCGTGAGGAAATCTGGGCTTATAATTTCTAATTATAAGTTTGAAATCACCAACTCGCATTGAGCAAGCGTGGTGACTAATGCTCAAACCCTCTCCGTGTGAGAAGAGGTTTTGTTCAGCAGTGAGTCTTTATAGGCTGTTGATGATGATAAAGATTTTTTTTACTATAATAATTATTAGGTATACAAGTCAAACTCTTTAGAACATGTTTTGCGCATGGGCTTTGGTATAACTGAAACTTTTTTTGATGAATGAAACCATGCAGTGTTTTCCCTTAGGTGGCGCGAGAGAAAGTGTCAGACTGTTACTAACTAACAACTACCACATTTTTAGTACTGTTTCGAGCCAGAATCTTTATAATCAGTACAAAAAAAAAAACAGTAAATATTTAACCAATTTGAGTGTCGAATGTCATATCTCATCGTCAATCGTTGAACTTATGATTTAACAAACGACTACCTTAGTGGTTTCGGCTATAAACTATCTTAATCTTAATTATTAAAATATTCATATAATTTATAGGATTAACCGCGAGACCAATGAAAGATCTCGTCTCGTTTTCTATTTTAAGAACCAATATGCAATAAAAAGCTGTATGATAACTAGTATAAAGCATATTATGTAATAACCGGTTTTGGTTTTATTTTTATCACTAAAGTCTGGTTTTTGGATCCTTATTATTGTTCAATTGCTTTATATTTTATCAACCGACTTCAAAAAAAAAAAGAATGAAAGATGTTCTCTGTTTCACCCTATATGTCTGTTTGTGCGCGACTATCTCGCGATTGGCTGAACCGATTCTGATGCGGTTTTTAGAAAAGTATTTGTAACACTTAGGTTATGGTTGTAATACCTATATTATTTATTAATTGGCCTTAAAAGTTTTTAACTGACTTCTTTTAAACGTAGCTTATAAAATAATTATTTTAATACAAAAATTCTATAAATAAATTATATAATGTTATACTTATTTTCCCTAATAATGCAAAAAACAGTGTAAGCACAGTACAGTAACAAAAAGTAGACAGATTACTAATAATATTTTGCATGCATTTTATACATGAAAATGGTGATAAAGATAATGATACAATAATACATAAAATACTTTTACAATGGATTATGTACGACGAATATCAAGTTTCTTATCTATCTATGAATTTGTACGGTACGTACACTTGCAGCGATGTTGTTGAGGTCGGAGCGCGAAGAGAAAAGATTCACTTAGTTAGATTTACAACGTTTAATTGTGTTTACAATAAAACTGTTGACGATTCCTTTCTCTAATGTTAGTACCAGTAATTGCATTCAATGATGTATTATGTTTCATCGGTATTCATAGAACAAAATATGTACGTCAGTCATTTTAGGACTGTACAGAATTCTAGAGTCGCATAAAGTTCATCAAGGCAGCTATTAGAAATTTCAACACCAAAATTAAAAAATAACACCACAAAATGAAAACTACAAATTAAATTAAAGTTACTCGCAGCAATCTGTGAGATACAAAGAATAATTGGTATATACAGAAAGTTTTGAAAGCCTGGAAATGTGTCCAATTAAGAATGTCGTATCTCCGAGAATGACTTGTATAAATTAGTTAGTAGTTGTCAGTATTTCGGATACGAAACTGGTTGGTCTCTGTCGGCCTTTTTTTTTTTAAGGGGGGAAAATCATCGAATGACTGCTCCCGCCTGGGTGAGGCGGAAGGGAGTGTCAGACTCTTACTGACTAAAAACCACCCCGTTCCTTCTCCTGCACGTCGAGCCGGAGCCCCGGTTACCCGTTAGGTTCTCCGCGACTCCGGATCGGCATCGGCCCTATTGGGCCCCATCTGTGGTGGTCTGATAGCTCTTTGAGGCGCGCGCGGAACGCGACGCGCCGTACGCTCGGGTCTGTTTCTGGTCGGACGGGGAGCCACCCATGCTCGCCGTCCGCAGGCCCACGCTTACGGTGGCCGGAGATCGTCCCGCGATCCCCGACGTCCGGTGTGTCCTTCGCTATGGCTGGGTTGCGAGGAGGCAGCGCTTCGCTGCCTCACGCGTCCCGCCTCCTCCTTAGCTAGCATGACTGCTTCGCAAAAGGAGGAAACGGCATCCCAATCCCCCTCGCTCCGCATCATGGCCTGCACTAGGCCCGGACGCGAGAGGTCGCCATCGCCGATCACTTCCCTGAGGGCACGGCGGTGCTCAGCCCACGCAGGGCATTCTCCCACCGTGTGTTCCACCGTGTCCTCAGGGCGGTCCTCGCAGTGATGACACCCGGACGTTTCCTCCCGCCCCATCAGACAGAGGTACCTCCCGAAACTCCCATGTCCGGTGAGGACCTGCGTCAGGCGGTAGGTGAGGACGCCGTAGCGTCTCAAGCCACTCCTCAAAGAGGGGACTTACCGCTGCGATGGCAGCGAGCCCAATCTCTGTCGGCCTAAGATAAAGCCAGCCAGGCGAAACAAAGGACCACACAAAATAAAAAAGGTTTTATTATTAAAGTAGCATACGTTTATTTATATGCTGCCTTGTTGGCCGAGTTCTCGGGTTCTGGGTCTCGGGTTCAATTCCCGGGTCGGAAATGTATTAACTCGTCGAGCACCGTCATTATAGACACAATTAAAGAACAATAGGTTGCGGTCACCGGTGACCGCTTGGTGTTTGACAGTTTAAAGGATTTTTAAAAAAAAATCTTGGTAGTAGCACGGAGTATGAATTATGCTCGCAATATGATAATAGGCTTACCCCCTATTACATGGGTCTCGTAACATAAATAGTAAAAAGTTGGTGTTAAATTGAACAGTAGCATTAAGTGCCGTAATGTGCACCTCTGGTTGCCCCTTCAGGGATACAAGGCGTGAAGTTATGTTATGTTAAACACCCGTAACAAATTGTAAAAAATATTTTGACATGATATACTTAATATAGTTTAAAAGTGTTGTCAGTTTTCTGAGTTTCTTTTGATCTAGCGTATTCCTGAGTATACAGTTCGCTCAAGAATAGAAAGAATATAAAGAATATAAAGTATATATTTTGGATATCACAAGCTATTTATAAATGCTTGCAAAAAATACCAAACATAGACTTTAATAAGTAACCATACATTAGCCAGTGTAGTCTTTCTTATGCGTTAAATAAGATATTTACTGGAGAACTTGTCTCCAAGGTCCAAAACGCTTTGGCGAAGCCTTTGGTCCCTACAATTACTATTAAGCTCGCCTCGTCCAGTTCTAGGTCAGGGCTTAATATAATAGGCTCTAGATCGTTAGAGTTCAATGTCATTTCCATACGCGTATACGCGTCCGTGTCGGATACTTTTCTTTATGCTGGAATCGGACCAAATCTCTTCAGCAGTTGTTTGAACTAAAATATTTTTTCTGTACCTATTATTATTGAAATGAATAATGAATTATTTTTCGCCTGATAAAAGATACTCGGGGGAAGATTAGTATCTTCCCCCGAGTATCTCTAGAGCTGACTGATACATCTTACAGACACTGGGTAGCAGCCTAAAATTTTTGCACAGGCCTGCGAATGGCGAGCATGGGTAGGTCGCCATCAGACCACCACGGATGGGGCCCAATAGGGTTGATGTCGATACGGAGCTGCGGGGGACTTAACGAGTTGCCGGGGCTCCGTCTCGAAGGGCAGGAGCAGGAACGGGGTGATTTTTAGTCAGTAGGAATCTGACACTCCCTCCCGCTTCACCCAGGCGGGAGAAGTCATTCGATGACTGCGATCTTTAACCCGTTTGCCAAACGCGGAAATTATGGCAAACCTTGTAAGGAGCCAACTGGCCCAACAGTAGACCGTTACGAACCGCTGATGATGATGTATTGTATATCTGTACCTATTAAATCTATAATTGATAATGATAATCATGTAGTTTAACCCCATAATAAAACCTCATTATAATTTAGTATTATATTATAAATCGATTAAACAGATCGCTCACGTAGAACAAAACTATCGAATATTCATTTAACGACACTAGAATATTCAATAGCAACTATTAAGGCATTGTAGACCACAAGAACATTATCACACCACAATATAAAACACATTAAATCTACGACTAACACAATCTTAATGTGCAATTGTTATAGAACTGTCCTTATAAATCTTAGTTCGTTCATATTCATGGCCCAGCTCATACGAGCCGACGTACTAAAGGGCTATAACTGCGCACTATTATAGCTACATTATGCTCACCGTAGCTCATAATGCGATCAATTTATATTCTCATAACACCTTGGATGCTAATTACCGAGGCAACTAACGTAGTATAGTTCCTGTCTTAATTGGCAGAGTGTAAGTGATTATAAGCCTATGAATGGCTTGTTAGTGTGGTCGTTAAGCACCAAATTGGAAGCATTAGATTCGGTTTTCTTTTTTGGCGACAAGCCAGCTATAAATTCAAACGCATTATTGACTGAAATATCCTCTTGTCTAACTTCTGAAAAACTCATTCGCTTTTTTATCTTTAAGGAAAATACCTATGAATCGTACATTAAATCACGCTTTTTGTTCTTGATAATGGGTCACGCATTTAATATTAGAAACATATTTTTTAATATTTTATCGTCCTTTTTGATTCAGTATATATATAGTTTTAGTTTATAATAGAAACATCTAAATATATCTCACAAGTTCAGCAAGTTCAAAAAATATCATTAGATGATTCGAATTTCAGAAAACCCAACAATACTTAACTGTTTCGATTCCAATGTCATTCAAATCTTTACAGCACATAATATAAGGCAATTCATACTTTTCACTACATAATTATGGTTTAAGTGTAATGTAGTAGGAGGGGAGCATATCACTATATTTGGGGCACAGTTCCAGATCCTGTGCCACAATCATCAAACAATTAAAAAAAAACTAAAAACTCCAACGGCATTGGACCCAGGTCCTTTTGCTCAGCAGTCGTGCTTACAATCAATCGTCCAACAGAACAATAATTTTTATTCCTTCACTATTATTATCTTGGAATTCTCCACAAATCGTTAAGAGACCTCGTTAATGGTCACGTCCATAGATAGGGATTCTAGAGCTATTTCCTGCTAAGTCTTCGGACTTTCCACGTTATTGCCGCCTTGACCTACTTGTTGTTAGTTTTATTTGACTCTTCTGTACATAACTTTATTGATAAAAGTCTTTGGTTTTTGTGACAAAATCTCTCAAAGTTTGATCCATTGAAGTATTTGTATTTGACAGTTTATCAAGTGGTAGTGAAATCAAAAACGATTCGATGAAAAAATTTGAAATTCTCTGTTTTTTTATTTTGAGGAACTAATAAGTTCTTTGAATAGTTTTAAAGAATAAGGGAAGGCTTTTGTTTAGCTGTGGACATCTTCTGGGTAGAGGTTAGAATACCTACTTCAAAATTTGCAGTATCTAATAGCATAAAACACGCGCGCGCACACACAGACACATCTACACGCACATTCACTTATGTATAGTTAGTAGTTATATATATTTTAATGTATATATTATTTATTTGCGTTGCGACTGCCTCGTTGGCCGAGTATTCGCAAGTGCGACTGCCGGGCAAGGGGTCTCGGGTTCGATTCCCGGGTCGGGCAAAGTATTACTGGGTTTTTTTAAAAATTCTCAGTAGTAGCACGGAGTCTGGAAATGTGCCCGGTATATGGCAATAGGCTCACCCCCTATTACATGGGACTCATAACAACTAGTGAAAAGTGGGTGTTACATTGTACTGTGGTAGAATGTGCACCTCTGCCTACCCCTTCGGGGATAAAAGGCGTGATGTTATGTTATGTATATTATTTATTTGGTAGTATTATATTGTATGTATTGTTTTAATTACTGTACACTAGACTACCCCCCTTTTCCAACTCCTGATTACTGGCTCTATCCAAAGGTTGTCTGGAAGAAGTCGCATTCTGCGATAAGGCCGCCCATTATACACATTCTTTTATGTTTATTTTCTATGTGTGTTTTATGGTGTACAATATTATAAAAAAGAAACGTTTGGATTTGTATACGGTAATTGTTTATAATGTTACTCTTTAAATCACTGTAACCTTAGCGATTGAATAATAGACAACATAATGTATTATTTTACACCTTTAGGACTTAGTCGCAAAAGCATTACCTACTTTTTCTTAAGACTAGCATCAAATATATCTGCTGATTCATGGTTATATTGATTTTATTCTAACCGTAGTTAGTTTATTTGCTGAATGACTCGGCAATAGTATGACTTTAATGTGACATAATGTCCTACTAGTGTTGTTAATGATTTTCTCGTTAGTTTGTTAACTCAAAAAAGCCATAGTATAAATTACGATCTTTAGACTTAGAAATAGAATTTCGGTCTAGACTTTATTTACCCATCATCTTTTGACGGCACGATTGGCGCAGTGGCTGGACAACTGGCTGCCGCGCCGATAGATTCATACAATGAGAGTCAACTGCTGGATTGTGGGTCTCCTTTATAAAAATAAACCATTATCTCCACACTAGCCAAACGTGTTGGAGGTCGCGGTTTATAAGCTAGAATGTATAATACAGAAGCATATCTAGTGAATAAGAATTTCTTGATAACATAATTTATACTTACCAATCTAAAAAAAACGCAATTAATTACGTATACTTTTAGTTGTTTACTCTAACTTATCAATTAAAACTTTACATAACATAACATACATGTTATGTAAAGTTTTAATATAACATACATACATAACATGTAAAACTTTACATACAATAATATACCGTCACTGCCAATAAACTATGATTTTCATTCTTGTATTTACGGAGGTACTTAAGTGAAACCACATAAAGATCATTATAGTATGAAATATTTAATTAATTCCTATGGGTACAGTTTTTATGGGACGTACCAGACGTCTCATTATATTATAATGATACAAAAAAATAAGGTAAAATTAGTAAAGTTAAGCGCGTGTTTGTTCTACGCGCTAGTCAGGTATATTATTTAGTTTGTTATCTCGGTTGTCGGCTGTGGTCGATGTGTTTAAGAGACTTTGAACCCCAATTTGAAAGGCATGTTCTGTAAAATCGAAAATAATGCGATAAGATAGCAGTTGACTGACAGTTATTTGACTTTGAAATCAGTATCCTGTTTCCAGAAGACACGTAGAATCTTGAATATATCTTCATAATGAGCCTATAAGCAGCAAATCCATTTGAATGTGAGACCAACTTTATTTTGTTGTTTTTACGATACAAGTTCAGGTAACGGGTACCACGGTCTATAAAACTGTCAAACTTTGTTTTGAAATGAAAAAAATAAACGTTTTAAAAATATGGACCACTATAAAATATTGCTAATATTAGAGTGGATGCAAAATTATAACTCTTTAAATAAGCACATTATAAACAAAAAAAATTACACATTATAAATTGGCCCAGAGGTTAGGACGTCCGCTTCTCATGCATGAGGGTGCGGGTTCGAAACCTACCAACGGCAAGTACTAATGTGACTTTTTCTGAGTTATATGTACTTTCTAAGATTATTTAGACATCACTGACAAACAGTGAAGGAAAACATCATGAGGAAACCTGGACTTATGATTTCTAATTACAAGTTTGAAATCGCCAGCCTGCAATGAGTAAGCGTGGTGATTAATGCTCAAATGTTATCCATGTGAGAAGAGGCTTTGCTCAGCAGTGGGCATTTAATGGCTGTTGATGATGATGATGAAACAAAAAAAACAAAGTTTACCAAAACAATACAAGTCGAAACCGCCACTACAAAACGCGCGGCAATCGATCGCAAGAGCTTGCGTAAGACAATTTTCATCTTAAGTTTAATGTAAACTGTTCACCAAAACTTGTTACAAAAATATCCAAAGTCGAATGCTATTTTTAGATTTCGAGGTGTGTGGAGTCATGGCCGTCTTTGAGTCATTTGGCGGTCAATTGTAGACATTTAAGACATTTTTTACGTACCCCGTTTGTTATTCAACATGTAAAAAGATATCGCTTATCTTCTAAAGTTTGTTTGACGATTGTATTTTTATGGTGGGCGTAAAAACGTACGATAGGTATACGATTTTATTTGTTTTGTTTCAAAATACGGGTCGAAAACACTGTCGCTTTTACTGTAAATCAAATCTTAAAATTACTGTTTAATTTCGTCTCAAAACTGTTGAAGTCATTTTATTGTTAAAATAAATGTAATTCTGATAATTTTGACACAATACCATAGATATTCATATTTATAACAAACTACCATTAATGTAACACTTTATTGACACTAAAGTCTTGATCAAATTTGAAAATATTTTTTTGCATAACTAGAATATTTTCAAATCTGAAACAGTGCATCAATAGTTGGCGCTCTATAGATTATACATACTCTCTATTTATTTTAGTTCGTACTTTTAAATTTCTTACCATCAGACGTAGGTAAAGGTTGCCAGCTTGGAATCCTAATCAATTCCCTTCTGACACGAATTCACTTTCTTCCAGTAGAGTAGACGTTACGTTATTACAAACAAATCTGTATTCATCTTACATTCGCTGGATCTGAGGAAAAATGCCACTGTCAGGCGCTCTTGAAGTATGAATTAGACAAAGTGATAACCAAATGATATGTTTCAGTTTTAAATTATTTGTGCAATCTTTCCTGTTGAAGCACTAATATGGATGTCTTTCTACATTTTTTATGTAGGTGTGCAGTTTTAGGTACTTAAAATCGTAATTTACGTCTCATTTATATATGCTTATCGACTGCAAAATTATGTATCCTTAGCTTTGGCAATAAACGTATTCTGAGAAATACAGAAATAAATATTTTAAACGAATTTGCAATATGCATACAAAAATAAATTCATCATTTATACAAAAACTTATAGAAGATGAAGTTTTACAAGTGTGGGCTTCAAGCGCTCTATAACTGAATTCATACAGAACGTTTGTGACCTCTTCTAAGTTCTCCACACCATTTGTCTTATATTGTCTACAGAATTGTTTCCGAGAGCGCGGGTGGTACTACTAGCAAACTACCTCCGGTTCTGCCTATGACAAATAGAATGGAGGACGAATGGAGTTTCTTGCTCGTTCTTCTCCATAGGAATCTGCACCTTGGAATGAGCAAATAGCTTCACTTTTAATGTTTTGTTGACGTTTAACAGTGCCTTTCTGGTCTAATTGAAAATAATGATTTTGACTTTGACTTTGACAAAGAAAGCGGTTACATAGATATTATTTTTTAAAGGTATTTAACAGTGTTTCATTAGCAAATTGAGCTCGTTTCTGACATAGTCGTGAAAATAAAAATTAACCTTGTCATGGTAATTAGTTAAAATATAAGTAGATAAAATTATCTTTTGTACAACGAAGTTTTGACAGTTATGCAACTTACTGTAGAACTATCTTAGTTAATAGGGTTGCAACTGTAGAGGTAGAACTATCTTAGTTAATAGGGTTGTACACAATGAATAGATTACCGTAGACACTAATTACAACTTGCCCACCTATGGAATAAATTTGATTACTAGAACAAGAAAAGTTAAAAATTCTAATTTAAAAAGCTAGTAAATACGAAATTTTGTATTCCTATATAAAATTAATATGCACATGCAATTATGTATTTTTAAACTACTATATCAGAATTTAAGATTTATATATTTTTTTATAATTTTAATGATCAATAGATTAAATTTATTTTGTCTTAAGTTTTTTGCTCTACGTTTTAATGTGCAAATCAACCCAATAATCTGGTTATTTCAACAGACTTTTTAAATAAATAACTAGATAGGTTAAAGCATGAACAAATAGTAAGACATATCATTCAAGCGTGGGAGAGCCATGCTACGGCACGAATGAGCCGGCTCGACCGGAGTGATACCACGGCCTCACAGAAAACCGACGTGAAGCAACGCTTGCGTTGTGTTTCGTCGTGTGAGTGAGATTACCGGAGGCCCAATTACCCTCCCCTTTCTCAATCTCCCCAATCCCTGAATTCCCAACGATCCTCAAACTCCTAATCCCCAAAAGGCCGGTAACGCACTTGTAACGCCTCTGGTGTTCCAGGTGTCCATGGGCGATGCCGATTGCTTACCATCAGGTGATCCGTCTGCTCGTTTACCGGCTTATGGCATAAAAAAAATATATATACAGAGTGAAAAACGCCGACAGATGATGACAAAAACCAAACATTATTTTTATAAAAGTAAGGAATTAAATGATTCGTTTTTGTAATGATAGTTATAATCAACCGCTCAAGGCTAATGTTGCATGAATAACATGAATTAAAATACGATTGAATTTGTAAAAACAATTTCTTTTTGTCAGCGTTTCGGAGACGTTTCGTTTACACCCTGTATAGTTCCTTATTCGACAATCGACAATTGCAACTCTCACAAAGAGAGTAGATGGTGTGACAAATGTAGCTTCGGGAGGTAGGTACCTGTTCCTGAGAGGGCGAGAGAAAACGCACCGTTGTGTTGTCAGGGATGTGATCGGCGACTGTGAGCCCTCGCATCCAGCCCTAGTTCGATCCATGATGCGGACCGAAGGGGAATTGGGATGCCGTATCCTTCTGCGAAGCAGTCATGCTAGCTAAAGAGGAGGCGGGGCGCATGAAACAGCGACCCACATGCTCACAGTCAGTAAAAGTCTGAGACGTCCCTCTCGTCTTACCTGGGTGGGAGAAATCATTGGATGATTTTCCTCCTCAAAAATAAATATAAAAAAAACGGTGACAAATGTATTCTACCCTAGTCTTATAATTAACAAAGACAAATAATTGTTTATTTTTCCCTATAAATTCCTTAGTAGAATTATTATTAGTAGCTTAGTAATTAATATAGACATGATAGCCATAATTTTAATACTTGAGAATAAATCTTAGCCATATATAGCATAGATCGCCTTGATACAGGAAATAATGAAGGTCAAGTACAATGAAGTTTATATTTAGATTCATCTAAGCTACAATTTATGGCGTTCAAAGTGTCTGAGAATGAAACTAAGATCAAATTGATAATAGATTACTTCCGACAGTTAGCTATTAAAAATAATTAATATAAAATATTATTTTGAATATTTTTATAAAAACTATCGTGAGACATACTAAATTAACTAAAAATGCTGGTTACTCACGTGAATATACTAAGAAAAGCTCTACTAGTTTCGAACCACAGAGGGGGTGTTGTCGCGCAGCTCACTGGGCTGAGCGAGCTGCGTGACATCGCCGCGAGAATCCCTCTGTGGTTCGAAAGTAATATATTCTTCTCAGTATAGTAAGTAACCCGCGATTTTAGTTATTGTTTTGAATAGTTACACAAAAACTTAGTTTAATCAGATGTTATAAGATCAAGAGTCAAACGATTGTTTATGATTTTTTTTGATTGCGCGATGTCGTAGTTGACAAAGCCCTTTAAAGAAATAAATAAAAAAAATATTATTTTAGGTTTTTCTTAAATGGATTACATTTTCCATGATATACGCCAGTAGTTACGAAACTGGCATGGAGGATTATTATATTTATATTTTGCACTTGTATGATTATTTAAATTATGCAACCAGTTTTCCAGCCATACCACTTCAAAGTAATGTATGTCTTTGAGCAAATGATAATGCCAACTTACCACCTTACAACTTGGGAATAATAAACTAAAGAAAACAGAGCCACAAATTAATAAGATGCTAATTATACAAAAAGCTTAATCATGTTGTACATTAAAGCAATAGTAAAATAAACAAAAACAAATTGTTCTCTTTGTAAATAATTCATGAAACTTGATCCCTTTGTAGTTGTAATTATAAAGGGAGTTAGCAGTTAACAATGTTTATAGTTTTGTTACAATTATCTAGGGATAGCTTTTGAAGTCAGATAACAATGGTTAATACCTACGTGTAATTTTGATTGTAAACCCAAGTGGGGCTTAAAACTGGTGCGATTATACAATTCATCGTTTTTTGAAGTCGTTTCTAGTCAGCCAAAACTACACATGTGTACCTAGCAGTGGCTGCCTGGTTTTTGGTGACAAAGTAAATACACTATATTATTCTAGGCATTCATCATTGTTATTATACAATGTTAAGCCTTTGACTGCCGACAGAAAACTGCTGAAGGCAAATCCTCCGCTGACGTAGGTCACCGGTGACCTACGCAGCGGTTAACGTGTTAATTTAGGTTTCAGGTCTAGCAAGTTTATAAAATCCATATATAACTAAAAAACACTTGAACTGTGCACAAAGCTCTTGTTATTTATATAGGCGGTTATATAATATTAAATTAACTACATTTTATGGAATGAGCTGGTAAACAAGCAAACGAATCACCTGATGGTAAGCAATCGGCGCCATCCATGGACACCTGAAACACCAGATGCGTTAGGCGAAATTTGAGGATTGTGGGGGATTCGGGGATTGGAAAGACTGGGGATGGGAGGAGGGGTGAGTAACCTCACCCACACGACGAAGCACAACGCAAGCGTTGTTACGTCACGTATAGGTATATACTGTTACTTTCCCTTCGCGGTACTTGTGATTTTATTACCTAAGCGAAAGATTCAGTCAGAAGAAGTTTGGTAAAAAACATTCGTAAAGTTCAGCTTACGTTGAATAGAAAAAAAAATGTAAAAACTTCGGTAAATAGTAAAAGTTCTGGTAAATTTTGTTGTCTCTCTCGAACCACTAAGCAATTTGCATGAAATTTGTTCGGTTATACGATTTTTTCTTTGACATCAACTCAACATTGTTTTTTGTTGGAGTATGAAATTGTTTTTGTAAGCCGTAAGGGTCAAATGTCATTATTATTATGTTTAAAAATAGACACGTCTTACCATAATCATTAATGCAGTAAAAAATAGTTATAATTTTTCTGTATCGGATGATGAATGATAACCAATACTAGAAAAAATTTAGTAAATTTTCGGTACACAGGCACTCACACCAAAATAATAACTATAGGTACTTATAAGAAAAATAGGTTTCGTGGCTTGTTCCCCAACAAATTGTTGTTTAATTAATTCAACTTTTATTTTTATACTTTACCAAATATTTTCTCACGCTAGATTTAATTTTATAACTTATTTTTTCAACATTTTTTTATTTGTTCAACAAAAACGTTAGCATAATTTGAAATTGTTTTGAACGATATTTTTATTACGTTTTGACGAAATTATTCAGAAAAGTAGGTATGATAAGCATAGCAACTAAATATATCTATAATATTTAATCGCTTAATTTATTCTCGTTTCTCTGGTAATTGGACTGCATCAAATTAACATAACTAAGAGGAGAAATAAAAAAAATAGATTGTTTAACGCATTCAATTTTGCCGATTTTACGTTACTAGTCATTATTTTTATATTAAAAACCATGCTAGATTTATGACCGTCAAAATACTTACTTATATTTTTCCTTATCATAAAAATATTTTAAGTATTTTGATATTTAAGAAAAACTAGATACAATTAATCAAAGTTCCGACAAAAGCAACCCACGTACGCACAAGCAATGCTTTAGACAATTTTATTACGAATTAACTAAAATATTTATCTAAACTCAGCAGACAGGTTAATACATAATATTGACCTTTAAAATCTTAAAAACAAGTTATTTATAACGATCATCGCATTCAATATTATAAATTACATAATTCGACAGCCAACAAATCACCACAATGCAGTGCATAAAATAATTGGAATAATGATAAAATTTTGAAATAAAATGTTAGAGGAGATCGTTTATACGATTCTCCCGAGTACACGGACGCTGAGGTGTAAAAAGAAACCTTATGCCAATCCAGCAAAAAGCAGAAAAGAAGAAAACAGAACTGAAGATGTTAGTGCAAGTGAAATACTTGGAGAACTCAATGCATCTGTGGACAATGCTGAAACACACGCGGTTAAAACACCTCGATTCAAAGTGTCAATTTTGATGTCATTCCTCATATTCTATGTATGTGTATTAAATGTGATAATCTCGTGTGATGTTAGTATTAGTGATGTAAATATCAAAGAAAGAAAAGGGGGTTTGTACGCACGTGAAACTATTAGAGAAAAACCCAAGTACTGGTATGGACATAGACATGATGGCTACGAAGGTTACGGAAAAAACCTCCGTAAAAGTCGAGCGTCAACTAAAAGACAGACTGATGACGGCAAACCAGAAAAGTACCCAGAAGCTCAAGAATTTTTTAAGTATGATTACATTAAGGATAAAGATGATATACCAAATGCAACTCAATATCCAAACTATTTTCACATGGGTAACTACATTCGCGATGACCCAAGAGCTGTGGGTTATCCTCATGATCTCGCATCCCATCCGTATTTTATAAAAAATATTCAGTTCAACTTAAGGCCAGAAAGGCATCAATTTATGGAGAAAATTGTAAAACTTGGTGTTTTACTACCGGCTGATGAGAACCAAGTTTTTTCCCTTGGAAAAGTTTTGCCTATCATAGAGATGGCAATACCAGCTGTTACGGGAAGTGATGGACCTCTACCAGGCTGGACCATCCTAGTAGACTATAGAGATACAAGATGTTCTTCTGTAGAAGGACCTTTGGCTGCATTTGAATTCTACGTCCATCATGCTGCTGGTAAGCTTTCATTCATTTCATAAAAATAATAACTGATGATGTTGGTTGTAATTCTGATAGACTGTAAAAATATTTTTAGTATTTTAGCGTTGCATTCATATTCTATAGCTCTGATTTTTTTCAAGACTGTCTATGAGGTCGGAGATATGAATATAGATGTATATTTCAGATGCGTTTATCGGTCCTGGTTGTGAGTACGTCATAGCACCAGTGGCGAGGTACGCTGGACCTTGGGGCATTCCTGTCCTGACCGCCGGGGCGCAGGCCGAAGCTTTTGGGTACAAGGTACCCAGTTACAGCACCTTAACCAGAATGATGGGAAGCTACACACAAGCCGCTGTCGCGATCCGCAAAGTCTTTGAGGTAAATTCCTGGGAATTACGTATAAATGTTGTATATGTAAAACTATTTGTCCTTTTTGACGTGAGATGTTTTATTTTCGTTTGTGTTATTTTTTATTATGCTTGATCGAGTTTATCGTTTTGTCAATGTCAATGTCTGTGTTTTGCTTTTGTATTTTGTCAAGGTTCGATATTACTTAGACATCAAAACAAGAGTTAATATTTTGTTCAATATAATTCCTAAGACTAATGGCATAATGGTTGAGACAAACTCAAATATCAGAATAATGTGTCTAGCTAATTATTCATTCAAAACAACAGACAATACTTTGATCATCGTGTTGTTTAAAGAAACAAATGAAACAAAAGAAGAAATTTGAGAACTCGAAGAAGTCCATTAGTAATTTTAAGTACAATTCGTATTACATAATCGTTGTTCGTGGCCTGAATAGTAAATTAGGATATAAATAAACTCATAAAAATTCGAAACTCGTCGTAAATAAGTCAAATGTTAAGTAAATTGATCAAGTATTTGAACAATTACAAAGGTAGATTGACAAACAAAAGCAATTGAAAATTTGAATAAAAGCGATTTATAAAAACATTTAGGAAGCCAAAATTTCACCCTGGTTTAATTTTTTGTATGCTACTTACGTCGCACTAGGATAACATAATATTAGAGATGGTTGGCGCAGTGGTTGGTTGGCTACTGTGTAAGTTACGGTTCGATTCCCGCACTGACCAAAAAGTGTAATTTTCTGAATGAAATGGCCATTATTAGACCGGAGTCAGGAAGTTCGGCGGTGTTTCACTACTGTGTCTCGGAAGCACGTAAAGCCGTAGATCCTGCGCCTGATCTCTCTCCACTGGTGTTGGTTTGCCGTCCCATCGATTTAAGAGAGTAATGAACGGAGAGTGCACTTGTGTTTGCGGACACACTTGTGCATTATAATATTTCCTGCATAGTGAGCTGGCCTGCTTAGACTTGCCACTATGATCAAAATCGATCGGGAGATTTATTACTACAGATTTCTTTTGAAATATACATAGAATAGCATTGAATACGACAAATGGTTGTTTCAGAAGTTAATAGCTTATTTTAGACGAGTAAATATTTGTAGTTTATCCACATAATATTAATATTCCAATACCAAGTTTGTCCTTAATAACAGACATATATTCAGATTGTACAGACTATTGAGAGTTTCACAATTGATGATTCCAATAATATATTGGCTGACCAAGTCATACTCCGTCATATTGTAAACATAAAACCAACTAACAGACTACTTACTATAAAATTGTAATTAGATCTTATAAATAATTTCTTAATTTTGGGCTTCATCTAGATTTGACAACTGAATATGTATAATCGTCTGATCCATAAAGTTTAATCTAATTTAATTATCATATGGGCTAAAAAATGAAGATATGATTCAAATTTTCTAGAAAGTTCGAGAAAGATTCTATGCAGTATAACTTTGTAGGTACAAAATGGTTCGCTGTATCGTTCCTTACAAATTGTGTTGTCACTAGCATCTCCACTCTGCATGAGACCAGCAAGTAAAACTATGTATAAGACGGGAATTATTCGCTGATCCTGACATTGCATTTAAATACTGGGTTTTAACTATATTTGGTTAAACTTGAAGTGTAGATTTAGGTTTTACTACAATACTAACTTTAAAGTCGTTTCTCTAGTCTGTATAATTTAGTATTACTACGTAGCTGTAGCTATAATATGATCTTGTTAATGTATTTTTGCATTATCCATTCATTTTATATTACAAAAAAGTATAATTGTTTCTATGATGGACACTTCTCCTTAAAGAATTGTTTCTTAAAAAATATTCTGTAACATTCTACTGCATTTCGCAACCAGGTTACGATGAAAGTGAATTCATGTATTCAGACATAATATTAAATAAAAATGAAAGCGACTGAACCATCGATCAAACTACTGTAATACCTGTTGACAGCTGCACTTTTGCTTCTATTTAAGTATACAATGTTCAAAGCAGAGAAGTCGTACATACTTTGAGTACTCACAATACATTTAGTGTTGAAACCGCTTGGAATCCTGCCCACTTTTAATGGAAAGCAATTGCAAAGATAGTAAGATTACACAGAAACCAAGGATTTGGAACATAGTCTCTTTAAAAGTATTATTAGAGGTCACAAGTAGAAATGAATTAATAAGCAATGAAAAACCTTCAAAATGTAAACACTGCAATAGGTAGATGACAGGGTATGAAAATTAGAACTCTAATTAGTCTCTCAGTTAGATAATGAAAAAAATAAAAGACACGTATTTTTTATTTTCTCGTATAAAGTTACAACACTTAGATAAAATGGCAGCTAAGTTTATGCCATGGGACGCCGTGACGTCACAACGTGCTATAAAATGTACAAAATGTCGCACGATATTTTGAATTAATATATCGTCGAAGGTACTTAATTTTGTGAGAAAAGATAAAATACGTGTCTAATGTTTTAAATTTATCTACCAGACGGACATTAAAATGTAATTTAGGAAACTACTCAATAAAGAATATTTCTGTTAAGGGTGGACATTACGGCTTTCCTTTATGGAGGTAGAATATGCGCCCACTGCCCATTATTTCATCTTTTCTCACATTTACAACTGTGAAAATCCACTGCTGGATCTTATTATGATAATGTATCTTGTTTAAATAAAGAACAAATATCCAAGTAGTCTGGGTCCAAATCTGTCAACCTGACTTTCTTAGTAGCGTCATCAAAAAATCGTAAAAGGCCTACATCATTCCTGTCGATAAAGACGTAACATCTATATCAAAAGGCTGATACGTGATTAGACTTTTTATAGCCAGGTCTTCTTTATAGCCTGCTCTGACCTAAGCATATATTCCATAGACCGTTAAATTGAGACCGATCTTAGGACTTTTTTGTACCTCTATAATATTTCAATTTAGTTTTTTTTTATCCTCTCTTTTTTTGTATAATGTTACGCAACATTTATTTAAATGTATAATATTTTATGATATACATTCCAGACTAGTTTGACGAAAAGTAATTTTGAAATAAATATTTTTTGAATTAGCTGGGAATTCCTATTATCGTGAATATATCTAATATAAGAGGCAATGACAAAACAGGATAAACAACAAAAAAAATATGTGGTTGTGTTTCATCCAATAGACACCATTAGTATTTTTAATTTGTTGGTTGAAGGCTCAAAATGTAGATTTAAAGTGACTTCAATATTATATAGATTTTTATCAGCCAATAATGCATAGATATTTTCTGATCTATGCGAGGAACACAATTTTATTGCTTCAAATATTTAATTCAATACCTAATTCGCGTTGTGAGAATGTTTGATAGATATTTTTAAATCTTTTGACTACAGTTTAAGGTCATCTATTTATTACAAAAATATTCATTCAAAAACGAGCGTTGCATAATGCAGCAACAAAATTACATGTAGTACACAGTAATATTTTTAGCAGAAGCTAAAAACAAATGAAACATTCTTTGGTGTTTAAATGTGACAATTAATAGACTCCACGGTTGTCGCGATGGCTGGGCACAAACATACATACCGGTCAAATTGATATCATCATAACATCACGCCTTTTATCCCCGAAGGGGTAGGCAGAGGTGTACATTATGCCACTGTACAATGTAACACCCACTTTTCACTATTTATGTTATGAGTCCCATGTAATCGGGGGTGAGCCTATTGCCATATACCGGGCACAATTCCAGACTCCGTGCTACTACTGTGATTTTTTGAAAAACCAAATAACACTTTGCCCGACCCGGGAATCGAACCCGAGACCCCTTACCCGGCAGTCGCATTAAAACATGTAATTTTAAATGCTTTAAACGCTATTGCGATTTCATTCCTAAATAAGTAGTCAAGTATTGTGATTAACCGTGGAGGACTTAACAGGTTGCCGGGGCTCCGGCTCGAAGTGCAGGAGTAGGAACGGGGTGGTTTTTAGTCAGTAAGAGTCTGACACTCACTCCTACCTCACCTAGGCGGGAGAAGTCATTCGATGATATTCCCTCCTTAGAAACAAAAAAACGTACTGTGATTGAAATCTAATTTTTCTGAAGTTTGCTTTACGCATCACAATTTTTAACACAAGTAGATATAATTATCTAATGTTTTATTTTATAAACTAAGAGTGTGGTAAGACAAAACTTTGATTCGAGTATGTAATAGTCATCTTAAACAATTAAACGTTTTTATACAAACGTAGAAATATAACTAACCAAATACAAAAAGCCAACCAAATGCAACCGAATACGTCTAGTTCTAACTGACTTAAACTGGTCGTACCTGCATTGTTGTTGGCAGTCGAAAAACTCATGAATATTATCATTTTGTTTAAATTGTAAAAAGCTATAGGTATATTTAAATGTATTGTTGTTTGCCAACGAAGCGATTATTTTAACTGTTATTGATCGAGTAGTTTTCCGTAAATGAGAGGTCTTAAGTTCAAATTTCAGACCTGAAAAAACATTTGTAATGTAGGTTCAAATTTGCATTTTTTGGCAAATTACGAGAGATTCAAATCTGTTTTCTACTAAAATAAAAGTCGAAAATCACCTTAGCCATTTTATTATTAGTCACATTATCCAATAGGTATTTCTGTGTGATGTACATTATTTTTATTTTATTGGTCTTGTTTGCATATCCTGTGTCTGTTACAGCTTTATTTATTTCTTTGTATTGTTTTATTTTTTAAACATCAACAACCATTCTATTAAGTGTTATATAATAAAATGCTTGTTCTGTGATCTGTCTTTTGTTTTTATTTCTTTTATCGTAATGTTTTTTTTAATTCGTTTCGCATTATCGATTAATGTAGTCTTAATTAAGTAGATTTAAAATAACATCCTGATCTTGACGCATTTTGAAGACGATGTCATCAAACTGTATAAAAAAACTGGATTTTATCGATTTTTTTTATGTTATAAAAGAACGCTTGCTATTTTTCTTTTTGTGTAAAAAGGTCCATAATATGTTTTTGTATTGTTGCAGGAATTCAAGTGGCGTCGCCTAAGCATGCTTTACCACAACTACGATCCTGCTTCAGGCAAAGGGAATAGTCCTTGTTTTATGACCTTGAGTGCAGTAGTATCAGTTCTGAAGAAGAATAATAAAGGAGACAGCATAGCTGCTACAAAACCATTCGATGAAAACAACATTACTACCACAAAGATAAAAGAGTTACTTCACGAGTTGTCTAAACACAGTAGAAGTAAGTATAGGATATAGATTATAGGTATGAGACTAACCAAAAAAAAAATTGTAAATAAAAAACGTGCAACAAAATGTCTTGAATTGATTTTTTAAGAATGTTTTTTTTATTTTAATTATAACTCGGTGGTGGTTTCTAATTTATATTCTTTTTTTTAAAGTTCGTACAATAACTAGCCAGTCAACTAACATCTTTGTGATTTTTTTCAACAGATTTTTAGCCTGATTCTTTTGATAGTTAAAAATCCAATTTAAAAAATTGCCAGAAGTAGGTTGACTTGCTGGCCACAACTGACTTATATGCAAGAAATGGGGTAGAGAAGAATAAAAACTTAAATGGCATTACTAAAAGTTTGTACATTTGTTCTTTTGTATTCTTTAATTTAAAAAAAGAGGTTTTCATCATGAACCATTAAACATAGCAGAGTCGGCAATCCTGAAATTCTAATATGTAACGTGTTCACAGACCACTATTAATAAAAGAAAACATATTTCCTACAACTCGTTAATTATGAACGAATTATAAATTTCAAAGTTATATAACATTGGAATAGATATTATTATGTTCCAGGTAAAATTTGCAAACAGTTGGCTGTTAATGTAATCCTCTTAGTATCATCTATTCCCAAGGGTTTTCAAACATTAGGCTGACCGTATAGTCGATAACCAAGCGATAATATTGAGTGCTTAGTTTTAAACAGTAATTGTAGAATTAATTTTTTGTCAGATATGTCAAACTAGCTTCTGCCTGTGGCTTTGTCCACATTTCCGTGGGATATCTGATCTAAATTTCATCCAGATCCCTTCAGCCGTTTACAACAAACAAACGATTGTAGAAACTTTCGCATTTATAATATTAGTAGGATTGACATTGAAATATCAGTCTCTGTAGTTGCGATAGCACATTTAACTATAACCTATTTTTGGCTATTAAGTAAGTTTGTGATATCGTAACCGACACATTTTTGACACATTTCATATGAATGATAGTATTATATAAATGTTTATCATTTATATAATGATTATGTTTAATTATACACCAATTACAATGTACAAAACCATTTTGTATTGTAACTTTTGTGAGACGTACTAAATAAATTATTTTGTTTTCCGCTTACTCACGTAGTAATTTGACGTGGAACTCGACTACTTTCAAGCCATGCTAGAGGCTCATATTCATGACCCGCGACGCGGCGACTGGCGCGCTGCTACTGTAGCAGCGCGACAGTCGCGAAATGCTGCTCATGAGTTTTAATGAAATTATACAAACGAGTTCCTCGAAATTACTACGTGAGTAAGCCGAAAATATAATAATTTATACAAAACCCTAAACAAAACTACATTAAAACGTTACCTAATATTACATACTTCTCCAATAAACATCAGACAGCTTGTCAGTTATAAGACAGACATTTCAGACTTTAATGATCACTTAGCACCACATTAGCTTCTATATAAAATTCATAGATTTGCATAGATTAACCTCATCTACATTATAATTTGACAATATTTATTTTAAAGTTATTCAACTGCTTGAATTTTGCTTTATTAGTTGGCAAATTATTTTATTTAGGTTAAGTTTTATTATCCTTCAAATAAAGAAATACTAAAGAAATGAAAATAAAATATATATAAGGTATGTAAGTATATGCTACAAAGCGCCACCTACGACGATCCTAATTTTTTTAGCTTCATCCGTGATCATGACTCTGGAGAAGTTGGAATTGGAGACAAGATAACATAAATGAATGATTTGCCTTCAAGATTAATCTGTTATAATTCAAAGTCTACAGCCTTATTACAAGCAATATTAAACTAAAGAATGAAAATTAACTTGAATGAAGCGAATTCAAATTTAGAAGTTGCTTGTTGATAATTACATCGTAGGAAAAATCAAATTGCATGCCTTTAAGGAAGAAAATGGTTAATAGACACTATTGTGTTTAAAAACTTTTCTTCTGTACCCATGTTCGCAAATGAATGAATGAATGAATGAATTATGATTATTTTAATGATTAATACAATTATGTAACTTATGTCTAAGGTTATTTTAGGGTGTGTGTATTCAACCTTAGAGCAGCAAAAGCAGTTTATGTGTGACTATATTCTGAAATAGCTGACAGTACATTACGTGAAGTTTCCACACAGGAAGGGTTATTTCTAGCAGCTACAGTTTAATGTGAATTCTGTTAGGCATAACTTAATTTTGGACATAAGAGCTAATTGTGAGTAGGACATTAAAACCTTATTTAGGAAATTATTTAAAGTACCTCATTAGTTATGACATTTAATTACGGAGTATAATAGGTGCTTACATTCAATACCCTGGCTTAATGGTTTATATTGGAGTTGTATAGCAAATTTTTTATAAAGTAACGTGGAGAGAAGTCATTGTTATAGTATGCCATTAGTTTCGGTAGAGGGAACATGAAATGGTATAAGCCTTTCACTTCATCTTCATTCATCATTATCTTCATGTATCCTCAGCGATGATCCTTCATTTAATTATGTCTAGGAACATGCTATATTTGATGCTATCTAAGTACATGCTGAGTGGAGCCCACTCAATGTTAATAGACGTCGCGGTAGGATCGCCATCTCTGGCGGGATGAACTTGACTCCTATGAAAAGGATTGGCCACAGAACGCTATAAGAAAAGATGAGTGGAAGGAGAGTCGGGAGGCCTTTGCCCTGCAGGAGGAAGGCCATGACTAAAAATGAAAATGAAGAACATGCTACATATTCGAATTTTGAATACATATGGATCGCAAAACTGCGGGTAGTTACCGAAAGATGAGCAGTAGTGGCATTCTCTAAAATTTATATCTCTTAACAGAACCTTTACGTGCCTATGAAGCGTGATTGTCTTTTCAGGAGGGATATCATTTTTCAATAGAGTACACATTCCGTCGATTGATCATGATGATCACGTAACAAACATAACTTGATATTCGACGTAACTGGCAAAATCTTATAAGGTATTTCGTTCTATCTGACAATATCAGATATATAAATTAACATTTTTGACGTGACATCGCTTCATCTTGTTGTGTGATGACCCTTACTCCACCAGTCTTCATTTATTCTTACCACCTGGTTCCCTTATTTGCATCGACACCGGCACAGATACTCGATATCATACTATTTGAATTTTAAATCTCTCTGTAGCACGTGTATCGCAGGTATGAAGAAGCTCTGGCATGCAATATCTAAGGTTATTTGATTTATCCGTCTGTGCAGTCTGAAAACTCGACAAAGATACAGTAACTATAGGTTGACTCCTGAGCTGACATTTTTAAAAGAGTACCGAATAGAGTTTCTTGCTCGTTCTTCTCCATTCGAATCTACATTTTGGAATGAGCACCTAGCTTTACTGACGGGCTGGCTGACAGACTATTATTTATTTTGTATTTGTTGACGTTTCAAAAGTACCAAATAATGATTTAATTGAAATAAATGACTTTGACTTTGAAACGATATAAACCTATTTAAAGTCTTACAATTTAGTATAGCTAACATTAGCTACACAGACATACTGAATTAACTAAAATACGTATGTAGATATATCATCAAATCACATACAAATTGTAATCAGTCCAAAACATATTACATTTATTTATTGACTAAAACCTGCAAACACATATGAAAATTAATCCGGTTCTGCTAAATTTCACATTTATTACATCATCTAAAGCGAGGTCTGAATATAGTGTGCCATTAATTTTCAGCATAATTTATATGCAACGTAGTAAATACCTACTCTTGGCAAGATGAACGATGACTAAAACGCTCAAAGTAACTCAGCGAAGCCAATTTAATTGCAAAATAAATACTATATAATATAGGATATACACAGGTACTAGAGGTACATATCAACATTTATTTACTTCTCATAACTTCGCTGGTGTAATTATTAGAAAAATTATAGCCGATACGACTGTAGCCTAATAAGTTGGTGTAGGTATGTGCATTATCCAGATACAAAATTGTTTACATAAGTGGCCAAATTCATGCTAAATACTCTTTGCCAAGCTCAGATATTGATATCGAGAACTCATTACAAATGCGATATATCATAGAGACAATAATAAATTAAATACTTGCAACAAAACACCGTTTGCGATGCCACCACGCAGGCAATCCTTCATACTTGTGGCAAAGAGAGCGCGAAATCAAATTATGCAAATTAGTCACTCAGTAAAGACTGTGTGAGACATTATATAGTCCTTTACGGAATATATTAGGTACAGTATATGATTCTCCTTCATAATTCAGTTGAAGCAAACAGAGTTACAATTTATGATACTGTTTAATGTTTTAATACGTTGGCATCGTATAAATTGAAATTTTTTCTGAGTCTTAAAGAGATAAAGAAATTAATTAAGTTGTTGATGAATGAATGATGAATGATTGTCGTTTTTTTTTTGGCAGTACATAGATATGTCTGCATGATCTATTTTATAACTGGCGTAAAAGATGTTTTTTGAAATATTCTAAGTGAATTGAAAACCGACGTGAAGCAACGCTTGCGTTGAGTTTCGTCGTGAGTAAGGTTACCGGAGGCCCAATTACCCTCCCCTTCCCCAATATCCCCAATTCCTGAATCCCCAACGATCCTCAAACTCCTAATCCCCAAAAGGCCGGTAACGCACTTGTAACGCCTCTGGTGTTCCAGGTGTCCATGGGCGACGCCGATTGCTTACCATTAGGTGAACCGTCTGCCCGTTTACCGGCTTATGCCATAAAAAAAGTACTTACTTTACTTATAAGCTTTTCCTCTCTGCTTTTATTCAAAAAGACTTGAGTTCGACACAACATGTCTGTTTTCTTCTACTAGTAGAATTCTTCTACTTCTAGTATCTACTAGTAGAAGAAGACAAACATGTGGAACAGATGGACCTAGTAGCAACCTAATCAGACGTCATCTTATCACAGACGCTCTGTCTCTCACTGTTTTTCATAATCATTCTTCTACTTCTGAATTTTCTTTTATTATAGTCTTTCTTCTACTTGTTATTGACAGAAATACTACTAGCAATAAATTCATTTAACGATTTGTTAATGTTAAGCAGCTACAAATTCAATTCTCTTTGATGTGTTTATACACAGCGTTGTAAAATATAATTGGTTTAAGATGAAAGATGGCGTGTTGATCCGTGAATTCAAAAGTGAATTATTTATAATCATGTAATTACTGTAAAATTAACGATTCAAAATTATGGCTTCCAATATGTTTCTGGACTTTATTAATAGTTCTAACTAATTACAGGATTGTAATTAGTTAGAACTATTGCTGTAGGTTGTACATACAGGCGTATCGCAGCCAAAATTTGCTGTGCCTATTACAATGAGTCTTTGGCCAGCAAATTCCAGCCCTCACAACTAGGCTTTGGTTGCAAAGGGGGCTGCGAGGCTGCGGTACATGCCCAATCCACATTTTTAAACAGTAACCAAGGTAGGGTCGTCTTAAAGGTTGACATTAAAAACGCCTTTAACTCCGTAAGCAGGGACGCCTTGTTGACTGAAATTCTAAAAGAAATCCCCAAAATTTACAGTTTTCTTTGGCAATGTTATAGAAACCCTTCAAAATTACTGTATAAGGACAATTTAATAGAATCGGCTGTTGGTTGTCAACAAGGAGACCCCCTTGGGCCTGCCATTTTTAGTTTAGCTATAAATCCTATTATTCGTGAACTAAATTCCAAATTTAATGTATGGTATTTAGACGACGGAACTCTAGGAGGTGACGTTGACATTGTTTTAAAAGATTTGACTATATTAAATGAAAAACTGAGTTCTATTGGCCTTGACCTAAATTTATCAAAATGTGAACTATACATTCCTGACTCTACAGACAGACTAACGACTCTAGCAAAATTTAATCAAATAGCTCCAAATATCAAAATTATTGATAAGTACTCACTTCACCTCCTAGGTTCACCAATATTCGATGAATGTTTTCCTAAATTCATCGAGGACAAGATACAAAATTTCAATCACATTTCGGATAGATTACACAAAATCAACACACATTCGGCTTTCACCCTAATTCGGTACTGTTGTTTTGGACCAAAATTTACTTATATTCTCCGCGCTTCACATCTATGGAAACATTCACACATTTTAAAAAACGTAGACAAAATTATCAGACACACATTGTCATCCATACTTAATGTGGCTTTGGATGACTGAGCTTGGCAACAAGCTACTCTTCCTATTCGCATGGGAGGGCTCGGCGTCCGCAAAATTTCAAGTATTAGTTTACCAGCTTTTCTGTCTTCGGTCCACAGTACCTCTGAATTGGTCAGGAAAATTCTTTCTTCGTCACTGACCAGTTTTGAGGTGCCGTGTTTGACTGATGCAGTGGAAGCGTGGAAAATGGCTTGCCCACTTACGGATTTACCTGTTCACCCGTCTTGTCAGAGACAGTGGGACGTGCCGCTGTGCAGTGTTATTCGTGAGTCTTTAATCAACTCGTCTCCTAATACTGCAGAGCGAGCTCGCTTATTGGCTGTGGGAGAATGGGAATCAGGATTGTGGCTTCAGGCAATCCCGTCACCCTTCATAGGCACTATGTTGGATGACATAACGTTCCGCCTAGCTGTATGCCTACGTTTAGGTACTCCTTGTGTTTCTCCGCATTATTGTCACTGTGGAGAAAGAGTCGATGGCTTGGGACACCATGGTCTTTCTTGTTGCAGAAGTGCAGGCCGCATAGCTCGCCATGCCAGCATCAACGACATCATTCGTCGTGCTCTTACCTCAGCCGGTGTACCAGCCGTATTAGAATCTAATGGTTTGGTACGTGATGACGGCAAAAGACCAGATGGTATGTCGTTGCTGCCTTGGAAGATGGGTAGGCCTTTGGTGTGGGACGCGACGTGTGTAGACACTCTTGCGCCATCACATCTTTTAAGCACCGCTGCATGCGTTGGTGCAGCTGCTTCCGCGGCAGAGGCCCTCAAACGGCGTAAATATTCAAATCTAGTGGGTAACTACTGTTTTGAGCCGTTTGGGGTCGAAATACTTGGGCCATGGGGTCCCAGTGCACACTCTGTGTTTAAAGACATCGCCCGTAGGCTAATCGACTCTACACGTGACCAGAGGGCTGGCTTTTTCTTCGGACAGAAAATAAGCATTGCCATTCAACGTGGCAATGCTGCCAGTCTTCTGGGAACTTTCCCCTGTGATAGTGATGCGGACGAATACTTTGACGCCTAAATTAAGGGTATAATTTTTGTGTTTTTCTTTTACTTTCTTTTTATTTAATAGTTTAGTTGTAGTTAATTTTAAGTTGTAAATATTTATGTAGTTATATAAAAATATTACAGGAACATTTCTATTATTAATTTCAAATTAGCATCTTGATCTAAAGGTTTTTGAATACCTGGTATTGTTTGAAATTCTATTTAGAGATTCTCTGTAATAACGCTAAGTTTAGATCTTGATGATGACTGACGCTATTTGTATGTACAATTATAGAGGTAGAATTATTTTTTTTATAATAACTAACGTGAGAAATGCTAAATTAAATAAAAATTTTGACGTACTCACGTAAATACTGAGAATAAATTTACTAATATCAGGGACTCTTCCTCATGAGCAGCGTGGGCGGTCGCGGCGATGTCGCGTAGACTTTTAGTAAACTATAAAATTATGATAAAAAATATATATATTTCATTCCCTGCTAAACACTTTTTTTTTTTTTTTTTTTAAGGGGGGAAAATCATCGAATGACTTCTCCCGCCTGGGTGAGGCGGGAGGGAGTGTCAGACTCTTACTGACTAAAAACCACCCCGTTCCTTCTCCTGCACGTCGAGCCGGAGCCCCGGTTACCCGTTAGGTTCTCCGCGACTCCGAATCGGCATCGGCCGTATTGGGCCCCATCTGTGGTGGTCTGATGGCTCTTTGAGGCGCGCGCGGAACGCGACGCGCCGTACGCTCGGGTCTGTTTCTGGTCGGACGGGGAGCCACCCATGCTCGCCGTCCGCAGGCCCGCGCTTACGGTGGCCGGAGATCGTCTCGCGATCCCCAACGCCCGGTGTGTCCTACGCGATGGCTGGGTTGCGAGGAGGCAGCGCTTCGCTGCCTCACGCGTCCCGCCTCCTCCTTAGCTAGCATGACTGCTTCGCAAAAGGAGGAGACGGCATCCCAGTCCCCCTCGCTCCGCATCATGGCCTGCACTAGGCCCGGACGCGAGAGGTCGCCATCGCCGATCACTTCCCTGAGGACACGGCGGTGCTCAGCCCACGAAGGGCATTCTCCCACCGTGTGTTCCACCGTGTCCTCAGGGCGGTCCTCGCAGTGATGACACCCGGGCGTTTCCTCCCGCCCCATCAGACACAGGTACCTCCCGAAACTTCCATGTCCGGTGAGGACCTGCGTCAGGCGGTAGGTGAGGACGCCGTAGCGTCTCTCAAGCTACTCCTCAAAGAGGGGACTTACCGCTGCGATGGCAGCGAGCCCAGCCCTCGGTTGCGACAGTCGTTGCTGCCATTCCGCCATGAGATCGCGCCGGAGCTCATCCCGCCACGCACCTATTTGGCGCGGCAGCGGGGTTTCACCCCGGCGACGTGCCTCCGCGCGCATGCCGTACACGCGCGCGAGCACCTTCGCCTCCAGATCCCACGGCGGTAATCCGGCAAGGAGGTTCGCCGACTCCCCAGAGATCGTGCGGTATCCGCGGATCATTCGGATCGCCATGACCCTCTGTGCCATGAGCAGCGTCCGAGCGGGACGCCGCAACAGGTTTGGCGCCCAAACAGGGGCGCCGTAGAGGGCCATGGACCGCACGACCCCGGCGTATAACCTCCGGCAGGAGGCGTTTGGCCCCCCGAGGTTGGGGAGGATGCGTTTTAACGCAGCCCCCGTCCTCTCCAACTTTGGGGCCAAACGTCGGAAGTGTTCTATGAAGTTCCACCGGCTGTCGAGGACGAGTCCTAGGTACTTCATCGTCGTCTCGACGTCGATGGTAACTCCTCCCGCCGTTATTTGGGACCCACCCGGAGGTGGCGCGTTCCCGCGGCCATGAAAACACATGGCCTCGGACTTGTGGAGCGCCACCTCGAGTCCCAACTGCCGGATTCTCTCAACGACTATCGCAACCGCTGTCGCCATTAAGTCGGCCGCCGCCTGGTGTGACCTCCCGTGCGCTAGCACCAGCGTATCGTCGGCGTAGCATATTGTGCTAACGCCGTTCGGGAGGTCGGTGCGCAGCACCCAGTCATAGCCGATGTTCCACAGGAGCGGCCCCAGAACCGAACCCTGTGGAACACCGCGTGCCATCTCTCGCCGGTTCCACTCGCCCCGGTGACCGGGGTAGCTGACGGACCTGTCCGTCAGGTAAGCCTCGATTACACGACGGAGGTAGGTAGGCACCCGATGATATCGGAGTGCCTCCAAGATGCAGCTCCAGGGCAGGGAGTTGAAGGCGTTGGCGATGTCCAGAGACACCGCCACTACGACCTTACCCCTGGACACTGCAGTCCCCGTCGTGAGGTCTCTAACGCGTATGATGGCGTCCACCGTGGAGCGCCCTCTGCGGAAGCCGAACTGGCCGTCCGACAAGTCCGGCCCAATGTCCGTCAGGTGCGCGACGAGGCGGTTCGAAATGATTCTTTCGAAGACTTTCCCCACCTCGTCGAGCAACACTATGGGCCGGTACGCGGACGGAGAGTCCGCAGGGCGCCCCGTCTTCCGCACGAGGACCAGTTTTCCCGCTTTCCAGAGAAGCGGGAACTGGCCTCTCTCCAGACATGCGCTGTAGAGACCAATCAATCGAGGCCCGAGAGCCTCTGAGGCCAGGACCCATGCCTTGCCATGCAGGCCGTCGGGTCCTGGGGCGGTGTTCTTGGCGCCCATCCGGCGCACCGCCGCTCTCAATTCTGCCTCGGTCACCTCTGGGACGATGTCGTCGTCGTCGTCGCTGTAGCCCGCGTCGGGCACCGCAGGGGGCGGAGTCATATACGGAGGGGTGAACCCCCTCCACAGTCGAGGGAACAGGGTGCCAATCACCTCCTCCAAGACTTCTTGCCGGAGACTCTGGGTGAGCGGGGGAGCCCAGGCGCGGAGCTTGTCGCGTACCATCCGGTACGGGCGTCCCCACGGATCTCTGTCCAGAGTCCCCAGCATCTCTCGGCGGGCCTCCTCCTTGGCCCGCAATATCTCCACCTTGAGGAGGGCCTTGGCCGCCCTGTATCCCTCGTACAACTCCGCCTCTCTCGCCTCCGCATTCGGAGGACGGATGCGGCGCCTGCGGTGCCTGGTGTACTGGCGTCGCGCGGCAGTGCACGCCTTGCGTAGAGCTGCCAGCTCTTGCGACCACCAGTAAACCTGGCGCTTCTGTTGCCTCGACCGGATCCGGGGCATCGCCACGTCACAGATCCTGGACATGGCGTCCTGGAGCCACTTGGCCTCATCGTCAATGTCGGCAGGCCTGACCGGTGGTATCACCCAGGCCTGCACGATGGCGGCTTCCAGGAGCAGCTCCCGGTCCAGCTGTTTCAGCGCCCAACGCGGGCCACATGGGGCCTGTCTGACCGGCGGGTCTGCGGACTCGGCGGAGACGTCGAACCGGATATACCGGTGGTCGGAATACGTCTCCACCTCCTCCATGACGCGCCAGTCAACAATACGCGGTGACAGAGCAGGGCTGGCGAACGAGATGTCCACCACCGACTCGCCCTGCATCCGCACGCACGTGGGGACAGAACCCCGGTTCAGGACGACTAGGCCCGTCTCAAGGGCCCAGTCTTCCACCATCCTACCCCGGACGTCGGTGAACCGGGAACCCCAAGCCAAGTTTTTGGCGTTGAAGTCCCCGAGGACGAGCACGGGGAGGGAACGGAACCCGACGACGACAGTGACCAACTCCCTCAAGGAGTTGTGGAACTCGGCGAGAGTTCGGTTCGGAGAGAAGTACACGCCCACCACAGCGAGCTCTCCGAACCGTGCTGCGACACAACCCCGGCCTCTTTGAGCAGCCTCAAGAGTCGGGGTACCGGCGGCGGCCGACGAGATGATGGTCACCGAGCCGTCCAGGTCCGCCACCCAGTGATCCCTGGGCAGGACAAAGTACGGCTCGGAGACCACGGCGACATTGATCGACCACTGCGCCATGCTCTGGAGCAGGAGATCCTGAGCAGCGGCGCAGTGGTTGATGTTCGCCTGGAGGAGGCGGAATGGGGCCATTATTGGCAGTCCATTCCGACCTCCTCAGTGGCGGCAGCGGCGACTGCGGTGGCAGTGGCGGCGGCGGCAGCGGTAACGGCAGGGGCGGCGGAGGGCCTACCTTTGCCCTTGGGTTTGGCGGGAGGGGAGCAGCCTTTGCTCCCGACCCGGTGATTGGCCGGCTTGCCAGCCGCCGCACATGCATTGCAGTGCAGCGGGGCGGAGCACGAGCCGGCCTTGTGACCGGGCCGACCGCAGCGGAAGCAACAGTCGCTGCGGTCCACCTCCGAGGTGCATTTGACACTCACGTGCTCCCCCACGTGACAGCGGTAGCACCTCAGAGGCCGGGTCTCGAGCAGCTTGACCTGCGCCGAGACCCATCCCACCAAGAGCCTTTTGCCCTCCTTCAGCTTCTTGGCCGCTGTGACGGGGCAGCTGACCACAACAGTGCGCAGCCCCGAGTTGTCCGGGCGGATGGCGCCTGCCTTAACTTGGTCAGCAGGGCACCCTCCCGTCCTGGCCACAGCGGCCACCACCTCCGCCTCCGTTACGGAGTCGTCCAGGCCCAAGATCCTGACATCCAGGCATTTGGTGGGCCTGGACACGCGGGCCTCGTCCGCCCCGAGGCACGCCCTAAGCCTCTCGGCCAGGGCGTCGGCCGATGGGCCGCTGGTCGCGCCGGGGACCTCCAAGAGACGGGCTCCAGTGGCAGTCACTTTGACTGCAAACCCGTCCGGGGCCCCGAACTCCGCAGGAGTCACCGCCCCCTTGAGCTTGGCGAGGACGTCGCCGTAGGTAACGCCCCTATTGACCGCTTCCGGCTGTAGGGTGATGACCACAGCCGCGGTCTTAGGGGCGAGGAGCAAGGCAGCAGCGCGTTTCTCCCTGCGCTGCTGCTGCCGTCGCTGCCGCTGCGCCTTTTTGCGGCGCTTCCGGCCCAACCTGGCGACTCTCCTCGCCTCGCCGGCGATTTGCCACCCGCCGCCGTCCTCCGCTCGCGGGGCGGGTTCCACCACCGCTGCCGCAACTCCAGCCTGCCGGGCTGGAGCGCCTCTCCTCTCCTTGCGCCCTGCGGGCGCTGGCGCCGTCGGCGCAGCTGGGGTCTGCGCCGGCGGGGGCGCCGAGGCCCTCGCTGGGGCAGCCGGTCGCGCCCTTGCCGGCGGTTGGGAGCTGCGGCTAGCCTGACTCGAGGTCGAAGGCTTGGCCGCAGCGGCCGCGTACGACCGCGGGACCGCGGGGGCGACCTGACTCGCCGCGAGTGGGGGGCGCAAGAGCCTGCCCTCCAGCACGTCGAAACGTCGCTGGAAGGCAGCCAACTCCGCCCGCAGCAGGCCGACTACGTCGGCCTCCGCCGGGTGCTGGGGGCGACTGCCGCGAGCAGCGGCGAGCTCGGCCCTGGCCGTCCGCAGCTCGGCCTCCAGAGCCGCGTTAGAGGCCGCCAAGCGCGCCAGCTCTCGCCGTATCTCGGCCAGCTCGGAGCGCACCTTTCCCGCAGTGGGCACCGCACACTGCTCCAAGGCCGCCTCCGTTATTGTGGCCGCCGCCGCCCTGAGGAGGCGGAGCCTAACCGGCTGGGATTTCCCCATCGCCATCTTGTAGAGCTCCGCCGTAATGGCCTGTTGGAGGCCCCCGGAGCAGCTCTCGCTCTCAGAGCCGCGCTCGCCCTCCGACACCTCCACGCCGGACATCTCGGCCGCAGAGGACTCCGAACGGGCAGCGCTCGAGAGAGCCCTGCCCTCCGCGGCCAGCCGCTCGGCTGACTCCGCGCAGGCAGCTGGTGCCGGTTTCCGGCGACCGCTGCCCTTGCCGCCCCTACCCCGCGCTGCCGTGGGGACCTTGGGGGGAGACGCCTCCTGAGCGCCGGAGGACGGGGACAAACTGTCCTCCTCCAGCCTGGGGCGTTTGAACGTCCCCGTCGCGCGGCGGCGTGAGCCTTTCGAGCTCACGCTCAGCCGCTCCGCTAATGTCGCGTCGGACTCTGAGTCCGACCCCCTCCGACTGAACTCCCGTGTGTGGGGCCTGCTGGACGAGTCCAGCGCCTCACCACGAGTCCCGGAGCCACTTGGGCTCCCTTCTCCCTCTACCGCAGGCGAGCAGAGCTCACCCGCACTCTCCTTCCTAGATTGTGGTTTTGTTTTTGAATTAGTCTCCATACAATTCCCACGAGTATGGGGGAAATATTCGGTCCACCCAGGCAGTGCCCCCTGTACCTGGGTAAGTGAAAATTTGTCTCCCAACTAGAGGGTCCACTGGTCCCCTAGCTGGGGGTGCGCTCGCGACTGACACTACTCCTCAGCCATGCATACTCTCGCCGCGCACCAGAACTTAGTATTGGAGGAATTTTTTATAGAGGTTATCTTCCTCGCGGTCCGGGCGACCAAGCCAAGACCCTCGTCCCGTTCAGAGTCACAAAACGTGACCGTGACCTCCTTACGGATTACGATATCGACGGCTGCAATCGGGGACAGCTTGTGTCCCGATGCTGCTCGCTGGCAGGGTGAGTGCACAACGAGCACCGCCCTTGCCTCTCCGCCACGCTCTCTGCTAATCAGAGAGACAGGCGGAGAAACGCCCCACGGAAGCGCGGGCCATGAGCACACAGCCCGCCGCCTCCAGAACCCTATCGGGTTCGCCCGCCCAGTCCAGAAGTCTGCTGCGGGCGACAGTCACTCCAACCCTATCACCCCCGCTAGGGAGACTGTCGCCCGCACCCAGGGTGCACCACGGGGAGGTCTTCTGGCACCGCACCCCCCCTGCTAAACACTTACCGTTGCATTATCTGTCAGTAGTATATCAGAAGCTATTGATGATGAGGATAATCATGAACAGCAGTACTTAATCCTCCTAAGTCCTAGCATATACAGAACAATTTGTCCGACATGATGATGTCCCGACATTTCTTTCTTTCTATAATGACCACACGGTCATCCTTACACACAAATTATTATTTTTTTAAGTTCCAGCATTAAACCAAATGCTCTATAGGTACACAATATTTTTAAAAATAAATACCAATTATATTTATCTAGCTAAAAATATTGTACAGACTTTAAACTCTATTTCAAAGCGATACAATTTTTTTTGCAGCTGAAATTAAAATTATGCTTTAGACTCTATTCGTTCCTTCTTATAGAATAAGTTAAAGAACGTTCCGGATAGGACATTAAATAAATAATTCAATAAACAGTAATTTCGTACTACTAGCAGGACTCGGAACAAATTATGAGGATACCAAATGTTAAATTGCGTAGCCGACACTGGGTAGTTTATTGTTGAGACCTTTAGACGTGGTAGTAATAGAAGAATTTTTCAACGATTTTATTTGTAAAACAATAATAAACATTATTTTTCAGTATTATTTGCAAATATATACGTAGGTACGTGGATTTGATTTTTTTAATATCTATCTTAATGTTTTGCAAAAATTATATTTACCTATTTAACACATATGTAAATGCCATGTGGACAAAGTGGAGCAGTCATTCGATGATTTTCCCCCCTTAAAAAAAAAAAAAAAAAAAAAAGGCTACCGAAGTATTTATCTCATAAGATATTTGTTGGCAATCAAAGTTATATAAATTATAAGGTTCTTTTATATTTTTTCAATAAGCGTTAACTCTGTTTAGCAATGCTTGTAAGCAATAAAATAATCTATTCCATGCACATTGAGAAATGTAATATAACGTCGTTTCAATATCCTAATATTATTGTTTGTTACAGTTGTGGTAGTGTGTGCGAACCCGAGCACAGTTCGCGAAATAATGTTGGCAGCTGACGATCTGAACATGGTGTCATCTGGCGAATACGTGTTCTTTAATATCGAGTTGTTTTCTAAGTAAGTATCGAAACGCATTTACACTAAACAATCTACTGTAAATCGATATGAAAATTCAGGCTTCTCTTTTTTTTTCAATATCTTTTTGCTCCTTACATCCATAAATAGGTTTTCTTGTCATCAGACATATCTAATTGTAGACACCGTACCTACTGAGAAAATTGAACAATGCAAGAATAATATTTATATAGTTATATATATAGAGGTATATGTAGAAGACAATACACCCATTGGGGGTACTTCGGAAAACGCGGTAAGTTCGGTACGAGCTGGCAGAACAACCGCTCACCCTCGTGTCCAACTCAAAAGTGACGCCTTTCAAATGCCAACATGCCACGCCCCGTACCGACCATCACCCAAGCACACTGCTTGACGTTTCCGACAAATGATAACAGATGGCGTTGTTCTAAAATAACGATACTCGATAGTTGTGCATCTTTGTTGATTCTGCGATATATATATATCTTATTCACGATAATATGACACTAGTCTGACCAGAGATTACACATGAAAGGTAAAGTTCCAATATTCCTGCGGTATAGTTTATTAAAATTATGTTAGTAATCTGTACGTCATGGTGGCCCAGAGGTTTAAGTAAGTAAGTAAGTACGCCAACTTCTTATGCATGAGGGTGCGGTTTCGAAACCTACCGACGATAATTACCGATGTGACTTTTCCGAGTTATATGTACTTTTTAAGATTATTTCGGCACCACTGACAAACAGTGAAGGAAAACGTGATTAAACCAGGGCTTATAATTACTTATTGTAAGTTTGAAATCACCAACCCGCATTGAGCAAGCGTGGTGATTAATGCTCAAACCTTCTTCATGTGAGACGCTTTGCTCAGCAATAGGCATTTATAGGCCGTTGATGATATTAATCAATATGACTAGAATGAAATGTTGTATGATTTACAATAATTTATTTAAAAAAATCCCTCTGAGTATTAATGCAACCCTTCGAATAATAAATAAATTAGGCTACAATTAATTATGGTTAGTACGAATGAATCGTACACCAAACTAATAATAATATTTCCGCAGCCTCGCATCAGCATCGTCCAAAGAACCGTGGAAAGTAGAAGGTGATACTGATGAACGGAACGAGAAAGCCAGGAGAGCATACAGTGCTGTGCTGACAGTCACCAGCCCAGCTCCGGAGAAGAAAGAGTATCTAAAGTTCTCTGATCAGGTAAGAGAACGACCGACTTTATTCTTGATATAACATAACATACCATTTATGTTACGAGTCCCATGTAATAGGGGGTGAGCCTATTGCCATATTATTATACCGGGCACAGTTCCAGACTCCGTGCTACTAATGAGAATTAAAAACCTAGTAATAATTTGCCCGACCCGGAAATCGAACACTTGCGACCACTCGGCCAACGAGGCAGCCAGTCGTTGATATAAAATCCCCAAAATTTGTTCATACAAAAGTAGTCTCTGAACATCGGAAATAAGGTATATAATGGAGTTAGTGGAGAGCGGTCACCGCTTGTGAATTGCTTTATTTTTTTATGGGATAAGCCAGTAAACGAGCACACGGATCACCTGATGGTAAGCAATCGGCGTCGTCCATGGACACCTGGAACACCAGGGGCGTTACAAGTGCGTTACCGGCCTTTTAGGATTAGGAATTTGGGGATTGTTGGGGATTCAGAGATTAGGGAAGGCGGGGGAGGGGGAGAGGGGGGAGAGGTAATTGGGCCTCCAATAATCTTACTCACACGTCGAAACAGAACCAATCACTTCGGTCGAGCCAGCCCATTCGTCCGAAGCATGGCTCTCCCACACTAAAAACGCATAAACCGTAACGTCTTCTTTGTGGGTTAATGTATAGGTATGGGTATGTATGCAGTACATACCACCTACATTTCAACTGTTATGTTTAGAGTAAGTAATATGCAAAAGGTCATGCGTAGGTACCTACATAGAATTTCATATTTTGTGCTATTATTGAGAGTTTTTGATTCCGATAACAATGCGTGTCCTGGAAAGCAAACCTATATAATACTCCGAGACCCCTTGCTGGGTAATGATAAATGGGTAATAATAAAGCCAACGTGGCAGCAAAAGTTATACGTTCTGGATTCGATTCCCAAATCAAGCATTGACCCTTTTATAACCAAATTAACGGCAACAATATCATTTATTTTGCGCCAGATACTAAATCGAAATGAGACAAGGATTAAACGTGACAATTAATTACATGGGCAAAGGTCTTAAATGATCTGAGATCTAACAGACAACCTTTGGGTAGACTGTAATATATGTAGTAGAGATTTAATGAACAGAAGTTGGGTAATGACCCGTTAATAAAGTAGATGTATGACCCCGCATAGTACGCGATGACTTATCAGTTTATTATTTTGTTTTGCTTTGATGTTTAAACATTATTTTAGACTGTGAGGGTGGGTAACATTTTGTTCCATGATAAGATCATCAAGTACATAGAACATGTGTTGTAGGTACTTTATAATTAATAGTTACACGCAATCGTACCATTCGGATTTGGATTCTCAGTATTCTTACATTCTCAATACGAAGCGCAATTAGTTGGATATTATTTTATATCACATCCTAATTTCATTATTATTTTACGTAAACCGCCTTTCTTATTTTTCCACAATTTGATAAAGAGAATAAATAAAAAAATTGAGTTAAATTCGAGTGTAGATTAATTTTTTATTTTACTTTTAAAAATATGAAACTTGTTGCTAATCAATACACATTGTCTACAGGTGAAAGTATTAGCCGCTACGAAGTACAACTACACGTTTGGGAAAGGCGAAGTGGTGTCTACGTTTGTAGCAGCGTTCTATGACGCAGTCCTTCTCTACGCACTCGCACTCAATGACACGCTTCGCGATGTCGAAGATCCGAGAGGACCGCTTGATGGCGCTGCAGTCATTAGAAAAATGTGGAATAGGACTTTTCAAGGTAAGCCTTTGATCATTTTTGCCAATCTGTACTTTGGACTGGACTTTCTTTCATCGAGCTATGGCTCCACAGATAAACCAACAAACATAGAGATAACATACCGACTCATATCACTTTTCTTATTGCGTCTGGGTTCAAAAAACGTATGTTTCGGAACAAAAACTTCACAAATTTTAACCCATTCCTTAAGAAGTTGGTCTGCCAACCCAGTAACATAACAAACTCTTAGACATACAACCCCTCGGTAACCTAAAATCAGGAGCGTAACGAAAATGTCATCCTGCATGAAAGTTGTACACAGTTACACAACAACTTTGAAAGTACCGTGCAAAGTTAACTAATGTATGAAATGGCAGTTTGTAAGAAGGTGGAACTACATAACAATTAGACTTCAGGATCTTGATAACTTTTCCATTGTTATGTGAAACATAACATACCATCACGCTTTATATCCACGGAGTAGACAGTGGTACACATTACGGCACTTAATGCCACTGTACAATGTAACACCCACTTTTCACTATTGCCTATTGCCATATACCGGGCACAAATCCAGAGTCCGTGCTACTACTGAGATCTTTTTAAAAAACCCAGTACCTAATTCTTTGCCCGACGTGGGAATCGCAGCCAAGACCCCTTGCCCGGTAGTCACACTTGCAATCACTTGCAATCACACAGTCAATGTGAAACAATATTAATTCTAACTTTATCTATGTTCTGAAGTAAACTTTGTTGTAATAACCCTGCAGCAGTAGCTATCGTGTTGTGATTACATTTTTAAACGACGTTCAAAAGAATAAAAGGACGTTCTCATAGTTTGACCTGAATGTATGTATGTTTTTGCACGATTGTATGAACCGATTTCGCACGATTTTTGCACGATTGTATGAACCGATTTTGCACGATTTTTGCACGATTGTATGAACCGATTTTGCACGATTTTTGCACGATTGTATGAACCGATTTTTGCACGATTGTATGAACCGATTTTGATGCCGTTTTCAGAAAAGTAATTGATACATTTTGAAGACGGTTTTAGTATTTTATTTAACTGACTCAAAAAAAGAGGGTTTGTTTTTAAATATAGCTTATAAAATAACTATTCAAAATGTTAGTTAATGTACGTAAAGAAATTAATGAATTGTATATTTTTTTGAATTAGACCTTTAAATACAGATATCTACATAAATATTAAAACTTATATAACACTAACTAAATGCCCATTGCGCCTTAAAACCCCAACAAATCGACCATCTTGAAACCTGACCAACCAATATCGAATTATTAATGGTGCAACTGACATGCGATGTCGCATCTCGAGAATTTGCAATTTGATTCGCATCGTGCAACAAAATCTTATCTTCCCAAAATCTGTTTTGTTACTTTTTCCTGTATCTCCTAAGTAATAACAGAAGTGCATACTTCTTTTTACTATCCGTATCATGATCTAGTTTACACGTTTAATACGGTTGACGGTCGTCGAAGGAACGGTCACCCTGGGAGACGCCTTGTCGCACGAAATCGCATCGCAGCAATTCGCATCGTAATTTTCTGCGTTGCGAATTCGCAACTGTCGCAGTGTTGTACACAAGCCCTTAGTCTAACTTTAACATACACGAAGTTAATAATTACATACATACATAACTTCACGCCTGTCTCCCATGGGGGTAGGCACTAAGGAGACTAAGGAACGCCAATTACTACGATTCTTACATACCTCTTTCGCTTCATTAACAATTGTGTTAACGATATGTCGTTACCCAGTAGTTACTCGAATTACACCCTTAGGGGATCGACACAAATGCTCCTTTTGCACATAGATTATCAGTTATGTTATTAGTTTCTTGTAACAAGAGACAAGGCAATTATTGTTTTTGATGATGTTATATCAGTGATCGAAAGTCTATATTTCCCTGCCCTACAGGCATCCACGAGGGTTGTAATGACACGTGTATCTGTAAGAGGAAAATCTCAAATTTCCAAGAAAGAATAAACTTTTTTAGGAGTCCAAATGAACAAGTATTTTTTAAGAGTATATTACATACTTCATTATTTATTTCTAATTTTTGTGTTCTTTCTAGGAATTACTGGAGAAGTGGTCATCGATTCGAATGGTGATCGTGTGGCTTCATACTCACTTCTGGACATGAATCCTAATACCAGCCAGTTTCAGGTTAGTACCTACTTTATCATAGTTACAACATGGTTAATTCCTATACACCACCAAACACAATTCAATATATTATTATTACTTTCCACCCAGATGTGTAAGGGCTATTGCCTACGACGACTTTTTGTAGCGTTGCTATCGCTCGTTCACTAAAGGCGCGACGTTAAGTATCGCTATTTGGTTACTAACGCATCCTACTTTTATCTTTGCCGTCGCGTCTGTGTCAATGCAGACACGCGACAGCATCGTTACAAAAATTCGCCTTAGGCGTGGGCTCTAATTATTTATTTCTGTTCATAAAATTAATGAAAGCAGTAATTTCTATAAACTTGTCTAAGTAAACGTCGAAAAACATCTCCTTAAACATATTCATTGAAAATCTTTATGAACAGTAGTAATATAGTTTCTAGTTTCAGCATGCACATAAAAATATACGTGAGCTTAAGTTAGAGAAAGGCCAGACAATATGGTCATTCACGATAATACGTTAATTCATATTTTAGATAGAAGGCCATCTGCCCTCCACGGGCTCCACCCTAAAGTTGACAAATAGCCATTTCATATCTCCGCCATGCCATCACGACTTTATGTGTGTATGTGACTTGTGTGCCAAGTAACATAGAAAGTCAACAGAAGTTAAGCTCAGTGATGTGTCTCGGTTGCTAATGAATAGTTTTCATGCATTTGAATTATGCTGGATAAAATTAATTTTAGTGGACTGAAGTATATATAGAACTAGCCGACCCGGGAAACTTTGTACTGCATAAAATATTCTTTGTCAACGTTTAAACCTTCCCTGGACTTCCATATAACATTTCAAGACCAAAAGCTGCGAGAGTTTTAGCGAGGCTAACGGACGGATATTCATTTTTATTTATACAGTAATATAACTTTTCGGCTGCTTACTAATGTATCAGTTTATATGGAACATAGTATGGTTCCTAAATTCGGAAACAGAAAGAATTCTTTAATTAGATTAGGTGATCATGCCTGGCAGGCTGTTACTCAACGTTTGACTTTGAAAGGTTTTCAGAATACTTTACTATGTGTTACACTTCATCATTGGTGCCCTAGTGCCATCTGCTGGATTTTCCCTGAACTTGTATTCAAACTATGTATGTCATTACTCGTACGTTCATTTATCATGTATCATTTATTGCGTTTAAAAGTAGTGTCAAAGCTTTTATGTGAATATTTCAATTTGCGATTTTGAAGAGTATAGTATACTCACTTCTAACACTACATAGTATAAAATAAAGTCGCTATACCGTCTGTCTGTCCCTATGTATGGTTAGATCTTTAAAACTACGCAACAGATTTCGAAGCGGTTTTTTAATAGATGGAATGATTGTTAAGGAAGGTTTATATGAATAGGTTTATATAACACATGCATATTGCTCCCGTGCGAAGCCGGGGCGGGTCGCTAGTATTTAATATTAGTATTAACTAAAAACAAATCTAGGAAATATAAAATATTATATAAATGAATTTATGTCTGTTAAACTACTGTTTCATTTCAGCTTTGTATTAATTTACCGGGAATGTCGGATCGTTGAAGGCACTCGTTGCCAGATTAAACTACATTGAATTAATTAATTTCGGACATAATGGATACTTTAAAGCACTTGTACATCAAATTAAAATGTTATATTGTACTGTACAATTATTTAACATAAAATTGATACTGCTTGGTTGCCGAAATATTTTTTTTTTATTTATTTATACCTATACGCTTTATCATACACATTTAACTATCTCAAGAAATAAACAATTCAAGTAGGTAAATATACAATGGGCGGTGGAAATACTTACTTAATTAAAGCTAAGATGGATTCCAAAAGGACTTTATTATTAATAACTTACATTATTAATATAGTACCTCTATATTTAAAATGTTTCCTTCTTTTCTATTTCATTCTCTCGTTTAACATATTATCTTCATAATAAATATCTTTTTTATAATAATATTATTATAATTCCCCACATAATTAGAAATGAAACGAAATAATAATAGACATTATAAGATATCAAACAAGATGTAACTGTCGCACTTTTAATACACAAATATTTCCTTTGTGATTTTTCTTCTTGTAATAATTATATACTTATAACATAACATAATATAACATCACGACTTTTATCCCCGAAGGGGTAGGCAGAGGTGCAAATTACGGGACTGAATGCCACTGTACAATGTAACACCCACTTCTTACTATTTATGTTATAAGTCCCATGTAATAGGGAATGAGCCTATTACCATGTACCGGGCACATTTCCAGACTGCGTATTACTACTGCCGCTTCTCATGCATGAGGGTGCAGGTTCGAAACCTACCAAAGGCAAGTATCAATGTGACTTTTTCCGAGTTATATATACTTTCTAAGAATATCTAGACACCACTGACAAACGGTGAAGGAAAACATCGTGAGGAAACCTGGGCATATAATTTCTTATTATAAGTTTATAATCGCCAACCCGCATTGAGCAAGCATGGTGATTAATGCTCAAACCTTCTCCGTGTGAGAAGAGGCTTTGCTCAGCAGTAGGCATTTATAGGCTATTGATGATGACTAAGAGATACTTTACTCACTATTTCCAAGCTTATGTACACATAATATAAAGTTATAGGTAACAAACCCACTTCTATAAAACGAAAGTGTGAGAGCGTTCAGAATTTTCTCAAAAGCATTTCAAATTCAATGCGTTTTGTGAGTTGCTAATGCATTCAAGGAAAGCAATAAACATGAGTGGGGTCATATAATCCGTCCTCTATCGTAAAGAGGTTAAAGTAGGTAGGTACTATGACAAGAATGATATATATGAAAATATGAAAGAAGAAATAGTTCTCCTTCAGAATAATGATTAAATACGGAAAAAGACTTCATTGGTTGGTTTCATTACATTTCATTTATTCATTATACAATTTACATTGTATCTGAATGTATTCATAATCGTAAATTACTTATTGAAAGCGTATACTAAACTGCTGAATAAGAGGGTGATAATGAAATGACAGTGAAATTATCGACATTATCAATTTCTTTTTACAAAACTTAAATATGTTTAAAGCTGCAGTTTTATTTATACGATTGATCTAACATTTCTCGAGCTTATGAAGGAGCTAATACCTAATTTTACGTAATACAAAGAAATATTGCAAACGAAAATCTGAGTGCAATATTACTTTTTGTCTACTACTACTCAGATCCGATTATCATAGGTAGTACGAGTAGATAATAAAATTAAGATTATATCCTAAAATAATAAACAACATAACTTGCTTTTCTCGAAGCATAAATTAGTAGGTACTAACATATATCGGTCGTTTATACTACATACATTTTAACACAAATACATACAGTGAAATTAAATATTTATTATAATTAAAAGAAGAATCATTTTTCACAAATTCTCAGACTGAGATAGAAACATGACGTACTCTCAACATGAATTGCATGGGACTAATAACTAAAGAAAAGTGGACTCTAAGTTACACCTACGTACAATTGCGCATCTCTACCTAATATTTCAGGATATACAGAGTGGAATTTTGTAATGCCACTTGTAGGGGAAGTTCTCTTAATACATTGTAATTAAGATAGAAAATTTTACTCAAAGAAAACTTTCCTTTATTTTGGAAAGAAAGCCTCGTTGGCCGAGCGGTCGCACGTGCGACTACCGGGCAAGAGACCCCGGGTTCGATTCCCGGGTCAGGCAAAGTATTACTGGGTTTTTAAAAATCTCAGTAGTAGCACGGAGTCTGGAATTGTGCCCGGTATATGGCAATAGGCTCACCCCCTATTACATGGGACTCGTAGTCGTAACATAAATAGTGAAAAGTGGGTGTTACATTGTACAGTGGTATAATGTGCACCTCTGCCTAACCATTCGGGGATAAAAGGCGTGATGTTATGTTATGTTATGTTTGGAAAGAAAGAAAATTGCATTCAAATATTTTTAAAATTACTGTAACTGTACCGACCAAAACTAAAAGTTGCATCCTGTACATTTATTGCATCGATTATTACCTATAGTCAATAAGGATGAAATCTCTCTAATAAACTTCATAAATTTAAAGAAAGGACAACAATGAACGATCGATGCAATAAAAGCACAGAGTGCAAACTTTGACATATTTTAGTCGGTTCGATTGCCGTGTAAGGCAAGCTAATTTTTATTAAAAATATTTTAATGCAGTTTTGTTTCTTTTCAAAAGTAAGGGAATGTTTTCTTTGAGTAAAATTTTCTATCTTAAGTATTAAGACTACTTCCCCTACAGGAGGCATTACAAAATTCCACCCTGTATATGAAATAAGATCTTGAGTTACCTGCTCTATCAGAAAATAAGATTCCCAATTTAAGTTATATGACTTTAAGTCGTAACTTGGAAAATTAAGCACATCTGTCTGTCTCTCCGAAATGCGAAGTCGGGTGTAGATTAAATACAGCTTAGCGTGTTTCGTTTAATTTTATCTTGCTTTTCGACAGTATTTATTAGCCCAATGAGCGTATTTCTGCATTCCTTTTTTAGTCGTTTTGTTTTTGTTGTGTAATGTAATTTTAAGGCTTTTTATATTTACTTGCCTCCCTGGCCGAGTGGTCGCAAGTGTGCGACTGCCGGGCAGGGGGTCTCGGGTTCGATTCCCGGGTCGGGCAAAGTATTATTGGGTTTTTAAAAAAATCTCAGTAGTAGCACGGAGTCTGGAAATGTGCCCGGTATATGGCAATAGGCTCACCCCCTATTACATGGGACTCGTAGTCGTAACATAAATAGTGAAAAGTGGGTGTTACATTGTACAGTGGTATAATGTGCACCTCTGCCTAACCATTCGGGGATAAAAGGCGTGATGTTATGATGTAATATTATATTTACGTTTAAGAATTAGGTACTAGATAGTATTTTACCGTCACCATGATATTTATCTTTGTAATGGTGGCCTTGCATTAGAATTTTCTAATGTTCATCGTGTGGGTGCTTTTACAAAAACACGTAAATTGACTTATATTGTATATTACAGCCAAACCTGTTTGTGGATCACACAAAAAGTTGTTTCCTGCGGAAATCGAACCCGCGTCGTATTGCGTAGCAACTGATCAGCCACTCACTGCACCAGCTGTATTCATAGTTATTATTATGGGTAGCAAATGTGATGTATAATTATATATATTTAATTTAGTATACTAACCTTTTCATTCTCATTCTCTGCTACTTCATCGTTGGAAAAGTGGTCGTGGTCACGTTGAGGCTACCTTAACATAGGTAGTTCTAAGATGAACACAAATGTTCTTTTGATCTCTTCATTAACCATCATTAATCAATCATTAATTGAGTTGAATTTGTGCTAGTTTGCGCAATTCTGAGGCAAATATTCAATTCTAACTTTCACTAGGGACTTATATTTACTGACCATATAATGGGGGGACAAGAAGGTTGTCGTACATCGAGTACAATGACTTAGTGCTACTACCAAACATTTCGTGGTTTTTACTGAGCCTGGAATAAAATCCGAGATATTTTACTCAGCTGACGTACTAAACATCGTTCCACCAACAAAGCAATCATTAAACTTTGAACAAAGACATATTGCAACGAAAACTCACATTTGTGTTTATAAAGTAACGTATAATTTAACTTTTGGCAACATGACGGATAACTGCGCGGTTAAAGTTAAGCCTCTGTTGCTGGAGTCAGTGGAGATTAAGAGTTACGTTAACGAGTCGAGTTTTGACGTCCATGTCACAATTTCCAAATGAATTAATTAGATCTATTCATTGGTATAATTATAAGTTAGGCGTAATTGCTATGATAACTTAATTTTCTTGTTGATTAGCTGTACATATCTAATAAATATAACAAGGATTGTATAGATCTATACTATATAATCCTTATAATATATATCGATATAGATTTCGAAAATTCTAATTATGTTTTACTGAACAGTCGCGTCAAGCTTCATTATACTGGGGCTCCATAAAAACGCAAGAAGTTAAAGTGGCATCAGCTTGGAGCAGGAGTTAGAACAGGTTGGTTTTTAGTCAGAATACTGGTTGATAATCCCGAATAGATCCTCGCCTGATTTGAGAGAAGCAAATTGATGACATTTTTCCTTCAAAAAAGTTACATTATAATTAGTAGTGTTTGCCCTTTTGGCAAAAACAAGCATAATTCCTGACTCCATGCTATTACTAAGAATATTTTAAAAACCGAAATAGACCGCTATTCCGGACTTTGATATCAGGCTCAATAATCGTACTTGTGAATTTACGACCATTCGACCAGCGAAGCAGTCGGTAAAATGGAAAATTTTGTGCTAAATTCATTCGGTCTAGTTCGAAACATGTTTAAATTCAGTGAATTTAAACATGTGAATTCACACTCTGGTATTGACAACGTCTGAAGTGGAGTGAAAGCAAAATTGTAACATGTTTCGAAGTTAACTTCAGTGTGATAGACATGTATGACGTCATAGTTAAGATTTTATATTACTTTTTGTTTCGTTTATGACTGAAGAGATATTTTGTCGACTGGTTTATTGTTGTTTATTTTAGGTTACATATTAAAGAATCGTTATTGTTTGAAACATGGAGTTAAAGTGCACAGGGTTAGACAAAAGGTTTAGTTTCTAATATTTATTTATTTTCGAGTGAATTGGTTATTTTATGGGTACCTAGACGTACTCCATCGTAGGTCGCATCATAGTTTCCTACCAGGCAAGGTCAAGGCAAGGTACGACCTTGCCTAAAAACAAATAAACACTTAATACGTCTGTGTACAATTTCTACATAAGGACTTGATGCATTGGAAAAAAATTAAGTGACGTAATTATTTTTAATAAAAGCAGTGGTGTAATCTTATATTAGCAACATTAAAATGAATCATCAAAAAGCGATGACGAACAAAATGAAATAAAAAAAAAATCAATCACTAACAAGTCGCCTGGGGTAAAAGTCGAAGTTGTAAGCAAAGGAAAAATAAAATGGGGCTTTATTGTAACTTAACGAGTTCGCCGGCTGACGGCAGAGCAAATAACAAACTAAACAAAGATCGTCGAAACAAAAGCGATACGCCTACAAATGGCGAGAGTTCACGACATTTTAAGATTCACCTACAATCTTACTCTATTGCATCTTATGTATTGTAACGTCTTTGTATGCCGTAAAAAGGTGCATTGCTTAGTATAAAATATGTAACATCCACTAGTTTTATTATAAGTTCCATGTTCTAATGCGACCCTATTATTGTCATACTCCGCGCACAATTTAAAACTATATGGCCTTTTGAAAAAAACCGACTTTGGAACCTACCAAAAGATCCATGCGTCATCCAGGCGTCTTGGTGGCCTGAACGTTTAAGACGCCCGCTTCTCAATCATGAGGCAACGGCAAGTACCAATGTGACTTTTTTCGACTTATATGTACTTTCTAAGATTATTTAGACAACACTGACAAACGGTGAAGGAAAACATCGTGTGGAAACCTGGGGTTATAATTTCTAATTATAAGTTTGATATTGCCAACTCGCATTGAGCAAGCGTGGTGATTAATGCTCAAACCTTCCTGTGGGTATTTTATAGGCTGTTGTTGATGATAAAAAGATCCATAAGCATTTATAGCTTTGCATGTTTGCAATCAGTCTACAAAGATAGCACTTTCTTGCCGTGCCTATAGTATAGCTTCTACCAGCGGCTTCACTCGCGTTCCCGTGATACCTATATATGTAAATAGATGTCTATGTAGAGGTATTATTTCAGACCATAGTTTACCCTTGCTACAAATTTCATTCTGGTCCCTTCAATCGTTTCGGCGTTAAGGAGTTACAAATATAAGTAGTTACAAACTTTCGGGTTAACAATATTAGTAGGATTAGAAAAAAGAACTAAGCAATAATATCATAAATTGTCTAGTATGTCAGTTAACTTGTATAGCTGTCGTTAAAAGCTAGTTATAAAATGCTTTAATTCTCCAATAAATCCACTATGCATGAAGAAAATGTCTGACCTACGTCTGACCTCTCTTCAGTCGGAATGTCAAAATGTCGGATTACTGTTTAATCCCCATAAACAGAAAAAAGGCACATACTAGGTACCTCTAATGTATAATATCAGGTGTAAAAAAACCGCTACCGAAAACGAAAACAGGTGCTAATTCTGATGATAATGAATTGAATATCACTAAAAAAAACGACTTTTATTATTATCCGTTTAAATTTAAAAAAAATCGATTTTGTCATGTAACATTAGCTTTGGGTACTTAATTATATCTGTTATTACATAAAAAAATAATTCCTTACTTTTTCAAAATAATCAATGTAACCGAAATAAAAATCAGCTGACGCTAGAGGTCAACGTATGAACGCGTGCAGCGGCCCGCGCGCACGCGCGCCCGCGCGCCTGCCGCCGCCGCCCGCACTGATCGCGTCGGCCGGTAAATTGGAACAAACGGCAAAGTTGGCAGACGACGATCATTAGGCAATATTCGCATGCACTCGGCGCGAGCGACCAAAAGGATAATGCCCGGTGGATAGCGAGTTTGCCACAGGAATTTGTTTAAAAAGTGTGCTACTGTAAACTTTGTCGAAGTACCAAACGAGCGTAGAACCAATTTAAGTACACGCTTTCTCTGTGTGAGCGTGTGTGTTCATCCGATCGAAAGTACATTTGAAGTAGTAAGTAGTAGGTAAATCGGTGAAGTTAACGGAAATTGGTAAAAAATAAAAACCTACGTAGGTACTGATTAAACCTACCTAACATACTCATCACTTCACTTACGGACCGCAAGTTGTCAGTGACAAACAACAACAACTTTCTAACTTACCTAATTCTTGATGATCATGTCATTAGTTTCTGAACTACCGACAACACATTACAATGTGTAAACATTGATCAATGTCGATATTAAATTCTGATCTAATTAATTAACCAGGTGATTAATTAAATTTATTAAATAATTATTATTATTCTGTCCAACTTCCCATACTATCACTTACGTAAAGTAAACAATACGAGTATACGACGAGGGTGATCATCTTGCAATAGTAAGTACCTACTGTTACTAGCCGCGCCGGCGCCATGCAGCCAGGCTGCCAGGCAGCGCCATGTACTATGCCTGTCTAGAGAGAGACAGCAAGCATTTCTTGATGAGACGTGAAAGAGATAGCGATAGCGCATGCGTCACTGTCAGGACTCCGCCAAATATTGAATGATAAAATAATGTCAAAGAGTAGAAATTAGTATGCATAGATGACAATCCAACACGCTTGCAGTTTATTATTAACATGCCATAGTTATGTTAATTGATTTACGCATGTTTTTAAACATTGTAATTAAAGTACCTAATAGTAAAACGAAATTCAACAAGTATTCTGCAAAGGATATTTTTCATTTACGATTACACGCCTACATGTCCTACTTTTAATGGTAATTACGATTCTTGGTGTTTATTTATCTTCGAGTGGTTAATGAGCAACCGGCAATCAGTTTAAACTACTCTTAGGCCTTTAACTCGTCGAGTACCGTCATTATAGACACAATTATAGAGGTAGAACAATAGGTTGCGGTCACCGGTGACCGCTTGGTGTTTGACAGTTTAAGTCGATTTAAATACGTTTTTATATCCAGAACATGAATACCTACAATTCTAAGATTTTGTAGGTACTTAGGTCACGGCATAGGTCTCACCCATACCTAAGACCTAAAGTACTTACATTCGTAAAAATAATTTAATAATTGCTTTTAAAAATCATTATGAACATAACCACACATCCTCGCCTCATTATAAAGGATCCTACATTTAATTTTCTTCTTTGATCTTTCTTGTGATCAAAGCCAGTCCGCCGGGCGCCATTTTTTGTCGTGTGCTTCCGGCTTCAGTTCCTCGTTGAATTGCATGTGCGCGCGCGTTGTTTCCGAACTTTCCGCCATTTTCTGTTTCTTGTTAAGTTTTTATTCTCATTTTTAGTTATTTGTTACGTTTTGTTATTGTTTTATTGGTGATTGATTGTTATTGAGTGTGATTTTGATACTTTCTGGAGTTTTTTTTTGTGATTAACAATGCCTAATGCATACGTGTAGGTACAGTGCTAGTGAATACGGCAACATGTTACTGTGTTTAGGAGAAGCTCGTGGGAATGCTTCTCGAGCTCTCAGACTGTATCGAGAGAGATTCTCGAATGTCCGACATCCGTCTGATTCTCGTCTTATTACGGCAGCATTCCAACGAGTGTTAGAAAACCGTCCTATAACCGTCGGAAGGGGTAGGACGAGAGGCGGACCAGCGGTGAGCGGACAGAGGAACGAATCTTAGGAGTCGTTCGTGAAAATCCGCGTCTCGGTACTCGAACCGCTGCTAAGTTCGGCGGTGCGAGCGGCGGGACGCAACTGTTTCACACTCGCTAGTACATAAACATAAAGTACTATGACGAAACAGAATGCGTCCGTACAAGATTCAAGATACATAAAGTACAAGCTTTGGTGCCCGGTGATCGCGAGCGGCGTCGTGATTATTGCCGGTGGCTAGTTACAGCAGCAGCGGCGAGTAGGTATCTGGCTTCATTCAGCACGTTATTTGGACGGACGACTCGTCAGAGACAAACCCATATACGCATTCCAGGAAACTGGACATCAGACTCGCTGGTCCGTCAACGTGTGGGCTGGTATTTACAATAACAGAATACTGGGACCGGTTTTTCTGCCACAGCGACTAAACGGACCACGTTATCTCGAATTTATTAACGAGCAGTTAGTTGACATGCTAGTCAGATGACTTGTCGCTCGCACTTTCGCAGAGTACCTATCGGTTAACGTGGTTCCAGCATGATGGTGCGCCCCCTACGTTGTGAGGTCTGTCCGTGACCGTCTCACCGAGCTGTTCGACGATCGATGGCTTGGAAGGTTTGGATCACATGCTTGGCCACCCCGCTCACCCAATTTAACCCTTTTGGACTTTTTTTTTGTGGGGGCATGTGAAGGAACGAGTTTTCGATCGCGAATGCGATAGTGCTGATGAAATGCGTCGTCGAATAGTGACGGTTATTAACAAATTGCGCGCAGATTGTGTTCAAGATCCCACTTTGATGTCTCGTCTTCATGACGAGACTCATCGCCGAGCACAAGTGTGCCTGGACGTGAATGAAGCGCAATTTGAGCCCCACCTTATTCGACCTGAAGGATTTAGAGTCATGTAAGTAGTTTAATGTTTTACCTAGCTTTAATTATTTTATTTGTATGGACGCGAACAAGTTCGCTCGCATGCGAGCGACCAACGGTTTACGCGCTTTCGTTGTGCGAACTTATCGAGTTGTATTACATTGCGGGTTCGTAAAATACCAAATCACTAATACGTAAAGATTGAAACGAACGGTTTTTGGTATTCTATTATATTATTAGGGTTTCGGTTTCGAGAGCGTTCTTAATACACCAGAATACTGGAATCGTTTTAAATGAAATACGATTTATGAAATTTATCAAGATTTCTTAACAATTGAAATTTCTTAACATAATTTCCTAATATAAAAGAACAATCTATTATTGCCTCGTTGGCTGAGTGGTTGCAAATGCGACTGCCGGGTAAGGGGTCTCGGGTTCGATTCCCGGGACGGGAACGATTTACTGGATCTTAAAAAAAATCAGTAGTAGCACGGAGTCTGGAATTGTGCCCGGTATATGGCAATAGGCTCACCCCCTATTACATGGGGCTCATAACATAAATAGTAAAAAGTGGGTGTTACAGTGTACAGTGGCATAATGTGCACCTCTGCCTACCCCTTCGGGGAAATAAGGCGTGGTGTTATGTCTATTAATATCTATTATAGAAATTTTCAATTTTGTAATTAAAGGCGTGAGATCTTGCGTAATATGAAAATATAAAAATATATTCTAGTGTTAGCATAAAAAACAAAAGCTAAGTACGTGTCCCTTTTTTCTATGATTGAAGGTCAAACATATCTGATTAAGGCTCTGGAATCCTTGAGAGAAGTTATCATTGAGACGTTTTCTGTTTGTGACTATACAGAATACTAAACATTGATTTGGTAAAATACTATGGCTGAAAAAAAAATAACACTTGTTCTTGTTATATAACACTTACTTGTTCTTGTAATAGGAGTTCCTTGACATAATTATAAAACAATGAGGAGGTTGAAGGAGGTTATTAAACGTTTTTTTATAATACTGACTGCACAGTTAGTGCGGTAGCTGGGCAACCGGCTGCCACGCAACGTGTGTGTTCCCACTCGGAACAACTCTGTGTGATCCACGAATTGTTATTCCGGGTCTGGGTGTCATGAATATCTGTAATTACCTATATACGTTTGAAAACGCACCCACGATACAGGAGAAATCCTAGTGTGGGGTAACGTTTTTATTTTCAAGGAATTGAAAAGAGTTTATAATATTTTTAATGGTTTATGTACCTAAGCATATAGTCGTACCATATGACAATCGGCGAAGTGTCACCGATTTATGGTAGATGTCCCACCCACAACCACGGTGCACTGCGCATCTTCCTTGTGCGTACTGCTAAGGAGTTGAATCTTGCCAAAGTCTGTATTTCCTGAAGGGTGTCTTTAAGGTCCGAGTGAATAGGTTTCTTATAGAATGACGTGCTCCATCGCCGTCGCGTCGTCAAACGTCGGCACTTCTGAAAAAAAAATATAAAAAAAAATTGTCGATGACGCCACGATGACGATTTCTTTGAAACGACAATTAATGAATGAAACAAAATATATGACTTACTAAATTCTTACTTATTTGCCATTTCCTCAGCCTTGATTAAGACGTAACTGTATTTAATAACCCAGAAAGTTACGTAAAGCGACCTTATTATAGTTTAGTTAAGGAAAAGATAGCACTGCCGTCGATAATTTATAAGGATGCTACCATAGATAAGTCGATAACCTCGACCTTAATGCAGAATAGATGAAAATTTGTCTTATCGTTGAAGCTTGATGTGTCATAATTCTTCTTCTTTTAACGTAAAGATACAAACTTGATAAGTTAGGTATTAAAAATGAATATTTAGTTGAAGAAGGCATCAATGTTTTAGCTCATATTATTTTGTATTCTATTTTATTTTAAATGTAATTTCTATTCATAGTTTTATTTGTTTTACGTCTAAATGCCAAAACGTTTGTTAGTTAAATAACATTCTGTCAAGAATTGAGCCATCAATTTCTATTGAGTTTTTATTCCAAAGATCATCAAACTTAAAGCACTTTCAACCGTAAAATTCTTTCTTCGTAAAATTTAAATAAAACGAAAGCATTTTTTTCAGCTTTAAATAAGTAAATTACGTCACAAAAGGTCTGAGATAAAATTATCTTCTGCTTCTGAGTATCTCTTGGTTGCGCTGACCCACAAAAATTTAACTTAAGAAACCTTTTGTACCATATTTTAGCACAAATTTCTGTGTTGAATGAACAAGCATCGCATGTTAGTGCTCCATAAACTGGGTTTTCCAATAAAACTCCTTAATTTATGACTCGGCTCATGTAGGTACGTCAGCATTTTTGAAGGAACAAAAGAGTTTTCAGTTTCCAGTAAGCGTCTTTGTAAGGTTTTTTAAGTGAGGTTAAAATACAGCAGCAGCATCAGTATAGGCGGTAAGAGATTGTCGAAATTGCCGTCTTATGGGTTGTTCGGTTCTATCGTATATATGAAAGGGTGAGTTGTTTATGAGGTATTGCGATATTTTGGTGGAGAAATCAATGGATTTTTTTTAATACCTTATTCGTTAAATGATTTTAAGTACAACTACCGTTTAATAGGTCCCAAGTACTATTCCTAGACTAGGCCAAGTGTTGACTCAATAATTGCATGGAATTTGGAATTGTATTTTTTATTTTATGGAACTTACAAAATAAGAAGGTGATGAAAACCAATAAGGTTTCAGCTTGAATATATGTATGTATGCTTAACTTTTGAGATATTAAAAAGTTTAACGTTAAATTGTTTGTAAACAACATTCGGTATCATTTAAAAAGATGAACTTTTCAAAATGTATGATTGGTAAATTTTCCGTTTAAGCAAACATGAACTGTAAAATGTTATCAATAAATTTGTAATTGACTTAGCACGGACAATTAAAACAAAATTACTTTAAACACAATTGAAAGACATTAAAGAAAGTAATCTATCTGAAGAGAGTCGTTATTTATAATGAGTATCGGATTAAAACAAGTATTAAGTAGCTATTAGATACTAAAGTTTCGTTGATGGAATAACTTCGCGAATGAATTTTAGAAGTTTAAAACTTAGAGTGCTGTCAGATTGTTTATTTTAAACATTCATCGTAATAATTTGTTAGGCAGTTTTGCTAATAGATAATTTGAATATAAAGGCTTTTGTCTTTGTTTGGCAAAGTAGCGTTATATGTTATTGTAATGTTGAATTGAGTACATTATTGAGAACTTTTCGTCAATTTAACCTTTATTTTTTGGTGACGCGAGGAAATCTTCAAAAGGCCCCTAGCTTGTAGGGGAAAAGACTAGGTAGAATGGGATATGTAACTCACTAAAACCCCCCCGGTGGCACGGGGTCCTCAGTAGACCAACCCCGGAGCCTCCATGGTACAACGCCTATCACAGCACCTCCCTATGGAGACATGTAAGTGTCTTCCTAGAGCCTATGACACTTTGATCGACCCCGAGACCATGTTTCAGGTTATCTCAACTACAATTTCAATTACTTGTTCAACATAATAAATAGCCAAATAAAACATTGCTCAACAACGCATTCGTACTAGACATAGATTAATCGTGTGTTTACGTGGTTCAAGCGGTGTGTTTCAGTCTAAATACATACATTTTTATATCGTTTCTTTTTGTCAAATAGAAACATTATCTATTATTTAGACGACTTCTATTAAGTAATAGATAGTGATGGATACGGGTTCAATACTTAAAATAGACAAATCCATCAGCATTATTTAGGGTTGCCACCTTTTTTTTGGTATTCAAAGTACGTTGACGATTATAGGTAAGAAAAAAAAGTACATAGTACAAAAATAAAGTACAATTTATTCTTATTCAGTATTATATTTAAAAATATATTTTTTATTACATACTTTTTGCAGTTTTAATTAAATTAGTATCTTTACTAAACAATTGCATTAAAATAACACAATTGCATCTTTACTAGAAATTGTCTAAGTGACGCAGGGGAGTGGCGAAATCGATTCAACATAAATCGATAAATATCGATATCAAATCGATAAGTTTACCAAAGAATACTTACGACTTCAATAGAAATGAAGTTTGCAAAAATAAAGTATTTTTGTGTACCTACTTTATTATTCTTATAAAGTATAGAGTACAATTACCTTAAATAACGTACAAAACTTTATTATAAAGTACGGGTGGCAACCCTAGCATTATTATTTCCATTAACCGGAAAATGACTACTTCTGAAAGACCATTTATTAACTAAAATTCGCGGGTAAATTACGTAACGCCCTCTGTGTCTCGAAACTAGCAGAGCTTTTCTCATTATATTCACGTGAGTTAATTTAGTATGTCTCACGATAATTATTATAAAAATAAAGACCGCATCGCATCTTTAAGGTCCCTTTTTTAAAGGAGGAAAAACATCTAAAGGGTTCACCCGTTTTGGGTGAGGCGAGAGGTAGTTTCAGACTCTTACCGACTAAAAATCCGCCCTGTTCCTACTTCTGCTTCGAGCCGGAGCTTCAGTAACCCTTTGTCAGCGAATTTGCTATTATTCTAACACATGAAAATCGTAGTTAGGGCTTGACAGTTTAGAGGACACAGCTGCCATCCCTCGATTGCAAGTTACTGTTTGACGATGTAGATCCAATATTGTTTAAAGGTTTCTAAAAGAGGAAGAATATTAACACTATTTTCTGAAATAATATTGATTCATAATATAACATAGCATCACGCCTTTTATCCCCGAAGTGGTGGGCAGAGGTGCACATTACGCCACTGTACAATGTAACACCCACTTTTCACTATTTATGTTACGAGTCCCATGTAGGCTCACCCCTATTGCCATATACCGGGCACAATCCAGACTCCGTGCTACTACTGAGATTTTTTTAACCCAGTAATTCTTTGTCTGACCTGGGAATCGAACCCGAGACCCCTTGCCCGGCAGTCGCACTTACGACCACTCGGCCAACGAGGCAGTCATTATATTGATTCATTGATTGCTTATAATAATTTATGATCAGCCGAATTATATAGTAACTATAGTGATATCATTCGCTCCAGAAAATTAAAATGTCAATATAGACAAGTATTATAAGAAGTAGGCATACGTAATTTTACCACGCGTATATGAATGAAGAATCTCACAATAAGGTCACGAAAGACTTATTGACTGGTTCTCAGTAAAATATTGTATTATTTACTCAGGTTAGGTTTGTTTGTAATATATCTCTTGCCTTAGGCATACAAACATACATTTGTCAAGCAAATAGTGTTCATAACGCCATGAAAATAGGTTCAAGACGGCGTCAACACTTTTTAGATGGGAAAATGTTTTTATTTGTTTCCGAAAACAAGATGTTTACCTATAAAAATGTTTACAAGTTATTTGTATATATGTCATTGGTTGCCTACGATTAATATTTTTCTGAACTAAAAAATCGAAACCAAGATTTACCTGTCCTAAAGCGTACACGAGCCTCCCTTGCAAACGCTTAACCAAAACGTTATAAGGTACATTTATCTTTCTATTCCTAGCCTTTTCAATTTACTTTTAAATCATAACCAGATTCAGCTTAGAATACTAGTTTTTATCAACCTGAGTATAAGGGTACCCTGAGCGTATTTTAGCAGGAATATATTTATTATTTTATACTTTGTTTCATTACCTTTATTAATTAGCATTTTTTATATAAATAATGAAACTTAGAGACAAATTTTCTACTAAGATTATACTAGGTTATCATAAAAATTTGATGTCAATATGAGAACTCTAACAAAGTTAGCTTAGTTTCGTACGACGAAGAAATCCCTAAGAAGATGGCGAATTCACACTCTCTGTAAGTTTCCTCTCGAATCAAAAGGCTTTCAAGTTGACGCGAATTTTAAGTAATGCCAAAAGAAGGTCTTCCTTCTGAATAACAATGTGCTTAGTGCCCTACTTCACACATGTATACATGTAAGTATAATCTTATGTACATATTTGTAATATGTACATAAGAATATACTATTCGCATATTACTGGGTTTTTACAAAATTCTCAGTAGTAGCACGGAGTCTGGAATTGTGCCCGGTATATGGCAATAGGCTCACCCCCTATTACATGGGACTCATAACATAAATAGTGAAAAGTGGGTGTTACATTGTCCAGTGGCATAATGTGCACCTCTGCCTACCCCTTCGGGGATAAAAGGCGTGATGTTATGTTATGTATATTTGTATGGCGTGGTGGCCTGGGTTCGAAACCTATCAACGGCAAGTACCAATGTGACTTTTTCCGAGTTATAATTATGTACTTTCTAAGATTATTTAGACACCACTGACAAATGGTAAAGGAAAAAATCGTGAGGAAGCTTATAATTTCTAATTTGATATTTTCTAATTTCATGAATAACTAGCGACCCGGCCCGGTTTCGCACGGGTGCAATATGCATATTTATTATACATATGTATAAACCTTCCTTAAGAATCACTCTATCTATTAAAAAAACCGCATCAAAATCCGTTGCGTAGTTTTAAAAATCTAAGCATGCATATGGACAGAACGGCGGATAGTGACTTTGTTTTCACCAACCCGAAATCGCCAACCCGCATTGAGCAAGCATGGTGAGCATGGTGATTAATGCCCAAACCTCCGTGTGAGAAGAGGCTTTTCTCAGCAGTGGGCATTTATAGGCTGTTAATGTGATATTTGTATGTACTAAACATGTTTGTGTTTACTCAGAATATACTTAAACTACCAATGTGATGTATGGAAAATAGGGATATGTTATAGGACTTATAAACAAAAATTCGTAATACTGCTTACCTCTTCAAAGAATAACAAATATGGTGAATATTCCAAAGTCAAAGTAATACATTGCAAATCAGTCCCGAAAATATTTTCCATATTGTTTTTCGAATGATTCGAAGCTATTCCGTGCGTACAAATAAGGATATTCGGTTCACGAATAAAATTCAATTTACTTTTATGGATAAAATTCAAGGTCGACTCGATTCTATTTTATTGCGGAGCGTTGTCGCGCTCCAGAATTTTCTTCTGGAGGTGACGTACAAAAAACTTGTTAAAAACTTCGATGGCAAACATGATATTTGTTAAGTTTTCAAACAAGGTAGATGTAATGGAAGCTTCTAAGTAAATCAAAATATTGTAACACATTATGATTTTTCTATACTGTTTCTTTAAGTGTTTGACACAGAATAAAATGGTGATATCGTTCTTGACAGATATTAGTATTGCTCTGAATACATTTTAATTTCGTTATTAGATACCATTTTATTAGTTATTCCTTACGGGATTTGACATTGATGGGATTACACACCTATTGTCCGCGTTTATAAGACAATTATCACAATCATCATCGTCAACACATCAACATCAACATAACATTTTATAAATTAACTGTAATATTTTACAGTCATTAAACCAGAGTAATACACATTATTATGGGATGATGTTCTCCATCAACGAACGCATCCTCGCTTACAATCAAGCGAGATAGTGGTCAAACATCCGTCCATCAAATATATATTATATATAAAGAAATAAGGTTTCTTTATTTATTTTGCTTCACGTCTCTGTCGGTAAAGTAGAAGTTTATTTAGAAGGATGATAGATAGAGCTACCACCTCTATTGTTTCTTTATCGTTAGAGATGGTAAAATAAAAGATGTCGAATGGACGTTTATATCACAAGAGATTGAAATAAACAAATTAATAATAACATACATATACATACCTCTACATACATAACTTCACGTCTGTCTCCCATAGGGGTAGGCAGAGACTAGGGAACGCCAATTACTACGATTCCTACATACCTCTTTCGCAGTAATCTATCTTTTCATGCATGCTCGTCGGTTAAGGGTACTTTTAATACTATTTAAATATAATATGGGAATCGACATGCCTAATAATAAACTTTATATGTCGTTTCCTTTGATTACAGTTATGTTTTGTATGTTTTATTGTGTGTAAAGTTTAGTTTAGTTTTTAATGTAAATTTTTGGTACAAAAAAATCTTTTGATTATAGAACCAACACATTGCGTTTGTTTATGATGGATTGGTAACAAATTGGTCTTATGTAATTATTAATACATTTATTATGTTATTTAAAAATGATGCGAAATAGGTCGTTACCTCTAACACGCCTTTATTCATAGACAAACCTACTGCTTAATGTCCCACTGGCGACAGACCGTATTTAAAAAAAAAATATCATCGTCGTCATCACATATGTCATAAGACATCCAATGCTGAACATAGGCTTTCCCTTGGCTCCAGTTAATTATGTGCTAATTTTTTTCCACAGGTGGTAGCAACGTATTTAGCAAATGATTCAACTCTACAGTTTATCAAAGACCGGCCCATCCACTGGGCTGGTGGTAGAAAGGTTCCACCACCAGACACTCCGGTTTGTGGCTTCGATGGATCACTTTGTCCTGATAACTGTAAGTACGATTCAAATAACACCGCATAATAGCGGCCCATCCACTAACGTTCATTTCTTCCGACTTGTCCCGTTGTGCAAACTGTACAGAATAGTGCCGGGATAAAATAAAACCGTTGAAGCCACTAATTAACTCGTCGAGTACCGGTTTTGCAGACACAATTATAGAACAATAGGTTGCGGTCACCGGTGACCGCTTGGTGTTTGACAGTTTAAACCACAATTCTACGTTCTTTCCCCTGACATTATCACAACACGCCAGTTCGACAGGAAAAACAATCCTTCAGTGACCATACACACGTTTAGGTACATTCCTGTCAGTTTGCATCTTGTTAGTCATACCGAGGGATTGCGTGTCTGTGGATGGTTATAATCCTATCATTTTATGAAGATTGTTGTCATTTAAAAGGAATATCCGTCATTTTGAAATATCTTTATGGATTATTTTCATTTCGCAACAACATGTGTGCCCGTAAGCAAGAGATTGCTATTGCTTTGAGTTTTGCGAGTGAATATCTATTTAAACCTAAAAGAAGACATAGAATGTGGGTAAAAAAATGTTTATTAGAAAAGGAAAAATATAGTGATATAAGACTTTTAAAAGATCTGGCATGCGATGAACCTGATGATTTTAAGAACTATTTGAGAATGGATATCTCGACATTTTTGGGAATACATTTTATTCTTCCGGGACGAAGACGAACACAAAATGATTACAAACGTGCGCTCAATCACGCCGGACAAATAAACAGGCACTAACTTGATCACAAAGCGCGTCGCATCCTTCGCGACGGGAAGGGAGACGGGGTTATAATACCGTCATTCTTTCTCGCTCTTGCAAATCCACTGGCGTTCATTCCGTAAGAATTGTAGATTCCGGCAAGAATGAACGTTAGTGGATGGGCCGCTAATATCACGCGTTTTATCCCCGCAGGGGTAGGCAGAGGTGCACATTACGGTACTTAATGCCACTGTACAATGTAACACCCACTTTTCACTGTTTTGAGTACCATGTAATAGGGGGTGAGCTTATTGTCATATACTGGACACAATTCCAGATTTCGTACTACTACTGAGAATGTTTTAAAAAACCTAACCCGAGGGAATTTAACCCGAGACCCCTCGCCTGGCAGTCGCACTTGCGACCACTCGGCCAACGAGGCAGTCAATACATTATTACAATATTTTACAATACAACCAAATTAACCTTTAACAGAAAAAAGAGTATTGTTAAAGTATTAAAAGGTCGAAAATACGGTCGTATTTTTAACTTCAAGACTTTGAAGTCTCTTTGAACCAATTCGCTGAGACTTGTGAGGGAGGTAACAAAGTGTCCACAATATTTTTTACGTAACTTTGCTTCCATCTTATTTCCCTCTAAATCACAAAGAGGGACTTTTAAATGAGCTGTTGTTTACCTTCCAAGAAAGCCACTAAAGTTCTTATCTACTTAATTGTTCGTTTCTAAAAAGTACTTGATTTTAATTAAGTTTAAAGTATAGGTTTTAGTTAAAAATTAAATGATTTTTATTAACTGCTGTGGAATGACAATTATGCTTCAATAAGTTTCTATTTGGATGTTGCACATGTTGTGTACCTGACGCATTGTAGTTTAGTTTCCACAAAATACTAAAAATTATGCCTAGGTTAGTTGCATTTTAAATTTCTCGTATTTATCTAATTTAGATATTTTAGACTAGCTTTTAGCCGAATATTTCACATTCTGAGGTTAAGCCCTTCATTTCCTAGGCCAAAAATGGATTATTTATTTTCAACCATTATTCTAATTTTAAAACTGGCTTCTTAATATCTTTGTTTACCTTTTTAACGAAATTTATAATAAAAGAAGAAAACAAATTTAAATTTGGAATGTAAATGATTATACCGTTGCGTTTAATACGCTGATGGCAATTTCAGTTTAATTAAAACTGGCTCGACTTACTAATTACTTCAGTTAATATTAAAGACCAAATTTTATCAAAAAGGACGATTGTATATATTTACATTCAAATCTGGTAAAAGGAATGGATAGGTTAAATGATGCGTTCATATTTAATACATGTTTACCCAGAATATTTTTTTTATATTTTTTGCGGCGGGTCGCGGAATGCTGCTCATGAATATGAGCCTCTAGCATGGTTTGAAACTAGTCGAGTTCTTCGTCAAACAGTTACGTGAGTAAGCTGAAAACATTATAATTATTTTTTTTGTTAAACTAGCTTCTGCCCGCGACCTCGTACGTGCGATCCCATTTTTCCTGTTCCCATCGAAATTCCTGGAATTCCTAGGTCAAAAACTCCTATGTCGGTCTCCTGATTCTAAGCTACCTCCCCACCAATTTTCAGCCAAATCGATTTAGCCGTTCTTGAGTTACTTATAAGTAGTTAGTTAGTTACTAACACGACTTTCTTTTATAACTTTGTAAAAAAGAGACGTCATATATTTATAGCACTATCAAAACAAAATGTGAGAAGACGGTTATTTAAAATTAACACTTTTATTTGAAAGTTACATTATAGGCTATATCTAGCCAAAACTAGACTGCCTCGTTGACCGAGTGGTCGCAAGTGCGACTGCCGGGCAAGGAGGGGTCTCGGGTTCGATTCCCGGATCGGGCAAAGCATTACTGAGGTTTTTAAAAATTTTCAGTGTAAGTAGCACGGAGTCAGGAATTGTGAAAATCTATATCTATACTAATATTATAAAGAGGAAAGATTTGTATTTTTGTATGTTTGTAATGAATAAACTTAAAAACTACTGGACCGATTGCAATAATTTTTTCACCATTAGAAAGCTGCATTATTCAGAAGTAACATAGGCTATATAATACCACGCTAGGTCCTATAGTTGTGGAGCAGTAACCAAAAATGTTTTAAAAACGGGGGAAAAGTATCGTTTCTGAGGCCTTCCGTGGCGTGCGCTGAACATATAGTTAAAGTTATACAAAAATGCTCTAGAGATGAATTGTTCATAAATAAATGAAATAAGTAAATGAAGTCCGGAAAAATATTTTCAAAAGGTAAATACTTCCTAAATAAAAAAAAAACTGAGAATAAATATAAATAAAACGTAAAACTATGTAAAAAATCTTAAGTCCCCCCGTGCGAAGCCGGGACGGGCCGCTAGTATCTAATATAAATAGTGAAAGGTGGGTGTTACATTGTACAGTGGCATAATGTGCACCTCTGCCTACCCCTTCGGGGATAAAAGGCATGATGTTATGTATCTAGCAAAAACTTATTTTAACAAAGTTGTCTCGACGATCTACAGTTGTTTCCCACCCGCAACCGGTGCCAAGAATGCCAACTATCCTTATCTTATCTATTTCTAACCGTTCACCAACCCTCGATCTCCTGTCTTAACAATATTATCGGGTCTTTGTGAAAATCTTTTCTCACAGCTGACTCTAAACTTTTTTCAACTAGTTGGTTTAAAATCAAGCCTGTCCTATTATTTTATAGCTATCGAAAGATTTTCTACTACTGTACGTTTCCTTAGGATAAAGAGAAGCTTATGTGTTTCTCCAAACAATTATCCAGCACTCGTTCTAATTTTTATCTAAAACATACAAAGTTTCACATTTATTATATTAAGCTGGAAGTTGAATTTTTGATCTTTCTAATGTACGCTTGTACCCACCATTTTACTGATGAACACTAAAATACGTTTCTTTGTAAGGGAGGAAAACCGTCGAATGTCTGCTCCCGCCTGGGTGAGGAAGGAGGGAGTGTCAGACTCTTACTGACTATAAACCACCCCGTTCCTTCTCCTGCACTTCGAGCTGGAGCCCCGCTAACCTGTTAGGTTCTCCGCGAACTGAAATACGTTATGATGCTAGTTTGTGAGTTTTTCTGTATGTTTCAATCACGTCAAAATGCTAAAGGGATCGCGATGAAATTTGAAAAAGGGGTAGATTATGGTCTGGAGTAAGACAAGCTACTTTTTATCTCATGAGCGAAACCGCTGGCAGAAGTTAGGGTGTATTCTTAAAAAACTGACAACATTAACTTTTTTTCATGAACTTCACATACATTTGTAGAATCCTACATTTGTATTCGGTAATTCGTATTTATATTTAGTTACGTCATTAGATATTTGTGGTGTAATTAATTGTAATTGTAGTTTGCAAGCGATTACAAGCACCTGTCTGATTCAATTCTGTACAGTAATTATTATTAAAGTACATCGTCATTGCTCTGATTTCGTCCACTGGTGAAATTCACTTCATGATGTCACAGAACTCGATCGTCAACTAAGATTAGACTACGTGGACCTCGACGTTTATTTATTCGGAAATCAGTAGTAATAGCACGGACTTTTTTTTATACCTCGACGATGGGAAGAAAAGCCCATGGCCCACCCTATGGTAAGTGATTACCGTGGCATACGAACGCTTGCGTGGCTCATCTTTTATAACATGAAATTGATGAAAAGTGAGTGTTACAATTCAATATCTGTCGTTACTGATACAATAGGGATGATGACAAGAGTATGGAAATTAAAAATCTATTTAGTCCGTCAGTTAGATAATAAAAAAATTAGATTAAATGAATCAAAGTTTAGAAGTTGGACCTAGCTATGTCATTTTCGAGTATAAAACGTACACAAAAGTAACGGCACGCTATATTTCAAATCAATATAATATCGTCGAAAGTATGTTTCCGTAAGAAAATGAAAATACGTGTGTAATGTTTTTAAATAATGTATCAGATAGATATTAAAATAAAATTTAGTCTTTACTAACTTCGGAATAAACAAACAATATCTACCAGTTTTATCATTACCTGTGACGTCACTTTCAGATCTCCGAATAATGTTCAATTTACGTCAAACTGTCCACCATATTGCATTTACTTATCTACAATTAAGCGCAGGGAATTAATGTTCTAAATTCAAATTCAAATCGTTTATTGCAGGTTTATATAGGTCAAGTGTAGATGTTACAGTAATTATTATAAAATAATTTGATCAGCTACATTCTGCCATTTAGCATGCAATATTGTGAAAATTACAATTACAATTTAAGTATTTATTACTTTATTTAAATTAGCCATAAGAAAATATAGATAGATGTCAAAAGTAGTTCAATCATGTCCAAGAAGATAAAATTAAGTCATTATTATCATAAAAGAATTAATATCATTGAGTCATAAACAATAAGCAAACCTAAAACTTAACTGAATTTGTCTTTAAGGTAATAGATAAATCTAACTGTGATAGATACAAGGAACAACTTAGATTGTGTGTGACAAGATATTACATAGTTAGCATAATGCGGGACTACCGAGCTTGGTGTTTGATAGAAGAATTTCTATCTAATTTTTTATGGGTTTAACCGATAAACGAGTAGACGGATCACCTGATGGTAAGCAACCAAAGTCGCCCATGGACCGCAACACCAAAGGCGGTATAAGTGCGTTGCCGACTTTTTAGGGGATGAGAATTTAAGGATTGATATAGATTCGGAGATTGAAGAATGGGGTTCCGGTAACCTCATCACACGATGAAACACAATACAAGCGTTATTTCACGTCGGTTTTCTGTGTGGCCGTGGTATCACACCGGTCTCTCTATTTAAACGCAATTCCTAATCTTATAGGAAAAATACATAATAATATTATCATTCTCTTGATATCGAGGTCTTATAAAGCCAATAAGCAATATTATATTGCAATAAATAAATACTAGAACATCGCTAAGAGCTTATAATGGATATAGGTCCCGTTCATTTCAGATCATGATCTAATACATGAGTAGTGTGTAAACGATGCCTGTGATATATGTTGGCGTACAGCCAATATTTGTGCCATATATTGAGAAGGACAATGTTCGATATTAAATTGCTATTAGTTTGTTTAATGTTGTGTTTATGAACTACTGGAATGTTAAATTCATGTTAATAATACATTGTGAATGTTAGTTACCTATTATTTGAAAGTAAAAAAAAAACAGAAAGAAAAGAAGATGATCACATGATCTGCTTGTGACAGCAAAAGGCAAACGGCTCTGCCAATGGACACCTGAAACACCAAGGCCACCAATTTGAGGATTGTGGAGGATTCGGGGATTGGGGAGATTGGGGAGATTGGGGAGGGGAGGAGGGGATTGGGCCTCCAGTAACCTCACTCATACGACAAAACAACGCAAGCGTTGTTTAACATCGGTTTTCAGTGAGGCCGTAGTATCACTCCGGTCGAGCCGGCCCATTCGTGCCGAAGCATGGCTCTCCCACACTTGAATATTAAGTTTTTTAGTCGGTTCTTACATCTGATTTGATCTGAGAAAGAGTAAAATGATAGTAAGTAACACTTTTTGACATAGGCTAACTTTTCTCTTGGATACGTGAGCGAAAACGCGAACGGAAAGCTAATAAAAATAAAAACAAAAGGCTAATTTATTTTTTGATATGAAACGTCTAGTACCTAAGTGACTTGAAGTTCATACGCAATTGCATTCCATTTACGTAGTGTTCTGAACAATAAAATAATCACTCGAAACGTTGAATGAAATATTCAAAGCGTACAAATGTTTCGCGTGAATTCGTGAATATTGTATTCTAAACGAGTTAACATTTATTTAGGCAAATCAGTTAGCACATACTAGCCTATTTTGAATGGCACAGTGAATTCGAACTTTTTGTTTGAGGAAATGCAGCTGAAATTCGTTTGGGCACATCTAGTTTTAATCTGACTTAAGTATCATAACATAACACCAGGCCTTTTATCCCCGAAGGGGTAGGAAGACGTGCACACAGAAGTGACACCATCTTTTCACTATTTATGAGTCCCATGTAATAGGGGGTGAGCCTATTACCATATACCGGGCACATTTCCAGACTCCGTGCTACTACTGAGATTTTTTTTAAAAACCCAGTAATACTTTGCCCACACGGGAATCGAATCCGAAACCATTTGCCCGGCAGTCGCACTTGCCACCACTCTGCCAACGAGACAGTCAATTAACTATCTGGGTTAGATGAACACCAAATTATAATAAATTGTAGCAGATTAAAAGATTTGATCTTCTATTTTAAGTCGACACAATTAATTATCCTTTAAAACATTTTATAATAACTACATTTTGTTTTTGTAATCGTATTAATAAAGTCAGTTTCATTCGTTTAGTTTAATTTATTATTTCTAAGTAATAATTAGATAATTACCTACCTACATTCGATAGCAATGAGGAAATTTATTTTTTAATGCCTTAAGGTAATATTTTTTTATTATTATTCTCTTTATTTATTTTCCTTACTTACCACTTTAAAGAAAACTCTATACCTACTATACATAAGAAATCAAAGCGGAAGCGAACTCAATCACTGATGGAAATACAGAAAAACTATGTCATGGAATCAGTATGATCTCACCTAATGTGTATATAACATCACACCTTTTTATCCTCGAAGAGGTAGACAGAGGCGCACATAACCTGACCTAAGTACTCAACATATACATTAAATAATTTACTTATTTTGTTACAAAATGGTTCAGACAAGTGACGAAATCTAACGCGATCTATAGGACGATCCGACACGTAAAATACATTTCGACGAAACATTAAATTATCGAATCTAGCACAGTCGTGTTCATTTCCCGTGAAATTAACTTTTATCAGATTTATTCATTTTTGTGTGAAAGGGTACAATACATTTTGTGAACTCCTTCTTAAATGATGGTTAGTTCTAGATTTTGTTTCTGGTATGAAAATTGGAATCGCTAAGATACAAGTTGCGTCCACTCGACCGATTTTCAGCAGTAAACGCTTTTGACTAATCGACAGACTATTTGTAATTTCCTACCAAATGTTAATCAACTAATCACTGATTAAAAATTTAGTAAAAAAAATTATTATTTTAGTAAAAAAAATGCTTCAATTTTCCCCTATCAACGAAATTGGCAAATATTCATTGGAAAATATTATAGAATGCTCCGGCATTCAACTAACCGAACAGAAAATATACATCATATGTATCTATAGACCTCCAAGGTCAAATGCAGATCATGTAAATAAGTTTTTTTCCAACTTTAATTCCCTCCTGAGTCGATTCTGTTACAATAACAGGAAAGTGATAATTTGCGGCGATTTTAATATAAACACACTTAGCAAAACTAATGATTCAATTGAATTTAGACAGATGCTTCATAGCTACAATTTAAAACTCAGCATCAACGAGCCAACGCGTTTGTCAAGCCAGACATGCATTGACAACATTATATTTAATTTTAAGGGATGTACAGCAAGGGTAACTGAATTTGCATTATCGGACCATACAGCTCAGGTGCTAAGATGCCCAGTTGAGCCAACTTTGCTCCTTATGTCGTGGAACATGGAAAAGCGAGATTACTCTGCAGATAACATTAATAAGTTCAGGGATTGTATCAATGCCCTCAATTTTAATGATGTTTATGACAGTACAGACCCGAACTTGGCATTTCATGAATTCTTTGACTTGTTTATTCTGTTTTATAACCTTTGTTTTCCCATTGTTGAAATAAAAATATCTAACAGACATCGGCCACTATGGGTTACTAAAGGCCTTAGGATATGCTGTAGGCGTAAACGTCAACTTTTGTGGGAATACAGGAAAAAACCCACAGGGGAAAACAAGAGTAGATTTCTGGCTTTGTCCGTTCGGCTAAATCGTATCATCAAGCTAACTCAAAAGTCTCGTAATGACAATTACATAAAAAATGCTCGAAATAAATCACTAGCTACCTGGAAGATAATTAACGCTAATAAACCTCATGTGCCTAAAGACCAAATACAGCAAATCCTTGATCAAGATGGGAATGTGGTATCTGACCCCAAGCAGATCGCAAATCATTTTAATGACTTTTTCATTAATCAGTCTCCAATTTCAGTGTCCAATAAATCAAGGATTAGTATTCCATATGAACTAAATTCAATGTTTGTACGTCCAACTACACCAGAAGACATTTTAAAAATTATTAAAGACTTAAAAAACACAAACAGCACTGGCTATGATGGTGTGTCAACCAAAATTATAAAACAAGTGGCCATAAAACTTTCATATATACTAAGTCATATAATAAATCTAAGCATTACAACCGGTATATTTCCAGAAAAACTTAAGTTAACGATAGTAAAACCACTGTTTAAGAAAAAAGATAGATGTGACATGAGCTGCTACCGTCCAATAGCGCTTGTACCAGTCATATCAAAGATCTTTGAGAAGGTAATCCACGACAGTATCTATAATTACTTTGAGTCTAAAAAATTATTTTGTGATGAACAAGTGGGGTTCCGAAAAAACAAAACGATTGACATGGCGGTATTCAATTTTCTTTATACTATATTAACTGACATGGATAAAGGTAAACAGGCGTGTGCGTTATTTATGGATCTCACAAAAGCTTTTGATTATGTAGATCATAGTATATTGTTGGACAAGTTATACGCCTATGGAGTGAGGGGAAATATACATGACTTGATTAGATCTTATTTAAGCAATAGAACTCAAATAACCCAAATAACTAAGATATGCCCTATAACTAAAAAGGTAGTCAACCACTCATCCTCATGCAGAACAGTCAGGTTGGGCATTCCACAAGGAACAGTGGTGGGCCCACTTCTATTTATCGTATACATAAACGACCTTCCAAAATATTCAAAATACAAAACTGTCCTATTTGCAGATGATAGCACAATACTTTTTACCGGAAATGATAAAATTGATATGGAGACAGAGATAAACATGACTCTCAGAAATATAATAAACTGGTTGACATCAAATAATTTATGTATTAATCTCAGCAAAACTAATTTAATGACATTTAGAAATAGATCGAATAAAATAGCCAATATGAATATTAATTACCAAAGTGATTCGGTTCAAGAAGTGGATGCTACGCGATTTTTAGGACTGAATATTGACAACACTCTAAACTTTAAACAGCACATTGACTCACTTTGCACAAGAGTAAATACATACTCATATGCACTCTATATGCTCAGAAAGACGGTTAGTAGTTCAACTCTTCTTACGGCTTATTATGGCTATGTTGCACCTGTCTTAAGGTATTGTGTTATTTTTTGGGGTAACTCCACTAACAAAGACGCTGTATTTAGAGCGCAAAAAAAATGTGTCCGAGCTATAGCTAATATAAAGCAAACAGATAGTTGCAAACCCTATTTTATAAAACTAAATATACTGACCGTACCGTGCATTTATATATTAGAAGTTGCACTATTTGTCAAAAAAATCTGCAATGCTTTAACAAATTTAATAGTAATAGATATCAATCTAATATATATTTTCCAAGCACTAAAACAGCATTACTTAATAAAAGTATTTTTCGCATGGCGCCACGTGTCTTTAATCACCTACCCAAGTCTGTACTGGAGATTTCAGATATAAATATATTTAAAAAAAAATCAAAGCCCTATTAGTGCCAAAAGCATATTACACTGTCAACGAGTATTTGCAGGACAAGTTAATGTAAAATATCACTATTTTATTATTAAGTAAATTTCTATATCTTGTAAGTTTTGCATGCATTTGATAGGATATGTAAACCAATCGGTGTGGAATCCGATACATTTTTGGACATTGTCCTTTGTATGACATTTTATTTAATCTAATTCATGACTTTTTATTTGACAAATACGTTTTATTGACATTAAATTTTAATTAAATTGGTGACATTATATTTTGAATTATCTTATATTACAATAATTATGTTGAAAGTTTGAATTTTGAAGGTACTTGATTTTTTTCCAAATAACATTGTAAAACTGTAATTTTTGTAAATTTTGTAATTTGCATGCCTCAAGGCGTAGTATGGTTGGAACTGTATCTACTTATCTGCTAACAACTTAATTTACCCATATTAGCAAATAAATGATTTGATTTGATTTGATTTGATTTGATTTAAAACACAACCTCAACTTTCCTTCCTATTATCATATACAAGATACCTTCACTATCATCGGAAATAATAATTGGTAAGGAAAAAAAGACAAAATTCTGCCAAAGCAAATGCCTACGACAATTTGTCGATGTTGGGATGTAATCTCAGTTTTTCCAACAGCAGGGTTTTTCAACCTCCAGGGAATAAAACACGGAAACTCGTTTAACCAGCCTATTCGAATTTGCGCATGCCGCTGATTGTGTAGAAATAACTTTTGCTACCTGCCATCATCGGTTTGACATGCTATTTTTTCTAAAAAAAATTGATAGTTATTTTCTGTATGTAAAATCATGGCTGTTTTTATTCTAAAACTTCTATAAAGAACATTATAGAGCATTCACTTGTATAATGATGTTATGATTTCGTTGTTAGGGAAAGCTTATTGCAAAATAGCATTGAATTCAGGGTTTTGGGTCATTTAATAGGCGTAGGTATTTGAATGCAAAGTTACTTAAAACTAATCATTTTAGATCACTCTTACACGCTAAAACTATTGAATGGATTGTGTATGTGAACTTGTATGTTTGTAAACACATTACAAACATACATTATTTCTCCTGAGAAAACCCTAGTGTGGGACAAAGTTAAAAAAAAAAAAACCTACCCCCTGAAGTACTATTTAGGCATAAATGGAGCATTCTGTGTTAACTATTAGGATAGAGTTCCTAAATGGTGAACAAACCCGCGAGTTGAGTTGTAGCAAAGAGTAGAGTGTCTAAATAACTATTCAGATGAGTGTGCCCTGAAATTTACATTGCACGAAACGAGTCTGCGTGAATTACGATTGTATTCAGTTTTATATTGCTATGTGTGTCACGTCTGCAAAATAATTCTGATCGAAGCAAATGTGGGTCAATATAGACTCTCTGACTTCTTCTGACAGTTGTAATTCAAGTATTGAAAGCCCCCCCCCCTTTAAGGGGGGAAAATCATCGAGTGACTGCTCCCGTCTGGGTGAGGCGGGAGGGAGTGTCAGACTCTTACTGACTAAAGACCACCCCGTTCCTTCTCCTGCACGTCGAGCCGGAGCCCCAGTTACCCGTTAGGTTTTCCTCGGAGATCAATCTCAATACAAATCGTGGAAAGAACCAGTTAATGACTGCTATTAAGGAAATACTGAGAGCAAGGGAAAACACCATAGCAATATTGAGAAATACTAGCACCAACAACGTAAGATCAATAGAGCGGAATTCAGAAATGTAAAGCCCAAATTCACTTATAACAGCCAAGTCAAATATGGCCTGCAAAAAAGAATTTAGCTGTGAAAAGGAAATGTTATCGTAGGAACGAAATATACAGTTGAAGATGTTGATATGAAGACATACCGATATGGTATCGAGTGTTAGTTTCATATGGCTTGATAGAGTTGTGGATCAAAGAGGCTGGAGAGCCATCCCTAGAATCAAAAGAGATAATAGAGGTATAAGTGATATGCAGGAGACATGATCAAAGCGTAACAGATTATTAGAAGATTGATTGGAAGAATATAACATTTCAGTTTGGTAGGGTTGAGCTAGAAAGAACCTTTCTAATAACCCAAAAAACTAATACTGAACTACTATCTAGCACAAGAAATGAGACAATAATACTGGCTACTTCACCTGACCTGTATCCAAAAAGAGTTTATAGACAAATCAATACTTAAGAATTTAAAACTTGATGGAAGAATTAACATCACCACACATGTCTTAGACTTCTCTATTAAACTGTCAAATACCAAGCGGTCACCGGTGACCGCAACCTATTGTTCTATAATTGTGTCTGCAAAACCGGTACTCGACGAGTTAAAGGATATTAGAACTTAACTTGATCCAAAAGTTAGATACTTGCCCACTTTAACAAGAATAAGCGATGAGCTTGTGGATTTTTTTTAATATCACAAGCCCGCCACAACCTCCCAAAACCGCTGCAACTCTCGTAAGCCAGGATCTACAGTAGATACAACCATGAAAACACCGGAAAACTGAAGTCCGGCGCGTTCCAGGGACACGTGTACCTGTCTTGGTTAATAATAATGAGCTTGTGGATATCAAACATGCCTTAATAATCTATTTGAAGGTTGCCATCAATTGGTAGCATTGCAAACATTCACGGTTTGATATTGATAGCTCCACACATATTTTATAGAATAAAACAATTTAATTGTAAAGTTCCAAGTTGTTTCTTTATCAAACTAAAAAAAGTTAATCTTTTATAAGCGTATATTGAAACTGATAAGAATACATTGATTCGTTGATTAAACGCCCCCAAATGCAATTATAGAGCCCAAAGGTTCTGATTCTTAGTAGATTTTAGTATTAATAAGAAATACTTTAATGTTATTATTATCTTTTTCGGCTTACACACGTAATTGTTTAACGTTTAACAAGAAACTCGACTGGTTTCTGGTGCTAGAGGCTCATATTCATGAGCAGCATTCCGCGACCACGACGCGATGACTGTCGCGCTGCTACTGTACGCAAGCAAGCCAAAACAAAAATTAATTATTAATTTAGTATGTCTTATGAAAAGTTTAATATATAGCAAATACTTAAAAAAATATCCAATATTCTCCTTAACACAAGCACAACAAGAAGTTGAAAGAACAAGCAATTACATTACACACAATTCTACTTACCCATTGGGAAAAGACATAATATTATGTGTCAGACAAAAATGCTAAAGGATATATTTCGTACGAGAATGGAACAGGCTCTTGAATTTTTGATGCATAGCAAAGGTTATTGTCACAATTTTTGCTGACAACCAAAATTATACCATACATGGGTACGGTAGACACAAATTGACAGATTAAAATATACATGTTGGTATGCCTGTCATGTAAATTGACAGAAAATAAGGAGAAAATATAATAATTTTTAAGAATCGTACATCCGTTCTTGGGACTATAAATAAAAACAAAATAGATAGTGTCTAAACATTCTTCACATTACCCAACTCCAGAGCCGTATTATCCCTAAGGCAAATTAGACAAGTGCCTAGGGGCACTAGTTTACAGAGGGAATGTTGAAACGCGTGCCCAACTGCCCACAGAGTGGCTGCGGCACCAAAAAAGTATAGTTCTTTTATCTCACGAGCGCGGGTGAGCCATAGTTGTAGTTGAAGTGCGTATAGACACGCGCTCTTGTGTTTAACTCGCGGCAAGCACATTCATTGGCATGCTTTGTTAAGCGTTCCCGAGCGTACGCTTAACAAAGTCAATTTGCGTGTACATTTATCCACACAAGTATGGCGCACCCGCCGCCTCTACCGAAATCCTAGTAATAAAAACATTAAACTCGCTAAATGATATGTTGCTACGTTTAAGAAATCACCTTTTTCTCAAACTCCATACTCTCCTAGTCCTTTTCACAAAGAGTGGAAAGGTGTCATTTCAGTGAGTCACTCATATTTCGGAACCATTTAGGAATAATTTTGGAATGGTAGATATAGTGTATAATAGATTTGGTTGCAATATCGTACCAACTGACGAAACGTTACATTAAGGCTTGATTTTTACAACAATAGGAAATAGTTTTTGAATGATTCACAATAAAATTGTTCCATATAAAAGAAATATCAGACGTCAATTATAGCACATTTAAAAAAATATCTGTTAATTGCTCTTAACTTATTTGTACATTTGCTTACCTCTTCGCGGAACATTATAGTAAAATACAGGTATATTAAAATATTAATTAACGTTGTTTGTTTCAGCTCTCCCAGTGTACGCGATTTCGAGTATAATCCTCAGCTCAGTTGTGGTCGTGTTGGCTATACTTTCTGTTTTCATATACAGGTACATAATTTTATTAAATTATAAGAATGGGTTTTAGTATTCATGAATTTGAAATTGTTTATTTTATAGCTATAATATCTGATCATCTAGGGAAACTACCACTTCAATTTGAAAACAAAACATGAACTTTATAGAGGTAAATTAGGTACATAATATACAAGTCAAACATAGACCACCTTTTTTAAAATCGTTTAAAAATAGCCTCATTTACAAGTGATTAAAAATTAAAATAACCAATCTACGCTGCATTAAAATACTTTTTCTTAATTATAAACGTATCACAGTATTTTAAAACTGCAATTAAAATGCAATAAGTTATAGAGATAAAAATTGTCCCTTTTATAATAAAATAGCAATCTTTATCGTTGCTGCAAATATGCTAGTTCTCATTAAACGTTCTTGACTAAATGAGCAATTTTATTAAATTGCAAACGAACTGCATATTTTCCGGTCATTTTAAACGTATAAATTAGAGATAATATCCATTGCTCGTTATCACACACAGGTTTATATTAATTTTGTTTCTTTTACAATAAAATAGCTACAATCACCAATTATTATTTATGAATTTTTGTTAGTTTTTGACTAATAAATCGTGTAATAGGTTTTTTAATAGATTAATTATATTAGAGGTATTATGCTTGCTCAATGCGTTGTCCGTGCACCGTTTGCCAGTGGTGTCTAAGTAATCTTAGAAAGTACATATAACTTGGCAAAAGTCATATTGGTACTTGTCGTTGGTAGGTTTCGAGCTCTCGTGCATAAGAAGCAGATGTCTTGAACCTCCAGTCCACCACGATATACGTCTCATTATGCTATTAGTTAAGACAAATTAACAGTTTATTTAGGGACAAATATCCACACGATTGCTCAATTGTTATTCTTTGTCTTCTTCTTGCTTTAGATGTTTGAGGCTGGCATATTATCTTCATTTCCTTTTCTTCTGAGTTAAACAAAAAATAATTTACAATATATTTGTTTTGCTTTTAATGTCATAGGCACTATAAGCTGGAAGCAGAGATAGCCATGATGACGTGGCGAGTCGGTTGGAGTGATGTCCTTCAACCAGGTGGTCGGTTGCGGGGAAGCATGCATTCATTGGCTAGAAGATATAGTACTGGGGTAAGTTGAAAATGAGCAAGTAACGTAATATAACATTTTAAAAGTACGACTATCTCGTTCACTAAGCGTTAGGTAGTGACTTCCAAACAGGGTCTTAAATGTGATTCTCGAGTTAAACAAATATTGTGATAAGAATTCCCAGCAATAACATGATGTTTGGTTTTGTGCCTGATGTATGGCCCTCTATCACACAATACTTAATCACTGTGCAACAAAGGCTAGTATTTATTTGAATAGCTTAATTTACTGGCGTAAATATAAAAAATATTTTTGGGGAAATGCAATCATGCGCAGCCCCTTGTGCGCATACTTTAGTGCATTGTTTTTTATATTTGATGAGCCGACGTTTGATCACTATCTCGCCTGGTGGTAAGCGATGATGCGGACTACGATGGAGCACGTCGTCCTATAAGCAACCTAAATAGGTTGCTTATAGGGCGACGTGCGAGTAAATACTCGGACCTTGAAGACACCCAGGTGATACCCTTAGGAAACACAAACTCTGGCAAAGAATTTCACTCCTTAGCAGTACGCACAAGGAAGCTTGAGGAAACTCAGGTTTTTTGAAACCACCCAATTCCTTATGAATGTCTTTGTTATTTAAGTTACAATAAATATCTTTTTTCAACAGTTTAAGCGTCGTTTCTTATTTCATAAAATATGCCAAAAAAATTGAAAATACAACATCAACATTACATTTAAAAAGACATTCAAAGAAGTTCTTAACAGAAGCTTATTGTGATATTTTTTCATGAAAACTTTACATGAAAAGACGCGAAACCGTCTATAAAACGTGAAAACAGAAACAATAGTGGCGACCCAAATAAAAATCCCTTACACAAATCCGTTACGACAAAACGGCATTCTAAAAAGGGTCTGTAAACACAAGACATTGAAAACGACTTATTTATTCCCTCTCGAGATCTCCTCGGACGGAAGATAGATAGAAATCGACAATTGTTTGGTATTCTTCAAAATACACGTGGTTTGGCTTAGAAACAATTCAAAGCATTACGTAAAAGTACAGCCACGTGTTTGTATAAGTGAACGAGCATAACGGATTTCAAAAAGTGAAGAAAACATCCCAATCATTTGATTTTTTCCATATCGAGTCTAGACTAGATCAAATCCCTTGCAATGTGGACTTCACAAAATGTTAAAGAGTGAAAAATAAATGGATGTTTTTTTACTTCGTGTTGTAAAATTGTTATCTAAATCTGACCTAGTTTATAAAAGTTTAGAAAAGAAAAGAAAACTTTTGTCCAATAACAAGGCAGTACAATAAAGAATCAAGAACGGAAATTCCTTAAATTTTCTTGATCGTGCATGTTCCGGTAGTTTCTTGCTGAACTTTTATCGTTAGTATCCATTGCTTCACTATCACGTTAGTTCAGTAATTTTAAATGAAAGAAATTGAGTTGGTATTCAACTCAACAATTGTTGGGTATGTATAAATTAAGTGTTTCGATGTAGGAATAACGAAAAAATATTTAATTCTGGTCTCTAAACTTTACAAAGAAACCAATAATATCTACTACCACATCCAATACTTGAGACCCATTCAACTATCGACGTAGTTCAACTTAAGACACTGTCTTATTTTTTTTAAATCTACTTTTACTTTAACATTTTCCCTCAAAACTTGTATCACTTCCGAAGAAAATAGTTTCAATTGATTCATTATTGACTTACAGTTCGTGGCGAGCAAAGTTAGAGAGAGTTATAAATGTCAAGTATTTAGAGATCCGGTCGAACTTCATCCTTCGACTACGTTAATATTCGATGAACTCTTACCGAATGTTAAAACATCCCAAATAGTTTTCTGAGTTGCAACTTTACCATTAATCTACGAAATATTTGGGCTTGGAACTAAAGCTTAAGAAAGATCTAAAAAGATATTTACTTTAACCAACATTGAGGTTATTCTTAGCGGTTCTTTTTGTTTCAGACTACATTTTCGGATGAAGCTACATCCTTGGCTGGTGACAGACAAGTCTACACACCTTGCGGTTTCTACAAAGGCTGTCGAGTTGCCATCAAAAAAGTGGACAAGCAGCGCATAGACCTTACAAGACCACTTCTTCTAGAACTGAAGAAAATGAAGGATCTAGAACATGATCATTTGGCAAGATTTTTCGGAGCCTGTGTAGATCCTCCCCATTGCTGCCTCCTGACGGAATACTGCCCTAAAGGATCTTTGCAAGATATTTTGGAAAACGAGTCTATCAAGCTGGATTGGATGTTCAAAGTCAGTTTGATGCATGACATTGTGAAGGTGAGTACTGCGTAGAGAAATCGTATGACCCTATCCTCACTCAAATGACATGTCAATTACCTACCTATTTGCCCTGGTGTTGTGGGTAGCCTACGGTCGGCGCTTATTGGTTACCAACAGGGTATGTCTGCTCGTATATTGTTACCTTTTACTTTTAATATTTTTTTTCCAAAAGTTATAGTATACATTATAATTCTCACCCAAGTCTATTTATTATTGACTGCATGGTTGGTGCGGTGGCTGAGCAAGTAGCTGCCGCAAAACGTGTTGTGGGTTCGAATCCCACACAGAACAACTCTTTGTGTGATCCACATATTGTTGTTTCGGGTCTGGGTGTCATGTGTATGTGAACTTGTATGTTTGTAAACGCACCCACAACACAGGAGAAAAACCTTATGTGGGGCAACGTTCTTTTTGAAATAAAAGTATTATACTTAATAAAAATAAATTTACCGTCCTAACTAAAAATAAACTTTGAGGAACTTTATTATACACCGATAAGTTTAGCAATGTAGTTTAGATGGGTTAAGCCACACTATTAAAGTTTGAAGTGTAGGGTCCTGTATTCCCTTGTTGGATGTAAATAGTATTAAATCCCAACTAACCTTGTCGCATTTACTAGTAGACTTTATCGGGAAAGTTGTCAACCGCGGTTTTAAAGCGAAAGGCTTGTAAACAGTTAGTAACTTTTATTACTGTTTGCGCTTGGACTGTGGATTTTTTATAGTTAATCAGACATAATATCTAGACCTATTTTTATTTCTCCTGATATATTTCATTGAGGGATATAAGACTATCCATATCCCTGGGACGCGCTGCAATTCAATATCCTGGTATTTACATGGTTGTATCCTGGTTATAATGGGAGGTTGTGGTGTGTTTTTTTCTTGCCGTGACGGTTGGTGTGGTGTTTCGATGTCTAATCCGGGAAAAGAGCTGTAGGGATTTTTCTATTTCTGATAATGCTAAACATAAGGATAAATAGCAGTGAATAGGGACCGAGAGGTGAATAGGGACGGAAGAGGGATGAATCGATATTATGAAGGATTTCCTAATGTCTATCCTCATTTTAGTGTTAGTTACGACAACGAGCCTATTACCTCGCCCTATATTTAGCTTTTCTTACTCAGCTCTTTGCCATTTAAAGGTGAAATAGGTTCGATTATTCAACCGAACTGAACTGAACTGTCAATATTTGATCAAAGCCTTATTAAATGTATGCATGTTTTAATTACTTTTCGATCAGATATAAAATTAAACAATAGGATATTGAAGCTTAAATTAATTTCAGTGCGAAATTCAATTATTTCGGCCATAATGCAATTCTTCATGGTGATCTGCACTGTTTTGATTGTTTAACATTACTGAATAATTTAATAAAACAAAACCCACGCTTTCAGTCATTTAAAAATGAAATGACTACTACATTACGTAATGTTGCTTTGGAGTGTACCTACTGTTTCAGAACTGCTCAATCTCTGAAGAATATGATTAGTATACCTAAGTAATCCATGTAAATAATTTAACAAAGTCTCAGTTTCGATCCCTGATCCCTGTATCTATCATACAAATATAAATGCAGTAAACAATATGTTTACAAGAAAATAGAACTGTTATGTTATCTCTACCAGTCGCGGAGAACCTAACGGGTTACCGAGACTTCGGCTCGAAGTGCAGGAGAAGGAACGGGGTGGTTTTTATTCAGTAAAAGTCTGACACTCCCTTCCGCCTCACCCAGGCGGGAGGTCAGTCATCCGATGATTTTCCCTCCTTAAAAAAATGTTCTCTCTACCTGCCTACCTTGCTTTTGTTTATTATCAATCACCATGAATTTGTTTTTAAGGCACAGGTTAATAAACAAGTAAACGGAGTAGGTACCTGATGTAGGCTCTTTTGGGTTTGAGGTATTGGGGAACGGAGATGCGGGAGATATTGGGCCTTAGAAAGAGGCTTTGAGGGTTAGCTTTTAATGTACCTAATTAAAAATTGTTTTTGTCCATTCAGGGTATGCACTACCTTCACGGCTCAGACATCAGATCTCACGGCGCTTTGAAGTCTAGTAACTGTGTGGTAGACTCACGATTCGTTCTGAAGATCACAGACTTTGGACTTCATGCCCTAAGAACTTCAGAAAAGGACTCCAGAGCACATAGTTACTGGACCCGTAAGTAAAATGTATAATTTTCTACCTCTTACATGATACCGAATATGAAATATCGTGACTATTGAGAAAACCCAGAAAAATGGTCAAAGTCTGAAACATGAGAATATTGTACCTACGGTGTTTTACAATAAATATGTGTCCATAATTATGATTAAATAAATGTCGTATAGCTGACAACAAATAGGTTTGCATTTGCATGCTTTTTCATATCATTTCAGAAAACATTAAGCCTGATATATTCACTACCCACCCCATGTTTTGCAAGCAATGTGTGAACCAAGTTTCAATTCAATTAGATGTCAGTCAGATTGTTTGACGTAGTGTAAAATTATAAGATCACCCGCCTTACCAAGAAGGCAAACTCTGGCAAGTTTTAATTTCGTTTTTACTTTATAATTGACTTTGAAAGTTCTTTCGTCTTTCTTTGAGAGAGAAAATCAACATTCAATACTATTTACGCCTACATAGGCTTGAAATTATATCAACATGAACCTTTTTGTTGCTTTTAAAATGGCATTAAAGTTCAAAATTATTTAGGGGTCTAATGATCAAAGTCAGAATGCGGACGTGATCTTTGAAAGCATCCTTGCCTAATTGCCAGGATTCAATTTGCTGCGTAGCTGCCTTATTTGTTAATATTGTCCTTTGTAAGTGACGCTTTAATAAAGTGCAAATTCTTGTTTACCTTACGGAAACATTGACAGTGGCAAACTTTTTGCGATACGTACGTTTTTTTCATTACCTACACTCACGACACACAAAGGGCGGACTGATTTTTTTAAAATTAACATTGAGCTACGTGTTGTCCACACTGTAAAGGAGTTGTTTGGTTGTAGACTAGTTATTTGCACAAAAAATTGATTTTAGACAATTTTTAAATAGTCACATCGTGACTGCTGAGTTCAAGGTGTCCGTTTTACCTCTAAATTGAATTCTTCTGATTTCTTTACTAACTATCATATTTGTTTAGGTCTTCTATGGACGGCACCAGAACTGCTTCGAACGGCTGAACCTCCACCAGAAGGGACACAAAAAGGAGACGTTTACTCCTTTGGTATAGTCATGCACGAGATCGTCAACAGACAAGGAGCATTTTGGCTTGGTCCTGGCATTGAAATGGCTCCAAAAGGTGAGTTAGTTTTCGAGTTACTGTTCAAGCTATTTCTATTTTTACATACACTGGCAAAATTAGACTTAGCAAAATTTATGTTTTAAAATTAACTTGTAGTTGTAAAAGTAGTAATAGCACGGAGTCTGGAATTATGCCCGGTATATGGCAATAGGTTCACCCCCTATTACATGGGACTCATAACATAATAGTGAAAAGTGGGTGTTACATTGTACAATGGCATAATGTGCACCTCTGCCTACTCCTTCGGGGATAAAAGGCGTGATGTTATGTTATGTTGTAAAAGTTTAGGCAAAATTAAAAATATACCCTTAACTGTCGAGCATGCATGAACAGATTGATGACTGTTGATGAAGCGAAAAAAGCGAAAAAGGTTTGTATATAAGAATCGTAGCAATTTGCGTTCCATTATCTCTACCTACCCCCATGGAAGACCGGCCCCCATGAAGTTATGAATGTGGGACGTTAAAGTTATAAATAATAATTTGACACTGCACAATTTATCTATTTTCTGTCTAGTTAGAGCTTTTTCCTTCGATTTATGCAGTTATGAGGTGCCCTAGTTCACTTTATAAACAACAAAACAGTTGTTTTAAAATGATGAAACAAATATTATTTGCATTTCTACCAATTTGAGGCTATTTTTATCTATTCATGAAATTCCTGGTACAAATACAATATGACACATTGCATTGTAGTCAACGAATACTATGTTAGGACCACAGGAATCACAAATTATAATTATTATATACGCGTAATTCATTGTGGCTTTAAATTCCTATTTATCTGCCCAATAGTTTTGTTATTGCCATAGTACCTACTAGAACACATAACATCACGCCTTTTATCCCCGAAAGGGTAGGCAGAGGTGCACACAGAAGTAACACCCACTTTTCACTATTTATGTTATGAGTCCCAAGTAATAGGGGGTGAGCCTATTGCCATATACCGGGCACATTTCCAGACTCCGTGCTATTACTGAGAATTTTTTAAAAACCCAGTAATACTTTGCCCGACCCGGGAATCGAACCCGAGACCCCTTGCCCGGTAGTCGCACTCGCGACCACTCGGCCAACGAGGCAGTCAGAACCTACTAGAAATTTAATGAAAAGACAAAAATATCTAAATGATCAAATATCTAAAACGTGTATTATTTCAAAAATATTTTATTAGACATTTCCCAGTAGGTATATTAAATTCTGAAGAAAGATGTGGTAAAGGTTACATAAATTATTATATGCGCCCTTTGAAAAAATCGCGTCATTTCTTGTGTCGCCTATTACGAACCGCACCCCATATCACTTCTAAGACTCGAAAAAATTAATAAATCATGTAACAGGAAATTATATTAGTTTCAACGCCTGTATAACACTTAAATATAAGTACATTTAATTATAATGTCTAGCGACTCGACCCCGCAGTCAAACCATTGCAACGGTTTTGTGGGGCTTAGATTATAAAATACTTACCTTACTTACTTGATATAAAGATAAATAAATAAATAATAATAATAAACTGTATAGTCGAGGAAGGAGTTCGAGGTCCGTATCAGCCGGTGTCACTGGATTAGTACCTAGAATTGTGCCTAGGCATTCCATGGCAATATGTTCACTTCCTGTCATCATCATCACGTATAAGTGCCCACTACTGAGTAAAGCCTCTTCTGACACGGAGATGGTTTGAGCACTAATCACCACGGTTGCTTATTGCGGGTTGGCGATTTCAAACTTATAATTACAAATTATTAGTCCAGGTTTCCTCACGATGTTTTCCTTCACCGTTTGTCAGTGATATCTAAATAAACTTATAAATTATATATTACTCGGAAAAGTCATATTGGTACGTATACCAGTATGGTACGGTACAGTAGAGTACGGTAACGGTACCAGTAAGCCGTTGGTAGGTTTCGAACCCACACCTTCATGCATGGGAAGCGGGCGTCTTAACCTTTGGCTACCACGACACTTATCCCATATCATATGCGACTATTATAAGTGATGAAAAGCGAACAATATATACGTGAACTTTGGCCTACTGCCTATGGGATTGAAGGTGTCCCAAAGGGGTAGACAGTAGTAATTATAATTATTAACTAGTTTTAATATTAACCTTCCTTTGCATAAATCTCCTACAAGCAAATAAATCTATTGGGAACTTTAAGTAATTACAAATTTCAGTTTATTTCCCAGAATGGAATATTACTATTATTAATCTTCGCAGATTTACTTTAACTGATACGAACATAATAATTATTAGAAAATTAGCAGAATCGTAATCCCTTAAAACTTTCAACTGTGTGATTCTGCCAAAATTCTGTAGATAAACCAATTTGTTCACTTTTAGCCGAGTGTGCATTTCTGGCGAGGTCGTAATGCGCTTTCCTGAATAGTTAGTTTGGTTGAGTGGTTGTAAGAGGCCCTAAAGTAATGTAATATATTATTAGACATTGAAAATTCTATCTGCTATTGTATAATGTAGTTTCCGTAAATCGTTATCTATATGGGGAATTAATATAAGTAATAAGTTATATGGATTTGCCAATTGGCTGACATTCGATGAACTTACCTTACTTATCAGTCAGCTAATCAGCAAATTTAAAGTAGGTACATTTAATATGTTGTAGGTAATTTCAGTGTGATGGTTATGTGTGATTCAAGAATGTTGATCCTATTTGTCGCCTAATAAGTCATAAGAAGGCATTGAAAAGCAAAATACGTAGGATTCAATTCGTATAGGTGTAATGGTGATGTCAAATTCGAGAGTTATTTTATTCAGCTCATTGAATATATTTAACGCCAGCCTTACAGTACGTGGAAATATAAATAAGAACATGGCTTCAATATGTTTATTGCTTGTAACCAAATTGAAAAAGAAAATGAATGGGCTCATGTCGGGAAAGCTCACGACAAGAAATACAGTCAGATCTTTATTGTGTTTGGACGTAACACCTTTTATTTTACTTAATAAAAGACGCATCTATTCTGAGTAACTTATCGTTAAAATAAGCTATATCTTACTGCTAAAGATAAAATCATAATTACATCAAAATGTATCTTAATAATGAAAAAGTTAAAAAGTTGTCGATTATTCAGTGATGTAACGAGACGATTGCAGATCTACACAAGACACAACGCGTTTATATTGTTAATACTTAAGGAAAATTTATACAGAAATCTATAAATTCTAGAAATAAATCAACTTAATATATTTTGGCGATTTTCTCCCAAATCTTAAATAAACATTTTCTTTTCATAGAAATAATTGAAACGGTGATATCAAGTGGACTTCGTCCAAACACTTCACACCACCGCGAGCGCTCTTGTGAAGTAGATGACGCCACTGAGCTGATGCGGCGGTGCTGGGCTGAAGACGCTACGGAGAGACCCGACTTCGCTCACTTGAAGGGAGCGATCCGGCGCCTCAACAAGTAATAAATTATGTACATATATCTTCATCCTCTGGTGTAGATGTATTTACTTTTATTTTGCTGTTTTTATTTTGTTACAAAGAAAATTTTCTTTTTATTATATTGTTAACTTTGCCATGTTTAAAGCTTGAATACGATTGCTCTATTTATCTCAGATGCCTTTTAATAATCTTTTAAGGATAGTTATTAAAATTAACGTTTTGTTTCCTACAGAGGTCAAGCGAGTAGCAATATTTTAGACAATTTGCTTTCACGTATGGAGCAGTACGCAAATAATTTGGAATCATTAGTTAGCGAAAGAACACAAGATTATTTAGAAGAAAAGAAGAAATGCGAAGAACTGTTGTATCAGCTTTTGCCCAAGTAAGTATTTACAATACACCGTCAAATCTATTTCTTGATTGGTTGTACAATAGTATTACAAATTTAAAAAATATTTAAAATAAACAATTATCAATTCATTACGCTATGTAATTTTCGAAGAGAGACAATCTATTTCTCATTGGATGGCACGTGTGACGCGAATGGTTCCTACAAATTTACGTCTTAGTGTTTCATGTGTGTATTTCCATTATTTCTTTTTTAAACTAAAAAAATACATCTTCATTTTTTTTTGTTTTTACCTTATACGAAAGTACTCCTTATGGCAAGTCGTTTTTTCGCGAGACGAAATTGACTTCGCTGTTTATTTAATTTTAACCTCTGCTTCTGTCTACCTTATATAAAGGCATAATTATGTCATAAGTTATATATATCCATAGTTATTATAGCGACTGTAGCAGTAGTTACATTTTTCAACATCTGTTGAAGTTTGGAGTACAAACTAATTATGAAAAGACAACTTTCTTCTTTCAATTTGTTTCATTCATTATAATTGCAAATTGAAGTTATCTTTCCTTTATTGAAACTTTATCTTTTTATTTTCAGTAGAATACAAACGCTAATTTCTTTGCAGAAGTTTCCAGGCAGCATTTATTTGGAATTAGAAGTGGCAAAGTAATAAGTTTCTAATATAATAGTACTTGTTAACCAAGAACATTCTTTGTCCACAGATCCGTCGCTTCACAATTGATCAATGGTCAGTCAGTGGTCGCCGAGACATTCGAACAAGTGACAATCTATTTCTCAGACATCGTCGGGTTCACTGCACTCTCTGCATCGTCCACACCCATGCAAGTGGTCGACCTGCTAAACGATTTGTACACCTGCTTCGATTCCATTGTAGAGAACTACGATGTATATAAGGTTTGTTATTTTGTGCATATATATTTTAATTTCTTTATTAATGATAAAAGGATGGACGCTATCGGCTATATCGGTCTCCACACACCTAACAAGCACGGCTCCGGCACGGTTTCAACCCAGCAATGTTATTGTCATTTAAATAATTATGAAGTTTAAATTGTATGTCGTATCACATATTTCATAACGTCCATATAAAAAAGGTGTAAGTAAGCATGAGATCGCGCGCTTTTCACCTTTTTGCATTGTGTCCAAAGCAAAAAAAAAACGCAGTGCCGTAGTCGTGCTTGAGCCGGTTGTTGCCTATGTTCAATTAATTATTCTTTATGTTTTTCGTTGTTTTATGCTCTATATTGCATAATTAAATTTAGAAATATAGTTCTTATATTTTTATTTGGCAATACACTTCATACTAATCATAATATTCACCTTATTTTTTATTATTCTTCAATTATGAACTTAAACATCGGTCAAATTATAATTTAAGTTACTGCTTTTAATAGATTCCAAATAGGATTTTAAAAATACCTAAATATATTTTTCTTACCTCACACGTTTCACAAATACCTCTATTATGTTTTGTAACAGGTGGAAACCATTGGCGATGCTTACATGGTTGTGTCTGGTCTACCAGAACGCAATGGCACTCGGCATGCTTGCGAAGTGGCTCGAATGTCTTTGGCACTTCGGGACGCCGTCAGCAGGTTCCGCATAAGACATCGACCACAAGATCAGCTGAAACTCAGGATTGGATTACATTCTGGTAACATCATGCCTATAACAAATTCATGAAAATTATTTTCGAAATAAAATTGCATTAGTATGGAATTGGAATGGTCTCCAATATATGGCATCAAGTTTACCCTCCATTTCTTAAACAATTAATATAAATAGCGAAAAGTTATATTTGTTATGTGAACCTATCTTTGAATTGCAACAAATAAAGTCCCAAACATCGATGCAAGCGTGTGGAAATATTGCAAACTGTTTGCCGAACAACGTTTGATCTGTTGTTTGTCATCGGAGTCAACCGGGGGCCAACATGAATAAGAACAGGAACAGGGCATATTTAAAGACCCATCCACAGGCGTGTTTGCTGTTTGACATTTGCTATTTGCCAAGTACACCCGGTATAAAAGTCATAACAATGCATGACGTTGGTTAATCATCGACAAACTAGTTATTGCAGCTAGTAATTGCAGTTACTCAGCTAATCAACCGTTGATTTGCCTTTATTCATCATTAATTCTGTCTCCTGCACTAATTGCATCGAGAGAAGTGGAAACTATCGTTTTTTCTTCTCCTCGTATAATATTATCTTCTGATTTATTTTGTTGCGGGAACCAAGACAGTTACTCATGTCCCTGGGACGCGCTGGATTTTAGTGTTCCGGTGTTTTCATGGTTGTATCTACTGTAGATCCTAGATTACAGAAGTTGCAGTGGTTTTGAGAGGGTGTCGCGGAATTGTCCCTTTAAAAACCGTTGATGTTCTGAGTTCGTAACTCAGAATCCTAAACAACGTTGTAACTATACTAACATAACTATTAATGGCTAAATGTAACGTAAAATTTTCTTCAGCATCTTGTCTTTATTATGATCATTAGTCACACGCCTGAAGGCTGAAGATAAACTATTTAGTGTTCACGTCTAGAGATTCTGTCTAAATATGTTAGATGAAATAATATTTTCACAGAGTTAATATAAGAAGCTAAGCTAGAAATTTATATGAAAATGAAATTTTAAATAAGTATGACTAAAATTATAAAACTAGGACATAGGTATTATTTACTTTTTTACGTGATTATTTCAAATCTAAAACGGTAAATCTATGATGTTATACATTTTACTAAGTGTTATCAACGTGCAGTCAAGACCAAAATTAATCGAGTTTCTATAAAAAAATATTACTTGAACGCAAAAAATCAAATGTTATATGCATTGAAAAGCTTCGCGCGAACTTCACAAAAATCATTTTATTTTATTCTTTTTCAATTTTAACATGACGTATTTCCACCAAAAATTTTTCTCTGACAATTTAAAATAACTGACCACCCACTTTTTAAGAGCCACAATTTTATTTGTTGGTACAATTTTTGATTTTTGTTTAATTTTCTACGAATTTAGATGAAAATTAACATTTACATTGATTAGGTGGACAATGTAGTTAACTCACAGTATATAAATTTGAAATTATATACAATTTTTTCAGTCTTTTTAATTATGTACTTGATGAATTTAAAATATTGCCCAGCAAAGCGTAACCGGTACTTTTTTATTAAGTTATGCTTAATCTTAGTAGCATTATTTCTAGTGTAAAGTGAAAAGTTCCTATTCAAAGATGTAGACAAGACAAGACATGTAGATAAAAAAATATGGATAAATTGTTATGATCGGAAAAAAAATCTTGACAATCTCTGCCTAAACTTCAACTTCAAAACAAGTGGGACAACTGCCAAGTCGTCACAAATATAATTAATTCAGTATCCAAAGTTGGGCCCTGAATTCACGATGAGGTCTTTAAGATTATTGGGCTACTTCTCTATTTGTGTCCTCTGTAAAGGTCACTGTTGTTGACAGTACGAATACGTGTAACATAACAACACTGTTGCCTTTTAAAAGGAAAAACATAGTTAGTTGTTACATTACTGTCAACTCCGAAGCAATCCTTGTAGAACAAAATGAGTTTTGCAACAACTACAAGCTACTAAAAGCAACCAAACGTCACTTGTGATTACTAAGTAAAAGCTATTTTGCCTACTTACATTTCCAAAAATCGGAGACCAAAATTCATGAGCACCTAAAATTCTTAGCAATTTTCATCAGTAGCAAATTGTACGCAAAAAACCTCATCAACTAAAGATCACCTTTAAATAAAGTCAACAATCACTTGGGTTGAAAATGAGAAGGTAGCCGGAATTCGGCACACGAGCAACGGAAAATTTTGTACGAAAATACAGTAGCACATTCATTCTTTCCACATTTATCCTTTGTGGCTACGGATATTTTATTTTTTTAGGCATCCTAATTACTCTGCCATCATGTAAATGCGAGAGCTTGTTATTTAGATATGATAATGAAGAATGCCCTTTATGTCAAACTTTGGCTAATTAAACATTTGCTTAGAAAATGTTTTAATTAATTTAATTTACCTCTATAAAAGGTAAATAAAATTATAACTTTCAAATGTGAACAGGTACAGGTAGGTTTTTAATATTTCACATACAGTTTATATATTTATATATTATATATTTATATATTATATTAATATGTAGCGACACTAATGTGTTGACATTTTTTATGTGTTCTCAAGTGCGTAGCTGCGTCTGCGACCCTATAGCGTTAGCACGCCAGTCGTCTCCCGGCTTTGGTGTTAACCAGTAATATTTTGTAATATTATAGATTAGTTGTGAATTGTGAATTGTGTATTAGAACAATATAAACACAAAGTTTTACCTATTTTATTTTGGACTTTCATTGAACACACGAACTATTCTGGAGTCAAGTGAATTTATATAGCAGCTATAGCAGAGGGGGACGGCTCTGGAGGAATAGGACCTATGCTGCTCCGTTATAGTTCTAATCGCTACAATAAATATAACAAAAAGTGTAATGTAAATAGGACCATATCGGACCTATAGTTATGTTGTTTTTGTCTTTTTTGCTCACCTTTTCTTTTCTAACCAACAGGTCCTTGTGTAGCTGGTGTTGTAGGGCTAAAGATGCCTCGATACTGTCTCTTCGGCGACACCGTCAACACAGCTTCCAGAATGGAGTCTAACGGAGAAGCTCTCAAAATTCACGTATCTCCGGTCACGAAGGCACTGCTTGACCCCTTTGGAACCTTCAATTTGGAGTGCCGAGGAGAAGTCGCTATGAAGGTAGGTAAAATATTTTTGAAAACATGATGATAATAGTAAAAATATTATTATGAGATAACAATTTCAATTTTTATTTTCCTTGTTAAAAAATGTCTACGCAAATTGTGGTAACTTTAAATTTAAAGCTTGATAATTTTCATTTACGACAACTTATTCGAGCTACGACCGATTGGGAAAAATAATTGGACCTGTATTGCGAAAATGCAATCAATTTTATCAAAAGTTAATGGAAAGGTTCGGACAGACTGTCAATAACCTGTTAGCCAGTATATTGTTATTGATTTTAACCGTCTTAGTCATTGGTTCTTTATCAAATATTTAGAAATAAATTAAGCTGCTCCAGGCAATATTACCAATTGGTTTCTCTAAAAAACTACATTAAACTACATAGATCAGCTCAATGATGTCTTATTTAATATTAAATGTCCCCATTGTTATCAATTTTATGGACCAACTGAATGTTTGTTTCAGGGTAAAGGAATTCTAGTCACATATTGGTTGTTAGGTGAAAAGGTAGATCCAAACGCACCTAAAGACAAACCGTCATTAGTCAAAACCCAGACACTTTCAACAGACAGTGGATCGCTATCACACCTGACACCATTTAGACAACGATTAGAACAAAGCTCCCGATCCTCAAGTAGGCGTGGATCAGGAATATTTATTCAAAGAACAGACACGAGCAAATTAGAGAAAGAAGTCCAACCATTGTTAAAAAACTTGAGTATTCAACGACAGCATTCTGACCCTACAGAACCAGTTTCCAATGGTGTCACAGATAATGGAGACGATGTGGACAAACAAAGTGTCTCAAACTCCATATCACTAAACGTCAATTCGTTGAACCATAACTCTGTTCACTCCAGTCAACCAAGAGTGAAGTTGAAAGACCTACAGAACCAGAACTCAGTCGGGAACCACAAGACGAACAAAATAGGTAATAACAATTGGATTTCCAAATTACCCACAGCGAGCTCATTTGATAACGGCACCAAGAAAGGAGCGGAGCGTTTAAAGGATTACAGCAGTGTCCCATTACTGTCTAAAGCTGATACACCAAACGATTCAATTGTATAGACTATCTGTGAATTTAGAATGAACTTTAATGAATATATTTCTGCGAAACATTTGTGCGAAAACTTCATTTTGCTTCTCTATCACACTATTTCCATCATCTAAGTGGATGTTGTATTTGCTCTCACTTGCTCGTTCAAGTATTATGTGTATGTACATTTAGTGAATATAGGAATACATTAATTAATGCTAAAGCAACTCAGCCCCTAATGGTCTGTGTTCCAGAAGCCATTTGTCTCAATTTATTAGGCCATTTCAAGAGATCGTTTAGACTTACATAAACCTTATTTTCCTTTTAGTGAAAGAAATGAAAGTTACTTATTACGTGAATTAATTTAGTTTCATTTTCCATGATAACCAATAAATATAACATATGGGTTATGTGACATAAATAAACATAAGCTAATTGTAACATTTCAAATAATTTATGAGAGACATAAAGAAAATTGAAGTAATGTTTATTGTAACAAAAGTTACATTGTTTAATTGGTAACATTTACATAAACACGCAATTGAATAATAACTCAGTGTTTATTTGTAATTATTTCAGGTTTATTTTTGCAAAAAAATGTTACGAATAAAGCAATGGTTGAAAAACAAAAGATGTACGTGTCTAATTCCATAATAAATAGGTTATTTGGTGTTTTAATACTTAAGGCAAGAGTAACCATCGATTTCTAGTGCTGTGTCAAAAATATATGACTAGTGCAGGAGCGAAGTAAGTCGCTCTTGCTTCTTTTTGCTATAAATGTATGTAATTTAGCTTAGTAGCGTACTTACTTTACTTACATTCCCGATGACGAGCTTAAATGTCTATCCTGCCATGGAATTTTGTTATTGAGAAAATATTTCAGCATTGGATACTATTAAAATATCAATATTACACATTGAGCAAGTTTTCTATTTAACTTACGACTTATATCATCATCAACAGCCATAAGTGCCCACTGCTGAGCAATAAGACTTGTATTATTCCTATCATCTATCCTACTTCCTACTATAATAATATAAATGATAAACTTTGTATGTTTCTTCGTTACTTCTTCCCGTCAAAACAGCTGAAGGGATCGAGATGACATCTGAAACAGATGTGATTGATAGTTTGGAATAACATATAAGCCATATTTTCATTCCACGGGAATCTAAACAGGCTAATATGCTGGCACAAGCTAATAGTTGAAATAAAACCTTATTTCCAAAAGTTTTAAACCAAAAAACATGTAATTTTAATATCAATAGACTCCAAAAACATTTGTAAACAATCTAATATTATATCCGGTTTGATTAAACAACATATTCTATCTCCCGTGTTCGCATATGTTTAGCTCGTTGCCCTAATTAATACAATTTCAGGAATATAATGGAATACATTAATATTGTGTTTACAGTGGGCATAATAAATGAGTTTGAGTACACATTTAATTCAATATATTGTTTATTTTGTGAATTTGACTTGTTTAGTTCAAATTGACGGATATTTATAAACTATATGCATAATATAATTATTTTGAGGATTTACAACAACAGCCTATAAGTAGCCACTACTGACCAAAAGCGTCTTCTCATACGGAGGAGGTTTGAGCATTAATCGCCACGCTTGCCCAAAGCGGGTTGGTGATTTCAAACTTCTGATTAGAAATCATAAGCCCAGGTTTCCTCTCGACATTAAATTTTTCCGTCACCGTTTGTCAGTGGTGTCTTCTTATATCTTAGAAAGTAAAGTCAATCTTATAAAATAGATATAACTCGGCAAAAGTCACATTGGTACATGCCTTTGGTAGGTTTCGACCGCGCAACCTCATGCACGCTTCTCAAGGCTTAAACCGAGCTACCACGACATTTAGAAAATTAATTTTATGGCAAATTATTATTAATGGATTCCAATGATGTTATAATTATAAATGTGTTTTGATTGTAATAAAAAAAGTCGAAATCAATTACCCTTTTGCTCTAGACTCTCTATATCGACTTATCAATTCAAATTATTAAGTATCATTAAACATACTGAAATAACAAAAAAAATACGAGTTTCTCACGTGAATATACTGAGAAAAGCTCGTACTAGTTTCGAGTCACAGAGGGACTCTTACTTATGAGTGAGCGGTCGCGGCAATGTCGTACAACTTACTTAAGCTTTACACAAACCGATTCAATTGTATCTCAGTATAATTACGTGAGTGACTAATAATTTTTAGTTGATTCAAATTTAAATTTTAATTAAAAATTTTCGAAATTGCTCAATGTGTAGTTTATAATATTGTTTTAAAGAACATGACTAAAGGCATTTTATTTATTACAAATGTCGAGACTAGTGTAAATATATGTACTTAATTGTTTATTTATTGTAAATAATTTCTTACTTATAACTATTTTGTGATCTTAGAATGGTATATTTATAATTGTAGATGGTTAAATGAGAAAGTAAATGTTTCTTAAAAATTATAGCAAATATAATGAGTGAGAATTATGATTGTTGTTTTATTTGAAGTTAAAAAAGTATGCTGGTTGTTTCTAACTGGCTGACTGATATGAAAGTCTTTGGAGGAGTTTTATATTCGCTTACCACTTGGTGAGTTAGTCGACCTTCTAGTACGTAAAAAGTCAACCTATCTAATATAAAAAATGTCCTGCAGTAGACTTACTGTGACTGATTTGACATTGAATTTAGAAACTCTTTATATGTATAATAATTATACAATATACAACAACATACGATGTTACCTTCTATTCTCTGCCTACCCCCATGGGTGTATTGGTAAAACCTCAGCTTATTTTGGTATCAATGTAATAGTTACTTACTTAGCCATCAATAATATCAGCTGCATATTCTGTTTACCTGTCTGTGTAACTTTCAAAATAAAGTCGCCACGTGTGTTTCATTATTTATGTAGGTATTTATTGCTTATTGAATAGTTTTGAACCCTTGTGGAAATAAAAACCATTGTTAAATTACACGTGACACCTGATTACTGAACCATTCTATATCCTTACTAATATTATAAATCAGAAAGTGAGTTTGTTTGTTTGTTCCACTTTCATGCCGTAACTACTAAACCGATTGCTTTGAAATTTTGCTGACGTAAAGTTAGAAGTCTGGATTTTTTTTTATGGAATAGTAGGCAAACGAGCAGACGGATCACCTGATGGTAAGCGATCAGCGCCGCCCATGGACACCCGCAACACCAGAAAATAATAGGGTAGGTTTTATCCCGAAAAAATTTGATATTCCTTAGGGAAAACAAAAATATTGGTATAGATGGCGCTGTGTGTATTGGTATAGAGGTATGTCACATAGGCTACTTTTCATGTCGCGGAGAACCTAACGGGTAACCGAGGCTCCGGCTCGACGTGCAGGAGAAGGAACGGGTGGTTTTTAGTCAGTAAGAGTCTGACACTCCCTCCCGCCTCACCCAGGCGGGAGCAGTCATTCGATGATTATCCCCCCTTAAAAAAAGGCTACTTTTCATCCTTTTGTGACGCGAGCGAAGCCGCGGGTAAAAGCTAGTATTACAATAAAACGAGACATACAAACGACTTAGATACGTGTTATATATAAGACGTTAATACAATTCAGCTAAAGACTATACGAGTCTGGATTGAATTGCTTTCATTTGTCTAACGAGTGCCTTAGTCCTAAATATCTCCTATAGGATGGCTCTTAAATCAACCATCTTTCACAGAACTTCGATCCTTATTACATGTGGTAATAACGTCGTAAATGCTTTGATTGTGAATATCTTAGTTATAATTGGCGAATAATATTAATAATCTCGTATTTCTGTTTCCAACTACGTGTATTATTTTGCAATGAGATGGGGATTTAGTTTCATAAAATTATAATTATACGATAACTTCAGGGATCTTTATAATTTATAGAGGCACTCGCTAGTAACAAGGACCTCTTATTTTCAACATATCTACTTATTATAATAATGATTTGGTCCTGAAAGCTGACTGAAAAAACTGCACGGTCCTCCGAGAAGACTGCAGGGTTGGTGCGGTGGCTGGGTAATTAGCTGGCGTGCAACGTGTCTCGGGTTCGAATCCCGCACGGAACAACTCTTTGTGTGATCTACAGATTATTGTTCCAAGTCTAGGTGTCATATGTATGTAGACTTGTATGTTTATAAACACACCCACGACACAGGAGAAAATCCTAGTATGGGTATAAAAAAAGCTAAGCTCTCCATTCGCTTTCCTTAGACATGGAGAATTGTTTCCATACCTTAAATTTTTATAAGTCACTTTTACTAAAGTCACTGCCATTCTACGGAATAAATTAAAAACTTTTAATATCGTATGACCCAAATATAATAAAAAAACATTAAACCTGTTTAATAAATACACTGTGACTGAATAAGTCTTGGGGCTTAGAGTTATATAATTTAGATAAAACTGTCAAACACCAAGCGGTCACCGGTGACCGCAACCTATTGTTCTATAATTGTGTCTACAAAACCGGTACTCGACGAGTTAAATTGAAAGGGTTGAAACAATACCCCGAGTCATATTTTAGATAACAGAATATTAAGGGTGTGTAGGTACAAACAGGCTAGTTAGAAATTTTAGAGCAAATATTAAAGCTCAATTTATCTGGTTCAAACTAAGGTATGCGTCAATTAAATGCATGTCTGTACATACAATACCATACAGAAAGAGGGGAAAACCATATACGAAATATCAGTCATTATTATTGTTATTATTGTTTTTGGCCAAGTAGCCGAAATTTCAGATACATAACAATTTTTAAGGAACCCAATATCTTTGGAATCTAACCAGAAACCACTTGACGAAAATTTCCAAATGGAATTGAACATGAGGAGTACATACACTCTTGAAACTTGAACTTGTATATTTATAAACGCACCCACGACGTAGGAGGAAATCCTAGTGTGGTGAAATTTTATAAAAGAAAAAAAATAAAATAAAAGATTTTGTTTTTTAAATAATACGTTGCCCCACACTACGATTTTCTCCTGTATCGTGGGTGCGTTTACAAACATACAAGTTCACATACACAATGACACCCAGACCCGAAACAACAATTCGTGGATCACACAAAGTGTTGTCTCGTGCGGGAATCGAACCCGCGACACGTTGCACGGCAGCTAGTTGCCCAGCCACCGCACCAACCGTGCAGTCAATTGAAAATATACTGTACCAATTATATGACTACCTGGGAGTTGATCTTTAGATCTTACGCTCTTAACTAGTATAGCATTCAAAAATAATGTTCTCAAGTAAAAAACAAATTGGATCATTCAAAACTCTTAGAGGTTTATTGAGAATCATGCTTGTGAAGCTTTTGGTATATAAATATAATCCACCCACCCGACACTCCTACAAAATCTGAGAGATACAACGCTGCTGATTTAAAACGTCCCTTTTCATGGCCAGTATCCCAAAATCTACACGTCAATGCAACGTCGCCAGCTAATTCGGTAATCGATTTTATCAGGGGCATCACTCGAGGACCACTTAACCGACTTTGCTGATTTTTGAGTGAAAATCCATCGGTAGAAACAGGAAATTGCGGCCTCAAGAAGTTAAAGGTCGATTGTTAATTTAAGAAACACGTTTAAACGCTTTTTTTTTTAATTTCAGAAGCACGACGTAAAATCTTGTCAAATTGCAATTGTCCTGCACTGATATTGAACCGAATCTGTTCAAAGTCGAACTAAATCATAAAGAGTTAATAATAGTCATTAGTATACCAAAAACCTTTACTCTTACACATAGCCGAGATTATATTAACAGAGGCGATTATTGAGGCGATCGATGACGACACGATTGGACAACCGGCTACCGTACAACGTGTCGCGAGTTCCGATTCCCGCTCGGAGCAACTCTTTGTGTGATCCACAAATTGTTGTTTCAGGTCTAGGTGTCGGTGAACTTATGTTTGCAAACGCACCTACGACACAGGTGAAAGTTATAGTGTGGAACAACGTTTAAAATTTAACAAAAAAAGAGGTCAATGAAAAATAATTCCAAAGTAAGTATTCGTCAGTGTTCATATCGCCACTAAATCACAAAGATTTTTCATAAATAACCAGAACCAAGGTCTTGCAAAGATCGGGTCGCAATTATCAATTAAATAAATCTCAAATTCAACAGCTGACAAAGAATTTTATTAACTCCACATAGTCAGCTACCTTAAATAATGTCCTAATACATCTTCGAACCGAACTGATTACATCGGAGTAATGGAATGTGGCTTTACTTGGCACGTTTACAGGTTATAACTCCTTATTTCAGGTTGAGCTATCGTAATGGAAATCTGGGAGATGCGCTGTCTCTGAATGGGTGATAGGTACGTGATTGTGTCTGTAACATCCATATTAACGTTATAGAGTACAGAGTGTGTCATCAATTGAACGTTTGCACGTACAATCAGCACAAATTGTCTCAGTGCAGCTTCTGTACCATTGATCGGTTCAGCAAGTCCAACAAGTAAGACAATCGGCGAAGTGTCATCATCAGTCGATTCATGGTAGATGTTTCACACACATGCACGAAGCGCTTCGCATCAAACTTCCTTGTGCGTACTGCTAAGATACTAAGGAGTGGAATTCTTTGCCAGAGTCTGTGTTTCCTGAGGGTTTTAACCTGGGTGTCATCAAGACCCGAGTGAATAGGTTGCTTAAACTATCAAACACCAAGCGGTCACCGGTGACCGCAACCGAGTTAAGGGTAGACGTGCTCCATCTTAGGCCGCATCATCACTTACCACCACCTGACAATTTTCAATTTGGAATTCAGTCCATAGGTTTTACAAAAATGTCACTGGTTTTTTAACTAGAAAATAAAAAGTTTAGTATTCAGTCCCAGAATGTTCTCTATCGTTTTCAGTTGACGTTCATTGCTGAGCAAAACAACTGTTTAAGGCTATCGTAAAACAAAAAATAACAATTATGTAATTAAAAGGCCAGCCATTACACTAACGATCCTGTCTGTAGATTAACGGCCAATTTTAGGGATGATCGCTATTTCATCTGCTTACGACCGATTTTATGTGTATCGACAGATTTAATGGGCGTCCATCAGTTTTATGTGCAATCGACATTTTATTTGTACGAATCGCTACTGCGTCTTCACAGTTTCATTTTCAGGAAGGTAAAAGGTTTCGGTAAGGGGTTTTTGACACAATTACGGTATCGTTTGTTGATCATTATATAGTCAATTTGGTTTCTCACAATATGCTCAGCTGTGTGCATTGGTGATATCCATGTGTACAGACGACGAGGTGGTAATTTAAATAAGGTGTTCGTAATTATAAGTTCGTTATCCTGACAAAACTCCACCAACATATCACCTCTATCATTACGGGTACCAAGTCCATAAGCTCCTGTTACTCCGGGACTATTAGTGGAACCCACTTTCGCATTCATATCCCCCATAACGATGACAACCTCATGGCTTTTTGCGATTTTCAGCAATGTGACAATATCTTTATACAAGTCGTCCATTTCGGTTATAGGCTTGTCTCCAGTGGGTGCGTATGTTTGTATGATATTGATGTTGTATGGTTTGGCTTCTAGTCTGATCAACATGGCTCGATTAGACAAAGGGATAAAGTTTGTTACTGACTTGGAAATTTCGTTGGTTAAAAGAATTCCTACACCATATCTCTCTGTTGGTTTATCGGTTCCAGAATAGTATAGAACACAATCATCAGGTGTGAAGAACTTACCCTGACCTGGCCATTTGGTATCGCTGATACCCATAATGTCCACTTGCAGTCGTTTCATTTCCTTGGTAACATTAGAGAGTTTTCCGTCTTGTTTTAAGCTTCTTACATTCCAGGTTCCTATTCTAAGTGTTTTCCGCCTGGGGATTCTTAGCACCCCTGTCCCATTTAAGGGATGCCAGGAACTCGGGGCCGCGGCTATATGAGACTTTTCCATTGAAGCTGACTACTAGGGAGATTAGTTACAGTGGTTTCCCGTTGCCTTCTGTACCAGACTTTTTAAAGGTTATTTGACCTTAAGGCTGCTGAAGCCTCCACCAACCAGTTGCCTGGTCAGGTGTATGGTTATACCGCCATTGCTCGGTCGCCAAAGCCTCGTCCGTTGTCTAGCAGGGAGCACCACGCCAACCCGTTTGGTTGGCGCCACTAGCTATTCTGAGAAGAACCACCAGTGCGGGCAGGTAAGGTTGACGATAGGGCCGGATAGGTGTTGTGCTCCGTTCTCCCCTTACTCCCTAAAAGCTAGTATTACAATAAAACGAGACATACAAACGACTTAGATACGTGTTATATATAAGACGTTAATACAATTCAGCTAAAGACTATACGAGTCTGGATTGAATTGCTTTCATTTGTCTAACGAGTGCCTTAGTCCTAAATATCTCCTATAGGATGGCTCTTAAATCAACCATCTTTCACAGAACTTCGATCCTTATTACATGTGGTAATAACGTCGTAAATGCTTTGATTGTGAATATCTTAGTTATAATTGGCGAATAATATTAATAATCTCGTATTTCTGTTTCCAACTACGTGTATTATTTTGCAATGAGATGGGGATTTAGTTTCATAAAATTATAATTATACGATAACTTCAGGGATCTTTATAATTTATAGAGGCACTCGCTAGTAACAAGGACCTCTTATTTTCAACATATCTACTTATTATAATAATGATTTGGTCCTGAAAGCTGACTGAAAAAACTGCACGGTCCTCCGAGAAGACTGCAGGGTTGGTGCGGTGGCTGGGTAATTAGCTGGCGTGCAACGTGTCTCGGGTTCGAATCCCGCACGGAACAACTCTTTGTGTGATCTACAGATTATTGTTCCAAGTCTGGGTGTCATATGTATGTAGACTTGTATGTTTATAAACACACCCACGACACAGGAGAAAATCCTAGTATGGGTATAAAAAAAGCTAAGCTCTCCATTCGCTTTCCTTAGACATGGAGAATTGTTTCCATACCTTAAATTTTTATAAGTCACTTTTACTAAAGTCACTGCCATTCTACGGAATAAATTAAAAACTTTTAATATCGTATGACCCAAATATAATAAAAAAACATTAAACCTGTTTAATAAATACACTGTGACTGAATAAATCTTGGGGCTTAGAGTTATATAATTTAGATAAAACTGTCAAACACCAAGCGGTCACCGGTGACCGCAACCTATTGTTCTATAATTGTGTCTACAAAACCGGTACTCGACGAGTTAAATTGAAAGGGTTGAAACAATACCCCGAGTCATATTTTAGATAACAGAATATTAAGGGTGTGTAGGTACAAACAGGCTAGTTAGAAATTTTAGAGCAAATATTAAAGCTCAATTTATCTGGTTCAAACTAGGGTATGCGTCAATTAAATGCATGTCTGTACATACAATACCATACAGAAAGAGGGGAAAACCATATACGAAATATCAGTCATTATTATTGTTATTATTGTTTTTGGCCAAGTAGCCGAAATTTCAGATACATAACAATTTTTCAGGAACCCAATAACTTTGGAATCGAACCAGAAACCACTTGACGAAAATTTCCAAATGGAATTGAACATGCGGAGTACATACACTCTTGAAACTTGAACTTGTATATTTATAAACGCACCCACGACGTAGGAGGAAATCCTAGTGTGGTGAAATTTTATAAAAGTAAAAAAAATAAAATAAAAGATTTTTTTTTTAATAGAGAACGTTGCCCCACACTACGATTTTCTCCTGTATCGTGGGTGCGTTTACAAACATACAAGTTCACATACACAATGACACCCAGACCCGAAACAACAATTCGTGGATCACACAAAGTGTTGTCTCGTGCGGGAATCGAACCCGCGACACGTTGCACGGCAGCTAGTTGCCCAGCCACCGCACCAACCGTGCAGTCAATTGAAAATATACTGTACCAATTATATGACTACCTGGGAGTTGATCTTTAGATCTTACGCTCTTAACTAGTATACCATTCGAAAATCATGTTCTCAAGTAAAAAACAAATTGAATCATTCAAAACTCTTAGAGGTTTATTGAGAATCATAACTCGTCGAGTACCGGTTTTGTAGACACAATTATAGAACAATAGGTTGAGGTCACCGGTGACCGCTTGGTGTTTGACAGTTTAAGCTTGTGAAGCTTTTGGTATATAAATATAATCCACCCACCCGACACTCCTACAAAATCTGAGAGATACAACGCTGCTGATTTAAAACGTCCCTTTTCATGGCCAGTATCCCAAAATCTACACGTCAATGCAACGTCGCCAGCTAATTCGGTAATCGATTTTATCAGGGGCATCACTCGAGGACCACTTAACCGACTTTGCTGATTTTTGAGTGAAAACCATCGGTAGAAACAGGAAATTGCGGCCTCAAGAAGTTAAAGGTCGATTGTTAATTTAAGAAACACGTTTAAACGCTTTTTTTTTTAATTTCAGAAGCACGACGTAAAATCTTGTCAAATTGCAATTGTCCTGCACTGATATTGAACCGAATCTGTTCAAAGTCGAACTAAATCATAAAGAGTTAATAATAGTCATTAGTATATCAAAAACCTTTACTCTTACACATAGCCGAGATTATATTAACAGAGGCGATTATTGAGGCGATCGATGACGACACGATTGGACAACCGGCTACCGTTAACCGTACAACGTGTCGCGAGTTCCGATTCCCGCTCGGAGCAACTCTTTGTGTGATCCACAAATTGTTGTTTCAGGTCTAGGTGTCGGTGAACTTATGTTTGCAAACGCACCTACGACACAGGTGAAAGTTATAGTGTGGAACAACGTTTAAAATTTAACAAAAAAAGAGGTCAATGAAAAATAATTCCAAAGTAAGTATTCGTCAGTGTTCATATCGCCACTAAATCACAAAGATTTTGCATAAATAACCAGAACCAAGGTCTTGCAAAGATCGGGTCGCAATTATCAATTAAATAAATCTCAAATTCAACAGCTGACAAAGAATCTTATTAACTCCACATAGTCAGCTACCTTAAATAATGTCCTAATACATCTTCGAACCGAACTGATTACATCGGAGTAATGGAATGTGGCTTTACTTGGCACGTTTACAGGTTATAACTCCTTATTTCAGGTTGAGCTATCGTAATGGAAATCTGGGAGATGCGCTGTCTCTGAATGGGTGATAGGTACGTGATTGTGTCTGTAACATCCATATTAACGTTATAGAGTACAGAGTGTGTCATCAATTGAACGTTTGCACGTACAATCAGCACAAATTGTCTCAGTGCAGCTTCTGTACCATTGATCGGTTCAGCAAGTCCAACAAGTAAGACAATCGGCGAAGTGTCATCATCAGTCGATTCATGGTAGATGTTTCACACACATGCACGAAGCGCTTCGCATCAAACTTCCTTGTGCGTACTGCTAAGATACTAAGGAGTGGAATTTTTTGCCAGAGTCTGTGTTTCCTGAGGGTTTTAACCTGGGTGTCATCAAGACCCGAGTGAATAGGTTGCTTAAACTGTCAAACACCAAGCGGTCACCGGTGACCGCAACCGAGTTAAGGGTAGACGTGCTCCATCTTAGGCCGCATCATCACTTACCACCACCTGACAATTTTCAATTTGGAATTCAGTCCATAGGTTTTACAAAAATGTCACTGGTTTTTTAACTAGAAAATAAAAGTTTAGTATTCAGTCCCAGAATGTTCTCTATTGTTTTCAGTTGACGTTCATTGCTGAGCAAAACAACTGTTTAAGGCTATCGTAAAACAAAAAATAACAATTATGTAATTAAAAGGCCAGCCATTACAGTAACGATCCTGTCTGTAGATTAACGGCCAATTTTAGGGATGATCGCTATTTCATCTGCTTACGACCGATTTTATGTGTATCGACAGATTTAATGGGCGTCCATCAGTTTTATGTGCAATCGACATTTTATTTGTACGAATCGCTACTGCGTCTTCACAGTTTCATTTTCAGGAAGGTAAAAGGTTTCATTATCCAAAACAGCATTTTTGACAATTCCTCCCCTTTACATTAATATAATTCTTCTTTCCTCTTTCTTTTTCAATCCCTCCATTATCATTTCTACATTATAATCTTATAAAGAAAAAATAAACATATAAACTGCGATGTTTAACTTTAAACAACGCCCAATAATCTAATATTTCCATTTAATAATGTGAATTGATACGAATTTCATTTTGGAATTTCACACTGAGATTTACTTTGCGCAAATGAGTGTGATTGAATCAATTCACCCCCCGAGAAACTGCCAGTCAATCCAATTAGTTACTATGCAGAGCTCTTAGAAATTGGTTACAATTGAATCTGGGACTAAGAGCAATGATAGAGACGAAACAGATATAATAGGAGTTAATGAACTAAGTAAGCTGCCTTCAAGAGAATATTGGCAGATCATTGGCCCAAAAGACTTTTGAGGCCAAATATTTATTTAGGTGGAAAACTAAGGATGAATTTCGAACGAAATTGGGATTTTCTTGAGAGAAAACACAAAGAAAGAAATCCACCCTGTGTTAAGGGTCGAACTGTTTTACAGATAATTTGACGTCAAAGGTTAACGGTATTTTATTGGTCCTGTTTTAATTAAATATTTCCATGCAGATGATGATAATGTAAAGTTTTATACTATTACTGTAGGTATTACTAGCGGAACGTGAAAAAGTAGTCTATGTTATTCCTTAGTAAGGTATATTAGCTACCTGCTAATAATGATTCCGCCAAAATCTGCCCAATCGTTGAATGATAATTTGGTAACGAGCAAGAAACTGCATTCGTTACTATTTTTAAAAAAGTGTCTTCTACATTGTCTCTGATCCATATTCCAATACTGTAGGTATATGTGAGAACAATGCAAAAGACACGAGTTATGTTTCTGCCAGCGACAGAGGGTGCAAATGGAAACTATGATCATTTTACTAAATTTATTATAATTAAAATTACATGATAATTCCTAAAGTCTAACTAACCTAAGAGCGAATGCGTTCGATGTTAGAACAACACTGCTTTCTTATCTTAAAATTCTTTATTATAAAATTGGTATGAAGGTTTTATTGAGGTTAAATCTAGTGGGGTGAACGATGATGCAGCGATTCGTAGCTAGGCACAAGGCGACAACAAGGGGAGACGACTCAGCAGTTCGAATGTTGCAATACTCCGTAGAACCTTCGTTGCATCAAAGTAGGTGTAATGTTCTGATTCAGCAGATCTGGGCCTGGTGGCACGGCGTTGATCACGGTGTAGGTATATGTGTCGGCACCGATACGTAACACACGCTTAACGCATTATATTTATTTATTTAAAAAAAAACATAAATAAAATCTTATAGTCTGATATGGTGCTCATATATGCATCCCGACAATATCTAAAAATAGTGCTTCTATACAAGGAAAAGGCGGAGAACCTAACGGGTAACCGGGGCTTCGAGTCGACGGGCAGGAGAAGGAACGGGGTGGTTTTTAGTCAGTTAGAGTCTGACACTCCCTCCCGCCTCACCCAGGCGGGAGCAGTCATTCGATGATTTTCCCCCCTTAAAAAAAATACAAGGAAAAGGAAGTAAGGCTATAAAACATCACGCTATGCCAATTAAGAGCCGAGTAGATCGGATGAAACCGCGCAGAAGTAGCTGGTATTGATATATGCAGAATAATTATTATAGGGTAATTTTAAGATATAAGACAAGATCCAAGCAAAATAACAAAATACATCAGTATATTATTTATTACATTAATGCATTTGGCTATATCATTACCATTTAAGCCCGAATAGTATACTAAATAGCAAGGATAACATAGGAAAGCGTTTATAGCTAAAAGCGTACTTCTATCCTCTTGATGTTACTGATATAGCTGTAGGCTTTTAATAGAATCCTGTCACAATACTATTGAATGGCGTCATACAGTTATGATAGTGTAATATGGTTAACATTCCACGAAAATCAAAATTTAGGTAAAGGGAAATAGGAACGTTGATGTCTTGTTTGTGTTATGAAACTAGAAACGGATTTTGGTTCAATTGGACAGTTACATAGTGTTATTCTATTTTTTTTCGTAATAGGATGTCTTTAATGTAATTGTTTTTTATATTTAACACGATGGTTGCAAAAAAGCGCACGGCCCACCTGATGGTAAGCGGTACCGTGGCCTATGTACGCCTGCAACACTTGGGGCATTAACTAACTGACCTTCGAAACTTGACTTGACTTGGACTCAATTTTTTTTTCCCGACTAATTTCTCACCTTAAATACCTGCCCTAGACTTCCACAAACATGTTCAAGACCAAAATTAGCCAACTCGTGTCAGCCGTTCTTGAGTTTTAGCGATACTAACGAATGGAAATTCATTTTTATTTATATAGATTTATTCCGTTAATAGACTTTTATAATTTTTTCACGTGCAGTAGAATGATTTCGGATAGTGACCTAAATTTAATTTTTTAAAGCGTATCAAAACTATTTCGCCAGTTTATCAATCACAAAAACCCGAAAAAAACGAGAGGTTACTCGTTTTGTTGTCAAAGAAACAACTCGATTAGTCATTTTCCAAAAATGCCCCAACACTATTATTAATTTAATTACAACGAATACTGCGTTTAACTAGCCAAATTGTATGTAACAGCCGAGAAAATATCGAATGTACGACGGATAAGTGAAGTAATGTATAGGGTATATAATTAGGCGTCCATTTCCTTAATTGTCCCTCGTCGAAAAAGGATTTTCATCGAGGATTTCCTTAAAGAGATAGAAATACTGTTTGTTCTACCGACAAATTACTAAAATAAGGTGGGCAAAAATTTACATTAAATTGTTTATTAAATTGAATACTAAAATGAAATTGTGGCCGGTATGGTGATAGACGACTTTATTTTGACGCAGTTGGAAGTTATTATTTTAATACGTACATTTAATTTATAATAATGCGTGATCTCAATATGTTTTGGTTAATAATGAACTAGAAACTTAATAGTAGCTTAACTATTGTCGTATAAAACGTAGATTTATGATACTGAACGGATTAATATAAAACTTTAAGCCACTAAAAACTTTGAAGAGCACATAGGCACATTATACCTTTAACGTCAGCAAAATCTGGGGTGAATGACATTGTCCTAGACATTTACTCAAAGTCTAGCCTTTGAGTCTGACGTAGTTTTAAAAATAATGTATAGGACTGAATATGCTGTTGGGACTGCCATGGCGCTGTAGCGCGTCGGGAATGTTCGCAGAGGCTCGCACAGATGATTTCCACGCCATCATGCGTAAGAAAGCGGCCTCCCTACTGCGGCACCTGCATGGTAGTGACAACAGCATTTTGAAGATGATTGCTGCCAGACCGGACTGTCCCTTGCAGAGACACTGGGTGGCCACAGTCATTAATAATACAAATATTAGATTGTAATAACTAACCATACTAACCTAATTATTTAAGCACTCTTTGTTACTAACACACCATTACTAACAAACCTATGGACTTATCATCTAGAGTCTGAAATAAACTTATTATTATTATTATTATTATAATATAGATCCTATGACCCTCTCTGTGTACCAATTTGAGAAACAAAATGCGTGAAGATATGTTAAAAGACTATTATGAAAATGCACGTCATTGCGACGATCTCTTTTTTATCATACAATATGCATATGAAAAAAGAGTCTTGACATTCAGATCTTACAGTGCAATTTTCATCGGTCAGTTTTTTGTAAAAAGAACGATTGAATATTTGATGACGTGGATAAAATATAAGGTTTAACTCTTTGTGTGTGTGAAGAATAAACAAGTCCAAGTATGGGTAGTAAAATAAAGATAAGGCTTTGGCCCGAAATTCTGAAGATATGATTTCATGAAAATTAACCCTCGTGAAGACCAACTTATTGATTTCAATCAAAGGCCAAATTCACCTTTCCTTTACTTTTCGTTACACCTGAGTAAAGGTATATAATATTATCTAAAAAACGTACTAGCATTGTTATTAAAATGGTCTTTCTGTCGATAGAAAACTCTCTCTATGCGGACACTAGCCTGTAGCTTTACATACGTATAATGATGTTAATTTAATACGAAAAATAATTCACCAAGGTGTATTTAAAATAAATCTGTTTGAACCAAACTCAACAAAATGAAGTCAGATTTTTACTCGTAAACATACAAGGGCCAACGAATTCCAACTCTGAAAACCATATCAAACAAGTCTTGACCACAGGTCCGTAGGGGCATTCATTAAAACTTACAGATGTACTCGCTCACGTCACCACACTCTCATAAAATACGAAGCTGAAATTTCGTATCAAAGCTTTATACGAATTGTATGTCGTATAATGGAGTTTGTTTTAAAAATAATCAAATTAATACTTGCACCGATCGGTCCACCAGCTAGATAACCTGTTGCTGTATTTGAAGGTAGTAGCTAGACATGTTTCAAGACATTGGGTCGATGTGACTAGTGATCGAGAGATCCACGGCCTTATAGTAAACTAACATATGAACACGAGGCAACACAACGCAAGCGTTGACTCTTTTAATTTTTTTTCATAGCATAAGCCGGTAAACGAGCAGACGGATCACCTGATGGTAAGCAATCGGCGCCGCCCATGGACACTCGAAACACCAAGGCGTTACAAGTGCGTTACCGGCCTTATGGGAATTGGGAATTTGAGGATTGTGGAGGATTCGGGGATTCGGGGATTCGAATGAGAGAGACGGGGAAGGGGGTAATTGGGCCACCGGTAACCTCACTCACACAACGGTTGCATTGTTTCACGTCGGTTTTCTGTGAGGCCGTAGTATCACTCGGGTCGAGTCGGCCCATTCGTGACGAAGCATGGCTCTACCACACTTACTCCCATACTACTCCTTTCTCAAAATGGTATGCATTAAGGAGGCCGATCATAATTATGCTATCATGTGGCTTCCTCGTTCGTCCCTTATCTCTGGAATGGTTGGACCGGTTTTAAAAGACTTTTATTGACAGGTAGCTGATGTACTAAGGAGTAACATAGGCTACTTTTATTTTGGAAAATTGAAACAAAATAGGGTACGTTCTAAAATTCATATTCTACGCGGAGGAAGTCGCGGTCAACAGCTAGTTCTATATAAAAAACTTTTTTCTCCAGAGTTTTTATTTAACAAAGATCCGTTTGAGTTTCAAGTTTCACAAATTGAGTTTAGGAACTATTCTCGCTCGTCATTGCGAAGCTTGTGTCAGATATTCCTGCAGCAAATTGATACTATTGTCATTTGAGTTGGGCACAAGTTTGTTGGTCTCATTGAATAACGTTTTGATGATATTGAAGATGCGGAGTCAGCCTATTGCCATATACCGGGCACAATTCCAGACTCCGTGCTACTACTGGGATATTTTTAAAACCAAGTTATACTTAGCCCAACCCGGGAATCGAATACGAAACGCCCAGCAGTCGCACTTGCAACCACTCAGTCAACGAGGCAGTCAGTTGTAATATAGTATTGTACCTAAAATGTGGTTTATGTAAAAATTATGATAACATAATGTTATCTTTATATTTCCAAAATTTATATATTCATATTTTGAGTTTCTTAAAATTTTGAATTACGTCCAAATTACTTTTGACATTTTATATTAAACAGGAAGGAAGGGCGGGACGGTCATTAACCATCATGACAGACAACTTGGAAATTTGCTTAGAACTGTCAAAGAACATTAATTTCTAGTTTCAATTAAGGATCAAACATCGTTAGGAACTTTCTGATCTCAATTTTGTTCTGTTATCGCTTGCGTGGGTAATGAATTAATTTCATAAGCCGAAAACCAAACACTTACATATACATACATAACTTCACGCCTGTCTCCCATGGGACTAGGCAGAGACTAAGGAACGCCAATTGCTACTTATGAAAATAATAAGAACCCATATGTAGAGGAGAGATTTTGGTAATTTACTTTTTATAGCATTTGTTAGTAGACAGTGGGAGAGTCATGCTTCGTCACAAATGGGCCGGCTCGGCTTCGTTGGGTGAGTGACGTTACCGGAGGCCCAATTACACTCCACAATACCAACAATCCTCAAATTCCTAATCCCTAGTCCTGGTAACGCACTTATAACGCCTCTGGTGTTTCGGGTAAGCCAATCGGTGCTGCCTGTAGACACAGGCGGCACCGATTGGCTTACCATCAAGAGATCCAATAAAAAATCTTGTCATAGAAAAAAAAACGTCGTGCCAATATCTAGAAATAGAACACATACATACAGGCGAAGAAAGAGCAAAATAAAGTTAGACACTAAGCAAATACCTAATTAAACTAGTTCAAACAGGATTTCAAACTCAAACTAGCCATAGAGTTCCGAAAGAGGATTGTTGAACGATTTCAAAATTCACCCGAACCAGTAAAAGCTTAATCAGAGTAACGTGTTAATTCTTCGGCACGTACGTTCGCGGTCTGAATACTACAAATCCGCTTATTTCCAGCGTTAGATTAGTGCAGCTCTATGATTCTCAATCCAATTTTGATATAGAACCCAGTTTTAGACAAAGCGTTGAATGTTCATAAATTATAATAGATTTATATTTGTAATGTATATAGCAATACATATTTACAAGAGTACGTTACAAGTATAATTTTGTTGTCTTTATTACCTCTATAATACAAAGAGTATAATTGGGTAATTTATGGGATTCGTGTGATTTGTAAAAGCATGTTTTGTTATAACTTGATATTCTAGATATTGTGGAGGCGTATATAATGTTAGTAATACAATAATTTAAATAAACTCCCACACACCTATGTAGGTCGTTTACATAACAGTACATAAAAATCATGACATTTCTTAAAAAATACTTTGTTCAATTACAAAAACGCCTAAGGCACCAACTCCAAACAAAATGATATAAAGAAAAAGTATATTCAAGAACTTTTGGCATTTAAATTAACAAAGCCTCTTAGATTATTATTACTACACTCTACAGATCTGGTTTTGCGACCAGGTATCAGGATAAGTGCTAATTCGCGTCCAACCTACTACCTCTAAAGTTCGTCTGTTCGCGACCACCCATCAGATCGCGTATATTTTACGGTTGCCCATGATTGTAAGGGTACGCATCTGGAGAATGATCCGCGATTTCGTGTACTGTAAGTGCAAGAATTGATTGCGTAGAGATCGCGCGCCGCGTCGTTGCCGTTGGTCGGCTCCGATGAACCAACCAATCAGCGCCGAACGCGGTCTCGTTTCATCTCATTAAACGTAATACCAACTCGTACTAAGCTCTCTGGTCTGATCACAGTGAATGGAAGTAGGTGTAGGTTTGTATTTATGTTTCTGCTATTGTTCATTGTTACACACTTTTTTAATCGTGGTAATGACTGGCCGCTCAGCGTTGTGTGATTTCCTATTATATCTTTTGAAATGAGAACCGGGATTGATATTGAAGTAAGTATCTATAATAATAATCCTTTCTAAATAAAACTTATTTTTGTTTCGTGGGTCGATCAAGTGTTGATTATAACTGTGGAGCTAGACGGGTTTTTTTTTAGTTTTTCAAAAACTTCTTAGCAAGTTTGAAATCCGTGTTTACAAACATCTAAAACACAGCTAGCTAAAGACAATACGAAGCTTCAAATTTGGAATAATTCCACAAAAGGTGGTGGTACGCTAAGTCTGTTCAGGGTAAATCGTTTAAAATCTGCTTTACATTATAAAGGCAAAATTTTGTATTTATGTAACCATTTATCTTTGATATTATGTGTAGGCTTAAAGTAACAGTAGAGTCTTGTAATCGTAATAATAATATCAACCATTCCCGGGGCGTGTGAGTGGGTGAGTTGGCGAGTTGCCGGCTGCAATTTTTACGTGTAATAATTACATTGTTTCGGCCAATTTACCAGCCCACAGCAACCATCCATAGCCCTACCTTTTTTTTCTATTATCTACAATAGTTCTACACTAACCAGGGACTGTCCTTGGGTACATTTCCATAGTGCAGACACAGAGATAGTCGCCAGTTTGTGTGTCCATTACATTTAGATTAAAGTTGTCTAAAGGGCCTCTTCGCAACTGTGCAAATGCTAGGAAGCCTACTGGCTTCGGCCCCTCGTACGCCTTCCAAATGACCGGGACCCTGTGGTCCCGTGAATGAAAAAAAAAGCCCGCGGGGCACCCTGAGGCGTGGTGAGGGGCATTGGCGCCCCCGCGTGCTACGTGTGCGAAGAGGCTTTGCTCAGCAGTGGGCATTTATAGGCTGTTGATGATGATGATGCGCTACCATCATCCCGAGTAGTCCAGGGAGAAGTTACTGTTCCTTTTTCTCTTTTTTAAAAATAATTTACTTAGGTCTATTATTTACTTAGAATCATGAACAAATCAAGAATAAATCACAACAAAACCTTTTTATGTAATATATTGTACAAAATCAACATCATAGACTATAACATAACAAACGAAGAAAGTATCCTAAAAAGCAACGAAGACAATGACAGATCAAAGAATGGAAACATTTAAAGTGAAGCAGATAGAGAACAAATTATGTTGACGAGAGCCAGAAAACAACAAGCCCCCACCTCATCCACTCCACCTTAGCTCCACTTCGCCGTCGTCGAATCCCAGCTCCGCAGGCACACTGGACAGACAGCAGTTGTATCGAACTCGAACGACGACTATTTCGCTTCACCTACGTCGCACACCAGTGCGACACGTGAAAACGTCATGCGCACATACTACGAGGCAACAAATGAAAGTAATAACCAGACAGCGTATACTATAGGATGCTGTATCTGTTTCAGATGCTCGACCCAATGCTCGACCCAATATCATTATTATTATCAGCTGAAAAACAAAAATATATTTAACCTGATGAAATTATAAGGTAACCAAAAATCCTAAATTCAATAATAAAAATTAAATCGAGTTCGCAATTTTACTAACACACTGATTTAATTTACCAACATTCACGGCTTTTTGAAAAACAATATTTATCCCAAATTTTTCAACCTCTAGAGAGATGTTCAGTCACTTTGATAAATAATCCTGTACCCGTCCGACTGGAAATATTGTGTTTTGCAATTTTTCACGTGGATTTACGAAGATTTGCCAGAAGTGCCAAAAAGTAAACGAAGTACTGAGGCATGGGATTAACAACTCAACGTTTGGCAATGAAGATATATATGTTACCGGCCAAACCCGATTTCAGGACAAACTAGTTTTGCCTAGGCTAAACTAGTTCTTCCTATACGCGTTAGGATTAACTAGTATAGCCTAGTTCAAACTAATTTGTCCTAAGCCCGATAGGATAAACCAGTTTAAGCTAGGACAAACTAGTTGATCCTGATATAAATACGCATACTCTAGGATTAACTGGTATGGCCTAGTCTAAACATTCTAATATATCTAGAAAGTCGGAATAAATAGATAAATTGAATAAAATACTCCGTAATTGAAAAAAATATCATTTTTATTAAACTATAATGATTCGTCGTTAAAACTTATGGTTAATTGGTTATGCGAACAATCATGCTATAACAAATAATAAGTTTTTTTTAAAAGAAGCAATAATGATTTAAATTGTTATTAATTTAAAATCACAATGATGCGTCGCTACAAGTTATAGATAATAATTGGCAATACAAACAATCATAGGTACTATAACAAATAGTACTGTTTTTTATCACATAACATCACACCTTTTATCCCCGAAGGGGTAGGCAGCGGTGCACATTATGCCACTGTACAATGTAACACCCACTTTTCACTATTTATGTTACGAGTCCCATGTAATAGGGGGTGAGCCTATTGCCATATACCGGGCACAATTCCAGAGTCTGTGCTACTACTGAGATTTAAAAAAAACGTGCGACGTGTCGCGGGTTCGATTCCCGCACGGAACAACACTTTGTGCGATCCACAACTTGTTGTTCCGGGTCTGGGTGTCATGTGTATGTGAACTTGTATGTTTGTAAACGCACCCACAATACAGGAGAAAAACCCAGTGTGGGGGGGCAAGGTTTAAAAAAAAAATACCCAGTAATTGCACCTACCATTTACTCTTCTCTGCATCACCCAAAGGACTGGTAGAAAACGCCTGCGGCATTAAGTATTTGTACATTTTGTGCATGAAGCATATTCAATAAATAAAATAACTAATACTTTGCCCGGGAATCGAACCCGAGACCCCTTGCCCGGCAGTCGCACTGCGACCACTCAGCCAACGAGGCAGTCGCATTGTTTTTTTTTTAATAAACGCAATAATCATATTATGACAGTTTATCCTAGAGTGTGCGTATTTATATCAGGATCAACTAATTTGTCCTAGCCTAAACTGGTTTGTCCTATCGGGCTTAGGACAAATTAGTTTGAACTAGGCTATACTAGTTAATCCTAACGCTTATAGGAAGAACTAGTTTAGCCTAGGCAAAACTAGTTTGTCCTGAAATCGGGTTTGGCCGGTAACATATATAAACAACGTAAGACAACAACTTCTCTGGTCCGCGTGAGATTTTTTAGACGAGAAGTAAGAAATTTTAATTACTTTCACTATAACTTCAACAACAACTGCTAGAGTCTACTTCTGGGTTTATTTTATTTATTTTTTATTTTAATAAATGTTTATATAATGGTGGGCTTAATGCCGGACGGCATTCTCTACCAGCCAACCATAGGGTGATGGAGATAAGTGTTATAGTAGGTTATAATAAGTATCTTATATAAAACAGTGGTTTGCCATGAATAATTATTGAAATATCGCCAACCTGCACTGAGCCAGCGTGGTGACTAATGCTCAAACCTTCTCCGTGCCTTTGGTCAACAGTGGCCGCTTATAGGTTATTGATATGATATCGAAATTAACGTAAACGATAACATAAATTTGCTCTAATAACAGTAGGCCAATCTTACCTTCACTTGAGGTATTAAAGCTTAGCGATACCTATAAAATAAAATGAAGTGCCTTACTAAAATTAGTACTGAGAAAAATCTTTATAAATGTGTTTGAGGCTTTTGTGTCAACCTACTTCGACTTTATTTTTAGATTTTATGTAAGATACCATTGAACACTTTGATTCAAACTTTGTTTTTAAGGAGGTATTGTGTAAGTTAGTTATTTAAATACTAGCCCATGGCCTTGTACGTGTGGAATCTGAAAGATTTTATCTAATAGGTCTCAATTGTGTAGAAATATCGGAATAAAAGGGGATAAAACAAAAGCTCTGACAAAAAAAAATAAACTGAATGTGTTCATTCGGGTCTGCGATAATATTACATTGCAAATAGTTTTAAACCTCCTCAGCGATACTAGTGCTATCCCGAACATTAGACGTGGGTCGTTTTCAAGAAACGTAATGTAACTAGTGACTTTAACAGCGTAACCAGTCTCTCAAAAATGGTCCTTTGAGTCAGATGTTGAAGATCAATGGACTAGCAAATAATTGAACAGTTCCAAGAAAATAATTTCAAGAATAATAGGTTTGTATAATACCATAACATAACGCCTCTAATCCCTGAAAGGGTGCGGCGTGCACATTACGACAATGTAACACCCATTTTTCAGAGTCCCATGTAATGGAGAGTGAACCTAACCCCATATACCAGGCACAATTCCAGACTCCCTGATACTACTGAGATTTTTTTAAAACGTTCACTATTACCTACTTTGCACGACCCGAGAATCAAACCCGGGAATCAAATCAAAATAAATACCTTACCCGGTAGTCGCACTTGCTACCACTCGGCCTTTTAGGCAGTCAAATCAAATATGGAGTGTAAAATTCCGAAATAAAGATTTATTATTATTGTATTTCAGTTTAGAGGTACATTCGATTGGAACGCGATATGTTAGTATTTATACGTTATGTAAGTAAATATTGTAAGCCACATTCAACTCGTACTGGAAAAACAAACATACTGCGCCACTGGACGGGACACGTCACGTGGACACGTGTGAACAGTTTTAATACCAATATGGCGGTTAAAATGTATCGCCACGTGTTTTATTTACGTGCGTGGACTTTTATCTTACTATGTCGTATTTGCTAAATTAAATGCTGTTTACATTGATACTCAAAAGTTCAATTAAGTTCTTTTCATCTATTATTATATTACTATATGTTAGCTAATCAGTTTATATTTAGAAAAACATATTTTTGAAAGCATAACAAACACGAATTTCCAATAAGCCACAAGCATCGCAACCAAACTTGAAACGAAATATGTTACTAACGGGAATAGTCTTTTTCGTGTATGAACATATCTTTGTACGACATCAAAATATAAATGGACTAATAAATAAGTCGGACTTACTAAGTATATGTACATTTGAATAATTTTTTGGAAGAGGGTAAGCCCGTTGATGTTGTATGCATTTCAGAAACAAATATGAAGAGTGATGATTTTATGAATCTACATCTACAAAATTATAAAATTCAATCTTACTACGCACGAGATGCTAGAAATGGAGGTTCATGTATTCTACTAAAAAATACACTCAAGGGTGAGAAAATCGAAATAGATAAATGGTGTATATCGAATATAATTGAAAGTTGCGCTGTTGAACTGTAGACTCATTCTATAGTCATATTATGTATGTACCTCTATGGACCTAAAAACGATAAAATCTCAATAAATTCATTTCTGAACAATTTAAATATGATTCTTACTGAAATTTACTTGAAACGTAAAAAAAAGTTATTTTATGTGGAGACTTTAACATAGACATTTTAAAAGAAAATTATGCTTCCCATAGTTTTCAAAATTTATTACAAGGGTTTAATCTAACAATAGGAGTCTCCAACCCCACCCGTCTCGGTAGCGGTACATGCATTGATAACATAATTCACAACATTAAGACGAGTAAATGTGACATAATCAGCTATCCGGATCTCACCGAAGTGCAGTTAGACAAACTTGAGCGACTCCAAAATTCCAGTATAAGGTTTATATTTGGTTTACGCAAATATGACCACACTTCCGAATATCGTGCTAAGCTTAAGTGGCTGCCGATCCGCCTTCGCCGGGATACTCATATCTTATCTTTACTCTACAGTACACTGTTCAATCCTGCTACCCCTCATTATCTCAAAGAACGTTTCCAGTTCTTCCATGACACACATTCTAGACCAGTACGGTCATCGGAGGACATGAAGCTTGAGATGCCCCAACATACGAGCAGATCATTTGACAGATCTTTTACAGTTCGAGCTGTTCGACTGTGGAATGCTCTGCCACTTTCTATAAGACAAGCAGAGTCACTTGTTGCATTCAAAGCACTCGTGAAAAAGCATTATCTCTCCACGTTGTAGTTTAGCATTACTATTTTCTTTTCTCTCTTTTTTCTTTTTTTTTCTTTACTGTTGTCTATTCATTGTTCATACTACATTTTATTTATGTATTTATGCATGTATGTGTATAGGTATATATTATATATGTTGTATGTATATATGTGTATATATATAGACTGCCTCGTTGGCCGAGTAGTCGCAAGTGCGACTGCCGGGCAAGGGGTCTCGGGTTCGATTCCCGGGTCGGGCAAAGTATTACTGGGTTTTTTAAAATTCTCAGTAGTAGCACGGAGTCTGAAAATGTGCCCGGTATATGGCAATAGGCTCACCCCCTATTACATGGGACTCATAACAACTAGTGAAAAGTGGGTGTTACATTGTACTGTGGTAGAATGTGCACCTCTGCCTACCCCTTCGGGGATAAAAGGCGTGATGTTATGTATGTATGTATGTATATATATATATATTTTTTGTATGACGTATTTTATGTAAGTAAATAATTTTATTTAGAGAATATATATTTTACTTGTACATATAATTTATAAGTACCTGAGTACACCTAGAACAACCTCCACTTTCATACAATAGTGCTCCACTCACCCAAAGGTTGCCTGGTAGAGATCGCTATTAGTGATAAGGCCGCCTTTGTATCCTAAAATTCTTTATTATAACATTACATGTATATTCTATTGATTTAAGATGTATAATAAAGATTATTATTATTATGTATGTCTTTACCATTCACGGGACCACAGGGTCCCGGTCATTTGGGAGGCGTACGAGGGACCGAAGCCAACTGCGCAGAGGCCCTTTAGACAACTTTAATCTAAATGTAATGGAGACACAAACCGGCGACTATCCCTGTATGCACTATGGAAATGCACCCAAGGACAGTCCCCGGTTAGTGTAGGACTATTGTAAATAATGGAAAAAAAAGGTAGGGCTATGGATGGGTTGCTGTGGACTGGTAAATTGGAAACTATGGATGACTATGGCACCTGCCGAAACAATGTAATTTTTACACGTAAAAATGGCAGGCGGAGACTCGCCAACTCACCGACCGGGCCCCGGGAATGGTTGCTAGATATAGCAACAGAGGGGCAACGAGAATGTGAGTGGCTGAAGGGTTAAGAAACTACCACCGCTTTCTACTCAGATCATCTGCTCCAGCCGAAGCCTCCTGCATCCCTGGCCCACTCGCGACTTACGAATAGTTTCTTACCCTCCGAGCAGGATCACTGCTCTCGCGACTCCACTCTGGACGGCCAATGAAGGCAAGCCAGAGGTGGGAGACCTGTTCCTTGTCATCGTTCACTCCAGCCAGCCAATTAAGGCAAGCCGGAGAAGAAGGAACGGTGACTTCTCCCTGGAGCACTCGGGATGATGGTAGCCCGCGGGATCGCTAATGCCCGTCACCTCGCCTCAAGGTGCCCTGCGGGCTTATTATTATTATTATTATTATGTATGTCTTTACCATTCACGGGACCACAGGGTCCCGGTCATTTGGGAGGCGTACGAGGGGCCGAAGCCAACTGCGCAGAGGCCCTTTAGACAACTTTAATATAAATGTTATTATTATAATCGAACTAGCATTGTCAGACCACACAGCACAACTCATGAAATGCTCTATAAATAAAACATGCAAACTCCCATACTGGTATACAATTTAGACGAAGTTATTGCAGAGATAATATAATGAAGTTTAGGGAGTGCTTAGAAAATATTGAATTTAATGATGTTTACTCTTGCACAGATGCAAATGACGCGTTTAACTCCTTTCATGATACTTTTAAAATGTTCTATGATTTGTGCTTTCCACTCAAAAAATTAAAAAGGTGTACTTTACATAAACCCAAATGGATTAGTAAAGGAATTATACTGTGCTGCAAACGAAAACGTCAAATGCTATATCAATTTAGGAAAGATCAGAAACACAGTAGTAGAAAACTGTTTAAAGTATCCCCAAGGCGTCTGAAAACTATTATTCGTCTCACTAAAAAAACTCAAAACAATCACTTTATTAACAATGCAAGTAATAAAACTAGAGCTACGTGGCAAATTATAAATAAGAGCAAAAATGACACTCCTATAGAAGGAATAGAAAAACTTAAAATAGCAACCAATGTACTAACTGATCCAAAGAGCATAGCTCAAACGCTAAATGACTATTTTATTGACGAAATTGAATCTCAATCTGACACAAATAAGTTTAATAATTTACCTTATAAAATTGATATGCATTATGACTCCATATTCTTGACTCCAACAGTTCCCAATGACATTATAAATTTAATAAAATCATTAAATAATACAAGCAGCTCTGGCTATGATGAGATCATAACAAGTGTAATTAAAAGTGTATCTCCCATTGTAGCACCAGTACTTAGTTATATTATTAATTTGTGTTTTGAAACAGCTGTATTTCCAGACAGACTAAAACTGGTAGTTATTAAGCCTATATTTAAAAAATGTAGCAAACAGGACCCAGCTAACTATCGTCCTATGGCATTGCTTCCAATTTTTTCCAAAATATTAGAAAAAGTCATCTATAATATACTATACTCATTCTTTGAAAATAAAAATCTTTTTGTAGATGAACAATATGGCTTTAGGAGAAAAAAGAACATCAACTTGGCAATTCTACAATTATATGAAAAAATTATCATGAGTGTAGATGAGAGGAATCCGGTGGCTGCTCTATTCATGGATATGAGCAAGGCGTTTGATTTTGTAGATCGCACAATATTAATTAATAAAATGGAAAGATATGGAGTGAGGGGTAATGCCCTCAACCTTATTAAATCATATCTATCAAATAGAAAACAGATTACACAAATAAATAAAATTAATAGTAACACTAAAATTGAGCAAAAATATACTTCTAATCAGAGACAAAATAACTATGGAGTCCCACAAGGCAGCATTATGGGATCCCTCTTATTTATAATTTATATTAATGACATGCCTAAGATAACAAGTCATCCAATGGTCCTGTTTGCAGATGACAGCACAGTGGTCTTCAGTACAAATAATAATGACTTAACACTTGAAACAGAGATAAATCAATGCTTAGGATCATTAATAGAATGGATGACCGAAAATAATTTAAAAATAAACATTGACAAAACTAAAATAATGACATTTGAACAAAAAACTAATCACAATAAACTTGACATTAGATACAAAGACAAAATAATTGCAGAAACAGTATCCACGAAATTCCTAGGAATAGAACTAGAAAGAGACATGTCATGGCAAACTCACACAAATACCATATGTAAGCGACTGAATAAGCAGTCATACGCCATAAACAAACTCGCAAAAGAAGTAAATCAGAGTATTGTCATCACGGCGTATCATGCATGTGTGACATCGATATTACGATATGGTATTATTTTTTGGGGTAGTTCCTCGAATACAGACATAGTATTTAAAGCACAAAAGAGATGTGTTAGGGCAATATGCGGTATTCAAACAACAGACAGTTGTAAACCGTATTTTGAAAAATTACGTATATTAACATTTATATATTGTATGTAGTTGTTTGGTTATTTATCTGTTAGTTTTAAGTCTGTTTCCTATCCCAATTTCCTATTTGTTACTAGACACTGTGTCATTATATTATTATTACTTTTCCTGCTCTAGGTCCACAGGAAGAAATTCCAATAGGAATAGGTGGTACCTTTGTACTTTAATTTTATGTATGTGTTGTCCTTTATGTTGTATGTGTGTACATAAATAAATAAATAAATAAATTACCATTTCTGTACATATATGAGGTAGCAATGTTTGTGAAAGGGAACCCTAGACTATTTGAAACATTAAAAAGCGTGCGAAACAAAAAAATAAAATCCGTTATAGACAACACAAGAAAGCAATCTTCCACAAGAGCTTTTTAGGGATGGCACCATCGATATATAACAGACTACCTAAACATTTACTCGAAACCAGGGAAATCAATGTGTTTAAAGTAGAACTGAATAAATTTCTAATAAAAAAGGCATACTATTCGATAAAAGAATATTTAACAAACATTGTCATAATATGACTACAGAAATATTGACATATTGTTAATTTTATTGTACTTTTATTTCTTGACATTGATTAATATTGTATAATTATGACTTACCTATTTGATATTTGAATTTTTCTTTATTCATTTTTAAGTATGTTGTTGTGCTTTAGTAATAACTTGTAAAGTGTTGACTGAACTCATAACTAATAAAATTGCTGTAATCTGGAACTCGTCAATTGTAATTTACGAATAATAGTTGCATGCCTTGATTGGTGGAACATGATGAACTGCGCATTCATATATCATCTTGAAATGCTTCAAAATGTACTGTGTTCAGCAATAAAGATTTGATTTGATTTGATTTGATAGTCGACGACTCGTTGCATAACCGTTACTAGTTTAACAACATAGTAAAATAAGAAAAACAATATTTAGAAAGTTTTATAATAATGTAAGAAAACTTCAGAAGAAGTTCAAAACTTCTGTTCTTCGAAGTCAACATAAAACTATTATAAGGAAGAAGAACAAACTAAAAAGGGGAAAATAACATTTCAAGTTGCAATTATTCAATTTTATTTGACTAAGCATAGACGTCTACATAAGTAAATAAATGTCTATTCATACTTATAGCCTTAATATAACGCACTGTAGATCTACCTCTACAAGCACAAAGCTAAATTTTGCTGATAAAATATAAAGAAGCAATTATTTATTTTAAATATAATCTTCTTTCTTCGCTACTAGTGTGTAATAACTGTAAGATCCTTTCAGTATCTGTAAAGAAAATAGTCGTGGTCAAGTGTCGTGGTGGCCTGGAGGTTTAAGACGCTCGCTTCTCATGCATGAGGGTGCGGGTTCGAAACCTACCAACAGCAAGTACCAATGTGACTTTTTCCGAGTTATATGTACTTTCTAAGATTATTTAGACACCACTGACAAACGGTGAAGGAAAAACATCGTGAGGAAACCTGGACTTATAATTTCTAATTATAAGTTTGAAATCGCCAACCCGCATTGAGCAAGCGTGGTGATTAACGCTCTAACCTTCTCCGTGTGAGAAGAGGCTTTGCTCAGCAGTGGGCATTTATAGGCTGTTGATGATGAAAGAAAATATGTTTAAATGTTAGCATAAATTATTTTCCACCTTTTATTTTCCTTGAAACTTAACCAAGTACACGTAAACAGTGTGGGAGGGGCCGGCTGGAGCAGAGTGATACCACGGCCTCACAGAAAACCGACGTGAAACAACGCTTGCGTTGTGCTTTGTCGTGTAAGTGACCAGAGGCCCAATCTTCCCGATCCCCGAATCCCTAACAATCCTTTAATTCCTGATCCTTGCCTTTTGGAAAAGGCTGGACTCGTTACGCCTCTGGTGTTTTGAGCGTTTATGGGCGGCGCCGATTGCTTACAATGGTAAGCGGTGATGATGATGAGATGATGCGTCTGCTCGTTTACTGGCTTCAATCTAAAAAAAAATCAATGAAATAGAGTATGTAAATTCTACTAAAACGTGTAAGGTCAATAGTTTACCGAGTTGTTTAAAGTAGAAATTGAGAAGGAACGAAATTTAATCAAGGTTCCGACCCTAAATTCAAAAAGGGTTTAGGTTAGGTTAAGTTATAGATACTTTTTGACGTATAAAAAGCAAACGTATAGAAAAAAAGTCATTCTGATTAAAAACCTTTTCGATTCAAATACCTAGAAATGCTACAGGTGCGTTCCATTCAGAACAGAAAATTGAAACTTTTAATTTGAAAGAGATTTTATGGACTATTGAGTATAATAAGCATTGCTTTGATGTAAAAAAAATTAAAAGTACCCTTAACCGACGAGCATGCATGAAAAGATTGATGACTGTTAATGAAGCGAATGAGGTATGTAAGAATCGTAGTAATTAGCGTTTCTTAGTCTCTGCCTACCCCCATGGGAGACAGGCGTGAAGTTATGTATGTATGTATGCTTTGATGTCTAGTTGCAAACTAATGTGCGAGAAGTTTCAGGATTGAAATGTGGATGTGCGTCCACATTTAGAGAGCCACGAATGCGCTTCTCGCGAGCTGCGTGCGTGCAGTTACGGCAATGATTTGGTGCGCCTTGCGCGCCTTGCGCGCCTTGCTTATAAGGCACTCAATTCTCGCACTTACAGTGTCGATCCGTGAGCATACATCCATGATCGCATACAGTGATTAGGTCATGCGCGAACTACGCGTGAGCGACGCGCATGCGGCACAGGAACAAAAATGCACGCGCGCAGCTCGCGAGCTGCGCATTCGCCAGATGTGGACGCACCCTTAAAAAGCATTTCATACCGTGTCGGCGAAGTGATGCTCTTCGGAAAATGCAATTTGTTTTTGAAATATTGGAGCCTGAATTTGTTGGGTTGTTTCACGTCAATAAAATTATGTGTCACAAAATAATCTAAGAGTTGGAACCGTATTTAACCTCCGTGGTGGAATAAGTACTGTTTGTAAGGTAAGAAGCCACCAAATTATTAATTATGATCGACACACTTGGGAGCCAAGAGACGGAGCCACAAGCTTTTTTCTTTTTTATTTATGATAAAGTATCTAATGAATGGCTCCGAATGACGTATAAAAGGCAAATAAGTTACCTTTAAAATGAGAGCAATTTGTTGTAAAAAGGAATATTTTATTAAAGTTATAGACGGTTCAATAAGATGAAAAAAATGCTAGTAGCTCCGTTTCTGTGCACCTTGTATAATAGCCTTCTTATACACGTTCTAATAACCGCAGAGCACCGCCACAAAGAGTTAGGTACACCCAAAGCTCCTACAGAACCCTTTTGTATTTTAAAATACTACTTTATCTTTTTACTGCATCAAAAGAAGTTTTACAAAAGAGCTGCGCTTTAAACGTCTTTGAAAAATGGTTGTTAGTATGTAATACTGCTAGGATGGCGCTCCGGGAATCCCTTTTGGAAATGACACCACAAGTGCTGCTAATAATTACTTTTGACTTACAATAATCACTGTGTGATATAGAACGGTGTTAGTAGTTGAACAACTTTTTTTGAAGTGACTCCATACTGTAAGTAAGACGTATATTTTATCCTACATGGCCAGTGGTTATCCCTTAGTCGACAAATATGCTTAACGTGTGAAAGTGCCACAGGATGTAAGTACGGATTGCTTTAATTGCAATTTACATGTATAGGGCTTTGTTCATAACAATGTAAGGATTGATTAGATTGTAATGTACAATAAGGCCTTGTTCATAACAGTACTAATTTAAATTCATTCGTGCCTCTTGTTGAATGGTGGAGCAAAGATGAAATATTTGCGTTTTTATTGAATATAATAATGTAATCGTTAATCTGATCTTGCTCATTATTATCTACCTAGTTCTGAGTTTTTCTGTAGTTTAGAAATGAGAAGTAGTTACTATAAAATACGTTTAAATCAGGATTAAATCAGAATAAAAAGGATACAGGCAACGCCTAGTTCAGGAGACAGAGCTTGATGTATTGAGATGTTGGTATATGAATAAAGAATTATTATTATTATTATTATTTGATGGGCCGACGTTTGACCACTATCTGGCGTGGTGGTAAGCGATTATGTGGTCTACGATGGAGCACGCCGACCCATAAGCAACCTATTCACTCGGACCTTGAAGAAACCCAGGTTATACCGTTCAGGAAATACAGAGTCTGGCAAAGAATCGACCCATCAAATATAAAAAAAATCCATTCGTTAGCAATACACACAAGGAAGCTTGATGCGAAGAGCTTTATGCGTGTGGGTATGTGTATAAAATTAAAAGTTGCAGGACGACGACGAAAGTCTCACAAACAGAATATTTTTAATAAAAATTTTCGTTAATAGAACTTACAGTAACAAATGTGGCCATATTGAGTTTTGTGAATGGTCCAGCTGTGAAAACAATGGGTTTGCGAAGTTGACCTCCCAGCAGAAGGAGGCTCCTACGTGTGCGTACATTTTGCGACCACCACGCACTGCTGTACACTCCATCATCCACTTGATTACTCTGTTATCACCAAAATGACGATTCATTATAATGTTGAAAAATATAATGCAATGTGATCCATCTTGTGATTTTCAGTCTAGCTATTAACCCAATCGTTCGACCGCTAAATTCAAAACTTAATATTATAACATAATAATAAAAATAACATTTCCAACGCAAGATAAGCTTACCAAAATTAATATCAAATTCAGAAAGTTATAGTTGTTTGCCTGAAAAAGGTATGAAATAATCCTTATAAGGGTCCTAGCTGTCCAAAAAACTTTTACTAATTTGAGCTCATAAATAAATCTAGTGAGAAAGCGACTAAAAATAAACGGAAACCCGGGTAAAGTTGGCTCATGTGATAGTTTCTTTGAGGAAATCAAATATTTTATGTATTAGATTTCTGACACTATCACATTTTACCCTTAAAAATATATGGTCTCGGAACCGAACGCGATACTTTTTTTTAAAAATCAAACAATCATAATTCCATTTCACCATGCATTCAATTCTGCATTAGGGACGAAATCTAGTAATTCTAGTATTATGAATGGCAGTAGCATTTGTTATGACAATGAGGTATTTATACTTTCATCCAAAACTCTGGGGCGTGAGTGACAAACAGGTTGGGACATGATGACGTGACGAAAGCGATCAAATCAACGGCACAACCTAGTTGTGTCCTATCTGACGGAGTGTGACGAGACGTGACGTAGTCTTGATTAAGGGCTCGTACACAAAACTGCGGTGCGACGTCGCATCGCCCTTAATAGCAATCAGACTAAATACTCCGTAAATATACTGTAATTCCTTTGAAATCAGAATCGGTATATTATTATTAAAATTTTAATATTCAATTATTAATATTATGAAGGATGGTAGTCAAAATGTTTACATAGAGATCCTATTATCATTACTTTGAGAGACTTTTGTCATTAAAATTATCTCTTGAGTAATCGTTAGAAAAGGGCACATAACTTCTATCCTCTCTCAAGGGCACATACACAAACATAAGTTAAAAGATTACGATAGTGCATTAAGATGATTGCTCATACCAAGTCGAAGATTGTAATATCTTTCTCAGCTTAATGTTGATTGTAATAGACCTAAAGTATAATTTACTTTATCTAAGAGAAAGACACAGTTGGTCATAATTTTAAGGAAGACCATACATTATTTTGTGCTATATTTTTAACCTTCTCGTTATTGTCCAAATTTATGTAATATACATATTATTGCAATGCTAAACAAGAAAAATATTCAACATTTCTATATTCCCAAAGTTTTTGAACAAAAAGATGTTTACAAAGCGTTTTAACGGTCGGATCTACAGGGATTTCTCTTTTTGTCGGTAAATTACATAAAGGATTGCTTTGACAACCGTCACTTCATCAAGCTTAAAGTGTTTTCCCAAAAATAAGCCACAAAATTGCCATAATTTGGTACGCATTTTTATGTAACTTTGTTGAAATAATGCCATGAAGTTATATGACGCTAGATCCGATTTCATATGTTTTACTCGTGTTGTATGTCGAAATATTAACACATAACATACCTTAAATAAAGAAAATAATTCAGTAAGAATTTGTATTTAAAAAAATAATAATTGTGTTTCAATATCAAAATGTGTTTTTCTGTTGATGCGTCTGATCTGTGTTTTAAAATGTTACGAAGTCATTAGCATCAGATATTTTTTAAAATATATATATTTTTACATAGCATCGCATTTAGAAATGACAGACTATTTTCAGTACAAAATTACATCTTTGATGCAAAAGAAACTTGACAATAATACAAAATAGGTACTAACCAAAAAGAACACGTCATTGCTATGCCAGCAATATAAAAATAGTTGAGCGATGAGAGCTATAAGATATTCCGCGATCCAAATTTGATGCACTGTAGTTGTGCCTTCCTAAAAATTAAAAAAAAAACAATCATCGATCATAAAACGTTCTTTTTGTATAGTCTGTAATAATGACGAAAGTCACCGAAATTACAAATAAATACTAGACGTTGTGTAGTATGTAGTCGAGTTAGCTGAAGTTGATATTTCACACTTCAACATTCAGATCCGCGATATACTTGGGGCCGTAGAGTGAGATAATTTGTCACCGCCTCCATTCACCCTGTGTCCAAAGGACACATTTGACAGAAACTTTTAGACCAGGAACGCCTATTAGAAATCACAGATGAGGTAGAAAATCCTGTTTAGCAATCGAAGACATTAAGGCAAAAATATAGAGGTAGACATCTAGTCAACAATGGATTAAACCGACTTTAAAGTAATAGTATTAAACAATAGATAGGTACGTACCGTGGTTAATTGCGCAGCACTGGCACAAATCATGAGAGAGCAGATGATGACGTAAAGAAACATAACTGGAGAAAGTAATGAATTCAGAACTGCTGAAAATCTGGAAAACAATTAAAACGTTTTCATAATTAGAAGAACACATTATGTTAAACGCCATGTTGTTCCAAAAATTACCATTCAATTATGTTATTTCGCTGGCAAAATAAACAATATCACTTACTTTACCAAGTACAAATGATGCAAATGACACTCCTTAATCCTTTTTACTGTTTCATCATAATTAATTAGCTCATTACCATCGCCAAATAGCCGTGAGCAATTTGCAGAAAGCACTTTTAGTTGTCCAGCAAAAAATGTCATTATTACTACAGCTGTAGAGTCGAAATTTGCAACGACTATACCTCCGTATACACAAACAGACATCTGGTAAACCGTTGCTACACAGAAACCGATGCCTCGTGTTCTGTCGAAAGGAGTCCAAGAGCTCATTATTTCTGGATATGGTAAAGTACCGTTTCTAATATTATAACGATAAGTAGGAGAGGACCAGTATATCAGTAGTGGAGCGAGGCTGACTATTAGAACAGTAGCAGTAACCAAGCTCCAATAAAGATAAGTCACTCTTCTAGCATACTTTACATATTCAAATATTATTTTGTTAATAGTGTCATCTTTCTTGGCTAATTGCGAACGTTCTAATTCGGAGACATAATCAAACAATTCTTTCCAAGTATTCTGCCAGAAGACCAAATTGCAGGCTTTAAAAACACATACAGTGCTCAACATTGTCAAAGATAAGTTCCTCATCGCCATTTCGAGGTCGTTCCGTATGACCCAAAGCTCTACGTATTGTGATAAAACAAAGATAAATGCCACAAAATGCACCAAATTATGCAAAAAGATTTTTAAACGATCTTTCTCCCAAAGACCGCCACATCGCAGCAATGAGATAATAGTTCCCAATAATGGATTATCTGGGTCTTCTGATACAGTTAAGAATTTGAATACCATTTTTAAATTAGAACGAATGTTCTCCCGCTTGTGGCAAAAATATAATGTGAAATTCACGTAATACTCGTACACTTGAAGGCCAATTCATCATTTATGAATGTCTGTTACTATACCATTCCTCTAGTATGGCCTGTTTTTACCTGACTACGGCAAAGCCAAAGGAGGGTTATGATTTTGACAGGCTATGTATGTATTTTCATCTGTTCCCTCGTAACTCCTAAACTACTTATCAGAATTCGACAAATGCCATATCATTAGACGCGTCTTAATTGTCCGCTGGTTAAAGGCCATATAGGGTTTTACAAAATCTAATGTGGCGCCTTCTAGCAGACAAAACATACGAGTAAAAAAATAAAGTTAAGATAAATGTAAAGAAAATCATTGCATTATATTTTCTTATTAATACTACTCTGTGCTCAATTATCAATTTTGAATTGGCCGCCTTATATTAAATATTATAACGAGAATATTATAAAGAGATATCACTGTCATTGTGACGTGTGTGTTTTTTAGAAGAATTAATGTCGGATGGTTATGTTTCGTTTTAGTATAAAGAGTTAAGTTTTCTATAAAAGGAATAACAATATCTGAAATAAAGGCTTTATAAAGAAAGACAATTTATCTCTACATAGTGAATATTGCATACTTAAGAATAGTATTGTATGACAGTATTATCAATTTACAACGAAGGCATCTTGGTAGAGTGTACTGTGTCCATTTACTTGCAACTACATTAGCAACTTTGTTCAGTTCAGTATTCTGAAAATCTTGTTTTATACTTTTTCAGCGTCGTTTTTGTCGTAGTTGGGTTTTTTTTAAGTTTGTTTGTTTTAAAAATATAATTAGTGCAACTAATGAAACTTGGGTAAAAATTGCTTAGCCATAAAAATATGAACCCTCAACTGGTCACGAAAATCAGAAGTAATTTTAATAGAAATATGTATTCGAGCTCTAGTTATGAGAAAATGGAACATTATTTTCTCCTCCATATTAAAATGGTACACTGACCTCTATATTTCACGAGTTGATAGAGTACCGAGCTGTACCGACGGACCTACATCATTTGCAAGAGTTTTTATCTCGGAAACTACAGAATGAATGAACCCACTAGATACTCTGAATGCAGATTCTAGACGAGTTTTAATCAAGTCTTTTGTGTGAAATCCTCGTAGTTTGTATGTCATTAAGAGCTACAATTCTGCTTCCATTCGGTAATTGAGTTTTAGTCGAATTACTCTTATTTCGCCTGTGTTGGTTTCATGGAATAATTTATCAAGGTACAGGCTTTGTTTTGTATGCTTGATTGTGTTTTCGTAACTAGTTTCGCTTGAATTTGAGGAAATTGATACAATGGAACACTGCTTAGCGTAACTTGCGACGTGAAGGGGTGCTTTTCGCTCATTTCTTGGGTTAAAATTTTGCATAATATTACCACTATTTTTGGACTAGATTTGTACATTAACGGAAAAATATTAACTGACGAAAAATGGAAAACAATATTAATTAGACGTCACCGACTCACCATATTCGATTATTAAAAAATATCAAACATGCGAATAAAATAATTACAACGATAGAATGTAGAATACATAATAATTAAAGGTAGTCAACAAGTAGGAAAATAAGAATGATGAACAAACAATCATACGAACGAATAAATAAAGTGTAAAGAATGGGTGGACAGATGTCACAATATATGAAACAAATTGGTACTTTGCATACAAAACAGTAGGTTGTTTGTTAAATAGGCAATTTTTTTGCACAGTGACAACTGATTATTTCGGCTTCACAAATTGTACTGTTTTGGCGAATATGGCACGGTAATTGTTAGTGTTTAGCGTCAATTTGATCGAAAACTGCCAGAAAATGTATTTTCTTTGTTTATCGTTGTTGGGAGTTCGATTTTAAGTGGTTATTAGGGTATGGTATATTTAATGTTTGATTTGATTTTGACGTTCGATTTTATGGAGTTTTTTAAGGAGGGGAAAATTATCGAATGGCTTCTCCCACCTGGGTGAGGCGGAAGGAAGTGTCAGACTCTTGCATACTAAATACCACCCCATTCCTTCTCCTGCACTTCGAGCCGGAGCCCCGGTAACCCGTTAGGTTCTCCGCGACTCCGAATCGGCATCAGCCCTGTTGGACCCCATCCGTGGTGGTCTGATGGTTCTTTGAGGCTCACGGAACGCGACGCGCCGTACGCTCGGGTCTGGTTCTGGTCGGACAGCTAAGCCACACATACTCGCCGTCCGCAGGCCCTCGATTTTATGGATAGGAACGTAATTGTTAGTTTACTTCAGTATAGGTATGAGGTTCATCACACACTTAGTAAGCACAGCTCAAGCACGGCTCCCGCATGGTTCAAGCACGGCTCCGATACGGCGTTCTTTGCTTTAAATAAACAATACAAAAAGGTTGCAAGCGCGTCGTCGCGCCGCCGTTGGCGTTCGGGCGGTGCGTTTATAGCTTTTTTATATTAATGTTATGAATTCTGTCATACGACATACGATTTAATGTTCATATTTAAATGACGAGTTAATTGCTGGGTTGGAGCCGTATCGGAGCCGTGCTTGTTAGATGTGCAATGACTTTCATTTAATAAAAGTATGATTTTGGTAATAAATTGAGGTATTTTTTTTACAAAACTGTAATGAAAAATAAAACAAACAGCTTAAACTGTCAAACACCACGAGGACACCGGTGACCGCAACCTATTGTTCTATAATTGTGTCTATATTGACGGTACTCGACGAGTTAAGAATTAAACTTTATTTGCACGTTTCTACAATTTGTTAAATATTATTCAATTTGAAATCAAACAGCGTTTGATTCGCTACAATGAAAAGAACTTTAATCTAGCAGAATAGGTATTTGATTTCGAAATTCTTAAAATAATTTCATAGAACACTGAAACTCAAAGTATAAAGGGTTCGTATCTCTTTTGAAGTAATCTGACATGAAGCTAAATAACATGTTTTCTGTACCTTTAGAAATTAGCGGATTATTAATTCTGACTATAAAGCTTACTAACTGCCTTTGATCAAATTACTCTAAACACTACCTCATAATCTTAATATAACAACAATTAAATATATGTTTATAATAATTATCGTGAGACATATTAAATAATACGCTTCTAGTTTGGAGTGTGACACATCAACACTGAATTTGTGCCGAACCCGGAATCGAACCCACTACCTATGCCACTGGTGAACGTATCATGCGTTTTAACATCGTCGCAAGCGCCGCTGTTGGAGTTAGGAGCAAACGCGCGTGGTTTCCGTCAGACGGCACGATGAGCTCGTCACGCAAGTAACAACACCAATGTAAGCGTCGACGCTAGTCAGTGGGCTGCGCGACATCGCCGCGACTGCACACGCTGCTCATGAGGAAGAGCCCCTCTGAAGCTATTGTTGACATATATTCGGTACCACCCCTATTCTTCCTACCCTGTTTATCTATAGGTACAATTTTGGATTATATTTACTCGAGTCTACGTGACGTTGACCCGAAATTGGAGAATATGAAATTACAAAATAACAAACAAGAATTAATTGTTGTTCTAAACTGATAGCTAAGCGGTTCACCTCACTTTTGAATAAGCAAATGTATTCGTCATTAATTAAATTAAATAAATTTGGTATTACAAATTAAGTATAAACATTTATTTATGTGATATTATTTCAAGCTTCTTGCATTTGAGAGAACAGGGTGAAGAAACTGTAGGAACCTTTCATGATCTGAAAAAAAAATGTTATTACATTACATTAACATATATAAAAGTCCCGTCTAGGTGAGGCGGGAGAGCGTGTCAGACTCTTACTGACTAAAAACCACCCCGTTCCTTCTCCTGCACGTCGACCCGGAGCCCCGGTAACCCGTTAGGTTCTCCGCGACATATACAAGGTGTAGTTTTGAAGCCTTCTCGGGGGCATGTCACAGAAGTCATAAAGGTTCAATGTAAGAGAAAATTTCGGGCCAATAGTTAAAAATATGGCTAGAATAAATCGTTTAAGTTCGACAGTTTTTCAGAATAAGCGACAGCAATGTTTCTTATTAGTATTATGGAATTAGTATCGTGTTTGAGTTTGTGTGTGTTAAACCGCGTTATAAAGCTAGTTACAAGACGGCGGCGTGTATTTCACACTTACAAATTTCCGTAATTTCAGAAAAATGAAAAATTAAACCTACAATTTTTTTATTGATTGGGACACAGACTCGATAGCCGAGTTACCTCCTAGAAAATGACGCGGCTTATGCAAAAGTATACGAAAGACTTTTCAATGTAACTTACTATTTAAAATTAAAATAAAGATAGATTTTATATATATATTCCTATATACTACATTGAGGAGGAAGGATTGAATAGATAACATGCATATATTACAATAATTACATTCATGTTAAACAGCAAAATTTAAGGAGGAAGGGCTTGCTCTCTCGTATCGGTTTTCAATGTTGCTGTGCCCGACGGGGTCCATAATTGTTACTATTGTATTTTCTAACCACCTGTATATGTACCTCTATATTATGGATGCAATAAATACTTGATTATTTGAAGTAATTATTGAAGTATTTATTCTGCAACCAACTCGAACATACGAGACCATACACAACATGTTACTGTTGCTTTTGTGACGTTTAGGTCTTTAGACATAAAATTTTATTTAGATAATATATTCCTTATCTCCCCAATGCCTGAATCCCCAAAAATCCTCAAATTCCCAATTCCCAAAAGGCCGGTAACGCCCTTGTAACGCCTCTGGTGTTCCGGGTGTCCATGGGCGGCGCTGATTGCTTACCATCAGGTGATGTGTCTGCTCGGTTACCAACTTATCCCATAAAAAAGTACAAAACGTACCACGCAATGCTTTTTTTCTGTGTCATGGGTATTTAGAAGCACATGATATCAGATACACATTGAATACTTACTTCAATAAAAGTAGGGATAGAGAGCGTAGTATATGGACCAGCATCTAATATCAGAGGATGGTTTAACTTGCCAGCCAATAGCAAGAGATGTTTGCGCACATGCACATTGCTCTTCCACCAATCACTGCTGTAGATTCCTCTGTCAACTAACTTACTCTGTAATTATAAAAATGTAAAAATGTAGATGACTTAAACGAGTACTTTTCGGTACGGGTCTGACGGAAGAGAGACAATAATGTTCAAATATTCAAATACCGAACACGGCTAAATTTTAAGATGCGTTTGATGGCACAATAATTAAATACAATTTAAAAATGAGTTATTTTTCAGTATTCGGGCGTAAATAATTTAGTTATAAACACATAACATCACGCCTTTTATCCCCGAAGGCGTAGGCAGAGGTGCTCATTATGCCACTGCACAATGTAACAACCACTTTTAACTATTTACGTTACGAGTCCCATGTAATAGAGGATGAGCTTATTGCCATATACCAGGCACAATTCTAGACTCCGTGCTACTACAGATAATTTTTCAAAAACCCAGTAATAGTTTGTCCGGCCTGGGAATCGAACCCGAGACCCCTTGCCCGATCGCACTTGCGACCACTCGCCCAACAAGGCAGTTAATTATAAACAGAGTCTTAAAAAAACTTACATTAAGGGTCACTTCATTGCTATGCCAACAGTACAAAAAAAGTTGCGAGATTAAACCAGACGTGTACTGAAAGACCCAAAGCTTTTGCGAGGCAGTAGCTTCTTTCTGGAAAAATGTTTTATGAAAAAAAAAACACAACTTCAAAAATTAACTAATTCATTTAACAAAGGATTAAAAAAATGAACCGAAAATAAAATCAGACCAGTCCAAAGTACCGAAAGGTTAACAATTTTTAATTATTTCAATCTTAAAGCCTCATAATTCCGACGCTAACTAATTAACGTCAAATAAATTACTCACGGAACTGAATTGCACCACGCTACCGCAAATTGTTATGGAGCACATTAGTACATAAACAAACATGGTAGGCGACAGCAGGGAGTTGAAAACTGAAGAGTGTCTGTAACACAAATATGTACCTTATTTAAACAGTATTTGGGTCCATTTAAATATGATTCTTTAACCATTTGAAGATATTAGTGCAGATATAAAGTTTTATTATGAATTGTGTTTCAAAACTTGATTAAACTAATAAGACTAAATTAAAATGATCTTAATTTTAGCTAATGTAAAGCACCTTCTAAAACTTTTAATTCAGATAAAGAACCTGAACTCCAAAATTAGCTCTGTCGACATCCAATCAATGGGGTAAAGCACCTAAAACGAATCCATAAAAACTTATGAAGCACTTACTTCAATAAGACGTTATGATGTCTATGGCATTCTTTGATCCTATCTAACACGTCTCGTGTCGAAGTTACATCATCAAATAGGTTGTTACATTTCTCCCTGAGTATGATCATCTGGCCTTTGAGATAAGACATGATAGCAACAGCGTTCATATCGTACACAGCTAGCACTCCAGAACCTTGACTTCCCATAACGATGTGTACAATTACGCTTATCAAATATCCAGGCATCCTTTCGTTATCAAACGGAAACCAAGAACACAGAATCTGTGGTAAAGGCTCAATCCCCAATCTTACCTCTTCTCGATAAGAATGCGATGATACATACTTCAATAAAGGAGTTAGTATTAGAAGGAAATTTGTTATAAATACCATCGTCCAAAACATGTATGTTATAATCCTAGTATACTTTGTGTAGTCTTCCATATGCTTTAGGATAATAGGATCTCCTTTCTTTATTTGTGTTAGTTCTTCTTCAGAAATGTATTTAGCTAGCTTCCTCCATTCACTCTGCCAAAAAACGTAAGAGAAACATTTTGCGAGACAAATAACACTGAGGATAGTTAGCGACATATTGTTCAAAACTTTATTAATATCGTGCCTGATAAAATAAAGATCGATAAATTGACTTATTACGAAAAATACTGATGATAGATGTATCAAATTGTAAACGACTGTTCGAAATTTGCTCCCAGTTTGCCAGAGGCCAAATAAATACAATCCCTTCAATGTTGGACCCAATAAAGGATTATTGGAGTCCTCTAACCGCTTGGTATATTTTACGACTTTTTTTAAAAACATGATGCTTTGTGTGAGCTCTGAAAAGGTTAAAGCGTAAATGTGCTATAGTGAACTTTACAAGGGGTTAATTTCTTCAATTGTCCAATTAGCAAATCGGTTAGAATGTTCAATTTCATTTTATTTCTTCGCACAAAGCCGTACTGTAAATTGTTCGCAAATTAACCCTTTTTGTTGGGTTCCGTCGTTATTTACAAAGTAGACCGAATATCAAGTTTCCACCACTAAGTTTGACCTCTTTAACAAAATTAAATTATACTTAGGTAACCACTAGAATAAAAATTTATATGCATATTTGGATGTTTTTACATTTTTACTGTGATACTTTTTACGGGTTATGTTTAAAATTGGCTCTCGAATGATCGCAAACATAACGGGAAGATGTGTTAAGTTCAACTCCGATTGTAATTCTGTAAATGGTACTTATGATGCGTCTATTACAAAATTAATGACAAGAAATCAGCTGAAAAGGAAACATTTAAAACATGTTGTGCATTTATTAATAAAAAATAAATTATTTCGACTGTTCAATATAATAAAATATTTTAACTGATCAATACAGCAAATAAAAAAAATACTTATTTTTGATGTTATTGCCGCTGCTGTTGCTGTTTAACTCGTCGAGCACCGCCATTATAGACACAATTAAAGAACAATAGGTTGCGGTCACTGGTGACCGCTTGGTGTTTGATAGTTTGATGCTAAAAAACGTGACGTCACAATACACAATCTCGTACAAAATTCATAGAAAACTGTCGTTTTTGACATTTCCAAAAAAGTATTGAATTTGACTAGTTGGCAAGTACCCAATCGTTTGAAGTTTATGTCATGTAATTACATCACACGCTAAAAATATATTAGACTGAGACGTCTAAAATATTTTTATTGCCTTTGTCGTATTCTCCTTCTATTTTTTAATTAGCATCCATTAAGTTTTCTAAACATTAAACAGAGTGCAAAAGATAGTTATTTTTCTTGCGATATTAACAAACGTCCATTAAAATCCAGCTACTATGAGCTTTTGCTCCACCTCACACATTTTTCATTCCGTATTTACCAAGAGCGAAAGGTCAACAAAGAATTTGAAAGTAAAGTGTAAAAAATAAAACTTTTTATATTGTACAATTAATGCGAAAACTGAATGGATGTTTTATTAAGACATGACTTGTGTGATTCAATAGACTGTACGGTTGGTGCGGTGGTTGGGCAACCGGCTACCACGCAACGGAACTACTCTTTATGTGGTCCATAATTTGTATGATATGTATGTGAACTTATATTTTTGTAAATGCATCGACGACATAGAAGAAAATCCTAGGCAAAGTTTTAAAAAAGAAAAAAAAATATATTTTCATAAAATAGGTAAGTACCGAGATCATGATGATTATTAGCTGAACCGAGTAAATACATGCTACATGGGTTATGGTTTAGAATAATTTTATTATCGCTTTCGTTCATTTCTGTTCAATTTTAACTGTAAAGCTGTAACTTAAAAGCATAAGGTTTAAGAATCTGTTTAGAGCGGTAACGGGATCATAGCACTATCAATATTCTTTAATAAAATAATCAATATTAACACGAGTTGTCCCAGGAGTCGATAGATGGCGTTGGGATAGATTTTGGTTTCGTTATCGAGATTTATATAAGGTACGGGGAAATGTTTTGTATGATGTTTGCAGCAAGCATTGCGATTGATATATTTACGTGATTAGTAGAGTAATTCAGCACAATGTTATAATTTATCCACCCTCTCCCAAGTCGACCTTCGTTCAGATTCTGAACTATAGTGGATCAAAATAGAACTGAGTAGGTATTTAAATTTTCTAACGTTTTATTGTGTTATAACATAACTATAATGATATCACTATAGCATTGGCCACTCGCCTTTATCACCTATAAAGCCACCTGTCCTTACTCGTCTCCTATTAAAGGTTTAAATACACTTTATTTCTCCACGTGACGTCATAAAATGGCGTCTGCTTGCGCAGCTTTCGAATTACTGAAAGACATGTTTCTTGATTCATTGGTGAAATAATCGAGCTCGTCGCATTATCAACTTTATGTGCGTATGGCTTTAAGTACTATTTTTCCATTCTCCGATATTTTCACCGTTGTAAAAATGTTTGAATGCCTATTATTTTCCACTAGAATGGTTTATTTTTGCTGTTACAGGTTAAAAATCAAATAGGTATGTACATACCTATGAGATTTTGTTTTTAAAGAAATGTAATAATAAGACTGCCACGTTGGCTGAGTAGTCGCAAGTGCGACTGGCCTCGGGTTTGATTCCCGGGTCGTGCTAAGTATTACTAGTTTTTTTTAAATCAGTAGTAGCACTAAGTCTGGAATTGTGCCTGATATATGGTAAAAAAAATCTCAGTAGGTAGGAGTCTGCGCCCGGTTTATGGCAATAGGCTCACCCCCTATTACATTGGATTCATAACATAAATAGTGAAAAGTGGGTATGCCATTGTACAGTTGCAGTGCCGTAATGTGAATCTCTGCCTACCCCTTCGGGAATAAAAGGCGTAAGGTTATGTTATAATAAGTAAAAATAAGCAACAAGCAATTGGAGTAATGACCATTAATACAATAGTTAAAAAAATAGTAATCTGTTAGATTACTCCCTTAAAGTGACAATCGTCAAAATATTCAATAAAGTATATACGGAACCGCTTATAATTTTTTTTACTGGAAAACAATTTTCTATATTAACCCTTAATTTGACTGTTAGGTCTCATTTCCACTTAAACGAGTTTATTAAAAATGTATGAAACATTGCCAGCCACTTAGGAATAAATTAACAGAAAAAAATTCACAATGCCTTTCTTTACACTTGAAAAAAAAAGTAAGTAGATATAATTTCTTTTTTTAAACAAGAGGCAAACTGGCTGACGTATCACCTGATGGTAAGTGATCAGCGCCGCACATGGACACCCGCAACACCAGAGGTGCCACAGGTGCGTTGCAGGCCTTTTAAAAAGGAATACGCCCTTTTCTTGCAGGTTTGAAGGTCGTATCGGTTCGGAAATACCGCCGCCAACAGATAATTCCACAGTTTTGCTGTGCGAGGCAGAAAGCTACGAAAATAAATATTAGAATGTACTTTTTTACTACTAACTCATAACAATGAAAATAGCAATATATTATTTATGCATCTCAAGGCCTATCAAAATGTGGGAAATTACGTATTAAACCTTTCTCGTTTAAAAATGACGTTTTAATATTATTTCAAACCTATCAAAAACATTGCCTGCAGGTGATTTTGCACAAGTTTTAGGTATTAAAATTCTTAAAACGATGCACAGTTTAATTAGTAATTTCGCAAACTTGACATGGGTCTTGCAAATTGGTTGTTAAAACTTCAGTAAGAGCTTTAATGGATATTGGGATCCCTCATTCCCTTGGCGTAGTTAATGTGATTAACATAACGACATTTCCTATTTGCCACTTCATTGAGTTGTCAACCACGGCTGCTGACCTTACGGTGTTGTATTTATTTATGGAAAAATTATTGGCCTTGTTAAAATTCTCAGCAGTAGCACGGAGTCTGGAAATGTGCCCGGTATATGGCAATAGGCTCATCCCCTATTACATGGGACTCATAACATAAATAGTGAAAAGTGGGTGTTACATTGTACAGTGACATTAAGTGCCGAAATGTGCACCTCTGCCTACCCTTTCGGGGATAGAAAGGCATGATAATATAACGTTATGTTACTGGACTTTTTTTAAATTTCAATAATAACACGAAGGTTTGTAAGTGCATCCTTTTATACCGCAGTAAATCTTATTTCGTTTTTTCTTTTCTTCTTTAATTTTATACCAGTTTTTGGAAATGAATGTAACAAAAACGTACCATTCGTTGCCGGAAACACTGTGGGCATATCAGTGCGAAATTTGGGTTAGATGAAATGTTAATATTTAACATTGTTAACATATTACATTTTCCTCGAATAATGTTCAGGAAGCTCAGCTTGGCTTTTCTCGTAATACGAAGTGAAAGGAAAATTATGGCAGGCATTCTTATTAAATTTAATTTATAATTTATATGGAACTAGAGAATAAGGAAGCAGTAGATCCACCTATCTTTACATGTATTTTAAAAGGGAACCGCCTTTCGCTTCTGTTTGTACGTAGACGATGAACTCAAAAACCAATGGACGGATAATGATGAGGTATAAGATAGTTTGTGTCTGAGAAAGGCTTAGATATAGGTGTATTTTGTATTAAAACTTTTGTGAGACATACTAAATTAATTACTATGTCAGTAGCAGCGCCACAGCCGCCGCTTCGCGCGTCGTGGATTGCTGCTCATGAATATGAGCCTTCAGCGTGGCTTGAAACTAGTCGAGTTCCCCGTCAAACAGTTACATGAGTAAACTGAAAACAATAATTATTTTGGTATTTATAACTTCTACAATTTACTATGGATCTGGCCGCGGATTTAAAATAAAAAATATGTTGTTGTGTATAATATTTCTTTGCAAAACTCTGTGAACCGTGTAAGAAAATTACAGATTTGACTTTATGTTACAATTCTTGTTAACTTAAAAATATTTTATATTTCCACATCTATATTACACTCTTAGAGTTATTGAACCATCAAAATGAAAAAAAAACACCTTCATTAAATGGTGTAAAGTCTTTGCTAGGTTATTCAAAGTCATCTTCATAGTAGACCTTTGAACATTTTTATTCCGAAATTATTGTATATAGGTACTTTTTTTAATATTTTTATTAAAGATAACTTTACGACGTTGATACTCCATCACTTTTGATCAACTATATTTTATGGCGACTTTTATGGTAACTTATTTACGAGTTTGTTTTTCATTGTTAATACAGAATCACTGTTTTCTTGCTTTGTAAGTTTAGTACTTTTTTGTTGTAAAAAGTTGTTTGTTTTCGTATTAGAACTTCGTATTATTAATTTATTCAAATATATCGGTACAAGTACACATTACAACTTCTCAATACACATTTAATTATAACTAATGATGATGAAAGAACATAATAATAATTCAGTGGCAACACCACCAAAAGTGAACGTACAAATATTTTCACTGCTTTAATATAAATAATTTACATATATTATTTACTTACAATTAACTTACAACCTAGACCAAATCAATAAAAAATCAAAACAAAACTTTTTCATATAATATTATATTATACAAAATCATCACCATAGATTTTAACAATACAAACGAAAAAATATCTAGAAGCAAAAATTACAATGGCAGCTCCAACAATGGAAATATAGTGAAGTACATAAAGAAATTATGTTGACGAGAGCCAGGAAGCAACAAGGCGCACCTCCACCACCTCCGGTCTCGTCGCTCCGCTTCGCCTCGCCGCCGTCATCGAAATCCCGCTCCGCGCTCACCGGTGACTGCAGTTGCGTCGAGCTCGAGCGACGAATATATCTCCCCGCCTAAGTCGCCACCACCTGTACGTCGTCGGCCGGGGAGAGGCCGGCCACTGACTGACCAGGGGCCATCAGGCCCTGGGACGGGTCCCCGCTACCGGTAGTTGCGTGCGGCACATGAAACGGACTCAATGTATAAATGAGAACGTCACGTACTAAGGTGCTACAGAGTGAGGGACTAACCTCACGGCATACCGTGAAAGGATGCTGTCTATGTTTCAGGTGCTTGAGCCATCTGTCAACGTCTCAGCCCAACGACTCTCGGATCAAGTGCGGGTCATCTAACGCAATCGCAGATTGGATGATGATGCGCTTGATCGGCTACGTTTAGAAGCACTGCGCAACCGTGTCGTTCCCGTCTCACCACAATTGAGGGCACAAACACCTAATGTGGAACAAAATGTGACACAGATCACTCCCGTGGTTGGAATGGAGGACGATAGAGTTGAAGAAGTAAGTACTTAGTGCAATGAGTGCACAATTTCTGGTTAAAATGGTTCAAGAATTCAGACGTTGGCTTAGCATCTCATTTCCAGGCAGCTTTGGAAGCTGGATCGTTACCACAGTTTCTGACAACAAGAATTATCCAATTGGTCTGCTGCTATTATAGACCAATCACGTGTTTATCAACTCTATAAACTTCTTACATCCATTTTGAGCACAAAAATATAAAATCCATCATATATGTATCTCATGGAACTAAGGAGCTACTCCTCATTGATACGGTCGTTAGCCAACAGGTCCGTCGATCCCGAAAAGATTTATCTACATGCTGGATAGACTACAAAAAAGCATATGATTCTGTGATCTATGACACACATGGCTGATGAGTGTGCTGGAGTTGTATAAAATAGATGCAACTCTACGCACCTTCGTATAATCATATATGAGACAGTGGAACAACGTGCTTTGCAATCCAGGATGCAGACAAATCCAAAAAAATGAAGAACCTGTTAGGATAGTGCGAGGAATATTCCAGGGTGACAGTCTGAGCCCACTATGATTCTGCTTGGCCTTGAATCCTCTCATTATTCTACTGGAGGCTTCAGGGCTAGGTTATTCTTTACGGAGAAGGGCTCTAGTTATCTTCTACTACCCACTTTATATGGATGACCTCAAGTTGTTTGCTCCAAATAAGAAACAACTGATGGAATTACTAAAATTAACGGAAAACTTTAGTAGTTCCATCAAAGTGAGTTTGGAGTAGACAAGTGTGCGGTCATGCATGTAAAGTGAGGACGGTTTGTGGAATCCGAGGGTCTAGAACTCTCAGATTTTACAAAACTGAGATCTCTCTCCGCAAACGATACATACAAAGACCAGGGTATATCAGAAGTACTGTAATCCTAATGTGTATAAAGTAATCGTTACAGGAGCGCTTCTTTGGCCGCCTAAATAAAGTATTGAAAAGTTCCTTATCAGACGGAAACAAGGTGGTTGAGTCATGCCGGTTCTGATGTATTCTTTTGGCATATTCAAGTGGACTAATACTGAACTTGACTCCCTGGATAGGCGAGTCCAGACCCGGTTGACTGCAAATCGCATGCATTACCCTCGTTCGTCGGTCATGAGGTTGTACATCCCGCGGTCGAGGCTTATTGAATGCTTATTGAACCCTTCACAACCGTGAGGTGTGCAACCTCAGGGAATATTTCCTGAAAGTAAACGAGGGTATGCATCGAGAAGTAGCAGCGGTGGACAATGGATTCACTCTGCTATCCCTGGCAAAAAAGAACTGGTGCAAACCTGTAGTACTGAGCGTCAATGATCACAAGGAGGTATGGCACAGCAAGGAGCTCCACAGACGATTTTTACGGGCCCTTTATGGACCCAGTGTGGATTTCCTAGCGTCCGTAACTTGGCTAAGATTCAGTAATCCCTGTGGAGAAACTGAAGGATTTGTCTGTGTAATTATGGACGAAGTTATCCTTACGAGTAACTATCGAAAATATATTATTAGGGATGGGACGGGCATGTCATAGTGCTGGTGAATCCATTAGACATATTATTTCTGGTTGAGGTCCTTTGGCTAATAGTGAATATTTGAATAGGCTTAATCAAGTAGCCAAGGTTATCCATCAGCAACTTGCTTTTCACTATCGACTTGTTGAGTCTGAGGTACTGTACTACAAGTATGTGCCCGATCAAGTTCTCGAAAATAACCATATCACGTTGTACTGGGACCGGTCTATCATCACTGATAGGATTAACCTGACATAGTGGTGATAGACCGACAAGTGCGCCGTACGATGATAATATAATCGATGTCACCATTCCCCATGACGAGAACCTCGTGAAAGCTGAGAAAGATAAACAAATAAAATATCTTAGACTTCTCACGAGGTCGTCGACATGTGGAGTGTGGATGCGGCATCATTGTGCCGATAGTCGTGTCGGCCAATGGGTTAATCCCTAAAAGCCTCGACATTCATCTCAGGAGGCTGGCGTTGGGTGGTATGGCCTGATACAGAAGGCAGTTCTCCTTGAAACGGCACGTATTGTAAGGTTTCTGTCTCTGGAGCCCTAACCACCGGTAGCTTGAACCATGATCCCGTTGCTGCACGGCTCCTATTTTTATATATTTTTTATATTTTGTAAGTAGTATTTAAAAGTGTATTTATAGAGAATTTTAAATAAATATAAGGAAATTCATATTTCTTACAAAATGTATCGACAAGTGTAATAAAAAAATGAATAATAAAATAACAATGGAAAGACTGCCTCGTTGGCCGAGTGGTCGCAGGTGATTGTCGGGCAAAGGGGTCTCGGGTTTGATTCCCGGATCAGGCAAAGTATTACTGAGTTTTTTAAAAAGCTCAGTAGTAGTACGGAGACTGGAAATGTGCCCGGTATATGGCAAAACGTTCACCACCTGATACAAGGGGCTCATTACATAAAAAGTGAAAAGTGGGTGTTACACTGTACAGTTGCGTTAAGTGCCGTAATGTGCACCTCTGGCGTGAAGTTATGTAACAATAATTATGTCAACTATTTTAAAACCATTTTTTTACCAATCAGTGTATTTTAATCTTATTTGATATGAGTTATGTATTATTTCGTATATTAAAACTATTATTTGAATTTCAAAGCCATCACGAAACTCGATATATGTTGTAAAAGAAAAAGTTGAGAGCCATCGTTTGTCACCAGCACGTTTATTAAATAATGTTGTACACAACCCATATCAGAGGTATAAGTATGAATACCAAACTATTCTTTCTAACTATTAATTCTCAGTAGTAGCCCGGAGTCTGGAAATGTGCCCGGTATAAGGCAATAGGCTCACCCCCTATTACATGGGACTCATAACATAAATAGTGAAAAGTGGGTGTTACTTCTGTGTGCACCTCTGCGTACCCCTTCGGGGATAAAAGGCGTGATGTTATGTTATGTGAATACCAAACTATATAGAATTATCGTCAAGAAAATTATTAGACAGACATGTACTCAGGTTTAAATCAGTTTCAAATTCTAGCATGATACTTTTTGTTTCTTTTTAAACGAAAAGAAAGAAGAAAGAAAATCCTAGTGTAGGGCAACGGCCGGGCCCTACACTAGGATTTTCTCCTGCATCGTGGGTGCGTTTACAAACATAAAATTTCATATACAAGATATCTAGACTAAAAAAAACTGTTTTTTTTTTTTTTTTTTCTTCTTTGGCAACCGAGTCTCCAAAACGGTGTTGTCGACTATACTGCCAGTGTCGAGTGGTGACGGCAAAATTTATGAACCGTCGAACTTAACTTTGCGGTAGTTTTTAGTTGTTAGTAGCTGGAAAGACAAAACAATTGGGTTAGTAAACATAGACATTATCAACTATTTTATTGTATGTATACAGTGGTGTAAAAAATAGTTGGGGGACATACACAATACAGACAGATATGAATATATATATATCATTGAACACCGTCATATTTTAATGTCATTTTCATTTATAAATTTACTTAGACAATTAATTAATTTGTAGGAAAAGTGGGTTAAAAGGAGGTGGAAACTGATTGGGAGAGGGATTTGGATTTTGGGAAGTTTTTTATAGAGGTCAAAAGATTTGGAATTTAAGGGACACGAAAAAAAGATGTGTTCTAAGGTTCCCTCATCAAGGCCGCATTCGCACGGCGAGCTGTCGCGAACGCGGATCTTGCTGAGGAAAAAAAAAAACTGTTACTATCATTAGTTATAATTTTTGTGTGTAACGAAACGTTTTGAAGCGCTTGTCAGCTGTCAGCTGTCAATATTATCGTTCATTCGCTTTTTTTTTTTTTTTTTTTTTTTTTTTTTTTTTTTTTTTTTAACAGAAACCGCAAGTTTTACAGGTTTCAGGACAAATGTTTAGGTATCGGTAATTAATACACAACAAGATGCTGAATACTGCATGCCTGTATAATTATGACTTTAATAGAGTGGGCCAAAGATGTACTGATCACCTGACATCGTTCTTTCTTAAACTGTCAAACACCAAGCGGTCACCGGTGACCGCAACCTGTTGTTCTATAATTGCGTCCATAATGACGGTACTCGACGAGAAACTTAATTTAAAAAGATGTGGGGTTCCACATCTGGTCTCTAGTTCTCGAACTAGAGACTGTATAACTCGGTAATTGAGTATAACAATAAATATACCTTTGCAAGCTCGTAACAAAGACTTATGCGGAACATAACTTAAAGTTATTAGAGAAAGGCTTTTTGTTACCTAAGGGGCATTAGTATAAGGTATTACTGGGAGTATATTATGTAGGTACAGATTACGTAGGTATAAATGAAACAGTTCGCGTTTTTAGCAATTTCGCGTTTAAAAAAATGGAGTTTAAGTTTTTGTTGCTTCAATATTGCTGTTGATGGAAAAGAACTCGCCCTCAAATATTTTTGAAAGAATCATACAAAAACATACAAGTGAATTCGCGGAATGCCTAATGGATTGCCAGGCCCCGGCTCCAAGAGCTGACGTAGGAACGGGATGGTTTTTAGTTAGCAAGAGTCTGACACTATCTCTCGCCTAACCCAAGTCGGGATGGATGACATTCCTCCCTCAAAAAAAAGAACATAAAAAGCTTACAATATAATCCCGTGGGATCCGATTAAACATTATTTATTTAACACAAATCTATACAATATGGCGATGCTGCTAGCTTTATGGTTACGTTTCCCCGTTAACATCGATACGTATGATTTTTGTGGATTGTTGCCTTAATTTCTGATTTACTGACGTCTGCTTCATAAATGAGGTTCGGCTGAACCCAAAAAGTATAGACATACTATGTTTTTATCAACAGTTCATACAAATTGACCTACTTACATCGACTTTAGAACAAAAAGAGCAAAATTAACGAAAAAAAGAAGAAGCTGTTTATCATTAGTATGATCCGTATTAGCCAGTAGGTTCATCGACCCGAACTCTCAATCTAGTTATTGGATGGATAAATTAATTAGACACATGTGAAGTGCTAGGCAGTGATGGTACTCTGCTATAGGTACATATTATTGGATTGATGCAAACATTGCACACCACAATCCGACCCGATATAAAGTCCTACATATATCAACCTTTAAGACACAAGCCATGACAATTCGTAATAGAAATGGCAATACGTCAAGACTAGTCGTGAGAGCATTTCCGTGTTTTCCCTGGCTGTATTATAACAGGCTGTAAAAACAATGAACTGGGAAAATAGGCTCTTAAGCTGTGTAGAATAGAGAACAAAATACCTTATGATTTTATTTTAGGACGATTGTCTTGAAACGAACATTAAAAATGCGTTCCATTAAATCATATTAATATTTATTTTTTTTGTATTTTGTTATACATATCTATAAAAACTTTTCTTTTGAATACACTAAACGATAAATTGTATATCAATTTATAATTTCATTAACGCGTCAATGGCAAAAGCACATAAAATATACAGGGTGTAAACGGACCGCTACCGAAAATCGCCGCATGTGATGGTCAGAAACAAATTGCATTTTCATAAAAGTCAAGAATTAAAATATGTTTATTCTATATAAATGTCTGTAATCAACTGCTCAAGGCTGATGTTGTATGAATAATACGAAAACAAAAACGATTAATATTGTAAAAATTGTATTGTTAAAACTTTTTTTGTCAGCTTCTTCGGGAGCTTTCTGTTTACACCCTGTGTGAAAACAAGAACCCAAATTCTCATCAAAACGTACGAGAAAAACAGAAAAATCGGACAAACTAATAAAGTTTCACGTTTGACGTCAACTCTATTACTTTCCATGAAGGTTGTTTTCACCTGTCACGGGGAGTAACAGAATTTATAGTTATCGCAAAATGTTTGGAAGCACACAAGAAAAACAATTTAATTCACCTTGACTAGAAACAAAGGTGCCAAGAAAAAAGATTACGGAGGTCGTAAACGTATTGAAAATTCTTCAGAAACAACATGCTATTTGACCAAAATGTTTGTGATGTTGATGATAAAGATACATCATGATAGATTATAATTATTCTTCTTCAAAATTCCGCAAAATTTCCAGTTTAAGCCGAAAAAATCTGAAAATAATGAAACAAAATGTAACTAAAGAGAATTGAACGAACTGGCATGGTCGTTTACTACATTGATATTGAAGTACCTTTATCTATAATTACCGTACATCAACGATGTATTTTGACCAAAAAAATAATAATAACAACGTTGACAAATACCGTTACAGCAAATAAGTACAGAATTGAACTTGGTAATAAATCTTGTTATGATCAATGTTTACGTTGAAATCTTAGCAAAATAATATTAGCTTTATGACTGTGTGTAGCTATGAGACAAATATTAGTATGTGCCTATCTGTGTTTTTTTGTTACCATAGCAAAAAAACAAAGAAAATTTCTTAAAAATGGTATCCAATTAGGTATTAACTAACTGTAGGTTGAAGAAATACTTTTTAAAAGATATAAAAGATTAAGAGAACATCCAGACAGATTTTATTAAGTCACCTTTACAAATACAAAATTATAACATGTGGTTCAACTTTTTCGCGAGAAGTTTGTGACATTTCACAGCAATTTGAACGTTTCTAGTTTCACCAGCACCAAGTGGGAAATGTTTTAAAGAGCAGATACAGAAATGAATGGTTACTGTTTTAGGGAACAGAGAATAAAGTTCCCTAAGATCGGAAAAGGAGGATCCTCCGACCAATTTAAGTGTGGGAGAGCCATGCTTCGGCACGAATGGGCCGGCTCGACCGGAGTGATACCACGGCCTCACAGAAAACCGACGTGGAGCAACGCTTGCGTTGTGTGTCGTCGTGTTAGTAAGGTAACCGGAGGCCCAATTACCCTCCCCTTCCCCAATCTCCCCAATCCCTGAATCCCGAAAAATCCTTAAACTCCTAATCCCCAAATGGCCGGTAATGCACTTGTAACGCCCCTGGTGTTCCAGGTGTCCATAGGCAACGCCATCAGGTGATCCGTCCGCTCGTTTACCGGCTTATGCCATAAAAAAAGAAAAACCAAGCGGATCGTGCCTGGCGAGCTTTCTGCCCCACAGTTTTTTGTTGGGATTTTCTATCAGTGTTAATTCGCATGTAAACTTCACATGTTCGATGTAGGGATTTTTGACGTCATCCGTTAATTTTTCTTTTTAATTGATAGTCTATATGCGTGAGCTGTCATGCTGAAATTTGACGTGTGACATATGCCGTCACATTGCTTTTTACCTCCAAATTCGCTCTGCCTCGTTGGCCGAGTAGTCGCACTTGCGACTACTCGGGCAACGGGTCTCGGGTTCGATTCCCGGGTCGGGCAAAGTATTACTGGGTTTTTTTAAAATTCTCAGTAGTAGCACGGAGTCTGGAAATGTGCCCGGTATATGGCAATAGGCTCACCCCCTATTACATGGGACTCATAACAACTAGTGAAAAGTGGGTGTTACATTGTACTGTTGTAGAATGTGCACCTCTGCCTACCCCTTCGGGGATAAAAGGTGTGATGTTATGTTATGTACGTAATTCGCTCTTCTGAAACAGAACTTCTGGTTTATTCAAACAAGCAAAAAAGTACCTGACTTAAAACATTTACAAAAATGGTCACTCTCTTTTTGATGTCGAATAAAAATGAATCATGTTTGTGAGCTGCTAAGCGCTGTCGCGCTGCAACGCGCCTTCATGCCGCCCATATCTTCAAAAAGCCTGCAGGATTCTATAACTGCTGGCCAGCGCGGCGATGTTGGAAGAAGCCGCCACAAATGCTCGGAAACAGTTTGATTAGTCTTGGTGAATCTTTTATAAATTGTATTTCGCCTTTAAATACATTTTTAATAATTACAATCACGTCCCGATGTAAATAATACACTTTCATGTACAAGTTTATCAATAATTCACTTTTTATTTAGATAGTTTAGATACCAATAAATATCTAGTTGTTTTAAAACCGTTGCTAGCCGCGGCGCCACTGACTCGCCTTGTTTTTCTTTTTTAATCAGTTTTTTTACTTATAATCTAGGCCCTGAACAATATCATGTTAGTCTACTAGTTTCAAGTCTCAGTAGTGCTGACTTCGCACTCAAAAGCTCCTCTTGTTCGAAGGCCAGTTCTTCAAACAGCCACGTTTAACCCTTGTACACTTAACAAAAGAATTTAAACTCTACTACTCAATCTTACGGTTGAAATTGCCTTTAACGTAAGTCGAAGTTGAAAAAGATTATGGTGCATTTAAAAGAAGTGTCGTTTTAGATGAAACTTTAAAGTTAGCTAAACCTGATGATATATCGAGTCATTGGAATTCTATGTATGTAAAGAAAATCACTATATTATATTTTCTTAATTATTAAATACTCTGTGCTTAATTCTCATTGTTGAATTGGCCGCTTTATCATAAGAAATATAGAATAATTAATATAAAGAGATATCACTGCCATTGTGACGTCTGTGTTTTTTTTAGAAGAATGAATGTCATATGGTTATATTTTCTATTTTAGTTTATAAAGTTAATTTTTCCCATAAAAGGAATAATGCCTAATACAAAGAAATAAAGGCTTAAAATGTTGTTTTTTTGTTGTTTTTACAGAAAAACGCAATTTTGTTTTTATTTCGTTTAATGCGCAATATTATTATAAAACAACATTTTCTGCAAATATTTAACTCACTATGGAGAAGTTGAGATTTGATTTTGCTGTGAAAACATCAGGAGATGGAAAAACAAATATTATTTGCATAACCTCAATAGGTACACTTACTGGACAAGTTTACGGTATACCAAACGAATACCAGCCTGCAAGTTTACATCAAGTAATTATAAATAGTTCAAGTTATACCAAGGTAAAAAAGACATTGACTAAACGGTACCAAACAAGAAAAATATGGATAACCTTAACAGATGAGATATCTAAGACATATTTAATGAAGGACAAAACCTGCAGTTTAATGATTTGTACCTGGAAGAAATTAGGGAAAACGTCGATGATTATAAAATTTTACCTAGTAGCTCAAGTGAAACATTGGAAAAACTATTAGAAAAATTACTTGATGAAAAACAAACTAAATCTGAAACTCAAATTTTAGGGAAAATCTCAAAAGATTTTATGATTGAGAAATGTAATGGCAAAATTGCAAATGCTCACCAATGGATTAAAGATTTCAACAAAGAATGTGAACGTTTCCACATTAACGAAGATAAAAAGAAGATTGAAATATTAAAAAACTTTTTAGAATACTCTAGTATGGATTGGTACAGCTGTATGTTAATAAAGTTTACAGTTGAATCAGAGTGGAACAAATGGGAGAAAAATTTCTGTGAGACATTCGGAAACAAAGGATGGTCGCCCATCAGATATGCTCTTGCTTTTAAATATCAAATGGGTTCACTACTTGATTATGGTTTAAAAAAAGAAAAATTATTACTTGAAGTGAGAAAGTCGATTGATACTGGAACCCTTATAGACCTTATAGCAGCAGGTTTGCCTAATTATCTGATTGATAAAATTGACCGAGAGACTTTACAAGAAACCGAAGATCTGTATAATAAGTTAGGAAAACTAGAACATCTTGTTAGAAAGAACAAATATGATAAAAAACCCTATATACAATCTGACACAAAAACTACCTCTAAGAAATTTGAAGAGAAAAAGCCATGCAAAATCTGTGTCGCTGAAAATAAAGGGAACCGTTTCCACTTGGAGGAAAATTGTTGGTTTAAGGAGAATAATAAAAAAGGTGTTGTGAAAAGTGTAAACAACTCTGAATTGGAAATTGAACTAAATAATGAGAATCCAAAAAACTAGAAGTACCACCATTAATAAAAGTACCAGTACTAATAAACGACACTTTACAAGTTTCTGGAATTTATGATTCTGGTTCAAATGTGTCGTTAATTAATGCTAAATTATTAAAGATATAAGAAAAAGAAGATGCAAGTATTACACAAACATCTAACTTGAAAACTATTAATGGTGAGAAGAAAACAAAAGGTACGGTAACTCTAAAAATAAAAATGTTTGATATGGAGAATATTGTAAATATTTTTGTCATAGAAAATGAAAATTTTCATTATGATTTTTTGATTGGCTTAGATAGCATAAAGAAGTTCAAATTAATGCAAAATGAAGACTTAAATATAATACAATGTAACAATTCAGAAGAAGGGAAGTTCCTAAATGAGGAGAATGTGAAAAATAACAATTTAAATTTAAGAAATGTCAATATTCCTGATGCACTAGGTGACAAAAATAAAAAAGATGTTTCTTCATACACTAAAGTATTGAAACAAGAAACTAATTATACGAACAAATGGGAAGTGAACTTTAACGAACATTTAAACACTGATGAATTTGAAATTTCAGTGAACCATTTAGATGTAAATCAACAAACAGAGATTGATAAACTAATAGAAAAATACAAACCAGTCTTTGCTAAGGATAAATACGACATCGGCACTGTACGTGATTATGAAGCTCATATAGATTTAATGGTGGATAAATATTGTTACAAACGTCCCTACAGGTGCACAACTGACGATAGAAAAGAAATCGAATATCAAATATCAAAACTACTAGAGAAGAATCTGATTGAGGAATCATATAGCCCATTTGCTGCTCCAGTCACCCTGGCATATAAAAAAGAAGACGATAAAAAAACGAGATTATGTATAGATTTCAGAGAATTAAACAAAATCGTCGTTCCACAATCACAGCCATTCCCTTTGATTGAGGATTTAATGGTAAAAACCGTGAATTGTCATTTTTTTTCTACTTTTGACATAAATTCGGCATTTTGGTCAATTCCTTTGAAAATTCAAGATAGATACAAAACTGCATTTGTCACGCAAGAAGGCCATTTCCAATGGAGTTGCCTTCCATTTGGTCTAAAAACAGCTCCAGCAATTTTTCAGAGAATATTGGGCAATATAATTAGAAAATACAAACTCTCAGATTTTGCGGTAAATTTTATTGATGATATTTTAATTTATTCAAAAACTTTTAAGGAACATATAGTACATATATCAAGACTACTTGAGGCAATATTAATGGAAGGATTCAGACTAAAATTTTCGAAATGTAATTTTGCAAATAATTATGCCAAATACTTGGGTCACATAACAGAAAATAATTTGGTTAGACCTCTCAAAGATAATTTAACAGCAGTTAAGAACTTTCCAGTTCCAGAAACAAGGAAAAATATACGCCAATTCCTTGGAAAAGTAAATTTTTATCATAAATTTATACCCCATAGTGCAATTATCCTGAATCCATTACACAATTTACTAAGGAAAGATGTTAAATTTGTATGGTCCACAGAATGCCAGGAATCATTTGATAAAATAAAAGAATTACTATGTTCGAAGCCAATTTTAAAAATATTTGATCCAGATAAACCGATAATAATTTATACAGATGCTAGTATTAAAGGCGTGGGAGCTGTGTTAAAACAAGAAGATGAAAACGGAGTTAACAAACCTGTAGCTTACTTTTCAAAAAAGTTGACAGAAACTCAAAAGAAAAAAAAGGCAATATATTTAGAATATCTCGCAATCAAAGAAGCGGTAAAGTATTGGCAGCACTGGCTTATGGGAAAAGAATTTGTGGTATATTCAGATCATAAACCGTTAGAAAATCTGAACATAAAGGCTAGAACTGATGAGGAACTGGGCGATTTGACATATTATTTGTCCCAATATAATTTTAAAATAAAATATAACCCGGGACAATCAAATCAAGAAGCAGACTGCTTAAGTAGGAACCCAGTCCTGAATCCATGTGATAATGCTGATGATATTTTAAAAGTGGTAAATCTTTTAACCTTGGAGGATATAAAAAAGGACCAACACTCAAATCTAAATCTACAAAATGAAAAATCAAAGTTTATAATGAAGAACGAAATTTACTACAAAAATAATAAGAAAAGGTGTAAAATCATATTGTCCGAAGCATTCAGTAAAGCCCTACTTAGAGATGTTCACGATACTTACTGTCATATTGGAAGAACCCAGATGATAAATAAAATAACACCTTTCTATACAGCAAAAAATATCATAGCAAACATTAAGAAAATTTGTGATGAATGTGATATTTGTATAAAGAACAAATCTAGAAGAAAGTCCAAGCTTGGTTTAATGTCACATTTAGGTCCGGCAACACGTCCTTTTCAAATTATATCCATTGATACCATTGGAGGTTTTGGGGGATCACGGTCTACAAAAAAATATTTACATCTTCTGGTTGATCATTTTACAAGATATGCATATATATTGACGTCAAGAAATCAAAACGCCAGTGACTTTATTAAGCTTATTAAAAATGTGACACAAAGCTATAATATTGAGATGATATTGACTGACCAATACCCTGGCATAAATTCTAGAGAATTCAAGAACTTCCTGAAAAAGAAAAACATTACCATAGTTTTTACAGCTGTAGACGCACCATTTTCAAATGGGCTTAATGAAAGGCTAAATCAAACTTTAGTCAATAGAATAAGATGCAAAATAAACGAAGGTCATAAGAAAACTGCTTGGACAACTGTTGCACAACAATGTGTAGCAAAATATAATGAAACAGAACATACAGTCACAAAATTTACTCCAAAATACCTCTTAGAAGGCGAGAATGTGGATATTTTGCCACTTGAATTAAAATCAAAACCTACAAATGAAGATTTGAAAAGAGATAGAGAACTAGCTCTTCAAAATTCAATAAAATCTCACTACTACAATAAGAAAATATATGATTTATCTAGGGAAGATTATAAATTTGAAGTGGGAGACGAAATATATGTCGAAAATGGAAATCGATTAAATAGAAAGAAAATGGATGAATTAAGGATTGGACCACACAAAATCTTAAAAAGGGTTTCTAACTCAATCTATGAAGTTGATGCCGGACATAGAAAGGCAGAATCAAATCTCTACCATATTACCAAGCTATCTCCAGCAGTGATCCGCGCCTAATCGAACAATCATTGCTTGTTCTCTCGGAGGGTGGGAGATGTAAAGAAAATCACTATATTATATTTTCTTAATTATTAAATACTCTGTGCTTAATTCTCATTGTTGAATTGGCCGCTTTATCATAAGAAATATAGCATAATTAATATAAAGAGATGTCACTGCCATTGTGACGTCTGTGTTTTTTTTAGAAGAATGAATGTCATATGGTTATATTTTCTATTTTAGTTTATAAAGTTAATTTTTCCCATAAAAGGAATAATGCCTAATACAAAGAAATAAAGGCTTAAAATGTTGTTTTTTTGTTGTTTTTACAGAAAAACACAATTTTGTTTTTATTTCGTTTAATGCGCAATATTATTATATGTATATTACTAGCGGACCCAACAGACGTTAGACCTCCTGCATATCCACTTGAATGTATAAACAAAAATTCATTCAAATTAGTTCAGCTGTTTAGGATAAATAACCTAAACATTAACTGCAGCGCCATTTGCCAAGCTGATTTGTGAATCTAAAACATTCCCAGACCCCCTTGAACACACACAAAAAATTACATCAAAATCGGTACAGTCGTTTGAGAGAAGTTCAGTGACATACACACTCACAGAAGAATTATATATATATAAAGATATTATATTATATGTCAATGAAGGGTGTGACACGTTATTCAGCATGTAGTTTTTTATGGGATAAACTGGTAATGGAGCAGACGGCGTCGCCCATGGCCACCCGGAACACCAGAGGCGTTACAAGTGTGTTACCGGCCTTTTGGGGATTGGGAATTTGAGGATTGTTGGGGATTCAGGAATTGAGGAGATAAGGAATATATTATCTAAAAAAATTTTTATGCCTAAAGACCTAAAAATTACAAACGGAACATTAACATGTTGTGTATGGTCTCATGTTTCCGAGTTGATCACAGAATAAATACTTCAAGTAATCAAGTATTTATTGAATCCATAATTTACACATACAGGTGGTTAGAAAATACAATAGTAACAATTATGGACCCTGTCGGGCACAGCAACATTGAAAATCGGTGGGAGAGAGGAAGGAAGAATGTAATTATTGTAATAAAAACGTTGGTCTACTGTGAGGCCGTGATATGACTCCGGTCGAGTCGGCCCATTCGTGACGAAGCATGGCTCTCCCACACTTAATATTTATTTATTTAGTTTTATAATCTAAGAAAATATGGAGCTTACTGTGTCATTAACGTGATGCCAGACTACAATAAAAAGAAAGATCTTTTAGTATACTCTTAAGGGAGATTTTAATATTTTAATACGAACTAGAGAGGCAATAGCTTTATATGTTGCTTCCCTTTTTTATATTTAATGGGCCGACGCTTGATCACTATCTCGCCTGCTGGTAAGCTCTCTTTTCAGGTTAGTTTGATATTGATTAATGTTAAAGAGTCTTCTTAGAACAACTCAATTCAAGTTATAGTTTTTCTGTTTCCCATATTATGTGCATAACTGCAGATAATATGGGAAATTATGAAACACATTATTATATGTAATTATATTAGTACATACCTAAAAATAAACGTCAAGATACTCGTTTTGTCAAGAGACCATGTCATTCTTATTTTTTAAGTCCTATATTTGGTATTAAATAATTTGTAATACCTACTTATATTTTAATAGCTACTATATTTTAATAGCTACTATATTTTATTGCTTAATTACGAGCGCGGAATGTAAGTGACAGCATCGCAAAATACCTTGGAAAGATGGGTACAGTACCAATGTTTAAAAGTGAAAACTGAGGTACATATTGGACGGGTTCACAAATCCCAACTCTACAAAATTCTAAACACCCACTTTGGACAATTTTGTCCAAATTAAAACCATTACTCGTCTGGGCTACAACTCACCTTTCCTTCCCAAAATGTACACATTCGGAAAATGTTGTCATTTCAAAAATCTTTAAGAGGTTAAAGATAAATGAATCGCGGCTCCTATTTAACCAAGATGTCACAATTTCTCATTTCAGAGACTTTCCTAGATTTATATAGAATTTACAAATGTATAATTCTATTGTTCTATTCTATAGAAGAATAATTGAAGAAGTTTGCTTTAGTCAGTTATCAATTGATACAAGCCAGTAGTTACTATGGTGGTTACGCACATCGAGATGGCGCACTAACCATAAAATTTGCTGGAAATATCCCTGTCAAAGAATTTTGGGAGATAGCAGGAAGAAATCTACAAGAAGAATTTAATAAACTAAAACGGGACGCCTAAGTATAAACATCTTCATACTGAATTATACGAATGTATAGAACTTTCAATAAAGGACGAATACAAAATAGATTAAACAACCAACACATGTACGTTCAACAAAGAACAAGAGCAAGCGATTAAATATGTATAAACGAAATAACAATAAAACATTTTACCTATTTGAACGTAATCGTTTGTCGATGAAAGACATCAGTAAATACGGGACACACGTGGCATTATCAACATTAAATATGAATGGATTTCTTCTTTGTTGATTTTGTAGCAAAATATGTTGAAAGCATAATTATTTATTGATGAAATAAAAAACTTTGTTTCAGAACTGCGTCTGATAGAAAGAAATCCGAAATCACTACATACCTACTATGTATAAACAAAGTTGCTATCCGCCGTTTGTCTGTCCCTATGTATGCTTTGATCTTTAAAACTACGCAACAGATTTTGAAGCGGTTTTTTAATAGATAGAGTGATTCTTAAAGAAGGTTTATATGTATAATACACGCATATTGCACCCGTGCAAAGTCGGGGCGGGTCGGTAGATCATTAAAAAAGGTTAGTGTATCAATAAGCTTAATATACAAAAGTATCACACCGCATTCATGTCGATCATTTAATTTCCATCTAGCTTGAATCAAATATAAAGCATAAAGCAAAGAACCACAACCATGACACGCTTGTAAACTATTGAAATTTTAAAACTGAAATATCTGCGATGCCTCGGGAATGGTTATTGGAAAACTTTCGACACAAAAACTATCCATAAGTTGCTCTTGTTCGTCGAGTGGTGTAGGACTGCCTTTACACTAGAATATTTTTACAAAACTGTCCAATAAAAATGAAAAATTCTGTTTGTAACAGCTGCGTGGATTAACTATTTACTTGAATTGAGCTGTTCTTTTTATGCCTGATGAAAATATTAGAATTTGTGGACTATTTATTTTGTTTTTGAAAAAACTTAAATCACTATGATTTTATGTTATATGTAGACGGAGTGCTCATTCATGACCTTTTGTCAAATGAGAATCCAGTTTTGTTTGTGATTTTACCCAAGCATGATTGGTATTCTTTCAGCGTACTAGGTGGAATATCTTTTTCTACATTTGATAGACCGAAGTTTGACCACTACCGCTTGGCTACGGCACGTCGTCCCATCAGCAACCTATTCATTAGGGTCTTGAAGATAAAGTCAAAGTCAAAGTCAAAGTCAAAGACAAAGCATTTATTTCAATTAAATCATAGTTTGGTACTTTTGAAACGTCAACAAATACAAAATAAATAATAGTCTGTCAGTCAGTCCGTCAGTGAAGCTAGGTGAAGTTAGGTGCTCATTCCAAAACGTAGATTCGAATGGAGAAGAACGAGCAAGAAACTCCATTCGTTACTCTTTTAAAAAAGTATGTTCTACAATGTCTCTGTTACATATTTCAATTCTGTACGCATATGTAAGAACAATGCAAAGACACGCTTGACGCATTATACTAATAACTTACTAAAATAAAAATAAAAATAATAAAGATCTTAAGTCTAACATGGTGCTCACATATGCATACTGACAATCCATAGAAATAGTGCTTCTATACAAGAAAAAGGAAACTCTTTGTTTCAATAAAGAAAGAAATGCTCGATGCCATAAGGAAACTAGATTGTCTACATTAGAATTAAAGTATTAAATTATGTATTATATTACCTACTATTGGAATTTAACTACTGACTACATTTGAGTATTGTCCAGTGGAGCCGAACCAACATGCTGCCAAGCATTCTTATCTTCAAAATACCCAGGTTATACACAGGAAATACAAACTCTGACAAAGAATTCCACTCCTTTCTGTGGTAATAGGCTGAAATTCAATCAATATAGAAGGGATACTGGTGAAAAGTGAATGTCACATTCAATAGATAACTTATACTCCTGAATGTATGAATTGTGTTAGTTTCGATAGTGGGACAGCCATCATTGTCCCATTACTGCAGGTCAAAGACCTCTTTAACCTCTTTCCCATCAGCATTCTATAATAGAATATAATTACATATACTAAAGTTATTGTATACTGATACTTACCATACTTCTATAAAACTCTTAAGGCCAATTTTTCAATGCTCAGATAAATTTTAACTGAGGTATAACTTTCATTATTTGACAATTCTTTCTTACTAAAAACTGTCAACTGTCAATTTTATTCTTCAGTTAAGAATTAACTGATGATTAATCGTTCCTTAGAGGAATAAGATACCCAATAAAATTTTAGTCAAAACACTATCATCAGAATGCATACCCCTATCTCAACTTAAATTTAGATATGCGAGCTATTGTTCGTTTAGAATTCCTGGCGTATCTTCCGATATCCACCGGTATTCAATAACGTGCAGTATTCTCATCGCTCCATAGACTGCACAGAATCACATTTTTCTTCAACGCTCGAAAAAGCTTCAACCCAAGCAATTTAAAAGCACTCTCGAGTTTGTTTGAAAGTGAATAACGGGACTTTGTGTAATCTTGCACTGTGATGTTTTTTTATTGTTTACTTAACTGCCTTCTGGTTTTTATTAGAAATTCCATTTAAAAGTTGTCTGAAATTAATCACCATTATGTGATAAGACCGCCCACTGTATGTTTATAGCTTGAAATGTGTATACGTGTGTACAATAAGGCATATTTACATAAATAAATGCTGAGTCCTTTGGTATTGCGGGTGTCCATGCCATTTGCCTCCTATTCCATAAAAAAAATATTAGCTGCAAATTTGTTCTCGAAACGAATGAATCTTTATTTTGAAATAGGTAGTTTACAACTTATTATAGGTGTAGTTTGCTGTGCAGTTTTCTACACACAATTTTGTCAAATATGCAATAACAATTATCCATTATTATGTAAGATACTTGGACAAAACTGAATGTTAAGTGGCGTGCGATTCGACCAATACTTAGGTACGGTGCCATTGGACGGAAACAGGCCGGTCTTGGTAATGACGATAACGAATATAACAACTGTCAAATAATTAAATCGTAATCATTATTAATGTCAACAAATAATATCTATTGGACGTCAACAAAATGCCAAAATTTTACTCCGTTTATAAAATAATATTACAATATTAATATACCTATATTTTGGAACATTAATTACATTTACAACGAATAGAACAGATTTCAAACTCATCTATATAAATAAAAGCAAAAACTCCTTTGCGTCACCTCATTGATGACGTTTATTATTATGTTTTCGGCTTACTCACGTAATAATTTGACGACGAACTCGACTAGTTTCAAGCCATGCTAGATGCATGCATGCTTACTCGCGAAATGCTGCTCATGAATATGAGCCATTCATGAGCAGCATTTCGCGAGTAAGCCGAAAACATAATAATTTATTTGTCTCACGAAAGTTACAATACAATTTTTTTTACCTCTATGTTCCAAATTCAATATATTTTTTCTTTATCTTCTGTTTTTTATACGTAATGCAATACATGCGTTCTATCCCTCAACAAATATTTATTTTATTCTTTTATTATAACATCTTATCTAAAAATCATTAAAATTATTAATATTACCCTGGACTCTCAAACAGCTAGTTTTTTTTAATAAAAAAGATTACCAACAAGACCGGGTACCAATCAATAAAAATAATTATCACAAATTGTTTGACGTTTAATGCCAATGATAAACAAATAATGTCAGTGGAGACAATTATTAAAATCAATGTTGACGAAAAGAGCTGCAGGTAATTTATGTATATAGACACGCCTACCATTCCCAACCTCGTCACCCAGCTCCACTTCGCCACCGTCGGTACCAGTTCCAGATGCAGTGGCACCAGCCACTGACGGTGGCTGGCGACTTGAGTTCGAGTGATGACTAAGAAGTATTTTTCCCCGCTCGCGACGTCACCATCATATAAATAAAATGTCTTGACTGTGATCGTGAGGACGTCGACATGAGGAATGTGAATTCAGCTAGCTCGATAACCACCTGAGGAGGCTGGCGTAAGACGAATGGATCAAAGCCTTGATACAGAAGACAGTTCTCCTTAAAACAGCGCGCACCTTGTGGAAGGTTCCGTTTCTGGAGCCCTAAAAACCGATAGCTTGAACCATGCTCCCATTACTGGTCGGTTCCTATTTATAGATTTTCAAATATTCTATTTTTTTGTTGTAGAAGTAGTGTAAAAATATAATTTGTAATTAAGTTTAAATAAATTATGAATACTGCATTTTAATCCATTATTAGCTTTAAAAAAGTTAAAAACCCCTTTCAAAACAGAAACACGAATTGTTCAGTAGTGTAAAATATTTAAAGAAAAGTCTAGAAAAACAGTCTTGTTATCCTCTACAAAGCTCCCAAATTTTAACCCGAACAAAACATTTCATATCAAAGAATTCATCTTTTTTACTACTCCCGTTCCTCACACATGATAAAGTTAATAAACCCGAGTGTGTGCCACTGATAATGGCCTACCGATATTTTATACTTTATGAGCAAGCCTTGAGCCTGACTTGTTCTAAAAATGGAGGCTCATTTTTAGGGCTTTGTGCCTGAAGGGTGCTAATGGGATTCTGAAATTAAGCTCAGGGCATTCCTAAACATTAATAGAAGTTGAAATTATTAGTGATTTATTGTAGTGATAACAGTTATTAGCCTTTTTATTGGAGAGGTAAAATAGAAATATCCAAGAGGACGAGATACAGGCTAACAAACAAAACTTCCTTAGCTTCAAGTTCCGTGCCTACACCCTTGAACATGAATTTCTTCAAATGACTTCTAGATTATGCGGTTCAAAGCGAGATGCGTCCAAAAGAAAAATCTATTTGTCAATTAATTATAAGAATTTTATAATAGTCATTTACTTTGTTGTGTACAATTTTCGGTGTTTCATTAAACGAGGTCAAGTATCTTCGTTAAATTAGAAGCAATATAAACATAACAATTATATTTTAATTGCGAAACCCGAGGGCCTAGCTCGAGTTACCAAAATTAATGTAGTTGACTTGTACTACTCGAGTGAAGCGTACTTCAATTTAGTTTATTTTTTATTATAATTCAGGTAGCAAAGTCTACTTAACCATTTATAATTTCAAAAGCTTGTTTCATGAGCTGAGTTTTGAAGCTACTGTAAAAAATTTAGACATAATGAATATTCATGTTCTACTTGGGGTAAAGTCATTAAATTTTGACAAGATGGGACAAATTTATAAATACACAAATGAGTTTCTTTCTTTGCACTATCGACTTATTGAATCTGAGGTACCGCACTACAAGTATTTGCCCGATCCAGTTCTGGAAAATGACCACATCACATTGTACTGGGACCAGTCTATCATCATTGACAGAACTATTGTAGCCAATAAACCTGACATAGTGGTGATAGACCGACAAGTACGCCGTACGATGATAAATAATCGATGTCACCATTCCCCATGACGAGAACCTCGTGAAAGCTGAGAAAGATAAACAAATAAAATATCTAGACTTAGCTCACGAGGTTGTTGACATATGGAGTGTGAATTCGTTGAGTTGTCGAAATATCGGCCAATGGGTTAATCCCTAAAAGCTTCGACATCCATCTCAGGAGGCTGTCCTTAGGGTGGGTTAAGGGCCTGATACAGAGGGCAGTTTGTCTAGAAACAGCACATATCGTGAGGAGGTTGCTGTCTCTGGAGCCCTAACCGCCGGTAGCTTGGACCATATTTCCGCTACTGGTCATCTCCTATTTTTTTTATTTTTAAACATTATATTACTTTTTTGGTCAAGTAGTATTTAGAAATATAAGGAGGAGGTTGTTGATGCAACTACATAGCAACCGAATAGGCGCTTGCACATTATTTATATATTTTTTTATTTTTTTTGTTTTTGTACTTATATTGTTTTTTTACTATAATTATTTTATTTATTTATTACTGTACTTGTATGGAGGGGTTAATGAATCTCGATGACAGTTTCTTTACACGCTCTTCTTCGTCAAGCTTTGTTAGTGCCGATAGCGATAGTTCCCAACCACTTACTTTGCATGATAACTTAACCAATATTTTTTCGTCCTACCCTACAAACTTAAATATCGCTCATATTAATGCTCAGAGTGTTCCTGGCCACTATACTGATCTTCTGGCTACCTTTAGCAATGCACACGTCGATGTCCTTCTTATCTCTGAATCTTTCCTTAAACCTTCTCTCTTATCTACTCACTATGCCTTACCGGGATTTGTTTTAGTGCGTAACGATAGAACTGGGAGGGGTGGGGGAGGGGTTGCCATGTATCTTCGGTCAGATTTACCTAATCGGGTTATTAGCGCATCCCCATCTCCTTACTCTGAATCAGTAGAGTACATGTTTGTTGAGATTTCCATTAAATTAAATAAAATTCTGGTTGCAGTTGTTTATTCCCCGAACCTGCACATAAATTACTTTGACAGCCTCGATACTGAACTCGACAATTTATGCCCTGATTATAATCACATTATAATTATGGGTGACTTCAACACATGCTTACTGAAGAATGATTCCCGTGCACTCAAATTTAAATCGCTTGTGTCATCTTTCAACCTACACTTACTTCCTCTCTCCGCTACTCATAATTCCCCTAACTCTTCGCCCTCTCTGCTTGATCTTATGATTGTCTCGTCGCCCAGCCACGTAGATGATTATGGTCAATTAACTGCTTCGTTCTCCTATCACGACCTAATTTTCCTATCTTACCGCATTCGTACACCTAAACGCAGACCCCTTTATCTGAATCTGCGAAGTTATAAGCAGATGGATTTGCAGGCGTTACAGCGTGATGTTAGTGTAATTGATTGGAGTCCTATAACTGACGCCGAGTGCATTGATGTCAAGGTCAACTCTCTTAATAAAATTATCATTGATATTTTTGACAAATTTGCACCGGTGAGACGGGTGAGGGTGAAGCATGAACCGGCTCCCTGGATCACGCCTGATATTGAGGAAGCTATGGCTCGACGTGATAGGGCCAAACAAAAATATAAGAGAAGACCCTGCGATGAAAACCTCACACTATTCAGGGCTTTTCGTAATCGATGCAATCGTCTGTGTAGGGATGCTAGAAGGTGCTATTTCGATGAAAACCTGGTCAATCGTTCTTCTAGTGATGCATGGAAGTTTCTGCGTTCTGTGGGCATCGGAAAGTCACCTGCTGTAGCACCCGCATGTAGTGGCTTGGACCTCACTTCTCTAAACTTACACTTCTCGCTTCCTCCGGTTACTCTCGATATTTCCACAAAATCTAAGACTCTCTACGATCTTTCCTGTTTACCATTTCTTCCTTCTTCTCCTTTTGAGTTACGCAGTGTTTCCGAAGAAGATGTCAAAAGGTCAATGCTCGCCGTTAAGTCATCTGCAGTGGGCAATGACAATCTATGCTCCCGCATGTTTCTCCCCATTCTTAATCTCATTATCCCTATCCTTACTCACATTTTTAATTTCTCCTTATTCTCTTGTTCCTTCCCCTCTGCCTGGAAGATAGCCCATATTATTCCTTTACCTAAATCTTCCAACCCTTGCTCACCTTCCCAATACAGGCCTATTTCTATTCTTCCTTTCCTCTCCAAAGTTATGGAACATCTTGTTCATAAGCAGCTTACTTCCTACTTATCTTCTAATAATCTAATTTCTCCTTTTCAGTCTGGTTTCCGCCCTGGTCACAGTACCGTTACGGCTCTGCTCAAAGTGACTGACGACATTCGTTGGGCCATGGACAACAAGTCACTAACTATTCTTGTGTTACTGGACTTCAGTTCGGCCTTCAACTCCGTGGATTTTGATATCCTCTTGGGTGTTCTGAAGGCCAACAACTTCTCTTCCTCTTCTTTGAACTGGTTTGAATCATATCTTCGGGGTCGTCGACAGCGCGTACGCTTGGAGGAAGTTTTTCCGATTGGTGTGACCTCGTTGCTGGCGTGCCTCAGGGTGGCGTCCTTTCTCCTGTTCTTTTCTCCATGTTTATAAATACCGTTGCCAAGGTAATCTCCTCTAATTTTCACCTCTACGCAGACGACCTGCAGCTTTATCGTCACTTCAAACTATCGGAAGTTGGTCGCGCTATCGATGCTGTAAACCGCGACTTGGACGAGATTGATAAGTGGGCCAAGTCCTTTGGTCTCCAAGTCAATCCTCTTAAGTCTCAGGCCATGATCATCGGTAGTCGATACTTCCGCAGCGCTCTGGACATCTCTACTCTTGAGCCCGTGCGCCTAAATGGCACAGTGATCCCTTTCACTGACACTGCCAAGAATTTGGGGGTAATCTTCGATTCCAATCTTCTATGGGGTGCACGCTGAAGCGTCTCCGGTCCTTCTTGCCATTTAAAACTAAAATTCTCCTCGTACAATCCTTAATTCAGCCTTTACTCGACTACGCAGATGCTTGCTATTTGGACGTCACTGAGGAGCTACTAAACAAGCTTGAGCGGCTGCAAAACGTTTGTATTCGCTTTGTCTTCGATCTAAAGAAGTACGATCATGTCTCAGTATATCGCAGTAAGCTCAAGTGGCTCCCAATCCGACTTCGCCGGAACACTCGCATTTTATGTCTCCTTTATAATGTCCTCAACAACCCAGCCTATCCTATATATCTCCGTGACCGTTTTTCCTTGGCTCGTCCTCCTGAAGCCCTATCTAGATCCCACCTTAAGTCCCTTCTCGAAATCGTTCAACATAAAACCGATTTCTACTCCTACTCCTTCACGGTTCATGCGGTGAGATTGTGGAATTCGCTGCCGCCTAGCATGCGCGACTCCAAGTCCATCTCCATTTTTAAACGACTTGTCAGGGATTATTATCTTTCGTCCTGAAGTACAGCTTTATTTATATATATATTTTTCTATATATACATACAATATACATATATATATATATTTATATGTAATCATATTTAAATATTTCTTATTATTTTATTTATTATGTTTGTTATAATTTGCTTAAGTTTTATCATTATATTACCGTCATTCTAGTTTTATAGTTCTTTCAGTAATTTTATTTTGTTCTGTATTCGTTGCATGTATCATCTATCTACACTGTGTCTTATGTCTTATGTTTAATTTCCTTTTCCTGTCGCAGGTCTGCAGGAAGAAATCCCTTAAGGGATATGCAGTACCTATGTACCTCATGTTTATAATGTGTTGTCCTGTGTAATATTGTCTGTGTGGTGTAGGTACATAAAATGATAAATAAATAAATAAATAAATAAATAATTTGTAGATAATTTTATATAAATATATATTAAAATAAAGCAATACATTCGAGTATTTACTCTATTAGAGCGAGTAACCTTATATTTGTCAAAACATCTGACATCCAGGCAGGTTCCTCTTGTCTCGTTCCATAAATCACCTCTTGAGCCAAATTAATCACGGGGAAGTGTTGATGCGCCTCTCTATCATTCATTCAGCCACAACATGTTCGAGTGTGTTCAAGAGCTTGGCGCCAGACTTACGCTTGACTTTCGAATGACAGATAGAAGTACAAAATGAATTGATAAGCCACTGATCTATATGTAAAAGCTAAGTTTACTGAACTCGAAAATAGAAGTCATGTTTTAACACAATAGCAATTCACAATTTAAATTATAAAAAAATAATTCTCCCGGTCGATTTCGGGCACGGTAGTCAGTCTAATTAAACGCAGCAGATATTACTGTGCACAAGCGTGCGCAAATACAAGTGCACTCTCTATTCCCTCATAATCTGAACTCTATGGGACGGCAGACCGACACGAGCGGAAAGAGGTCGGATACTAATGAATTTACGTGCTAACAGAGGCACGAGGGTAAAACACTGCCGATCTTCCTGATTCTGGGCTATTAATGGTTGTTCAGCGCGGGAATAGAACCCGTTACTCTTTGTCCAGCAGCCAATCACCCAGCCACTGTGCCAACTATTTCACAGGTAAAATCATATAATATGTAACTAAAACCCTTCATCTCATGCCTGTCATTCTATGTTATGTGTCCAATCACATTTTCTATTTCAAAAGGAAAAAAGTATTTCAAGCTTCTTAGCTGATGTTGCACCTTCAAGATGAATTGTGAACACCAAGCAATAATCTGACGACACGTAACTAAAATTTTTCCCGAAACTTCCGTAACGGAATTGACATCTGTCACAAGTATTAACGACCGTACCCTTAGGGTGTCAAAGACGATGATATTTACGACCTTTTGACTCGGTTTCTCATAGGTAAGGATAATAGGTAAGGTTAATAGAGGAGCCTTGTGGTGACAGAAAAGAAGTATGATCAGAAAAGGAGACATCTGATATGATCACAAAAACTCTTCCCATGTCTCCAAAACGCTCATCTAGCGTATGTAGACAACCTTCTCTCTCTCATAGGGTGTTCTGATTGTTGATTGAGGGCGTGGGTTCGAAACCCACCTCTGACATCATGACTCGGATTGGTTTTACTTGACTTTATTCCAATAACATTACGTACAGAGCACGACGTGTATTCAAATTAAAGTATGATAGATCGACAGAGACATTGTGACAGGTGTTATACCTTATTTAAGACAATATAGTGATGACAAATAACAAGATAATTATAAAACGACCAAAAACATCAAATGTCGGAGTAGCGATAAAAATAATTACCTTTACGACTTCTAAGCTTCCAACATAGTGATTCTAGTGACACTTATTAATGTCATTAAACATCAACTTCACGGAGACGTATTACGTGTACCCATTTCAAAACTTGCTCCATATTATCCCCTGTCAGAAAGCATCACACCAAAACAGTAGTGGGGACTAATTTCAGCAAAGTTGGTCATAATTTGGGCAGAGGAGGTCAGTACTTCAGCAAAGTTAAACAATTTGATGTTAATAGGACACGCAGAATTAGACCTACCTTCTCATCGAATTATTTTTGAAACTAATTTATACGGAACTTTCAGGGTAGACTACCTCAGGTGTAATGATTTGAATTTTGGTGGTGAAAAGAAATTATACTTTATTTTATACTATTATATGAAGGTGAAGAGTTTGATTGTTTGTTTGTTTGACTACGCTAATCTCAGGAACTACTAGCCCGATTTAAAAAAATTCTTACTGTGTTGGATAGCACATTTATCGAGGAAGGCTATAGGCTATAAAACATCACGCTACGACCAATAGGCGCCGAGTAAAGCGAGTGAAACCGCGCGGAACTAGTTTTAGTATACATAGAATTATAACCGGTGACTCAAGAGTTTAGTCGTCGAACTTGTAACGACTGAACTAGCAGAATAGTTCAAAAATGTCTCTAGCACCCGATCACAAAACTTGCCAAGAAATTAAAGAACATTTTCCAGATATTTTCTTCCGTAAAGTTTTCAGGTGGAAATGATTTATTGATAGCCAGTTCCAGACGTAAAGAACGGAGTTAGTTGAATGAAATGAAGTTAAGTTAACTTATTTTTATAGCTATTTCTTTAGTTACTATAATAGTATAATAGGATTGTATAATTTATTAATATTCATTTTATAAGTTATATATATATATATATATATATATATATATATCAATGACGAGGATAAGTTTTTTATGCGTTAAGTTAGTTTTTCTTGTCTGTTTTTCCCCTATCCTATATTTGTTATGTTAATTTTAGTTGTAAATACTTTAGTTTTATTTATTTTAGCCCCATTTTTTTATTATATAGTTTATATCAGCATATAGGTTAGTTTAGTCCTATTCCTTACAATTAATTATATTAAAATTTATAGAAATAAATATGTATATCATATAAAAAGTTCTTATAAGTAGTTAGGCATTAGATGAACTCTATACTGTATTGAGAACAATATTGTATGGAGTTTCAGATAGTCGTCATTTAAACTTCTCCGATTAATTTATCAAATTCAATTAGCAAGCACTGTTTACACTGAGTCAAATGTTCAATACTAGAGTTAGTTTAATTACTTCGTATCGAATTTAATTTGCATTGTAATTTATAGATTGTAAACACACAAGGGCTTGTTAATTTGGTCGCTTAGTAATAGTACTTAAATTGGAGTATTATTAAATACATTTGGGAGCAAAAATACGGAGCCACTATTACATTTCTTGAATAATATTTTTGGATACAAGTATTTTATTAATTGGTATGTCGAATCGTAAAAGGCAAAAATCGCTAGTGGCTCTGTTTTTTGCTCCCATTTTCCTATGGCTGTTGGTCACAATGTACAGAGAACTTCCATCGCTTCCTGCTTCTTCCTATTTCCTACCATAGAAATACATGAATAACCAAATGAAAACAACTAAGAAACAAGATAAAAGACATATTAAACTGGAAATTGATGAAGACAAATACACACAGACTAAAACGCGGACCAAGACACTGGCAAAAGCGAATAACAATTACAAATAACGTGATCAAGAATATGCATAGGTATTATCGGCGTAAACGCGTCAATCAATTTCTCATTATAGCTTACACTTATAGCTAAGGTTCTCGTGTAGTATGGCATCATAATACGATTTGCATGGAACTTTTAACGAGCAATTTCCTAGTCAATGTCTGCTTGCTGGATTAATTAAATTTTCCTCTACACTCTACCCACTTTATCATTATATTTTTTTGGTGTGGCGCTATTGTTGGCGAGATTCATTTTTTTGGATAATATTAATCGAAAGCAGCTATTAATACATAATCACGTGCACGGTGCTATCAATAATATTTGACTGCATGGTTGGTGCGGGGGCTGGGCAACTAACTGGCTGCCGCGCAACGTGTAGCGTGTTCGATTTCCGCACGGAACAACTTTTTGTGCGACCCACAGATTGTTTTTTCGGGTCTAGGAGTCATGTGTATGTGAACTTGTATGTTTGTAAACGCACCCACGACACAGAAAAAAATCCTAGTATGGGGCAAGGTTTAAAAAAAATACAGATGTCGATTTGACTAATATTTTGTTATAACATCGATTAAATCGGTTTTTGTTGTAGATATAGTTAAGTGCCTGGTGTTTGATTATTCACATCAACAACCTATAAATGCTTACTGCTGAATAAAGCCTATTCTCACATGAGAAGGTTTAAAGCATTAATCACCACGCTTGGTCAATGCAGGTTGGCAATTTCAAACTTATAATATGAAATTATAAGCCCAGGTTTCCCCACGATGTTCTCGGAAAACGTCACATTGTTACTGTCGTTAGTAGGTTTCGAACCCGCACCTTATGCATGAGAAGTGGGCGTCTTAAACCTACCACCACAACACATGAAAGGTGTTTGATTACAGATTCGTTCAATTAAATTACTAACACTACATTTATAGAAAACCGACGAAAAGCAATAAAAAATAGCCGCACGTGAATATAATACGACCGCCAAAAACGAAGACTTAGCATTAAATTCCTGTACAAAACAATTTGTCTATCCAATATTAAATAAAGTATCTTATTAAACGCGAAACACACCAATTTTATGAACTTATCATAAGTGGGACCACACCCAACTCATTGAATTCCGCACAAATTAACAATGTCTCTCAAGATTAATTATTTCATGAGAACAAAATGACCTAAAACATATAACACTTCAAAATATAATTTAAACTTTTCTCATTTTGTTTCATTAATGCAATGAGATATGGTGCTTAACTTTTGTGTTTCTTTAGTCTTTACCAAATGTATAATCTCTTGTCTATTACGATGCCCACGAAAAGAGGAGGGATGGTGCCAAATATGGTTACAATCGTCACCCATCTAACTTTATTTTACACATAAACATAACATCACGTCTTTTATCCCTGAAGTGATAGACAGAGCTGCACATTACGGCACTTAATGCCACTTTACACTATTTATGTTATGAATCCCATGTAATAGGGTGTGTGCCGGAGACCTTTTGCCCGGCAGTCCCACTTGCAACCACTCGGCCAACGAGGCAGTCATACAGTCACTTTTTTATAATTTAAGAAAATCTCACAAATTCATGTCTTTCGATATCATAACGTCATTGTTGACGAATAAAAAGTTGTCCTAACACAAATAACTTGAACGAAATCGTTTTATGTATAGATTTTGGGATACAATACGAATAGGAGATGAGATACGTTACTTATGAATTTAAGAAAAAAGGGTATCGTATTTCCAGAACTACTTCGTTCGTATGATAGTTATATCTATGTTACACTGAGGAATGTAATCGCAGGGCCCCCAAAGGTTTATAGAGGTGTACAATATGCAATATTTATTTGTTACTAGTTTCGTCATGAGTCCCGTTAAGTCCTGATTAATAGAGCATTTGCCCATTGCCATTTAGTTCACCATTTCATGACCATGATTACAGTATGTACTTCACCTAATGCTCAATACTGGCTACTACTACACTACTATCAAGAATTTTGTATAACCAAAAAATCCATAACATCACGCCTTTTATCCCCGAAGGGGTAGGCAGAGGTGCACATTTTACCACAGTACAATGTAACACCCACTTTTCACTAGTTGTTATGAGTCCCATGTAATAGGGTGTGAGCCTATTGCCATATACCGGGCACATTTCCAGACTCCGTGCTACTACTGAGAATTTTTAAAAAACCCAGTAATACTTTCGTACCCAGTAATACTTAATACTATAACCAAAAAAAGCACCCAATAATACATTTTTCCAATGAAGAATCGAACTAAGGCCGCCTCTTCAAGCTCTAACTAATCGACCAACATGATATTTCGTCCGATCAGAGGTTAAAGTCATATTTAGCTACATAAATCTTTTTATTTGCACGCATTCTCATCCTTAAATCATAACCTATTGTTTTTTCAAACCGATTTCAAAAGTAACTGACAGAGCCATCTAGTGTGGAATAGCAAACCTACCGTTGTAAATACAACGACATCTGCCGGTTGGGAGCATTACTTTCAGGGCTCTATCCCAACATCAGACCAGCTAGTTCCGCTATTTATCGTTAGATGTATTAAAATGAAAAACATGCAATTTATTTTGTTTTATAGGTGTTATTACTAAATATTTTGTTCAAACTACATAGACGGTTTTTAAATAGGTCACATTTTCAGACATCCGAAACTGGAAAACTAGGTACCTTTTTCAGTTAGATACTAAACCGATAGTTGAGTAAGTGGGTAAATATTCAAGTTATCATTGAGATGCAACCATGTTGAATGCATGAACAGAAAAAGGTGTTGCCATTCAAAATCTATCAAAAAACTGAATGAGTTATTTTATTAATTTAAATATACGTTTTTATCATTTTCTGTTATTCAATAACGAATTACATTGTCGGTAATGAATCGCCTTGACGATAAAACATGACTTAACGGTGTTAGAAAGAGTTTATTTCAAATGAGGTGGCTGTATTACATAGTTATCTTCCGGCGCGATCTCATGGCGGAATGGCAGCAACGACTGTCGCAACTGAGGGCTGGGCTCGCTGCCATTGCAGCGGTAAGACCCCTCATTGAGGAGTGGCTTGAGAGACGCTACGGCGTCCTCACCTACCGCCTGACGCAGGTCCTCACCGGACATGGAAGTTTCGGGAGGTACCTGTGTCTGATGGGGCGGGAGGAAACGCCCGGGTGTCATCACTGCGAGGACCGCCCTGATGCCCTGCGTGGGCTGAGCACCGCCGTGCCCTCAGGGAAGTGGTCGGCGATGGCGACCTCTCGCGTCCGGGCCTAGTGCAGGCCATGATGCGGAGCGAGGGGGACTAGGATGCCGTCTCCTCCTTTTGCGAAGCAGTCATGCTAGCTAAGGAGGAGGCGGGACGCGTGAGGCAGCGAAGCGCTGCCTCCTCGCAACCCAGCCATCGCCAAGGACACACCGGGAGTCGGGGATCGCGAGACGATCTCCGGCCACCGTTAGCGCGGGCCTGCGGACGGCGAGCATGGGTGGCTCCCCGTCCGACCAGAAACAGACCCGAGCGTACGGCGCGTCGCGTTCCGCGCGCGCCTCAAAGAGCCATCAGACCACCACAGATGGGGCCCAATAGGGCCGATGCCGATTCGGAGTCGCGGAGAACCTAACGGGTAACCGGGGCTCCGGCTCGACGTGCAGGAGAAGGAACGGGGTGGTTTTTAGTCAGTAAGAGTCTGACACTCCCTTCCGCCTCACCCAGGCGGGAGCAGTCATTCGATGATTTTCCCCCCTTAAAAAAAATATCTGATACCTGATCGAAGAGCTGGCTACTACCTTGGGCAAAGGTTAAGCCAGGTTAAGCATTGCCATTCGACGTGGCAATGCTGCCAGTCTTTTGGGCACCCTACCTCACGGTAGCGATGAGAAAAATGTTGTCTTTGATGCATTATGATATATTTTTATAATTTTTTTTAATGTGGAAATATTTTAGTTTTAAATTATTTTAATTTTAAGATGTATTAAAACTATTAAATTAAAAATAAATAACTCCGTATTAGTTAATTTTTCTACGACGGATACCGTTGCCCTCATCTAGGCCCGCTTTTTACGGCGCTGAGCCAAAAGGTGACGACGGCGATCTTATGCATTAACTAATGCTAAAATACGCCATCGTAACAATGACCGCAGCACCTTTTAAATATATTTTGTTAAGTGGTGGCTTGCAAAGTACTATAAATATCTATTGTTGTCTAATCGTACTACGATCGTACTTCAATTGCAAAACCATTGAAATAAATGACGACGAGAAAGAATATAACATTATTATATGAATATTTATTTAATCGTTTATTTTAAAGTGTACCATTAATATTAATTAGTATATTAGCCGTACGCCATAAAAAATTATAAATTCACGTCACTAGTTTTTTTGTGTCTACTTATTTACGTCTTAACACAATTCAGTAAACCATAGCCTATACTGTTATTATACCTAAATAATAATTAACCTTTAAGTGTGGGAGAGCCATGCTTCGGCACGAATGGACCGGCTCGATCGGAGTGGTACCACGGCCTCACAGAAAACCGACTTAAAACAACGTTTGCCCAATTACCCCCCTCCGCCTTCCCCAATCTCGTCAATCCCCGAGTCCCTAATAATCCTCAAATTCGTAATCCATTATAGGCCGGTAATGCACATGGGCGACGCCGATTGCCTACCATCAGGTGATCCGTCTGCTCGTTCCCTGACTTATCCCATAAAATATCTTTCCATTTTAATAATAACAATAATAATTTAAAATAATAATCATATGGCAACACCACGACATGTTAACGACTTATAAAATTTTACTCTGATTCTTTATTATTTTTTTATAAATAATGTACACGCTTCCTCATATTCAAGATAAAACTAATAACAAAACCTTTTTATATGTGGGCATTCAGGATAGAATAATAAGCATAAATACGTTTTGTATATTGAATATAGTGATATTCAAATTTTAATTTCAAATCTTAAATCAATAACACATTTATTAAATTCAAATATTGTAGGTAGTTACAGGTTAACAGTGAATAATTATTATCAAGCAAAGCAAAGTCACATAGTATTTAACCTAGCAACATTTCAAGAACACATTGTAATGATATATAACATAACATTATAATTATAACAATATACAGGAAAAATATTATACAAGAAAACAAGAAAACATACCTGACAGTTCAGAGCATTTCGGGGTGCCGTGTCGTCCACTACTGGACAGCGTCTGATCCGTCGAAAACACAGTACATCCCTTTTTAAATGCAGAAAATAGTTAACACAAATATTGTTAGCCCAAAGGTAGTTAAAAAATAATTGTGACTATATAAATATTTCTACTAAAGAAAATATCAAATAACTTTATCTCCCACATATATAATATTATACTTACCGTAAAATCAACACCTACAACTTTGCACTATTGCTTTGAAAAAACAATAAATGAAGAAAAAGGAAAAATGACAGTGACAGAATACAAAAGAAAGATTAATTGCAGCAGAAAATTAAAATATAACGTTGATGTTGACGAGAGCTATAACAGCACGAGATGCACCCCCACCACCTCCAGACTCGTCGGTCAGCTCCACCTCGCCGTCGTTGTCGAACCCCAGCCCCACAGGATTACCGGTGATAGAGCAATTGCGTCGAGCTCGAGCGACGACAATTTCTCCCTGCCGACGTCGCTGACACCTATACGTCGGCCGGGGAGAGGCCGGCCAACGACAGGCTTGGAAGCCAGGGTCCAATAGGCCCCGGGACGGGTCCCCACTATTGGTGGTTGTATGTAGCGCATGAAATGGTCTCAAACCATGAATGAGAACGTCATGCTCTCGTACTACGGTGCTACAGAGGGAGGGACTAACCTCACTGCGTACCGTGAAAGTATGCTGTCTATATTTCATGAGCCCGCAGGGCACCTTGAGGCGAGGTGACGGGTATTAACAACCCCACGGGCTACCATCATCCCGAGTGCTCCTGGGAGAAGTCACCATTCCTTATTCTCCGGGTTGCCTTAATTGGATGGCTGGAATGAACGATGACAAGGAACAGATCTCCCACCTCTGGGCGCTTAGACAAAGTAACAATTTAAAAACGATAACGAAGTTCGTTAAGGCTAAAATGTATGGGATTGACATAGGCCGCGTTAAGTCACGTGGTCAATCGACATCGTTATCGCAATTTGGTAGACAATGTTATATTTCATAACGAAACTATAAAGTTGATGTTGATGACTGCACGGTTGGTGCGGTGGCTGGGCAACCGGCTGCCGTGCAACGTGTCGCGGGTTCGATTCCCGCACGGGACAACACTTTGTGTGATCCACAAATTGTTGTTTCGGGTCTGGGTGTCATTGTGTATGTGAACTTGTATGTTTGTAAACGCACCCACGACACAGGAGAAAATCGTAGTGTGGGGCAAAGTTTAAAAAAAAAAAAAAAAAAAAAAAAGAAAAAAACGAATCGTCATCGTGTTTATTCTATATAAACGCGTAGACAAGCAGACCTTTCAGTGTTCGCCAACGCCTCGATCGTGATCGCCAAAAACGATAATGAAACGAATGCTAAAAGGTTGTAGTTTTTGAAACAATATGGCCGAATTTCATTCAGCAGCAGATTTTTGACATTGATTGATCCTGTTAGTATTTATTTTGTGTTAGAGGTAATACACTAATACAGATCAAATAGATATTAAAATATGCATTCTCTGCGTTTATTGTGGGCTGCACACAATGAAACCGCCTGGGAGAGGCGCCAAAAACGGTTAAAACAGCGACGGTTCAATATAGGTACTTCATTGTTAAGATCGCGTCATTGTTTACATTACATACTCATGAATGAAACTTACATTTACTTACGTTTCCATATACTCGAGCAGCGTTGCGAATTGTTCAGAACTTGCTCGCACTCTTGATTCCATGTTTTATCACTAAATATTAAAATAGATAAGAAATAGAGAGAGATCCATTATCGTTTGAACATCAGTCACTTATAAAAATGAGTCTATTTTGATTATCATTAAGTTTTGGAAACGATTTAAAAGTAATAACACTCTATTCACTTCCGACTGTAAAATTATCGTTTAAATTTAACTTAAAAACAATTAAACGCAACACTCACTTTCTTATTAATAAAATTTTAAAACATCAATATCTCGCGAGTTAGATCCGATTTGAACTTTTTGACTGTCACTGACAGCTGGATTTTCGATACCATAACCAATATTTTTGTTTTTTGCCGAACAGAGAATTCGACACAACGATCATGACCATAGTGTTGCATTGGCTAGGAAATGTTTATCGTTATCTCAGAGACGATGGCGAATTTACTTTTCGTTTCGCTATTAAGCGATGTTACTTTGTCTAAGGACCCTGGCTTGCCTTCATTGGCCGTCCAGAGTGGAGTCGCGAACTCACGAGAGCAGTGATCCTGCTAGGAGCGTAATAAACTATTCGTAAGTCGTGAGTGGGCCAGGGATGCAGGAGGCTTCGGCTGGAGCAAATGATCTGAGTAGAAAGCGGTGGTACTTTCTTAACCCTTCAGCCACTCACATTCTCGTTGTCCATTCCCGGGGCCCGGTTGGTGAGTTAGCGAGTCTCCACCTGGCATTTTTACGCGTAATATGATGAATTTCTATCAAAAACTCAAAACAATATATTCCCTAATATAACATTTCTACACATTACCGTCTATTTTACTTAAACTTTGCAGGAGAAGCCAGGTGTGGCGTAAGGTCTATTTTAAATAATTTCTAATGTTTGCCTACATGTTTCTATAGCGACATCCTTAATTGCAGTTGCATTAAATTTGTTGCAAATAGTAATTATAAAATATCATTGCATATTATTAAGGAATCTACCATTGGTATTTAATTCTAAGATCTTGCCGTACATCTGTCGCTTTCACATAAACAGTGCAATCAGATCCTATAATTATTTTAATGAAGAAATTTATTTATTTAATCTAATTATTTAATATAAGGCTTGCAGCGTACATTAGCCGAGAAATTAAAGGAAAATACAGAGAAAAATAAACTATCTAAAGGTGGTATATTTATTTTGATTAAATTGAAAATATTTAATAACAATATGTGACAAGTCTTTGTGATAGTGTCCTGTCAAATAAAAGATACTGTTTAGGAGCGAGAATAAGGTTTCGCAAAATGAAGCTCAGGCCAGTCGAAATTAAATATAACTGGAACAATAAAGAAGAACTTTTCAACCATTGCAAGACAATACTAAAACGATATCTCATAGTGGGACACATCATAAAGTCTTTAGATATAATAAAATCGTTATGTTTTAGTTACATACTGCCCAGATTATAAGACATTTTTCAAATAGAAGAAATGTTTGTACCTGGTATACCTAACTCAATTAGAATATGCTCGCAAGTGCGACTGCCGGACAAGAGGTCTCGGGTTCGATTCCCGAGTCGGGTAAAGTATTACTGGTTTTTTTTTTAATTTTCAATAGTAGCACGGAGTCTGCAATTATGCCCGGTATATGGCAATAGGCACACCCTCTATTACATGGGACTTGATGGGACTCATAACATAAAGATTGAAAAGTGGGTGTTACAATGTACAGTAGCATAATGTGCACCTCTACCTACCCCTTCGGGGATGTAAGGCGTAATGTTATGTTATGTTATAATATATGAACACTCGATATTTTAATTTACTTCAATTTCTGTTGCACATGAAAACAAAAGAAAATTTTCTTTAAAACTTGTCAATAATTCAAGGACGTTCCCATGCGACTATTTTTCTAGGTACCTGGCCTTGCATAACGGTGATTACTGTCAGAACTGACGTGAACTGATGGTAATGTATGCCACAGATACGCCTCCAAGTACGTAGGTGGATAGCCAATAGATGTGAGAAAAGAAAACTTTGGGAACGTGGATGATGGCAGCTAAAAGTAAAATTAATATTATAGACAGGTAAAAGTAAAATTAATATAATAAATAACTATCGAAAACGATACTCCTTGAATTTTGAGATTCATAGATGTGACGTCATACCTTTGTGGTGTCAAATGTCATACGCATTTCAATTAAATTAGGTAGACTAGGCAGTCTACCTAATTTAATTGAAATTGAATCGTACGACCACTAGGCCAACGGCCTCGTTGTGTAAGTAACGTAACGTAAGTGCGACAGCCGGGCAAGGTGTCTCGATTTTTGAAAAAATTCTCAGTAGTAGCACGGAGTCTGGAATTGTGCCCGGTATATGGCAATAGGCTCACCTCCTATTATATGGGACTCATAATAAGTGAAAAGTGGGTGGTATATTGTACAGTGGCATAATGAACACCTCTGCCTACTTCTTCGGGGATAAAAGGCGTGATGTTATGTTATGTTATGTTATGTTATGGTACTATTATAGTAGGGGAGCCCATGAAGGGATTTCGGTAGTTACTCGAGCGCGTCAGATTAACATATGGGGAAAAACTAGTGTCCTGTTGAATATACCCACCATATATCCGATCTGATTAGAAAGGGGGGACTAAAAATTAAAAAAAAAGTCTGACTAAATAAAGTCAGTTTCGTCAGATTAAGGGAAGGTAGGTCAATACCATGCTAAAGGAAGTGTATTTAAAAAATGTGCCCATTCCAACTTGATTTGCAAGAGTGGGGGGATTTTGAAGGGTTCTCGTTGGTACTCTCCAGATCATTCAACTCCACCATGCAAACTGGCAGATTAAGAGTTTTTTATTATCAAAGACAAATGAAGCATATACACTATCAATATCTGACACGCTCGACCACTAGAACAAAAGTTACGCGTAACAGATTCAAAGATCTGTGGATTCGCCCTTCCCCCACCGGTGTAAGAAATTGTCACTATAAACCATTTTTTCTTTCTATCAGCATATTTTTAAAATCCAGTAAGTTCCAACGACGCTCGAGTAAATCCAAATTTAGCATCGTGGGCTCCCCTACTTTTAGTTGTTAGGTAGTAGGTAATTACTAAAATTTAGTTCAAAATCTGGAATTATTAATAAGAGTGTTGTAATAATTATTTTTCAATTAAATCAAAATAATTCATAAAATTGTAGTACTTGTTGGTTTTAAAAAGTATAATTTGATGTTTCTATATAATTTATGTTTTATTACTTCCATCGAATATATAAAAAAGAATAAAATGAGAGAATAGAGTTTTCTTTGTGTTAAAAGAGAATTTGCATTTTGTTAAAATACCATATCAAAAGCCTAAAATTTTTTTAATATATCTTATTTAATTGCCGCATCCACATTTGCTTTGTTAATAGCGGTATGGCCGAACCGGCTCTATTACGACCTCAATGTTGGCACTCTACTCTACAACTTGGTACGATACGCTTGTGTGAGTGACCGCGTTCTCCAACACTTTGATAACACTTGGACCTAAGGTATTTTGTAAACATTATTACTTACTACATTCTGAAGCTGTCGAATTAAAAATGCTTAGATGTTAACAAGTAATAAAAACAAAATACTGATTGAAGTTATTTTCATAACATTCTTCTTTTCTAAATATCAAATAGATGTAAAATTTTTAATATAAGGTACAAAAAGTAAACCATAAAAGCTTTGAGTAAACAAAATAGATGCTCTAAATAGTGTAGATACATTTTGGTTTTAATGACACAGTGTAATTAATTTTAGTGCAAAATATTTATATTAATATACAAAATAATACAACAGGCGGCTGTAGCTGTTCTTCTTCATTATTTCTTGTGTTTCTTAAATGTGTGAGCATAAAGCGTGTTTGATTGAACGCAATGCAGCATCCGTCATTCTTTGGTATTATTAATTTAATGTTATGATACGTTATCACGAATATCCGTTCCATTTCTTTGCTATTTCGAGTGTTTTAGCTTTAGTGTAAATTATTGTTACTGTAAAACAGGTTTTTATGTGCATATAAACAGTTGTGCACCGGTTACAATCTAGTGTTTTTAAAATTTGTTCCAAACTATGATTTCTACTTGTTTTTTATACCACGACGGTGGCAAAAAAGAGATACGGCCCACCTGATGGTAACTAGTTACCGCGGCCTAATTATTTAATATAAGGCTTGCAGCACACAACGTACATTAGCCGAGAAATTAAAGGAAAATACGGAGAAAAATAAACGATCTAAAGGTGGTATATTTATTTTGATTAAATTGAAAATATTTAATAACTAAAAAATAAACTATCTAAAGGTGGTATATTTATTTTGATTAAATTGAAAATATTTAATAACAATATGTGACAAGTCTTTGTGATAGTGTCCTGTCAAATAAATTGATACTGTTTAGGACCGAGAGTAAGGTTTCGCCAAATGAAGCTCGCGGCCTATGTACGCTTGCAAACACTTGCGTAGGTCCGTGGGTATTACAAAGATACAAATTCACATATATTCACACCGAAACCCGGAACAGCAATTTGAGTATCACACAAACAGTTGCTCCGTGCGATATGTATAACTAGTAATAGTATGTCAGTCAGTACGATGTCAGTAGGCTGCGCGACATCGCCGCCACCGCGCACGTAGCTCATGAGGAAGAACCCCTCTGTGGTTCGAAACTAGTAAAGCTTTTCTCAGTATATTCACGTCAGTAACCCGCGATTTTTAGATAATTTAGTATGTCTCACGATAGTTATTACAAAAATATACTAATATTTGGTTAAAAAGTCATATTTTTCCAGAGTTCGTCAACAATGGTGCTAACTCTGTACAAGATAGATGCGAGTCCACCAGTAAGGTCTGTGTTCATGGCCATAGAGGCTTTGGACCTCAAGGACGTACAAATGGTTGACGTCAACTTGTTCGAAGGAGAACATTTGAAGGAAGAATACTTGAAGGTATATTGTATTCATGCTGTAATATGCCATGTTGAGATTCTGTCCATATTATGTTATATGACGAAAGCATGCTTCTTGCACAAATAATAAGCGGGTTTAACGTTGCCAAGTCGTGGGCAGTTTTTATTGTAGCAAGCATTTGTCATTTGTAGGCCGACTATTGTTTGCTAAGGATGCAAGTATTCGTCAAATGACGCAAGGTGGACAGTGACCGGTGGACAGTGACCGGTGGACAGTGACCGGTGGACAGTGACCGGTGGACAGTGACTTTAATTAGTAAACTCATCTGACTAGGATTATAAAGTATATTTGTTATCGACTTCATAAGTCACTCGTCAAATAGATATCAAGAACCAAATAAGTGTAATGGTGATAGTAATTGTAATATTGTTTATTTACAGGTGAATCCCCAGCATACAGTGCCGATGCTCGCCGACGATGAGTATTACATTTGGGACAGGTTATAATATTTATTTATTGAATTTATTTAATATGCTTCATGCACAAAATGTATTAATAGGTGGACTTAATGCCACAGGCATTTTCTACCAGTCTGACCTTTGGGTGATGCAGAGAAGAGTAAATGGTAGGTGCAAGAGGCAAGCAATGTTTTTATTTATCAAATGAAAGATAAACTAATATATTTCAATATTTCAGAGATATACATAAATAATTATAATATATACCTACACATGAGTACAATATACCTACATACATACATACATACATACATACATACATACATACATACTTACATAATATATAAATGTATACTTGCTTGCTAGTACACAGTGGATAGTTAGCGCGAATATTAGGTAGCGAGATGTAAGCAAGAACACGGATAATACTTTAAACTACTTCGTCGGTTGGGGGTGAAACTATGAATTCTGAGGATTTGTGTACTATTCTCGAATCAAACATCAGACATTTTATTACAATGTAGTTAATGGTTTAGTTCGGTCAGATTGTGTACCTTTTTTTTAAATAAAGACATTATATTACACTATGATTGCAATATAGTCACTTCACATGAAGCATTAACTTACTGTAGCGTTGATAATCACTGCTGCCTTGCACCTGATTGTTTGACTAATTGTGTCATTATTGATATACGTATTTATCACATACTTCTAAATTGACAATGTTGTTAGTTTAGTTATGAGAAAATCATGAATTATCATTATCCTTACAAATTGTAAGAATATTATGTTTGTAAAATATATAGAATAGGGTAGATGACTAATTTTTATTTTAATGTCCGTCTGGTCTGGTAGTTTAAAAACATTAGACACGTATTTTTTATTCTTTTTACGGAAAACAATAGGATCGACGATATATTGATTTGAAATGTCGCGTGGCATCACTTATAAGTACATTTTATATGTACGTAGAAATGACGTTTTAGCCCACACTCCTAGGCTTTGATTCGTTATATTTAAGCATCATTTTATTATACAACAAAATACGTGTCGCGGGTTCAATTCCCGCAAGGAACAACACTTTGTGTGATCCGCAAATTGTTGTTTGTTCGGGTCTGGGTGTCATTGTGTATGTGAACTTGTATGTTTGTAAATGCACCCACGACACAGGAGAAAATCCTAATGTGGGGCAACGTTTTTTTAAACTAAAAAAAAAACGTGTCTAATAATTTTTCATTACCTAACTGATGGACTAATTACATTTTTAATTCTCAAACCCTGTCATCATCCCTATTAAGTTATGAAATATACAACTATCAGTACCAATTTATACTTAGGTATAGCCGTATCTTAAACCTTAGCGAACTAATAATACTCACATTTACTTAGCGTAAAAGCGCTAACTCCGGAACTTTTTCGAAACATGAACTTAACGCTTATTGGCTTAAAAATTTACTTAGGTTTTTGATTAACATTTTTAAGCATTTCTAGCCTACGTCGGTATAAGGCTATTGGGCTTCATAAAAAAGACATGCCGTCAAATCTCTTCGGAATTTAAGGAAAAATTGAGATATAAAAAAATTTCTTAGTGGTTTATTTTAATGTTTTAAATTAGATATCGCTATTTGGCTTATACCATTAGATTCGAAATTATTCTAGCTATGGAATGGTATAAAAAAAACTAAAAGGGCGTATCTCAGAGATAGCGCCTTTCGGCTTAGCAGGGCAGAATTGTTATTACGTACCTAAGTTGCATTTCCCTGCTCATTGGTTTGTAATTCAGACTTTATTTGTTCTAGCCATGCGATTGCAACTTACTTGGTGACCAAATACGGTAAGACCGATGATCTGTACCCGGCCGACCCACAAAAGAGGGCGATCATTGACCAACGACTCCACTTCGATAGTGGAATTCTGTTCCCGTCTTTAAGGGGCACTGTTGTAAGTAACATAACATGACATAACATCACGCCTTTTATCCCCGAAGGGGTAGGCAGAGGTGCACACAGAAGTAACACCCACTTTTCACTATTTATGTTATGAGTCCCATGTAATAGGGGGTGAGCCTATTGCCATATACCGGGCACATTTCCAGACTCCGTGCTACTACTGAGATTTTTTTAAAAACCCAGTAATACTTTGCCCGACCCGGGAATCGAACCCGAGACCCCTTGCCCGGCAGTCGCACTCGCGACCACTCGGCCAACGAGGCAGTCTGTTGTAAGTATTACACCAAAATGCTGAAAAGCTACTTACTAAGTATCTGAAGTTACATAACTATAATTATGCGCGAATTAAAATTGAATATCATTTGAGTGTTTGGACGTTTGCCGTTTATTTTAATTATTTGGCTGCAATACACCTAATACAACTTATATACGTGTAATATTTTAGGGTCAAAGCGATATCGATATCGATTCAGCGAGCAAGCTTGTATTTTTTATCTTAGTATAAAAAATCACATAAATCTAAAAATGGCCCAACCAAAGTATTAATAAGCTTAAAAATACTGTTTCTAGGAGCCAGTACTTTTTTGGGGAGAGAAATCGTTCCGTCAAGAAAATTTGGATAAGATTAAAATGGCGTATGAATTTTTGGAGAATTTCTTAACTTCTTCATCCCCATGGTTGGCTGGTGATAAAGTGACACTCGCAGACATTTGCTGTGTTTCTACAGTGAGCTCTATGGATGTGGTTCTGCCTATTGATGCTGATTCGTAAGTATTTTTTGATTATCTATTTAAGTTTGACATGTTTTATAGACATGTCAGTCACTGATCGCGCAAATTACTTTCACATCACATCACATAACATCACGCCTTTTATCCCCGAAGGGGTAGGCAGAGGTGTACATTACGGCACTTAAAGCCACTGTACAATGTAACACCCACTTTTCACTATTTATGTTATGAGTCCCATGTAATAGGGGGTGAGCCTATTGCCATAAACCGGGCACAGACTCCTACCTACTGAGATGAGACTTCTTATTTCTCTTTTTTATATAACTATACAAATATATTGTTATGTTTTCTTTCTAGGTATCCGAATCTTGCATCCTGGAAGGATCTCTGCTCTCAACAACAGTTTTATGTTGCGGGGAACATCCCTGGCTTGGAACAATTCCAAGAGCTGGTTAAATTTAAGTTGCGTTAAATGCTGGAGACTAGCGCTATTTAAAATAAATTTTATGTTGCAATCATAACTACTACATTTAGAACTACAATGATTTTGATTAGATTTTTTAGATAAAGGATTTGATTGATTACAATTTGCTAGATAAAGTACTCTTAAAGTGTCTACGTTGTGTTAAAACGTATTGAAATTATATTTTCACCTGCTTTTTGTTATTGCTAGGAAATTGTATGATTTTTAAACTATAGCTTGTTATTATGTTAGATTAAATTTAACTTTAAGCTGCCGTTTAAGTTCCAATTAAATATGTTTGCTTATAGTAACACATTGTTTTACTATCTCTTAACAAACTGGTTCTGGTAAGCGTCAAAGTCAAAGTCAAAGATCTTTATTGTGAGACAGTGGTTAGTGTGTATTGTTGAAGTTTACCTAAAAAATAATTGAACACAATATTGTGCTCAAAAACAGTTTTATAGGTAAAACTTGTTGTGTAGTTTTTAGATATATCTGTTATGTGATAAGAAAATGTAATTGGCAGTTCTATTATAAAAATATTAGGTACCTACCTATCCAACATAACATCACACCTTTTTATCCCCGAAGGGGTAGGCAGAGGTGCACATTTCGGCACTTAATGCCAGTGAACAATGTAACACCCACTTTTTACTATTTATATTATGAGCCCCATGTAATAGGTGTGAGCCTATGGAAATATACCAGGCACATTTCCAGACTCCGTGGTACTACTGAGATTTTTAAAAACCCAGTAATACTTTGCCAAACCGGAGAATCAAACCCAGATCCCTTGCCCAGCAGTCGCACTTGCGACCACTCGGCCAACGAGGCAGTCTTATTTATTATCTACCTATAAAAAATAATATTGTAACATCATCATATCATCGTAATATTGTACAGTGTGCATTATATTTTGTTCATAGCATTACGCCGAAGATTTCAGACTATGTGCATTAACAGGCTGCCAAAATATTTCAACATTGACAACTCAATTAATTTTTCTTCTTATTTCATCAACGATTTGAATTGAGATTTCTACTTACCCGTCTCTATCAATAAAAAATAAAATCAAAAAACTATGAACTAAGTAAATCGGTAGAAAAAAATAAATTTTTAATGCAAGACATGCATTACAAACACAATTAACATCAACATTTTTTCAGTGATAATTGAAAACCATAGTGCAAAAAAAAACAAGGAAAAACTGCTTAAATCATTGGAAATTTTAATGCTGTTGTCAAACCAAAACCACACGGCAGCCATGATTTAATTATCATAACATGTTGAACAAGTATTGCACAATATATGTAATACTACTCAGTAAAAGAGATTAGTGGAAGAGAGATCAGTGTCCGACCTCAACGTGTTGATAACATAACCGGTACAAGAGTGACTTGCAATATATTATCAATAAAACAATATTTTCATTAAATTGAGGAAAAAGTGTATTTTTTTACTACAGTACGTACAAATAGTGAGTATATTTATTTCTTTTATTATCTTCTGTAATATGTAGGTAGGTACTTATATTTGAAATTAATAATTTGGTCTTAATTCAAAATCTTTGAGTTCACATTTTCGCATTTGATTTCACATTTTCTGTCGAATATTGAGATCGATTATTTAATTTAATTAATCGATTAATTTCGACCGTAGGTATTAAATTATGTGTAGGTATGTAATCGGCAGTTTCATTTTTCTCTGTTTTCATTCTTCTTGTTTCTTCAATATTTTCTTTTATTCATTTAGTTTATCTATGAGAATACAATATCTAAATAAATGATATCTGGCAAAGCAGGAATACTTAAAAACAAATCAAACATTAAGGAATATTTTGCTATTTACACACCAATTTTAAAACCAGTGAAGTCTGTTTTATGTCCAAAAAGTCACCGGTCGCGCCTGGCCGGTAAAACTATACAATAATAAAAAATATAAATAGAAAAACAAGTTTAAACGGACATTCTAACGTTGATTTAGCGTCCAGTCCGATACATAACAACAGCGTTTTTATCCCTATATAGGATAGGCCAGAGGTGCTAATATACAATATAGGGCCCACTTTTCTCTAGTCATAAATCCCATGTAATGAGAGTGTGAGTTTAATGGCATAATGGGGATGATGACAGGGTATGAAAATTAAAAATATAATTAGTCCGTAACTTAGGTAATAAAAAAATATTAGACACGTATTTTTTTATTTTGTTGTATAATAAAACAATACTTAGATAAAACGAATCAAAGTTTAGGAGTGGGGGCTAAAACGTAATTTCTTAGTATAAAATGTACTGAGAAGTGACGTCACGCGACATTTCAAATCAATATATCTTCGAAACTATTCGTTTCCGTAAGAAAATAAAAAATACGTGTCTAATGTTTTTAAATAATCTACCAGACGGACATTAAAATAAAAATTAGTCGTCTACCCCATTATCATACGTACAAACCTTAACTATTCGATTTCACTAAGATATTTTCGAAAAACCGCTCGACCATAGTGGTATTGAATCTTACAATGAATATGGAGTATCTCTTTGTATTATTGAAAAAAAAAGCATTTTAGATTCTACACGTATAGGAATATACTACCTATATAAAATAATATGATACATGCAATAGGGTAGATGCTTAATTTTTATTTTAATGTCCATCTGGTAGATTATTTCAAACCATTAGACACGTATTTTTTATTTTCTAACAGAAACGAATACTTTCGACGATATATTGATTAAAATGTCACGTGACGTCACTTCTATGTACATTTTATATGTAGTAATGACGTTTTAGCCCCACTCCTAAACTTTGATTCGTTATATCGAAGTATTGTTTTATTACATGACAAAATAAAAAAAAATCTATTAATTTTTTCTTTACCTAACTTACGGACAAATTAGATTTTTAATTTTCATACCCTGTCATCATCCCAATTTTTACGCCGCTGGGCATAGCATAGCGCTCTGTGTTATTTATCATTTATAAGACCTATATTTGTACGCACCTATGCTAACAAATATAAAAGTGATTTGACTTCAGTTCGTTTGATACAACAAAATAATTTGTAGCTGTCTATCTCTGAAACGGCTGGTCTGATTTTGACGGGACTTTTATTGGCAGGTAGCTGATATAATAAGGAGTAACTTAGGTTACAATATGAAGTAACTTAGGCGGACAAAGTCATGCGTGCAGCTAGTACATACATAAATAAAAAACGTCCTTGGTCTGTTACGTCTGTTTTACACCCACTATCAGTGCGAGAGGCGTTAAAACACTGATTTGTTTACAGTGTTAATCGTGACACATAACCACGAAGACGTGTGAATTCCATACATACATACATACATACATTCGTGTATTATTATTGTCAGGATCTACTTGTAACCGGTACAATTGTGTTTATTTTATTTTTTTTACCAGCCCTTCAGGTAGACAAAGAAAAACTAACAATGACTACTAATTTCATATTTCCAAATCTTACTATGCTTTGGTATTTTTTATATAATATATTATTTTTCTACCATACATAATACCTCTATATGTATTATGATGTAATGGACATTGTGTCGCTTTTATAATAATAATCTTATCCTATTACAATGATAATCAAATCCTATTTAAAAAAAGTGACAATATTGTAAGAAATTAAGAGTTATTCATTTAATTTTCCAGGTCTATAATGGGCATGAAAGTGTACAAAAGAGATACCAGTGGACCTTGTCGGTCGGTGTTTATGGTACTCGAGCTGTTGGGCATAAAAGATGTTGAATACATACAAATGAATTTAATTCAACGCGAGCACTTCAGCGAGGAATACTTGAAGGTATGAATTATCAAAAACTTTTTAATTATTATTCAACATCGTCATCAACATCCTATAAGCCACTGCTGACCAAAGGCATCGTCTCACATGGAGAAGGCTTGAGCATTAAGCACCAGGCTGGTTAAATGCAGGTTGGCGATATAAAACTTATAATTAGAAATTAATAGCCCAAGTTTCCTGACGATGTTTTCCTTCACCGTTTTTGAGTTTAAAATCTTAGGAAGTACATATAACTCAGAAAAGGTCACATTGGTACTTGCCGTTGCGTTGGTAGGTTTCAAAACTTAGGTTTCCACAGATGGGGCCTAACGGCTGATGCCGATACGGAGCCGCGGAAGACTTAACGGGTTGCCGGGGCTCCAGCTCGAAGTGCAGGAGTAGGAACGGGGTGGTTTTTAGTCAGTAAGAGTCTGACACTCCCTCCCGCCTCTCCCGGGCGGGAGAAGTCATTGTATGATTTTACCCCCTAAAAAAAACAAGGGTTTCAAAACTCAGCATGCACGAGGAGGCGTCAAACAACCGGGCCACGACGACGATTTTAATTTCAAAATCCTACTTATTTCGCCAGTTATACCAGCTAAAATATAGCTCAACTAGTTAAAAAGAACTCTGATAGATATGGAATACAAGTATGTATATAAAATCTCCGAATTAGATGAATATACGCGCATAACACGTGAATGGCTGCACCAAATCGGATGATTCTTTTTTTATTTATTATGGGGACATAATAAATGATTTCCAGGCTTTAAGATGAGAACACTTGGTATGCGCCTTCATATCTTTCCAGCGCCTCTACAGTGATTCAATGGGTGCAAAGCTTTGTGAGAAGAAGCCTCCTCCTCGAAGGCAACTTACGCCACAACCTTCGTTGTCCGTCACTATTGAAAACCTGGTCAATTCTACGAAGCTTGTTATAAAGTCAACATAGCACCAGCATGTAGTCACGTTTCCGGATTAAGCTATTTTACGATTATTACCTCTCAAAAAATACTTAGGTGCTACATTAAATGCTAGTCATTTTTATCGGTGGTTAATAAAAAGTAATTACTGAAAAGAAAACTTTAATATTTTCAACAAAGAATGCGTATTATCTACAAAGAACAAACACTTTCATAAATTTCCCCTTTAACACATCTTCAACGTTAATTTAAAAAGTTATTTCTAAAAATCCCTTTCAAAGAAACATTGTCCCATTTTTTACTATGTTAAAAGTAGAATAATGAAAGACATGACAATCGATTTCATAAAATTAAATACAACTGCGAGGTGCTGAATTTTAGATCGGATCTTATGGTCGGAGAAATTGGTACATTTGTATGAAGTACGATGTTGAAATTCACAGAACAAATTAGCCATTATTAAACCCCGTAAAATATTTTACGTTGAAAGGCGAAATATAGCTAAAACCACAGCAATAGAGTCTGAATATATCTGGATTTAGCCCATTAACTCGTCGAGTACCGGTTTTGTAGACACAATTATAGAACAATAGGTTGCGGTTTTGCTTGGTGTTTGACAGTTTAACTTATTGTAGAATGTAACTTACGAATTTATTACATTACTTATAATATGTCATACCTAATTTTTTTTTTTTTAATGGGGGAAAATCATCTAATAACTGCTCCCGCCTGGGTGAGGCGGGAGGGAGTGTCAGACTCTTACTGACTAAAAACCACCCCGTTCCTTCTCCTGCACGTCGAGTCGGAGCCCCGGTTACCAGTTAGGTTCTCCGCGACATACCTATAGTTTTAATTCACTGGTGACTGATGACTGGGCTTTGTACGGGTGCTAAAACGAGATTTTCATAGCAAACATCGTAGCCGTTTGGTTACACAGCACACCTACTTTTCGGCGATTCATTTTATTTAAGTAGAGGTTTATGAAACAAAAAGTAGCACCTAAATTAGTAATAATTATTAAGTTATTTTATTGATATATTTTACCTCAGTCTGATGTAGTACAATACTGCTAAAATGATGATTTTATACTTAAACATTTAAAATTTCAGATGAACCCACAACATACAATTCCGACGTTGAAAGATGGCGATTTCGTAATTTGGGACAGGTATGATAATTGTTTTTATTATTTGATTCGACATACACATCTATATAATATATGAAAATAAAACCCGTTTCCCGTTGTCACGCCATAACTTGAGAACGGCTAGACCGATTTGGGTGATTTTTTTTGGTGTGTTTGTTATTGTCAGGCAGGAGAAGGTTCTTATAACAGAAAAACATCCTGAAAATCCTACGGGAACGGGAGAAAACGGGATTGCGCGTACGAAGTCGCAGGCAGAAGCTAGTGTACAATAAAATCACTACCATCAGGCGTATAAAAATAATAAACAAACGTGAAATATACTCACATACATAATATAGTAACGACATTGTTGAGATAACTCATAACTAGAATTATTTGATATTGATTAGATAAAACCACTTAACAATTGAATCAGTAGAGTGAATATATCAACCACTCAGTCATACAAAAGATTGATCTAATCAACTATTAAGAGATAATTCTCAACTTGAGTTTTAAAGGAAAACTGGACAAAGGGTCGCTTTTTCAATCAACAAATAATTCTTAACTGTAAAATAACATTGACATTTGACAGTTTTAAGTATAGAAAACTTGTTCCGCTGATAAAATTTAGGTATCTAGTGTTGGGTAAATAGGCCTTGAGTTGATCAATTTACAAACAAGGATCGGAGTAAGTATAAGTATCATCATCAACAGCATATGAGTGGCCACTGCTGACCAACGCGCGCAGAAGGTTTGAGCGTTAATCACAACGCTTGCTCATTGCCGATTGGCGATTTCAAACTTATAATTAGAAATTAGGTATAACCTCAGGTTTCCTCACGATGTTTCCCTTCGATTTTTGTCAGTGATGTCTAGAGGTAAATAATCTTAGAAAGTACATATAACTATAGAAACTAATAGAAACAGTCACACTGGTTCTCATGCATGAGAAGCAGGCGTCTTAAACCTCAGGGCCACCCCGACACAAATTAAGTATACTCTTTGCTAGATAAGTGCGTGTGAGAAGAGGCCTTGGGTCACTAGAAGCCACTTTTAGGCAGTTGAAATGATGTGATGTGAAATAATGATGCCAGGCCAGTAAACTTGCACTTTCGACGTTTGGCTCCTAAGTTGGAACGAACGGGGGCGGCGCTTAAGCGCCTTCTACCGAACCTCGGAGGGCCAAACGCCTCCTGCCGTAGGTTGTATGCGGGGGTCGTGCGTTCCATGGCCCTCTACGGTGCCCCTGTGTGGGTGCCGAATTTGATGCGGCGACCCGCTAGGGCGCTGCTCACATCTCAGAGGGTCATGGCGATCCGATTGATTCGCGGATATCGCACGATCTCCGGGGAGGCGGCGAACCTCCTTGCCGGATCACCGCCGTGGGATCTTGAGGCGAAGGTGCTGGCGCGTGTGTTTTGTTTGCGCGCGGAGGCACGTCGCCGGGGCGAAAATCCGCTGCCGCGCCAGATTAGTGCGTGGCGGGATGAGCTCCGGCGTGATCTCATGGCGGAATGGCAGCAACGGCTGTCGCAGCCGAGGGCTGGGCTCGCTGTCATTGCAGCGGTAAGTCCCCTCTTTGAGGAGTGGCTTGAGAGACGCTACGGCGTCCTCACCTACCGCCTGACACGGGTACTTACCGGACACGGAAGTTTCGGTAGGTTCCTGTTTCGGATTGGGCGGGAGGAAACGCCCGAGTGTCATCACTGCGAGGATCGCCCGGAGGACACGGTGGAGCATACGGTGGCGGTGTGTCCTGCGTGGGCTGAGCACCGTCGTGTCCTCAGGGATGTGATTGGCGACGGCGACCTCTCGCGTCCGGCTCTGGTTCAGACCATGGTACGGAGCGAGGGGGACTGGGATGCCGTCTCCTCCTTTTGCGAAGCAGTTATGCTAGCTAAGGAGGAGGCGGAGCGCGTGAGGGAACGAACCTCCTCACGCCCCGGCCGTCGCGAGAGACACTCCGGGCGCCGGGGATCGCTAGACGATCTCCGGCCACCGTAAGCATGGGCCTGCGGACGGCGAGCACGGGTGACTCGCCGCCCGACCAGAACCAGGCCCGAGCGTACGGCGCGTCGCGTTCCGCGCGCGCCTCAAAGAGCCATCAGACCACCACGGATGGGGCCCAACAGGGCTAATGCCGATACGGAGCCGCGGAAGACTTAACGGGTTGCCGGGGCTCCGGCTCGAAGTGCAGGAGTAGGAACGGGGTGGTTTTTAGTCAGTAAGAGTCTGACACTCCCTCTCGCCTCACCCGGGCGGGAGTGGTCATTGGATGATTGTCCCCCCTCAAAAAAAAAAAAAAAAAAAAAGGCCAGTAAACTTCGTATCAATATTGAGTAATATTTCATTTAAAATATTTTTAGAATAATTATGACTTTTCTTTTGGATGTCACATAGAAAAACTTGTCAGTCTATTCGAGTCACGTACAATAAAAATCAGCGGATGGTATTATTAGCTTACCATATCATATTTTTATAGCCTAGCTTACTTTTCACCTCTTACACTGGAATAGTTTACAATAGCAATTTTTTGTTCAATTATCTATTATATTATGTACTAGCTTTTACTCGCGGCTTCCCTCGCGTCAGAAAAGGATAAAAAGTAGCCTATGGGACTATCCATCCCTTCAACTACTTCAGTTAAAAAATCACGTTAATTAGTACCTCCGTTTTGCCGTTTAAGATCCTAACGTCATCTATCGAGCGTTGAAATAACGGTGTACAAATTATTTGCTAATTGTTGAGTATTTATTTAATGTAAAATGGTAGGAACCGAAATTTAAAAGCGAAAATACTTAAAAAAACACAACGTTACCACGTTTTTATAACACATAGCACCATCTATCGCTAAGTAGCGTAACTACTATATAGATACCAATTAGTAATTCGTTGATTTATAAAACAGCAAATTAATGAGTCGAAAAATTCACCGAATAAGTGTAGGTAGCGCTAAAAATGCGTGAGATTTCCAATTAGTAGGTAATTCGTTGACTTGTTTTAAAGACATACAGCGCCATCTATACCAATACACACAGCGCCATCTACACCAATATTTTTGTTTTCCCTTGGGAATATCAAATTTTTCCGGGATACAAAGTACCTACCCTATTATTTTATCCGTAATAAATAGTAGTGTAGCGCGCGGTCGTTAGGTGGGTTAAAGGAGTGGTTACAATATACGTGCGCGGCCGCACTGTTAAAAGCCGTTACGAGCGCGGGGCTCCGCTGAGCTCCGGCGCCGGCCGCCGGTCACGTAGGCGCGCGAACTCTACAGTCGCGCGGACGCGGACGCCGCAGTGCGGAACACATGCGTTATACTCTCGTCCACCGCGGCTCTCGCTCGCTCCCGTTATCGTGTTTGTTCTAGCATTTTACGTCCTAGTATTGTATAGTATGTTAAGTGTCTATAATATCCTGACGCCAATACACAGACTCGTAATAATTATAAAGTTCGTTCGTTTTCTTTCATCTCCGTTTCGCGCCAATACCTACCCCACGCATCTGCAATCCAAGCTAGTTATAGTGGCATCCCAACTCGTGGCCTTGGAACTCAAAGTGCAAACGGACCCAACGAACTATTGTTACGTACACTACCTACGTAAAGTTGTGGTGTTCATCCAGTGATTCCAGTGACTATATATACGCGTCAGTGTTCGTCTAGTGACTATACCTACTTACTAAACGTAATACTATGCCGCGAACACGATCGGCGCAGCGAAGCGCTAGGTCTTCAGACGACGACGACGATACAGTGGTGGAGTCGCGCACCCATACCGGGGCCACTACCACCCACGTTCACGTCGCGTGCCACGAAGACGTACCCGAGACGCGCGCCCGGGGGGGCGCCGCTCCAGAACCCGACTACATGTTCGGCGGAGGCCGCAGCGGAGCACCCGCTCACCCCGCATCGAGCACCGAGCGACTCCTGACTACTATGATGGAGTCGTTCGCCAGAGCGCAGGCGGATACCAACCGCACGCTAGTGGAAACGTTAAGATCCCTACATCATTATGGTAACCAGTGGAATCCAGTTACGTTAACTCCAGCGGCATCGCCTACCGTGAACACATCCACGTCCGGCGGCAACTTTTCAAAGTGCACCGCGAGATTCGACGGCCAATCACGCAACGCCGAGGTACTGGAGGCGTTCATTGATGCAGTGGAGGTGTACAAGGAGTGTGCGGGCGTGTCGGATGAGCACGCGCTACGCGGAATCTCCATGTTGCTGACCGGCGACGCGGCTATGTGGTGGCGCGGCGCGCGCCCCGGCGTCGGCACGTGGCCTGACGCGCTGGCGCGCCTGCGCGCTACCTACGGCGTGCAGAAACCTGCGCACCGTCTACTCCGCGAGGTATACGCGTGTGAGCATAGTGAGTGTGAACGTGCAGAGGTGTTTGTCTCAAAGGTACGATCTTTATTAGTCAGATTATCGTATGTAGTGCCTACTGTGATGCAAGTCGATATAATTTATGGTCTACTTCATCGCCGTATACGTAAACGATTGCCGCGTGACACTGTTTGTAATATTGATGATTTGTTAGAGAGAGCGAGACTCGTGGAAGACAGTATATCGGAGCTAGAAATCCCGAAAATTCCCGCGAGATCATCGAAAGTACGTACAACGTTACCCGACAGCGGCCCTACTACGAGTCCGAGCATAACCACACCTACCAGTTCGAAACTCACCTCTAACTCGAACGAAAACTCGAAACGTATTCGCACTAGAAGTTCGTTTTGCAAGGCTTTCGGCCACACGATTGGTGATTGTCGTAAAGCCATTGATAATAAAGTAGACAACGATAGTAAGACTACACACCCGATTCGATGCTATGGATGCGGTCAGCCGGGGGTCGTTAGATCAAAATGCGAGACATGACATAACATAACATCACGCCTTTTTATCCCCGAAGGGGTAGGCAGAGGTGCACATTACGGCACTTACTTACAAAATGCGAGACTTGTTCTAATAAGCCTACGCACGGCGTGTCATCCGATTTTAATATCGTGAAAGGGGATTTCTTCGCTACTTCGTCGCACCCTTTGATTACTATACGTATAGTAGGTAAAGTAGGGGTCGCATTAGTAGATACAGGGGCCACACATAGTGTCGCTAGCCCATTGTTGCATTCGCTGTTAGTAAATAGTGGCGTTCAATTCGAAGACGCTGTTCGATACATTGGACTCGCCGACGGGTCGTGTCATCGGAAAATGATAAAGATCGCGACAGTACCCGTCGCCCTAGGTAGTCGGATAATCGATACCGACTTTATGATATTCCCTGGTGACGACACTAGGACTCTCCTAGGTCGCGATTTCATCGCCAAGGCAGGCATGGTTTTAGACATAGCCCAGGAGTCGTGGTTTTTCGCAGATAGTCCAGGAGACCGGAACGAGTCTGTGCTACATGTTGACACCTTGAAGGCGTCGCTGCGCGAAGACGAGGGTACAGGTTTGTCGCCAGAGCACAGGGGTGCACTCAACGAGTTCTTGCGAGGCAGAGTCGCCCAGTTCGCTCCAGATGGACCTCCCACGGATTTCGCTGTTCATCGAATCAAAGTAAGTGACAAACAGGAACCTTTGGCCTCTCCGCCTTATAGACTATCCCCGCCTAAGAAGGAGGACAACTCGAGGGTGAACCGCGCCGAGAGCCATTTTGCGAGAGGTTCCGTCAAGTTCTTGGGGCACGTCATTATGCCAGGTGGGATACATGTCGACCCAGATAAGACTGCAGCAATCGCGAACATGGCTGTTCCCCGAAATGTCAAACACCTAAAGTGTTTCCTGCAGACCTCCAGCTGGTTCAGGCGCTTCATACCCGATTACGCTGAGGTCGCTAAACCATTGACTGCGCTGTTAAAAAAGGCGAGTGTCTGGCAATGGGGCTCAGAACAACAGGCTGCTTTCGAGCAGATCAAACAGCTGCTGGTCTCGGCACCCATTCTTCGGCAGGCCGATGCGACGTTGCCTTTCGTCCTTCGAACCGACAGTAGCGGGTACGCTCTGGGGGCAGTTCTCCTCCAGGGGGAGGGACCTGACGAGCGTCCGATAGAGTACGCAAGCAGGCTCTTGACAGCAGCTGAGAAAAACTATAGTACAACGGAGAGGGAAGCTCTGGCCGTTGTGTGGGCAGTGTCCAAGTTCAGGGGGTACGTAGACGGGGCCGAGATCGTGGTTAGATCAGACCATCAGCCACTCAGGTGGCTGATGAGCATGAAATCCCCAAGCGGTCGCTTAGCCAGGTGGGCCCTCAGTCTTCAGGAATATAACCTGAAGATCGAGTACACACCTGGCAGAGCCAACGTCATCGCCGATACTCTGTCACGACCAGCGTGTACCGTCGATGACGCTGACTGCGACTTACGTTCAGCTGCTGCCGACATGCCAACTCGCAGTGCTAAAAACCTGCGCGAGAACCAAATGAAGGACCCGGAGGTGAGTAAGATTGTCGAAGCCCTGGAATCCGACGATCCCTTTAGGGGGAGGGCTTGGGCCGACAGAGGCTACGTGCTCACCGAAGGGGTCCTCTACAGATATTGTCCCGAAAATGAGGAACACGATGACGCTAGTCTGGTAGTGCCAGAGCACGAACGTGCCAAGATATTGGCTGAGTACCATGATGCACCCACTGCTGGTCACATGGGCGCGGAGCGTACGCTGCAACGGTTGGTCGGTAGGTATTACTGGCCTGGAATACGTTCCTACGTAACGCATTACGTTAAAAATTGTGTGCCGTGTCAGCGCTATAAGGCTGACTCTAGAAAACCTACAGGGTTACTACAAACTCCTGCTTCCACGCGACGGTTCGAGGTACTGTCCGTGGACTTGTTTGGGCCTCTTCCTGAGACGGCGAGAGGGCATAAGTGGATCCTTATAGTGGAGGACATTTGCACTCGCTGGGTGGAACTATTCGCCCTCAACGTGGCTACCAGTGAGGAGTGCGCAAAGGTACTAGTATCTGAGGTTTACCTGCGGTATGGAGTGCCCAGGCGCCTTGTTAGTGATAACGGTGTCCAGTTCATAAGCGAGGTGATGCAGCAGACCTGCCACGCGATGGGCATCGTACAGTCGTTTACCTCATATTACCACCCTGAGGCCAATCCCGTGGAAAGAAAGAATCGCGACCTAAAGCCGCAGTTGGCGATCCTGGTAGGTACAGATCATAGCACATGGGATATACACTTACCTGCCATCCGGTATGCCATGAACTCCGCGGTCACGTCTGGTACGGGGTACTCGCCTGCTTACCTTAGTTTCGCTCGGGAAATGCGCGCGCCGGCAGACGTACTGTCTGAGATGCGAACTATCATAGAAAGCGATAATTATGTAGGTGAAATAACCACTTACCTTAAGAAAATGTCATCCGTACTCTTAGACGCTCGTGACGTCTACGAGAAGGCCCAAGAGGTCCGGAAGAAGTATGCCGACGAGCACCGTCGGCTAGCTCCCGATTATAAAGTTGGTGATCTAGTTCTATTGAAAACTCAAGGGTCACACGACGCAGCCAAGGGGCAGACCCCTAAGTTTACTCCCCGCCGCGATGGCCCATATAGGATCAAGGCCATAGTAGGCCCCGTTAGCTACGTGCTCGAGCGGCTTAGTGACGGGACTGAGCTCGGGAAGTATCATGTTTCGGTTCTGACACCCTTTGTTGGTCGCATCCAGGCTCCGGTTCAAGAGAAGCGTAGGCGGGGTAGACCTCGTAAATGCTAACCCGACCGCGAGGGCGTTCGTTCAGGTTAGAGGGGAAGACTGTAGCGCGCGGTCGTTAGGTGGGTTAAAGGAGTGGTTACAATATACGTGCGCGGCCGCACTGTTAAAAGCCGTTACGAGCGCGGGGCTCCGCTGAGCTCCGGCGCCGGCCGCCGGTCACGTAGGCGCGCGAACTCGACAGTCGCGCGGACGCCGCAGTGCGGAACACATGCGTTATACTCTCGTCCACCGCGGCTCTCGCTCGCTCCCGTTATCGTGTTTGTTCTAGCATTTTACGTCCTAGTATTGTATAGTATGTTAAGTGTCTATAATATCCTGACGCCAATACACAGACTCGTAATAATTATAAAGTTCGTTCGTTTTCTTTCATCTCCGTTTCGCGCCAATATCTACCCCACGCATCTGCAATCCAAGCTAGTTATAGTAGTTAGTAATAGTAGTTATGGCGTGGAAGCGGAACAAACAAACTAACAAACAAACTCACTTTCCGATTTATAATATATGTAAGGATAAGGATTCGCTGACCCGGCAAACTACGTACATACTGTCTAAAATTTTTTTCTCACCTTTTAAACCTTGCCTGGACCAAAATTAGGCAAATCGATACAGCTGTTCTAGAGTTTTAGCGAGTCTAACGAACAGTAATTCATCTTTATTTATATATGTATATAGGTAGATAGTTATGAAACTAACTAAATTCTTCTGCATCACTATCACAGTGGAACGTTCCCAGAAGACTGGCAAGAAATAGCCAGCCATTAGGGTATAATTTTTGTTTTTTCCTTTTTTTATCTTCGTTTTATTTAATAGTTTAGTTGTAGTTAATTTTAAGTCGTAAATATTTATGTACATTATATTTATATATATTTAATAATAAGCACTTATATCATAATATAATAATATTTAGTCAATATATTAGACTGCCTCGTTGGCCGAGTGGTCGCAAGTGCGACTGCCGGGCGGCAAGGGGTCTCGGGTTCGATTCCCGGGCCGGGCAAAGTATTACTGGGTTTTTAAACAATTCTCAGTACTAGCACGGAGTCTGGAATTGTGCCCGGTATATGGCAATAGGCTCACCCCCTATTACATGGGACTCATAGTCATAACATAAATATTGAAAAGTGGGTATTACATTGTACAGTGGCATAATGTGCACCTCTGCCTACCCCTTCGAGGATAAAAGGCGTGATGTTATGTTATGTTATGTTATTAGTACTAAATTCTTTATTTTTATTTTTATTTCAGCCACGCAATTGTGACGTATTTAGTTAACCAATACGCAAAAGACGATTCCCTCTATCCCAAGGACCCCAAAAAACGCGCCATTGTGGACCAAAGGTTACATTTTGATAATGGTGTTCTCTTTGCAGCATTGAAAACTACTATGGTAAGTTATAAAAGATTAATGTCTTACTAATATAATAGTAAACGTGTTTGTGTATGTTTGATACTTCACGTCAAAATGGCTGAAGGAATCGGGATGTAATTTGGAACAAGGGTAGGTTATGCTCTGAAGTAATACATACTTTTTATATAAGGGAAACGTGGGCAAAGTATCTGGAAGTAGCTAGTGTCAAATATTTTATTCAGGAGTAGTACGGTTTATATAACCTAAATTTAGGTACTTAAAATATTTTGCATTTATTAGTCACACTGCTTTGTTGGCAGAGTGTTCGCAAGTGCGATTGCCGTGCAGGGGGTCTCAGGTTCGATTCCCGGGTCGGGGAAAGTGTTACTGGGTATTTTATAAATTCTCAGTAGTAGCACGGAGTCTGGAATTGTGCGCAATATATGGCAATAGGCTCACCCCCTATTACATGGGACTTATAATATAAATAGTGAAAAGTGAGTGTTACATTGTACATTTATCATTAAGTGTCGTAATGTGCACCTCTGCCTACCCCATCGGGGATAAAAGGTATGATGTTATGTTATGTTATTAGTCACACTACAATCAATTTGAATTTACAGGTTCCAATTTTATACAACGGTGAGACAGCATTCAGGCAAGAAAATCTAGACAAAATAAAAGAGGGTTATGCGTTTATTGAGAAATTCTTCCCTGGACCCTGGCTTGCAGGGGAATCAATAACACTGGCTGACATTTGCTGTGTGTCTAACATCAGCTCTCTGAATGAAATTTTCCCCATAGATAAGGCCTTGTAAGTATCGTTTTTGATTGTGAAAATTGTCCAGTATACTTTATGTAATAAGATTTAACTGTATTTACACATCATCGGTTACGATATCGTAGCACGACCAACATTACTGATGAAATTATTTTAATTATCACAAATTATAAGTATTTTGATAGATAGCGGTAAAGTCGAGATAGATCGCCCTATGATTTCATTGCATTAATTTGGTTATTATGTTTAACTTTTGTTATATCTCCATAAAACTAAAACATTTTCTGCTCTGGTAATATTATTAGCGTTATAATTTTATTAGCTGAAAGCTCCTTAATACGCTAGTTGAAAGGGGTACAAAATGGTATAAAATCTTATGTCTTTTTCAGGTACCCCAAATTATCGGCCTGGTTTGAGAGATGTTCAAAACAAGACTTCTACATCAAGAAGAACTTGCCTGGTCTGCAAGAATTTCAAGAACTATTAAAAGTGAAAATTGTATCCTAAAATTGATCATTCATTCATGAAGACGTGTTTTATTAAGATATTGTTCTGTAAAAATTAATATCTGTTCTTTTACTGATATTGTTTTTTTGATTTTGTGGTCTAGTCAGTTTTGGGTGTTATTACACTCCTCCTTCTGCTAAGCAGTCATGCTAGCTAAAAGGAGGAGGCGGGGTTGTGACACTCCGGGCGTCGGGGATTGTGAGACGATCACCGGCCACCCGTAAGCATGGACCTGTGGACGGCGAGCACGGGCCTGCGGACGGCGAGCACGGGCCTGCGGACGGCGAGCACGGGCCTGCGGACGGTGAGCACGGGCCTGCGGACGGCGAGCAAGAGTGACACGACGCTCGACCAGAACCAGATCCGAGCGTATGACGCGTCGCGTTCTGCGCGAACCTCAAGGAGCCATCAGATATCCACAGATGGGGCCCAATAGAATTGATGCCGATACGGAGCCAAGCAGGACTTAACGAAGTGCAGGGGTAGAAACGGGCTAGTTTTAGTCAATAAGAGTATGACACTCCTCCTCGCCTTGCCTGGGCGGAAGAAGTCATTGAATGATTATCCATCAAAAAAAGAAAATCCCTAAACCCATATAATATGAACAAGAATAAGCAAATTAAGTGTAACACAAGAGCCCAAGTGCATGTCATCTTCTTTACAAAGATATTGTAAGGAGGATGGTTATCTTCAGGTGGTCGAAGGGCTGGCTACTTCGGCAAAGGTTAACCATTGCCATTCAACGTGGCAATGCTGCCAGTCTTTTGGGCACCCTACCTCACGATAGCGAGCAGGAAAAATTTTCTTTTGATGCGTTAAGCCTACGTAACAATTCTATTGCTTTTTTTTAAGATGTAAATATTTTAGTTTTTAGTTAGTGTAACACTTAAAACATCAATAGATCAACGATTAGAAAGTTACCAAACTTATTTGCAGTTACATCAGAACCAGATTTCTCAACTGCAAGACAATAATGAACGACTACCACTTAGAAGTGCAAAATTAATTAAGTTTCTTCTTACTCCACCGTTTCTTTAAAGCAAAAGTTTAATCTACCTCTATACCAAGAGATAAGTTATCCGCTCCGTTTTGTAATTGCAAACGTTGCAAATAACCTCGACAAAGTTTTTTTTAACACATTGAGTTTTAATTTGGTAATTGGTGCAATCTGGCCTTATAAAAAGTAGTATTTTGGCTTACTGGCTAGCTACTTCCTTGGGCAAAGGTTGCCATTCAACGAGGTAATGCTGCCAGTCTTTTGGGCATCCTATTTAATGATAACGTTGAGGAATTTTGTTTTTTGAAAATAAGAAATTTCAATTAAATTAAAATACCTATGTATACTACTATTTGTCCTTGGAAACCCACAGAACTTCATTTTTTGGACAAATATTACTAAAGAAGTAGACCGCCATAACAATTACAAATCATCAGGTTGGTGTTACCTGTCAGTTATCCGTTTTCAGATAAATTGTAATTAAGGTTCTTAACCCTACAACTACAACATCCAAATTTAATTAAATGAACCACAACATGGGTTACGGGTGACCCCAAAATAAAAAAATGATTACTTACAAAATATTAAACTTTAATAAATTTAAACAATTATTACAAGGTTTTTCGGATATTAATCGAATGCTTAAGGGAAAAAAAAACAGATACATTGGTGACAAATAGGAAACTTGTGTTCTGCACAAATATTTTTGGAGCACTTAACACATTTCTCTCTGCCCTTCCTATCTTTGGCTCTAGTGCATAAATAGCAGCGGGAACTTGAAGTTGATCGAGCTTGGGCTACCTGAGCACTGTTTTCTTCATCTACTGCCAAAACATGAAGCATTATCACTTTAAAAGATTGGGGCAAATTTTTGACTAATTGAAGGCTTAGGTTTCTTAGAAAGTAGTTCCTTTTCAGTTTACTCCTGCGAATGTTTGCCTTGAGTATTATAGAGGTATATGAATTTATACCTCCAGCATCAAGCATGCCGTAGAAAAATCTTAGCGGCCACCTTCGTGTTTCTCATCGTGGATCTCAGATTTGTTCTTACATTTTTGCTTTTTTTGAATAAAAGATATTTAAAAATAAAATCAGATAATATTGATACTATAGGGACCAGATGGACTAACAAGGGCTTAGCCCAGGGAGATCCGTTATCTCCTTTACTTTTTAATTTAATTACTCATACAATTTTCCATCTACCGCTTAATGTAGTGATATCACAATACGCGGACGATTTTGTTATTTATACAAAGAATAAGGATCTTAAGAAATGTGAAGCTTGTATACAAAATGCATTGGATTATATAGTCGGAAGGTTGGCTGATCTTGGTCTTGAGCTGTCCCCAAGTAAGTCTACATAATTGTATTTTTAGTAGGGGTAGACGTAGAATACTACCACATCTTACAATAAATGAACAGTTACTCAATTCTTCGGAATGCACAAAATATTTGGGTGTGTGGTTGGATCAAAGTTTACGTTGGGGAAAACACATAAATGAAATAACAAGTAAGTGTTTAAGATATTTGAATATATTAAAAATATTAACAGGGAGTTCATGGGGAGTTCATACAAAACATATCCGTAAATTGTATTTGTCATTAATTCGTAGCCGACTAGATTATGGTTCATTTATTTATGATTGTAGTGCAAAATGTCACATCTCCAAGCTCGATAAATTACAAAACCAAGCTTTGCGTATCATAGGTGGTTATATTAGGACCACGCCGATCCACGTAATGGAATCTGATTTGTGTATCCCTCCATTATATTTAAGAAGGGAATTTTTGGCATATATTTATTTATTTATTTATTTATCATTTTATGTACCTACACCACACAGACAATATTACACAGGACAACACATTATAAACATGAGGTACATATAAATATTGTCTTAAAGTAAAATCATGGTCAAATAATATCACTGTAGATCTTATATCGGAATTGAGTACACTGTGTTTAACCTCCTACTGGGAAAACAAAAAGAAACCCCTATTAGTAAAATCATATAACGATACACAACATTTAGAAATTATAACATCAGCTATTCTAAGAATGTTTTGTTTAGATACATGGACAACTTGTATAGGGATCAAAACAAGTATAAAAACTGACCTTGAATGTCTGCGCGGTGCTAAATCAAACTATAATCCTAGCGCTTTGTTGAACAATTTATTAATGGAATTAAATAGTAATTACAGTGGATGGCACAAAATTTTTACTGATGGATCGAAAAGTAGGGTTTAGGAGCTGGTCTGTTCGATCAGAATTTGGGTAGAAAATTAGGTTTCAAAATAAATTGTAATGTATCTATCATGTCGCTGGAACTTATCGGAATTCATCAAGCAATAGAATATACATTAAACCAAAATCTAAATAGGGTAGTGATATTTACAGACAGCAAAAGCTCACTGCTACATATGGCTCGATGTGCCTCTGGTTACAGCAGAGGGGCATCGATAGCTTATGACATTTTGAGAAATCTAAATTCTCTCATTGAAAATGGCAGGGAATTTAAATTGCAATGGGTTCCTGCACATATTGGCTTACGTGGTAATGAAGAGGTTGATCATATATCTAAATCGGCTGCAGTCGATGGTAATATAATTGACTATGTACCTGATTACTGGGAATACATAACACAATTTAGAACAGTATGTTTTGATTCTTGGAAACTACATTTCAACAATATTTCACAAAATAAAGGCATTTGGTATAAAAGTATCCAAGATCAACCTTCTCGAGTGCCCTGGTTTGATAATACTGTTTTTAATAAATACTATGTTAAATTGGTCTTGAGACTTCGTTCCGGACACTACCCATCGGCTAAGTTTGCATTCCTTATGAAGAAGAACAATTCTCCAAATTGCACAGTTTGCAATAAAGTTGAGGATATGCAACATTTGCTGATGGATTGTGTCCGGAATGAGCGGGAACGTGAGTTACTCATTAGAGAACTAAAGCTTAATAAACTGGATGTAGGCTTAATACAGTCAATTCTGTCTTCACCATGTTCAGAAACCACAAAAAAATTTTGTAATTTAGTCACAATAGGTACTTGATGAGTAACTCAATTTCCTTTCTTTTTATTGTTTTTTTTTTTGTATTTTGTTTTTTTTAATTTTGTATGTATTTGATAGGTCACATTTTGTTAAAAGGTATGATGGGGTTGGCATATCAAAGATAAAAACCCCTTAAATAAAAAACAGATTAAAAAAAAAAACCTTCGTGTTTTTCTTGCTGTTAATTGGTCAAACGTATCAACGCCGCCTTTCGTGGCGTTATAATCCAGTATTATTGCGGGTTTTCTTGTATTAGTGTCAATTTCACCGCAGTTGTGCATTGTAGAAATCAGAACAACACCTATAGGACTAGGATACAGACAGGAGAACAACACCTATAGGAGATACCTTTAGGACCAGGTTGATTTATCACGATGTTTCTACTCGCAGTGCGTGTATTAGGAACAGTGAACGGAGTTCTTCGCCAAGTATAACCATTTTTGCCCATACAGAAATCAGACAGAAGAACATCATCATCATCATCTGATCCAGATTCAACATCAAACAAATCATCTTCATCGGAGTGTTCGGATATATGTTCATTTTATGCAGTTTCAGATCCATCTTCGTCCGAAGAACTGGAGGTTTCACCTTCATATTCATCCAAAAGATGCTCAATTTGATTACTTTCAAGGGCTTGTGACGTTGAGGCCATATTGAAAGACTATTTGTGAAATAAACGTGAAATCACACAACAGTTAATCACAAGAAAATAGTTTCGATAACCACAACACGGGTCGCGGGCGACCCCAAACTGCAATATCTCCGAACCTAATGAGCGTGCACACCCCGTCATGCGTCACGGGCCACTGATTACCAATTACGGAAGGTACCTAGACGCACAGTGTTGTAGGTGCAAAACTCGCAAAATTAAAATAAAAATACGTGTGCGTGGGGTCACCCATGACCCCATGTTGTGGTTCTAGGGTTAAAAATCGACATAGTGACTTCCACATACAAAATAGATATAATTATGCTGTCGCAGACTTTTATTTAGAACTAATCAAAACAATCTTACAGTACATTACATCTTTGTGTAACTTCTATGGATTAGGCAGTGTACGCCCAGATAAGATAGGTCTCAGAGGACTGATTTGGCTCCGACTTAACATCTTGTATTATCGACATACACACACACTCACAAACATCCTCACGAACTTTCGCCTTTATCATATTAGAAGAATATAATAGTTGAAAAATAGGATTAAAAAGCTAGTACCAACACTTGACCTCCTGTCTTTTAAGTTCAGACATAATAAGAATAAACTCTTTACTTCAACGTAAAATCTTTTTGCCTTTAAAGGCCGATTTTTCAATCATCAGTTAATTCTAACTGTAGAATAAAATTGACATTTGACAGTTATTAGTATGGAAGAATTGTAAAATATTCAAAGTTATTCCTCTGATAAAATTTAACTGAGCATTGAAAAATCAGCCCTTCGTGAGATAACCTATTAACGTCATGGCTAAATTTAAAAGGTCTGTGCTATTTTAATGATATCTATGTACCAGAGCTTAAAATAAAACAGAATGAGAAACATCAATTTCTTATTCCATCTCTTTCCAGTGATTAACGCCAATGAAGTTACCTAATCAGTTTGGATATTGGGTAAAATTTGTTGATCAAATATTTAAAACAGTCATGCAATACGAATGTTATCAATAGAAAGAATGATGGAAAAATATTAGTTTCATAAGATTTTAAACTGCAATACTAAAAATCATTGAGCCAGCTTGTTAAAGTTTAAGAAACAAGTAATTTATTCATAAAAAAATCACAATATTACTAATAAGAATAATAGTCGCAAAGTAGTATTATGTTAATCATAAATCTGAATAACTTTTAAATATCTTAATAAAATATCTAGTTAAAAAAATATTAAGACGTCAACCTTTAAAAAACTTTATCCGCTATATCACCTATAACAACCATTAGGGTGAATATCAACAAGTGCATATTTTTGTCAATTTTGGTGGCAAAATTTTTTCTTTACTTTTTGTGAAAACTATTGACCTGGTACAAAAATAGAAGTCTCAAGCTTTAGAAATCTTCATGAGGTCTGAGAATATCCCGGTAACTTTTTGAGATATTTGAGTTCAAAGACTAGTGCAGCCACCAAAATTGATATTTGTCCACCAAAATTGAGAGTCCTTAAAACAATACATTAAAAATCAGTTTATGTCACAAACTTAAATCTTACTAATGAAGCTCAATGTCTGAAATACTCGGGAATGACCAAAATCTTCATTAGTTAATAAAACTTAGTCTTGTTATGATAATATTTATTATTATTTATCTGATGAACTCGTAATTCAGTCGTTTGTCATTCAAGCGGAAGGTGCGGGAGCTACTTTTGAAGAGATTGGCAGAGTCGTAACTATCAATATACTATGTATAGTTATATTACGTCTAAGTAGTATATGTAATATAATTGTGTAAGTTTATTGTTATGTCATATACATGTAAGTTTATATAGGGATTTATTTTATGTAAGTCTATACTATCCTTTTTTTATGCATTTCTGTTGAGTCTTAAATACGCTTGCTTCTTGCATCGACCATTGTTTTTGTCTGTGCATCACCCAAAGGTCTGGCTGGAGGAGAATGCCCTAGGCATTAAGCCCACCTTGTACATTAGTATGTGCATGAAGTCTTTTAAAATAAAATAAAAAATAATTATGAGTGTAGACATAAAACAATATATTTTTTTTGAACAAAATTACTTGCCAAACAACAAATATTTTCTCAACAAAACTAAGAAACCAAAACATAATAAACTCTTAACTCTTCTGAGTTCTGAAATCCTTTGCTGCAATATCTCTATCTCTTTGGCTTTGCTTTCTTTCTTCTTTTCTTTCTTTCTACAAATATCAATACTGCTGACACATGGAGATGTAGGGGGTGACAGCGCTCTATGTTCAGCAGGGCTACTTGTGACTTAGGTACTTGGAGTACTATGACTTGTGGTCGGCTGTAAGCTGTCGGAGTATGGATGTTGCAAAGTCATTATTTTTATGACCTAAGCCGATAAAGGAGCAGACGGATTACCTGACGGTAAGTTATCGGCGTCGCCCCCATGTTCCAGGTGTATGGACAGGCGTTACAAGTGCGTTACCGGCCTTTTAGGGATTAGGAGTTTGAGGATCTTTGGGAATTCAGGAATTGGGGAGATTAGGGAAGGGGAGGGTAATTGGACCTCCGGTAACCTCACTCACACAACGAAACACAACGCAAGCGTTGCTTCACGTCGGTCTTGTGTGAAGCCGTGGTATCACTCCGGTTGAGCCGGCCCATTCGTGCCGAAGCATGGTTCTCCCACACTTATTACTTTTGGTGCGAGCATCTGGACTACTAGAGGTACAATCACAACTTGTCCGTGAACGTAAATTTCTTGAAACCAATGTATATTGCTGCGTGCGCTCATTCTCAAATCGTGTAGATCTCGTCACGGTACTTGCAAGAAGGTCTTGCGGATTAACAACTGTACAATTAGTTTACGAAAACGTCTACGTCAAACGTCTTGTCGGGAATTGCTCGTGGGAAGTGACGCATTTGATCCTGCTTTAGTTGCGAGTCTTCGTGCAGTGAAAAACTGTCTTTATATGCAAAAATAATATATAAACAGTACATACTTAAAATTTGGTGGCTTATTTTCAATTTTAGTAGCGAAACTTGCCACCAAAACCACCAAAATTGAGGCACCAAAATTGAAACCAGGCATAAAAAAAATCTTAAAGAATACAGTTAATAAGATACAATGAAATAAATATCACTGATAAATAAGTTACCCACATCACTACCTACAATACGTAGCTCATTGTTAAAACACTTAAAAATCAACAGCAAATCGATCCACCAAAATTGAAAAATTCTTGTCCCCTGTTCGACCCAAGATGATACTTACGTTTTTGGCGCGAAATGACAGCATTATGCATACACCTGTTACTTGCCACTATCCGCGCACTACTGACAAATACAGAATATAAAATGCGATTGATCGTACACGCACTAATCTTCATGCTAAATGTAATTTGAAAAAGTGCTACCAAAATTATGATTTTTGCAAGGACAAACTTAAATCGAGTATCCTGTGCTTTTAAAATTAATTTTATAATATGTTTTAGTTGTTTTTAGATAGTGTGTCTTATGCATATACCAATGTAATGATTTGTTTTTTACTTCACTTTAAATTGTTTCTTTGGTAAATACATTTATATCAAAAAATGGAGCTAGGACAAGCCACCAAACTTGAATTTTAAAGTTATTTATTTTTCTAAAGCTTCCATAGGTAAGCTTATTTAAAAAAAATGTGGCCCTAATTGGAGTAAGTTAAGTAGTTCACTATAAAAAAATATAAGAAACATGTCATCATTTTACACCATGATTCTCAACGTGGACACGTAAAATTAGCGCCTGGGATATTCACCCATTAATGAAAACGTCATGCATGCATTCTAGGTATGGGGCAATAGTGCAGGTGTATAAGACCTGATAGACACACCTGAAAACACTACTAGTTTGTACATCGTAACTTTCCTAATGTGTATAAGCCAGAAAGTATCTTTTTAAAAACAATGTAGATTCCTTATTTAAATTATGTATTTCACAAACTTGGCTAAGCAGTCAAAGAATCTATTTGACCAATTCTAGGATAAAGGACATTGAACAACTGAATTGAATATCCTGCTATACTCGCACAAAGGATGGATCTTTACCAAGGACTTTCCGGTTTGTCGCCTTTACACCAAATCAGTAGTAATTCAACGAACATTAGTCCGATACGAAGTGGACAAAGGATTTATGGGACTGAATCACAATCTAAAAACTTATATTACTGTAAATTACAAGATTTTGGGTTCGATACCAGATATATTTGTTTTAGTTTGTAGATTATGAAGCGTGTGGCTATTTCTTCAGTTGCGTCTCCTTACCGTCTCATTAGATCATGGGAATGTGTTTAACAGACAAAAACAAACGGTTAAAAGTCAAACCAAACGTATAAAATGTCAAACCTCGGCACATCAAATATATAAAAAATTGGAGTGAAACTTTGAAATACAACAAAACTGTAATACCTACATGAATTCATTTTTGTATTAGTTAGACTATGAGAATTTCTCGGAACTCCAAAATACAATTAAAACGGCAATCGCAATACGTATAGCATGTGATCTTAGACGAAACAATTGTAAACATCTTGTAACTAGCTCATTAATATTAATTCGTTTCAACTCATGTCTTATTCATTGAGCGGCATCCACTTTATCTTTGAAGAGTTTACTTACTTGTTTCACTTTGAATACAACTCCGTTTAAACTAGGTTTGAGAAGTGATAGCTTAGTTTAAGAAAGCTTAACTTACTCTACTGATATTATTAAGCGTGTTTCTGCTTGTGGCTAGACTTGCCGTGACGGTAAGACAATGTCATTAGAAACTGAATCACTGATAAATAAATAACGTTACAGACTTCTCAAAAATGTTGTACTAGGTTCCTACAGCCTTAGACAAGGTGTGGCTCCACCATCACCATGTGGTAAGGAAGGTTGCCTGCGTCAAGAGAAAAGAAGTTACAACAGCTGCTGATGTATGAAGTACCCGGTGACTGCAAACTTTTGCAGTTCTTGCGACACTTGAACCACTTGAATGAGCCTACAATATTGAAAGACTTACTATGGACAATCTCGACTAGCCGCCTGGAAACCGTACGCAACGCATCATCGCTAAGCAAACCATGATTAGCGTTGAAGAAGTGGCTGAGCTAGCTGATCGCATATTCGACCAACCCGCATGCGTTACTCAACCGCTAGTAGCAGTGACATTGGCACCAGCCGATACCAGGTAGCAGTCGAGCTTTGTGCTCTGTATTCCGATTCTGAGGTGGCCGTAAGATCCCAAATCCGGGGATAGATATAAAAAATCTTACTAGCACTGTTTGGAATAACACGTAAACAAAAATTATTACCAGACTTGTAAAACCACGTGCATACCTCTATAATGATTATAACAACATACAATTTTGTTAAAATTGGATTTAAGTATTAAATCCTGCAGATTTTGAAAATGAATAATAAATAAGTTACTTTACTTTCAATTAGCAAATTATGTCCATCTGGCAACACAGGAGAACTCGTTACGCGCTTGGGAACAACTTCTCACCTTCCCTTACCAAATCTTACACGTCAAAAAGAATTTGGCTCTTCAAAATTCTTTAACCAAACAAATTAAAGAAAATTGCATTTCGGCTTCCCAATCAACCAAAACTTTAGCGGATTTAGTTGAGGTCAAAATAGGTGAAGGTGATATTAGCGGTGCAGCTTGGATTATTTTCAGCAACGACGTACTGGCCCCATGTTCTCCAGATACGCTTAAAGCTCTGGAGAGCAAACACTCGGCCCCAGTAGATGGTCTCTCTTTTCCGGATCCTCCAGAAGCAGATATTCATACCCTATCTGTTACAGGTCGACAAGTGGTCACTGCCATAGGCTCCTTCCGGACCGGTTCTGCCGGAGGCCTCGACGGTTTGACGCCGCAGCATCTCAAAGATCTGACGAGCTCAAGTGCCGGGGAGTCCGGCGTGACGCTGCTGAAGGAGCTTACGGTTTTGATCAATCTTATGCTCTCCGGCAATGTGCACGAATCTGTCATCGACGTTTTGTATGGGGCCAATTTATGTGCCCTTCGCAAAAGGGATGGCGGTATTCGTTCCATTGCTGTGGGAACAACTTATCGTCGCATGGCAGCCAAGATTTGTTGCAAATTTTATAATAATTACCTTTCGGAAAAATTACAGCCCCTCCAACTCGGGTATGGATCGAGAGGGGGCTGCGAGGCTGCCGTGCATGCGTTGGCGACCTACCTGAACTCCAGGAAAGGTGATATCATCCTGAAGGTTGACATAAAGAATGCCTTTAATTCGGTCAATAGGGATACTATGTTGACAGAAGTTAAAAAAGAAGTACCCCAAATTTTCAGTTTTCTCTGGCAATGTTATAGACATCCTACCAAATTATTATATCAGGACAACCTTTTGGAATCAGCCGTTGGCTGTCAACAAGGCGATCCCCTTGGACCAGTGATTTTTAGTCTGGCTATTAATCCTATTATTCGTCAGCTAAATTCCAAATTTAATGTTTGGTACCTCGATGACGGTACTCTGGGAGGCGATGCGGATACAGTATTAAATGATTTCATATTTTAAAAAAATGAATTTCATGCTATTGGCCTTGACCTAAATTTTTCCAAGTGTGAGATATTTTTAGATGACTCTACCGACAGACAGATCTTATCAAAATTTAATACTTTTGCACCTAATATCTCGGTGGTTGATAAATGTTCACTTCGCCTCCTAGGTGCGCCCGTCTTCGAGGACTCTTTTCCAAGTTTTATTGAAGAAAAAATTCAAAATTTTTCTGTCGTTTCAGAAAAACTATATCACATTAGAATGCATTCGGCTTATACTATTATTCGGTTTTGCTGCTTCGCTCCCAAATTTATGTATTTTTTGCGCTCGACGCAACTCTGGTCTGCACCCCTTCTTTTAGAAAAAATTGACCAAATCATTAGGCGAACCCTGTCCTTAATTTTGAATGTGGCTCTTGATGACCGAGCTTGGACACAAGCCACTCTGCCTGTCCGCATGGGTGGGCTTGGCGTCCGTAAAATTTCCAGTGTAAGTCTACCGGCTTTCATATCTTCCGCCCTTGGTACTGAAGAATTCACCAGGAAAATTCTTTCTCAATCACTGGTTAATTTTGATGTACCATGTTTAGTGGAAGCTGTGAATGCTTGGAAAATCGCTTGCCCAAATATTGACCCCCCCGTCAAATCACATTCCCAGAGACAATGGGACGAGCCGCTCTGCAGAAAAGTGAGCGAAAATCTCTTGAACTCCTCTTGTTCAACTGCAGAGAGAGCTCTCCTTTTGGCTGTGGGTGAGTGGGAGTCAGGGTTATGGCTTCTTGCTTTACCTTCGTCTAACCTAGGTACTTTGTTGGACGACACCACGTTCCGCGCTGCAATTTGTTTAAGGCTTGGAGCTTCATTTTGTTCACCTCATCGTTGTAGTTGTGGTGAAGATGTCAACAGCCTTGGACACCACGGCTTGTCATGTAGCCGTAGTGCGGGCCGTTTTGCTCGACACGCAAGTATTAATGACATAATTCGTCGAGCTCTTGCCTCCGTTGGCGTGCCAGCTACTTTAGAACCTAATGGCTTGGTACGCGACGATGGCAAGAGACCCGACGGTATGCCATTATTCCCTTGGAAGATGGGTAGGGCTTTAGTATGGGACGCCACTTGCGTTGATACTCTGGCGCCATCCCATCTTCCAAGGTCAGCGTGTCGAGCCGGTGCTGCCGCTGCTGCTGCCGAGAACCTCAAACGGCGAAAGTATAATAGCCTGATTGGCAATTATGCTTTCGAACCGTTTGGGGTTGAAACTTTAGGGCCGTGGGGCCCAAGTGCACATCTTCTTTACAAAGATATTGTAAGGAGGATGGTTGACACTTCAGGTGATCGAAGGGCTGGCTACTACCTTGGGCAAAGGTTGAGCATTGCCATTCAACGTGGCAATGCTGCCAGTCTTTTGGGCACCCTACCTCACAGTAGCGATGAGGAAAATGTTTTCTTTGATGCCTTATGATTTATTTTTATTATTATTATTTTATTAAGGTGTAAATATTTTAGTTTTAAATTTTTTTTTATATATTTTAAGTTGTATACATTAATTTTTATCTTGTATTGTATATATTTAATTGTGTAATAGATCTTTACTTTAAAGTCAATTCCTTTAAAGCCAAATCTGACGAAACATAAGAATACAGAACAAGCTTTTTAAGTCAAAAAAGAAATTCCTAAAGTACCTACATTGTGCCGCAACAATAAAGGTAAATTCATTAAAAATGTTCTTTAATTAAAAAAATGTTAGGTACCAAATTAAAAGCCAGGCTTTTCGGCCTTAAGACGCTCATTTTAATTTCAATTTAGTAAAATAGTACTGAAAACGTTGGGACTAAATAAATATACTGAGCTTTATATATTTTAGGAAATAAATATTCATTTTTAAAAACAAACAAAATCGTCCCGTTGTATTGTGAATTGAGGTCAGGAGAGAAAAGGTCAGGAAGAAATGGATTTGGCGTTGTAGATACATCTGATATGGAATGGGTAACTTACGCGGCGGTTGGAACAATATGGAGAAGATAACGTTCGAGCTAACGTATGTAGAAAGCCACGAGAATAACGACTGATAAAGATTTAAGTAGGTATTTCAAAATACAGACGACATGGGGAATTGAGAAAAATTTGGTCCAAATTGATCCCTCGAAAAATGAGTTAGACTGAAACCCAACTCTCATTTAGCATCGTCGCTTATAGACGGCCTAAATGCGACGAATTTTTTCAGTCAAAAGCTTAATTTGAATGAGACTGAATGTGAGTCTCATTAGCGGTGGCCGCGAGTGCGCTGTCGGAACCCGGTGCCTTAGTTAGCGGACAGGATTGGACATTAAAATAGTCAGAAAATTTAGAATTAGAATAGACTAAAATAAATAATTATTCACAAAATCTATACCTACAGGTATGTTAAAGCTGATAAAATAAAAATTAAGATCTTTAATACCAGAAGTATTCAATCATAAGTAACACGAGTGCGTTTTCACCACAGAATTTTTGTTTTAAAGAATTTCAAGGTCATATCATCATAGCTCATGCGGCAAACCGATTAATGCATATTTCTATACCACAAATATTGATTGTGATTTATTTACTCATTTTACTCAACATATCATATAGAGGTATATTTGGATCCCAACAATATTTATTTACTTTAAATAAGCAACGCTTTCAACTAGCAACAGCTATCCAACCTGGTTCTTATACCGAAACTGGTTCTGATTCATGCTGGTTCATGTTCCCTTAATGAAATCAAGGAAATTAAATGTCTGTGCAGCCTGCAAAGTTCGTTAACTTGGTTAAGACTTGCTCATGCATACCTATGAGACTGCATGCAAAACAGCAGAATATCTGGAGACTAGAAAATTTTCACCTGATAACTTAACAAAGATCTGAATAGGATATAATGATTGTAGCTGTAATGTTTTAAAAACTGTAATGTTTTCTGAAACTGCAGAAGAAGCATTATTGTGTAGTAAAGATATTGGGGTATTGATGGCGAGTGATGAAACAACACCAAGAAATGTTTTCTGTTATATAAGGAAAAGTAACAATAGGTACTAATAAAAGTGATATGTTCAAAGCTGAAGCAGAATTTGAGAAGGCTAACCAACACGCATTTGAAATTGCTACATCAATTGATCCTTCTTTTTTACTTACCATACCTTGTTCCAAAACACCACTAAATAAGATTCTTGAAATCTTGCTTCAACAATAAGACATATTTTAGAAAAAACAAAGGAGAAGTTAAATGACAAACAAATTGAAATAATGGTGAGAAGCCATACACAAATTATTGATGGGAAGCCCTCACTTTATAGGAGATGAAGAAATGGAAGATGATTTTGATGACCTTTAAATTTTATTTTAATTGATAATAATAAGAATATAATATATCGTCTAAATACTTGCACTATCTTGGTGTAAAGTAACGAATTTTAATCTACTAATGGAGGATAATAAAACAATAAGTTTTAGTACCAAATTTAATTAGTAAGCGATTGTAGTTATTGCAAAGAGTAATAAAATTTGAAAACGGTAAAGACTGTAGCTTAGCTTCATAGTCTTAATTTAGTATTGTATATTTATTGGCGTTCTCTTGAAACAACGACTGTGGCACCTGGCTACTATAAACACACACGCAGAATACACACACAGTGACCCACAGGACATCTGCCGCATCACATGGCCCGTTCATTACATTTCATACATTACGGTGTCGCAAGAACACGCACGCACACATAAATATACAACTGAATTTTTTGTGCTTCAAACATTTTCAAGTAAAATCACGTCCGCCTTTTTTTCAACGTCCTTGTATTTACTTATACTAATAATGTTATAATATCGGATAATAATACGCTTGACAGAGCCAACGTCAAAGTATATGGAATCGGTAACTCTATCAAGAGTCCCTCTGAAAAACCAGTAACATGGTTCGCACAGCTAGAGAGGCTGCTTCAGCTAACATCGTTGCCGACGTAACGAAGTGCCACTACGATATGGAAAGCCTACGCCTTACGTACGTATATGGAGCCGCCGGAGACTTAACGGGTTGCTGGGGCTCCGGCTCGAAGAGCAGGAGTAGGAACGGAGTGGTTTTTAGTCAATAAGATTCTGGCACTCCCTCCCGCCTCACCCTGGCGGGAGAAGTCATTGGATAATTTTCCCGCCTCAAAAAAAATGGCCTTACGTACATCACATTACGTCTAAAACATAATTTAAACCGCATCAGCACCAGACAAACAAAAGCGGTTTAAGACGGAGCTGGTAAAGAAAATAATGTGCAGCAATTAATCAAGGTTACCTCTATATAATCCTCCATGGAACTGATAAACATCAGCAAGAAACCAGTCAGTTGTCAATTTTAGTATTAGATGATCAAACTTATCAAACGTAATTTGTTAATTGTGGCGTATAAGATGCGCATCGCTGACAGTTTCGAACAGTCCTAAATCGTACATTTCCGAAACGTAGCTTGGACCAAGACATAAGATAATGATATAATTTTGAAAAATATAAGCTCACAAACTATATAGTTTGTTTTTAATTAAATGTTAGCGTACAATTTTTAGACTTGCAAAAAATAACAATATCAAAGGAAAATGAAAATTAGTGTAATTACTACAGTTTAGTGAGATTTTTTTTAAAATTTTTATTCGTCCTTGTTTATTCACTATTTTAGTTTATTTTAAGTTTTTATTTCTAATATTTATTAGTTAATAGGATGGCGTATGATAATGGTAAGAGACCTGACGAAATGGTGTCCATTACGCCCTGGAAGTTGGGAAGGTCTATGGTGTGGGACGCAACCTACGTCGAACACCCTTGCACCGTCTCATCTTCCAGTATAACGGCGGGTTGTGCTGGTTCGGCTACTGCTCCTGCAGAACACCTCAAGCGGCGAAAGTATAATAATCTTGCTGTGTTTGGGGTTGAGACGTTAGGTCCGTGGGGTACAAGTGCCCACATTAAGAATATTTCAACACGGCGGTCGAAGTATCTCGTGACTATTCTGGCTCGTCTGTTTCTCGGTCAGAGGTTAAGGATTGCCATATAACGTAGCAATGCTGCCTTTTACCCAAAAACTTTCCCTATGGACGGCGATGCGGACGAATTTTTTGATGCTGTATGTAAATAGTTATTTTTAGTTTTAAAAAAACTTGTTTTACCTCATACCTCTAATAGCTCATGATTGCAAATGACACAGTTAAAAGTCTACCTGCTATCACTTATACGTCTGTACCATTTCAGAATACGATCGAGATTGAAATAATGAACCAAATTGCAGCACCTTGCCTTGATTAAAGGCTGAATTAGTAGCTCCTGACTAAACATGTTTGTTAGAACGTCTTTACTATGGTATAGAGCTAAGTGACTAATCAGCTGATCAAGTAGAATACCTATCTACATACATAATCATATTGGTTTTGCTAGAAGATAGTATTAATGCTAAATTGGCTATTGGCTAATAATAATTGTTTTATAATAGAAACTAAACATTGTTTAAAAAAACAAATATCAACCCCATTGTTTTGAAGTCGGTTAATATACTGAGGGCCGATTTTTCGCTACATACATTTTATCAGAAGAATAACTTTGGACATTTTACAATTCTTCCATATTAAAAACTGCCAAATGTCAATTTAATTTTACAGTTAAGAATGAACAAATGATTGAAAAATCCCTAATACTTTCCTTAAAGTGTCACAAACACTTTTCTGCAAGCCGCATTGAAATCGGTTCAGCCAATCGTAAGATAATCAGTTAAAACTGAAAACCTCGTTTTCTTTCTTTTTAAATCGGTTAATAAGAAGCCGTGCTATTGCTGGGAGGTTAAAGTATTCATGTCTCAAGCATAAGGGGGGGACGAGACTTTGAATCACCGATACATTCAAACAATACGTGCTTTTTATGCTAACGTAGATATCACTGATATATTATGTTGAAGAAAAATTTTATGAGGTAGAATTGCCTAGCTTCACTGAAAGAAAGACGGGCGCACAAAAGGGATGATGACGACGTATAGGAATTTCAAATCTTATTAGTTCATTAAGCTATGCACGTGTTTTTTTATTATGTCATATATAAACACAATATTTAGATAAAACGAATCAAAGTTTAGGAGTGGAAGCTAAAACTTCATTTCTACATATGAAACGTCAATAGAAGTGACGTCACGCGATATTTCAAATCAATGTATCGTCGAAAGTATTTGTTTCTGTAAGAAAATAAAAAATACGTGTCTAATGTTTTAAAATAATCCACCAGACGGACATTAAAATAAAAATTAGGCATCTACCCGATTGAGGATTAATTGAAATAAATGCTTTGACTTTTGACTTTGGGCTCATCAATACAATAAGTTTGAAATTGCCAGCCTTAATTAAGCAAGTACAGTGATTAACGCTCATCCCTTCTTTGTCTGAGAAAAGGCTTTTACCTAGTAGTGGGACAGATATAGATTAACGGTAAAGGAAAATAATATAGAATTTAGTTTTAATCAAAAATATGAATATACCTAATACTAATATACTGAGTTATTAACGAAGGGTATAATTTTAATTAAACTTTCACCAAGGCCAGTTACTAAAATTGAATAAACATGCTCTCTTCACCCCGCTAGGGATACCACATGAAATATGGCGCACTATAACTTAATTAAAGCCGTTAATATTCTGTACTAATCATTGCTTTTATAATATTACAGTATTGACATGTACATATATAGCTAACATTACGGAACGACCGACTCAGCAGTTAGAAGAAAAATCACGTTTGAGTCCCAAGATTTTTATAAAAAACTTATAACTATACACACTTTAACGTTCTAGACAACACTCACAGTCGTGCCGGTTGCCCTAGTGAAAGGCTATGTCGACCCAATCTAGATCAGGATTTTGGGCTGAAAACCAACAAGAGCACGATTATATCAGCACCTTAGTCTAGACTAAATCTGCAGGGAATTTGGGAAAATAATGATTATTTATAGGAAATAATTGCTGATGTAGAATTTTGTGGTTGACGTAAATTAATTTCAGTTCTAACATGCAGGTAATTTGGTATGCATGCCATTGGTGTAATAAGCAATATTATTAGCGTTACAACAGGTAGTTTCTTGGTTTCTCTTTTTTTACGAATCTATACTAACCATCAGACTGACTGTCTTTGCTACTGTTCAAAAGTGCTTCTGTAGTCCAAATGAATAGAAATAAATATTTTGTCTGTAGAAATCACAAAAAATATTCTTGTGCGTTTGTTACATGTTACATGTATGTATGTCCAGATACACGTTCTTTACACGTAAGCAGGCTGAACACGAGAATATCGATGAATTTCTAACCGATCTCGAAAACCAAAGTCGAGAATGTGAGTTTGGGACCCTACGGGAATCGATGATACGAGATATTTTTATCGCCAATCTCCACATCGACTTCTCACATATTCGGCAAAGGTTGCTACAAGAGCCCGACCTAATATATGATAGAATGAGGGAGCTGGCGAAAACTCTCAGTCGCACAGCAAGATGCAGAGAAAATCGTCAAGCAGTCGCACAGCAAGATGCAGAGAAAATCGTCAAACAGTCAGGCGTCGTGGACGGCGCAGAGGTCATGCATCTAAGTCAAAGGAGCAGCCAGCGGTTTAATTTTTTCGATTTCATCAAGAGTAGTAGAGTGTGGTCACTGTGGGCAGTCTCATCGAGTGAAGTACCCAGCGACAGGAGTACAATGCGGGTCATGTAACTCTTTTGGTCATTTTGCTAGATTCTGTTATAAAAATAAAAATGTAAGACAGTCGTATTCGTTTACTTCAATGAATATATCACAATACAATAGTTAACATTTTATTGGAATTGTAGATAGTCAATCTGGCAAAGATCACTCATACACACGGTCATATAGTCAGCCACACAAACAGCCAGTAATGAAATCACACAGACACCTGAGTATGGCAGAGCAGTCCTGGCAATCTCCATGATGAAAACGCTTATTACGCTAAGAGATTACACTGCACGCTGCTCACCTACGTTTTATTATTTATCAATCCATTATTCTGTATCTTCCTCATATTCATACTTTTTACTATGAGTTAGCTCACCTCTTTCCTTTAGTATTTCCTTCTTCTAATAGAATCTGTCAATTCTTTTGTTTTCATCTATGTCATAATTTTTCAATGGTCAAGCAGAAAGCTCAGTAAAAATCATAAAGAATATGTTAAAGAAATTGTAATTGTAATTATAAAAATGTCTTCACACTATATTACCTCTATATAGAGGAAAGAATATTCTTTTAAAACAGTTCATTTTACATTTTAAATATTATTTATTTTTTGCCGCATTGGTGTACCCTAAAGTGGTAACTCCCTAAAACACATTCAAAATAGAAATAGTAAAAGTCAAGTGAATATCCATGATGATAATGCTTATTGTGCTGAGGGATTACACAAACAAAATAAAAGTAGTCAATTTGTCGAAAAGTCGCATAAAAATGCCATACAGTCTCATAGAAACACAAATAACAGGTACACAAAGAAATCTCATCATTGTCAGTCTAACAACCGTCATTTAAAAATAAAAAAATAGTCAAGTGTCAGAAAATTCAAGTTCGGGTAGTTCATGAAAAATAAATTTACACTTTTTTTTTTTCTTCTTTGGCAACCGAGTCTTCACAATGGTGTTGTCGACTATACTGCCAGTGTCGAGTGGTGACGGCAAAATTATTGGACCGTCGAACTTAACTTTGTGGTAGTTTTTAGTTGTTAGTACCTAGCTGAAAGGACAAAACAATTGGGTTATTAAACATAAACATTATCAACTATTTTATTGTATAATATATACAGTGGTGTAAAAAATAGTTGGGGGACATACACAATATAGACAGATATTAATATACATCATTGGACACCGTCACATTTTGATCTCATTTCCATTCATAAATTTACATATACAAATAATTACTTTGTGGGAAAAGTGAGTTAAAATTTACACTTGTATAAGCAAGATTTAAAGAATATGAAAAGTCTATAGTCAAAAATAATTTAAATAAGTCAAAGTATTTTAATAAGAATACTAAACCATTGTCAATGCTACAACCTAATGATCATGTCTACTTTAAAAGGAATCCTAATAGCAATTGGGAACATGCCACTGTGAAGCAAAGATTGTCAAATAATAGGTCATACATAGTTGAAGATGTAAATAGAGTTAAGTATAGGAGAAATAGGGTACACTTAAAGCATATATATTGTAATGATAGTGATAACCCTCCTATGGGGTCCAATCCTTCGCAGGGGAGAGATGAGGGTGACAGACAGGAGTCGGGGAATTCAAGATCTCCACAGTCAGAATTTTACAAGACAAAGTCCGGTCGTATTGTCAGACCAACCAAGACGTTTATTGATGAAATAGATTAAGTCCTATTGCAATTGTTTTAAACTTAAGAAGGGGATGTTAAATGTATGTTTAGTCTGTATCAACATCACTAGTTAGTAAGTAGTGGCCCCCTCACTATAATGTGTTATATAAGGTAGGACATTCGTCATTAACGCTGCTGTCTACCCGTCATAATCTGGTGTGTCCTTTAAATAAATCCAAGTAAATAAATCCGACTATAATTTAACAATCCACCAACATAACAGTTTTAATTTTACTTCCGACACCAATATTTCTTTATTAAACAACTGAGACCACAGACCAATACTCTAAAACCAAACTCAAATTTTCCATTCCAAAGCACAAAAATGGCCAAAAGAAACAGCAGTATCAGGAAACTCAATTAAAATTGCGCATATAAATAGACAAATTATTTTGACACGCACAATACTGGATTACAAAGTTATTTCGTTCGTTATGATGATAAACCAGCTTTTGTGGTACACCAACAAAACCCGATATTTCGGTTTCCTGTTGCCCGTTTATCTTATTTAAATGACGCAGCGTGTAGTTTGGTAGCGCAATTGACTTTTGATTGATTGTGAAACGTCGTCATCTGAACGTAAAACGATTTTTTTTCTACATAACAACCTGGAAAGACAACTCCTGTTTTACAAATATATGTACAAATTTTAATATACTTTGATGAGGAGGAACAATTCAAGGATTACATAAAGGATTCAAGTAACCAACTTATGACGTCATTCAAATAAAAAAATACATTTAAAAAGAACAGATATATTAAAAAACCACGTAGACTCGTTATTGTGGAAAAATATGTATGCCACACATGTTTTGACATCAGACGTTGATAAAAATGACGATGTGTCTATCTTCTTTAATTTGATAGTCACGGATAAGAACAGTTTGCATGAAACAAGGTTTAATAATCTTTTACCATGCATAGTTCAAATTGTCTTACATACTTTACTGCCATACTAAGTGTGGGAGAGTCATGCTTCGGCACGAATGGACCGACCGGAGTGATATCATGGCCTCACAGAAAACCGACGTGAAACAACTGTGTTTTGTCGTGTGAGTAAAGTTACCGGAGGCCCAATTACCACCCCTCTCCAACCTCCTCAATCCCTGAATGTCCCACAATCCTCAAGTTCCCAATTTCCCAAAAGGCCGGTAACGCACTTGTAACACCTTTGGTGTTTCAGGTGTCCATGGGTGGCGCCGATTGCTTACCATCAGGTGCTCGTTAACCGGCTGGTCTCATAAAAAACATTAATTAATTATAACTTTAAACCACTCCTTGGTACCGATTTTGTACCGAAAACAAGATGCGTTAAGTTGGAGTGTTGAGAACTTCCGTATGTCTATATAACTACATGCACATATTCCAATATGTTATATGGTTTTAACCTGACACACTATACGTCATATCTGGTTGTTTGAGAGGGCTACAAACCAGAAAGAAGATCAGCCATGGCACAAACTATAGGCCCACTGGTAACTATGTTACCGTTAACTAAATGAATAAAGGTTAACAATAATGCATGGATTGCTATCAAAATAAGAGTCAGCTGCACTAAGTGCTTTTGCAGATGTAGTGTTGATTGCAGGAGCAAGAAATGCACAAAGAGTACTTTTCCCTTTATTGAATAGACACGTGTTAACTACAAAGTTTTAAAAATAATTTAAAATTATAAGACAGCGTTCTTCAGTACTTTATAATAGCGTTTTTTAAGCAAGGGAATAGATAACTAATAATAAAAGGAATATAATAGTGTATGGCATAGATATTGGCATTAAAAATATTAAACAAGAAATATACACCCTTGGAAACTTTGGTCAGACCATAGCCAAAGGTTTTACGATTGCTGCACCAGAAAGTTATTTTGAAATAATCCAAAGCTGACATGATCAATTGATCATTCTAATTAATAGACTCCACATTTCAAATAGCTGAAAAAACTATATTGAGGCCTTTTACAAGCACGTCTTCTGCCTTCCCTACGAGTCAAACAAGAAGGAAGAACTTTCTATTCAATTGCTGTTTTCTACAGAAACCTAAAAGTAGAACTCATGACAAAAAAGGATGAAAACCCAATTCATGGAACTGCTGAATACAGAAACATCGATAAAACAAACGATTCGATGCCTCCTTCTAAAAAATACGACTTTGGCGGACAACAACCATAAACTTGACTGCACGGTTGGCGCGGTGGCTGGGCAAATGGCTGCCGCGCAACGTGTCACGAGTTTGATTCCCGCACGGAACAACTCTTTGTGTGATCCACAGATTGTTATTCCGGGTCTGGGTGTCATGTGTATGTGAACTTGTATGTTTGTAAACGCACCCACGATACAGGAGAAAATCCGTATTCTTTAAATAACGTTGCCCTACACTAGTAAAGACAAATAAAACTACGAAAATTATATCGATGGTTGCTATACCTGAGTACAATGTATGGCCATCTGTTGGGTCCAACTGCAATTGTAGTAATGATGACGTCATAATATCATGGTGCCAATAGTTCGGTAGGTCGCTAAAGGGTAGCCGAGTCCGTTGTGTTGACACGGTTGCTGAGACGATGGGTCATTGACATGGTGCGAACGACGACGATACAAAATCGTTAGTTAATTCAATTCAAAATCATCATCATCAACATTAAATGCCCACTGCTGAGCAAAGCCTCTTCTCACACGGAGAAGGTTTGAGCATTAATCGCCACGCTTGCTCAATGTGGGTTGGCGATTTCAAACTTATAATAAGAAATTATAAGTCCAGGTTTCCTCACGATGTTTTCCTTTACCGTTTGTCAGTGGTGTCTAAATAATCTTAAAAAGGACATATATCTCGGAAAAAGTCACATTGGTGCTTGCCGTTGGTAGGTTTCGAACCGGCACCCTCATTCATGAGAAGCGGGTGTCTTAAACCTACGGGCCACCACAAGATCAAATCTCAGAATCAAAATTGAATTATTTCCCCGACATGTATATTCAACAACTTTCTAATTGAGATATCTCACTAAGTAGAATTAACAGAAAATGTAGCTAGGTGCGTGCATTCTAGTGCAAAACAGAGAACACGAAAGTATCACATTTGCAAAGGCCTTATGCAAAGCTTTGTTAGAACAAAAGTTACAAAGGAGAGCTTTAAATCTACGACTTAGGGAAAACAAGCTGTATGTATTAAGTAGTACTTACTTCCTTGAATACATTGTTAAGCCAAGCATAACTGGAACTTTGCTAATGTTATATTTATGTACTATTAGAATTGATTGAAGAAAACTATTTAAATGGAAGACGTGACTTTAATTTCAAAAGTGACATTTTCTTCTCACTACTGATATTAGAACTTACTTAGAAGGCTTGTCTATTTTACAGCAAATAAGTACACAGTACACATCCCCAACGGCACCAAGGAAAATATATGAACTCAATTTTCATAAAAAAAACACTGGGAATTTGAAATGTCCGTGTAGAGAGTACCTCATAACGAGCTACTTCCGCGCGGTTTCACACGCTCTGCTTAGGTCCTATTGGTCGTAGTGTGATGTTTTAAATGCGCTATCCAGCACAAAAAGAATTATTCAAATCAGACTTGTAGTTACGGAAATTAGCGTGTTCAAACAAACAAAAAAACAAACTTCTGCTTTAAATAATAGCATAAGATAAGATTATCTACAATTTTTAAAATATGTACAAAATATTCTTTTGATCACAACGCATTATGAATATTAATGTTATGATTAGTAGGTATATTATAATAATATTTAATATTGTAAAATATTTCTTATCCTAAGTTATTGAACTGAATAGACTTTATTTAGGTTAAGATTTATGATCTTAATTTACTTATTCGAGTAATGAAACATTTGGTCTTTATTAAGCAAGTTGTTGAACGAAGACGAGGGAAGGCATTAAGTTTGTACGAAAACAAGTTTACACAATGAAGTAACTCACTGTGTACAATCTGCCAACAAGCCATGCAGTGACAACTTAAATTTAATTTCACTTTTCACCCCTACCATAGACAACTATCTCGACGAGTACATAATAATAATAAATGAAATAAATATAATAAGAAATGGCACGTATCGTGAGGAGGTTTCTGTCTCTGGAGCTCTAACT